>CM028232.1:11000141-12371462 GCA_016432845.1 Psidium guajava
AATACTGGGTATGCTAAGGACTTGAGCTAGGATAAATTTTACGATGAAAAATTGATTTCTTGGACTTCAAATGTCGATTATTTGTTGCTAGCCATAGGGGTAAAATTGTCTTTTTGCGGACTTTAGGACTTGTCATGTGTGCCAAATTACTTACCCTCGAACTAAACAATTTAGAATGGAAACTAGGTCTCGAAAATGCGAGTTTTCGTGATGTGCGATGCTTGGTTATCTAAGGAGTCTGATCTAGAGGAGTTTCCCTTGTCAGAGGATAAGTAGTCTCCTGATGATGCATAGATGGCGATTAGTGGCCTTTTTGGTTTGATCTTTCCCTTTTGATCTTAGCCAACTTTTATTTTTAAGGTTCAGATGATAATCCCTCCCCCAGGTTGTATAGAACCTTTACTGTTATATGTCATGTTATGTGTGATATCCTGAGTTTCGATCCCTTTTTTCCGGAATTTGAATACATAATGGTTATTTCATGAAGACGCTATAAATGAATCTCACTTGGAGTTGGCCACTCTGAAATGACTAATCAAAAGGGAAAAGCTAGCTAGGAATATAAACACATAGACCAAATGGTCGATACGCGTGACTCCTAAAAGCTACCGTTAGTCTGAGAATTTGTTTAAAATTGCCATCTTATGAATGAGGTCACGAATTGAATTCCGGAATAGGACAATCGACTCTCAGAAGTGTCGCAGTTGTGAATTTGGACCTTACCTAAAAAGGCGAAAAATGGGCAGATGGATCTCGGAATGCCCAGTGAAAAAGGGGCAAAATTGGAAATTTCTATCTTGCCCTTGGTTTGAGCTAGAGTCCATTGCATGAGGGTAAGAATATTTTTAGAAAGGCTAGAAAAATTTTACGACGAAATCTAGAGTTATTTTCCAATCGCGATTGAGCCAAATCAGCACCGATTAAGTCCCACCCGGTCCTGAAATTTTACGAATTTCGAGAAATGTCTCGTCGGCCATATTTTTGACCAATTTAACTAGCTTTGACCGAAAATAATTGAGGCCCAAGTTTTATTAGTTCAAATTTCACTAATAGTCCAAAAATCAGTCAATTCGTTCAGCGTTATGTCGCTTTCGGTGAATAGTTCCCGCCAATAATTATCCTTAAGATAATTATGGGTCAAACCACTCTCTCTCTCTCCTCTATTATTTCAGCAGACTCTCTCTCTCTCTCTCTCTTCTCTCTCTCTTCTCTCTCTAAACTCGGATCTCTCTCTCGCGGCCCAGTTTTTGCTGCCAACTTCAACTGGATGCCAACGGAAATTTTTCTGTTGAGTCGTCATGATTTTCGGGTATGTTGTAGTTCAATGTCTTATGGTTCTATTACAACTTGAATCACTTCGATCGGAGGTCGTTTGACCTTCCAAATATGCTTCGCCGTTTCGGTCAACAAACCAGTCTTTTGTTACCCGAATTTCATATAGGGTTCATATTGAAATATGTTGACCCCAGCGACCTCTAGAGCTCATTTTCATGGGAAAACATTGATTTTCAGCTTGTGAACCAACTCGTTCAGCCCTTGAACAGCCCCGGTTCAAACTAAATCCGCCGGAATCAGCCGTTGTCGTCGTTGCCGCCGGTCATCACCGCATCCTCAGCCCTGTTCTGACTTTGTTTAGGTAAGTTCAACCTCTAGACTTCGCTCATGATGTTAGACTTGCCATGAATTAGCTCTAGGGCCCAATTCGTGGTAAATCAGTTTAGGAAAATTGGTCGTAATCGGCGTATTTGATGGAAATCAATTTCTGTGGGCTGTGAGTATGTTGTGGATTGATGAAAGGTTGCTGTCCATACTTGAATAATGCTGTTGGTGGTGGTTGGTGTGGTTTCCGCGAGGT
Organism: Psidium guajava; assembly: GCA_016432845.1. NCBI lineage: Eukaryota > Viridiplantae > Streptophyta > Magnoliopsida > Myrtales > Myrtaceae > Psidium > Psidium guajava. Next base: position 11,001,997 of record CM028232.1, read on the forward strand.
TCGGGTACCGAAAAATGGATTTTCGGATATTTAGAGCGAAAACGAGCCAAATAGTGTTTGAATCACTATTCACGTGCTACCCAATTAAATTTTGATTCGAAAGTGACAAGTTTATGGGTTCCGTGTGGTTCAAGTACCGAAAACTGGGTTTATGGAGCATTTTATGCAAAACCGGGTTCGAGTAATATTTTATATTATTATTCCAAATATTTGGGGGCCCGTGTTCGTATTTAAAATAATATTTGAAGATATTTATCATGTACTTGAAATAATTATTTGGGTCATTTTGGATCTCATGTGAGAAATTGGGCATTTTTAATAAAATTGGGCATGTGAAAGAGATTGATCGACTTGGCCATTGTGTCGGCCATGTGAATTGAAATATTTGGGCACGTGTTTTAAGTTATGCCCTAACGTATTTGGCTAAGGTTTTTGCCCAATTGAAACTGGCATTTTTTCGTATGCCTGATTGGAATATTTGGACTTGTATTTGAAATGTGGCCTAACGTATTTGGCCGATAATTTCTATCCAAATGAATTTAAAGGATTTTATTGCCTGAAGGGTGAGTGCGACACTTTGGGTTCGCCAAATGAGTTGATTGGCTTGGCCATTTGGCCAGAAATGTGGAGTGAAATATTTGGACTTGTATTTGAAATGTGGCCTAACGTACTTGGCCGGTGATTTTTGTCCAAATGAATTTAAAAGATTTTATTAGCCTGAGAGCTAGACTGATGGATTTCGCGTGTGAAACGTAGTCATGGAGGATGGCCCTGAGGTGCCTATATGACACGGGGAATTGGAGAAATAAGTGTGCTGACTTGAGGTGCCTATATGACATGAGTCGAGGCACAGTGCGCCCTGAAGCGTTGTGAAATAATTTTTCCTCAATAGTTCTCCTCTAAGCCATTTAGGTAGGGCAAGAAACCAAATTGAGCTATGACATTACACAACCGGTAACTCAAGAGATTGGAATGCAATTTACATATCAAAGGGCAAGATTTAATCCCCCTAAAGGGTTTCCTTTTGATTGTTTACAAGGAAGAAAACCTACCGACCAACATCTCCTTGGGAAAAAACAAAAATGATCAACAAATTTCATGCACGCAATAGGTTGTATTTACACTTTCTCTTTTGTGGTTCTTTACCAACTCCCTTTTGCTTCTTTTCCTTAGAAAAAGAGTTACCGGTGAAATCTCTGGAAAGCACACTAAATGCTTTGGAAAAGAGTCTCAGGCAACTCCTCAAGGGAAAATAAACGCGCGCGCACACACACAAAAATCATCTTCCAAACGCCTTTGGATCCATGGATTAGGTTATCTTTCCTTATCAGAGCATAAAAAATTGAAATTTGATATCCTTGAAAGATATTTACCAAGGGAAAATAGAGTAATCGCACAAGAACATCTGAAAAATGAAATCATGATAAATCAGCCATAGATATGTGATATTTAGGCATGCTTGGCTATGATCAAGATAAAAAATCATGAAATGCAATACATTACCAAATATACATTTGTAAGCGAACATAGAGATGCAGTAACTCTCCAGTGTAATTTTATCGAAATGATGCACTCCTCACTTCTATACAAAAAAAAAAAAAACAAATCATCTTGTTAACGCCTTTGGCTCCATGAATTAGGTCTTCTTTACTTATCAAATCATAAAAGATTGAAAATTGATCTGCTTGAAAGATGGATTCCAAGAGAAAATCTAGTAATCAAACAGGAACATCTCAAAAATGAAATCATAGACAAATCAATCATGGATCTATGAGATTTAGACACGCAAGGCCTTGATCAAGATTGAAAAGTGTGAGATACAATACATCACCAAATACATCTCCGTAAGCGAACATAGATATGCGATAACTCTCCAGTGCAATCTTATCGAAACAAATGCACTCCCGCTTGTCCACAACAAGCGAACTCCGATAAGCCTAATTGGCCATTAATAAAAGGGAAAATACCACTAAAAACCCTAAACTTTACCTTTTGTGATAAATTTACCCTGAACTTTTTTTTGTGACACCAAAAACCCTGAACTTTACCCTTTGTGACAAATTTACCCTGAACTTTTTTTTTGTGACACCAAAAACCTTTAACTTTGCCTATTGTGACAGATTTACCCTAAACTTTTAAATTTGTGATAAATTTACCCTGAACTTTACCATTTCTGACGAATTTACCCTGAACTTTTAAATTTTTATTTAAACAATTTTAAAAAAGGGGTAAAATTTTTTTAAAAAGGCCTTGAAGCTAGAGACATATAAATTTTAATTTTTAGCCCCTTTTTCATTTTTATTTTATTTTTAAAATTATTTTAAATAAATAAAAATTGAGAAAATACCACCAAAAACCATAAACTAAATAATAGTTTAGATTTTTTGGTGCCAGAAAAAAAATTTTATGGTAAATTTGTCACAAAGGGTAAATTTTAGGGTTTTTAGTGGTATTTTCCCAATTTTTTATTATTTAAAATAATTTTAAAAATAAGATAAAAATGAAAAAAGAGCTAAAAATTAAAATATATATATCTCCGGCTTCAAGGCCGGCGACCCCTGTCAGCCCTATTCCGGCAGAGGTCACCAGCCTTGAAGCCAAAAAAGCAAATTTTTTTAAAACATTTTTAGCCATTTTTTAAAATTTTCAACTTATTTTTAAAATTATTTAAATAAAAATTTAAAAGTTCAGGGTAAATCCGTCACAAATGGTAAAGTTCAGGGTAAATTTATCACAAATTTAAAAGTTTAGGGTAAATCTATCACAATAGGCAAAGTTAAGGGTTTTTGATGTCACAAAAAAAGTTCAGGGTAAATTTGTTGCAAAGGGTAAAGTTCAGGGTTTTTGGTGTCACAAAAAAAAGTTCAGTGTAAATTTGTCACAAAGGGTAAAGTTCAGGATTTTTGGTGTCACAAAAAAAAGTTCAGGGTAAATTTGTCACAGAGAGTAAAGTTCAGGGTTTTTGGTAGTATTTTCCCAAATAAAAATTTAAAAGTTCAGGGTAAATCCGTCACAAATGGTAAAGTTCAGGATAAATTTATCACAAATTTAAAAGTTTAGGGTAAATCTATCACAATAGGCAAAGTTAAGGGTTTTTGGTGTCACAAAAAAAGTTCAGGGTAAATTTGTCGCAAAGGGTAAAGTTCAGGGTTTTTGGTGTCACAAAAAAAAGTTCAGGGTAAATTTGTCACAAAGGGTAAAGTTCAGGGTTTTTGGTGTCACAAAAAAAAGTTCAGGGTAAATTTGTCACAGAGAGTAAAGTTCAGGGTTTTTGGTGGTATTTTCCCTTAATAAAACAAGTATATTAATTTTCACCTTTTAAGGTGAGGTTGGTGGATTCATTGCGATATGAGCGCACAATGACTTGGTATTTCAATCTATTCAACTTTCCAAATTTTAATGCTGATGTAGGATAATTACAATGGCCACACGTCAACATCACTCCACAAAGGACCAAGTTTGATTCTCTAACTATGCTACGTTATTTTGCAAATTCTCTCATTAGTCTTTTATTAATGTTTGCATATCAAGAAAAATTAGGTAAATATTTTCCAAATGAGAGTGCTAGAAACTACAATACTGAATGAAACACAAAACTTGAAATGTTTGTAGTTGTGTTTTGTGTATCATTGTGAAATAAGTCCATGGTAAACAACATTGTATTTTGTCGATTAAAAGCTTTTCCTAGTGTTTTGAAATCATTTTTGCTCAATAGTTCTCGGTCATACCATTCAGGCAAGGCAAGAACTGCAAAAAGCTATGAAATTACACAATCGGGAACTCAAGAAAGTAAATATGCAATTTATCTCTATATATATAAAGCATTCGCTCTCCCTGAAGGGTTTCCTTGTGATGGTTTGGCTTTGGGGGAAAAAATCCACCGATCATCATCTCTTAGCGCTAACAGGCTAACACAATTACAAAAATGATTATCACATTTCATCCATGTAATAGTTCGTCTTTACCCAAATTCTTTTCTTTTTTGCCAACTCCCTTTTGCTTCTTTCACCCAGAAAAAGAGTTACCGATCAACTCTCCAGAAAAGAACAATGAATGCGCCAGCCAGAAAAGAGTCCGGGCAAACACCCTTTTTCTAAAAATAAATGCACAAAAAATCATCTTGCAAACACCTTTAGATCCATGGATTAGGTTTTCTTTACTTATGGAAGCGTAAAAGATTCAAAATTGATCTTCTTGAAGATTTACAAAGAGAAAATCTAGTAATCACACAAGAACATCTCAGAAATGAAATCATAGACAAATCAGTCATAGATCCATGAGATTTAGGCATGCGTCGCTTTGATCAAGATCAAAAAGCAAGAGATACAATATGATATCGAATATACCTCTATGAGCAAACATAGAGATGCGATAACTCCCCAGTGCAATTTTATCGAAACGAATGCACTCCTCGCTTCCTTATAACGAACAACTCAACTAAGCATAGTTGGCAAATAGTAAAGTAAGTACATAAATTTTCACCTTTAAAGGTAAGATTCGTTGATTCACTATGATATGAGCGTACACTGACTTGGTACTTCGATTTATTCAACTTTTCGAATTGAAATGCTCATGTAGGATAAATCCTACGACCACATGTGGACATCGCTCTACAAACGACAAAGTCTCAATGGTCTTCTATTAATGTTTGCATATGAAGCTAATTAGGTAAATATCCCAAATGAGAGAGGTAGAAACTACAATACTCAAAGAAAACAAAACTTGACATTTGTGTAGTTGTGTTTTGTGTATCATTGTGAAATAAGTCTATTGCATACAAAATTGTATTTTGTGATTAAAATCTTTTCAAGATATTTTGAAATAATTTCCCCTCAATAGTTCTCTTCCATACCATTCAAGCAAGGCAAGAACTGAAATTGAGCTTTGGAATTACACAATCGGTAACTCAAGAGATTGGAGAAGCAATTTACACATCAAAAGACGCGCATCAAATCTCCCTGAAGGGTTTCCTTTTGATAGTCTGGCTTTGAGGAAGAAAATCCACCGACCACCATCTCTTTGGTGGAAAAAAAAAACACATTTCATGCATGTAATAAGCTTATCTTTACCCTTCCTCTTTTTGCGGTTCTTTGCCAACTCTCTTTTGCTTCTTTTCCCTAGAAAAAGAGATACCGGTCAACCCTCAAGAAAATAATAAATGCTCTATAAAAGAGTCTCAGCCATCTCCTCAAAGTAAAAATAAAAAACAAAAATCATCTTGCAAACACCCTTGGATCCAAGGATAATTGATCTGCTTGAAAGATATATACCATGATAAAATCTAGGAATCACACAAGAACATCTCTGAAATGAAATCCTAGACGAATCAGCCATAGATTTATGAGATTTAGGCATGCATGGCTTTGTTCAGGATCATAAAGCATGAGATACAGTACATTACCGAATACACCTATGTAAGCGAATACAAAGCCGCAATAACTCTCTGGTGCAACTTATCAAAACAAAAGCACTTCTTGCTTCTCTATAACAAGCAACTCTGATAAGCCTATCGGGCCAATAATAAAGCAAGTACATAATTTGCACCTTTTAAGGTAAGATTGGTGGATTCACTGCGATATGAGCTAACATTGATTTGGTATTTCAATTTATTCTACTTTTGAAATTGAAATGGTCATGTCGGATAATTACAACAGCAACATGTCGACATCGCTCCACAAATGACAAAGGTTGATGCTTTAATTATGCAACGTCATTTTTTATGTTCTTTCACTGGTCTTCTATCAATGTTTCCATAGGAAGCTAATTAGGTAAATATTTTCAAATGAGAGTGCTAGAAACTGTAATATTGAAATAAAAACAAAACTCAAGATGTTTGTAGTTGTTTTTTTGTATATCACTGTTTTATTTTGTTGATTAAAAGCTTTTCAAGGTGTTTTGAAATAATTTTCCCTCACTAGTTCTCCTCCATACCATTCTGGCAAGGCAAGAACTAGGAAATTACACAATCGTTAACTCAAGAGATTGAATATGCAATTTACAAATCAAAAACCAAGCATTCAATCTCCCCAAAGGGTTTCCATGCTATAGTTTAGCTTTAGGGAAAAACAATAAATAAAAAAAAGATCAACACATTTCATGCCTGTAATAGCTTGTCTTTACCCTTCCCTTTTTGCGGTTCTTCGCCAACTCCCGTTTTCTATTTTCCCAGGACAACTCTCTAGAAAAGCACAATAAATGCTTCGAAAAAGAGTCTCAAGCAACTTCTCAAAGGGAAAATAAATGAAAAAAAAACTTTGCAAAAACCTTTGGATTTATGGATTAGGTTTTCTTTGCTTATCAAGAGCATAAAAGATTGAGAACTGATGTGATCGAAAAATATATACCAAGATAAAATCTAGTAATAACACAAGAATATCTCAGAATGAAGTCATAAACAAATCAGCCATAGATCTATGAGATTTAGTCATGCATGGCTATGATTAGGATCAAAATGCAAGAGATATTGTACATTACTGAATGCACCTCTGTAAGCGAACATAAAGACCCAATAACTCTCATGTGCAGTCTTATGCCCTCGTCATTTTTCTATAACGAACGACTTCGATAAGCCTAATTGGCCATTAATAACTTAAGTACATAAGTGTTCTCCTTTTAAGTTAACATTGGTGATTAACTGCAATATGAGCATACACTGACTTGGTATTTCTATTTATTCAATTTTTCAAATCGAAATGCTCGTGTAAGATAATTACAACGGCCACGTGTCAACATTGCTCCAAAAACGACAAAGGTCGATGCTACATAGTTTTTCATATTCTCTCAATGGTCTTCTATTAGTCTTTGCGTATGAAGCTAATTAGATAAATATTTTCCAAATGAGAATGCTAGAATCTACGGTACTGAAAGAAAAACAAAACTTGACATGTGTGTAATTTTGTTTTGTGCATCGTTGTGATATAATTCCATTGTAAACATTAAAATAAAGGATGGTATCATGATAGAATAGGAAATGCTAAGGTCGTTTGCAGATTGTGGATACAAGCTCTCATGATGTTATTGCTGTTAGGGAACGAGCAATAGAAATCCAATATCTTTACTTAGGGAGATTACCAAGAGAGAACCTCAAGCCCGTCAACATTCTAATTGAACCCACCTTTACTAAAAAGTTTAGACCAATAAGTTTTGGGCCAAGTATAATATATTAGCTAATCAACACCACACCAATTCTCCGATGTGAGACTTCTCTAACACAATTCACATATATATCCTAACAATTTCCCCCTCATTATGAGTTCCGCTCTCCTTAATTTAAGTATCCTTCTGCATCAAGATATCTCATCTTAAAACACCCAACTTCATAACCATGAAGGCTGCCATTGAGCTCGCATTGCTACACCATAACACGTCCACTGCCCGAAAATTGCATTGGTCACCAACCATCAGCTCTGATACTAGTTGTTAGGGAGAGAGCAGCAAAAATCCAGTACATTCACTCGGGAAGATTATCAAGAGAGAATCCAAGTTCGAACCCATCAGCATATCTAGTAAGACCCATATTTATTCAAAAGCCCATATTTATTTAAAAGCTTAAGCAAATAAGTTATGGGCTAATTATAATATATTAATTGCTCAACAACACACCAATTCTCCAAGATGGGACTTCTCTAACACAATTCATACGTGTATTCTAACAATCGATAAAAGTGCACTTCCTTCTCTAAACTACTGCTTATTTGATCGAAGGAAGCTTCAGAACCAACATTAATGTCCACATAAATTTGTGTTAGAATCTAATGAAAAGAAAGGGTGGACAGAATGTTGTTGCTGTCATTGGGTGAAGTTAAATGTTAAACAATTCAAACCCAACTTGAATAAAGTTTTTCAAATTCTGAAAGTTGTTTAGTACAGCTTTTCCATGGCAACTTTAGTTGTAAAAAGGGGTAATGTGGCTTTGGTATGTTGTTCAGCTAACTACTTGCAGGTGCAGCGCCTTCACTGTCATAATAGTTAAAATAGGGTTCAAGGAAGCTGTCTTGCTCAAATGTAAGGTGTTATAGCTCTGTATGTTACCAACCATGTTAACTACACTATTTGACCCAGTTATGACTCAACCGCAACCATGCCAACTGAACTCTTCAACTAAAGACCTATGGCACTCTAGTTTTTACTTTGTCCACATCAAAACCAATATCTCCAAATAATTTTCACATCTTCAAGTAGTTCTGATGCATCTATGATCCCCCGGCAATATTTGTTACGTTGAATTTTCTGACCAGTGATAACACATAAGATCTTGTTTAACTGACATTAGAAAAGAGGGCCGTGATTCTTTCAATCTTGGATTGACAGGCAAGGAAGCCATCTTGGAAATACTAGTAGCATTAGCTCATAGATGTACAATCACTTCCATATGAAGGTTCCACTGCATTCAAAGTAGAAATAGTAATATTTACACGAGTAAGAGAACTAAAAGATTTGTTGTATATTATCCAGTGACGACACTTGAAGATTTTCCACAATTTTGCTCAAGAGTAGGAAGAATTAGTCATGCTTTTTGCTAACGGAAAAAAAAAATCAAAATCTATCTACGTCTCTTGATTTAATAGTTGACACCTAAATTTTGATAATCCAGTTAGTCATGTAATGTAGAGAAAATTAGGGATCAACCTCTGCCCCTATAAAAGATTAGTTAAATTGAATATAGTTATTAGGAGTATTTGCATTTGTCGTAACTAGGACCTGCATATTTTCCTTATCAATATTTTTCAGATATTGGAATATTAAGCATAATAAAGTTGTGGCTTCCTTTGCATTGAGATTAGCCATCTTTCTAGAAAATTTAATTGTTTAATGCTTTGATATTGAATGTTAAGTACCCGCATGATCACTCTTGCATGTTAATGGTTTTGATTTAAAATCAATTCAAACTGCTTGCAAAATATTTTTAAAAATAAAGAGAAAATGTACCGAAAGTGTGTTAGATTAATCTAGCATAATCAATTCCTATATCCATGTATTTCTAGTTTACAGAAGTAAAGTGTTCTCCCACACTTTACTTGGGTTACTAATCGACCCATAAGAGATTAGTGGAGGCACCTGAATAAATTAATTTGCATGTAAAAATTAATATGAAAATTGATATTTGTAGGGCTTAGGAGAGTCAGTGCTAAGTATAAGCTTGCTAATCCATTATTTTTCCCTTTAGTGATTCACCTTGGGAAGGTCGTGACACTAATAGGTCACACCGACAATCAACTTTCACTTATAAACAAGAAAGTTCTACTATCAAGGATCAAGCAATTGGTATGGGAGTAATCAATAAATACCAAAACCTCATTATGTTTGGAATCATTGTTTTTTAATCTCCATATTAACGAGTGCCTTATTCGAGATTTTAAGATTGAAACTGTATTCCAAGAAACAAGAATAGCGAGGGATTCATGAATAGATAGAGGATGGTGCCAGCCATTGGCAACAAATTCTGCGGCGAAACTCTAGTGCCTTCTCTAAAATGTTCTTGCGTGATCAACTTCTTTAAGTATTGACACTCTTACACCGTGTTGTAGAACTGGAATTTGGATAGATTTAGGATGCCTTCATTTTGCGAAAAATAAGTGATTTGAAAAATATTTGTTGAAAATTAATCACTTATATTGCCTACAATAATAAATGAATGGAAGATATTTTCATCACCTACAAAAATAGTTAAACATTGATTGTTATTGATGATCAAATATTTTCCATTAACTCTTTTTTTTAAACAATATAAGCAATCATCATTCGGAAAATATTTTCTAAATTGCTCATTTTTGTGAAGTGAATGCACACTTAAAAGAAAATGTTGCATCCCAACAATCTTGTATCACCTTACATTGCTGGAATTCGAGAAAGCATATAAAACATTACATCACCATTTAGAGAGAGAGAGAGAGTCTTTATAGATATCTCAGAACGATTCATAATCATACCGCTGTAGCACCGTGACAACGCAGCTAAATGCGGCTGAAGTCTTTAGAGACAGACAAACCATTGTCATAAAAATCAAGCAGGACAAGGAGATAGTATTAGACTCTTGCAGTACTCAATGATTGATTGCTCTTTTGAAAAGACAAGATAGACCATTGGCATGTCTTTCCACGTAGATGACACAGACATTAGTACAACCTTGCCTTGAAGTCGAAAATTCAGAAGGATCGACAATGTCAAAGAAAAAACAACGAATTCATGCGAGACGAATTTGAGATGAATGTCAAGACAAGGCATAAATGATTCTTTTCCAAAATCAGTAGGCAGAATACCCATGAAGTCATTTTGCAAAAATGAATTTTTATCAATACCCAAACTGGAAGAAGTAGAAAAGGACGATGAGCTTTATAGCGATGTTGATCTAAGCCGCAAATTCTGCAACTCTGTAGAATCTAATCCCTCCCAAAAACATAGATGACCAGAAAAGATTGAACATCCATGACTCCATGATAGGAGAATTACGAAAGAACCAGACAAAATCTGCACTCATATCCCTCAACACTGAGAAAAAAATTTGTGCCCTAGGTGCTAGGTTATTAACGAGAAGATCGATCGCTTAAAAGAGAATATGAACAGCGAAGCTCTAATTTCTGCTCCTTGAATTAACGTTGTACTTGTCAAGCATGATCAGACTGAAGCTCGAACCCGGGAAATAAACAGTGTCGACATAATGCTGTTGCATACTCTCCGATCTCTTGCGCGTCCAGTGCAGCAGTCGCTTTCCCACAGTCAAGAAGAAGAAGTCCTCTTCAATCTCTTCTCTTGACAACTTAATGGAAAAACCCATCTTCCTCTCTGCCCCAATATTCGTATTCCTCTGATGGGGAAGGATCGTGGTGGCAGCGTGCTTGTCGAGCCGCAAGTTCCGCTGCAGCCCTGCTGCTTTCTCGTCATCTCATTGCAGCAGAGGGCTAGGGTTTTCGACGGTGTGGGAAGTTCTTTCTACTTTCAAAGAGATGTGAATCACCCTTCGCAGTGTACCGTCCAAGTTCTTGATCGGAGTACCAACAGGGGATGGAGAGTCCATCTTCATGAAGGAATCGACTAAACCAGGTGACGGGATGACTGTCATCGGACACTTCCGTGGAATTTGCGGAGGTTCTCTGGATGGTTGGCATAAGAGATATCTGTTTGGTATTTTTTGTTTTAAGGGAACATAGCGAAACAAACAGCGTGATTTATATAGGAGATTTAGAATAGAGAGATAGAGACTTATTACCAGTTTCTTATAACAAGCCAAATTTGGTCATTAGGAATCGATTAAGAAACTAGATTGCACTTATATTTGAACTTCAAGGGAATTAAATTGGCCTCATTCTCTAATTTATAAAAAAAAATTAACTTTAGGTAGAATCCAAATTCTGCCCTCAAAAACTTTTTCTTGTCTAAAAAAATCTCTAATTTTCACTCTAGTCTTAAATCTTCTAACGCATTCAAAAGTTGCCACTAGTTTCTTCAAAATTATCAACGTCGACTAGTTGGAGAACTTGCATCTTCATCAACACCTTAACCTTCATATAGAGTAACATCAGCCTCCTAATTTTGATAATCATGAAGAAACCAATAGCGATATTTGGACTTGGGGGAAGATTTGAGATTAAAGTAAGAGGTGGAAATTTTTTTAGATAAAAAATTAGTTCTAGGCAAAATCGAGATTCGACCAAAACTTGAAGATTTTTGAAGGGCTTTGATCCTGTCATTTTTTTTATAACTATTATATACTAGTAATTGGCATATGGGACCTCAATAATCTTACGCCTAGCTACTCATAATAGTTGTCAAAACCATGGGTTACTACCAAGGTAACGGGCTGAGTTGTTCATAACTTAGCCCCTTGATAACAAGTTCAGATCCCCAATAATTTGAACTCTGATTTTGAAGTTACTATATCATGACTATGGATGATCACAACTATCTTTTTTTCCCCCTAGTTCAGCTTTTATAATGACACATCTATGTGATGAAAATCAAAGGAAATAAGAAGATAACATTTAAAGGTAAATTTTCCAAAAGAAGAATGTTCTTTACTAAAAGCCATAATACATGGTTACTTTCTTCTATAGTACATACTGCTATCTATACTAGACATGCCACATGTCACTCATGATTTATCCACAATTTCCTCTCACAATTTACCCACGATTTCCTCTTGATTTTCAAAATCTTCTCTCCCCATGTCACTCACGATTTCCCCATGATTCCCTCTTAATTTCCAAAATCTTCTCTCCATATTGCTCTTCACTTTGTGAGAAACGAAAACCTCTTCTTGAATTGTTGATAACCGCACTTTCTGATGGTTCACCAATATTATTAACCTTATTCCCTCAAACTGGGATTAGGTGGAAAACCTAGTCCTAGTTTGTATCCTGATCAAACCGTGGTAAAGATATTGTAAATATATTAGCAATTTGTGTTCAGTAGGAACATAGCAGACTTCAAGTGACTTGAGAGCAACTTTCTCTCGTACCAAATGAAAATCAATCTCCACATGCTTTGTCCTTGCATGAAGGACTAAATTCGATATCAACGAAATGGCCGAGTGGTTATCACTGTAAAGCAAAGTCGAACCTGTGAGTCAAATACACAAATATCTCAATATAAAAGAAACCCATGTAAGGTTGACCGTGACAGAAGCTAGGGCTATATATTAAGCCTCTATTGATGACCTAGACTGCGGACCATGTAATGATATTCAATTCGAAGAAGGTGCAATAGCTGGTCGTTGACCTCTGAGTCTTAGAACAACCAGCCCAATTAAAGTCCGCATACCCGTATAAATTCAGTGTGCTGTTATAGTGAAGATAAAGTCCTAGTTACTGAGTTACATACCGCAACATCCATTTTAACAGTTTGAAATTGCCATTCGTAGGAGAATGCATTTTCTAACATATTTGATTTATTGAATGATGTCCGGTCTTGTGATCGTTAAATATTGTAATCCACCTGCAAGACTTTGAAAGGAGTGAGGATCATGAAAAGGTTCCATGTCTTGTACTGTTGGATGACTTTTGATAGGCAACGGGTTCTCAATCGACTTATTATCGTGCATTTCTGCTTTCTGAAACAAATAACTAGAATATTTAGATTGTGTTAGAAATAGGTCCAGACTCATAAACTTTTGCTTCAATACCGAGAATATAGTGAAGTCGTTCGAGATCTTTCATAGAAAAATTTCTGCTTAAAGAGTCTATTAATTCCTGAATTATAGATGATGAGCTCCTATCAAAATGATGTCATCAACATACAACAATAATACCAAGTTGTGTTGACCCGTGTGAAGAACAAATGATGATGGATCAATAGAGCTGCAATAAAATCCTCATTCTACCAAAAAGTTGCTAAATTTTGCGAACCAAGCTTGCGGAGCTTGTTTTAAACCATATAATGCCTTCTTGAGTAAACAAACTGAGTCAGGCATCCTAGAACTCACAAAACCCAACAGTTGTTTCATAAACACCTTCTCATTTAATGATGCATGAAGAAACGTGTTCTTCACTTCTAGTTGATGGATAAACCGTCCTTTAACAATTGCCATGGAGAGGACAATTCTCATGGTTGTCTATTAACCATAGGACTGAAAGTTTCTGCAAAATCAATGCCTTCCTCTTGATTGTTGGAGTTAGCGAATACTTCGGGATCCCTTGTTTCTCACACCGGGTATGCCTATGTGAGCTTAGGGAAACTGAAGTGTTATCCAACGACATGTGATCCCTGCGTGCGGAATGCGGGGGTTCGAGGGCAGCGCTCCCGACACTGGTGCCTCGCTGCCCAGTCAGCGGGCGAGGGTTCGGGGGCAGCACCTCCCGACGGGGGTTTCGCTGCCCGGTCAGCGGACGGCTGCCCCGCTCGCTGGTAAGAGGGCGGGGGCTCAAGGGCAGCGCCCCCCGAAACCTCAACGGGTTTGGGCTTTTATTTAAGCTGGCCCGTTTAGTGCGAGATTAAGAGATTAATTATATATTTAGGTTTTGGGCCCGTTTTGGGGATATATATATTTTTTCTCGTTTCTGATCATTGTAACAAGTTAGCGGCTGTAAACCAAAAACGTAGTGAAATCTCTTTGCATGATGTAGCCCTAATCTTTGGGTGAACCTAGGTAATCTCTTGTGCATCGTTCTTCTTCTTCTTTATTGTGATTGTTTAGATACTCTGTCGCGAACGAAAACCCATCAATTGGTATCAGAGCCTTGTGTTCGAGGGATTAGGGTTTGTTTGAGATGTCAGGAGGGTCGCAGATTGAGATAGAAAAGTTCGATAGGAAACGGTTCGATCTGTGGAAGATGAAGATGGAGGATCTTCTTTGTGATCGAGATCTCTGGACAGCAATCGAAAGGGAAAGGCCTGTTGCTGCGACGCCTGGTATCGTGATAGACAAGGAATCGGGCAAGGAAACGGATTCAACATCCAAACAGGCAGATCCAAAGGAGATTGACGATTGGGATCGGATTAATCGGAAAGCAAAGGGCTTGATCCGACTTTGTCTTGCGGACAACATTCTGACGAATATGATGAGCAAACCAACAGCCAGGGATTTATGGCAGAAATTGGAGTCGCTATACCAAAGTAAGTCACTCGTGAATAAATTATTCTTAAGGAAAAAGTTGTATAATCTTCGAATGCACGAGGGCGACTCGTTTTCTGCACACTTGCATGATTTTAATACGTTGATAAGTCAACTCGTATCGATCGGTGTTAAGTTTGAAGATGATGATAAGGCGATAACACTGCTCTGTTCACTGCCGAACTCGTGGGATAACCTGATTGTGGTAATTGGCGGTGGGGACAAGGAATTGTCACATGAGACTGTGTGTGCTGCCCTGTTATCAGAGAAGACACGAAGAAAGGGATCAGGAAGTTCTAATAAAGAGGCTTTAGCGGCTAGAGGAAGGCCAGCAAAGAAGACTCTATATCGAAAGGGGTTTAGATCCAAATCTCGTGGGCGATCGAAGAGTAAGGATAAGAAGGTACAGTGTTAGAGATGTGAAGAGTGGGGCCATGTGAAACGAGACTGCAAAAACAAGCCCGTCTCTAAAAGGGAAGCGGAATCATCCTCGGGGAAGAAGGAAGTCGAGACAGGAGATATGTATGTGGCTGCTGTATGCATGGCGCAGTCACACAAGGATATCTGGTATATCGACACCGGTGCTTCATACCACATGACGCCTCATAGACACTGGTTTTGTGAATATGAGCAATTTAATGGTGGAGATGTCATGCTCGGAGATGATACTGCAGTTCCGATTGTCAAGCGTGGCAGGGTGAAGCTGAGGATGAGCAATGTCACAATGAAGACTCTTTCGGATGTAATGCACATACCCTTGATGAGTAGAAATCTATTATCCGTTGGTACAATGGCTGATTCATGAGTTACTTTCTCTTGTGATAAGAATTCGTGCAAGATGACTCGAGGTTCTATTGTGATTGCACGAGGAGTTCGTTATGGGACGTTGTACAAGTTGCTCGGGGAAACAATGACTACTGGTGGCGGATTCGTCTCTGAAAAGGTAAAGGAAGATGGACATGATACGTCCATGTTATGGCATCAGAGGTTAGGGCATATCGGGGAAAAGGGACTATCTACCTTAGCTTCAAGTCAGATGGTAGAAGGAGTACCAGATTGCTCTATGGGTTTTGGGTTCTGTGAACACTGTCTTCATGGGAAACAGAACCGTGTTAGCTTCCAACACACCGGTGCAAGAGCAACAGAGGTTCTGGAGCTGATTCATAGCAACGTTTTCGGGCCTACTCCGGTTCCATCTATTGAAGGATCCAGGTACTATGTATCGTTCATAGATGATTTCTCGAGATATAATTGGATTTATTTTATTAAAAGTAAATCGGAAGTATTTGTAAAATTTCGAGAATTTAAAACTTTGGTTGAAAACCAATTGGGCAGGAAAATCAAGACACTTCGTATAGATAACGGAGGTGAATTCTGTTCGGATAAGTTCGAGCAATTTTGTGTGGATAACGGTATCGCGAGGCAAAAGACGACTCCATATACGCCTCAGCAGAATGGGGTGGCCGAAAGATTAAACCGGTCACTCCTAGAAAGGGCGAGATGCATGCTGAGTTGGGCAGGTTTAGAACCTGAATTCTGGGCAGAAGCTGTAACCACGGCTTGTTACTTGAAGAACCGATCACCGACCTCATCAGTGAAGAACCGAACTCCATATGAGGCAGTGTTTGGGAAGAAGCCGAATTTGTCACATGTTCGGGTATTCGGGTGCGACGCATATGTTCACGTGCCCAAGGAGAAGAGGGGTAAGCTTGACAGTAAGTCTGAAAAGAACATATTCGTTGAATATAAGGAAGGGGTCAAAGGTTATAAGCTGTGGAATCCAGAGTTAAAGACCATCGTATATAGTAGGGATGTTGTCTTTTGTGAAACGCAGTCCAAGAAAGATATACAGGAAGAGAAAGAGCCCAAGAAAGTGGTAATGTTTGAAGAAAACCCGATTGCTGAATCTGTAGAGGTGGTTCCACAAAGCACACCAGTGGATTCTGATTCTGATCCGGAGCAAGAGGACTTGGTTAATGAAGTTGAGGATGCAGATTCAGATGAGGACCCGAATACAGATAACATGCCTACTCTCAGGAGATCAACTCGAGAAAGAAAGGTACCACTTCGATACTCACTTAGTGCATTGAGTACATTTCATGCTTTGAGTATTACTGGAGATGATCCTAGTTCTGTAAAAGAAGCGAGATCCATGGATGATGCAAATCAGTGGGAGCTCGCAATGACAGAAGAGATGCAGCCACTTGATCATAACGACACATGGAGCTTGTGTAAATTGCCTAAGGATAGAAAGGCAATTGGATGTAAATGGGTGTTCAAGCGAAAATTGAAACCAAATGGGACTGTGGAGAAGTACAAGGCTAGGCTCGTAGCCAAGGGGTATTCTCAGGTCGAGGGGGTTGACTACGATGAGATATTTTCACCTATAGCGAAATTAACCTCAATACGATTTGTTCTGTCTGTAGCAGCTGCATATGATCTTGAGGTGGAACAGATAGATGTAAAGACGGCTTTCCTTCATGGAGACTTGGAGGAGGAGATTTATATGAGGCAACCAGAAGGCTTTGAAGCAAAAGGAAAAGAAAATCTGGTATGTAAGTTAAAAAAATCTTTATATGGGCTGAAGCAGTCATCAAGGATGTGGTATCAGAAATTTGACACGTACATGCTCCAGCTTAATTTTGTGCGGTCAAATTCTGACCACTGTGTTTATGTGAAAAGAGCGGGCGATCAGTTTGTTATTCTTACATTATACGTTGACGATATGCTGTTAATTGGGAATAACATGAAAATGGTGAAATCTGTGAAGAATTTGTTAGCAAGGAAGTTTGATGTGAAAGACTTGGGGCCTGCAAATTTTATTTTGGGCATGCAGATTACAAGGGAGCGTGAGAAACGGAAGCTATGGTTAGGGCAAGAGAAATACATAAAAGAGATATTGAGAAAATTCAATATGATGGACTGCAAGCCTGTTGGTACCCCTATGTCTTCAGGGACCAAGTTATTTGCGGAACAATGTCCTAAAACAGATGAGGAGGTTGAGGAGATGGCCCGAGTTCCATACGCAAGTGCACTGGGTAGCTTGATGTATGCTATGGTGTGCACGCGTCCAGATATAGCCCATGCAGTGGGAGTCTTGAGTCGATATATGTCCAACCCGGGTAGAGAACATTGGAACGCGATCAAGAGAGTTTTCAGGTATCTTCGTGGAACTTATAACCTCTCTTTATGTTTTGAAGGTACAGGGAATGGAAACATGCTTGATATTGTAGGCCACGTAGATGCTGATTAGGGTGGAGATATTGATAGTAGACGGTCCACTAGCGGATATGTTTTTACATTGTTTGGTGCTGCATTGAGTTGGATGAGTAGGAGGCAAAGCGTGGTAGCGCTCTCTTCTACGGAGGCTGAGTACATGGCTCTTACATATGCTGGAAAAGAGGCCATATGGTTACGGCGGTTGTGCTTGGAGCTCGGTTTTGAGCAAGGTGCCATAGAGGTGAGATGTGATAATCAATGGGCCATTTGTTTGGCTAAGAATCCTGCATTTCACTTACGCATAAAGCACATTGATATATAGTATCATTTCATTCGAGAAAAGGTAGAGAAGAAAGAGGTCCGGCTTGTAAAGGTCGACACAGTAGAGAATAGTTCTGACTTCCTTACTAAAGTAGTCACAGGTGCGAAGTTTGACTGGTGCTCTACTACAATGGGATTGAAGAATGATGATATTATCAAAGCTCTCATTTGCGCGAAGTATCCACCAAGTGGGAGAATGTTGGAGTTGGCGAATACTTCGGGATTCCTTGTTTCTCACACCGGGTATGCCCACGTGAGCTTAGGGAAACTGAAATGTTATCCAACGACATGTGATCCCTGCATGCGGAATACGGGGGTTCGAGGGCAGCGCCCCCGACACGGGTGCCCCGCTGCCTGGTCAGCGGACAGGGGTTCGGGGGCAACTTCTCCCGACGGGGGTTCCGCTGTCCAGTCAGCGGACGGCTGCCCCGCTCGTCGATGAGATGGCGGGGGCTCGGGGGCAGCGCCCCTGAAATCTCAACGGGTTTGGGCTTTTATTTAAGCTGGCCCGTTTAGTGCGAGATTAAGAGATTAATTATAGGTTTAGGTTTTGGGCCCGTTTTAGGGATATATATATTTTTTCTCGTTTCTGATCATTGTAACGAGTTGAGCGGCTGTAAACCGAAAACGTAGTGAAATCTCTTTGCAGGACGTAGCCCTAATCTTGGGGTAAACCTGGGTAATCTCTTGTGCATCGTTCTTCTTTTTCTTTATCGTGATTGTTCTGATACTCTGTCACGAACGAAAACCCATCATTGATGATACCCTTTCCCCATTAATCATGCTTTCAATTTATCAAGGTTTCCTTCCAAATTCAACTTGGTTTTGAATATCCACTTGCATCCGACAATATTCATTTTTGAAGATCTTGATACTAGCTCCCATGTTTGATTTAATTCAAGAGTCTCTAACTCTTCTATCATAGCTTTCCTCCAACTTGGGTGACTTAGTGCTCCTTTAACTGTTTTCGGCACTTTTGGGATCTCATGGGCTATAGAGAGAACATGCTTCGGATTAGGCTTCCTTATTCTCGATTTCAACCTTGTTTGTTTTGGGTGAGTAGACTATTGTTGAGTAGATGTAAAAGATTCCTTGTTTATCAACAAAACACATATGGAAGGACATACCCTGACCTAACTTGCATCACTAATCGAATGGCACATCACACAAGGGAAGTACTGTAATTTCCACAAATTAAAAGTCACTTCGCAATTCAGAGAGATTTCACACTTTGATCGCAGATCAACAATGAAGAACGAGAGTATCGTCTATTGTCGTTCTCTTTTCGTCGATAACTGACATGAGAGAGAGAGAGAGAGAGAGAGAGAGAGAGATATCTGAAAATCTATTCTTAAAGAAAAGAACGTATCTTTTCAAAATTAAAACTGAACGTCATGCCCACCCACCATTAGTAACTGCAGTTACTAAGAGTAGGCATAGGATATGGTTCCCTACATAGGTATTCACAGTAAGTCTCATGCACTCTAATATCTCCTACCCATCCATATAAGGCAAATAGCTTCCATTTGCCCATGGAAGACTAACAACTCTCACTCGTCCACGGAAGGCTAAGCATAACTCTCTCTTTTCTACAAAGGCTAAGCATAACTCTCTCTTTTCTACAAAGTTCATATTCAAAAATAATCCGTGCGACCAACATACATTAAGAGCTCGTTGTCGTACATTTGTTAGAAGTATATGACAGCTCAAAGTTTGGACATGATCAATAATAAAGTTTTGTATGTTGTACCCCAGATCAATTAGTCATATACATAAATTTCTCTCGATCTCATTTAAGCATGATATGTTATATTCGCAGTTATGATCATACTAAATAATCATAACTGACCGATCTATGAATACAAATCTATAATGTGACTTAAAACTCTAAATAAATCTTCCCCTTCAATTAGACCTCTTAATCTCAACTCAGCTCGCTATTCTAGAAATATCCCATTAGTTCGAATCAATTTATGACCATAGGCAATACTCTAAGATAGTAAATACTAAATAGAGATCTTGAGAATAATTAAGAGTCATAAGAACACTAAATGAGGGATTCTTATCCTCGAGAGCCTCGTACGATTTATAAAGTTGAGATCTAAACTTTTGCCAACTCTCATTAATCGATTTTTGTATACGTAATATGAAATATGTATTATGGTATTTCTTCTTCCCTATGGAGCGTATGTCTATTTATTCAATACTATATAGATGATAGTTTAGACACATTTAATGTTTAACTTGAGTTCACGCAACTACTCTACTCAAAAGTATCTATCAAAACTCACATCTTGCAATAAAGACATATCAAATGAAATATATCGGTTATTTCACTTTCGGACATAATAAATATTAAATCCTCATTTCATCATTCCGTTAAGGCGACACATATATTGAAGCTCGAACTCTGAATTATCATCTAGATAATCAGTTTAAATTTCATCTCATCTCTATTCAACACAAAGTGAATAAAGGCGATCACCCGTGTGAGTAAGCTAATCTCTCATCCATTCAACATACCTTCTCAACATAAAGCACCAAGCTACATTATCCATAGATGTTACAAAAATTCAAAGGTAATAACTTCAAACTTCATTAACAGTGAACATTTAGGGAAATTACAATATACAGTATATTATATTCTACGCAGTCAAAGAGATTCCATATGACAATGAAAACATATCCAGGAATCGGTTTCGTTATCAAATCTGCCAACATTTTATGTTTAGATATATACTGTACGTCCGCATTGTCGCGATCTAAAATTCATTTTTTTAAGTTAATGGATTTCCAGATTAATTGATTAAATTAACTAACCTAGTTCGAGCTCTCCCAAGCTCTACCAAATCACAACTTTGGTTTTTTGTTCAAATGGTTTTAAAATTTGGAGTCGCCACTAATCATTTTTGGTAGGTTGATTAGAAACCTAAGTAAATTAACGGGAGAACTAAATTACTTTTACGAACCAGAGATTATGAGTTCGGGGACTTGGTTACACTAGTTAATTAAAACTAATGCCCTTTCGGTACCTTAATTTCATGGATATCCTAATTTGGTAATTCAGACTTGGTTTATTCCTAAGGCTCTAGTGGAGTGTTCTCTTTTTGTATTTTCACTTTTTTAAATGGTATATACACGAGTGACATTTTTGTTTGCATTTTCAAAATATTAAATATTTCCCTGAAGCGGAAAGAGGGAGTGAGTTAACGACTTCTGTGCAGTGCTACGAGCTACTCATTTTGGGGTTTCGTGATTCAAAAATTAAATTACAGGAAGTAAATGACAATAAGTAAAGACCACCAATGGATAGCTCAGCCTTGGCTTGGCCCTCTCCTTTGGGGTTTAAGGTGCAGGAATTTAAATTGCAGAAATTTAAAATGACCTCCAGTGAGCGGACTCTATCCTTCACATTCTGGGGTTTAAATTCTTTAAAATGATTTGACAATTCGGGCCGAAATCCATCGACGGATCAATTGAAAATTTAATGGGCACTCAAGAGGCATCACTAATTTTACACTTCCATGGAATTTACCGTTGACTTGGGGTAGTCCTTTGGCTGACATAAAAATATGAAGAAATGGAGTAATGGAGCAAATATGATTTAATTCACATTAAAAATTAGAACAATGAAAGAGACACTTAGCTTCAATGGCATTATGAGAAATGCTTGATGGATATAATTGGTTCATGCCTGAAATCAAATATGGGGAAATGGGAGAAGAGTAGAAAATTTGAGCTAGTTTATACTAAAAAATCAAAGAGAGTAGAGGGACACTTAGCTTCAAATCTAAGATGAATTCTTGATTTATGTTGATCGATGAAAAAATTGATGATGATAACCCTCTATCTTTAAACTCCCATCATCTTCAAAATTCTCTCTCTCTTTTTGGTATTTTCTTTCTCTCAAATTTTTCTTCAATCTCCTAAAACCCTCTCAAACATCCAAAATTTTCTCTCCAAAAAATTCCTCCCTTTCAAGCTCTCTTCTTCCTCCGTTTATAGCCCACTCATTTACCTCCCATTCTAATTTCTCCATTAACTCTATCTCCCATTCTAATTTTTCCACTAACTCTTATTCATCTTCATCTTCCCTTCTTCATCTCTATCTCACATTCTAATTTCTCCACATATTCTTCTCCATCTCCATCTTCCCTTCTCCATATATATCTACCATTCTAATTTCTCCACTAACTCTTCTTCATCTCCATCTTCCCTTCTCTTATCTTATTTTCTCCATCCATTCTTCTCCATCTCATCTTCTTCATCTTCCCTTCTCTATTTTAATTTCTCCACTAACTCTTTTTTTTGTTATTTGCAAAATAATCCCTTAAGAGTTAGGTATTTACACTCTAGTTCTTGAGATTTTGAGTATTTACAATTTAGTCCCTGAAAAAATATTTCTTTAAGTCAAAATCACCTCAAAATTTTCAACACACCTCTCCTATGCTTAGTCGAAATTCATCGCATATCAAATTTAAACTCATTTCTTACCGCAAAATTTAATTAAAGCCCATTTGCAAAATTGAGCTATTCTAACTATAATTGGGCCAAGATGAAAATTTAGGATATTAGAGAATAATGTCACAACTTCTAAAAGTGAAAAATGAAAATAAATTGACTCAAATTGAATTTTTTAGGCCCCATTCGAGATTATGCTCGTGAAGGAATACACAACCCCAAATTGGATTTTTTTTAAAAATTTGTGATGGCCAGCATGAAACGGGATTTAAAAGAAAAATATTGACTATTTTTACGTATTTTTGTGGCCTCAATGTTATTATTTCTTAAAAATTTTCCTAATTTTTTAAAAATATATATATATAAAATACAAAAAAATGAAAAATTATTTTTTGTTCAAAAATGGTTGCCTAAGCTTGGACAAGGCTTCCAAAGTTGATTTTGCAATTTTCTCATTTTTTTATTTTTTATGAATTTTCGAAAATAAAAATATTGAAAAATACTGAAATTATTTTTTGGTCAAAATTGGTTCTCTAGGCTTTGATAAGGTCCCCAAAGTTGATTTTTGTATTTTATGAATTTTTTTATTTTTTTTATTAATTTTAAAAGAGAAAAGATGATTAAAAATCAAGTGTCAACAGCTGCCCCTCTTTGAAAGGAAGCTCGGTAGAGGTTCTTTTCAAAGACGAGATGACACCTGAATCCTAATTGACTCAACACAAGAAAATAAAAAGAGCCGTGACATTTAATCTCCAATACCCCTCTTTGCATGTTTCGATCCAGATCTGATTTGAGGAGACTCCGATGGAGGAAAAGAGAGACACAGAGGTGAGTTTACCTGGCACTTACCTACCCCTTGTATGGCTGTTGCCTGACATGAATGCTCTACTGAAAATGGAATGAGAACCTAAGGATTCGCTATAAGAAAACCTTAGGGTGGTTGATCTTGGACCCGTATGGTAGGTCACCCCATGGTAGATTCCTAGTGAAAGGATTCTACTGATTGATTAAGATTTGACTCGTATGGTAGGTCACCCCATGGAAATGCCTATAAGAAGGACTTTGTGTGCCTGTAGGAAGGACTTAGTGCATGTAAGAAGGACTTTCGTGTGTCTGTAAGAAAGACTTTTGTGCCTGTAAGAAGGACTTTGGTGCTTGTAAGAAGGACTTTTGGTTGCCTGTAGGAAGGACTTGATTGCCTGTAGAAAGGATTTGGTGCCTGTAAAAAGGACTTTTGATTGCCTGTAAAAAGGACTTTTGGTTGCCTGTAGAAAGGACTTGATTGCCTGTAGGAAGGACTTAGTGCCTGTAAGAAGGACTTTGTGTGTCTGTATGAAGGACTTTGGGTTGCTTGTAAGAAGGACTTTATTGCATGTAAGAAGGACTTTGGATGCCTATAGGAAGGACTTTTGATGCCTGTAGGAAGGACTTCCGTGCTTGCAAGAAGGACTTTGGGTTGCCTGTAAGAAGGACTTTGGTGCCTCTAAGAAGGACTTTTGTGTTGCCTGTAAGAAGGACTTTGGGTGCCTGTAGGAAGGACTTTAGGTGCCTATAAAAAGAACTTTTGAAAATGGACCATTCTGTGTTAGGGTCTCCAATGGAAGGGCTCCAAAGACAGTATACCCTAAATGTCACCCTTTGGGTAGACTGAAAAGGTATTGATTGAGAAAATGATTTTCGGGTGCCAATCTGGGATCTGAGGAGACTATGAATCCTACAGACGCTCAAACCCAATTTCACTTACCATGAAGGGTGCCATTCTAAGATCTGGGGAAACTAGGAATCCTACAGAAGCTCAAACCCAATTTTTGTTGTCCTATCACTTTAGGAATAAACCGATGAGGCAAAGATCAAAAACACGAGAGTTGGTCAATCATGATTTGATAAAGTTTGAGAACACGAGATTATATCAATCATGAGCTGATGAAGACTTCATGAGAGCATGTTGATCATGAGTCGCAAGGGTTCAGAAGACTTACCTAGATCTTTTGAGTTAATGATCGAGGCATAGACAGACTAATTGTATCATGTCTACTTGCTCACTGAATGACCTTATGTGCTGCAATGGATTTGAGCACCCAGACAATCATCAGAATTGAAAGGTTCAGGCTGAAGATATACTCACCTGAAAATGCTTGGCGAGCATTAGCCAACAAGGCTTGTTTGTTCAATAGCCTCTGGATGAATTTCGAGACCTCCGAGGGTAACTCGACTATCAGGAATGCACTACCTGTCAGACAGTGTCAGAGGTAACATGTGCAAGCATTTTTATCAATGAGTTCATCGGTTCATGCAAAACCATTCAGTTGAGTTTGCAATGATTAAAACCGTATGTGTATGCTCATAATGTGGATCATGCATGACTATTCTATCGAGTTTGCATTTCCAATTCTGTCCAGAGAGGTTATCATGTCATGAATACCACGAATGTAACCTTAATGGGGACTTCAGTCCGAAATGGCTTTCTCTCGATCTCGAGAAAGGCTTGTTTATCCTTATTGCAGGATTTGAAAAGAAATCACTCAACCTTACCATCATCCCATTCAGCGAGGGTCTGAGTAATCTCGCAATTGACACGATCAAGCCGATCTGGAGGTCTTGATTAGGACAGTAATGTGGGCTGGGTCAAAGGCTTATCAAAGAGGACTTATTTCTAGTCAAGGCCATTGACAAAAAAAGTCTTTATAATCTGCTCTGGGTTTACAAGTCAAGAACCCTGCAAAATGAGAGAGAAATAATCTTGCTCGAACTTCTTCGAGCGATGCTTAAAGTCATTCAACCCTTACATTAATTCAAGTGCTCTAATCAGAAGAGACTTTCAAGGGTCGTAACGTAGGTCGGGATTTGGGTTTGAGAAACAAAGGGCTCGTTTTGGCTCAAAAAAATATATGAGAAGGGCTCGGTGTTGGTGATCATTGCAGTCTTGTCACCGATCTTTGACCTTCCTGAATTTGTCTTCAATGAATACCACCATTGGCTGAGGGGTGGTAGTTCCTTTACACTTGGCAAGCTGACTTTTTTGGGGATCCTTTTTCGAGAATTCTCAAAATGTATGTTCGAAGTCAGAAGTCATTACAGATGTATGGGCATTTGCCTTGCTTTTGATAGGCACTTTGCTCTTTCTGCCCGAGATTCTTTGGAGTAGCTTTTGCTTTTCTTACTCCCGACTCCCTTTTGGGAGCAGGTCCATTTTCTTTAGGCTACATCTTTTTCTTTTCTCTTTGACAATCTGTTGGCTTTGAATTTTAGCAACAAGATGATTTTCAAAAGATGATACTAGATATTACATGAAAAGTCTAGCATATTAAATGGGCTCATTCGAGAATTCTCTATTGGTCCAATTATCTTCAATTCTGCTCCTTAGGGGCAAGGTGTTATTTTTGCCTTGAAATGAGCAATGATCACTAATATGGGCTTGAGAAATGAATATGCAGGCTCAATTGGGCTATGCAAAGGATGAATATGTAGGATAGAGAAACTAAATGCTTTTCGTCATCCTAAAGCACTTGAATTAAAATTCGAGTATCATGCAAAGAAACACTCGAAGATTGATGTTAGTCCAAGCAATAGAATTTCTAGCCATTTATCTCCTGATATTGTTGGAATTACCTCTGTTTTGCCCTAGTGTGGGGTGGTTCTTGATAGGGTTATAAAATGAAATCACCGTTCAAATGAGTTGTCAATGGTTGCCTGAAGTGTTTGGAATAGAGAATGAATGCCTCTTTCACTTCGACTATCGTACGTTTTGCGAGAAAACCCATTGCCTTAGAGAACGCGGAATCTGTCTACCGCTCAACTCATTGTGGATTAAATACAAGACGTATGTGGAAATGGCTTGCCTTTCATCGTCCTGTCATGCCCCATTCTATACATTCGATGCATCGTTTACAATTTATACCCCTAGTCAAAATTGACAAATTGAACATGCAGAACAGTCATGCATAAATTATGAAATGTGTAAACACCATGCAAATATGGCAATACAACGTACAAGTATAGAAATTGCCCCTGGCTGTGTGGGCGGATCAAACACGTCGGGGGCCTATTCCCCGAGTCGAGGAATAGCTTGTTTATGGTTTTACCTCTTTTGGATCCAGGGTTCACCATTGATTTCCCCTATTTCATCAGACAGATCGCATCAGGCGATCATAACTTGGCCCCTTAGAGCTGTTTTCTTTGACGTATCAAATGTTAGTTTAACATTTCCTGTAAAAAGGAAGGAAACATGTTAGCCAGTATCAGAA
This sequence comes from Psidium guajava, assembly GCA_016432845.1. Classification (NCBI taxonomy): domain Eukaryota; kingdom Viridiplantae; phylum Streptophyta; class Magnoliopsida; order Myrtales; family Myrtaceae; genus Psidium; species Psidium guajava. The sequence continues at coordinate 11,028,787 of CM028232.1, forward strand.
ATGATGAACTGGACACGATACTGAGTTACCCTTGTGTGCTTCACGCAACTGCTTTACCAGTTTCACCACTCGGGATTTTCTCCGTGGGTATGTCAAGTTAGACATTTCCTGTCAAACAATGGAGGAGAAGACGTGTTAGTTAGTATTAGAAATGATGAATTGGATACGATACTCGTTTACCCTTCATCTTGAATGTTTTGCGTGACCCCTTTATCAAGTTTACTGGACTGAGTTTCCCTTGGTTTTGGTTGGACGCTTCAACATTAGGCTAAGCTCACAACAAAATACTGACCTTGGTATTGCTCGTCGAGTATTCCTGTTTCTTTCTGCAAAAAAGAAATGCGCAAAAAGTTGTTTTATTTATTTACAATACTTACAACATTCCCCACCCTTGGGGATCGAACTCCGGATATTTCGGACCACTATCATTCCCCATGCCATTAGGCCCATTGGACCGCAGGCGTGCATGGAAGCTTTCTTTTAAGAGTTAACCGTTGAGATGGCATGGTCTTGCTACTTTACATTGGGCAATTCCACATCACGGTTCTTTTCAAGGCAATCTACAGTCTCTGTTAAGACAGAAAAAATCAATTTAAAACTCAAGACGTTTATGGGTAAATTGGAACGATACAAAATTACCCATTTTTGAAATTGTTTGGGTCTTTCGTTCACATATTCCTCATTTGAAGCCGTCCATTCTGTGGCGATGTCCACGAATCTATTTGCCCAAAGTTTTGTTTAATCGGGGAATTTCATTTTTGGGTACGACTGTATTTTCGAATCAATTTGCAAATTCCTGTAAATAGAAGGGATCTAATTTAGAATCGGGACAATTGAGGGTAAATTGAAACGAAACTGTTTTACCCTTCTATTTCACGCGGCTTTTTACTCGCAATAAATTCACTATGAGTTTGGTGTGGTGGCAGACTCGAGCATTTAATTGGGGAAAGGGAAATGATTACTTCTTGCTTTCACGCCAATTCTAGACATTCATAAAAGAAGATAACATCCCGTGTAAGATAAAGCATATTCATCCATTCATGATTGATTTTTCTTCCCCATCTGCAAGCTTTTCCATAATCAGCTGGCTTCATTCCGGACTAGGTACGCGTAGGCCATGTTGAAGGTCTGGTGGTCACTGGCTGAGCATGTGCATCACAGCATCGATGCTTTACCGATACCAAACTGGTTGATTATGGCGAAAAGATCATCGTCAATGTCCGCTTGGTGGTGATCTGTCCCTTCTTCCTCGGGAGGTATTGATGATGATCCAGTAGCATTAGTCCTTAGATCATGCATTTCATCGAAGGTGAGGAGGAGGCTATTGTAGTTGGGGCAGGTGGCGGAGTCAAAAGCCTCTTTATACATCTTGTTTTCTGCTCGAAGGTTTTCATTTTCAACTCTTAGAAACTCGGCTTCGTTGTGCTCATGACGAGTTTTCATTCGGGTTCACCTATTTTGAAAACATAACTTGATTTGCGAAGGTTCAAGTCCTAGCTCTTGACTCAGTTCCATTTTCTGTTTGCCATCTAGCATAAGGTATGTTCTGAAGAAATCCTCAAGCCTTTGTACTTGGTCCTTAGTATGGCGACGGTAACGCTTCTTTTGACCCTTACCATTGTTATCCTTATCTTTACTGAGATCTTGGACGTCTTTGGCGGAAGGGCCAGGCTCCATGGGCTCGATCCAAAACATGACTTCGAACTCTTCCTCTCCCATATTCAGCAGGCAACGATAGCTCTCAGGAGTATTGGGTTGAGACATCTTCGATTTGGTTGATGATTTCTCAAGATCTGCTATCTTCTCTTGTATTCTCACTCACTCTGAATTCTTCTGAGCGACCAGGTATGCTTTCGAAACTATTTCTAAGCACGAATGAATGTTTCAGGAGAATGCCACTTTTTAAAACTTAGGCGTGGGTTCATAAATCGTATCGCTCCCTCCAAGATTCCCGTCTTTCTCAACCTTTTGCCGTGTCTTCTGCACGGTTTGTTTTCTTTCATCCTTTTCATAATGGTAGGGCTCCTGTCATTATTTCTTCCACCTATCTCAAGCGTCGGCGTTGCAGGTGAGGTCTTTTCCCCGTTCACAAATGAAGACAAGCCTTCTCTTCTTTTCGCTAAGGTTTGCCGTGTCTTCCACTCAGCTCGTCTTTCCGTCTTCTTTTTCAAAGTGGCAGTGTCTCGTCAAACTTTCTGCGGAGATTTCGAACTCGCTTGGCTCGAGGTCGCCATCTGATGGGAATTCGAGCCAACGAAGGTGGTGCCAATAGAGAATGGTAGATAAGAGAAATCTTGACTGGTTGATACCATCACTATGAAATCAATATTTACTTCGAAGCATATTACCATCTTCGCATTTCGCTCATCTGCCTCACCTCTCTCCCCCTTTCTTTAGTATTCTGCTTTCAAAAATGGCCAATTCTCCTAACCATACCTTCTCCGCCGAAGTCCTGGCTGGGTGGGAGAGACTCTACAATCTTCTTGGTAGAGGTTACGCTCATATAACCCAAAACTCTACTGTTGATGCTGAAATCCTCTGTTTATTCAGGACCGTGGACGCTGCTTCTGTTAAGGGTACCCAACTGGGCAAGGAGTATCGGAACTTCTCGACCATCTTCATCAATTTTCTGGCTGCCTATAACCGCGCTTATGAGACGGTCTTTGTGACTGCCGTCGTGAAAGCTCGTTACCAAGACCGGCACGAGCGTCTGGAAACAGTCACATTTTTGGCTGATAATCACAAGAAGGCCCTCAAGTTTGCTAACGATCAGCTTTCGTTGCTGGTTCGTCATAGGGGAAAGTTGGTGGACCGTCTGGCCTTGGTCAAAACTTACGCCGAATAGGAGCCAGGCAATATTGTGATGAGGTGTAAATGCGGTTGGCTGCAGGAGAGACTTGATGACATTACGGCAGACATTGCTTTCGAGAGGGTGGCGATTCCGGACCTGGAGTTTGCCGTCGAGTATTATGAGGCCAATATGACCCAGGCTAAGGAGAAGTGCAATCGCCTCTTCTTTAGACTCGCGGAGCTTAATCCCGAGAGCGCCCGGTGCACCCAGAGCATCAACTATTTAGAGAGTCAGTTGAGCTCTTTCGTAATGGTTATCAGGGCCCAGTTTGGTTTTACCTTTCCTCCCCAGTGAGCTATTGTAAAACCTGTTGATGTATGGAATAAAAGGAATGTTTCGCATGTCTATACTTTTGTTTTCCTGTCATCTCTTCTCCTGTGCAGCATAATGAACGGTTCAAGGCACTGGAAGCACCAAGGCTTAACATTTTTCTTGATATTAACTACTTCAGATGATTAAATCAACTTTTGATAGCGGGCCCCACTAGCCATCTTGAGCCCCGTGAGCTACCCACGTGAATTATTGAAAATACGACCGTTCGATTAGCGTGCCCATAAATCAGGCCACCTGTTGCGTGCCTCACTTTAATCGTGCTTAGTCTCTTTCGGCGTCCACTTATTGCTGTCGGTCGACTATAACGTTGGGAGGAATGCCTGCGGGCCATGCTTATTAATAAAACATCAATCACCCGAAGACCTCTACATGGTTCGAATCCAAGGAAGTTTTAAGGCCAACCTTTGGTTGATTTAATCGGAAAAATGTTGTGAGATCGGGTCAACATACACGTTACATAGATTTTGACTATATAGTCTCTGGTTCTCCCAAAAAAGTACAGGAATCTCTCAATACATTAAGAATACCCCATGCCCGATCTGGATAAATTTACGACCCCATCAAAATACAAAACTTGTACATGTTGACTCATTAACACGTTTCTGACTTCGGGAGGATTGATTTCTTCGCTTGCCCCGAGGATTAACAGCTAGAACGTTGGCAATTGCCCATCCTCTTGTATTTCTGAAGGTTATTTCTAATTTTTATTCCCGCCTGGGGTACCTAGGATTTCTTGCAAAAGCAAAGAACAAAATTACTATGTGATCCAAAAGAGATCGGTCCATAACCCCTAGATTATTCTAATTTTATTTTTCCATTTTATGAGAAATTAGAGAAACTTTTCTTCAAAAAGAATTTTCAAAAACGATTTTCTTGCAGATGTTACAAATTAGAAAAGATGTGATAAAATCCTTTGCATTTAGCAAATTTCCCGAAAGAATCTTTTTTTCTTTTATCAAAATGAAATTTCAAGGATAAATTCGTTAAGAAAATCTTTTGTTTATTGAAGCCTTAAGGAAAACTGTGACAAAATCTTTCATTAGTAAACAAAATTTTCTTAAGAATTTTTTATGTTCATTTTTTTCAAATGGGATACCAATTTAGTTTTTATTTTCTTTTGAAAAATGACCATGATATTAAATTCAAAATTTGACTGAATCCTAACATGGACCGACCAAAAATAAATATAAGATAATGTTAAAAAACTTACTTCACCTTGAAAGAAATACCATGCAAATCATATAGACATGCACATGAATCGTGAGTTTAAATCTTAGTCTATCTGCTCTAAAGGCTGAAAAATTGAAGCGAAAGACTTACGGCAATGCGACAATCTCGCGTACATAATCAAGATTAGCCGTGATCCCATGACGTAATCAGGATTAGCCGGGCCTCTCCACTTCGGCTGCTCGAGCGATTAAACTAGTGGCCCAGGTCCGGCCACAGGACGTGTGTGATGTAGTGCTAAAGCGATTAAACATGCACAACAATTAAATGCAAACACCGTTTCAAAATGTGCGAAATTAAATAAACAATTCCACCACCAAGCTTGCAAAACAAAGGGTTAGTCAAACACTCCACCCCTTATAACTCCCATCTGCAAAACCATTTAACACCTAAAGATCATAATCCAATCAATTGTCAAACAAATTGAATTTTCATGAAACTTTTTGTCCTAAGTCCTCTAAGTTCTTAAATTTTCAAAAATTAAGAACACGTCCCCAGCAGAGTCCCTAAGTTGTCGCGACCTAAAATTCATTTTTTTAAGTTAATGGATTACCAGATTAATTGATTAAATTAACTAACCTAGTTCGAGCTCTCCCAAGCACTACCAAATCGCGACTTTGGTTTTTTGTTCAAATGGTTTTAAAATTTGAAGTCGCCACTAATCATTTTTGGTAGGTTGATTAGAAACCTAAGTAAATTAGCGGGAGAACTAAATTACTTCTACGAACCAGAGATTATGAGTTCGAGGACTTGGTTACACTAGTTAATTAAAACTAATGCCCTTTCGGTACCTTAATTTCATGGGTATCCTAATTTGGCAACTCAGACTTGGTTTATTCCTAAGGCTTTAGTAGAGTGTTCTCTTTTTGTATTTTCACTTTTTTAAATGGAATATACGTGAGTGAAATTTTTTTGGCATTTTCAAAATATTAAGTATTTTCTTGAAGCCGAAAGAGGGAGTGAGTTAACGACTTCTGTGCAGTGCTGCGAGCTACTCATTTTGGGGATTCGTGATTCAAAAATTAAATTACATGAAGTAAATGACAATAAATAAAGACCTCCAATGGATAGCTCAACCTTGGCTTGACCCTCTCCTTTGGGGTTTAAGGTGCAGGAATTTAAATTATAGAAATTTAAAATGACCTCCAGTGAGCGGGCTCTGCCCTTCACATTCTAGAGTTTAAGGTGCAGAAATTTAAATTGCAGAAATTTAAAATTACCTCCAGTGAGCGGGCTCTGCCCTTCACATTCTGGGGTTTAAATTCTTTAAAATAAAATGAATTGATTTGACAATTCGGGCCGAAATCCATCGATGGATCAATTGAAAATTTAATGGGCACTCAAGAGCTCGTCAGCGCCAATTTTACACCTCCATGGGATTTACCGTTGACTTGGGGTTGTCCTTTGCTTGACATAAAAATAGGGAGAAATGGAGTAATGGAGCAAATATGATTTAATTCACTTTAAAAATTAGAACAATGAAAGAGGCACTTAGCTTCAATGGCATTATGAGAAGTGCTTGATGGATATAATTGGTTCCTGCCTGAAATCAAATATGGGGAAATGGGAGAAGAGTAGAAAATTTGAGCTAGTTTATACTAAAAAATCAAAGAGAGTAGAAGGACACTTAGCTTCAAATCTGGGATGAATTCTTGATTTATGTTGATCGATGAAGAAATTGATGATGATAACCCTCTATCTTTAAACTCCCATCATTTTCAAAATTCTCTCTCTCTTTTTGGTATTTTCTTTCTCTCAAATTTTTCTTCAATCTCCTAAAACCCTCTCAAACATCCAAAATTTTCTCTCCAAAAAATTCCTCCCTTTCAAGCTCTCCTCTTCCTCTGTTTATAGCCCACTCATTTACCTCCCATTCTAATTTCTCCATTAACTCTATCTCCCATTCTAATTTTTCCACTAACTCTTATTCATCTTCATCTTCACTTCTTCATCTCTATCTTACATTCTAATTTCTCCACCTATTCTTCTCCATCTCCATCTTCCCTTTTCCATATATATCTCCCATTCTAATTTCTTCACTAACTCTTCTTCATCTCCATCTTCCCTTCTCTTATCTTATTTTCTCCATCCATTCTTCTCCATTTTCCCTTCTCTTATCTTATTTTCTCCATCCATTCTTCTCCATCTCCTCTTCTCCATCTCCTCTTCTCCATCTCATCTTCTTCATCTTCTCTTCTCTATTTTAATTTCTCCACTAACTCTTTTTTTTGTTATTTGTAAAATAATCCCTTAAGAGTTAGGTATTTACACTCTAGTTCTTGAGATTTTGAGTATTTACAATTTAGTCCCTGAAAAAATATTTCTTTAAGTCCAAATCTCCTCAAAATTTTCAACACACCTCTCCTATGCTTAGTCGAAGTTCATCGCATATCAAATTTAAACTCATTTCTTACCGCAAAATTTAATTAAAGCCCTTTTACAAAATTGAGTTATTCTGAGTATAATTGGGCCAAGATGAAAATTTAGGATATTAGAGAATAATGTCACAACTTCTAAAAGTGAAAAATAAAAATAAATTGACTCAAATTGAATTTTTTAGGCCCGATTCGAGATTATGCTCGTGAAGGAATACACGACCCCGAATTGGTTTTTTTTTAAATTTGTGATGGCCAACATGAAAAGGGATTTAAAAGAAAAATATTGACTATTTTTACGTATTTTTGTGGCCTCAAATGCTATTATTTATTAAATATTTTCCTAATTTTTAAAATATATATATAAAAAATACAAAAAAATGAAAAATTATTTTTTGTTCAAAAATGGTTGCCTAAGCTTGGAAAAGGCTTCCAAAGTTGATTTTGCAATTTTCTCATTTTCCTTGATTTTTTATGTATTTTCGAAAATAAAAATATTGAAAAATATTGAAATTATTTTTTGGTCAAAATTGGTTCTCTAGGCTTGGATAAGGTCTCCAAAGTTGATTTTTTTATTTTATGAATTTTTTTATTTTTTATTTTATTAATTTTAAAAGAGAAAAGATGATTAAAAATCAAGTGTCAACACACATCCTTTCGTGTAACTACATCTTTAACATAGTTATACCTAATGTCTATATGCTTTGTCTTACAATGGAACTTAAGATTTTTTGTTTAAGCTATTGCTGTTTGGCTATCATAGTATATCAAAACTAGATTTGCAATGTCAACAGTGTCACCTAATTGATCTAAAAATCTCCTCAGCCAAACATCTTCTTGCATTGTTGCTGATAAAGCCACAAACTCAGCTTCCATAATTAATAAAATTATACACTTTTACTTCTTACTACTCCATGATATGACGTCATTATTCACTAAGAACATATTTCCAAAGTTAGATTTTCTCTTATCTAAATATTGTCCCCAATTAGCATCAGTGTAGCCATTAAGGTATAGATTACTTCCTTAATAACTCAGAGCATAATCAGCAATAGTTTTCAGAAACCTCAGGATTTTTTAATAACAGCTCAATGTGCTTGACTTGGATTGGATTGGTATCTACTCACCAATCCAACAGCATAACAAATATCAGGTCTAGTACACATCATAACATACATTAAGCTTCCAATGGCACTTGCATAAGGAACGTTTTTCATTCTTTCTTACTCTTGTGGAGTCTTATGACACATTTTATGGCTCAGACCTTCACCTTTTTAAACAGAAGCATTAATGAGTTTATTGTCTTATAGATGAAATTGTTCAAAGACTTTATTTATGTAAGTATCTTGCGAAAAAGATAATAACCTTCTCGAACAATCTCTTGAAATCTTAATTCCAAGGATGTACGTAACTTCACCTATATCTTTCATTTCAAAATTAGAATATAGCCAACTTTTGACTGTCTTGACAAGCTCCATATTGCTTCCAGCAATTAATATATCATCAACGTATAATAATAAAATCACAAAATGACTTTTGGATCTTTTATATACACACAATTATCTTCATTAATCATTTCAAAATCATATGCCATTACGGCATTATGAAAGCGTATATACTATTATCTTGAAGACTGCTTGAGGCCATATATCGATCTTAAATGTCGACATACTTCACGTCCTTTGCCTTTAATGATAAACCTAACGAGTGGTTGCATGTATAATTCTTCTTCTAATTCTCCATTGAGAAAAACAGTATTTACATCTATTTGATGTAATTCAAGATTCAAGCTAGCCATTATTGCTAGAATAAGGCAAATTATTTCATAATTGATTCCTTTCTGTTGGTTATACCCCTTCGCCACAAGGTGAGCCTTATATCTCTTATTTGAGCCATCAACTTTATACTTTATTTTGAGAACCCATTTGTTCTATATGGCTCTGCATCTTTTTGGAATTTCAACTAGTTCTCAAACTTGGTTCAACATCATTGATTACATTTCTTCTTCCATTGCTTACATTCATATTTCTTTATAAGGGCAAGATAGAGTCTTATTTATATTCCTTGGCTCGTCTTCATCTTGTGGAACAACTATGAAAGCTTCCCCTTCAATTTCAAAGCGTCGAGGATGAATGCTTTTATGATTTGTTTGTCTTGGATAGGTTTATACCCTAAGCACTTCATTCTCCATTACGCACCCACTCAAATCAAATAACAGCATTGTCTCATCAAATGGCCATAATTGAGACTGATTTGTACGTAATTCCTCACTTCTCACATTACTTCCACTCGGATCATTATTTCCATCTATCTTATTATCTTGATCTAAGGTCTCAAATAAAGAATAGTCTTCACCTATTTTGTCCTTTCTTAGAAAATCCTTTCTTAGAAAGTCATTCTCTAAGAATGTAATATCTCGAGATTCAAATCCAGTCATATTTTCGCTTCTTGCTCACCTATGAACATATACCCTTTTGAGTGTTCTGAGTATCTTATAAAAATACTATTTTTGTCTCTAGGTCTCAATTTTTCATATTTATTAGAGGACACATGAGTATAGGCAGCACAACCCCAAGATTTAAGAAAGCTCATATTATGTTTTCAACCTATCCACAACTCATATGGGGTGGAAGAAACTGATTTTGAAAACACACGATTAAGTACATAGACAGTAGTTAATAAAGCATCACCCCAAAAATATGATTATCAAATTAGTATGTGCCATCATAGACCTAACCATTTCCATTAGAGTCATGTTTCTTTTTTCTACTATCCCATTCTATTGTGGAGTGTATGGGACAGATAACTGGCTTTTTATTCCCTTTCATCACACAAATTTCTGAATTCATCAAATAAGTATTCTTGACATCGATCGGACCTTAATGCTTTTATTTTCTTATTTAATTAATTTTCTACTAAGGTCATAAATATCTTAAAGTAACTTAACGCTTTAGATTTATGAGAAATAGACATATCCGAATCGAGTGTAATTATCTATAAAAGTGATGAAGTAAATAACTCTATGCCTTGCCTTTACATTCATCAGGACACTGATGTTAGTATGAATTAATTGTAACGGAAATTCAGCTCTAGTTCCTTTTCTAAATGGCTTTCGAGTTCTTTTTCCCACTAAACAATGCTCACAAGTATGCAATTTGATTTTCTCAATATTGCCATTTAAGCCTTCTTTAGCTAATCTATTCATACATTATTGGCTAATATGACCAAGTCTAGCATACCACACGTTCACATCATTATCAATAATATAGGAAGATAAAAATATGAAATAACAAACATTAACATTAGTAATTTCAATATTCAACACAATAAAGCCATCAACAAAATAACCTAAATCATAAAAAAAAAATTGCACCTAATAATAAATTCACGACATTGTCTTGAAAATTCATATAAAAATCGAGTTTGACTAAAACAAATACAGAGACAAGATTTAAACGAATCTTTAGAGCATATAGGACATCATAAAGGAATAAAGTGCAACCACCGCGCATGGTAAGTTGGCAAGTGCTAAATCCTTTAACTTCCATTCCCACATAGGTCCATTTCGCCCTACGTAGACTTCGTTGAAATTTCATAAAAGTATTTCTATCTCTGACTACATTGTTTGTGGCCCTTGAGTCTCCAGTTCATAAAGGTACATAATTAACAGTTTTAAGTGTATGAATGGTTCCTACCTTCTTCGGCTAGCCATAGTCAGAGTGAAGTAGACCTTCTTGCCACAATTGTAACATTTCACCCTTGAAATGTTTTTCTTAAAAGGATGTTTCCCTTTTCCATACCTATCAAACTTTAATTTCTTGCTAGATGGTTCCACTCCTTTACCTTTCTCCTTTTTGAACTTACCAGGATATTTGCACTTGGAGCCTAAAGCTCCACAAGAGCCAGAGCCAGCAAAATACATGTTAGTATGTATCTTAGCTGCTAGAAGGCGATCCTCCTCTAGCTCGAGATGGTGCATAGCATCCTCGAAGGTCTTGACATTCTCATTATGGGTTAGGTTAACTTTCATGTGCTCCTAACTGTGGGGCAAAAAGTGGATCATTGCCTATATCTACTGTTCATTAAATAATATGTAATCTACATCTTTGAGCTGACTAATCATATTCGACATGCGCCTCAAATGTTGCTTCATATTATGCCCATGTGGCATTTTATATGTGTCGAATCAAATGTAAGCTACCTCAGTTTGGTAACAAAAGTTTATCCAAACCTAATATTTAATGGATCCCACACATCCTTTGCATTCTCATGCTACCTGAACTCACGCATAATATCATTATCTATGTTGCTCAGCGGCGTAATGTGAATAGTAAAATTCTTTTTCTTCCAAGCAATGAAAGCTTCTTTGTCTCTTTTGTGCTACGCAGTGGTTCTATCCTTTAGTTCTATCATGACCAGATGAAGAGCTTCCAATGCCTCAAGCTTTTCTAGCACATACTAGATTTTCATGTTCCAAATCTCATAATTTTCACTATTTAACTTCTCGCCCTTATTAAGCTTAGTCATTATATTCTTTGAAACCGTTGTCATTGTATCTAAATATGAGGTTATTCAAACATTTTGCGCAAATTGTTAATGCCTAACATTTATGAACACTTTTTACACTAACTAATTATACTAATGTACAATTTCACCTAAGGCCATAGATTCGAAAATTCACTATGTTTTCAATCATCATCTAAATATCCTCCTTTGAAATTATTATTAGTATAATCATTTAAGTAAAAACTGAGTTCTTTTTAACTTACCCAAACTATTTAGAACTCCCCACTCAACATACAATAAAAGAAATTCAAATAAAAAAATTACATCAAATAGACAAAAGTCAACATGGTTCAAGATATAACATAAAAAATAATAATAAATCATAACATATATAGTAATACTACATTAAAAAAAACTCAAACATAATCGCTTGTAATCACCCTATCGTCAGTAAGATGATGAATCCATGTACACTTCATCATATAAGGAAGGGAATCCTGAAGGTCTTCAGGAGGATTTTCATCCAAATCAGATACGCAAAAAGCTACGATTGGAAAACCCTTTAAGAAATTCTTAGTTTTATGTCGGAGCGCATTCTGTCTACGCTAGGACCTATTCATTTTGAGTGACGACATCTTCATCGCTCCGACCCTTATAAACTAGTTCAAGAAATGACGCACGAACTCCTTGTAACTGATGTGATCAAGCCATATGTGACTCATCATTCCATGTCATTCCTTAGATATGGTGTTTCTTAATGCATAAAACGCACTTTCAGCATTCATTTCTTGCCTTTTCCATATGAGCTTTTGGATCATATTGTTGGCCGACTTCGAATGAGATATAATATCACAATTATTATCCCATCTATAAGAGCGCAACTTCTCAATCTTCGTATTAAGTGCTCATCTTAGCCAATGTGTACCTCTCCTTACAGGTGTTTTCACATTACGCATATACCCATTCTATACCAGGCCCTGGTCTCGATGACATTGTTCCTGCAACAAATGTGGAATAATATGGATTACTAAAATCAATCATCACAGGATAATTACGAACATATCGTAATAAAATACATGCAAAGCAAAAATATATAAGCACCTCTAGGTTGATCTTTTTTTCGGTTAATAGGTCAATAGATCAACGGGTCAAATGGTCAAACTATCCCATGGGCTCAGGTCGCCCGCCCATAGCCTGGGCCATGTGTCCATAGCCTCAACTAATGGCTTAGGCCGTATTCCCACAACCTAGGCCACGGGCCCGAGGCCTCGGCTAATGGCCTGGACCGAGTGCCCATGGCCTAGTTTAAGGGGCTTAGTGGAGGCCGTGGACTCGAGGCCTCGGCAAATGGCCTAGGGCGGGCCCATGGCCTCCGCCAATGGCCTAGGCCGTGTGCCCATGGCATGGGCCACCTTTTCTTTTTTGGTGAAAATCGCCGTCAGTGACCAGCGGCTTCTGGCCATCGCCGCGGCCACATTCAACCTCTATTCAAGATCTATAATATATCAAAATTCTCGTATTGATGAGCACTTTAAATCTATTAAATAGAAAACAAAAAAAAATTCATTTAAGACAAGAAAACCTCATGAACAGTAACTCCAAAAAATTACGTCGAAGAATTTTCAAATTCGATTAGGAAAATCAATGCAAACAAGGTTATGTAATCAGGAAATGCGAGTTAACGGGCTCTGATACCATTGAAGGGGAAACGCATTCCTTGTTTATCAATAAAACACATGCAAAAGAATATGTCCTAACCTAACTTGCATCATTGATCGAATGACATATTACACAAGGGACGTACCATAATTGCCATAGATTAAGAGTCACTTCGCAATTTGGAGAGATTTCGCATTTCGATCGCAAATCAACAGTGAAGAACGAGAGCGTCGTCTGTTATCGTTCTCTTTCCATTGATAATTAACGTGAGTGAGGAGGGAGGGAGAGAGAGATATATATATATATATATATATATGAAAATCTATTAAAAAAAAAAGAACGTATCTTTTCAAAATAAAATCAAATGTATATAACTGTTTAGCAGTTATTAATAGTGGGCATAGAGTGTGGTTCCCTACATGGGTGTCCATGGCAAGCCTCATGCACTCCAATATCTCCTACTTAACCATGTAGGGTAAACAATTCCCACTTATCCACGGAGGACTAACAACTCTCACTCGCTCACGAAAGGTTAAGCATTACTCTCTCTTTTCTACAACGCTCATATTGACAAATAATCCGTGCGACCAGCATACACTGAGAGCTCGTTGTCGTACATCTATTGAGAGTATATCATAACTCAAAATTTGGACATGATCAAAGATAAGTTTTTGTACCCCAAATTGATCGGTCAAGTATAATCTTTCTCTCGATCTCATTTAAGCATGATATGTTATATTCACAGTTATGATCATAGTAAATAATCACAATTGACCGGTCTGTGAATACAAATCTATAATGTGACTTAAAACTCTAAACCAATCTTCCTTTTTATTAGACCTCTCAATCTCAATTTAGCTCGCTTTTCTAAAAATGTCCTATTAAATTGAATCAATTCATGATCATAGGCAACACTCTAAGATAGCAAATATTAAATAGAGATCTTGAGAATAATGAAGAGTCGTAAGGGCACTAAATGAGGGATTCTTATTCTCTAGAGTCTCACATGGCTTATAAAGTTGAAATATAAACTTTTTCCAACTCTCATTGGTCGATTTCTGCATATGTAATATGAAATACATATTATGGTATATATCTATCCATTTAATGCTGTATAAATTATATTTTTGACATATTCAATGTCTAACTTGAATTCACGTAACTATTTTACTCAAAAGTATCTATCAGAACTCACATCTGACAATAAAGACAGATAAAGTGAAATATGTAGGTTATTTTACTTTTTGGACATAATAAATATTAAGTCATTATCTCAACATTCCATTAAGGTGACACATATATTTAAGCTTGAGCTCTCAATTATCATATAGATAATGAGCTTAAATTTCGCCTCTATTCAACACAGAGTGAATAGATGCGATCATCACTCTATGTTGAATAGATGCGATCACTTGTATAAGTGGACTAATCTCTCATCTGTCTAACATACCTTCTCAATATAAAGCATCAAGATTCATTATTCATAAATGTTATAAAAATTCATAGGCAATAACTTCAAACTTCATTAACTGTGAATATTCAAGAAAACTACAATATGCATTATATTCTATGCAGTCTAAGAGATTTCACATGAAAATGAAAAACATTTTTGGGAATCGATTTTGTCATCGGATCTACTAACATTTTATGCATAGATATATACTGTACGTCCACATCCTTTCATGTAACAACATTTTTAACATAATTATAGTTAATGCCTATGTGTTTAGTATAAGCTATTGCTGCTTGGTTATCACAGTATATTAAAACTGGATTTGCAATCTCGTCAGTGACACCTAAATGATCCAAAAATCTCCTAAGCTAGAAACCCTCTTGTGTTGTTGCTGGCAAAGCCACAAACTCGACTTTCATAGTTGATAAACCTATATAGTGGTAAATCACTTAAGGCAGAGACTGTTGCTTCTTCATGTGTTTCACCGTCATGCATTATTCTTGTGATATAACGATCACTTTTGTTGCACATTTGTCTCATCTGGCAGTTCATAATTTTGTTGTCCAGAGTTGTTATCATCAAATAGAAATCCCATGCTCATATGTTTTGATATTTGCCCTTCACTTACTATTTTAGATTGTCTAGTAAAGAATTCCACCCCCTTGTAATCAAGTCTGATACAAATGTGGATACCCAGGAAAAACAATTCTTAATTTATCAGAAAATGGGAATCTCATCTCATTAAATATCATGTGATGACTTATATACACCCTTCCTATAGTCAGATAAAGACATCAATAACCTTTATTTCTTTAACTGTACCCAAGAAAAATACATGGTAATGAGCATAAATCGAACTTTGTTGCACCATACGGCCTAAGGTGTGGTAGCACTCACCCCCAAATACTCGAAGAAACCCATAGTCATGCTATTTACCAAAGAGCTTACCAAACGGACTACTCATTCCCGAAACTAGTGATGGCAGTAGATTGATGAGAAACTTGAAAGTCAGAAACTCATTGACCCAACAAATCAACGGTACCCATGCATGGTAGAGCAACGAAGGACCCAACTCAACGATGTGCTAATGTTTTATTTCGGCATTTCCATTCTATTCTGACGTATATGGATAAGAGACTAAAGTTTTAATTCCTTTCTTTTTCAAATAATTTACAAACTGGCTATTGAATTCCTCTCCACCGTCACATTATAAAGATTTAATTCGATTCTCAAATTGGTTTTCAACAAGATTTTGGAACATGACAAAGATGGAAAAGAACTCAGACTTTCTCTTCATAGAGAATCGTGAAAAACTATCTATGAACACTACATAGAATTTAAATCATTGAAAAAGATTCTATTAGGGCAGGCCCCACACATCACAATAGATTTTTTCAAGTGGTTTACTAACCAAGGATTCCAAGATATTGAAGGGCAACTTGCTACTTTTTCCAACACGGCAGCTTCTACATATTCTCTTTGTCACTTTTATAGATTTGATCTTATTGTTATTCTCCAGAAACTTTATTATTTGAAAGTTTAAGTGCCCGAGCCAAAGATGCCTAACCTCACTACTAGCGGTCCATTGTCTTTAAGAGTGCCATGCCTCTATTTGTGCTTGATTTACTTTGGAAAGACCCTGACATTTCTTTCCTAAATTGATTATCGAATCTATCGGATGATCCTTAATAGATACACCAAGTTCATCAAAGATTAGTGAGCAAAGGTAATCGTCATTCAATTTAGACACCAAAATCAAGTTTTTTCTAATCTATGGGACAACCAAAACCTCATTTAAAGGAAATGAATGCAGTTTAGTAGATAAAGATGTTGAGCAAATATGGGTAATGGGCAAACAAACTCCATTCCCTACCATTATCGTGTTCGAACCATAGAAAGAAGAGAAAGAATTGAGGTTACTAGTCAATGATGTGATATAGGCTTATGATGTGATATGGGATGTTGCCCAAGAATCTAAAAACTAATCTCCTCCTTAATCATCCTCCAAGTGAAGAGCAGCTAAGGCATTTGGTATCTATTCGCTTTAATAAGAATTATCAAAGCGATACCAGCGACGTAAAGCATCATGTCCCGATATTTTGCATATCTGACATTGAAACCTCATATTATCCACATAAAACTGTCTTACCGAAGCAAAATTACCACCCACAGGTGGATACTCCTTTGCGTCAGCAACCTTAGTCGAAGTGTTTGTATAGGGTCTGAACCCCTTGATTTTGAGAAGGTGAATTTGTTTTGTAATTTCCACCAAACTGATAACCACCAGATGAATTACCACAAGTTCCTGAGGCTCCATAGTTTTGGAATCTAGGATAATTTCCGAATCTCCTTCCACAAAAATCATAGCTACTTTCTTTATTGTCAAACCCGCTATTCCTTCCTTCAAAACCACCATTAAAATTTCTTTGGCCAGCAAAAACAAATGTTGAATCAAATGGAATCGAGTCATCCTCACTTCTCAGTTTAGACTATCAATATTTTCACCAATAAATGCAAAATAAGGGTTTATTTGATTTGACAAATAATTTTGATGTCTCACTTCATATCTCACGAGCTGAGCGATAACATCTACTTAGCTCAACTCGGATTTAAAACAATACATAGTTATCTTCAACGTCTCATAGTCACTTTCAAGACCCTCTAAAACATCAAAGACCTTTGTGATTTCATTGATCAATTCCCAATCGTGTTTAACTGGTCACAAATCAATTTGAACTCATGCAAATATTCGATTAAGGGCCTATTACGCTTTTGGCAAGATTGAAGCTTACCCCTTAATTCGAATTCTTTGGCCACAGATCTCTGAATAAAGGAAAACCAAACAATTAATGAGATCTCAAGTGCCTAAAGACCTTTGTGTCCCATAAAGACCTTTGTGTCGTTATAGACATGAAATCATTTACTCACCAAAAACTCATTAGACATCGACTAGACCATCTCCATATCTATTTAATTAGGCAAAATGAGACCTCAAGTGCCAATTTTTGTGTAAGACGCTTATTTTGATTTCAATTTTTTTTTGGATCACTTAAATACTAATTTTTTTTTAAAAAACAATTATTTGAGTGCCAATTCCAGTAAGGTCGTCGGAATTTCTTGCCATTAGCAATAAATTAATGGTTTTTTCTCCAATTTGGCACTAAATTAATCATTTTTTGGACCACTTAACTGTCGATTTTTTTTAAAAAATGATTATTTGAGTACCAACTCATGTGAATTACTCATCATTGGCACTTAAGTATCACTAAAGTGATTGTTTTTTCCGATTTGACACTTAAGTGATCCCAAAATAAAATATTAGCATTAAAGTGAGCATTGTATGCAAATATTAGCATTTGAGTAAGGTAAAGTGAATGATTTGTTCCATTGCATACATTCTTGGCATTTGTTACTTTATTTCAATGATAAATGGGGAAAAAAAACCAGCCGACTATAAATTGCCAAAACTTCACAACAAATTTGTGACAAATTAAAAATTATTTTTTTATTAAAAAAACACAATTCGCAAATAGAGATATGGGAACTCTTCTAGAGCTATAAATTTAATCAAGCTAACGTTATTTATGGAATAAAATTACCACAAAAATTAACCAATCATGAGTAGATTTCAAAGAATTCAATGTAAATGAGACAAATTGAAAGTAAACTTATTTGAAAATATAAATCTGATCAACATAAAATATAAATTGAATATAGAAGGAGTTTCCTAAAATTATAAGCATTAACATGATGCATTCCAACTCAGATTAGGAATTTCGATTCCCTCCTCTAAACCATGGAAAAAATATTCCTTTCGGGCTCGAGAATCAAATATTCCCCTCCTTTTACAATTTTCTTTCGAGCGTATTTGTTCTATTAGTCCAAGATTCTTTTTTTCCGCATTGGACAGAAAAATAACATTTTTCAAAGAAAATTTTTATTCATTACCAAAATGGTACATGAAAGATCCACGGGAACTTAAAGAAATCACCCGAAAAAGCAAACCCATAGAGCTGCAAAACAAACCAAAATTTAGAAATCAAGGTACATCATCATTGCATAATCGATAGAGGTAATCATACGCTCATCCTTCAAAAACAGATCTGTGACTACATCCAAACAAAATGATCAACAGTCAGTTATCGAGTCATACACCATTATCAGCGATAAGTACAAACTAAGATCTCCATCTATATTTACAAATTTATCTTTTAATAGTGTGCACCAAGATACGGCATCTTCAATACCATAACCATTTGAAGACAATAATAATATTTTGAACAAATTCAGATTTGACATTTGTGAGAGCAACCAAAACTTCTAACAAAAACATGTTGAACAATCACAAATCTAACACCAGAATTGTTGTAAATAGTATTGAAATTGGGGGCAAAATATTTCTCATTAAAACTCCTAGATCTAAAGCTAGATCAAAAGAGAAAAGATCCCATGAGAACAAAGCTTCCAAATCTCGATCTGAATCCAAATAGTATATAAACAAGAGAAAATAAATGAAAAAACAACCAAAGAGGGATGATAGGGGGAGATCTAGGTCAAAAAAGTCCCCTCCAAAAGATGAAGAAGCGAAGAAAGACCGAAACTCATAAGGGGGGCAGAGAGAGAGAGAGAGAGAGAGAGAGAGAGAGAGAGAGAGAGAGAGAGAGAGAGAGAGAGAGAGAGAGAGAGAGAGAGAGAGAGAGAGAGAGAGAGAGAGAGAGAGTCGTTCTTCTAACCATAGCAGCAAATAATTGAATAGAAATTCAAGCTTCAATTCATGTTGGCAACAAATAGACACATGGAAATGCTCAATTTGCTCCCACTCTCATTCAATTTAATTCCATTCTAACCGGATTCCATTGTCGTATATCAAACATGCCGGAATTCCAGCTTAGTCAAGGAACTCTTTTTCAAAAAAAAAAAGGAAAAAGGAAAAAAGGAACTCTTATTCCTACCTCTATCTCTAGGAAATAGTTTTCAAGCAAAAATATCGTAACTATGACAAAATACAAAGAAAATAGCTATTTGAGGAAAAATTGTGGAGGAAATATTTCAATCTATTCAAAAAGTTATCCATTGCTCTACTCATTATTGAATATTATGCACTTGATGAGCATACTTTCAAGAACAAGTTTAACATATGATGGAAGTCATAAAAATGGACATAAGCTTCACCTATTGTTGTTTTCAGCATCCAAATTATGCATTATTTTTTGTAATTTTACTTAAAAAAAGAATTAGAAAATACTAATATTCAATGTCAATTGCAAGCAAAACGCAAAATTATCTTTAGATATCAACTGGGGAAATTTTTGGAAACTAAAATTTCTTGCAATCCATTGTACTGCTTTGATAATTGAAACAAATAAAGACATGGAAATTCAAGCTCGCTTGAAAAGGAAAAGAAACAATTTTTAATCACATTAGAACTTCCTTTTCATCTTTTTTTTTTTTTGGTCGAATCACATTAAAACTTCAAAAATTCAAATTACAAGAAAATAAATGTGAATTGTCGAATATGTCCTTAACGGATAGAGCATCTTCATCTTCAATGTGCAATTCTGCTTCGTCTTTCATCCCTCGAGCCCGTTCCTGCGCATCCTCGAGAAAATCTTCGACCCACTCTCTCTTCCCAGAAGAAGAAGTTATGGTCATTTTCTCAGTCTCGCTAGTCGCTCCCACGCCAAATCTCCAAGGTGCCTCTCTCTCTCTCTCTCTCTCTCTCTCTCTCTCTCTCTCTCTCACGCGATTAGCTTGGAGTTTTTCTTGCTTAAAGGGTCAATTTTTTGACTGCGTAGTGCCACTTCCTGATTTTACATCGCTTTCGTGGTCTAGTTTTCTCCCTTTAGTTTTTCTTGCTTCATGTATATTGATCGCGCGTTTAAATCCTGTAGTGTACGGTGGACACGTTTTGTTAGAGAAAGTGGGGGTGACTGTAAATGGTTGCCGAAGCTCTTTTCGTTTTCCCTCCCCATTAATCTTCATGGAGCTTTGATTGCGTATCCCACGCCGGGGGGGTTGGGGGGGGGGGGTGTGGGATGGGATGCATGTTCATGGTGGACCATGGGGCCGAGCGGATTGGATCCGGGGTCTGCTGGTCCGGTTTGTGGTTTTGGAGAACCTCAACGATGGGACGGCCTCGGATTCTAGCGCCTAAAAAGCTGGCGGCAGACCCTCACATGCTCACTCTAGATTTTATTTGATAGTCAGCAAGTATTTAAACCGTTGTTTCTGTTGAATTGTTCCAATGGTGTGTACAGACAGGACTTTTTCAACTTGTGCCGTGTTAACTTCGTCACACAAAAAGCGGGAAAGACAGAGATTATTGTACAAACAGAAGGATGAGGGGTAACTTCTACTCGCGTCGCCATTCATTGTCATACAATAATTGCTGTTATAATTTGAATGATATGAGTTTCTTATAGCTTCTGTTGACAAAAGATTGCAGGATGTGAATGTTTTGCGGCATGAGGAGAGGATGAAACGGCGGTTCCTGCTGTTCCTTTCGGTTTCTTCAGTCTTTTTTCCAACTTCATCTTCCACTGGAAAGACAAAGAGTAAAAACCCATATGACGAGAGACGCTTGTTTGAACTCAATAAGCGGATACAGAGGGAAAATAATGCACCTGAAGACTTCCCAAGTTTCATCAGAGAAGGTTGATACCACAGCATAATATTCGAGATGTACTTTACATGGTTTTCTGCTTCTACATTTCTTTGTGCCGACAATTAATTTACCTTATCAGTATGACTTATTTGCTTGATTTCGCACTTTCCCTCTCCCCCACCTCACCAAGATGATCTCTGAACTTATGTCATGATATTCAGGTTTCGAAGTGAAGGTGGTAACTCCAGATAATTACATTAAGAGGGAATCAGGACTTATATATCGGGATTATGAAGTTGGTACAGGCGACTGTCCAAAGGCTGGTCAGCAGGTTTTCCTTTCATTTTCTTAGATTTATTTCTTGAACTTGCAATGCTGCAAAGTTTCCTTTTCATCAAGTTCTGTAGGAAAAGATCTAAAAAAGAAGAAAACTAAAACAAAAGATTTTCGAAAGATGAGAATTGTTTTAGAAGCTTTGTTTTGTACTAAATATAGATGGTAAGATGTCTAACGTTATCTGCATTATTATCTTTCTACTTAGTTCTTTTATTATTGCCTTAATATTTCTAACTAGATGGATACTGTTTACATGTTGAGAAAAACTGAGGCTGCCATCTACCATCATGCAAAAGTTAGACGGATTGTTGTGCATATACCACAATAGCTGATTTCCAAAATCTGCAATTCTGGATGCTTCCATCTGTTCTTTTACTTATCCCCATCTTGGCCACCTTTGTTAATCAACACAGAATTCTTGCTCATCAAATACTGTTTTCATTCGCATTATGCTATTGTAGTAGACAGCTGGACAAATTGATTCCCAAGCCTGGTGAAAAATTCACAAATCAACTTCTGCGATTCTGGGAGCCAGGTCAAAATGCTGAGGATCAATGTTGAAGTTATTATGCTTAGCGCTTCATTTTAACATCTGTTAATAAGAGGGAAATGGGAAACATGGTAATGAATTTTCATATTAAAACCATTGGGCTGTGATACTCTGCTACTGCCTTGTTTCTTGTAAACTGACCCCCAACCTGTTAAAACAGTTCACAAAAAACCTTTGGGATTCCAGAAAATTAGTTTGAAATACTAAGGTTTAGATGGTTGGTACTTTTATGCTTGATGTTTCATTAAAACATCCATGAAAAACAGGGACATAAGAAGCATGATAATGGATCTACATGTCATGATGTCATATACCCCTTCCTTTAGTAATAAGTCTCTGCTTTGCTTCTTATGATGTCTGCAATCCTTGTCAATGGTCTTATGCAGGTAACTTTTCACTATATTGGCTACAATGAGTCGGGAAGACGTATTGATAGCACCTATTTACAAGGTTCTCCTGCTAAAATCCGTATGGGCACCAATGGTTTAGTTCCAGGTCTGCAATATAATCGATTAGCGATGTTCATCAGCACAATTACTTGCATATACCTTTAGTTAGATATTACCTGTTTGATAAATGAACAGAATCAAGAAGCACGGCATATATTTCTAGATCCAGTCAAATGTTAGGAGTACATGATGGACTGTAGACTACTTGAAGAATGGCTCATTTGATTCGAAACTAAATGTCCTAGTGCGTTATCCAGACAAATAAACGAGCACAAATGAAAGCTTCAAATTATTAATTTCGGGATAATGGGTGCAGGATTTGAGCAGGGAATACAAGATATGAGACCGGGGGGAAAGAGGAGAATCATTATTCCTCCAGAACTTGGACCACCAGTGAGAATCTTAATGTTATATTTTTGCAGTTCTTCTCGCGCTATGTCGTTGCTTTGTCTCTGTCTCTGTCTCTTTATTTGACTTCCTCAGTTTAGCTATACATATACCTTTGCTTTTCCTCTTTCTTAACATCAAATTCTTAGGTTACTCTTGAAAAGTATGAAGTATCATTATAGTCATCAGAATCAGAGTTAATTTTAAGATACGTACTTTCATGCAACATCAACATCAACATCAACATCACCTTTATCCCAAACCAGTTGGGGTCGGCAGTCGATGAACCCAAAGTGAAAAGTTTAAAATATACTAAAATAAAAGTAAAAATATAAAAATAAAAATAAAGTAACAATAAAAATATAAAATTTAAGAAATAAAAATAAAAATAAAAAATAAAAAGTAAAAATATGGCTATCCAAAAATAAATAAATAAATAAATAAACAAACATATAAATAAATAGAAAGTACTAAACAGGGCACTCTGGGACATAGGAAATCCCCCCTTCCATAATGCGGATAGTTTTCCTCTACTCCGTCCTAAGGCAGACCATGCGCCAATCTATTTCCCACTTTATTAAATCTTGTTTCACCACCTTCCCCCAAGTAAGTTTCGGCCGACTTCGTCCTTTCTTCAGATCGTTTTCTCGGTAACACACTTGTGTTCTTATCGGAGCATCTAAGGGTCTACGAAGAATATGTCCAAACCATCTCAATCTATGTTCTCTCATCTTCTCTGCCACTGGAGCTATTCCAACTTTTCGTCGAATATCGTCATTTCTTATCTTATCCATCCTTGTATGACCACACATCCACCTTAACATTCTCATTTCCGCTACTCCCATTTTATGCTCATGTTGCTTTTGTACCGGCCAACATTCAGCTCTGTATAGCATTGCAGGTCTTATTGCTGTTCTATAAAATTTTCCCTTTAATCTAAGAGGGATTTTGCGATCACACAAAAATCCGGATGCACTGCGCCATTTCATCCAGCTTGCTTTGATTCTATGGCTAACATCCTCGTCAATCTCTCCCCTCTTTTGCAAAATTGATCCCAAGTATCTGAAGGCATCTTTCTTAGGTACCTCTTGTCCAAGCATATCCACATTTTCATGATCATCTCCTCTTGTCGTTGCGAACTCACACTTCATGTATTCCGTCTTACTCCGACTTAACGTAAATCCTTTGGACTCTAACGTGTTTCTCCATAATTCTAATTTAGCATTGACCCCAGCCTTGGTCTCATCAATAAGGACAATATCATCTGCGAACAGCATACACCACGGCACCTCCTCTTGAATATCTTTTGTTAGTTCATCCATAATTAGTGCAAAAAAATAAGGACTCAGAGCCGAACCTTGATGTAAACCTACTGTGATCGGAAAATGACTTGATGTCCCATCACAAGCCTTTACACATGTAGTAACACCATCATACATATCCTTGATTGCCTCTACATACTTTAATGATACTTTTTTCTTCTCAAGAATCCACCACAAAACTTTTCTTGGGACCCTATCGTATGCCTTCTCGAGGTCAATAAATACCATATGTAGATCCTTCTTCTTTTCTCGATATCTCTCCATCAACTGTCGTATTAAGAAGATAGCCTCCATGGTAGATCTTTCTGGCATAAATCCAAATTGATTTACAAAGACCTTGGTTTCTACTCTCAAACGACGCTCAATAACTCTTTCCCATAATTTCATTGTATGGCTCATAAGCTTAATGCCTCTATAGTTGCTACAGTTCTAAATATCCCCCCTGTTCTTGTAGATAGGCACAATCATACTCTTCCTCCATTCATTAGGCATCTTATTAGCTTGGAGAATCTTGTTAAACAGTTTAGTCAACCAACTTATTGCCACATTCCCTAAGCATCGCCATACTTCAATAGGGACACCATCTGGTCCTAAGGCTTTACTAGTCTTCATCTTCTTTAAAGCATACTGGACTTCTTGTGCTCTAATTCTACGCACAAACCTTCTGTTTAACTCATCAGAAGCGTTCACCAGATCCACCTCGCCTCGATCGCCCTCCCCATTATAAAGCTTGTTAAAATAGCTCACCCACCTTTCCTTCACTTCTTCATCTTTTACTAACAGTTTTTGATTTTCATCCTTGATACACCTAATCTGTGTCAAGTCTTTACTTTTCTTGTCCCTTGTCCTAGCAAGTCTATAGATATCTTTTTCTCTCTCTTTGCTTCCAAGTTTTTTATACATATCAGAAAAAACCTTACCTCTAACCTCTCTCACAGCTTTTTTGGCATCTTTTCGTGCCAATCTAAAGTTTTGCAAATTCTCTTCATTAGGATATTTATGCAGACATCTGAAGCACTCCTTCTTCTTCTTAATTGCCTCTTGCACCTCTTCATTCCACCACCAAGTTTCCTTTGTCTGAAGTCCGTGCCCTTTACTTTCACCTAGCACCTCTTTTGCCACTCTATGTATGCATTTAGACATCTCACTCCACATGTTATTTACTTCGCCCTCTAGTTTCCACGGTCCTTCTTGAAACATCTTTTCCTTGAAATCGGTATGTTTTCCCTCCTTTAACTTCCACCGTCTTATTCTGGGATTTTGAGCCCTTCGCGGCATATTCTGTGCCTTATACCGAACCTCTAGGACCACCAGCTTATGTTGCGTAGCTACACATTCTCCAGGGTAGACTTTGCAATCTATATACGAGGTTCTATCCTCTCTTCTAGCAAGAAAGAAATCAATCTGACTAAAATTCTGACTGCTACGAAAAGTTATTAGATGTGATTCTTTTCCTAAAGAAAGTATTTGCTAACATCAAATCATACGCTAGTGCAATGTTCAAGATGTCTTCGCCACTCTCATTTCTAGTCCCATAGCCAAAACCTCCATGAACTCTGTCAAAACCTCCATTACTTTGGCCAACATGTCCATTAAGATCACCTCCTATGAATACTTTCTCGTCACGTGGTATCCCCCTTAAAATCTCCTCCAATTCTTCCCAAAATCTGTTCTTATCAGCTATTGGCAATCCAACTTGGGGGGCACACGCACTAAGGATGTTTAAGATCAATTCTCCTACTACTAGCTTAATCAAGATAATCCGATCGCCTGATCTTTTAACATCAACAACTTTATCCTTGAAACTTTTATCGATCAAAATCCCAACTCCATTTTGACTCTTCTTTGTGCCTGTGTACCATAACTTGAATCCTGTACCTTCCACTTCCTTAGCCTTCTCTTCAACCCATTTAGTCTCTTGCAGGCACGCAATATTCACTCTCTTTCTAACAAAAGTATCTGCTAACTCTCTCAACTTTCCCGTTAAGGTTCCTATGCTCCAACTCCCTATTCGAATCCTTACTCCTTGGGCATTTCTTGCCCCCCACACTCGCCCATAAAAGTGTGAGGACCCTAGCTTACTTTTCACCGCATCCGGGCAATGTGGCGCATCACTTTGGGAATGATGGTCCAAGGCTAACTTCCTTACCCCTCGCACCCGCCTATCTTGGTGCAAGGACCCTTGCCCATTATACGTACTTTCATGCAACCCAAGAATGTAATTGATTATATAGGAAAACCCAAGATGCTAAAGCCCAGAAAATATAATCACCATGTCACATGTGATGCATCAGTCCTTTGTTATTTAGTTCTGCATAGATTGTCAGTGCCTTTAAGGACTGTCACTGTGTTGTCTGAAGAAGCTACTATTTGGGCTTGAGGCAAAATCTTGATAAACTGGCTGGTGCTTTCGTAAATTGAATTCCTGTTTCCACAGTTTGAAAGGTGTGTCGGAAGACCATTTCTTGTTGGGAACGAAGACGAAAAATCCTAACCTTTTAGCTACTTGGTGAAAGCTAGTGGAGGTGGTCACAATCCATCATTTAAATTCACGAGTTGTGAACTGTAGCCAAGTTTTAAAATTTGACCTTGTTCTGATACTTGAAACTAACACTAGTCCCTAGATGCTTCATAGCATATGCTTAGGCTGATTTCTGTCGGCAACTTCATTGGTTGCAAATACAGCCTCCACACATATAATTCAAGATCCTAATCAATAACTTCCAATTCTCTGATTTCTTCAAAGAAGCATAAAGCCAGTAAATAGACACCCATCTGACCTCACCGGATCCTGCTTCTTGGATTTAAATTTTGAGTACCTTCTCTAAAAAATTTCCATACTGAACTTGGTCAGGTTTTTGTGAAGATAACTATTGTTTCATGGGATGAGGCCCAAAGACTTCGGCAGGTCATGATTGGCATTGAGCATTGTTTTTTAGCTCTGCATTGATCTTGCCACTGTTTTTCTTGGCCATTGTTGAAAATCTGTGGTCACTGGCTTAAAAGTTTTTGCAAGAGAGATGTCTTGATTCTGTTCAAGGATATTTAGGGAGAAAAAATTTTAGTACTCGAAGAGGAGAGAAAGCAATTACATCAACTTAATGCAAAGATAACCATATTTTTTGTAGGTGGGACCTTCCACGTTTTTTAGCTCAAAACAGTTTGAAGTTTTTGATGTTGAATTGCTGAGCATCAAGGATTGCGAAAGGAGGACCATAGGTTTCTACTCCGATGTGGTGTGCACTTGAATGAAGGCATTGTGTGTGCGGCCTTGTGGTTTCTTTATTGAGTCTTCCTACAGAACAGATCTGGAATTGAGCATGATAACCCATCTGATCCTTTGTCCTCTCGTCAAGTGCTAGCGGACCATCCTGTTTCCATGAGCAAGAAGATGGTTGTACGGGCATCCTATTTTGATTTGCGGGATGATCTTAATCAGAAAGTTGACACTAAACCGAACACAATAGCTGACAGCTGTAATTGGCAAAAGCTTAGTTAAGGGAAATAGGTTTATTGTAGTACGTTGTCCTTTTCCCTCTCTCTGGACTGGAAGGAAAGAGCTTACGTTAATGCTGAAAATATGACCGTCAACGAACGAATCTTTGTTGAGCGTTTGCTTTTGTCTTGAACAGATTTTGTTTAGTTTTCTAGTTGGGCATCCTGTGCGGCTTCAGATATCAAACATATTTTGACAAGAAGAATGAAGACGAGGGGTCTCTGCCCTTTACAGAAATTCTCATAGTACGAGGATGATCGGAGCACTCTCTTTATCCTATCGGCGTTCTTAGAATAGATCCAATATTTTACATGTTACTAAAATGCCTGGCATTTCATGAGATATTTATGAATTAACAATCTTTTTTCGGCCAAATATGAACCAACCCAACTTGAAAACGAATATCATAAAGTTCATTCGAGTAAATGGCCAATTCCAATTTCCTACATTTTGCAAAATAAATTACAACAGGGGACAAGAATCTTGGGGGCAGCACCCTTGTATTGGATCAGCACTCGGGCATGAATGATGCTAGAAATTGTTAGAGTGCCGACGGGGGGTGAGCCCTTCGCCCCTATGAGACAGCGTTATGCAATAGTACACATCTGACTGATACCATGAATTTCTTGAAGGCCTTATTGCTAAAACAGGCTAATTCCTATGCTATCACAAAGTAGATACAACATCAATGCCAGACATCTGATTGGTACAATGCCTATTTACAAGAGCATCGCCTGCACCATAACTATTGAACTTCTTCTGCAGGAGCCCGGCGATAAACAATTGTCTCATCTGCATATGGATCAGCATGATACTGCCCATAGAATGCATACACTCCAACTGTAATGATGCTGAGAATAATGAATCTCACCCATGCTTCATAGTGCAACTGCAAAAGAGAACCATGACATTGACAAGCTTTGAATAGATGAATCCGAAAAATAATCTCATTGTCTTCCCTACTAATAAAGAACCACTTCTCCATTAGGCGCTTCAGAAGCATACCTGAGCAAAGAGGAAGATGTTGAAGAAGATGCAAATGGCTGGGACAATTGGAACCCCAGGACAAGAGAAGCTCGCTGCCCGCATATAAACCTGAGAAGAATCAATGTCATCTCAAGACGAATAAGAACTACAACCTTAATTCTCATTGCTTTAAAAGAGAACTTGACAAAACTAAACATGATCCTATTCGGAATTTAAGCCAGCAGGACACTAAAGCCTGTCCTTAATCAGCAAATACAGCAGATAGAGCCATCAGAAGTAGCTAGCTGGGCACTAGAGTGACAAGGACAGCTACTACTTCAAAATCAAAAGCTGAGAACCAATTAGTTTGTCGCCATTCTACCATGCATACAACAGGTCAAATGGAGGAAACAAGTAAACTGAACGGTGACTGCATGTCTATGTTCTCTTGCTGCTTGTCACATCTGAATGCAGTCATGCTACAACACTAGAACTTCGATTGGCAACAGGCGGTTGCAGAAAGACAATTGTTGATGTACAGTGCACTATGCCCAACTTCATCTTTCCCAAATTACTTATTGGTTCGCTGGCTCATGAGCCAAAAAAGCATAATTATACCCAACACGTAAGAAAAGTGATCGCTAATTTATCCAGCCTTAATTTTGCATCCTCTAATAGTAAAAACCATACTTTGCATCCTATCAAAATTGGACCCAGATATTTCATATGAATAACCTCAACTTTGAACTTTGTATTTCCTAAAAAGAACGGAAAATGTAGGATAAGAAAACGTTGGGGATGGTTCAAGTGATCTTTCCCAACTCCACAGTCCATAAGCTTCATGACAGTGACCCATAGATAAGTATAACGTAATGCATGGGACAACTAAATCTACGATTATGCAAATATAGATAGACAGATTGTGGCAATAGCATATTTGTTTCCATATTCCCTATACCATGGTTGCCCACTGTACAGTGAGCACGACATGCACGCATGCACGATCAAGAGAGGGAAGGGGGGAAGGGAAGCTCACCTGCCGGTATTGAAGAGCGACAGAAGCAAGCAAAGCAACAATGACAGCAGCAAGTGAAAAAACAAGAGGGGCACCGACACGATAGCATAGTCCAGCAACAAAACCACTGCTGGCAACTATGAAAAGGCTAAGAACACCTTCCTGCCAGCTTGAAATCCATCTTGAAGAATTTTCATTTGCCGACTTCTCATTCCATCGTAGGACAACAACGCATGCTGAAACTACTGAATAACCAGTCTGGTGAAAAAGAAAAACAGGTGAGGGCGTAGACGATGATCTTATGGGCAAAAGGATAAAACTAGTTTGTATGCAGTTGCATACATAAGAAAACCATAAGAATTAGTAGAATAATACTTCGATGCACATGCAGCAGTCAAGACCCCATCAAAATTGATTACCTAGAGGAGAATACTTTGACTGTCACATGCAGGAACTATCAACATACTCAGACATGTTGTTGTAATGATAAGGACGTAGCTGGCCCTTACCAGAGAACCGACAGAAAGAATGTGCGAGAGGACACGCACGTTAAACAGGCCCGCCAATACGCTTGCAACGACTCCAACCCAGACCTGAGCATTAACAGGAGTATGGCGAGTCGGGTGTACTTTAGCAAATACATCAGGTAGTAAGCCATGGCGGCCAAGAGCAAGATATAGTCGAGACTGCCCATAAAACAAATCACTAGTTATTACACACCATGCTACATAATAAAAGGACGATCTTTTTTATGTTGAATGTCAAGTGACTCACCTGAACATAAAGACCAACTAAAAGAGTCGTAGTAAGACCAGCAACGGCACCAATGCTGATCAAGACGGAAACATATTTCATACCCTTGGATGTAAAAGCCTCAGCCAAGGGAGCTTCTTCTCCGAGAAACTTGTAAGGTACCATTCCAGTGAGAACTAAGCAAACACCAATGTACAATAGAACACATACAAGGAGGCTTCCCAAAATTCCTAACGGCAAATCTCGCTGAATCAGTTGAGAAAAGAAGATAAGTACCATAACAATAAATGAAGTAAATTATAGAAAAATGCAATGTAATTGAGTTTATAGTTGTGGTGAATGCCATGTAGAATACCTGAGGTTCTTTTGATTCTTCAGCAGAATTGGCTACTGCATCAAACCCAACATAAGCAAAGAATACTACAGTAGCTCCAGTCAAAATTGCTTTGGCACCATTGGGTGCAAAAGGCGACCAGTTGGAAACATCGACCTCAAAAGCACCAGCAAAGATGACAAAAATAACAATTACAACCTGCAAAAGAACGGATTAGGTGTAAATTATCTGGAAGTACAAAACGACAATTTCAAACAGTGAATACTGAACAAGTACCAAACTTCAGAAGTACTATTCCTGGAAATATCTACTTCAGAAGTAATTTTGTACAAAGGCCAATGGCTTACATAGTTTTTCATACACACTCACTGACAAACCAAATTAGAGACAGATAATATTCAATAATTTGTCTAGATAAATTCATTCATGTGCATGTTCTATCCAGCGCTTCAAATTAGTAATTGGAGTTATATTAGATTCTGACATGTAACAATATATTCAATAAATTCCTTTAAAGCATTCAAGAAGTCTATAAGCTAATGTTGGGCATTGGAACCTATGTTACACCGACACGAGACACGAAACGCGATACAACACGACACGCCGACGCATGAATTCTCAAAAAATAGAGAATTCCGACACGTTGGGACATGTTGTATATTATAAGTATATTTTTATATATACAAAATAAATTATTATTTTTATGATTTCAATAATAACAACGTCACGATGCCGAAACTATTATTAATCTCCTCCTAAGAAAATTCTCAAAAAATAAAAATGGTGATTCTGTCTTATTTTTCAATATCACGACCTTACTAAATCATTTGACGAAAGAAGGAAAGAAAAAACTTACTAAATCAAAAGTTGTGAGTCTAAAATACAATGAAAGACTAAAAAGCCCAGCCCATCAATAGAAGAACTGAAAAGCCCTAGGCTGAAGCTGTGGTATATAACGCTCCACCTAACCTCCTCCCATTTCCTCTTCTGCTTTTCCCAAGCAATGACCAGAGAGAGAGAGAGAGAGAGAGAGAGAGAGAGAAATGGTCTCGCTGAAGCTTTAGAAGCAGCTCGCCCCTCAAGTACGGCAGGGGAAAGGGGCAAGCGACAAGGCGCGGCCGCAAGCTGAGGGAGTGTCCCCTGGAGTCCAGATGTGTCGGACACGGAAAAATTTTTCGAAACCCCGTGTTCGTGTAATGTAGATTGGAACCCATGGTAGCAATAAAATAATACATATCTAGTTACTAGAAAACATAGTCTTAATGCATACCAAGCAATATATAACATCAACATCAACATCACCTTTATCCCAAACCAATTGGGGGTCGACAGTCGATGAACCCGAATAGAAAAAGCATTAAATATATTAAAGTAAAAACAAAGATAGAGATACAAAAAAAAAAGGGAAAAAGGACTAAACGGGACAATCTAGAACATAGGAAATCCCCTCTACAATGCAAATAGCTTTCCTCCACTCCGTCGTAAGACAGACCGTACGTCAATTTATTTCTCACTTTATTAAATCTTGTTTTACTACCTTCCCCTAAGTAAGTTTCGACCAACTTTTTCCTTTCTTCATGTCATGTTCTCGATAATAAACTTCTGTTCTTACCGGGGCATCTAGGGATCTACGGAGAATATGTCCATCAACAACAATCAAGTTACTCGTCATGGAAAAGGTCATTTTATAAAGGAAGAACATATAAGTTAAAAGCGACAAAGGCGTATAGAGAGAAGAATTCATCAACAACAATTAATAACAAATTTAGCCTTATCCCTCTAGGTGGGGTCAGCCTTTATGACCTCATCATTAAAAGTTATTTCCACAAAAGATTTTACAAATCTAGTGGTAAATTTATTTTTCGGAATAGAAATTGTGACAAACTGGTCAGCTTTGGGAAGTCAGATCAAATGAGGAACTCGGTCGTAGCTATTTTCAGTAATAGCAAGTTCTTGCCCAAAACAGGAAGAGTTACTATAGACTCATGCTTCCGCCAATCAAATATGAATCAATCAGATTCCAATGTGCATAGATAAGGCAAGCCTCCAAGGTGCAAGAAACGACTCATTTCCTGAGCTAATAAGTACAAAGAAACAAATAGCTATCATAAACTAGAATTGCCACCGGTGGCATCGAGGATAAGACAAATTAAATACACAAATTGTCTCAATGACGATTGTCATTATTGGCACCTTGCTTGTATAGCAGCCCTACTATTATAGTAATCAAATGGTAGGTTCTGCAATGACAATGTAGGCCTCTCAAAACAACATAGAATCTTATACACACACAATCTAAAACAAAGAAGTAAAAAAAATAGATTAATTGAGTGCAAAACATTTCTACAAATAAACTGAAAAAACATAGATTAGAATCGCAGGACCCTTAGATAAAAGATAAAACAGGATACAAATAGGAATCTTCCATGAAGCCAGTATCAACATGATTTGATAAGTTGCTCGTCCTTAAAATTACGAAATATTGTAGATCTTTCCGCTGAAGAAATATGAATAATGCAGAAATGGCTAACTCAGGCATAGTAGACTGAAATTCTTTGCATGGAAAAGCAATACGTTAGACAGAAAGATAGCATTATAAGGATTAAACAATGAAAACAAATTGTACAGGAATGGAATACCACTAAATATGCAAGTTTAGAAAATTCTTTTGCAGAGAAATGAAAAGGCCTTGTTGTTATAAACTTAGTTGTTATCAAACACATTCTAACTGGTTGAATTGAGAAAAAAAAGTCAAATGAGGTTCTCCAGTTTGATCGTTGCATAAACCATTCTCTAGGTACACTATTTGTGTGAGCTAACAGTACCTTAGTTGCAGTCATGATTGAGTTCAAAGCAGAAGATTCTTTAACTCCCTGACTCAGAATTATAGTCAGAACAGCTAAGACTATCGGAGCTAGCATGTTAATGGATAGATTTCCTCCGAGGAACTCTTCACCTCCATGGCCTACCCAGCTTGGAACATTGTCTTTGAAGAATGGAAAGAGCTCCAACATAGTAACCATATAGCTTGCTAAGCTTCGAGCTATACTAGCTGCCCCAATATGATAATCAAGCATTAGTTGGGCAAAGACTAGAAATGCAGTCAGCTCATTGAAAGCTGTATACGTGTATAAATAAGCCCCTCCAGAAACAGCAGGGAAATGCGAGGCAAGTTCTGCATAACAGAGCCCATTCAACACACAAGATGCGCCAGCTAACACAAAGCTAATGGTGACACCTGCATCGATAAGTACGATAAATAAGTGAGCCGCATCGGAAAGCAATTCATGTGCTGCAAGTACATTAGACAAGGTAAAATTCCAGATGACACATAGAATAGCATCCTCAAGTTATTTCAGAGGAAGCAATGTCAGATGTAGATAGAATAAATCATTGATACACAACGCCTTGATAAGTACTCACTTTGAAACAATGGCAGCTATGGCTACATCTATGAATGGGTTTACCGACTGGTAAATCATTGATAATTATTTACTTTTTATCTGTATGTAAATATCTTATTTTAAGCAAGTTCAGAAATGGCAAGTTCCCAGTATGCTATCTAGCTGTATCTTAATTACTCAAATTTTAACCAAAAAGGATTGCAAGTCATTAATAGACAGGTTGCAAGGTAAGTGTCAATCTCAAACTCTCTCTTGCTGGTGGCATCCAATTCGTAATTGCACCTGTCTTGCATATCATGAATTATTGTCAAAACATTTTCATTTTACCAAAGAACATATCAATAACTTGAGCTCGTATGACGTTTCTTTTGAAGCGTGATTGTTGCGATTAATGCTCTTGGGACTAAACCATAATAAGAAGTTGTTCATCCACCTATCGAAGAGGGAGGACTGGGTTTCAAACGAATACTTGATCAGAACGAAGTAAGGATTATATGCAATGCTGGCCCTCTTATTTCTCAATCTTGCTCGCATTGGATTGCTTGGATCAGGACTTACATGGTTAAACAAAGAAGCTGTCAGACTGCAAGTAGAACTGGTGAACGGTGATCCTTTCTATCCTTGGCAAAAACTTTTGAATCTGCGAGATATAACCAGACATTTCCCAAAGAATCTAATTTGAGATGGTGGAATTCTCACACAAGGTTCAAGAATTGGCATCTTTTTGTGCTTTTACTACTCGAATTTTCTTCTAGAGTCATGCATCATTCTGCCTCGTCACTAACATCATCTTTGGTTGAAGGAATTCGGAGAGAAGAGAAGGAATTTGAAGGGGTGATTTACAAATAATCCTGTTTGGTAACTTTTAGTGGAGAGAAAAAAGGATTAGAAGTTTCCTTCCGGAGTTCACGTTTAGCAAGTTCTTAAACCCTGCAACAATAGGATGGCTTGCATAGATAACTAATAGTCGTTCTCCTTTCTCTCCTAAGCACCCGTACCGAACACAAAGATTAGTAATTGAATGCATAAATTTCCTTCTTTCCAAAGATTAGTAAGTGGTAAGTTCAAAATTATCTGTCCTTCCTTTTGGGTCAGATTGGAAATGGAATCAGACGATTTAGTTGCTATTCTGGCTACTTTATGTGGTAGTTTGTCTCCTAGTCTGCACTTCTTTGATTTTGTTATTTGGAGCCCCACTGTAAGTGCTGTTTTTTCTAGGTGGAGCACTGAGAGACAAAAGTAAGCGAGCAAAAGTGTGTCAGATTCTGACCTTGCATTCCAAAGCATAATAGTTTTGTTGGCTTTCTCTGTTAAACCAGCTCTTGATTTTGAATAGGAACAGAATAGTTTTGTTGGCTCATTTGTGCTCTTTGTGGAGCTCTTGGTAAGAATAGAGACGCCTAGCTTTTCCTATGCCCTGTTTCTGCCGACGTTTGGACTTCTTTCTTGAACTATTTCAGAGTCCGTAGGAATTTTTATTATTATTTGGCTGAGCAAGTTAACAAGGGGAAGTGTTTTTTCATTTCAGCTTCTTAAGCTATCGTGGTGTGCTTCTCTGCAAGGTGCTGCATAGCCTGAATACCAGAACTGCTTGGGAAATATGTCTATGAAACTTGAAAGCTTTGCTCTTTCCACAATTTCGTGAAGTTCTAGGCTTCTAACAGGCTCAGTCCATCTACTTTCAGACATCGGATTCAATAAATAAATAAATAACGATTCAAAATCGGATTATCGGAGGGTAAGAACATCTGACCTAAGAAATACATATCCAATTACTCCAGTATAACCAGAATCCAAAGCTCGAACGCCTATACGAATGCAGACTCTCGAGCCAAAACCAAGCCAATCATATCCAACCGGCAACCAATCAAACAAAATCAGAATCAAGCGATCACACTAACCAGGTCCCGCGTCGCGGGCGACGGTGCCGGTGACGACGAAGATGCCGGCCCCGATGGAGGCGCCGATCCCGAGGAGGATGAGGTCGAAGAGGCCGAGGCGGCGGATGAGGGCATCTCCGGAGAGGGTGCGGACGGCGGACGAGTCCGACGGGGGCGGCAGGGCCTTGGCCCTGGTCGCCGACGACCAGAAGCGCGAGAGGCGCGACGGCGTAGAGGTGGAGTACGGCGCCATATCTTCGTCGCCGGAGGATGTGGTCCGTATATATAGTGTTTGGTCAACAATTTTGCGGATTATGAAAGAAAAAAATATTTCATTTTTGTAAATGATTTCATTAATTATTTTTAAGAAAATATTCTTTTCAAATCATTCATTTTCTATGAAATAAATAAAAGGTTAATACCACGAAAAACCCCAAACTGGTACGCCTGTGATAAATTTACTCCAAACTATTTTTTTGATCACGAAAAACCCTAAACAAGTACACAAATGACAAATTTACCCTAAACTATTTTTTTTACCATAAAAAACCCCAAACTTGTACAATTGTGACAAATTTACCCCAAACTAATTTTTTTTACCACAAAAAACCCCAAACTATTATACCTATGACAAATTTACCCTTTATTAAATTGGATCAGTATTATGAAAAATTCTAAATTGATAAACCTATGATAAACGGAGGGTAAAAATCCTAAATTGGTATACCCGTGAAGTGCCACATGCCATCCAACTAAGTAATTTAACGTTAAATTTAACGAAAATTAACGAATGGTAAATTTGTCGCAAATATATCAGTTTGGGGTAAATTTATTACAAATGTACCAGTTTTGGGTTTTTTCAGGTTAAAAAAATAGTTTGGGATAAATTTGTCACATGTGTACCAGTTTGGGGTTTTTTGTAGTCAAAAAAATAATTTGGGGTAAATTTATCACAAGCGTATCAGATTGGGGTTTTTCGTGATATTAACCCTAAATAAAACTCTAATTATAAATATTTAGTTTGTGTGTCTCAGGAGGATGAAGGCATTCTTGCTCATCTTGTATGATCGACAATTAACCCATTTTCTTTATGATTTTAGGGATAGCGAGAGAAATGCCATGTGAGGCAAAAGATACAAATCACGTCCAAACAAGAAGTTTCTCAATCTTTACTTTGATTTGAGTTGCTCCTACAAAACTAAACTGAGTTATGAGTTTTGTCGACCCCCAACTCAAAGACACTTGTTAAACATCAAAATAAAGAAATTTTGTCATTTCAAAAAAGCTATTTTTTCTCGTGTTTTGCACATTTGATATATTGAAAATGAGTATCTTTCTTTTCTAGATATGGTCAACGAAAATCACAAGGATTCTTGTCAACGCAACCCTTGAACTATAGATATTCAATTGTGATTCGAAGGCCAAGTTAGAGATTACCAGAGGTCTCGCAGAGCGACTCTGAGCAAGGATGATGAGACTTTTCGGAAAAAAAAAAAATAAGTAAGGCTAGTTTATAATAGATTTGGTTGGTGCTTCTCTTCTTTCCATTGGAAGGGAATGCGGCCGATATGGACTTAACCATTTAGTAGGTAGATCACTAGATTTTAACCCCTAAAGATTGGCATAGTTGATTGGGACGGTGAGATTTTCAGCTTA
Organism: Psidium guajava; assembly: GCA_016432845.1. Taxonomy (NCBI): domain Eukaryota; kingdom Viridiplantae; phylum Streptophyta; class Magnoliopsida; order Myrtales; family Myrtaceae; genus Psidium; species Psidium guajava. The sequence goes on from CM028232.1 coordinate 11,066,343, forward strand.
ACAACCAATCCAAACGGTTTCAGATCAAACCAGTTACACTAATCAAAAGCTAGGACCTAACTAATCACAAGACTTGCAGGGTGTTATATATGCTTTTATTTAGGGGTGAGCATGGTTCTACGGTAGAATTTAGAATTTGAAACCGAACTGTTGGGAACCTATTCATTTCTAGGTTGTAGAGTATGCATAGTAGGTTTTAGGGAAACCTACTCCGATGGGAAAATTTCATATTCTAGATAGGTAAAACCTAAAACTTGAAATCTGAAACTTATAACAATTTTTTTTTCTTAGTATATGTTTTCGCGCGATATTACAGTAATTCATAACATCTGATGATGAATGTGCGATTTGAAACCACTATTCCAAGCTTTCATTTTCGACAATATTTATGATTGAGAGTTTTACTTTATTAATATTTCATATTCGTGTGCTTAAATATGTATTGTAGTTAGTGGACTGTAACAACCAATGATGGTCATTGAATATGATGATTTATTGCAATCTTCATTTAAGAGTACATGTGAAACTTAAATAGACTCTAGCTTTTTTTTTTTGTAACGAAGGTGTCCGGGCCAGCGTCCGTATAGATTGTGCACAGGGTTAGGGCAGCATCCCACTACCACGACCCTCTGCTTAAATTACTGGTACCCAGCGAGATTTGAACCCAGGACCTCTCGTGAAAGGACCAGAGCACAAACTAACTGGGTCACCGATGGGTGGGTGACTCTAGCATTTGTGATAGGTAGATTCTAGATTTTAAGATATGTACGATAGGTTCCAAGTCCCAAAAAAAGCGGAATATGTTTCGATGAATAGGTTCCAAGCAGAACCTATACATGACCTAAAACCGTTTTTTTTTTTTGATAACCAACATGACCTAAAACCGTTCATCCCTACTTTTATTATAATTAGGTCTATATCTCCATGCCCCTAGCTTACTAAAAGGAAAAAAGAAAAAGGAAAAAAAAACGGATCCATTCGTATAATGATGAATATTGAATAACTAACTCTTAGAATTTCAATAAAGGCTTATCGACGTCTTCGTTCTCCTATTGATCTCCTGTCAATGGGAGAGACTAAAAAACCTATAAGTGGCCTATCTAATGCCGGAGTGGCATTTACTTTGCAGGAATGAAAAATCAAATTTGCTAACCAATCGTACGAACTCCCTTCCCCAAAAGTATGAAGAATCTTTTTTTTTTTTATCGAAAGTACTCTCATAATTCTCAATTTGAAAAGATGAGGATATTGTCGAAACAGCGGAAGAAAGTAGGTTTCTAAAGTAGTGCATGTCAGTGAAAATTCTTACTTGTGAAAACGCGACTAGGTAAATATTGATATTTACTTTGGCGTAGACATTAACATACGGTCAATCTCGATCTCACTAAATAATTAGGTGGCAATTTCATGAAGTATCATTGAGTTATATCGTCATATCAATATGCATTTTGATTTTTGAAAATTCTTATCTAAGAATTTGCTATTTTCTTTGTCCCTCCCACCATTTCGAATCTGCCTACAGTGACAATCGACAGCCACTAGCCAAAAAGCCGTGATTCACCAACTCCCACTACTCAAACCTCTCTTCTCCCATGCCACCAACGCCCGTCGTGCTGCCGACAGCCGCCACCCCAGCTGAGCCATGACTCGTTGACCAGGTCGGCATCGATCTTGACCCAGACCTATTTGAGCTAATCGCCAATCTAGTTGAGATCTAGTCGAGCTCTGCCGGTCAGGACGAATACATAGGGTAATCAAAGAGTTCAAGTCCCACCAACGATATACAAGCGTATGTACTTTGCAATTTCCAAGTGTCAAGAAAGCATTGGTTCCACCACGATGTACAACGTCCGACGACCAACTTGAGGTGTTCAACTTATGTTTAACAGAGGTGTTTCCTTAGCACATGCTTTCATAAATGACGATTTTGCTAGCAGTTTGAGCATCCTGGTAGAATGAAACCATATCGAACAAGGAACGAACTTGTTCTAGTACCGCTTCGACTGCGAGAAGGAATCCTCCGGTGCAAGGTACTTTTCGAGCCTATTCGTTTTATTCTCAGACTCGCAAAATGCTTTCTGTGCCTGGATATCATTTGGAAACTTGACTTGGAGAACGGCTTTTGCTTGATAATCTCCCTCTTGAACCTGTTTCGGATTAGCCAAACCAAGCATAGTTCCAAGATAGAGGATGATCTTTTCTCCGCACATTTTGTCATAACACATACAGAGAAAAAGATACCACTCATTGTAGCAGCGCCGATTTAGTGATAGGTGAATTCGACCATACTCGAAAATCGTCAAGCTCGACTTAGAATGCCGAACTTTGTTGAACAGAGGAAAGATGACCGGTAGTTTTTCATTCGAAGAATAGTTTTGTGGAGCGAATGCATATACTTTCCCCGATGACAATTATATTTGAGAAATAACTTTTTAGGTTTTGATAATATTACGAATGCGACATCGTGCAATCATTAAAAGGATATTGTAGGTACTTATCTAGAAAGTGGTGCTATTTCCACACCCAATATAGGCTAAATACATGTGGTATGTTTACAAAGATATCCTCCAAGTAGGATATTTTGTTTTTTGGTCGAAAACTCCAAGTAAGATGAACTTAATGTTTTAACTGGTTGTCGTCATTCATCTGGGAGATCGAACATGAATCTTGCTAGAAAAAGATCAATACTTGAAGATTACATCTCGATTTTGTAAGCAATACAAAAGACCCATGAGATGAGAAACAATGAACATAATAAATTATAGAGGTTAATAATCGCTAAATTATGTCTCGAGTTTAGTGTTACGAAAAAAAAAAAAAGAGGGCTCACTTGTTATTTATTATATTATCTTGTGGGATCCATTGGAGTGAAAGATAACAAAAGCTGAAGGGCTTGCTTTTATTCAAGGGGTTTGCAGTACCGTCTGAAGAGAAGAGCGCAGCACAAGAAGAAAAAAAAAAAAAGAGTCACATACAAAAAAACTGTCTGACGAAGAACGAACATCGAAGCCAAGGTGCATGCATAATGACATCCTATTGATTGCACGGAGGAGTCTTGAATGCGATAAATTTTGTGTTTTGTGAGTTTATTATATTCGATTGAGTTGTTTCTTTGTAAATATTTTAGATTTGAGTATAATATAGGTGTGGAAAATATAAGTATATTGAGCAATTATAACTATGATTCTTTAATTATAATGAATTATTTTTACTGGCTCTCCTCGTGGATACATGTACTGATATTTGGATCGAATCATGTAATCTCTTATGTCATTTATCATTCATCGTTATTTTTCTGGATTTTTCGTATTGACTTAATTTGCAAAATCCTGGTTAGTTTTCACGTAATATTACAACAATAACTTTCCTGCATACAAACGGAATAGTGAGGAAAAATTGTACACAAAATAGAGAGGACAAAATAATTTGGACACACCCAATTGATTGATATCATGTAAAATTAATGGAATGGTCAATAAAAAAAAAGGAGACCAAAAGTATGACTTATTGCGAAAAGCAAACTGAGTTCTACCATGAAAGGCAAGTGATCTGATAGTAAAATAGAAAGAACAAAAAAAAAAAACTAAATAAGACAAAGGATTTTCGTGATTCGACTGGTGGGTCTTCTGAGTTACAATAGATATCACGACCACACTCAAATAATCAAACATTTTTAGTCTCTACTGGTCCTCAATTAGTCAATTATACCCAATAACTCACGCATTATTTAGTCTTGCAATTCATCTCAAAATGGTTTGCCAATCAAATGCATAAACTTTACTATAAGATTTATTGGCTTCAAAATACTTGCAAATTCTTCGGTGTAATTCACAAGCATGCCGCACTACTGAATAATACAACCAAAGACCCCTCTGCTTACTGAAGGGCAAAAACCAACTCGCACCTCTTTTTTGAATCAAAAATAGAAAACCTTATTTGGATCGGTATTTTTTTAATGGTTAATATCACGAAAAATCTCAAATTAGTACACCTCCGACAATTTTATCCAAAACTATTTTTTTTATCACAAAAAAACTCCAAACTAATACATTTATGACAAATGAACCTCAAACTAATTATTTTGACCATAAAAAATCCCAAAACCCTAAACTGATACACATGTGATAAATTTATTTTCTATTAGTTTTCGTTAAATTAGATTAATACCACGAAAAAAACCCAGATTGATACATATGTAACAAATAGAGGGTGAAAACCCCAAACGTATGCATCCGAAAATTGCCACGTATCACCCAACTTAACAATTTAATGATAAAATTTAACGGAAACTAATGGAAGGTAAATTCGTTATAAGTGTATCAGTTTATGGTAAGTTTATTATATGTGCACCAGTTTAGGAATTTTTTGTGATAAAAAAAGTAGTTTGACGTAAATTTATCATAAATGTATCAGTTTGAGATTTTTCGTTATATTTATCCTTTTTCTCAGGACGTCTATTGAATCTGTTTAGAGCGTAATTTCTTTCTTTGGTTTGCAAAATAGAAAAATATATCATGATCCTTGTTCTTAGAATCTTCCAGGAACAAGAAAGTCCAAATTTAATGAGAGTACTGCTTTTGGTGCGGCCACTCGATGGAAGTCTCATTAGGTGGGCGTGGAGTCCACAATGGAGATTACTAAGATGCGCTTGTAGCTTATTGTTCGAATGTGCTTTAAATAATCAAGAGAGAGAAAGAGGGTTTTAAGTGAGAATACAATGTTTTTCCATGGGCATTATTGTCAATTAAACTTGAAAGAATGTCAAGAAGCCATTTAAGACATGGAATCAGAGCCACCCTCGCAAAATATAGAAAAATGTAGAAAAATGTTTCACGGAAAATGGTTTCCTGGGGGAAAATATTTTCCAAGAAGTCATTTTTCAAGAAAATAACAATATTTTCCGGTGTTTGGCTAATACTTAAAAATGAACTATAAAACAATTTTCGTCATTTGGCAAGCAATTGATTTTTCGGCGGTGGCGGGTGGCCGTGGGCGGCGATCGACGGCCAGGGACCGACGGTGGCAACCGGCGGAAAATGATTTCCTCTTTTCAAAACGAGGAAATCACTTTCCATACTTTTCAAAGGAATTTTTCTATAGAAGGAAAATATTTTCCGGGGTTAGCTTATTTTTCGCCCTCCAAACGCTGGAAAATCCGGAAAACATTTTTTAGGAAGTCCTTTTCCGTGTAACAAACGGAGCCAATGATCCTTTCATCCCACTATAAATTTATTAATTAATCTAATTGTCATGAACCCGTGAAGAGGCCAATGTCAAGTAAGTTTAGTTTCTGACCAAAAGAAAAAGTAAGTTTAGTTGAATATATGCTGGATTATTCAAATCTTCCATAAATGCAGAATATTTTAGATAAATTAGAAAATTGGGAATGTTTTGGAAAGCTACCTAATACCATCACTAGCTAAGTAGCTACCATTTATGATCTCCAAAGGATGTGAATCTCAACCTTCAATGGACTAGAAAGCACATCTAATAAACTCACTGATCTTAGGAGTCAAGTAATAAGTAAATCAAATCCGGGTAAGTGCCTGAAAATGGTATTAGTTTATTACCATACTGTGGAATACATGAACAAAATCTGATCTTCAATCACTAAATCTACCTAATGGGGCTCTTTTTTTAATTTCACTTTCATTGATGAGGTTTCCTATGAACAAATTGATGGACATATGATCAAAGTTGTGATTTGAAGTGAAGGGTCATAGTTCCATCATGTAACACTAGATGGTTAGAGAGCACCTAGTTATCTAAATTGCTTAAAAAATGACCGGAAAAGGTCATAAGAAATTACTTAGTAGCTTATTTACAAGATCTAATAAAAATGAGAGTATTCATCTCCAATTGCGTAGTTCAAAAAAGTGGACAAAATGATGTGAAATCACGTACCAAAATACAAAGTCGTGGGTTAATTGTTTACTACCTCGACAAATATTTTTCTTACTGTTACAAGTTCTCCATAATTAAGTGTGGTACAGTTTTGAAGAGGACGGCAAAATCGATCAAGAGATCGTTTATCAAATTTCCGTTAGATAATAATTGTGGCCTTCCTGACAACAAAAACCATGTATGCTCAATCTAAAAGCTAACTTTGGCATGTACATTGATGCGAATCACGCGTACATTGTTGACCATTTAGGGACAATTTAGGGACATAGTTACGAAGGCTTACTATCGAAATTTCTACGCTACAAGTTTTCCATAATTAAGCATTTTATGATAATGACGAAGACGACAAACTCCATCAAGAGATCATTTATCAAATTTTCGTTAAATAATAGTTGTGGCCAAGACGGCAAGAAAATCCACGTATGATCAATCGAAAAGCTAACTTTAGCATCTACATTGATCATGAATTGCGATCATCCATTTTAATAATTCGGGAGCATGGGAACAAAAATTTGACTATCCAAAAGTCCCATGAAAAATCCTAAAACTACCATGTACCAATTAAATCTTTGTTTAGTGCCAAATGGCCTTAATTCAAAGCAATTTGCGTGTTAGAACTTAGTAATTCCTCGAGTGATAATAGAAATTTACGCAATATTAAATCATAAGACTGATCAGCATTACAAGATTTGACGCTAAAACTAAAGAAACTTTGTATCATTCTTATTCAAAACAAATATCTAAATTTTGCAAATTTCACACTGTAATTGGCAATTTAGTGTCAGGAGAGACTTTTTAATCCATCTCATTTTTGTCGAACGCGAGCTCAAGATCAAAGGGAGAGAAGGAGGTGAGGCATTGAGAGAGAGAGAGAGAGAGAAGTACATATAAATACGAAAGGCATTGAGGGCTTGCTTGGCTTGGCTTCCTCTCCAACTCATGCATATGGGAAAACCTGAATTCTCACGCTGCTCTCTTATCTGAATTCAAGAGCTCCCCGTAGCGCATCTGAGCCGATTCTGGGTTCATCTGGTTGTGAGTGGGCGCTTTTGTTGATTATTGATTTTCGTGCGGTGTGCATCATTGTTCTCTCTCTCCCTCTCTCTCTCTGCGGCGACAATCAAACTTCGTTTCATGCTTGGCTGTTGAAGGGTTTTCTTATGCCAAAAGGGTTTTGGGTTATTGGTAATGCTGCTCGAAGGGCTGGCTTCTGGGTCTTAGGCAATTGGGTTTCGAGAGGCAAGTTTGCTTAAGCGGTTTGGGTGTCGTGAGTTCAAGTATTAGCTTTGTTGGGGTTTGTTTCAATGATGGATTATGGATTTGAGGTTGAGTATTAGTGGAAGCTTGGGTCTTGCATCTGTTTGATCAAAAAAATGAATCGTAGGCTGCGGCGGAGGGTGTCCAGGAAGGGAAAGGAGAAGGTGGTTGCGCATGGCTATACTGAATTCGAGGAGGAAGTTTCAACTTCGGAGCGAAATGGGCCTGTCGATTGGACTTGCTTGCCCGATGACACAGTGATTCAGCTGTTTTCATGTCTTAATTACCGTGATAGGGCGAGCTTGGCATCCACGTGTAAGACATGGAGATGCCTGAGTGCTTCTCCTTGTCTATGGAACTCGTTGGATCTTCGTGCTCATAAGTGTGATTCAGCGATGGCAAGTTCGCTCGCATCTAGATGCACGAATCTGCAGAAACTCCGGTTTCGGGGAGCCGAGTCAGCTGATGCGATAATATTTCTCCAAGCTAGGAGCTTGCGAGAAATAAGTGGTGATTACTGCAGGAAAATAACTGATGCAACTCTATCTGTAATTGCCGCGAGGCATGAGTTGCTCGAGTGCCTTCAACTTGGCCCTGACTTCTGCGAGAGGATAACTAGTGATGCTGTCAAACAGGTAGCTTTCTGCTGTCCTAGGTTGACTAAACTTCGGCTTTCAGGAATTAGGGATGTTCAAGGTGATGCCATTAATGCTCTAGGCAAGCATTGTCCACATTTGACTGATGTTGGGTTCTTGGATTGTCTGAAAGTTGATGAGTTGGCACTGGGAAATGTGCCATCTCTTAGGTTCCTCTCAGTTGCCGGGACATCAAATGTGAAGTGGGGTGTGGTTTCGCATGTTTGGCATAAGCTACCTAACTTAGTTGGGTTGGATGTTTCTCGAACTGACGTTGGTCCGGCGGCTGTTTCAAGATTGTTGATCTCATCCCAAAGTTTGAAAGTTCTGTGTGCCTTGAATTGTCCTGTTTTAGAGGGAGATGCCAATTTTACAGTGCCCAAAATTAAAGGAAAATCGTTACTCGCTCATTTTACGGATATCTTTGAAGGAATAGCTTCTTTATTTGCCGATATCACAAGCAAAGGGAAGACCATATTTTTGGACTGGAGAAACTCAAAGAAAACTCATAAGAGCATGGATGAGATGATGACTTGGTTTGAGTGGATTCTATCACATTCGCTTCTACGAAGTGCGGAGAACAATCCACAGGGTTTAGATGATTTCTGGCTGAAGCAAGGTGCTTCATTATTGCTCATCTTGATGCAGAGCTCTCAGGAAGATGTCCAAGAGAGAGCAGCAACTGGACTTGCAACTTTTGTTGTCATTGATGACGAACATGCTAGCATAGACCGAGGAAGGGCTGAAGCAGTAATGCGAGATGGAGGCATACGTCTCCTCCTAGACCTTGCTAAATCTTGGCGGGAAGGGCTCCAATCAGAGGCTGCGAAGGTAAGGTTTTTCTGGTACCTGGAGCTATCTCATTAAATTTTTGCCTTCCTTTGGGCAGAAAACCTGGTTACTTTTGTAATACTCTCTTTTCATCATTATATTAATTTGGAATACATAGAAACGACATGTTAACTGACTCCACCTTATGTATAAGAAAGTTGAAAACTTAATGTCTGATGTGTTGACTTCTTGGTATGTTTCAGGCTATAGCAAACTTGTCTGTGAATGTCAATGTTGCAAAAGCTGTTGCAGAAGAAGGTGGAATTGATATTCTTGCTAGTTTGGCAAGGTCAATGAACAGGCTGGTTGCTGAAGAGGCAGCTGGAGGCTTATGGAACCTTTCTGTTGGAGAAGAGCATAAGGTGTTGTTGTTGCTTGGTTATCATTTTTGCAGGATATTCAGTTTTGTTTTGATATTGATAATGGTTTCTCGTCAGGGTGCTATCGCTGAGGCTGGTGGAGTAAAAGCTCTGGTTGATCTTATATTTAAGTGGTCCTCCGGTGGTGATGGTGTTTTGGTACAAATTTTTCCATTTTACATCGGTCCAAGCTGCAAGCAATTTCTCTTTTGTCCTTTATTACTAGATCAATGATTTAGGATAATTTACTAGTGGATTGGTCCTTCATTGGTCTTCAGGAACGTGCAGCTGGTGCTCTGGCGAATTTGGCAGCTGACGACAAGTGCAGCATGGAAGTCGCAGTGGCTGGTGGAGTGCATGCTTTAGTTATGCTTGCTCGCAACTGCAAGTTCGAGGGTGTTCAGGAGCAGGTGTTGTGCTTCATTCTATTCACATAAAAGAATATCGCGAGAGTGGTGTGAAATAACATACCAATAAGCACCAAAATATCAATAGCTTTATCTGAAATTGCTCACTGTCATCCATTAATGAGTAGCCTTGTGTCATTTCATCTGGTGCTTTTGATTCACTTTCAAGTAATTAAATCTTTGAATGGAACCATTCAAAGAGATCATTATATAGAAATAGTTTACAGCTTAACAGTTTTCACACTGTGGAGCATTTTACTCGTAAGGATGCTTGCTTAGTGTTAAAAGTGCGATAGTTTTGTAATACATCATCTGGCATCTGAAATGAGGAAAATGTTTTTTCCCAGACAAAATGCACTCTTCAAGTTCTTAAGGATGAAGAGTGAAGTGCCGGAATTAATTCCATATAATGGGTCATTTCGTCAATAAGGGGAGTAGTTTTCTGTAGGGAATGAGCTGATAAATAATATTCTTCTTGTTCATGATATGAGTGGTTGGTGCTACCCTTATCTCTATTTATGTTTAGCATTCACTATATATCTTGATCTTCTGATAACGTAGAACTGATCTCTTATGATGCTAGAAAGGTAATGCTGACTTCTTCCTCTTGGTTAAGGGTGGGAGTGCTGACACGTTTTTCAATTGAATGGCTTCAAACTTTACAGGCTGCTCGGGCCTTGGCTAATTTAGCTGCTCATGGAGACAGCAATGGTAATAATGCAGCAGTAGGGCAAGAGGTGGGTGCTCTGGAAGCACTCGTGCAACTGACAAGATCTCCCCATGAAGGTGTCAGGTAATTTATGAATCTTTTTACTATAAACTGAATGACTTAGTTTGTGTGTTCACTTCGGGAACTTTTTTTTGCGTGGAAGGCCATTCCTTAGACAGCAATTTTATGATGTGCATAAGTTTTATGAACACCTGAAGCAGTTGCATGAAGAAAATAATTATCATGAATACTCTCAAATGGACAAACAGAAAAGTACATGATAAAGTTTCTTTTATGATGAGGGATTATGTTGGACTGCAAACCAGTGGTTTTAGTATGAGATTCATGCTTGGAGTTGTATGTACGTGTAAATGAGTGAAGGTGGGAAAAAGTGGAAGAGTAAGCTTGGAAGTTAAGTGGAGTATAGAGATATAGGAATTTTTCTATTTGGGGGAGGGAGTGGGGCTCGTAGCGCATCTGAGCCGATTTTGGGTTTGGTTGTGAGTGGGCACTTTTGTTGACTTTCGATTTTTTTTTTTTTTGCGGTGTGTCATTGCTCTCTCTGTCTGTCTCTGTCTCTCTTTCTCTATGGCGACAATCAAACTTAAAGTGATGCCTATCTTATCCATAATCACCTTTATATAATGTCTGACTGCTTTTTTTGTTTCCAATTCTGGCACTCCTGATTCATCTGTAAAGGTAATAACTCCTGCATTCTTCAACTCATTTATCACTTGCCTTTGTATTTGAGAGGGGGAATGGGGTGTAGGCACTTATGATGTACCTTGTCTTCTTTCGTTAACAGCACCTTCTGCAATGGGGAATCTCTAACTCTCATTCTTGGTCCATCTAACTTTCGTAAATCTCCTTTGATCCATTCTGTCTTTTATCCTTTCAATGCGAAGAGAAGCTTTTTGACTCCCATAGAACACATCTAGCCACTCTTCAACCTGCAAATTTCCATACCTGACTGGGTTCTCCTCCCTCTTACTATTTGTTGGAAGACTGACAATGAAGAAGTGTGGGAGATTAAATTTTTGCATAGGGCTCAAGATTGGGAACTCAAAGCTTTCTTAAATTTTAATAAGTTGTTGTATTGAGCAGTGTTAGATGTGAGAGGGTGATAGGTTAAGGTGGAATTAGCGTACCTCTGGAACGTTTTCTGTCAATTCCTACTATTTTGGTCTCATCTTTTCTCGGATGCAATTCTAACAGAGCACACTCTTTCCATGGAAATTTAGTTGGAAGGTCAATGGTTTCCTTTTTTGCTTGGGAAGCAGATTGGGGACTTATTCTTACTTTAATAGATGTTTTTTGTGCCAGAGTGAAGAGTTGTGAATCACTTACTTTCACATTGTAGCTAGAGGAGAAAGATTTGGACTATGGTTTTTGCAATTTTAAGAGTACAATGGGTGACCTGAGGCATGATGCAGCATGAATTTTGTGCACAGTTCATGTGCTAGTAAGGAGCAGATTTCTAAGAAGATTCTTATCCTTGTTTTTGTTTCATTTGGGGAGAGAGGAATAAGGGGCCATTTCAAAGAGTTCAAATCTCTTGGGATTTTGATGTCCCTGACAAGGTATTCAACATCATGAAGAAAATCAAAGATACGAGAGATGCTCGCTTGATTTGCTGCTAGAAGTGCCCAGACATCTTTCTTTGGAATTGCTGCTAGCTCTCACTTTTGCTCTGGCAGAGATAGTCAGTGTCATGCATTTTGTGATTGGAATCCACGGGCAACTAGTGAGGATCTAGCTATCCCTCGTCGGTAAATCAGAGGGAGATACGGGTTTTGCTAAATAGAAACAGTTCGATTTGACCCGGAAAAAAAAAAGAAAAAGGAACAGGAACAGGAACAGGAACAGGAACAGTTCAAGAGGAAACACACAATCTAGAAAATTTTCATTTGAATGCCAAGCCAGGAAAAACAAAGGGCATTTACCTTGAAAGAAACCACTTAATTCAATAATGAAAATAGTCTAAATCTTTTAACAACCCTTCCAAGACTACTAAATCGGCATAAAAACCTTCATCAATTGGACCCCTACCTAAAGATATAAACCTAATAGCACTCGGACTCTTTAAACATGTGGAAACGCAATGAGTTCCATCTTGATTATCCGATGGAACAAGAATGCCATCCTAAGGATTTTAGCTCGTTTTCTCTTAACTACATTCATACATCAACTTTTTTCTAATAGGGGTTTCGGAAACACATTAGTAGCAGTACTACTATAAGACAGTCCCCTTGGAATCTACAATCAGCTTGTGTGTATTAGAGGCACATGCAACTTCTTTTTCTATGGATTTGCTTCTATTAAGTCTTGGTCACTCGAGTCCAAGAACTCACCATTCCTATACGTTCTCCTTATGTACAATTTTGGTCTAGAACCATAATTTTCTTTATTTTAATCAAGTAATCAGGTCATCTGAAACGGGTAGCTCTTCTTAGTTTAGAATCTTTCTTGGTACTTTTCTTTCTTAAAAACAACCTAAAACAGCTGTCAGAACGACCTCCTCAAGTCTATATCCGGCAACAGATTGCAGTGTCACATCGATGTTCTGTCTAGGATGCAAGAAAAAGGTTCCAACCCAGCTTCATCTTGATGGTGAATTTTCAGATTCTGCTGTTTGTAATCCTGCTTGTAGGTGGAGTTCCTGTCATGTTGTATTTTCATACGAAGAATCAGATGTATAAGTTTTTATATGGGGCACCTACACAAGATAAGATTACTTTAAAGAAATATCGATGCATATGTTTGAATGATATTTTTTTTTAGCCTTCTGCAACTTAAGGAAGCCCCTGCAAATTTGAGCAGTGATCTGATTTTATTATTTGTAATATTCATGTTGTAAATGCTTAAATGAGTATTGCTCTTTAAATAATTGATGTGGTTTACTCCTATTCTATGCATATAGTCAATGACGTTGATCTGTCTTATTTTGTGCACTCATCAAATAGGCAAGAAGCTGCTGGTGCATTGTGGAATCTGTCATTCGATGACAGAAATCGTGAAGCCATTGCATCAGCACATGGCGTGGAGGCCTTGGTATGGTGTTTATTTCAACTTAATTGCAGTGGCTTATGATCAAGCACTTCTACTGCAATTTCATATGTTTGTGCACAATATAGGATAACATGAGATGGCAAGAATGTGAACAGCACCTGCTTTCTTTGAAGGTTAATGAGGTTATTCTCATGTCATGAAAGTGTGGTCACAATGTGAATAAACAAATTGGTGTAGTGCTACCATTGCATCTTTTCTATACTGGAACGTGGAATTGATTTCGGGTGCAACTTGTCCAGTTCATATGGTCTCTACTGACCTTTATTGTCCTTGGCATTTGAACTTTTTTTAGCAATGTACTTGTCATCTTGACTGGTGATTTGTTTCGAACATGATATATACAAAGTAAAGTGGTAAATAATGGACTCCGAAGAGTGCAACTATTTGTAAAATTACTTCTTGATATGATGTTGGCACATCTTCTTGCCCCATCATTATGAACATTGTCCGACAAAAAGTAGAAAATGAGAACTCTTGTTGTAAATGCTCAATTATTATCACTCTAGGAGGATGGTTGTCATTATATGCTATGCTTTGTACCATTGAAGCTATTGCCCTAGTATCCCTATGCATAGAATTGCGATAATACCTGTATTGAGCCTAATAAATCTTGATTGTTATCTTTAATTGTTATCTTTAATGGTTGAATTTTTGGCTCAGGAAAATTGAATTGATCATTCATTCTACTTTTGTTCATAGGTTGCTCTTGCACAGACATGTTCAAATGCCTCCCCTGGTCTACAAGAGCGAGCAGCTGGTGCTCTTTGGGGGTTATCAGTTTCAGAAGCCAATAGGTAGTTTTATATTTATAAACTGGATATATAAATGTGCATGTGTATCTGAAAATGCATTATTTGCATCTCTTTAAGGAAACTATAGATTTGGTTTTTGGGAGATAATCAGAACCCTGCTTTCTCGCCAAAGTTGACTTTCGTTGCCAAGAGTTGCCACCTTAATCAAGTTGCTCTGCTTTGGACGAGATGATGCTATTATATTGATTTTAGTTTGGGACCAGTCTCCGTTGATGTAAACTCGTCCTGCTGCCATTCCCACTACTAAGAAATGATTATAGTTTTAGGTGAAAGTTATTGCTGTTTGTTAGAATCATTACTTAGAGGCAAAAGTGTATTTAAATGTGTTTCAGGCAACAAGGGAAATTGACTTGTAAGAGATGAGTTAAGACATATTTGATGATGTTGAGTTGGCAGCATCTATTTGATGGTATTTATTTTTGGGTTAAAGTTCATCATCTTGGTAGGACGAGGAAAATAATCCTCTCTCAGCTTTTCGAAATAGTTGTGAAGCAAAGTGTCATTATAGGGGCTAAGACTTGGGCTTAATGCAATGGAATTAAAGCTTGAAATGTCACGGTACAAGAATTATTAGCTTGTCATAGCATTGGATATACGAGGAAAAGGTGGTTTTTCTTGAGGAAAAGGTGGTTTTTCTTGAGCTAGATATTGTTAGTGCTCAGATGTTACATATAGCATGACGAAAATTATTCATTCTAAGTACCACAGTGTGCAATTAATAGTATTCTCTTTTAAATGATGTGTCTTTCCTAAGTTTATTGGAGTGTGTCCAGATTGTTCCTCAGTATCTTTGTTTTCTACTCCAAATATTTTACTTTTGTCTTGTGTGATGCTAACTCATAGATGGTTTTGGTAGTGTTGCTATTGGGCGAGAAGGTGGCGTTGCTCCTCTGATTGCTCTGGCTCGCTCTGATGCTGAAGTAAGTCTTTGACCACTGATGTATGCCTGCAATTTGATTTAGCCTTTGTTGGTTGCAGAGACATGGCTTTTCACCTGACCTGATTTTATCATGGCCATGTCTCTGTATTTCAGATGGATTGTATCCTGATTTAATCATTCTCTTTGGTGAATGCCACAGAACCACTTGGTTATGGAATCCATGAGTTTTGGTGAATGTTCGTACATGAAAATTGATAAATTGGATGTGACTTACAATGTTATTTCAGGATGTCCATGAAACTGCCGCTGGTGCTCTATGGAATCTTGCTTTCAACCCTGGTAATGCTCTCCGCATAGTGGAGGAAGGGGGAGTTCCTGCCCTCGTTCATCTTTGCTCTTCATCAGTTTCCAAAATGGCACGTTTCATGGCTGCATTAGCTTTGGCATATATGTTTGATGGCAGGTACTTTTTTCTAACCCGGCAGCAGTATATTGGGTCCTGTTGAACATGATAACTGTGTAGTGCACATGATATATCTTCTCGAATGAAGTTGATCTGTCACGTTTATCTCTATTAATATTCACTACAGAGACAACTTCAGGTCACCTGGAATTTTGTTCTGAAAATTCCAAAATTCCTGGACAGACTTCAACAATCTAAAGAAGCTGTGATTTCGTTAGCTTAACTTTATTGTCTGTAGCTTTATGTTGGAGGCTTATCTGTTGGTCATCTATGTCATGACTTAGATGGTAAAGCATGTGATAACTGATCTAGCATCTCAGTATGTATTTTTTATTTGGTACCCTTGAAAGTCTCTTATTTTTGTCACATAGGCCAATTGTTTCTTTGGTATATTTGGGCATATGGGCCAAAGGTTTTTTTCGTTTTGTTATGATATTTGGCTGAGGATGGAAATGTAATGTAGATCCCAAAATAGAATGGAACATACCTTTGGATTATGCTGTAATGAAAGTACTTGTCTGGCCCTGAGCTCTTTATGATTTCATTTAGTTGGTGCATTTGTCTATTAGCTCTAAACGAAAGTAGATGCGTTTTTTTTACCGCATGTCCTCATATTGGAAGAGTTTTTATTATGCTAACATGATAAAACTGATAAGCTGAAACTTCTTGATCTATCTTGCAGGATGGATGAATATGCATTGGTTGGGACTTCATCAGAAAGCTCCTCTAAGACTGTGAGCTTAGATGGGTCCAGAAGGATGGCTTTGAAGCACATTGAAGCTTTTATTCTCATGTTTTCT
The DNA here is from genome assembly GCA_016432845.1 of Psidium guajava. NCBI lineage: Eukaryota > Viridiplantae > Streptophyta > Magnoliopsida > Myrtales > Myrtaceae > Psidium > Psidium guajava. The sequence continues at coordinate 11,082,469 of CM028232.1, forward strand.
GATCGGCAAGCTTTCACTGCTGCAGCTTCATCATCTGCTCCTGCAGCATTAGCAGAAGTGACAGAAGGAGCTCGTATTCAAGAAGCGGGACATCTCAGATGCAGGTCCCACTATCTTCCCTCATAATCAATTCAATTCCACTGTGGCAAATATGCAGATGTTCTTGCCTGAAGTTTTGTCTATGCATTTGCTATCCATCCCGCTTTTTATCTTCCTTTGATTAATTTGCTTATTTAAACATTTTTACCGCATTTCTCTATGCTAATGAGAAATCAGAGGTAGGTAGTTTGATAAATAAATTGTGTAATGCGTGAGAATTACTACAAGCGACTTTCTGTCTAACAGATGTGTAATGATTAGGAGAGAAGTTATAATGCGGGTGCAATATTGTCCGTGTGAGCACTAGGCTGTTTTAGTAGATAAGCAAGTGGCCACTTGCTTTGTTTTTTATTTTATTTTTTTCTAGCTGCTCTTTTGACACACTATTGTTATTTGTTTCCCCTGTTCTTCTCCCTCTAATTATTTCTCAGTGGAGCTGAAATTGGAAGATTTATCTCCATGTTAAAGAATCCTTCCGTACTCAAGGCATGCGCAGCATTTGCCCTTCTCCAGGTAAGTAGCATCCTACATATGTTTTGTTGGATGATTACATAAGATATATACTTATAAAACTCAATACAAACTCCAGGGGTATATTATCCTTGAAGTTTAATCTAGAATCACTTTGCACACCAAATTTTAATTTCCCTTCATTTTCCTTGGTTTCCCAAACATAACATAATGTTTGTGCCATGTCCATATTGCAGTTTACAATTCCCGGTGGTCGCCATGCTTTACACCATGCAAAACTTATGCAAAATGCCGGAGCTGCTAGAGTTCTGCGTGCTACAGCTGCCGCTGCGACTGCACCACTTGAGGCCAAGATATTTGCGAGAATTGTACTTCGTAATCTAGAGCACCACCAGGCAGAATCTTCAAAGGGGATTTGACGGATTTGGCAAGCCGAACAATTGTGCATAGCAACAGCATGATGCTCCATGAATTTTGGCTTCTGGACTTTCATTTGTTAGAAGAGCAGATCCTTCAGAGAGGTTAGGTGCCCTTTTCATCAAAGGGCGGGACTGTTATCTGTGACATCTTTCTTTAATTTTTTATTTTTTTTCCCTTGACATCCTTGAAAGAAAACTACACCTGTTGAAAGTACTTTCTGGTGGTGTATTGATGTTGTTATTCTCTCACCTGTATGCATTGATACAGATCCTAGATAGTCATAGAGAGTTTCTTTTCAGACATAGTAGGTAGCTGTGCCATGGTTGTGAAAATTGCGGGAGTTTAGTACTTCACAGTGGAACATTTGCCTTATTGAAGTATTATTCGGACATTTGTTGCTCAGACCGTTAGTAATAACGTGCATGCTTGTGTGACAGGTCGGTTGATAGAGCATTTGTTTACCGTGAGTCCTTAGGAATTTTTTACGAAGACGGTCTTTTCTTCTCAAGTCGGCTTCTCTCCCCACTATATACATATAAAGACTCCTCTAATTACCATAATAGATATCTTGTCAATCTAACCGTACAGATTTTATATTCCCATTTTCCAACTACACGAATTAATTACAAGAGTAGTCTAGAATATGGTATATTTATGTTATTGTCCTCCACTAGGAAAATTCTAGAATATAAGATTTCTTAGGACTTGCCTGAACTTGTTGAATTACTCATGATCCTTCGGTTAAAATCTTTGGATCATGACATTCTCTCTAACCTAACCGGGTGATGCCCTTGTTGCATTTTCGCCATGGATTGCATCGATTTGCTTTTTAAACTGGTTGACACCTAAATTTTAGCTGTCCGTCTAATCATTGCATAAGAAAGATTAGGGATCAAACTCGGCCTCTTAGAAAAAATATCAATATTACAAGGTCTTAAATTTCTGCATTTAGAAATTAGGGACATTTTTAAGGATATCGTGTCCGCATCGAACATTGACTTATGGCGAGATGGAGAACTTCTGCGAACCAGTCTATTATGTGACCCAACCCATAGTTTTTCGATGGGTATTGTTAGCATATTCTGCCTCATGTTCATTAAATTTCACAGTCTTTATTAACTTGAACCGACTACTTTCAAAGATGAGAGGAGAGAGAATCTGTCAGATCTTTTTTTTTTTCTTTTGGGTCGAAAAGTCCGTCAGAATTTACTCAGCCGCAAAACCAGCAATGTCGTTTAAAACGAATGAGTGAACAAGACCAGGGAATGGCTGAAACCAAGTGAAGCAGAGGAATTGCAGCTGATGGGAGCATTGCTTGGCATATAGAAGAGAAAAATTAGGGGATAAGAGGCATAGGCATGCTGAAAGAACTGGGGAGGAAGAAAGCGCCCAAAGACGCCCGGCACACCATACATGTTCAGTGTAAAGGGCGATATACACATTTCGTTCTCCGGGGCAGACGATAGACCCTCAATTCACATCCATCACCAAGTCCACTACACACACACAGACTCATATTTACATCTCTCTCTCTCTCTCTCTCTACCCACAAAAGAATTCAATAACCCATGTCCATCGCCAACACCATCCACCCCCTGCTGCCAGCCTGCCACTCATCATCCGGGTCCAGTCTCTCCCGTAGAAGCCTTGGTCTCCTTGAAATTTCCAGTAGTTTTAGCGGCAGTCTTGCCACCCTCAATCATCCAGTACCCCTTGTTGCCTCCGAACACCGCTACCGCCATCCATTTTCAAGATGTCTTGGAAAATGGCTAATATCACTTTTAGTTTGCATAATTAGGGCGAGCCTCACCCGGCCATTAGCTTTTTCATTGTTTCATAAACAATGTCGGTTTTATGAACCCTTCCACCTTCAGTTCTTCTCAAATCTAACCTCGTTTCTGTCTCGTTTTGCTGTCTTCACATCACCGAAGGGCACTTCGACAGGGTGAGCAAAACAAGATGGGATTGAGACCCTTAACGTTTATCCATTGCTTAATGGCATATTTAGACTCCTGCAAACTTGGGGAGTGAGCAGAACTGGACATGAAAGAGGAGTAGTTGATTATTTCTAGGTCAAGGTTTCGTATGCAACCTCAGAAGAACTTTCTCGATCCATCTTCAAAGTCTAGGCAGGGCAAGGCCCCAGAATTCCCTTGGGATAGACATCAGAAAGTTATTCTGCAAAATGTGATGGCACCATCATCCCATTAATGAAGTAAAGGAAGGCAGCCTGGTTTGACTTAAGCTTTTTAGTTAGAAAAATTTGACAGATTTCATTTTGCTATCAATTAGCAATACAAAAACATGCATACACTGAAAGGTGATGATAAGACTAAGGGCACCCGGTATTATTATAATAATGCCTTCTTAGTACTCGAAGAATTTACACCAGCAGATTATCGATTTGGTAAACTTCAGAATATCTATTAGTATCCCCATATTGTCACTCAACGAGACTTCCATACTTTAGCATGTCATCCAGAGAGAAGTGGAAATGTGCCTGAAACATTCACGAATTTTACTTTTGCAGCTTCATCCAGGGCTTTTAACTCTAGCCTGCCTCCAGTGTAAAGCAGTGGTGATTAACCTTGCTTCCATCTTATTCTTTTTTATAGAATACTTTGAACCTGACTCTGACCCTGCTTGAATTAGTTGGCTACGGGACTGGACTGCCTTCTAAGCCTGGATCAATAATCCACACCATCCGGACAAATTGAAATTAAGCCGTAACCGACTCCATCCTGTGCGGCTTTGATCTGGGATTACTCAATGGTCTCTCAGTTTCAAAAGTCCTCTGTTATGCTCCAGTTGGGAGCAAAATCCACACTCTAAAGGCCTCTGTGCTTTCATGTACAGCTTTCGTGGTTTCCTCGAACTAGTTCTCGATACGTCTGGTCTCTCCTTGGCTTCTTAGGCCTTCTTAAAAAATGGAAGCAGACTACACCAGTTTTTTGGCAGAATGCTTGCCTATCATTAGACTAATCATTGGTCCATACGCACTCAAAAATCAACCTTTACTGTGACAACCCAACATGTTCGAATCACGTCCCTTGCATGCATTCGTTGAAAAGTTACATGCACACAATAAATACTGCTCAACTCCCACCTTCTCACAGAACGAGTATACTCTTTCAAGTGCATGATAAATTGCTCCCTCCCACATTGTCATTCAAATTGAATGACTTGGCTTTAATTTGCTCCATTGTTTTTTCACCATCTGGAAATGTCTCCATCAAATCCTCTCATCAGTCCTCTTTTGTACCGCATTCTCTTCATCAAGTATATCAAATAATTTCAAGAATACCTAAAGATAAGAAATTAAAGATGGTGCCAGTTCGAATCACGAGTATATCGATTAAAAATCCAGCCATAACCATCTGACCTGACATAGCTCACATCTTGACTTAGCCAGGCCATCAGTATAAAGTAGGTAACGTTTCTATGTTGGAGCTAGAGGTGGTCACGGTTCGGAACCGCCGGTTCCGGTTCGTGACCTATCATGAACCGGAACCGGAACCGGAACCTTTAAGGTGGTTCCGGTTTCGGTTCATGAACCAGACATTCCAGGCCGGTTCAAGGGCCGCTTTCGGTTCCGGTTTGAATCGGACAGAACCGCCGGTTCCGGTTCCTGTTCAAACCGGTTTTCAAATAAAAATTTATGAGATAAAAAAATTTAAATAATGAATTATGAAATAAAAAATATAAAATTATGAAATAATAATTTTTTAAATACAAATTGTAATCAAATTTGGAGATCGAGGGAAAAAAGTGGGAGAGAGGAAAGGGCGTAAGTAGCACCGACACGGACACGTGACGTCATTTCAAAAAAATAGAGAATTTCAACACGTTGGATAATAAATTTATATTTTATATATACATTATAAATTATCATTTTTATGATTATTTCAAACAAATTAATTTGATTCAAATTTACAAAATAATTATAAAAAATCATAGAATTAGTCCCACATAAATGGTGAGGGAGAGAAACAAAAGCGAAATGACTTAATTCATGAGTCCCACATTGGTTGCCTAGTGAAGGTAATAAATAAGATGTCTCTTTAAAATGAACTCTCTACATAGAGGCTTACAAGTCTTTCATCTTGGCTTTTTGTTTAAGATGAATTCTCTACTTTTCTTAGTAATTTGGGCAAGATTAAATATGTAATTTTGTTATTTCAATTTTTTTTTAAGATGCCGGTCCGGGCCGGTTCGGAACCGGATGAACTGCTGGTTTCGAACCGGTGGTTCCAAACCGGCCCGGAACCGGCCCATGCCATACGGGCCGGTTCCGGTTCGGAGCGAGGGGTTTGACCCGGGCCGGTTTCGGGCCGGAACCGGCCCGTGGCCACCTCTAGTTGGAGCACTAAATCGATATTCTAAATACGACCCACAACAAACAACAAAGCTTTTAAGCACTTGGTGGCGTCAGCTAACTTGATATTCTAAATGCAGATAACCTTTTTGGAGTACGCACAAATTGATTTTTCTTTTCCTATGATCAAAGCCATTATGTAAACAAGGAAATGATGTTCTCAATATGTTCAAGTCTTAAGGGAAAAAAAGGAAGTTTTTACAAACAAGATTATGACTACAATGGAAACGGTGACAATTTATCATGTCTGTTTACGTTGAACTGCAGGTGAGGAAATATCATTTTTCGTCATGACCTCAATCGAGATCCACATTGAGATCAAAGAAGACAAGCAATATATATAAGAAAAAGGGCGGTTTGTATTATGTGTGAAAGCCAGCGTCTAATCCTAATAAATGTCCTTGTCAGAGAATATGCAACAGACCACCCACTAAGGTGCTCACCATCATTTCCATAAAAAAAATGCCACCTAGCAACAATACCATGCTTTTGGGTCAATAAACTCTAAGAATATGTAATGCTAGTAATTCTCGATCAAATTGCAGACATGCTCTTCTGGATCCCGCTATTTCCGCACTGGGTGCACTTCAATGAGCATAATTACTTTGCAGGTACTATTTCCCCTTCTAAAATCACAGAAAATGGTTCAATTACTAATTTGAAAATTAATATCTCGAGTTATGAAATGAGATATTTTATCATGTACCTCAAATAAATAGTTATACATTCTCTTCTTTTGCATGGCACATGATCAACGAAACTTGCAGATAAGTTGGTAAAAACAAGTACCACTCACCAAAGGAAACTCAGACCATACTTCAAGCTCCATTTTTCGTCCATGGGTTCTTTCTTTTCACCTGAGGAAGATGTTTCCCTCTCGACTTTGGATCTTAGCACCCCAAAAGTCTGTCTATACAAACGTCTCTTGCTCCTTTTAAGCCCAGCCTTAGTAGAAGTGGGTACCGGTTCCACAGGTACCACTGGCATGCTAGTAATGCCGCATCAAAAGACGAGAACCCAATGGCAATTGCTGATCTGCTAGTGGGCGGTCATGTTGGGACCAAATAAAAGTGGAGGGAATTTTGCCTGCATCCGATCCCCAATTTTTGTTCACCCCGGATAATCTTGTTGGGTGGATTGACTCATGGTTGGTTCTTCGGTTTCCTTTTGAAGAAAGTAGTAAGTTGGAATTGATGTCACGCCCTTGGTTAGGCCGACATAGAGGAAACCTTTCCTGTGCTAAATGCTGAACTTATTCAACTGCAGAGAGAGGCCTTTATCCAGAGGACAAGATTCCATGGTGTCCCAGTAATTTGGTGAAGGTGAAATATAGATGTCGCAATGAATCTGTAAAGGAAAAAAACATCATGTTAAGAATATATTGCCCCGTAGAGCCAGAGACCACAGAACCTTCCGTAGGCCTAAAATTCATGATCTTTTGTCCATTATATGTCCAACAAGAACTTAGCAGAAAATACACAATATTAACACCGTTTGGCTGCTATGACTAAGCAACACTGATGATGGAAATTGCAGCACTTACAGAGAAGGCCCTTTTATTAGGCGAGGTGGTTAGAAAAAAAAGCCAATAACAGGGATCAAATCTCGATATACCCTCGAAATTAATGTGGACAGAAAGCAGGAAACTAAACAGCATAGTATCTGTACACAGCCTAATTCTGTCCGATCTGCCAACTGCAATAAAATTGTTACATTTTGCAAAAAGTATAACTGACAGTTCTAATTGAATAAAAAAACACAAACTAGCGGGGTAAGAGCTGCTCTTAGAGCAATTGCAAGGGGAAAGGCAATTGGTTTGTCTGCCTACTTAGGGACCTTATCTAAGAGAGGAGGGCAAACAAAGCCACCTTCAATCCTTACCTTGACGGACTGATAAATATGGAGATTTATCACCAGAGCCACCACACAGACTCAACCATGAGGAGTCGAAACTTTTTCCACTGTCCAATTTGTGATGAATGCCAAGTGTAACCCCATTAATCATCCTGCACAGAGCATTGCTATCCACATAGTGCTTGGTCGAAGACTTGTCCCCTCATATGCTTAAATAATTGACCCAACATTGAATGGATAATCTCATAGCGTGGGTGCAATCTGTTTCCAGCCAAAAACTCACTCATTCTCCCATCAATCTCAATAACACTGCAACCAATTTCCTTATTTGCTCCATTCGTGCTCATTAACCTCTTAATCTCCTCTGCATCAGTCCATCTCTTCTCTGCTGCAAATAGGTTTCTCAACATAATGTAGTTCCCATCGTTCTGTGGCTCCATATTTATTGTTCTGCTGATAACTCTCTCTGCTCTTATCACATCCTTGAAGTATCCACAAGCAAATAAGAAAGAGCTCAATATTATTGCATTAGGCTCATGGGGCATGCTCTTGATTATACTTTCAGCCTCTTCCAAAAATCCTGCTCTACCTAATAGATCTACCATACAACCATAGTGCTCAATCCGGGGGGCAAGCCCAAACTCATCCATTGCTTTAAACCACTTCTTCCCTTCCTTCACTAAACCAGCGTGATTACATGCAGATAGAACACCAATCATTGTTATATCATTTGGAGGGACCCCTTGCTGTTGCATCTCCAGGAATATTTGCAATGCTTCTTTGCCACGCCCATTGACTGCAAGCCCATTTATCAAAGCATTCCAAGAAGCTACCTGTCTTTCATGCAGCATATTAAACACTTTTCTGGCTTTACTAATCTCACCACATTTAGCAAACATATCCACTAGTGCCGTGCCCACATTGCTTGCTCGGTCAAGCTTCTTTTTCTGAGCAAACCGGGAAACCTGATTGCCTAAATCTAGAGCACCCAGATCAGCTATAGCTGGAAGAACGCATACAAGAGTGACTTCATCAGGCTCAACCAATGCAGTTGACTGCATCTGAGAAAACAATCTCAAAGCTTCATGGGGCTGTTTATTTTGGCAATATCCATTAATTATCACATTCCACGAAAATAGATTCTTTTCTGGCATGGCATCGAAAAGTGAGCGAGCAGATTTTAAGTCACCAACGTTGCAATACCCATTAATCATAGTAGTCCAAGAAACCACGTTCCTCTCCGGCATCTCATCAAACAAATCGTTGGCTGGGTCCATATCTCCCAACTTAACATAGCCATCAATCATTAAGTTAAATGCTGCAGAGTCCTTCTCAGGCATTTCCTTGAACAGCTTCATCGCGTTTCCCATATCCCCACTCCTCGCATAACCACCTATCAGAGCTGTCCACGACACCAGACTCCTCACACTCATGTCGTCAAACAACATCCTGGCAGCTTCCACGCTCCCCCATTTCGCATACAAATCGACAAAAGCCGTGGACACATATAAGTCCGACAAAAACCCCATTTTAACAACATGGCACTGCACCTGCAGCCCTTCCCAACAGGACACAGCCAACGAGCAACAACACTTGGCCAACGCCGTGAACGTGAAGTTATCGGGCGGAAAGCCCGTGTTCCTCCGGAGATCTCGGTAAAGGACAAGAGCTTCGTCAAACTGGCGCAGACCCACGTGGGCTTTGATCATGGCGTTGCAGAGAAACCCATCGTCTCGGTGGGGACTTCTGTCGAACAAGAGACGAGCATGGCGTAACCCCGCGAGCGGGTCGGAATCGGAGGCCACGTTGGCGGGACAGGCGCAACTGGTGACGAGCTTGGTGACGAGATTGACGTTGAGGTCCAGAGCGTTGCGGAGCATGAAGGCGTGGATTTGGAGGAGAGCGAGTCTCGAGTTCTTGGTCCGTTGAAGGAGATAGAGACATCTTCGTTCCAGAGGAGTCCAAACGGCGGACTTCGACTGCTCCATGGACAACTCACGAAGTCGTCAAAGTAAAGAACGGAGCAAACAAAAGAACTATCAATCTCGACTGTTTAAGCAAAGTTACAATATTACCAGATAACTAATGGTGATAACATTCTCAAGTAATGAAGTATAAAGCGATTTTACAATTTCCTATGGAAATTACTTATCGGATATTTCCCTAAAATGTAAAGTAAGTATATAATTTGTAGTGAAGATTGTAGTTTTATAATTTCAATTCAGCTTGTTCAGAGATAATAAATTACTTTTCGTAATTGGTAATTTTCTATTGTAATTGACTTATTATTGTAGTAGTATTCACTTCATGCGAGCTAGTAAATAACTTCTATGTTCCTTAAAAGGAGTAAATAAGGAGTAATTTACTTTCACAATTGTGGCATTTCTAAAGATGAAATAATTTACTTTATATGAAGTAGTTCATCTTTAAGGTAATAATTTCCCTTGTAATAAAAAAAAATGGGGTGAGTGCTAATTCTTAATGATCGTAAGTAAACTGTTAACAAAACACTGCTCGTAAAATTAGTTTCAACATTGTAAATTACCTTTAGATTTGTAAAATTTATAAATGCCAAATTATCTTGTATGTCGCGCATTACTTTTTTGAGTCCATAAATTATGTATAATACAAGCTGAAGCCCGTCCTTTTCGCTTATTCAATGTGCATTCAATCTCAGCCCTAGTGATGATAACTGAACAATAATCTTAAGCATTGGTCCGCACGTAAGATTTTGCATAATTGAGGAGGTAAATAAGTGTTTGAAAAGATTTGAACTTTGGAATTCATGTTCTCATATCATGTGAAAGATTTTGTGAGAACACTGTCAACTGTTCTGAAAGTTTAAGTTGATAATGACGTGATTTAATATCTAAATATGTTAATATCGCACAATCACATGTGCTTGGGTTACAATGAGGAATCAGTATCTGTTGGCTCTTGTTATTGGATATCATATTAAAGTGGTGATATTATTAGATAATGATTTGTTGTAGCCCTTCATCAGTTACATCATCATACTTTTATTGATGCAAGTTCATTATGATGATCTTATGAGTGCACCCTGAACGTCGAGTTGAGAATGGCGTTGGGACCAAATGTGTAATTCGACTCGACTTAAAAGAGAGGTTGGATGGTCCGAAGCTCGACGATACGGACGTGGAGCTGTGGGACATTCCATTAGCGTTTGGCTTATCCCTGCGACGCCAAACTGAAGTCATGATTGTAACTTGTAAGTCCGAGTGACCTTGTCCCAGGGATTTGGAAAGACATGAGCTGAAATCTAACTTAGATGGCGTTACAGATGAGATTGTCTGCACTTTTCATTTCACTGAGGTAGTTTTTATACGTACTCTGAATTACTCTTGTTCTTTAGCCAAAGCGCAAACAATCTGACATAAATATCTGGCTGTTAATGGAGCAACAACAGTAAGAATAACTGGGGTAAGTATAGTAACCGGGCACAAACAAGCACCACTCAACTCTGTCGAATCAAAATGCTGTACAAGTCATGATGCCACACCCCGTAACATTTACGCATTAGATGTTCACGTCCAGCTTTTCAATTACCATAAAATGCATCTCTAGATCTGGAGGCCTGTCAGCAAAATAAAACTTCTCTGCTACCTGTATTTTGCCTCCGGCCTTCTGAGATTCAGATTTGAGCAGATGAAGCAATCTATCCTTTTCACGGCGAATCCAAATGCGATTACGGTCACACCATTGCCTAGGAGTTCCATGGAGGATGAAATGCAACCCATGAGCTCGTTGAACGAACCGTTGAGAGAGTTTGCCGATCACGTTCGGATCAGTGATGTATGCACCAGAGGAATTTAGGCCGACATCAACATAATGGATTTCTTGGATGCTGTTCAAAAGACTTCCTTTCGAGCTAGGTAAAATTTGAGTCCCCGCCCGGATTTCAGAGGTCTCATGACCCGATAGCTCTTGTCCAGCAAAAGATGGATGTCCAGGAGAGGCAGTTTCGAAATGGCTGAGCTCAGTCACAAGCTGGTTAAGCACAGTGCCACCTTTGCTAAAACCGAGGATGACGGTTTTCGGTGGATGTCCTTGTGGTGCTAATAAGCTTGTGGAGACGGGATTATATTTCCTCGAAAGGACATTCTTTGCCTGAAATGCCCAATTAGTTAAGATGAGAAAACCGTCATACCAGAAGAGACTTTCGAGTTATTAAAAAGATCGCATACATTGGATCTTAGATGGCTAAGAGGGGGCGTTATTTTCTTCAAGCCTTTTCCTATTCGGTGCCCAGATCCTATCATGCCATATACGTTCGTCAATGTAAAAGGAAATTTAGCGACAGGCACCATGTCTCAAGATGCTTCATGTATCTATGTTCCCCATTTGCTCAATCTGTAAAACTAACCACTCTAGGAAGTACAGGAAACACTATGAAAATGACTGAAGGAGCATGTAGCAGAGCACACACAATCATATGACTCCATCTCCATGTCCCATGTACAATGATTCTCTTTGTGTGGTAGTAATTCTCCTCATTTTCATGGTACAGTCATTCTCTTGCTTTTGGGCAATTTACCTTGTCTTACATTTTCTCCTTGTAATTTTCCAATTTTCCTATGTAAATTGGAACCCCCCCTTGCAATCATGAAACAGCTACATGTATATATGCGAAACCAAACAAACATCCCAGCAAGAAACTGGTCCCTCGACTTCTGTCCGTGTTCCATGTTCATGCATGGGTATAACACTCCCTATGACGAGATTCAGAATCACACATAAGATCAAACAAATCTGCACAAGGTTGCTTCACAAAAGATAATCCGCAAAAATCACAACTTTCCATTTTTCCAATCCCCGTTCCAAGATGCAACAGTACACTCCAGAGTGCATAAGTGCCAGGACTCACCTCCTCAAGGCAATTCGACAACAGCGAGACGATCGACGAAGAAGCAGGAAACCCAACGTGGCCATACGATCTCGGCTCCCCGTACTTGTTTGCCGAAGGGATGAACTCCTTAAAGACAGCAAACGGGCCATTGAAGGTCGAAGCCTCGACGACCCAAGCATTGACGGAGCCACCGAACTTCGAGACCAGAACACCAGCTACCGTCTGCAGGTCCGACAGCCGCTCCACGACGGGATTCCCAGTCCCTTCGACTCGATCCCCGTTGAAGAAGACCGCGTTCGCGGAAGGCGCCTGTCCCCATTATGGCCAAACACCGAGCAAAATCAAACGAAATTGCAACTAGGGTTTGCAGTGTGGGGTGGGTGAGCAAAGTGTGGAGGGGCGTACAACTAGGTTTTTGGAAGAAGGCGAGAGGCAGAGAGAAACGGCGACTCTGCAACGGGCCGTGCCCTTGGCGTGGATCGGAACCTTCAGAGTAGCGCTCCATCGATCCATGAGCGTACCGGCACAGAAGCTGATACACAAAATCGATCGATTCTCTATAACGACAATACATGATCAATTTTGCTTTCTGTTTATCAGACAAAACTGCAATTTCATTTCTCCATTTTGTCCATAAAATACGAACTGCCATCTTTTCTGGAATATAAAAATCGAATCACCAATGAATGGAATTTGAAGTCGGGAATATTCTTTGGACCAAAGGAAAAAAAAAGTCAGGAATATTCCACCAAAATATCGGCTTTTCTAGGGGTGAGCACGGACTCAGTGGGTAGGTTCTAAACCTAGAAATTGAAACCTACCTTGTTATAACTTACTTCTAGGTTTTGAAATCTCGAACCTATTTTTTTTGTCCCGAAACCTGTACCTATCCTATATTTTCGGTCTAATTTCAAGGTCTACTCGAGAACCTAATTTTCTTTTCTTCCTTTTTTTCATTTCATTTTTTCTTGAAAAATAATAAGTGGTCATGAAATAATTCGAAGTAAAAGAAGAATAATAAAACTTAATATCTGCCAAAATAATAATCCCTAAAATGAGTAATATATATTACAATCCACAAAAAACAAAGGAGATGAGATGAGCGAGTCTCTTTATTTTATTTTATTTTATTTTATTTTTAACGATAGTTAAAAATCGGTTCCAAAATCAGTCCAATTTTCAGGTGGATCTTCACTTGAAATTGAGAACCGGATCAATTCTAATTAGTTCCCAAAAATTAAAACCTGTTTCCAGATTGGTTTAAATAGGGACTAGTTCCCAATCCAACATTTCTGGCGGTCCAGTCTAATTTTTGGGAAAGTCCGATCCGATTGCACACCCCTAGTGTTTCCTCATTGGAGTTGTCTTCTCTTGATTTCTCCTTTATGTAAATAAATAATTCCAAAGTTGTCCCGACTTCCGCAAATCTTTTCATCCTAGTCCCTTGGAGAAATTCTCCCTGTTCGATTGCATTATATCTTTTTCAAATGGAGGACAGCAATCTAGATCTTGTGAAAGAAGAAGGTTTTTGATCTTGTGTGGTATTGAAAGAGACAAAACTATCCAACGAATTAAAGACAGGCGGTCACCTTCATTATCTTATGTTTGTATGTATTTTTGTTACTATTTCCCTTGGAATCTCATGAGAGAATCTCTTTATCACAGCTTTTTTTTTTTTAATCCTATTATGAGATGTATTGACTATAGTCTTGGACAAAACATGTTGGTGTTAAGTATCTTACGTAATAAATCAAACTTTTCTGAGGTTTCTCCTAGTAATCCAACTAGGTATTTTCTATTTTTTTTTTTATAAAATGGAGGGAGAACAAAAAGTAGAGAATTTGAAAAATAGCTCCTCCGTGAGAACTACAATGCCGGCGGCAATTATGTAAGGATCTAACTTTATAAAGACTATAATGGTAATAAAAAGAGAGTTTTTCACTGAGCTCCTGATGGCAGGGTACAAAGGGAACTCGCTTTGGGATTTTTCCATGCACGTTTTTGAAAATTGGGGGTTAATGTGTCAAGATGATACCAATTTGGGCTTTTTCTATCTACTTTATCCCAAACAATTATCCATCACCATGTCTCCAACTCTCAGTTATCCTACTCTGTTTTCGTTTGGGCATTTTACCAAGCAATTTCCAAGAGAAACACATCTGTTTCCGTTTCACTCAACTATCAAAACTGGATTAACGATCCAGCAGAGAGCACATCGCCATCTAGAAATCCTCCCTGAGTTGCAGAACATGTACGAATGAGACGGATTATCAATTTCACTGGATCGGGCAACCGAATTAGCTTTGATATTTTCCAAGACACAAACATTACCGACCAAATAGGAAGAAACAGAGTAGCGGACCAGGCAGAGAAGAGGAGTCAAATTCAGATAGCCCACAAACTGAAACCAATCACGCGATTGAAGAGGAACGATTTGGTGGGAATCTGAGCCCCCATCACTTCAGTGTGATGCTAAGAAGGATTTGCGAGAAAGCAGAGCAAAAGCAGAACAGAAGAGCAAAATCTCTGGCGTAAACCATCTCACGGGACGCTCCCTTGAGACCGATTACAAACGTTTATTGTGTCACATCAGAGGGAGCCAAAAACAGGTACACGTAACTACTCACCTACCTGCAACTTGAAAGAGTGGGCACCGACAGTGAATGAAGGCCCGAGCTGTTGCTGCTGCTGCTGCTTCTTCTTCTTCTTCTCCTCTCTCTCTCTCTCTCTCTCTCTCTCTCTCTCTCTCTCTCTCTCTCTGCGCGTGTGTGGGAACAGAGTCAGAAAAGAAGGTCGCAGGTGGGACAACCGACGAAGGCCGGTTCAGGTTGTAAATACACCGGGCAGGCAATGGAGAGTTCTACAAAACCCCAGGAAGTAATCCTCTGTTTTCTTGACCGGCGCAAAGCCGGTTTGCTTGCTCGAGCGTCCACTAGCTTCCACGACGGACGCTTTTCATTCTCCCTGCCTTGCTTTATTTATTTATTTGAGGCTTTGGCACTATGGACGCTTGAAAAAGATTGGAAATTTCCTTTTTTTTTTTTTTCCAGATGAACAAGTCATAACGGGTCGTAATATATCTTACTTTATCGTATTATAATTTATTTTTGTTGTGCGATAATGATTTCGTCATACTTGACCGATGTCCAAGCATCGACCGCTTGACTTGAATAGATTCACGAGGGTTAGAGGAGCTAACAAAAACTTTTCACGATTTTTGACGCGGTGACACGCAGTAATTTTTATCATTTATCGCAAGTCACTTAAAAGTTTTTAATCATTTTTCATGACATGACTAATTTTCCTCGTACTACAATTTATTTTGGTTGTAGCACAATAGATCCGGCCTTGGACACCAATCGACCGATGTCCATGCTGTTGACTTTTTTCCTTCTTTTCTAATCCCACACCGGTGGATGTATGTTTGGGAAGGAGGTTTGGAGGCTATAAATTAACCTCTCCTCCTTCATTGTTATTCATTCCATACATTTTGTATCTCTTCTCCTCTATAATAAGATAGTCCAATTTGGGCGGTGTTCGGAGATTAAGCTAAATTAGTTGAACTCCGTTAACAAAATTCTGGTGTCTTTTTTAGTATTCAATATTATTTGTCGGGTCTTTTGTTTTGTTGATTTTGTGGGAAAAAATTACCTGGTTTTTCCCAACAAGTGGTATCAGAGCCCAAGGTTCTGTCTTAGTATGCTCTGTGGTCGCAACTGAGCTGATCTTCCACATCAGAAAAGAAGTTCTTTGGTCATTTTGAGTCCAAAGTCTATTTTAAGCCAAGGTTCTGTCTTAGTATGCTCTGTGGTTGTAGTTTTGTCTGATCTTCCACATCAGAAAAGAATTACTTTGGCCATTTTGAAATCTTGGGTTGTTTGTAGTTGTAATATTGAATACAATTGAGTCTGTAATGGCAAATAAAGATCAAGAAGCGAAGGAGGTTGTCTCAAATACTCCATTCGGGGCGTTGGGCTCCTCGTCATCATGGTCGAGGTTCCCAGTGTCCAGTTTGAAACTGACGGTGGAAAAATTCGATGGTACTGGCCATTTCGGTATGTGGCAGGGAGAGGTTTTAGACTCTCTTTTCCAACAGGGTCTTGATATTGCCATTGAAGAGGTGAAACCAGAAGATGTAAACGATAAAGATTGGAGCACCATTAACCGATTGGCATGCGGAACTATTCGTTCCTGCTTGTCAAGAGAGCAGAAGTATGCTTTCAAAAATGAAACTTCTGCACACAAATTGTGGAAGGCATTAGAGGACAAATTTCTGAAGAAAACCGGCCAGAACAAGCTCCTGATGAAGAAAAGGTTATTCCGATTTGATTATCAACCAGGTATTACTATGAATGAACACATCACTATGTTCAATCAGTTAGTAGCAGACCTGTTGAATTTAGATGTAAAATTTGAGGATGAGGATCTGGCCTTGATGTTGTTATCATCCCTTCCCGATGAATTTGAACATTTGGAGACTACGTTACTTTATGGAAATGAAGACGTGTCATTAGATGCTGTTTGTTCTGCTTTATATAGTCATGAATTGAGAAAGCAGGATAAAATGAAATCCAAATCAACAACATCCGAAGAAGCATTGGTGGCAAGAGGTCGTCAGTTAAGCCAGACAAAGGGGAGAAGAGGAAGGTCTAAATCTAAAGGTCGAGCTGTTGCAAAAGATGAGTGTGCTTTCTGTCACAAGAAAGGACACTGGAAGAAAGACTGTCCAAAGCTAAAGAAGAAAGGGAAGGCTCCGCAAGATGCAAATGTTGCAGAATGCAAAAGTGATGCGGAATCTGATATCTCTTTGATTGTCTCGCCCTCGGCATCATCACATCTAGATGAATGGATATTGGATTCAAGTTGTACCTATCATATGTGTCCCATTCGGGAATGGTTTTTTGAGTTTCAGGAACTCGATGGTGGGGTTGTTTACATGGGTAATGATAATCCATGTAAGACAGCCGGGATAGGTTCAATCAAGCTGCGCAATCATGATGGATCCACCAGAATTTTGCAGGATGTGCGGTACGTGCCAAAGTTGAAGAAGAATCTTATCTCATTGGGGGCCTTAGAATCTAAAGGCCTAGTTGTCATGATGCGAGATGGGGCTCTTAAAGCAACTTTAGGAGCACTGGTGATGTTGAGAGGTAAGAGGAAGAATAATCTGTACTACTACCAAGGTAGTACTGTGGTGGGAGTAGTAGCGACAGTAACTTCGAGCACAAAGAAGGACGTTGAGGCAACGAAGCTGTGGCATATGAGGTTGGGACATGCTGGTGAAAAGTCTTTACAAATTCTTGCTAAGCAAGGATTGTTGAAAGGTACGAAGGCTTGTAAACTTGAATTTTGTGAGCATTGTGTTCTTGGAAAACAACGAAGAGTGAAGTTTGGCACTGCAATTCATAATACCAAGGGTATTCTGGATTATGTGCACTCAGATGTGTGGGGACCTGCCAAGACTCCATCCCTTGGAGGAAGGCATTATTTTGTCACTTTTGTTGATGATTTTTCCAGGAGAGTTTGGGTATTTACCATGAAGAACAAAGATGACGTGCTTGGAATTTTCCTTAAGTGGAAAGCTCAAGTTGAAAACCAAACAGGAAGGAAGATCAAGGTTCTTCGAACAGACAATGGAGGAGAATACAAGAGTGATCCATTCCTGAAAGTATGTCAAGATTGTGGCATAGTGCGACACTTCACGGTAAGAAAAACACCGCAGCAGAATGGGGTGTCAGAGCGTATGAACAAGACACTTGTGGAGAAAGTTCGTTGTATGTTGTCTAATGCTGGATTAGGCAGAAAATTTTGGGCTGAGGCTGTGACGTACGCTCAACATCTCGTAAATCGGTTGCCATCATCTGCTATAAATGGAAAAACCCCTTTAGAGGTATGGTCTGGAAAATCTGCAACTGGTTATGATTCTTTGCATGTTTTTGGTTCCACTATATATTATCATGTAGTTGAATCAAAGTTGGATCCACGGGCAAAGAAGGCTCTTTTCATGGGCTTCAACCCTGGAGTGAAGGGATACCGGTTGTGGTGTCTAGAGGCAAAGAAAACGGTTATCAGCAGGGATGTTACCTTTGATGAATCTGCTATGCTTAAACAGGTAAATCCAGATGGGGAAGATAGTACTCCGAAGCAGGTGGAGTGTACTCCGAAGCAGGTGGAGTTTTAACAGACAGTGGTAATTCCAGCACGAAATACCACTAGTGACTCTCCGATGGTAGAAGAAGAGTCAGATGAGGATGAGGTTTCTACCCAAGAACCTCAACAGCAATCTGCACCAATTGCAGTTAGAAGATAGAGACGAGAAATTCAGAAGCCTGCTTGTTTCACTGATATGGTAGCTTATGCACTTCCAGTTGTTGATGACATTCCATCCACCTATCCAGAAGCCATTCTGAGTTCAGAAAGTGGGAGTTGGGCAGGTGCAATGGAAGAAGAAATGCAATCTCTGAAGAAGAACAAAATGTGGAAGTTGGCACAACTACCAAAAGGAAAGAAGGCAATTGGATGCAAATGGGTATTTGCAAAGAAAGAAGGATTTCCTAACAAAGAAGATGTTTGCTACAAGGCAAGGTTAGTGGCTAAAGGTTATGCTCAGAAGAAAGGAATTGATTATAATGAGGTATTTTCTCCCTTTGTTAAACATTCCTCTATTAGAATCTTGTTGGCCTTGGTAGCACAGGTGAATTTGGAACTAGCTCAACTTGATGTAAAGACCGCGTTTTTACATGGTGATTTGAATGAGGAAATCTACATGACTCAACCAGAAGGGTACAAGGTTGCTGGTAAAGAAGATTGGGTTTGTAAACTTAGCAAATCGTTGTACGGATTGAAACAATCTCCGAGACAATGGTATAAACGATTTGATAAGTTCATGAAGGGTCAGAAGTACAGGAGGAGCAAATACGATCATTGTGTGTATTTGCGCAGACTTCAAGATGGTTCCTACATCTACTTACTCTTATATGTTGATGATATGCTGATTACAGCAAAGAGCCAAGTTCATATTGATAGGTTGAAGGCTCAGTTGAGTAAAGAGTTCGAGATGAAGGATTTGGGGGAAGCCAAGAAGATTCTCGGCATGGAGATAAGTAGGGACAGAGACAGGGGCAAACTTTGGCTGTCACAGAAGCAGTATTTGCAGAAGGTGCTACAGCGTTTTGGTATTCACGATGATACAAAACCTGTATGTACCCCACTAACCCCTCACCTCAAACTGAGTTGCCAATTATCTCCGACGACTGATGAAGAACGAGAGTATATGGCAAAAGTCCCTTATGCAAATGCAGTTGGAAGTTTGATGTATGCAATGGTATGTACAAGACCAGATATTTCACAAGCTGTTAGTGTTGTTAGCAGGTACATGCATGATCCAGGCAAGGGTCATTGGCAAGCTGTGAAATGGATTCTACGGTACCTTCAAAATACCGTAGATGTTGGATTAACATTCGAGCGGGATGAATCACTTGGTCAATGCATAGTTGGATATTGTGATTCTGATTATGCAGGTGATTTGGATAAGCGACGTTCTACAACTGGCTATTTGTTCACTTTAGCAAAAGCGCCAGTTAGTTGGAAATCTACTTTGCAGTCAACGGTGGCTTTGTCTACAACAGAGGCAGAGTATATGGCAATTACAGAGGCTGTGAAGGAAACAATTTGGCTTTATGGGTTGCTTAAAGACTTGGGAGTTGGTTAGAAACAACTTGAGGTATTTTCTGACAGTCAGAGTGCTATTCACTTAGCGAAGAATCAAGTCTTTCATGCACGGACGAAGCACATTGACGTTCGCTATCATTTTGTGAGGGAAATTCTCGAAGAAGAGGAGATACTTCTAGAGAAGATTCATACGACAGAGAATCCTGCAGATATGCTGACCAAGGTGGTTACAAGAACCAAGTTTGAACATTGTTTAGACTTGGTTAATATCATGCATATTTGAGTTTGCGTCTCACGGCACAACAATTGGAAGCACCGCGAAGATTGTTTTGTTATGTTGTTTTGTTTGAGAAGATTTGTATTTGGTGGGATTTGAAATTAAGGAAAGGTGGAGATTTGTTGACTTTTTTCCTTCTTTTCTAATCCCACACCGGTGGATGTATGTTTGGGAAGGAGGTTTGGAGGCTATAAATTAACCTCTCCTCCTTCATTGTTATTCATTCCATACATTTTGTATCTCTTCTCCTCTATAATAAGATAGTCCAATTTGGGCGGTGTTCGGAGATTAAGCTAAATTAGTTGAACTCCGTTAACAAAATTCTGGTGTCTTTTTTAGTATTCAATATTATTTGTCGGGTCTTTTGTTTTGTTGATTTTGTGGGAAAAAATTACCCGGTTTTTCCCAACACATGCACCGGTCCTTGAGTCCCAATTGGTTTCCTCACTCGCTTTGCAATTTCCATGTCTCATGATAGTTGGGAAAATTTGAAACACTCATGGCATTTGAGGGCGTAACACGTTGTAGTAGCGTTCTTTCGGTTGGAAGTCAATAAAAATTTTCATAAAGCCTTCTCTTGAATAAGTCGCGAGTGACATCGAAAGTGGCCTTCGATCATTCTTGAAAGATAAGTGTGAGGTATTTCACGAAAAAATGAACTTACGACAAAATGTTTGTTGGTACGACCGAATATGACTTGCTTCGTATAGAGCAGTTCGACCTTTTAGCTTGCATTACGATCTAATAAACTCAAGGATTAATATCACGAAAAAAACGTTAAATTGGTACACCGTGATAGATTTACCTCAAATTATTTTTTCGATTGCAAAAAATCCAAAACCGGTATATCCATGATAAATTTACCATTCTTTAGTTTCTATTAAATTGGATTAATATCATGAAATATCTGGAGTTGATACAATAGAGGGTAAAAACCCAAAACGTGCACATCTGACAATTGTTATGTGTTATCTAACTTAGCAATTTAACAATAAAATTTAAAGAAAACTAATGGAGAGTAAATCTGTTATAAATGTAATAGTTTGGAATAAATTTGTCAAACGTATATCAGTTTAGGGTTTTTGGTGATAAAAAAATAGTTCACGGTAAATTTATAATATGTGTACTAGTTTGTAATTTTTCGTGTTATTAACCCTAAACTCAATTAATTTTCATTAATAAGAAGGGTGAGAGTGATGCATAACCATAAGAGTCTCACACCAATTACAAGAAGATCAATTTGAGCCAGAGTCTCACTAAGGTGCTAGCAACTAGAAAGCCTTACCACACGAGACATGTCGTAACTAGGTAACACAGCATGAACCATTCATAAATTCATGTTCATGCGAATTGAACTCATGACCTATAATTTCTTGAAAGGTAGATGACTCATTTGCTACTAGAGATTTTAAACATCTACAAGAGTGTCGCGACCCTCTAAAAAAAAATTTTAAATTTTAAAAGGGGTTAACGGATTATTAGGTTAATTAGATTTGACTAACCTAATGCGGACCCTCCCAAGCCCTACCGAATCGCAACTTTGGTTTTTGTTTAAATGATTTTGAAATTTGGAGTCGCCACTAATCGTTCTTGGTAGGTCGATTAGAAACCTAAATAAATTAGCGGGAGAACTAATTTATTCCTGCGAACCAGAGATTATGAGCTCGGGGACTTGGTTACACTAGTTAATTAAAACTAATGCCCTTTCGGTACCTTAATTTCATGGATATCCTAATCCGGCAACTCAGGCTTGGTTTATTCCTAAAGCTCTAGTAGGGTATTCTCTTTTGTGTTTTCACTTTTTAAATAGGATGCATAGATGGTATATATTTTTATTTGTTATATTTTTTTAAGTGTTAAAGATTCCCTGAAGCCGAAAGAGGGAGTGCGTTAACGACTTCTGTGCAGTATTACGACCTACTCATCTTTTGGGTCTGATGATTCAAAAATTAAATTATAGGAAGTACATGACAGTGAATAAACACCTCCAATGGGAGGCCTAGCATTGGCTTGGCTCTTCCCTTTGGGATTTAAGGTACAGGTATTTAAGTTGCAAGTATTTAAACTACTGTAAGTAAAAACCTCCAATGGGAGGCTAAGCATTGGCTTGGCTCTTTCCTTTGGGATTTAAGGTACAGGTATTTAAGTTGCAGGTATTTAACTACTGTAAGTAAAAACCTCCAATGGGAGGCTAAGCATTGGCTTGGCTCTTCCCTTTGGGATTTAAGGTACAGGTATTTAAGTTGCAGGTATTTAACTACTGTAAGTAAAAACCTCCAATGGGAGGCTAAGCATTGGCTTGGCTCTTCCCTTTGGGATTTAAGGTGCAGGTATTTAACTACTGTAAGTAAAAACCTCCAATGGGAGGCTAAGCATTGGCTTGGCTCTTCCCTTTGGGATTTAAGGTGCAGGTATTTAAGTTGCAGGTATTTAACTACTATAAGTAAAAACCTCCAATGGGAGGCTAAGCATTGGCTTGGCTCTTCCCTTTGGGATTTATGGTGCAGGTATTTAAATTGCGGATGGACTTTGTCCTCTCCATTTTGGGGTATGAATTTTTTAAAATGAAATACAACGAATTGATTCAACAATTTGAAATTTGTGCGCGCTTGAGGACTCCTCCAAGCCGATTTTGTGCTTCCATAGGATTGACCATTGATATAGAGCTGCGGCTTCCTGACATAAAATAGAGTGAAGTGTTAGTATACAAAATATGTGCTAATCTGCACCTAAAACCAGAAGAGTAGAAAGAGTACTTATCTCTCATTTTTTTGGGAGGGATTTCTATAATTGATTTTCGCTCTCTATGTTCCCAATATAGAGAGTTTCTTTTGAATTAAGAGGGACTTTTAGTCACAGATCAGTTGAGAAATCGGTGGACAGCTTAGGAGCTTGTCTGGGCCGATTTTTGCATCTCGACGAGATTTTTGCTGTTGACGTAGAGATATCCTTCTCCTGACATAAAATATGGAAGAAAAAGGAGATGGAGAAAGTGTATACAATTTGTGCTAATTTGCGAGTAAAACCATAAATAAATGAATAAATAAAAACACTTAGCTTGAATTTGTTTGCTCGTTGACGAGGATGAACTCTTGATTTATATTGATCGATGAAGGAATTTGTGATGATAACCCCTAGTTTTAAACTCCCATCATCTTCAAAATTCTCTCTCTTTTGGTATTTTCTTTCTCTCAAAATTTTCTTCAATCTCCCAAAACTCTCTCAAACATCCAAAATTTTCTCTCCAAAAAATTCTCCCAAACACTTCAAATTTTCTCTCTCAAGAATCCTTTCTCAAGCTCACTTCTTCCTCCTTTTATAACCTACTCATCTATCTCCCATTCTAATTTTTCCACTAACTCTATCTCCCATTCTAATTTCTCCACTAACTCTTCTTCATTTTCATCTTCCATTCTCCATCTCTATCTCACATTCTAATCTCTCCACTAACTCTTCTTCATCTTCATCTTCCCTTCTCCATATTTATCTCCCATTCTAATTTCTCCACTAACTCTTCTTAATCTCCATCTTCCCTTCTCTATTCTTATCTTCCATTCTAATTTCTCTACTAACTCTTCTTCATCTCCATCTTCCCTTCTCTATTCTTATCTTATTTTCTCCATCCATTCTTCTCCAACTTCTCTTCTTCATCTCCTCTTCTTCATCTTCCCTTCTCTATTCTAATTTATCCACTAACTCTTCTTTTTATTATTTGTAAAATAATCCTTCAAGAGTTAGGTATTTGCACTCTAGTCCTTGAATTTTAAGTATTTACAATTCAGTCCCTGAAAAAAATATATTTCTTTAAGTCCAAATCTCCTCACAATTTTTGACACACCAAAATTTACCACATGTCAAATTTAAGCTAATTTCTTGTCGCTGAAAATAATGCATAATTTAATTAAAGCCCTTTTGCAAAATCAAGTCATTCTGGGTATAATTGGGCCAAGATGAAAATTTAAAATATTAGAAGACAATGTCACAACTCATAAAAAGTGAATGTTAAAAATAAGTTGACTCAAATTAAATTTTTTTAGGCCCGATTCGAGATTATACTCGTGAAGGAACACGTGACTCGAATTGGATTTTTCTGAATTTGCGATGGCCAATATGAAAATAGATTTAAAATAAAAATATTAACTATCTTTGTGTATTTTTTGGCCTCAAATGTTATTTTTCCAAAATTTTCAAATATTTTTTTTTAAAAAAATTAAAATATATATAATATGAAAAATTATTTTTGGTCAAAATTCGTTCCCTAGGCTTGGCTAAGGTTCCCAAAGTTGATTTTTCAATTTTATGAATTTTTATGGATTTTCTATTAATTTTCGAAAATAAATAAATAAAAAATACATAAAAATACTGAAAATATGAAAAATCGTTTTTTGGTCAAAATTGGTTCCCTAGGCTTGGCTAAGGTCCCCAAAGTTGATTTTTCAATTTTATGAATTTTTATGGATTTTTTATTACTTTAGCAATAGAAAAAATGATTGAAAATCAGGTGTCAACAGCTGCCCCTCTTTGAAAGGAAGCTCGGTAGAGGTTCATTTCAAAGACGAGATGACACCTGGATTCTTATCGACTCAATACAAGTAAATAAAAAGAGTCGTGACATGATTGTTCCACTGAAAATGAAATGAGAACCTAAGGATTCGTTATATAAAAAAACTTTAGGGTGGTTGAACTTGAACCCGTATGGTGGATCAACCCATGGTAGATTCCTAATAAAAGGATTCTACTGATTAAAAATTGAATTAAAATTTGACCCGTATGGTGGGTCATACCATTTGACCCGTATGGTGGGTCGTACCATGGTAGATTCCTAATAAAAGGATTCTACTGATTAAATTTTGATTGAGATTTGACCCGTATGGTAGGTCACCACATGGAGATACCTGTAAGAAGGACTTGGTGCCTGTAGAAAGGACTTGGTGCCAGTAAAAAGGACTTGGTGCTTTGCCTGTAAGAAGAACTTTGTGCCTGTAAGAAGGACTTGCTTTGCCTGTAAGAAGGACTTGATTTACCTGTAAGAAAGACTTTGTTTGCCTGTAAGAAGGACTTTGTTTTGCCTGTAAGAAGGACTTGCTTTGCCTGTAAGAAGGACTTTGTGCCTGTAAGAAGGACTTGATTTGCCTGTAAGAAGGACTTTGTTTGCCTGTAAGAAGGACTTTATGCCTGTAAGAAGGACTTGATTTGCCTGTAAGAAGGACTTTGTGCCTGTAAGAAGGACTTGATTTGCCTGTAAGAAGGACTTTGTGCCTGTAAGAAGGACTTTGTGCCTGTAAGAAGGACTTGATTTGCCTGTAAGAAGGACTTTGTGCCTGTAAGAAGGACTTGGTTTGCCTGTAAGAAGGACTTAGTTTGCCTATAAGAAGGACTTGGTGCCTATAAGAAGGACTTGGTTTGCCTGTAAGAAGGACTTGGTTTGCCTGTAAGAAGGACTTTATGCCTGTAAGAAGGACTTGGTGCCTGTAAGAAGAACTTGGTTTGCCTATAAGAAGGACTTTATGCCTGTAAGAAGGACTTGATTTGCCTGTAAGAAGGACTTGTTTTGCCTGTAAGAAGGACTTGTTTTGCCTGTAAGAAGGACTTGATTTGCCTGTAAGAAGGACTTGTTTTGCCTGTAAGAAGGACTTGGTTTGCCTGTAAGAAGGACTTGGTGCCTGTAAGAAGAACTTGGTTTGCCTGTAAGAAGGACTTGATTTGCCTGTAAGAAGGACTTTGTGCCTATAAGAAGGACTTGATTTGCCTGTAAGAAGGACTTGGTTTGCCTGTAAGAAGGACTTATTTTGCCTGTAAGAAGGACTTGGTGTACCTCAAAGGGTGCCATTCTGGAATCTGGAAAGATCAGGAATCCTACAGAAGCTCAAACCCAAATTATATTATCCTGTCGCTTTAGGAATAAACCAAAGAGGCAGAGATCAAAAGGTCTCGAACATTTCTGTCCTTGAGACAAATCATGCTTTATTGAAGAAGGTGGATACCTGTATGTACCGCAATGGATTCGAGTACCCCAACAAACGTCAGAATTCATTCTCTTGAAAGGTTCAGGTTGAAGATATACTTACCTGAGAATTTGGAAGAAATGCTTGGTGGCTTCTCGACAACCAGGCTTATTCATTCAATAATCGCTGAATGAATTTCAAGACTTTGGAAGGTAGTTTGAACATTGGGAATGTGTTGCCTGTCAGGCAGTATCAGAGGTAACATGTGCAAGCATTTTCATCAATGAGTTGATCGGTTCATGTAAAACTATTCAACCAAGTCGGCAATGATTAGAAGTAGTCTGTGTGATAACTCATGATGCAATCAATCCAAATATGGATCATGCAAAACTATTCTGTCAAGCTTGCATTACCAATTCTGTTTAAGGAGGTTCTCATAGTATGAACGCCTCGAATGTAATCTGAATGGGGGACTTCAATCCGAAAGGGCCTTCTCTCACTCTGGGGAAAGGCTGTTTATCTGTAAATTAAAATGTTAGACTTGCGTGGAAATGGTTTGCCTTTCCTCATCCTGTCATGCCCCATTCTGCACATTTGATGTCTCCTGTGCAGTTTATGCTCTAAGTTGGAGTTGGTAAGTTAAACACACGGAATAGTCATACATAATTCATGAACTGTGTAAGCACAATGCAGATGTGACAATTTTTTAGCATTACGTGTGTTTATATAATGTGCAAATATGGGCGGATTTGAATTGCCCCTGGTATGTGGGCGGACCGAACAAATTGGGAAGCCTACTCCTTATGTCGAGGGGTGGTTCGTCTCAAACTTTGTCTCTACGTGATGAAGCATATGGGTGAGGGAGCATTTCGGTTTGTTTAATGACAGCGACCGCCACGGTTTAGCGGTTGAATGCCCCTGTAAAAAGCAGAGAAATTATTCTTGAAATCAAACGAGATAAGGAAGACATATTTGCTTTTTCGCTTCAGAGCTTGTGATCAATTTGCCCCATTTTTCACCAGAATAGATCTTGTCAGATGATCATAATTTTCTTTTGGATTTGTCTCCTTCAACATGTTAAATGTTAGTGTAAATATTTTCTGTAAAAAGAAAAAGAGACATATCAGCCAGTATTAAAAGGGATAAATTGAAAACGATACTGATTTACCCTTCATCTTGAATGTCTTGCACGAGTCTTTTACCAGTTTTGTTGGATTGAATTTTCCTCGACTTTTGTTGGGCGCCTCACCATTATGGGAAGACTATGGTAAAATACTGACGTTGATATTACTCGTCGAGTATTCCTGTTTGTAAAAAAAAGAAATGCACAAAAAGTTGTTTCATTTATTTATAATACATACAACATTCCCCACCCTTGGGGATCGAACTCGGAATATTTCGGACCTACTGTCATCCCCCATACCATTCGGTCCATTGGACCGTAGGTGTCCATGGGGCTTTCTTTTCAAGGGTTAATCCTTGGGGATAACGCAGCCCTGTTGTATCACCTTGGGCCATGTTACGGTATTTCTCGAGGTAATTTGCAATCCCTGTTAAGAATGGAATAAGACAATTCAAGACTTGATATGATTATGTGCACATTAGAACGATACAGAATTACCCATTTCTGAGATTGTTTGCGTCTTTCGCTTGTACTTTCCTTTGTCCGAAGCTGTCTATCCCGTGGTAATGCCCATGAGTTGATTTGCCCCCAAATTTTATCCAACCTGTATTCGGATATGATTGCGTTCTCGGGTCGATTTGCAATTTCCTGAGAATAGAAGGGGCTTAATTTTAAAACTTGGAGCAACTGAGGGTAAATTGAAACGATACGGAGTTACCCTTCAGGTTTATGCAGATTTTCACTCGCCATCAATTCGTCGCGAGGTTGGTGAGGTGGCGGATTCGAGCATTTAATAGGGGGAAGTCGGATTATTACTCCTTGCTTTTACACATTCACAAAAGCAGAAAAACACATCACGCAAGGAAATAAAACACATTCACTCATTCAGGATTAGTTCCGCTTCCTCTGCAGGCTCTCCCATGATCAGCTGGCTTCATCCCAAATTAGGTATGCATCGGCCATATTGAAGGTCTCGTGGTCACTGGCTGAACAAGTGCATCACAGTCCCGATGCTTTACCGATATCAAACTGGTTGATTATGGCGAAAAGATCATCGTCAATGTCCGCTTGGTGGTGATCTGTCCCTTCTTCCTCGGGAGGTATTGATGCTGATCCAGTATCATTGGTCCTTTTGTACCCTCCTCCAACAGAACTCGATCCTGTTATAAACTGGTCTAACTCACCTCTTAAACGTGCATTTTCGATCCTCAGATCATGCATTTCATCGAGGGTGAGGAGGAGGCTATTGCAGTTGGGGCAGGTGGCGGAGTCAAAAGTCTCTTTATACATCTTGTTTTCCGCTCGGAGGTTTTCATTTTCAACTCTTAGAAACTCGGCTTCGTTGTGCTCATGACGAGCCTTCATTCGGGTTCGCCTATTTTGAAACCAGAACTTGATTTGCAAAGGTTCAAGTCCTAACTCTTGACTCAGTTCCATTTTCTGTTTACCGTCTAGCATAGGGCATGTTCTGAAGAAATCCTCAAGCCTTTGTACCTGCTCCTTAGTATGGCGACGGTAACGCTTCTTTTGACCCTTACCGTTATTGTCCTTATCTTTACTGAGATTTTGGACGTCGTCGGCGGAAGAGCCAGGCTCCATAGGCTCGATCCCAAACATGGCTTCGAACTCTTCCTCTCCCATATTCAGCAGGCAATGATAGCTCTCGGGAGTATTGGGTTGAGACATCTTTGATTTGATTGATGATTTCTCAAGATTTGCTACTCGCTTCCGGTGTTTTCACTCTCTTTGAATTTTTCTGAGCGATTGCCTATGCCTTAAGACCCTCTTCCGAGCATGGCGTCTCTTTTAAAATTAAACGTGGGTTTAGCAACTGTATTGCTTCTTCCAAGGGTCCGGCCTTTCTCAATCCTCTTTTCTTATCGTGTCTCTTGCTCGGCTCGTCTCCTTCCATCTTTTCGTGATAGGGCCCCTTGTTGTTGTCTCCACCGTCAATTTGCTGGCGAGTTCTTCAATAAAGACGAGTCGTATCTCTTTTCTGCCGAAAATGTCTTTGTCTCCCACTCAGCTTATTTTTTATCTTTTCTTTTTCAAAGTAGTGGCGTCCCGTTTAGCTTTGCCGTAGAGACGTCGGATTTGCTTGGCTGGAGATTGGAGACGAGTAGCGGAGGTGATACTGATAGGGAATGTTAGACAGGAAAATCTGGCCAGTAGAGACTTCCCCTGCAAAAATGAAAGAGAATGCGGCAGTATATGTTCTTCATATTCTAGAAAAATTGGAACGATATTGTTTTACCCTTGTGTGTACTTCTATTGAATTTGAATTGAGGAAGTTCCTTCATTTGGACTGGATTGAATTGTATGTCCCGAGTTGCCCTTCACTTTGAGCTTGCCACGTAAGTGCTTTGCTTAGTTGGGCCTTATTTTCTTTCGGGTTGCCTTGGACCATCATCATTTTCTATGCCATCGGGTCCGTGGACCGGAGGGCTCCTTTAATTTGAAGGTTACCTTCGAGGCAAATGAGTCCTATCGCGTTCCATTGGGTCATTTCATTTTGCGACACTCTTGAGGCACTTTGCGATTCCCTGGGTGAGAATGGAACAAATCCAATTTAGCATTTTGCAACGATTGAGGGTAAATTGGAACGACACACAATTACCCGTCTTCGAGCTCGCCTGGGCATTTCACTTGAAATTTCCCTACGTGAGGCCATTCAACATTTCTCATTATGGCAGTCAGCGACGTTACCACAAATTGATCCGCCCTAAATCTAGCATAAAAAGGGATTCACGCATTCGACGGGATAAAAAATAAATAAATAAATTGCCCCCTTGTCCCTGAATTAAATCGAGACACCTAGAAAGCTGGAAAATATCATACGCAGGGGAATTAAGCATGAAATAAAATGTGCACTTATTCAAGGTCAGTTCTGCCTCTCCTGTGGCTCTTCGATAATCAGCTAGTCTCGTGTTGGTTCGGGTGTGGATGATCGATGTTTGAGAGTCCCTACTCACTGGCTCCTGATCGCGGCTTGGGACGTCTGTCAACCCTAAACTGGTTGACCAGGGCAGTAAGCTCATCATCTGGGTAATCTCTTGAACCTTCCAGCAACTGATGCTTGAATTGGGCATTGTTGTTGGCAAATGCTGGCGGTAGATTTCTCATTCTGTCCTCGCCATGAGCAATTTGACTTCTCGTGCTGGAGCCTTCATCATTACTCGAGAAAGTGTGGGGATCACCAACTGTCCTGCTGCCAAAAACTCCTTCCATTCGAGGATTAAAGAAGTGGAAGTGCTCAGGATAATTTCTTGTCTGATTCTCTGGCTGCGCAGGCGCGCTGATCATGGGATGAATTCTAGCCACGGGTTGGTGCTCAGACCAAGGAGTCTGAATACACTGCCCCTGCGGTCTATACTCTTGAAGAGCATTAGGGTGATTCTGGGGGATACTTTGATTAACGCCTGGAGGATTGATGGCACGGCTACTGGCTTGGTTGATGATGGGAAGTGGCTCGCCCCATGCTAACCCGCGGAACTTATGGTGGCGAGGAGACTCGACATTCAGGCTTGGATCAGTCCCGCCTTGGTTTTCTTGATTCTGAGCTGCATTGTGTTCTCTCACCCTTTTTCTGTACTTCTGAAGATGACTCGAAACATTTGCTTTAGTGAGTCCCTCTACGTTCATAATTTCCAGTATATGTTGCGGCCGTGCCGAATCGATTCATACCTGTTGAACTGCATTAACAAACATACGATGCAGCTCGGGAGACCAACTCATCTTCTTTCTCCAGTTGCTTGGAACAAAATTGAAGGCTTGATGCTTGTTCTCATGGTCGTGCAATTGCTTTCTTA
Organism: Psidium guajava; assembly: GCA_016432845.1. Classification (NCBI taxonomy): domain Eukaryota; kingdom Viridiplantae; phylum Streptophyta; class Magnoliopsida; order Myrtales; family Myrtaceae; genus Psidium; species Psidium guajava. The sequence continues at coordinate 11,113,380 of CM028232.1, forward strand.
CCACGTGCTGCCATATGTTTTGAAGCATCTGAACCCTAACTGGTTTCGTTACGACGTCTTGGGCCCCATTTAAGACAGCCTTCATTATGGTTTGCTGATCATCGCTTGCCGATATTACGAGGACTGGCATGTTTAATTTAGAATTGATGACTTCCAAGAGAGTGAAAACATCCATGTCAATCCCTACCATGGCGGTGAGGACGATATCAAACTGGTCACCACTCCTCCTTAATATCTCTAAGGCCTCTGTCGCCTTTGCTTGAGTTACAACCTTATACCGGCATTTTCTCAATACGGTAACAAAGATTGACAGAGAGACTGGATTACCGTCAATGGTCATGACCAGTAGACCCTCAGGGTAAGGAACTTCATTAGCTTCGACCAGGGTTGAACATGCGCCCGTTTCCCTAATGCTCGACATATTTCTGGATCTAGGACTGCCGACTCGAGACCGCCTCAGGATGTCTTCTTGGACTTGAGGGATCACAGGATCGTCGATGGTTTCTCGTAACAGGCTTTGAAAGCCGATGCTTTGATGGTGAAGGTTTTGAATTCCTCTCCCACGAGAACTCCTTCCTCTCTATCTTTCTCCTGCGAGTTCTTGCGAATGAACTCTCACTATCAAATGAGGACAAGTTCTCTCTCTGGCAATAGCAACGACTTCCCTCTTCACGGGCAGTGCTATTAGATTTTTCGAGGGAGAAAATCTGATATTCAGCTTTTGATCAAAGGGGAAATCCTTGTTTCTCGCTCAGTTCGTCTTCCTTTTTTCTTTTCGTGGTAGAGGGCCCTTGTCAAGATCTCCACCGTCGATTTACTGGCGGGTCCTCCAATAAAGACGAGTCGTATCTCCTTTTCTGCCGAAAATTTCTTTGTCTCCCACTCAGCTCGTTTTTTATTCTTTCTTTTTCAAAGTGGTGGCAGCCCGTCCAACTTTTCTGCAGAGACGTCGGGTCTGCTCAGCTTGAGGTTGCCGCTTGACTGGAATTCGAGCCACCGGGGGTGTTGCCGACAGAGAATGGTAGATAGAAAAAACTCGACCAATAAGGACTGCCCCTGTGAAATCATTATTTAAATTGAAGCAGATTATCACCTTCGCATTCCGATCATCTGCCTCGCCTCTCTCCTCCTTTCTTTCGTGATCTGCTTTCAAAAATGGCCAATTCTCCTAACCATACCTTCTCCGCCGAAATCCTGGCTGGGTGGGAGAGACTCTACAATCTTCTTGGTAGAGGTTACGCTCATATAGCCCAAAACTCTACCGTTGAGGCTGAAATCCTCGGTTTATTCAGGACCCTAGACGCTGCTTCTGTTGAGGGTACCCAACTGGGGAGGGAGTATCGGAACTTCCCGACCCTCTTCATTAATTTTCTGGCTGCCTATAACCGCGCTTATGAGACGGTCATTGTGACTGCCGTCGTGAAAGCTCGTTACCGAGACCGGCACGAGCGTCTGGAAATAGTCACATTTATGGCTGATAATCACAAGAAAGCCTTCAAGTTTGCCAATGATTAGCTTTCGTGGCTAGTTCGTGAGAGGGGAAAGTTGGTGGACCGTCTGGCCTTGGTCCGAACTTACGCCGAACAGGAGCCGAGCAATATTATGATGGGGTGCAAATGCGGTTGGCTACAGGAGAGACTTGATGACATTACGGCAGATATTGCTTTCGAGAGGGCGGCGATTTCGGACTTGGAGTTTGCTGTCGAGCATTACGAGGCCAGTATAGCCCAGGCTAAGGAGAAGCGCGATCGCCTCTTCTTTAGGCTCGCGGAGCTTGATCCTGAGAACGCCCGGTGCACCCGGAGCATCAACTGTTTGGAGAGTCAGTTGAGCTCCTTCGTAATGGTTATCAGGGCTCAGTTTGGCTTTACTTTTCCTCCCCAGTGAGCTGTTGTAATGCTTTTTGATGAATGGAATGAAAGAAAAGCTTCACGTGTTTTTTTTTTGTTTAATTTTCCTGCTATCGTTTCTTCCGCATAGCATAACAGAACGATTTGAGGTACCGAAGATGTCGAGGCTTAATGTTTTTCTTGATGTTCTTGTTTAATTGCTCCAGACGATGATATCGAGAACATTGATGAAGGGTTCGGCGGTGGCCCCCACTATCCATCTTGAGATCACAAACAATAACACTATGACAACTCGATCAGTGCGCTGGTAATAAATCTGGCCACCTGTTGTGTGCCCACTTTTATCCATATTTTATTTCTTTCGGCGTCCACTTGCTCGTGTCGGTCGCCTGTAGCGTCGGGAGAAATTCCTGTGGGCCACGTTCATTAATAGAACCTCGGTCCTCTAAAGCCCTCCGCATGTTTCGGATAAGAGGAAATTTTAAGATCGGTCTCTGGTTGATTTAATCAGGTAAAGGTATTTGTTTCATGGGTTCTGATTATATAATCCATATTGTCTTTCAAAAGACGCGGGATCCTCTGCAATACATTAAATATGCCCCCGTGTTTAATCAGTATAAATCCACTGTCATATCAGAATACACTGCCCATACAAGTTTACGGATTGACATAACTCTGTCTGTCAAAGATGGACAGTGTTCGTTTGCCCCCCGGAATTAACGGTTGAAGCCTCGGTGTTTTTCGTCTTTTGGTATTTCTGGAGATGATTCTTGATATATTTTGAACTTAATTTTTACACCCGTCTAGGGTATCTAGGATCTCCCTGCAAAAGAAAATGATATAATTAGTATGCGACACAAGGAATGTCGGTCCATGACTCCTATATTAGTCCAATTTGATTTTTTTTTATTTTTATGAGAAATCAGAAAAAAAAAATTCCCTTAGGAAGAAATGGGTTAATACAGAATTTTTTTGCAGATTTATTACTCTTTTATTATTATTATTTTTTTAAGGAATGTGACAAAATCTCTTGACGTTTACTAAAATTTTTGAAGGAATTTCCTTTTTATCAGAATAAATTTTCAGAGGTAAATTTGTCAGGAAAATTTCATTTTTATTGAAGCAGGAAAGACATGACAGAAATCCTTTATTGGTTAACAAAATTCCCCCGAGACATTAGTCTAATTTTATTTAGAGAAAATTTTCTTAGAAAAACATGAGCAAATTTCTCGAAAAGAATTTTTGTTGCAAGTTTTTATAATTTGAAAGAATGTGATAAAATCACTTGATGTTTACCAAAGTTTTTTTTTTGAAGGAATTTTTCTTTTATCGAAATAAAATTTTAGAGGAAAATTTGTCAGGAAAATTTCATTTTTATTGAAGCAAGAAAAACATGACAAAAATCTCTTATTGGTCAATACAATTCCCCCGAGACATTAGTCTAATTTTATTTAGAGAAAATTTTCTTAGAAAAACATGAGCGAATTTCTCGAGAAGAATTTTCTTGCAAGTTTTTATAATTTGAAAAATGTGATAAAATCACTTGATGTCTACTAGACTTTTTTTTTGAGGGAATTTTTCTTTTTATTGAAATAAATTTTCAGAGGAAAATTTTTTCAGGAAAATTTCATTTTTATTGAAGCAATAAAAACATGACAAAAATCCCTTATTGGTTAATAAAATTCCCATGAAGGGATTTTTCACATCATTTTTTCAAAAATTTTTTAAAAGAAATGAGGGACAAATTTAATTTTTATTTTCTTTTAAAAGAATGGTCGTAATATCAAGCTCAAAAACTGACTAACACCTAGCATGGACCGACCGAAAATATATACAAGATAAAATTAGAGAACTTACTTTTACCTTGGAGAAATGCAAATCACATAGTCATGCGCATGACTCAAGTGAGGAGTGAACTCTAGAAAATAAAAGAAGGAGAGACAGGGTATGGACCTAAAAGGCCCCCACTATCTGAATTGACAACCTTACCCTCCGCGCAATCAAATCACAATGGGAAGAATTGTCAATTCAGATAATGAGCGGGATAAAATATGGTCAACTCGAGCGTAATCGACGCAAGAGCTTTACATATTCGATCCCTATCTATGGTTTTCTAGGAAGAATTTCGCGACTTGGGTTTAGACGCTTGTGTGTGCAGGTGTCGTGATCCTCAGAGTATGCAAGACATGCACAACAATTGATATCAAAACAGCGCTTCTAAAAATATGCGAAATTAAACAAATAAACCAAACACCGAGCCTGCAAAACAAAGGGGTTAGCCAAACACTCCGCCCCTCATAACTCCCATCCTGCAAAAACATATAACACCTATAGAATGAGTCCCAAACAAGATCGCCAGAAGCGAGATATCCATGAAATTTTCATTGGCTTAAGTCCACTAAGACTTTTAAAATTTCGAAAAAATTCAAGTATTCCAATTGGTATCTTTTTTCGAAAATTTAAAAATCCCGTCCCCAGCGGAGTCGCCAGTCTGTCGCGACCCTCTAAAAAAAAATTTAAAATTTTAAAAGGGGTTAACGGATTATTAGGTTAATTAGATTTGACTAACCTAATGCGGACCCTCCCAAGCCCTACCGAATCGCAACTTTGGTTTTTGTTTAAATGATTTTGAAATTTGGAGTTGCCACTAATCGTTCTTGGTAGGTCGATTAGAAACCTAAATAAATTAGCGGGAGAACTAATTTATTCCTGCGAACCAGAGATTATGAGCTCGGGGACTTGGTTACACTAGTTAATTAAAACTAATGCCCTTTCGGTACCTTAATTTCATGGATATCCTAATCCGGCAACTCAGGCTTGGTTTATTCCTAAAGCTCTAGAAGGGTATTCTCTTTTGTGTTTTCACTTTTTAAATAGGATGCATGGATGGTATATATTTTTATTTGTTATATTTTTTTAAGTGTTAAAGATTCCCTGAAGCCGAAAGAGGGAGTGCGTTAACGACTTCTGTGCAGTATTACGACCTACTCATCTTTTGGGTCTGATGATTCAAAAATTAAATTATAGGAAGTACATGACAGTGAATAAACACCTCCAATGGGAGGCCTAGCATTGGCTTGGCTCTTCCCTTTGGGATTTAAGGTACAGGTATTTAAGTTGCAAGTATTTAAACTAATGTAAGTAAAAACCTCCAATGGGAGGCTAAGCATTGGCTTGGCTCTTCCCTTTGGGATTTAAGGTACAGGTATTTAAGTTGTAGGTATTTAACTACTGTAAGTAAAAACCTCCAATGGGAGGCTAAGCATTGGCTTGGCTCTTCCCTTTGGAATTTAAGGTACAGGTATTTAAGTTGCAGGTATTTAACTACTGTAAGTAAAAACCTCCAATGGGAGGCTAAGCATTGGCTTGGCTCTTCCCTTTGGGATTTAAGGTGCAGGTATTTAACTACTGTAAGTAAAAACCTCCAATGGGAGGCTAAGCATTGGCTTGGCTCTTCCCTTTGGGATTTAAGGTGCAGGTATTTAAGTTGCAGGTATTTAACTACTATAAGTAAAAACCTCCAATGGGAGGCTAAGCATTGGCTTGGCTCTTCCCTTTGGGATTTATGGTGCAGGTATTTAAATTGCGGATGGACTTTGTCCTCTCCATTTTGGGGTATGAATTTTTTAAAATGAAATACAACGAATTGATTCAACAATTTGAAATTTGTGCGCGCTTGAGGACTCCTCCAAGCCGATTTTGTGCTTCCATAGGATTGACCATTGATATAGAGCTGCGGCTTCTTGACATAAAATAGAGTGAAGTGTTAGTATACAAAATATGTGCTAATTTGCACCTAAAACCAGAAGAGTAGAAAGAGTACTTATCTCCCATTTTTTTGGGAGGGATTTCTATAATTGATTTTCGCTCTCTATGTTCCCAATATAGAGAGTTTCTTTTGAATTAAGAGGGACTTTTAGTCACAGATCAGTTGAGAAATCGGTGGACAGCTTAGGAGCTTGTCTGGGCCGATTTTTGCATCTCGACGAGATTTTTGCTGTTGACGTAGAGATATCCTTCTCCTGACATAAAATATGGAAGAAAAAGGAGATGGAGAAAGTGTATACAATTTGTGCTAATTTGCGAGTAAAACCATAAATAAATGAATAAATAAAAACACTTAGCTTGAATTTGTTTGCTCGTTGACGAGGATGAACTCTTGATTTATATTGATCGATGAAGGAATTTGTGATGATAACCCCTAGCTTTAAACTCCCATCATCTTCAAAATTCTCTCTCTTTTGGTATTTTCTTTCTCTCAAAATTTTCTTCAATCTCCCAAAACTCTCTCAAACATCCAAAATTTTCTCTCCAAAAAATTCTCCCAAACACTTCAAATTTTCTCTCTCAAGAATCCTTTCTCAAGCTCACTTCTTCCTTCTTTTATAACCTACTCATCTATCTCTCATTCTAATTTTTCCACTAACTTTATCTCCCATTCTAATTTCTCCACTAACTCTTCTTCATTTTCATCTTCCATTCTTCATTTCTATCTCACATTCTAATCTCTCTACTAACTCTTCTTCATCTTCATCTTCCCTTCTCCATATTTATCTCCCATTCTAATTTCTCCACTAACTCTTCTTAATCTCCATCTTCCCTTCTCTATTCTTATCTTCCATTCTAATTTCTCTACTAACTCTTCTTCATCTCCATCTTCCATTCTCTATTCTTATCTTATTTTCTCCATCCATTCTTCTCCAACTTCTCTTCTTCATCTCCTCTTCTTCATCTTCCCTTCTCTATTCTAATTTATCCACTAACTCTTCTTTTTATTATTTGTAAAATAATCCTTCAAGAGTTAGGCATTTGCACTCTAGTTCTTGAATTTTAAGTATTTACAATTCAGTCCCTGAAAAAAATATATTTCTTTAAGTCCAAATCTCCTCACAATTTTTGACACACCAAAATTTACCACATGTCAAATTTAAGCTCATTTCTTGTCGCTGAAAATAATGCATAATTTAATTAAAGCCCTTTTGTAAAATTAAGTCATTCTGGGTATAATTGGGCCAAGATGAAGATTTAAAATATTAGAAGACAATGTCACAACTCATAAAAAGTGAAAGTTAAAAATAAGTTGACTCAAATTAAATTTTTTTAGGCCCGATTCGAGATTATACTCGTGAAGGAACACGTGACTCGAATTGGATTTTTCTGAATTTGCGATGGCCAATATGAAAATAGATTTAAAATAAAAATATTAACTATCTTTGTGTATTTTTTGGCCTCAGATGTTATTTTTCCAAAATTTTCAAATATTTTTTTTAAAAAAAAATTAAAATATATATAATATGAAAAATTATTTTTTGGTCAAAATTCATTCCCTAGGCTTGGCTAAGGTTCCCAAAGTTGATTTTTCAATTTTATGAATTTTTATGGATTTTCTATTAATTTTCGAAAATAAATAAATAAAAAATACATAAAAATACTGAAAATATGAAAAATCGTTTTTTGGTCAAAATTGGTTCCCTAGGCTTGGCTAAGGTCCCCAAAGTTGATTTTTCAATTTTATGAATTTTTATGGGTTTTTTATTACTTTAGCAATAGAAAAAATGATTAAAAATCAGGTGTCAACAAAGAGGCCTATTGTAGAGCCAACATAACATTTTACTGACTCAGTTACGGCATCTTGCACATGCTATTGACTTGTTATTCCAGGAAGCTTCAAGAGCTACAACGTTCTACTAATCTTCATGGACACATAAAAAGAAAGAATAATTTTTAGGACTTGATTGCATTATTTGAAAGCTTCAGGACTCAATTGCTTTTTCATGATAAGTTTTAGGATGCCCAATACAATTACCCCAAAACTGAAATATAATCAGCATTCTTAAACATTTGGATAAGCAAAGCAAAGTTGGCACAAAAAGACTTCAATTGGATTATTTGTTTGCACCTAAAATGGGTGCTTCACCAGAACCACAGTTTCTAAAAGATAATGAAGAAATTACTCTAGGTAAACAAATCAAGCTCCATGGTGTTCAAGTAAGCATACCTCGTTACGAGTGGAAAAAAAATGTCAAGGGAGGTCAAATGATCCTTATTTGTAGCCAAACGGTCCATCCTCTTGTCCCGTGCAATAATGCATAGCAATATTTCCATAGGTCCTCATAGATTACATCCTTCAGGTTTGGCATCCCAAGTATGACAAAGTGTTTTGATCTACGGGTGAACTTTTCAATACAGGATTAATATCACGAAAAATCCCAAACTGATACATCTGCGAAAAATTTACTCTAAATTATTTTTTGACCATAAAAACTTAAACTGATACACTTGTAATAAATTCACCCCAAACCATACACCTATGCTAAATTTGCCCTCTGTTAGTTTTTGTTAAATCTAACCGTTAAGTTACTGAGTTGGATGACATATGATAGTCGAAAAATGTACAAGTTTGAGGTTTTTACCTTCTATTCACATATGTATTAATTTGAGATTTTTGTGGTATTAACTCAATTTAACGGATGGTAAATTTATTATAGGTATATTAGTTTGAAGTTTTTCAGGGTAAAAATATTTAGTTTAGGGTAAATTTATCATAGGTATACTAATTTGAAGTTTTTGTTGGTCAAAAAATAGTTTAGGACCTGCATGGTAACCATTTTGATTATCTGATTCTGTTCTCTGGAATAGTAAAGAATGAGAATCATGTTTGATAACGCAAATAATTCTGATTCTGATTCTGTTCCAAGAATCAGTTTTGGAGAATCAGAATCACTTTTAGAGCAAAATCCAGAACAAAAAAAGTCGGTTCTGAAATTATAATCACTTTTGAGAATCACAAAACAGAATGAAATCTCACATCTCTCACTTTTTCCTTTCAGTTCTCTCGTCACTTTTTTCTCAACCTAATAAAAATAAAAATAAAAAATTTCGAAAAAAATTGAAATTTTTTTAAAAATTTACAAAAATTTTAGGAAATTCCTAAAAATAGAAGAAGCTTAGATAAGACTAGTTTGACCTCATTTTCATAATTTTGGACCTAAATTTCCTAGATTTCATAAATTCACTCGTAGCCATGCGTCACAAAATGTGATCATTTGCACGTAGAGCTGGAACCAAACACCCACTTGAATTTAGGATAGAAGTTGCAAAATGATAGTGAAGGACTTGTATTTCGTATCAAGGAAGATAATTTGGTTTTTTTTTCAATGATAATTTGATTGTTCGACTGCTATGTTTGTATGTATTTGGACAACGCAACATTTAAAGAAAAAAATGAGTCCTTAATATGGGAACGTGTCCCATGCTTTAATTGAACTTCAAATGTTATGTATTAAAATTTGTATTTCATTTATTATGACACACTAAAAAAATATTTATTTTTTTAGTGTGCATTGGAAATTACTCTTCAATTTAGAATAAAATTTTAAAAAGTAATTACATAATTATTTGACTTAAATGAAAAAAAAAATTAGGAAGAGTTTTCAAAACAGAAATTTTGTGCAGTTATCAAACGTGTTTCCGGTTCTTTAAAACTCATTCATGAACAGAATCAGAAAAAGTCATTTTAATCAAAATCAGTTTTTGGGAACAGAATGTTTACCATGCAGGCTCCTAGAGTAAACTTGTCACAGGTGTACTAGTTTGGAGTTTTTGTGGTAAAAAATTAGTTTGGAATTTTATTATATATATCAGTTTGGGATTTTTCATGGTAATAACCCTTCAACATAATCAGTGAATGCAAGTGCGATCAGCTCGTTCGAGCTTTCCAAGAAGATCAGACTGGCTGAGATGTTGGGAAGGAGAAATTTTTTTTTTTTGGGAGCTTTCCAGGGAGTTTTGTCGAAACTAAGAGGAATATTGGGGAAGGAAATTTTTTCGAGCTAAAGCAAGAATGTTGTGGAAGAAATTTCTTTGAACTTTATGGGAGGACAAGACTAAAGGGAGAATGATAAGAAAGAAATTCCTTTGAAACGAGAGTAGATGTTTAGGAGGAAATATTTTTTGAGTTTTCCAAGAGAACTGGATTAAGAGGGGGATGGTGAGGATGATATTTTTAAAAACAATTTGAAGATAAATGGATAAGGGCTTTCAGTATCGCAATTTATTATAAGAAAAATGACGCAAATAATTTCTGAATTTTAGTCCAATGTGCAATTTCATTTATGAACTTTGATCTAATATCCAATGTCGTCCTTAAATTTTTTATTACTAAATTTTGATCGAACATTCAATGTGGTTTTTAATATTTTAAAAATTTTCATAAAATCTAAGGACTACATTAAATATTTACTAATAGTTTAGAGCCGTGTTGAATAAATTAAAGGTCTAAGAAGATATTGCATATTGAGCCAAAATTCATGGATCATATTGTATATTCGTGCTATTATTTATATATAATACAAGAGATGATTGGCGCTTCATTAGGTCTAAGGGCTTTCAAAGGACCAAATTGTAAAAGGTTGGACACGAAAAATTTTGCTGGTCCCCCTAGAGATAGAGCCCGAGCAATCTACAGGTTTGGCTTTGGGAGAAGGAAGAGAAGATTCACTATTGAAGTCTACTCACTTTCTTTTTGAATGGTGATTAGACTTGGAATAATCTAAGGACTTCTCGAGATGGCACTCTTCCTTGAGTTGGATTTGACTCCACCATGTACGACCATACACAAGTTGGTCATTTGAGAGTTGAGTGGCAAAGTTCGATACAGAAATAATAGGAAGCGCAGGTAGCATGAGGAGAGTTTCTGGTTTTGCAATTTTGGTAGAAAGGCCCAAAGAAAGTCTAGCTTTTTATCCTGGCCCTGAGGAGGCTCATCTGTATTTTAGAGACCCAAGGAGATGAAAATGAGCCTAAAGCTTTCTGCTTTTCCTAAGGACGACCAATGCTTGATGGTGTCTTGCTGATGCAGATAAAATATGCCTCATGACTAGTATCATTGGCGTTTCAGGGATAGTTTGAAACTCCAGAAATACAGAGACAAGACATGCTGGTTGATGAGCATCAATCAGGACACTCAAAGAAGAGGGGATCTGAACCCCTACTTGCGGAAATTGGCGATACAAACATACCTAACCCAATCAGGTCAGATATGGGAAATGGTGTGCTAATGATCATGCAAGCAAGTCAGTAGAAGGGAAAGGAGATTATGATAGAACTAGCCAAAACAGGTGAGAAGAACAGCAAAGGGGCCTGCAAAACCCCTGCAGTTAAAAAACAGAGGAGATCCAACTCAGGAAAATCTCCAGCTCTAGCCTTAACGTGGTTGGATGAATCATAACTACTAGAAACACCCGTTTGCATATCTGAAGACTCAAATATACGGGCTTTGGTGGCTAGCCCTAATAAGCCACCTGGTTACAAATGAAAATCTTATGTTGGGATTGTTAAGGGCTGGGTTCTCCCTTGACAGTTCAAGCACTAAGGGCCATGGTAACTCAAGATAGGCCCAACGTGGTTTTCCTAACCTAGCCCTTGATAGTTCAAGCACTAAGGGCCATGGTAACTCAAGATAGGCCTGACGTGGTTGTCCTAATGGAGACCAAGAATCAAGAGATGGTTGTTCGCAAAAACAGTCGAAAGCTAAAGTTTCAGAACTATTTTGTAATCAACCCTATAGGGATTGGGGGAGGTCTGTCACTGATGTGGAATGAGGGCTTTAGTCTACAGGTGAACTCAGCTTCAAACGAGTATATTGACCCCACTATGGAGTACACTGAAAGAAGGAATCTGTTCAGGGTGATCTTTGTCCATGCACCAACGAACTTCCGGGATGGACGGAGATTGTGTGACCAGATTAAAATGCTAAGTACCCTTGACTCTTTACCATGGGTATGCATGGGGGATTTTAATGAGACCTTATATCATTGGGAAAAAGTGGGAGGAAAATGGAAGAACAATATAGAATGCAAGCATTTAGCGAGTTCCTAAATGAATGTAGGCTAATGGATATGGAAAGTAAGGGCTGTGCTTTCACATGGGCGAATAATCATGAAGGAATGAATTTCATCAAAAAAGGCTTGATAGAGCAGTTTGCTGCACAAGTTGGAGGGTCTTGTTTCCTGAGGCTGAGGTCTTTGCACTTCCTGCCATTGGTTCTGATCATAGCCCTCTCATCCTATCGTTATCAGCTGAAAAGGTAAGGAGGAAGAAAGCTTTTAAATTTGAAGCTTTTTGGCTGGAGAATGAGGAATGCAGAGAAATTATTCAATGTTACTGGAACCAGTTCCACTCGGCGGATGGGGGTTTAATGCAGAGAATCAACAAAACATCTATTAAGTTGAGTAGGTGGAGTAAACAGAAATTCCAGAATAGCATTAAAAGAACCCAAGTACTAAAAAAGGAACTTCAATGCTTGAAAAATGCTCCCATATTCCACCCCCAATTTAAGTAGAGAAAAAGAACTCACTGCAGAGCTGGAGAAGTTATGGCGTCAAGAAGAGATGTATTGGGGATTGAGATCAAGAATCAACTGGCTCAAATGGGGGGATAAAAACACAAGATTTTTCCATGCGACGACCGTTCAAAGGAGGCAGAGGAACAAAATTTCTATGCTAAAAAACGCTGAAGATCTCTGGGTGAGAGATACGAAATGCTTGAAAGAGACAACGATGGAGTATTATGAAAAGTTGTATACAACTGCTGGCCCTAGAAACTTTGAACCTACCCTGCAGAAGTGTACGAGATCTATCTCGGAAGCAATGAATCAACATTTAGAAGTAGAGATCAGGATGGAAGAGGTCCAGAAAGCTATATTTCAGATGGGTTCCACTAAAGCACCTGGGCCGGATGGTTTAAATGGGCAATTCTATCACCACCATTGGGAAAACATCAAACAAGGTGTTTTTTATGAGGTTCGAACTTTTTTTACCTCTGGTGCTCTAAATCCTGAGTTGAACAGAACTCAAATTACCTTAATACCGAAAACCCAAAACCCAGAAAGTTTAGACCAGTTCAAACCCATCAGCCTTTGTAATTTCTCTTATAAAATCTTTTCCAAAATCCTGGCAAACAGATTAAAACCATGGCTACCAGAAATTATAGCTGAAGAGCAAAGTGCCTTTGTGGGTGGCAGGCAAATTCAAGACAACATTCTGATTGTACAGGAAGTGTTACACCAACTGAGAATCAGAAAGAGGAAGGAAAAGTTCCAGGCTGTTTTGAAACTGGATATGAAAAAGGCCTATGACAGAGTTGAATGGGACTTCCTAGAAGCTTGTTTGCTTAAGATGGGTTTCAGCGATTGGCGGGTTCAAAGAGTGATGAAGTGTGTGACCTTTGTTTCTTATAGTGTGAAGTTGAATGGTGAACCGCTGCCTTATTTTCAACCTACCAGAGGCATTCGACAAGGTGACTCTTTATCCCCTTATTTGTTTATCCTGATGGCCAATACTCTTACGTCATTGATGAGAAATGCTGTTCAAGAAGGGACCTTAGTGAGAATAAAGCTAAACAGATTCTGCCCAACTTTGTCTCATCTCCCTTTTGCTGATTGTCGCGACCCTAAAAATATTAAGTTTTAGATTGGGTGAACGGATTATCAGGTTAATTAGATTAACTAACCTAACGCGGACCTCCCAAGCCCTACCGAATCGCGACTTTGATTTTTATTCAAATGATTTTAAGATTTGGAGTCGCCACTAATCGTTCTTGGTAGGTCGATTAGAAACCTAAATAAATTAGTGGGAGAACTAATTTATTTCTGCGAACCAGAGAAAATTAGTTCGGGGACTTGGTTACGCTAGATTACTCTAACGCCCTTTCGGTACCATTTCATGAAAACTCATTTGGAATGATTGGGAAAAGTTTGGATCAAACTGATCAGAAGGGCAAAATGGTCATTTTTCAAGGCTTAGGAAGTGAAAATTGGTCAAACCAGTTGAATGTGGTTATTCCCTATTTTCCACGATTTCTGAGAATTTTTTGGGATTTTCTGAGATGATTTGCCCGTGAGGGGGCAAAATCATCATTTTGAAAAGATCGGGAAGGAAATTCACCGAAAATAGGATTGGTCAGTCGAAATGACCCGTTTCCTAATTTCTGATATTTTTTGAAAATTTTTAGGAATTTTCCTGATTTTTTTTGGATATTTTTTAGTATCTTTATGATTTTTGTGAATTTTTCATTTTTCATCATTTTTTAAAATTTTTATTGCATTTTTTTAATTTTTATATATCCCGGATTGGGTCAATAGGCCCGGCCCGCGCGAGACCTGAACTCTTGATACATGCAATCCAAATTTCCTAACAGCTGATACCGTTACTAACACAAGTAAATGCTTATGAATTATAATCGATCGCATAGCATCATTGACAATACTTCACAATGTGAGTTTAAGCGCATCAACTGTTAGCCCACTTCATCATACCAAACAGGTCGACAACTACGTCCCAACTCAGTTCAGCTAAACTCACTCTGCATTCGAATTGAATTATGACTCGTACCATAGCATGGAATCACATGTTAGAGAATACACTAAAAACCTCATGCAGCATATTAAATTATGAAGCAGACCATTTTCAATACCGTATCCTACAAAAGCAAAGGAACTGACCTTGAAGTCTGGAGGGAAACAATCTTTGAGCTCCTCCCTTAACCAAAGTCCAATGAGATCCCGGAGTTGGAGTCGTGCGATCAAGAGCACTTTATTCTTAGAAGCGCCATCCGGACTTTGAGGTGGATTCAAGCATCGGCCTCCGACAGTTATTGGGGGTGATACAAAAATTGTATGACCAGAATACGCTTTCTCTCCTCAGGATGCCTTTGACTCGAGTGATGAAAGAGGTAGCTGACAGCATGAGATAAGAGAGCTAATAAAGCCCCAAGCTCCCGTCACACGGGGAGTAACTTCCTTGGACGCCAACTGAAGCAACCCTACTGTAACAACGATGTCGATGGATGCCTTAATTAGGGCTAGAGGCCTCTCATCGGATTTTTTTAGGCTTAGCTCGATACTGCTCATTTGATAATTGTCACCATCTTTTAGATTCTCCTCCAGCTTCTTCATTGATGCGGATAGCCTCCCTATCTCCCCGAGCTCAACCAGGGTAGCACATGTCGAGGCACCCATCCAACAGAAGAGTGACATCTGCCCAAGTAGATCAACGCATTCTTTGTCTTTGTATGTGCCAGTTCTACCAAGCCATACGAATCGGTCAAGGAACAAGGACGTCGCTAATAATGCAGTGGATTTCCCAAGCAAAACAAGAGTAAAGAGGTGTCCCTTCGTGAACAAGACTGATAAGACTGTGCAGATCATTAACAGACTTGAAAGGGCAAAATACTCTTCATGCCAAGCTGATGGTTTTGTCAACATTCTGGGTTGTACACACGCTCTCTATAACTCCAGAATTTTGAACCATATTGAATGGCTTTGCATATCTCGTCCCGGGCTTCAGACATTCCCAAGTGTATTGGGTAATTCCGTCCCTGCTCAATATGCTCAAGTTCTTTTTGATGCTCGTCCTCTGTGTGCTCCAGCTTCTGCCTCTGCTTCTGCTTCCTCTTCCTCAGCCATCAATCGACCGCTTCCTTCTCTCTATCTATGTGACCGAAAGTTGTTGTCCTCTACCCTCTACGTGCTCATACGAATTCATTGCAGTACAAGTGTCGCGACCCTCTAAAAAAATTTTAAATTTTAAAAGGGGTTAACGGATTATTAGGTTAATTAGATTTGACTAACCTAACGCGGACCCTCCCAAGCCCTACCGAATCGCAACTTTGGTTTTTGTTTAAATGATTTTAAAATTTGGAGTCGCCACTAATCGTTCTTGGTAGGTCGATTAGAAACCTAAATAAATTAGCGGGAGAACTAATTTATTCCTGCGAACCAGAGATTAGGAGCTCGGGGACTTGGGTACACTAGTTAATTAAAACTAATGCCCTTTCGGTACCTTAATTTCATGGATATCCTAATTCGGCAACTCAGGCTTGGTTTATTCCTAAGGCTATAGTAGGGTATTCTCTTTTGTGTTTTCACTTTTTAAATAGGATGCATGGATGGTATATATTTTTATTTGTTATATTTTTTTAAGTGTTAAAGATTCCCTGAAGCCGAAAGAAGGAGTGTGTTAACGACTTCTGTGCAGTATTACAACCTACTTATCTTTTGGGTCTGATGATTCAAAAATTAAATTATAGGAAGTACATGACGGTGAATAAACACCTCCAATGGGAGGCCTAGCATTGGCTTGGCTTTTCCCTTTGGGATTTAAGGTACAGGTATTTAAGTTGCAAGTATTTAAACTACTGTAAGTAAAAACCTCCAATGGGAGGCTAAGCATTGGCTTGGCTCTTCCCTTTGGGATTTAAGGTACATGTATTTAAGTTGCAGGTATTTAACTACTGTAAGTAAAAACCTCCAATGGGAGGCTAAGCATTGGCTTGGCTCTTCCCTTTGGGATTTAAGGTACATGTATTTAAGTTGCAAGTATTTAACTACTGTAAGTAAAAACCTCCAATGGGAGGCTAAGCATTGGCTTGGCTCTTCCCTTTGGGATTTAAGGTATAGGTATTTAAGTTGCAGGTATTTAACTACTGTAAGTAAAAACCTCCAATGGGAGGCTAAGCATTGGCTTGGCTCTTCCATTTGGGATTTAAGGTACATGTATTTAAGTTGCAGGTATTTAACTACTGTAAGTAAAAACCTCCAATGGGAGGCTAAGCATTGGCGTGGCTCTTCCCTTTGGGATTTATGGTGCAGGTATTTAAATTGCGGATGGACTTTGTCCTCTCCATTGTGGGGTATGAATTCTTTAAAATAAAATACAACGAATTGATTCAACAATTTGAAATTTGTGCGCGCTTGAGGACTCCTCCAAGCCGATTTTGTGCTTCCATAGGGTTGACCATTGATATAAAGCTGCGGCTTCCTGACATAAAATAGAGTGAAATGTCAGTATACAAAATATGTGCTAATCTGCACCTAAAACCAGAAGAGTGGAAAGAGTACTTATCTCCCATTTTTTTGGGAGGGATTTCTATAATTGATTTTCGCTCTCTATGTTCCCAATATAGAGAGTTTCTTTTGAATTAAGAGGGACTTTTAGTCACAGATCAGTTGAGAAATCGGTGGACAGCTTAGGAGCTTGTCTGGGTCGATTTTTGCATATCTACGAGATTTTTGCTGTTGATGTAGAGATATCCTTCTCCTGACATAAAATATGGAAAAAAAAAGAGGAGATGGAGAAAGTGTATACAATTTGTGCTAATTTGCAAGTAAAACCATAAACAAATAAATAAATAAAAACACTTAGCTCGAATTTGCTTGCTCGTTGACGAGGATGCACTCTTGATTTATATTGATCGATGAAGGAATTTGTGATGATAATCCCTAGCTTTGAACTCCCATCATCTTCAAAATTCTCTCTCTTTTGATATTTTCTTTCTCTCAAATTTTTCTTCAATCTCCCAAAACTCTCTCAAACATCCAAAATTTTCTCTCAAAAAAAAATCCTCCCAAACACTTCAAATTTTCTCTCTCAAGAATCCCTTCTCAAGCTCACTTCTTTCTCCTTTTATAACTTACTCATCTATCTCCCATACTAATTTTTCCACTAACTCTATCTCCCATTCTAATTTCTCCACTAACTCTTCTTCATTTTCATCTTCCATTCTCCATCTCTATCTCACATTCTAATCTCTCCACTAACTCTTCTTCATCTTCATCTTCCCTTCTCCATATTTATCTCCCATTCTAATTTCTCCACTAACTCTTCTTAATCTCCATCTTCCCTTCTCTATTCTTATCTTCCATTCTAATTTCTCTACTAACTCTTCTTCATCTCCATCTTCCCTTCTCTATTCTTATCTTATTTTCTCCATCCATTCTTCTCCAACTTCTCTTCTTCATCTCCTCTTCTTCATCTTCCATTCTCTATTCTAATTTATCCACTAACTTTTCTTTTTATTATTTGTAAAATAATCCTTCAAGAGTTAGGTATTTGCACTTTAGTCCTTGAATTTTAAGTATTTACAATTCAGTCCCTGAAAAAATATATTTCTTTAAGTCCAAATCTCCTCATAATTTTTGACACACCAAAATTTACCACATGTCAAATTTAAGCTCATTTCTTGTAGCTGAAAATAATGCATAATTTAATTAAAGCCCTTTTGCAAAATTAAGTCATTCTGGGTATAATTGGGCCAAGATGAAAATTTAAAATATTAGAAGACAATGTCACAACTCATAAAAAGTGAAAGTTAAAAATAAGTTGACTCAAATTAAATTTTTTTAGGCCCGATTCGAGATTATACTCGTGAAGGAACACGTGACTCGAATTGGATTTTTCTGAATTTGCGATGGCCAATATGAAAATAGATTTAAAATAAAAATATTAACTATCTTTGTGTATTCTTTGGCCTCAAATGTTATTTTTTCAAAATTTTCAAATATTTTTGTATTTTTAAAAAAAAATTAAAATATATATAATATGAAAAATTATTTTTTGGTCAAAATTCGTTCCCTAGGCTTGGCTAAGGTTCCCAAAGTTGATTTTTCAATTTTATGAATTTTTATGGATTTTCTATTAATTTTTGAAAATAAATAAATAAAAAATACGTAAAAATACTGAAAATATGAAAAATCGTTTTTTGGTTAAAATTGGTTCCCTAGGCTTGGTTAAGGTCCCCAAAGTTGATTTTTCAATTTTATGAATTTTTATGGATTTTTTATTACTTTAGCAATAGAAAAAATGATTAAAGATCAGGTGTCAACAACAAGGTTGGAGAATTGAAGCAATCTAAATCCACGAACTTCAAAACAGAATATGGGGGAAAGAGTGCTCTCAAGTTCTTGCCCGCCTTGCTTTCAGAGTGTAGTTTTCTTCCTCTGGGATATGAGTCCGTTCACCCCCAATCACCTAAATTATTATTTGCATGCATGATACTCTCAAGTAGCTGTGAGTTTTCTTCCACGACATTCTTAAAAAAAATTCTTTTATCATACATCACAGACTTCACCCCAGCAGATTAGGTTATATCCATGAAACCACTTGGATAAACAAACTCACTTCTCCTCGAGCGATCGCCATCTTCATCATCAGAGAGATCCGATGAGTCTAAGTCCATGACATCACCATTGACTCCCATGCTCACTGGATTATATGTCGCAGTTGGACAAGAAGCACATGTGTAGAGTTTTTTTTTTACCTTCCTTTTCCACGGATACAACAGGATCTATGATCCTTGAGATCTCGAGCCCAAGGGGAAAGTGAGCCAGTGCTCAAGAGCGGACCTCACGAGCACCCCGTCGAACGAGCTCCTTGCAGAGTGCGACTCCGATGAAGCGTAGCCTACCGGTGACAACCAATACCGCGTCCTCTCTTCTCTCCTTTCCACCCCCGACGTACATGAGTATGGTATCTCCGTGGCGTTATTTCTGGTTGACACGGCGTAAGAAAAGATGGGGAAGGTTCTGAAGCTTGACTCCATCATCGATGGCTATGCATGGAAGGGATATGACACGCTCATCTTCAACCCACGGCACTGGTAGCTCCCCTGCTCTTTGAGCAATTAGTCTTCTCGATCGTGGTCTTCCTTTTCACCATCTTCGGCCTCATGGCTCTGGCCATCTTCCCACACGTGTCCCCCTAGAGAAAATCCAGATCCTCGTACGTGAGTATATCTTCTCCTCAGACTTCGCCCTCTCCATCATTCCTGGGAATCGAGCTTACTTACGGAAAGAAACGGCTGGACCCCCGATCGCCCGTATGGCATTGTTCTCCGTTTTTAGAATCAGCCCCCGTCTTCGTGAGTCAAGGTCACCCATCACAACCTCCACCGTTATGTTTAGGATGATCGTTGAACACGGCTAGCTCGCAACTTTGCTGTGACGTCGAGTTCGCTTGCCGATGCTTTGGAAGATGGAAGCCACCATTAGATATTGAAAACCTTGCAAATCTCCTCAGGTTGCTGGTGAGGAAACCAGGAAATGAACGCGGGTCTGCAGCGGATTTTTCTCGGAGAGAGGGAGAGAAACCGGTGAAGAGGGGATTCCTTTTTTTTTTCTTTCTGGGCTCCCCATGCACATGCATGCGTGGCCTCCTTGACGATGTCCCTTTTGCTCTCAATTTTGTTTGTTCTCCCCTGAAGCTTTTTCCTTGTTGATGATCCCAATCTGAGTGCAGTTGAATCCATGCCAGGTGCATGGAGTCACGTCGTTGTAGTTCCAGCTTCAATTCGCAAGGCCCATATGCATAGACTCTGGTAGATCAAAGCTTTTACGTTGACGACACTTATTAACAAAGGTTTCTTGATGGCAGTCTTCATCTTGCAAGGGGTAGTCAGGCACTTTCTTCCTCGAGACCATACTATGCTCCCGAGAGAGCTCTTCGTCCTCCTCAGAACAGCTGAAATAGGGTTCCTCTCCTCCCAACACTTCTTTATCGCCCCAGATGCTCGATGAGTCTTCACGCTGGAGACCGCTAAGCCCCCCGCTAGGTGTTTGCGACGACAGATAGGCTTTTTTCTTCACTGAAAACTGTAGACCCCCATTCCGAGCCACCTCCCACTCCTATCGGCCCTTCTCATCTGTCCTTCTCCAAAAACAGCTGGATCGTCCCTTCCTCTCTTCTTCGCACGAGCCCCCCTTCTCACCTGTCTTTTTCTATTATTTATTTCTCTTTCGGTGCCCCATCTCCACGAACAAAGTAAAGATTGTCGTTTGCTGAAGTGGGAGCGTGCCTGCCTGTCGTCCTCCTCCCCATTAGCTTTTTATCATCACTCACCCACTTGCTGTCAACAACCGAAAGAGTGAAGATCACCATCAGTTGTCGGTCACCTGTTGGACCCAGTACGCCCAAGTCCTTACGCGAGAAGGTTCAACGAAATGTCTATAATCAGGAAGCATACGTGGGTTCTTCGAAACTCATGTTGATTAGCTCTCATCATTTCATTTCATTTTTTCATTTTTTTCATTTTTTTTTATGACAGCAGCTATTAACGCTCGGATTATACCAATTCCAGTTTCTGTCGAACCTAATCGTGGGTCTCCCATTTTATAGGGGATCAACTGAATTCTAGATGTAGCCCATTTCTTTAGCTTCCGAATCTTCTCATCATTTGATCGATGGCTATCTGATCTGTCCATCCTTTTATCTTTACTGCCCGAATATTTATCCTCCACTAGCATTCAGAAATCTTCCCCCATGAAACTTCATTCCTCATCCTTCAGAGGGAACTCGGTTCGTCCCCTAATGGTTTAACAAAACTTCGAATAGCATAGCAACCAAAAAATGCACCGTCAGTAATGTCACGACGCAAGAAATGCAAAAATTGAAAATTATAACGCTAAAAGGAATTTTCTGGAATTTTTTTTCTTTTTATTTTTAGTCTGAAAAATGAGATTAACAATGTAATTCTCGATTCCAGATTAATTTTTGCAGATTTTCTTCAACCAAAAATGAAGAGAAAATTAAAATAGAAATAATGACTATTTTTACATATTTTTGCGGCCTCAAATGCAATTTTATTTTCAAATATTTACCTAATTTTTGAAAAATATTAAAAAATGTAAAAAACATGAAAAATTATTTTTTGTTCAAGAATGATTGCCTAGGCTTGGACAAGGCTTCCAAAGTTGATTTTGTAATTTTCTCATTTTTTTCTTGATTTTCTATGAATTTTCGAAAATAAAAATATCGAAAAATACTAAAAATATGAAAAATCATTTTTTGGTCAAAATTGGTTCTCTAGGCTTGGGCAAGGTCCCCAAAGTTGATTTTTTAATTTTATGTATTTTTATGGATTTTCTATTAATTAATTAAAAAAATTGATTAAAAATCAGGTGTTAACACTGATGATTCGATTTTCTTCCTAGACGGGAAAGTGAAAGAAGGCCAGAACCTAGCAATGATTTTAAATGAATATTGTCTAGCCTCGGGGCAAGAAATTAATCGTAACAAGTCAAGCATCTCGTTCTGCTCAAACTGCCCACAATCACTAAAAAGAAACATGGCAGCTGAACTTAGAGTTCCAGAAATTGAGAAAATCGGGAAGTATTTAGGAATTCCTTCAGACTGGGGGGCTTCAAAAAAGGCGATATTTTCTTGGATTTTGGCTAGAGTGAATAGAAAGCTAGAGGGGTGGAAGGAAAAGTTAATCTCGAAGGCGGGCAAAGAAGTATTGATTAAAGCTGTGGTACAAGCAATCCCCAATGTGCCATGTCCATTTTTAAAATCCCAAAATCAATTTGCCAGTCCATTGAAAAGAGAACGACAGCATTTTGGTGGAGGAATGGGGAATCACACAAGGGATTACATTGGAAGATATAGGAGGTGCTCAAAGCAAGGAAAGATGAAGGGGGGCTTGGCTTCAGGGATTTACTGACTTTCAACAAAGCTATGTTGGGAAAACAGGCGTAGAGGTTATCTCAAGACAGGACATCCCTATGCAGCCGAGTTTTAAAGGGAATTTGCTTTCCTTCATCCTCATTCTGGAATGTAGGGAGGGGATCTTGTCCATCGTGAGGGTGGCAAAGCTTGGTGATGGGAAGAAATAATATTGTTGAATCAGTGAGGTGGACTGTGGGTACAAGAAAAAGTATTACCATCAGGGAGGACAGATGGCTAAAGAAAGGGATAATAGGGGGACCAGCAAACCGAAATGACCCTAAGACTGTCGATGAACTAATAGATCAAAGAGAGGTGCGCTGGGATGTTCAAAAACTCAGAAATCTCTTTGATGAACAAACTGTCAAGGAGATCCTAACTATACCTCTTAGTGTTTCGGCCAACCAAGATAAGTTGAGATGGACAAAATCGAAGTCTGGGATCTATACAGTTAAGAGTGCCTACAATTCAATCCGAGCCAGGGACAAACAACAATAGAACACACAGACAGAATCATCTTTCAAACCATCTAGACAGCTCTGGATTAAGATATGGAGCATGAACATGCCACCCAAGATCAGAACCTTCATCTGGAGTGTCTGTCAAAACGCTATTCCCACTACAGAAAACCTCTACAAGAGGAAAATCTTACCATCTCCAGCATGCCCTCTCTGTCAACGAGAAACAGAATCAACAGAGCACCTCTTCCTGCTTTGCGAGTGGACTGACGCTGTTTGGAAAGATTCTTTAGTCAACATCCAGATTTCACGCGAAAAAATTACACGATTCGAAGCATGGTTGCAAGATCTAGTTCTACAAGATGAGCACTCACCTTCCTTTGAAGAGATTGCATCGCTGCTGTGGCTCATATGGAAAGAACGAAATGAGTTTGTCTTCAGAAGAAAACCCCTAGATCCGAAGTCCATCCCGACTGCTGCAAGGGTGTTACCAGAGAGCTTTAGCAAATGGAACCCACAAAGATCAAAGCTTTACTCTGAAAAAACTCAATCTACCAAGATCTGGGTCTCACCGAAGCCAAAAACCTTAAAAATCAACATCGACGGAGCTTACCACGAAGACGGAATAGAATGCGTGATTTCTAGAGTCCTCCGAGATGAGACAGGGGCGCTGCTGGACGGCTTTGCCATCAAAACCCCATCTTCGTCGGCGATCCAAACGGAGGCGGTTGCTTTGGTTGAAGCTTTGAAGAGATACGCGGTGAGGAGTGAGAAGACGATTGAACTAGAGTCTGACAGCTCTGATCTAGTGGAGGAAGTACAAGGGAAGCTTCCAGTCACGTGGACCATCGAACCGTTGATTTCCGAAGCCCAAGACATGTTGGCCCGCCACAGAAATTTCTCCCTGACCCACTGTTTTAGATATGCTAATAAAGTGGTAGATTGGGTCGCAAAAGCTCATATGGCTAATGAGCTCCCTTCTTCATGGATAGTTAGGCCCCCTTGTCCCTTATGAGACCTTTTATGTCTGGATGCCCCTTCTATGGGCGCTTTGTTCTCGAATTCTTTTACTTAATGACAAGTTGACAGCTTTCCGACCCAAAAAAAAAAAGACTAGTATCATTGGCTTTGAGATGAGAATCCATTCCTTGATCATGTATTTTAATTTCTATGTTGAAAGGTTTGCCAAAGAAGCATGCAGATGGAGAGATGAATGGAGAGGAGTGACCAAATGTAGCGCTACATCTCACAACACTAGTCCAAAACGGAACGAACATGAGGGAAGGGATAGATCTTAATTAGCCAAATCGATCACATCTTCATCCACAAAATGAGAACGAATAGACATGGATTTACTTTCCTTTTCGAAATCGTGAGAAAAGCAAGGGGATTCCAACCTACTGCCTAGGTGAAGTAGAATCGTTGTCCCGCTCTTCCCGCCTTTTGGTCGGATATTTTATCTTAGGGCGATTCATCTTGCTCCAAGATATTTCTTGATTCTCACAACATAAGAAAGTGAAAGTAGCTAGTTTTATTTTTTCCTTTCGTTGGTTAAGCCACTTTTTTCTATTGAGGTTCATAGTAATTCTGTTTTGACGCTATTTAGAATTGCTTTCTCACATTGAGAAATTCTGTCTAATGGTATTTCATCAAATAATTCGTTAACAGCTCATAAATTACTAGAATTTACGTCCTTTGCGCGTAAGCTCGTCTTTTGTGTCCGATGTCCCTCTGTCTCTCCTTTTTACTTGTTTTTGCTCTCACTTCAATCACCTCCCTTTCGAACACTTTTAACAGTACAATATTGTACAATTACAGCATGAATTGTCGACCTTTGGATGACCAATAATCGACGAAGTGAACTAGTGGGATAAGTCTCAACCATTGAATGTCAATTCGTTAGCATTTCCCTTTGTAGATGGCACCATCCTTGAAGGTTCCTCCTAATATTCACTTAACTAGGGGAAGGTATAGAAAAGTCTATAGTTATGGTGTTCCAAGAAGTTTCCTGGATGCGCAATGGTTCTGCTTTTGATAAGAAGTGGAAGACCGAGATGGTTCAGATGTCAAGAAGGGCGTTGATTTTTGTTTTGTGCGAGAACAGAAAAAATAGATCAATTTGGCTTTTCTGGAACTATTTTCCGATAGAAATCCTCCCACTTGAACTCACTGCTTATATAAACAAGTTCACTTCCAACTACTCTGTGTCCTAGGAAAGTTAGAGAGGTAGTGAGAATATGCATCCCAAAGTGTATGAGGCTGTAAAGTCGGGAGACTTGGGTTCCCTCAAGGCAATAATTTCAGGAAATGGAGAGGACCTTTTCCACCAAACAACGCCAAAGGAGAACAACATTCTTCACGTTGCGGCTCAATACAAGCAAGTACATTTCATTGAACACCTCCTTCAATGTCCATCAGGACCGTCCCTTCTTTGGGAGGGTAACTACAGAGGAGACACTCCCCTACACCTTGCTGCTGAAGTGGGAAGCTGCAGAGCGGTCTGAGTCTTCACGGATCTAACGAAATCACTGCATTGGGTTGTTGAAAACGGACAAGTCGACGTGTGCAAAGAGCTACTTCGAAAGCCGAATTCGCATAAAGATACTGCGCTGCACCACGCATCAAGAGGAGGCCATCATTGGGTGGTGAAGTTGCTGATTCAAGAAGATCCTCAACTGTGTGATATTACTAATGCTGCTGATGAGTCCCCGCTTTATCTTACAGCAAGTAGAGGACTTCCTCATACCGCCGAGCTGATTTTAGGTGCTTTCTCGTCGTCATCCTCTTACAAGGGCCCTAAAGGTTTGACAGCTCTGCATGCTGCCGTGTATTGGTGATCGACCTGTAAGTATCCCAAGATTCTAATCCCAATGAAACAAATTTTAACTTTAGTTCTCTCTCTCTCTCTCTCCCCCTCTCGTGCAAGGCTTCTCTTAGGTGAAAGTGCTGGTGTTAGCAGTGAAGGCCACCATCTATCCTAGCATTATTTAAGTTCGATAACGCAACGGTTCCATAAAATGCAATTTTAATAGCTATGTCACGATGCTAAAAACAGTCTAGATAATGACATCTTCCTATTGCATTGGCAAAGGGTGGTAGAAATTCCTGGAGAAGAGACCAGAAGTGACTAGAGAAGGAGATGATTTGGGGTGGACTCCTCTTCATTATTTTGCCTCCTGGGACAACGTCGAAGCAGTCGGACTGCTCCTGCAACACGATGCTTCTGTAGCATATTTCGCAGACAAAGAGTGGCAATCGGCTCTTCACGTTGCAGCATATCTGGGCAAAGTGAGTGACATTCACGAGCTTCTTAGATCCCGTCCTGATGCTGGTGACATAATGAACGACAAAGGGCAAACGGCTCTTCACGTGGCTGTAATCGGCGGACGAGTAAATGTAGTCGAGAACATACTTGGGGCGCCAGACCTAGAGGATCTTATCAATGAACAAGACGTCGAATGGAACACGGCCCTGCATTTGGTTGTGCTTCATAAACAGTAGAACATCATATACAAACTTGCACGAGACAAGAGGGTAGACCATTTGGCTACAAATAAGGATCATTCGACCGCCATCGAAATCTTTGATGCTCATAAAGAGGTATGCTTGCTTGAACATTATATAGCTCGATTTGTTCAGTAACAATAATTTCTTCAGTATCGCTTAGAAACCAAATTGAAATCTTTTTGCATCAACTTGTTTTTCTTATTCATTGTTTGAGCATAACTAAGTGAAGTTTTTGTGATTCATTCAAGTACACAAGTTGGATGTGTACTAAACAATGACGGTGTGTTTGTCTCCCTGAAAATTAATTATTTAGAAAAAATTTCCCTAAAATTAATCCTTGTATCGCTAATGAAAATAAATGAATAATTTTTTTTATGGTGCACCAAAATTTTTTTGACATACATTGTTATCGATAATGAAAATATTTTTTATTGATTAATTATTTTAAGTAGTATGATGATCATTTTCAATAAAATGTTTTATGAATCATTTTTTGCAGTGACAGCCATCATTTTTCTTCACTTTTTTTTTTTTTGGGTGCTTATAAGGAGGTATGCTTACTTGAACACCGTTGGGCTTTGATTTGTTGACTCGCAGGGCAATTTCTTCAGTATCGTCTGTAGACTGTGGCCTGGGTAATAATCATTTGAGGTGCAAACAAACAATGCGTGGAAGTCTTTTCGCGTCAACTTCGCTAGCTTTTTTTTTTATTTATTGTTCAAGCATATCTATTATATTTACAAATTTCCATACCAAACAGTAGCATAGATAGCATTGTAGAGTCACACAAGAAAAAGCGGCTAGGATTGAAGTGATTTCATACGATATACCTAACTAATATGAAGAAAGATGGGTGGAACTGAACATCGTAGATGAGCCACATATAAAAAGTTTGATTCCCCTTCCATTTCACTTAACATTAATTAGCACACTAACCATGACATTTATTGAGTAAATTATCCAAAAAAAAACCCTAAACCTTTTGTATTGATCCCAATTTAGTCATAAATCTTTCAATTGTGACAATTTAGTCGTAAACTTTTTGTATTTGTGTTAATCCAGTCAAAATCACTAACATGGACGACGGTTGTCCTATGTGGCTCTTGCTGGCGAGGTGGCTCTGGCGTGTACAATTTTTAAATGACTTTTTAATATATTTTTTCCTAAGTGGCCCTTGTTGGCGGTGACGTGGCCCACATTTGGGCAAGGGCTCCTGACCCTAGACCAAGGCCGTGACGCCCTCGCCTAGTGATGGCAACGGTTGTTGGGCCTCTATACAAAAAATAAAACAAAGTAAATAAAAAAAGAAGAAGGAAAAATAAAAAATTTACTAGAAAAAAAGCATTTACAAATATTTAAAAATGTCCACGTCAATGCTGACCGCGTCATGTAAGACGATCGGCATCCATGTCATAGGTTTCTGATCAAAATTGACTAGATTGACTCAATTGATATAGAAGAAAAAAGTTTAGGATTAAATTGGCATGATTGAAAGATTTATGACTGAATTGATACATATGTAAAAGGTTTAGGACTTTTTGGACAACTTTTCTCAACATTTATTAGACAAAAAAAGAGGATTTTTCATAGCACAATGTTTCTATTGCTAAATACCAACATCAATTCCCATAGCTTTATAAAGTTTGATGTTATAGATGATAAATCTAATTTCGGGATTTGAAATTCTTATGGTTTTTTCATATATATGGGCTGGTAAATAATGTTTTTAGTTATAATTCATGGACAATTTTATTTGAATATAGCATACCCGAAACTGTAAATTGTTTACTGCAGGAAATTCCATTTGCTGGTCTTATCCAAAAGAGATGAACTGAATGAATTCACCGTAATGCTTTAGGACTGGCCGGCAAAGACTACTCGTTAATTGATACTTTCTGTACCATTTTAGGTCGGCTACAAAGCTGAAAAAGTTCGCCATGTGTCGAATGGATCTCGTGGAATCCCGGGTTCTCAGAGCTACGTTATTGAATATGCTAAGAAGAGGTTACATTAGCAAGTTGTTGAGATTCAAGCTGTTGAGGGTCAACCAGCTGTGTTCGTAACAGCTGCAGGAAGTAATACCACCAAGAGAGAGAATTTTGATGCGTCGAAAAGGAAAATTGTCGAACTCGAACCACTAGTGGCGGTGCTCATAGCCGCAGTGACCTTCGCCGTGGCCTTCACGGTGCCCGGAGGTTATAAAGATGATGGAGTGGCCATTCTTCCTGGCAGCGCGACTTTCAAAGCCTTTATGATAGCTAACACTACTGCATTCGGCTTCTCCATCCTGGCATTGTTCTTACTATATGATACTTGTTTTTTCAGCGATCACCAACAGAGGAGATACACCGGCATCGCAAAGCGTTGCACTTACTTTGGGACAGTCGGGATGGTGCTAGCCTTTGCTTTTGGTCTGCATGTCGTATCGACCAGAACCATCTGGCTTGGAATCTTTCCTTATGTCATGTTTGGATGTCTCGTGACTATGTACGCGATCGGTGCTTTTCTTGACCCTGAAGTTCCTATCTGGGGGTTACGTTGGTCTCCCAGAGAAAAAGTCCGGACTTTACTGTTTGATTATGGGATAATCTAGGAAAGCTGCTAATAAGTTGGGCCGTATCAACCAAATATAGAGCTATTGATTTTAGAAGTTTTAGAATAGTGGAAGTTTTATGCTTTAATTTTATTTATTTATTTAATTTATTTTATTTTATTTTTCACTATTATTATTAATTTGTTTTTGGTACCCATGTTTATGCTTTTTTAAAGTATATTTTAAGCTTTTCACTTCGGGTTTATCAATCGTCGACCCCAACTAGTTTGGGATAAATGTGATGTTGATGTCGATGTTGTTTCTTGCAAGTAAATCTTCCAGAATGGACTCCTGGATGTATAAATTCTCATCTAAGCCTAATGGAATACATAACAATTTCTGCCACAATATGATTTCAGAGCCATCTAAGGCTCACGCTTCTTTTGAACCCTAGCTTTCTTTTTCTTCTCCCTACAACGGCGGTCAACATGGCTCTAAATGGCTCTGGCGACACTACCTAGCCACAAATCCTTCTTCTACACTTCTTGCATTTGGATTTGCTCACCACTTCCTTTCTCCACACCTCACATCATCTAATTACTTACAACTTGTCCCGTTTCTCAAGGGACAAAATCTCTATGGTTATGTCGATGGGACTAAAACACGCCCCTCTGATGAAGCCCAAGCAACTCTCTTGGCAACAACATGACGCTTCAATCATGAGTCTTCTAATTGTGTCCCTCTCAAAATCAGTTTTACCTCTCATTCGGGGATGCTCTTAATGCTTCCTTTGGCTCAGCTTCTGCCACGTGTATGTGAAGGGAAAATCTAATTCCCGAAAAATCTCAGTGGAAAAGCATGCTCAAGATAATTTATACATCGATCAAAGTTTTAGACTTTGTACCGGGAACGCTTTGATGAAAGAGCGTCGTCGAGAAAGTCTTTGGAGAGTTTTCTGTAAGCGTCGTTAGAAGAAACGTCGTAAAATAACTGACGTTATTGATGGAGAAAGAAAAGGAGATTCACCCACAACAAAAAAAAGAACGTGATTTTTTTATTTTCAAAATATAACTGCCTTGGTAGTTATCCATGGATGGGTGTGGTTGCCTGCATGGGCGGCACACCGTAAGTCCCATAGTCCTTCAATATGCTTTCTCTTCATCTCAATCTTCAATGTTTGCAACAAAAATAGGACAAATCAATTATTGATTTCCTTCAATATGCTAAATTCATTGCCGATGAGATGGGTGCTGCAAGAAAGCCTCTTGAACCGGAGGATTTCAATGTCCACATCTTTCTTGGTATTTGATCTGATCTCCGAGACATTGTTCCTACATCACATGGTCGTTCTAAACCAATCTCATGTACGGATCTTGAAGGCCTTCTCCTTAGTCACGAGAGTATTAAGGCCTTCCAAAACTTGTAGATCTCCGAGCCTTCATCTCAGGCTACCTCTATTTTTTGAGTGGTCCGGTCCAGTTTTTGAGTAAAGCCGGTCTAGTTGCACACCTCTAGTGTTTCCTCATCGGAGTTGTCTTCTCTTGATTTCTCCTTTATGTGAATAAATAATTCTAAAGTTGTCCCGACTTTCATAAATCTTTTCATTCTAGTCCGTCGAATAGATCCTCCCTGTTGATTGCATTACAACTGTTTCAAATGGAGGACAGCAATCTAGATCTTGTGAAAGAAGGAGGATTTTGATCTTGTGTGGTATTGAAAGAGACAAAACTATCCAACGAATTAAAGACAGGCAGTCACCTTCATTATCTTATGTTTGTATGTATTTTGTTGGCAGAAGGACACTTTTAGTACCATAACTTGTGTACGGAGATCACTTTGGTGCTAAAAGTTTCAAACGAATCACTTTAGTGCCAAGTTTTTGAAAAAACGATCAGTTTAGTGACAACTCCGATTTGGTCCGCCGGATTTCTGACGTGGCCTTATTTTTTTAATAAGTGAAGTGGACATGCCGTCGGAGAGTCCAGTCAGTAGCTGAAGCAAGCACGACGTCGTTTTACATATGGTTCTTCAAATAAGAACCCTAAATCAGTTGATTGAAGAGAAAAATCTCCAATTTGAAACCCTAAATCAGCAGAGCCTTGAGCAACCTGTGGAGGGCTTCACGAGCGGCTTCAGCAGCGCCTCAAACCCTAAATTAGCCAATTCAAGAAAATCCCCAATTTCAAAGGATAACCCCAATTTCGGTTTGGCAAAAAAAAATGGCAAGTCAGAGTTGAAAATGGGGGGCTTCACGAGCGGCACCAGCGGCTTCAGCAGTGCCTCAAACCCTAACTGTAATGCTTCTCGAACCGAAGAAGGTGAATGTTATTGTGGATTACCGAGTCCAATAAGAACATCTTGGACTAGGTTGAATCCGGGTAGACAATTCAATGGATGTGCTAGGTATAGAGAAGGCTTGAAGTGCAAATATTTCAAATGGGTTGATTTAAAATTCTCCGAACGAGCGACTGAGGTGATATTGGAGCTTCTTGAAGGACGACATCAACCTTTACCTACATTAGTGGACAAGTTGGATGATGTTGATGTTCAGTCAATGCAAGCTGAATATAAGGCTTTAGCATCTTTGGCCAGCCATTTAAAGAAGGAAGTTGCAAGCATGAAAATTGAAAGAATTTGTTCTCGAGCATTGATTATCTTATTGTTCTGATGTGTAGCCTTTTTCATGGGCAAATGTAAAGGGAACGGTGACGGTGAGAATAAGTTTCTCAGTCGACCATAGTTGAAGATGAATGAAACATGTAATTGTGAAAGGAAATTTGTAGTTATGTTGCTGGTTTGATGTTTCCTTAATTTTTGTATGGACTAAGAGTCTCTTATTAAAGTTAAGGCTGGTATTCATTGCTTGTGCACATTTACAAGTTTTGATGAGATTAGTTGTTGTGTATTGTCAACTTCCCTTGCCTTGTTTAGTTGTTGCAAATTTGCTGGTTTGCTGCAATTTTTGCTGCAGTAGTTTTCTAAAGACGATTAATTTAGTGTCAAT
Source organism: Psidium guajava (assembly GCA_016432845.1). Taxonomy (NCBI): domain Eukaryota; kingdom Viridiplantae; phylum Streptophyta; class Magnoliopsida; order Myrtales; family Myrtaceae; genus Psidium; species Psidium guajava. The sequence goes on from CM028232.1 coordinate 11,145,008, forward strand.
TGTGCTTTAAAAATTAATACTTCAGTGCCATTTTTTAATGAAGTGATCACTTTAGTGCCAAGTTTTTGTCAAAAATGATCACTTTAGAGCCAAGTTTTAGTGAAAATGGTCATTTCAGTGCCAGTACCAGTTACAAAATGGCCATATCAACGCCAATTCAGCCTAGTTGTAGCTGCTGGTGCGCCGGAGATTACACCTGTTGCAGTAGCTGCTGATGCACTAGCTTACACGAGTTGCAGTAGCAACTGATACTACCAACTTGCAAGCTGCACTACTATACCAACAGCTTGAAGCTACAAATGCACCAGCAGCTGCTTATAACAAACACAACCCAACATGCACAGACAAACTTCAGCACTTCAGCAACCAGCGACATAACACCATCAACCTCCACATCAGTTAAGAATAACACAACAAAAAAAAAGTGATCCGCATATAAAAATTTCATTGCCATTGACATTCAACTGATTCTTCACAAACAAGAACATCAATCAGTTAGCATCCACTGTCATTCACCTCCTATCAAACATGTCAAAGTCAAAAAGCAACAAAAAAAGACATGACAACATCAAACTCAGTCAATTTGCACGACCCCCCCAGATTTTTTTTCCTTTCGATGACTTTTTCACTTGATTCATGATCCTTGCACTCTTTCTAATACATTGGCCAGGTTCTTCAACTGGGCTTGCAGGTGTTTCATCATCGTCATGTGCAGGTTCTTCATCTGGTGCAGATACTTCAGCTACCTTTGTTGTTTCCTGCACCTTCTTTGCACGTGCTCTGGTAATCGGTGGCTGTTTTGAAGTTGCAGTAGCTTTTTTCTTCTTTGGAGCACTCTTCCTTGGCACAGCACTGGACTCTGTTGTGCCTTGGGTTAGGCCGTGTTTAGCGATAAGAATCTCGGTACTCAGCCCAGGCTATAACAAGAATCATATGGTCAGCGATATGAAATGCAATAATTGAAATACATGAGCCCTACAAAACTTACATTCAAAATAGTCATTCCAGTATATTTGTCTGCATATATGCCATAACCACATTGCCTTAGCCTTTTTTCGAGAGCTCCACCCGTCCGTTGCAGTGCCTCGCTTTCAGCAACTTGAGTAGTCTCTCTTCTTCTAACTTAAGAAAGACAAAAAAAAATCACAAAGTGAAGTCCAAAAAAAAACTAACACAAATAATTGTGCAACTTACTGTATATTTTTTCCTTCTCATCTGTTCAGCTGTCGACTTAGTGGTTGGCCCTGCAGATGCTGCTTCAGTAGATCCATCACTTGCCCCAAAATTAGGCCTAACTGTTGGCGCTATAGTTGGCCCATCATTTTGCCCCTCAGCTACAAATACCCCTATACTTGGTCCATCATTAGGTTGTTGTGAATATTGCTTCTTCAATTGGCAACCTTTTTTATTGTGCCCTTCCACATGGCAATAGGAGCACTTTGTCTTTGCACCAACTTTGCTCATCTTCTTAGTTGAAACCTCCCTCGCATTTATTTTTCGTTTCCGTTTTGGCCTTCCTATTATCTTCTTCGGCGGCAAAGGTACATGGGCTTCATGATCCATTGGTTCCCAAAATTTGCTCAATCTGAGAGGCTGCATCATGAATTTGTAAGAATCAAGATACATGCTTTTCTTGTAATATTCATGTACGTATTCCTCTGGGTTTTGCTGCTTCAACTAGATTGCACAAATGGCAGGTACATAAGGAATTCCATTTAATTGCCAAGCTCAGCATGAACACTTTCTCTTGTCTAAGTGGACGACGTACGTATCACCATTGTTCATGATCTCAAAACCAGCATCTCCATTCCATGTTGAATGGCAGAACCTAGTAGCAGCTAAGTTGTCATCCAATTTTTTCGCAATCCTAGGAGCACATTGTCTAGTCCACTTTGTAGCCTTATCTCTTTGTGTCTGCAGTCTTCTCATAATCATGAGTCGTATGTCTTTGAGCATGCTGATTATCGGTTTGCACTTGGCTTCAAGTATTCTACTATTAAATGCTTCGCTGAGGTTGTTGTTAACAATATCGCACTTGAATTTTTCGCTAAAAAATGCCCTACACCAATGCTTAGGGTCAATTTGAAATAGTGCCTCAAAACCCTCCTTTGTCAAGTCTAACAATCCATTCTTGGCTATTCTAAATTCAGCCATGTTGGCGCTCTTTGCTATCTGCCAAAATTGCCTATGTAGACTGTCTCCTTTATAGATCTTTGCCTAGTTTGCATAGATGTGCCTGGCACACATCCTATGTCCTGCATATGGCATTAACTCAGCTAATGTCGGTATAAGTCCCTGCAATTAAAAAAAATATTATTAGTAAAGCTGCTAACCAATTTAAAAACAGGTCAATCTTTGTTGGAATAGCAGCTTTCGACTTGATGCAGCAACAAAGCTGCTGCAGCGTGCACCAGGAGCAGCTTCAAGGTGGTACTACTGCGGGTGCAGCAACATAGTTGCTGCAGCACCACCTTGTCCTTGTAATAAGAAATTTAATAACAGCAAAAGTAATAAGCAATTTAATAACAACACAAGCTATGTTACATTTTGTTGGTCGCTCATAAATGCCCAACCTCCCCCGTCAGTTATCTCAAGGTTAGCAATTAAATTCTTTAGGAACCAGGACCAATTGTCCTTGTTTTCTACCTTGACGACAGCCCAAGCTATGGGATACATTTGGTTATTGGCATCTCTCCTAACAGCAGCCAACAACTCCCCTTTGCATTAACCCTTCAAAAAACATCCATCCAATCTTACAACTTTTCTACAACTAGCCAAAAATCCTTGTTTGCATACGTCAAAGCAAACATAAAATCTATCAAACTTGGTTCTAGAGTTGGACAGTGGCCTCTCTACAACCTCAACATAAACTCTATTGGGTGAGTTTTAGAGCCTACACTCATAAGCATAATCTCAAACTTGCGCATACTCTTCCTTGTACTAACCCATCAATGCTTTCATCGCTTTCTGTTTGGCTCTTTTGCATTAATTCCTAGACACATTAACTCTTAAGTATTCCTTCACTAACAGCTTCAATTGAGGGCTCTTGATCTTGGGCATTGCCTTAATAGTGTCAAAGAAATGCTTCAACAACCATGCACTTGTTACTCTTTTATAATAGGATAAGTATGCTCTTTTTGTAATGACCTAATCTGGAATAACCCAATCCTCTTACTCAGTGTACAATAGATCTTCCAAGGACAATTTAGCTGTGAACACTTTGCTTTGAGAACGTCTTAGTGTGTCTACAAAATTCCATACACCTTTGTTCAGAAATTGAGCTCTTCACAATACCTTCTTTTAACTATTTGGCATTTTCAAATCTCATTCCAACAAACAAAATTGGAGATACAATAGTAGGATCATAGCAAGGATACTTACGTTTCCTTCTTCTACACAGAAGTATTTCATCACCTTGAAGTTCACTCCCGAGACTAGCACTCTTGTTGTCACGGCCACTTTCTTCATATGTAGTTCCATTACTAGCAATAGCACCTCTTGCGTCCTTATTTTGGTTGAGACTAATGCGACTCTCTAAAGACTGCTGTAAATTTGTTTCTCACAAACTCCCTTTGCTTTTGCCTTGATCTCGCAAAGTCATCATCATCATCATCATCATCGTCACTTGCATCATTAGCAATCACCAAACCTTCATCTTCTGATTCACTATCTTCTGCAAATTCCCAGGCTAATCTAGTCAATCCTTCATCGTCTATGTCTTTACTAGATACTTCAGAACATCTCCCCTTCTGTTGAATTTGCTCAACATTACTTACTGGCCGCTTTTCCCTCTCTAATTGCCTTACGTCTAAAACAGATTCTTCTGCACCTTCTACTGTTTAAGTGCCCCCATCATCTTCAATATCATCATCATCTTCATCATCTTCATCTGCATCTTCATCATAATCATCATGCTCAACATACACAGTCGTTTCCTCACCATGAAGATAATAGTAAATAATATCCCTAAAACCATTATCATCCTCGAAGAATCGCAACCCGTCACGCAAGTCCTTCCCAGGAACACAGTAATGCAATTTACTTACTTTGCATCTAAAATAATAGACTATCTCCCTCACGAATTGAATATAGGATGCCTTGCTTACATCGGTAAAGAGGGTACCTTCAAGCCCACTTTCATATTCCAACTCATCCGTGCTAAAAACAAAATCCCCACCATATCGTACAATAATGGGTATAATATGTTGCTTGTCCCCCATGCCGACACTGCAATCAAGGAAGAAAACAAAAGGTTATTACGTGTTGGGACCACAATGCAACTTTTGTTGACCAATAGACAACAAAGAAAACAAAGCCAATAAGTTGTCATGGAGGTCCCCACCGAGTAACAAAGGCTACTAAATTGTCACAAATGCATTCTCGAGGTCCCTACCGAATCCCTTTTTTTACATGCAACAGACACCAAATGCAAGAAACACTCAATACCAAATGCAAGAAACACACACATCTTTTGACGTGCAGGTCCCTACACAGAAAACCCAAATAATTTATCACAAACGCCAAAAAAAGTAATCTCCATGTCTACACCGAGCCCTATCTTTTCTGCGCAACAAGTTGGGTGTGCCACCGAACCCTATTTTTTTCGCATGGAGTTCCCATCGAACCTCTCCAGCACTACACAATGTGCCCACAGCGCCATGGTCCCCTCTTAGTCTACCACCGAGATGGAGAAAGCCCTATTCTGAAAAGCCCTCATTTTTCTATTCAATCGGAGCCTTAATTTTTCTTTTCCAATTAATTTCGCGATAAATGGGGGAAGCCACATACCTATTAGAGTCGCCGATGGAGTGTGATAGCGAACGAGGGCGTGTGATGGTGAGTGATGGCGTGTGATGGCAAGTGACGGCGTGTGACCACAATGGTGGCGAGTGACGGCGGCCAACACGCGACGTCCGATGGGAAGCCACCGATGGAGAACACGAAGGTTTCTGTTTTGCGATGGAGAAGACGTCCTAGAGAATACAACATCGTTTGCCTTCTCTTCGTTATTTGCAGCAAACGATGTCGTTTCTAAATGCATTGCCACGTTGGATGAAACAGCGTCGTCTCATAAGCTCCACGTCGGATGAGCTCCCTTAAATATTTCATAGCTCATCAATTAATTTTATTCAAAAAGCCACATATTAGTTTTGGCCGGAAATTCTCACCGGAAGCACCAAAGTGATCTTTTTTCCTCCGACTTGGCACTAAAGTGATCCGTTTGAAATTTTTAGCACCAAAGTGATCTCTATACACAAGTTATGGCACCAAAAGTGTCCTTCTGCCGTATTTTGTTACTATTTCCGCTGGAATCTCGTGAGAGAATCTCTCTATCACAGTTTTTTTTTAATCCTATTCTGAGATGTCTTTACTATAGTCTTGGACAAAACATGTTGGTCTTAAGTATCTTACGTAATAATCAAACTTCTCCGAGGTTTCTCCTAGTAATCCAATCGGTATTGTCTTTTTTTTTTTTTATAAAATGGAGGCAGAAAAAAGAGAGAGTTGAGAATTGGAAAATTAGGTCGGTGCTCTGTAAGAACTACTACAGTCCCGGTGGCAATTATGTAAAGATTCAACTTTATAAAGAGTATAATGGTAATAAAAAGATAGTTTTTCTCACTGAAGTTCCTGATGGCAAGGTACAAATGGAACTCGCTTTGGATTTTTTCAGGTACGTTTTTAAAAATTGGGGGTAAATGTGACAAGATGATACCAATTTGGGCTTTTTCTATGTAGTTTTATCCCAAACAATTATCCACCACTATGTCTCTTCCAACTCTCAAGTTATCCTGCTCTGTTTTCGTTTGGGAGACATGATGCCTCATCCATTTAGGCACATTTTAGCAAGCAATTCCAAGAGAAACACATCTGTTTCTGTTTCCCCCAACCATCAAAACTGGATTAACGATCCAGTCCACCCCGAGTAGCTGAACATGTACGAATGGGCGGATTAACAATTTCACTGGATCAGGGACCTGAATTAGCTGAGATATTTTCCAGAACACAAGCATTACCGATCCAAAAAGGAAGAACCAGAGTAGCGGACCAGGCAGGGAAGAGGAGTCAAATTCAGACAGCCCCCAAACTGAAGCCAATCTCTCGATTGAAGAGGAACGATTTGGTGGGAACCCTGGCCCCCATCACTTCAGTGTGATGCTAAGAAGGTTTTGCGAGAAAGCGGAGCAAAAGTAGAGCAGAAGAGCAAAATCTTTGGACTAAACCATCTCACGTGACGCTTGTTTGAGACCGATTACAAAGCTTATTGCGTCACATTAGAGGGAGCCAGAAACATGTACATGTAACTACTTGCCTACCTGCAACTTGGAAGAGTGGGCACCGACAGTGAATGAAGGCCCGAGCTACTTCTTCTTCTCTTCTTCTCTCCCTCTCTCTCTCTACGCGTGTCAGAACAGAGTCAGAAAAGGTTGCAATTGGGACCTCCGAAGAAGGCCAATTGAGGTTGCAAATAGACCGAGCAGGCAACGGAGAGTTCTCCAAAACCCCGGGAAGTAATCCTCTGTTTTTTGACCGGCAAAAAGCCGGTTGCTTGCTCGAGTGCCCACAAGCTTCCACTATGGACGCTTTTTATTCTCTTTGTCTTATCTATTTATTTTACTTTTTCACCACTTTTTTTTTTTGGTTGAAATTTTTCCACCACTTGACTTGAATAGATTCATGAGCATTGGAGAAGTTTACAAAAGCTCCTCGCACTTTTTGACCCAGAGACACATAGTAATTGCTATCATTTATCGCAAGTCACTTAAAAGTTTTTAATCATTTTTCACCGAACTAGCCATGACACATCTTATTTTTGTCACACTACAATTTATTTTGGTTGTAGCACAATAGATCCGGCCTCGGATGAGCAATCGACTGATTTCCATGCATTGGTCCTCGATTCCTAATTGGTTTCCTCACTCGCTTTGCAATTTCCATGTCTCATGATAGTTGGGAAAATTTGAAACATCCATGGCATCACGTTGTGGTTGCGTTCTTTTCGTTGGAGGTCAACGAAAATTTTCGTAAAGGCTTCTAAATGAACAAGTCGTGAGTGACATCGACAGTCGTCTTTGGTCAATCATGAAAAATAAGTGTGAGATATTTCACGAAAAAATGAACTTATGGCAAAATGTTTGGTGGTGCGGCCGAATCCGACTTGCTCCCTGCGGGGTTAGTTCGACCTTTTAGCTTGCATTATGATATAATTAACACAATTTCTTTTTATTAATATGAAGGGTGGGGAGCGATGCGTAACCATAAAATTCCCACACCAATTATGGGAAGGTCAATTTGAGCAAGAGTCTCACTAAGGTGCTTATAGCTAGGAAGTCTTACCACACGAGATATGTAGTAGCTAGATAACACAACATGAACCATTCATAAATTCACGTTCATGCGAATCGAACTGGTGACCCGTAATCTCTTGCAAGATAGATGACCCATTCGCCAATAGAGATTTTAAACATCTACAAGAGGCCTATTGTAGAGCCAACATAACATTTTACTGACTCAATTACGACATCTTGCATATGCTATTGACTCGTTATTCCAAAAAGCTTTAATAGCTACAACATTCTATTAATCTTCATGAACACATTATTTGAAAGTTTTAGGATTTAATTGCATATTCATGACAAGTTTTAGGACGTCAAGTACAATTACCCTAAACTGAGAATATAATCAATATTCTTAAACATTTGAATAAGCAAGTCAAAGTTAGCACGAAAAGAGTCGATCTGTCAGTGCAACTTTTCAACATAAGCAGTGAGTTCAAGTGTGATCAGTTTCTTTGAGCTTTCCATGAAGATTAAACTGGATGGGATGTTGCAAAGGGAATTTTTTTTTTTTTTTTGAGCTTTTCAAGGAGATTTTTCGAAACTAAAGCAAGAATGTTGTGGAAGAAATTTCTTTGAACTTTATGGGAGGACAAGACTAAAGGGAGAATGATAAGAAAGAAATTCCTTTGAAACGAGAGTAGATGTTTAGGAGGAAATATTTTTTGAGTTTTCCAAGAGAACTGGATTAAGAGGGGGATGGTGAGGATGATATTTTTAAAAACAATTTGAAGATAAATGGATAAGGGCTTTCAGTATCGCAATTTATTATAAGAAAAATGATGTAAAATAGTTTTTGAACTTTGATCTAATATCCAATGTCGTCCTTAAATTTTTTATTACTAAATTTTGATCGAACATTCAATGTGGTTTTTAATATTTTAAAAATTTTCCTATAGTCTAGGAACTCCATTAAATATTTACCAATAGTTTAGGGTTGTATTGAACAACTTAAAAGTCTAGAATGATATTGCATATTGGGTCAAAATTCAAGGATCATATTGCATATCGAATGAAAGTTTAGGAACCATTCGTGCTATTATTTATATATAATACAAGAGATGATTGGCGCTTCATTAGGTCTAAGGGCTTTCAAAGGACCAAATTGTAAAAGGTTGGACACGAAAAATTTTGCTGGTCCCCCTAGAGATAGAGCCCGAGCAATCTACAGGTTTGGCTTTGGGAGAAGGAAGAGAAGATTCACTATTGAAGTCTGCTCCCCTTCTCTTCGGATAGTGGTTAGACTGGGAATAATACGAGGACTTCTTGAGATGGCAGTCTTCTCTGAATTGGATTGGACTCTACCACGTAGGACCGTATACAAGTTGGTCATTTGAGAGTTGAGTTGCAAAGTTCGATCCAGAAATAACAGGAAGTGCAGGTAGCATAAGAAGGGGTTCTGGTTTTGCAATTTTGGTAGAGAAGCCCAAAGAAAGCCCAGCTTTTTATCTTGGCCTTGGGGAGGCTCAGCTGTAGTTTAAAGCTTTCTGCTTTTCCTAGGCGATGAAAATGGGCCTAAAGCTTTCTGCTTTTCCTAAGGACGACCAATGCATGATAAAATATGCCTCACGACTACTATCAATGGCTTTGAGATGAGAATCCATTCCTTGATCATGTATTTTAATTTCTATGTTGAAAGGTTTGCCAAAGAAGCATGCAGATGGAGAGATGAATGGAGAGGAGTGACTAAACGCAGCACTATGTCTCACAGAACTAGTCCAAAACGGAACGAACATGAGGGAAGGGATAGATCTTAATTAGCCAAATCGATCACATCTTCATCCACAAAATGAGAACGAATAGACATGGATTTACTTTCCTTTTCGAAATCGTGAGAAAAGCAAGGGGATTCCAACCTACTGCCTTAGTAAAGTAGAATTGTTGGCCCCTGTCTCTGACCTTTTGGTGAGATATTTTATCGTAGGCAATTCATCCTTTCCCAAGATATTTCTTGATTCTCACAACATAAGAAAGTGAAAGTAGCTAGTTTTATTTTTTCCTTTCGTTGGTTAAGCCACTTTTTTCTATTGAGGTTCATAGTAATTCTGTTTTGACGCTATTTAGAATTGCTTTCTCACATTGAGAAATTCTGTCTAGTGGTATTTCGTCACATTGAAATATGATTGTCTTCAATGAAATGACTTTGAATTATATGAGTTTGTGGATTAAGCTACCGTTTTTCTCCACATAGGAATTTACTCTCTCCTTTTTTTTCCCCATTTTTGGTAGTCTGGAATAAATTTTTTTTCATAGCCGATGATTTGAGGCATTTTAAAGGGAGTGAAGTGAACCAAGCTTGGGTCCTTTGCTCGTAAGTTTGTCTTTCATGTACGATGTTTCTCTCTGTCCTTTTTACTTGTTTTTGCTCTCACTTCAATCACCTCCCTTTCGAACACTTTTAGTAGTACAATGGGTGCATTTGTGAAGATTTTGGGGAATGTAAAGCCATTTCCTCAAGACCTTTGAGTGAAGGTGTCTGGTGAAAGCTAGGTGGTGTCTGGATAACTATTTTTGTGTATATATTGCATTGCAACTTTGAAATGAAAAAAAAAAGAAGAAAAAGAAGAAAAACAGAGGCAGCCATGGCTGACAAAGAAGATGACAAGTTTTGCCGATAGCGACCTCAGATTTGGAGCCTCGTGACCAGCCATAACTATATCTAGAGCCTTACTACTAGCCATGACTAGATCTAGTCGTGGTTGGTCGTAAGGCTCTACATTTGGAGCCTTGCGACCTCAAGTGAGGCAACACTGAGGTCAAGTGACCTCAGGAGAGGCGATGCCGAGGTCGTCAGGCAAGCCGACCCAAAGGTCAAGCGACCTCGAGTGATGCCGAGGTTAGGTGACCTCAGGCAAGGCGACGCCGGGGTAGCTCGACCTCAGGTGAATGACGATGAGGTCGAGCGACCTCGGGCAAGGTGATGATGATGACGAGATTGGTGTGACGTGACCCTCAGTGACTAGAAATGAATCCGCTGCAAGGAGAAAATAAGCAGTGCGCGGGCAAAATTGAAATATGGAATAAAAAGTGGCGGTAATTTGGAAAAAAATCATTTACCTTTTGAAATCAGCCTTTCGAAAATACTCAAAACCCAAACTTGCCTTGGGGTTTTAGCTTTGTATTTCCCCAAAATGGCCAAAAAAAAAGTTACCAAACATCACCACCTTTTGCCAAGGGTGGCAAAGTGGTTCCCAAATGTGGCCAATATTTTGAAGTTACACCATGAATTGTCTACCATCCGTAAAGGCTCCTCCTAATATTCACTTAACTAGGGGAAGGTATAGAAAAGTCTATAGTTATGGTGTTCCAAGAAGTTTCCTGGATGCGCAATGGTTCTGCTTTTGATAAGAAGTGGAAGACCGAGATGGTTCAGATGTCAAGAAGAAGAAGCTGCAAGGAGACTTGGGCTTTGATTTTTGTTTGGTTTTATAACTTCAAAAAAATAGATCAATTTGGCTTTTCCTCCCACTTGAACTCATTGCTTATATAAACAGATTCACTTGCAACTATTCTGTGTCCTAGGAAAGTTAGAGAGGTAGTGAGAATATGCATCCCAAAGTGTATTGGGCTGCAAAGTCGAGAGACTTTAGTTCCCTCCAAGTAATAATTTCAAGAAATGGGGGCAGACCCTTTCCATGAAATGATGCCAAAGGAGAACAACATGTTGAGAAAAAACCCTAAATAAGTTTAAAGCTGACAAAACAATTCATTTTCTCTTATATTTGTGTTAATGCCTTGAAATACTTGTCTTGTAGATTATCCAAAGGTGTGGGATATATAGTATTGGATCTAGCAAGATAGGCTCAGACATTGTTATAAGGGACTCAAACGTTGCTTGGAGTTCAAACGTTGAATTGAAACTCAGACGTTGTGTGAGGGGCTCAAACGTTGAGCGAAAAGTTTAGACATTGTGCGAGGAGCTCAGAAGATTAAGTAGGAAGCTCAGATGTTGTTATGTAACTCAAATTTTGAGAAAGTATTTCATGAGTAATGACCAGATTATCAAGAGATTATTTCAAGATGATTTAATTGACATATTATATCATCACAACGGCTCAAAATGGCTAACAATCAAGCTAGATTCGTTCTTGGAGATTTTCAATAATGACAATCAATCAATGACATGGATTAAGAGAAACGAGGACGACTCACCTAATGAAGTAAACTATCTATGGAAACCCAGGATCACGATTGTATGGACGATTTAATCCAAAGGGGATTCTTTCCTTTGTCGGCCTCAATGGCTATAAAATCCTTTATATACAATCTGGTCCAAATGAAGAAGTTTGGAGTGTGATCCTCTAAACATTTTGCAAAGGGAAGTTGGGATAAAGGAGTATAAAAGTGTTGACACCTGATTTTCAATCACTTTTTCTCTTTTAAAATTAACAGAAAATCTATAAAAATTCATAAAATTGAAAAATCAACTTTGGGGACCTTGGCCAAGCATAGGGAACCAATTTTGACCAAAAAATGATTTTTCATATTTTCAGTATTTTTCAGTATTTTTATTTTCGAAAATTGATAGAAAATACATAAAAATTTATAAAATAGAAAAAATCAACTTTGGGGACCTGGCCAAGGCTAGGGAACCAATTTTGACTAAAAATGATTTTTCATATTTTCAATATTTTTCGGTATTTTTATTTTTGAAAATTCATAAAAAAAATTAAGAAAAAAATGAGAAAATTGAAAAATTAACTTTGGAAGCCTTGGCCAAGCCTAGACAACCATTTTTGAACAAAATATAATTTTTCATATTTTTGGCATTTTTAATATTTTCAAAAATTAAGAAAATATTTAATAAATAATAACATTTGAGGCCATAGAAATATAAAAAAAGAGTCAGTATTTTTATTTTAATTTTCTTTCTATTTTGGCTGAAGAAAATCTGCAAAAATTGATCTGGAATTGGGAATTACTTTGTTAATCTTACTTTCAGGTTGATTTAAAAAATTATTATAAAAATAATTTTCGATTTTTGCATTTCTGGAGTTATGATATTGTCCTTTAATAGTCCAAATTTTTCAATAGCATGATGGAGCATTTTTCGTGGTTGCATTCAATTTTCCGAATTCAATTTATCATTTGATGGGTTACTCTAATATTTCCAGGGTTTCTAACAAGAGCATGGCCAAGATGGGTAAGATCGAAAAGCAAGCACAGATCAAATCCCCATCCGAGAAATTGTTCGATATTTACAAGAATAAGATTGACTTGATGTGTCACGCCCCGCCCCTCTCAAGCGACCACGCGACAAGACCTCCGATTCTCGAGCCTCGACGAATGGCCCAACAGACCTGCGATCGCCTAGGAAAACATCGCGGCCAAATGACGGCTTAACGAAGCGCGAGCGAAAGCGTCTACTCAACTCCCGACAAACTTACATGCGGTAGATAGATAGATCGATAATAGCCAATTTAATGTTTAAACTCACAACCTATTTATATACATGACTATTATATACAATATTCACACACATTTACATAGATATAAACATATGGCCAAAACCTAAAGAACTGGCTACCAAAGAGAAACAGCCTTGACAGTGGCACACTAAAAAATGGTGCTCAAGTGCCATACCCTCCAAAACTAACAACCAACCCCCAATCCTAGTCCAACTCAGCTCCGCTATCCTCCGAAGACGGCAGCTTTTCAGGGTCAGACTCCTCAGGTTCCACAAACTCGGGCTCAGCAGCCAGCTACTCCATATCATAAGGATTCTCCTCATGTCCGTCAATTTCCATCGGCCAATACTCAGCAGGATCCTCCTGCATGGACTCTGGGTCGATAACCTCTCCGCCAAAGGTCACTAGAGTGAATAACTCGTCCTTATCCTCTAGCTCTACATCCATATCCATACCAGTAATAGGTCCTCTAAAAACTAGTCCTCGCTTATGGAACTAGGCCTCAAACTTCAGAGGCACTAAGTACTCTCCACCATCATCTATCCAGACTTTACACTCCACATGCTTATATACAGTGTTATCAGATACTCGATAAGTAGACTCCCATCTCTCTATCTCTTTTGGTACCCCAAAAAGCACTCCCAGATTCTCCATTGCTAGGGCTGTGGATCTGAAAGGCGATCAGCAGCAAATGAGTCTAACGACTCAGCGAGGAAACATACTAATAAAATAGAGGGACGTGTATACGTGAATGAGATCAAACAAGCACACACGAATAGATAGATCATACTACATCAGACTCATTCAATATAGTCAATTGATTCACGCAGTTCAAAGTCGAATCTAAGTCCATGACACGCATAGTATGCTATTTCAGAGTTATAACAATTTATTCTTATCTTAACAGTTCTCGCGCCCGCGCATAAAGCGCCACAGGCCGTGCCTCGAGTCCACGCATAAAGAGTTCACAAACTGGCACCTTATCTCTCTAGCTACCCCGTGCCGTGCACGTTCAGGTGCCCTTGGCGAGCAGAGCAATTGCAAGCCGAAACTACGACACCGCCTGTTCTCAAGCCAGTCCCACTGGTCAAGCCATTCTCACCCTTATTACTCCAATTCCCGAGCGAGTCTCGTCGGCTGGGCACAAAATCCTATCTCAACTCAAGTGACTTGCCGAACTTATATGTCGTGCTAAACAATTCAACGGGCTCATTCAATGCATCTCAAATGCTTTCATACAAGCATGATATAAATCAATCTCGCGACCACGCAATCTCAGGCAAGTCAGTAACACACAATTATCAATGCATTTACCAAGCAGACAGGAAAACCCAGAGTTGTACTCCCCACTTTTCATTACTCATGGAAGTCAACTTTATTTCAGGGATATCTCGTCTCTATTAACACCAGATATGTGCACTGTTCAACCCCCATGGATTCTAAAAACACGGTTTGATCATACGCCGACAAACGCTCAAGTTTTCTTAGATTGCACTCAATTGCATCACTTAAATCTCACTCATTTACTCATGCACATATTCGGTCAACACATTCACACTCCATATACTCGGTTTTCAACTTAATCGGCACACGAGTTTCATATTTTAAGTATCAAATGACCTCAGCAATTTAGTGCACACATCACCCGAAAATTCCAGCAAGGAATGCCCAAAAGAGAACCAGTTTTGGTGCTCTATTAGCACCGAAATTTGGACAACATAACCTCTCTATTTGATCACCTAATTTCCACACATAAATCTACTAATGTTTACTCACCTCAATCAATCTTGGACAGCAACAACTCAGGGCAGAAACCGGCAGAAAAAAAAATCAGAAGCCAAACCAGGAAAAGAGGATAGACTTCAATCCGGTACTACGATTTCTACAAGAGGCGTTTCGATGATCTGTTTGAAGATTATCGAATTTCAAGATGTTATGAGCGCGTGGGCGAAAACGGAGCTCGATTTGGGCACCAGACGACCCCGAACGAGCCATTTCCGTCCAGGCGCGCGCACGTAGGGACACGGAAAACGCCCTGCGGCCGAGAGAGAAAATGGAGAGTTTCGAGAGAGAGAGAAAGTCATACCGTGGGAAAGGGAGAGTGTCATACTCTTGAGGGGAAGCTATGAAAGGTCTCTGGTGGTGGTGGACGTCCGGTGGTGGCCGGCGGTGGATCAACGGGAATAAAAAATAGAAATCTGAAAATTTAAGATAGATTCGTCGACCGAAATGAAAATGCTTGAACGGAAATCCAAACGATGTCGGATCGAAGCGATTCAAGTTGCATTGGATTCATAAGACGTTAAACTATGACATACCCGAAAATCACGAAAATCCAACTGTCGGATTTTCGCCGGCGGCCGATTGAAGTTGGGAATTCAAACTGGGCCGAGAGGGAGAGATGAGGGAGTTGAGCATGAGAAGTGGAATGAGAGAGGGAGCAGAAGTTTTCCACGCTGGATTGGCTTCAAGAGAGGAGAGAGAGGGCTCCAATGGCTGGTTAAAGCTTGGCTTGCAAGCCAA
Organism: Psidium guajava; assembly: GCA_016432845.1. NCBI lineage: Eukaryota > Viridiplantae > Streptophyta > Magnoliopsida > Myrtales > Myrtaceae > Psidium > Psidium guajava. The sequence continues at coordinate 11,160,276 of CM028232.1, forward strand.
GGAGAGGCTTGCCCAACAAGCTTGAAAAAAAAGTCAACATTTCATCCAATAAGGAGATAGCATGTGTCCAAGGTGAGCCATGGTGCTAAGAAGTCAAATTGACAGCCAATTGGATGAGGACAAGTGGCGGCATAGGTAAATCTAATTGAGTTAATTTATTTGCGAAGAAACGGGACCCGGCGACTCAATCGGCGGAGCAAATTTTTGAAAATTGCAAGGTTACAGTCAAAACGAAGCAGACGACTAGACGATCTCAAATCTAATGTATAATCTCTCTAAAAACTCGCTGATTAATTTCTAAGGAACTGAGAGCAAATTAGGGGCAAAATATTCATTTTCACTTGTCGCCTCCTTCGCGGCGCTCCAAGTTAATTCCAACGCTTTGAAGTCCAATACGATGTCCAAATCATTTATTGCAAAGCCCTTAGACCTTCGACTCCCTTAAATCAGAAATCTGTTTCGTGGCCACATTGATTGACTCGTGACTTTAGCAAATGCTTAGGCCAACGGGCGGCGGATAGGAGATACGCGTATCGACCGTCAGGTCCACGTACTTTAAATCCTAAATCGCCCTTCCCTTTTGGTTAGCCATCCCGAGGTGGTCAATCTCGACTGAGATTCGGCTAGAGTGCGAGCAATGAAATATATATCCATTCTATTTAGATATCTGAAAAAGGATCGAAAATCCAAGACGTTACATGATGCCCAAAATCATTAGAAGTTGCGCAGCATCGAAGTCATTGAATGCGATATTGTAGATTATACTTGATGTTCTATTCGAACTTTTTGAAGCAATCGAATGATTCTGGTATGGAAGGTGGATAAAGGAATATGACAGATTTCTTGTTGCCGTGGTGCAAAAAAAATTCAAGTGCGAGAACTTGGTGGGTGGAGGATCAATAAACAAAAGAAAGTAGAGGACTCCAGTGGGCATATTTTCGGTGGACTTCATCATGTGGTCGGAAAAAAGAAAGAGAAGAGATCCAAAGAGGAGAGAAATCAATAACAAAAGGGAGAGGCTTTATAAAGGAGTGGGGCTGTAGACATATTTATCAAGAATTTGGACAGGATGATGGACAAAAAGCGCTGCATGATACCGGTCTTGTTTGGTTCGGCATTTGAAATGAGCTTTGGGGCTCTAAAGTCCCTTGGCCAAATACAAATGGTGTTTGGTAACTTTTTTGACTCACTTTGGGAAGATGCAATTGCATCTCAAATGTTCTCTAAAGGCCTTTAGTCCAAAGTACCTCTTGAGGTACTTTGAGAAGTTGCATTTCCAAAATGCTGTTGCAATTTTTTTTAATCTTTTTATTTTCTTTTTTCTTTTAAGAAATTAATTAAAAATATAATAATTAAAAATAAAAATAATATTTCAAAAAATAAAATAAAATGAAATGAAAATAAGTAAAAATAAAAATTAAGAAAGTTAAAATAATTAAATAAATTAATTTAAAAATAAAAAATATTTTTAAAATAAAATAAAATAATAAAAATAATTAAAAATAAAAAAATGCATTTTTCGAAAAATTAATAATAGAAATATTAAAAAAAATTAAATAAAGTAATTAAAAAAATTAAAAAATTGGAAAAATAAAATAAAATGATTAGAAAATCGAAATAATAAAAATAAAATATAATTAAAGAAAGTAACAAACACTACCAAGCACTGCTATACATGGGCCGAAACACGAAGTTGCCGAAAATGTTGCCAATTCGACTTCATGAGAGTGCTTGTAATACGTTGGAGGAGAAGGTTCAGTTACACGATGTGGGAGTCTCGCGGCCTTTTCCTGTCGGCCGGTGCAAACGAGGGACGGTAGCCGGATTAACTCTTCATATCATGCAAATTTAGGCCCTGTGTCTGAAAGATTGTTATAACCAAAAATAATCGTCTTTAAGTTCAATAAATCATACGCACTTCAGCAATTGGCAACGGACGGTAGAAGGCGGTTGACAACGGGGAACGAAGGCGGTCGGTGGCAGTGGCAATCGTCAACGATGGACGGAGGTGGGCAACATTTTACTTCTTTGAACAGTTTTTATATTTTTTTAATAAAAGAAAGAAATAAAATAAATCGAAAAATAAAAATTTATCACTCATCTAATAGTTTTTTTTTGTGGAGCACTTAATATAGTTGGTTAACTAATTTAAAACCCATTTAAGACCCACTAAGTTGTTAGATGACTCAATTATGATCTACTTAAGTTTATTAAGCAACTTATTTATGACCCACACTCTTAAATATGGGTTAGAACCCATTTTCAAAATAAAATAATATGTCATCGTAAGTGGAAGACCAAGGGGGACAAAAGCCAAGATGAGATAAGAAACTACAATGGAGACTAGGGGTGAATAAGTCAGACCGATCGAATCTGGAACCGCTCGAGCTAGACTGGACGAGTAGTCCAATTCTCGATTCCATAGAGCGGTGGTCCTATTCCCGTCCTTCAAATTGGAGATGATATTCTGGCAATCTGATTCCTAGTTTTAGGGGTACATGATCGAATTGGATCAAGAGATTTTAATTTTTTTCTATTTCTTAAACGTAATCCTAATGTATTCTTTCTTTCCCAACCCTTTTCTTCCCGTAGCCTCTCTTAGACTCTCATGCCTCGCTCTCTTTCCCCCTCTCACGTCTCCCGCCTTGCCCTCTTCTTCCCCTGGCCTCTCTCAGACTCTCTAAAATGTCCGTGCTAACGGATGACGAAAGGCATATTCATCTCTTCTGTTATTGACTTTCAGTTGTGGACAACAAGTTTGTTCTGGAATCAGTGACATTTTCCAACGAATTTACATCAACAGAAGAAGTAGCCAATGAGTTCTCTCCCCGACCCAAGAAAGGTTCATTGCCGATGCTATCTGTCTCTGTTTCAGTGCTTTGATATTTATATCCCAAATCCCTGTTCATGTATTGATCAATTGTCATCTGTTTTGATCAACGGACAGAGAAGGCTGTGTAGTTTTTAATATTTGCAAGCGGGAACTAGTCATTTAGCTCAGCAAAGACAAGACTGCTTTGGTTTTGCAGGAAAGAGTACTCCTACAGCAGTTGTAGATATTGAACCGGAAGTGAAGGATGCATAAAATACCAATATAACTTGGCAGAAACTATTCTTAAATCTCATCAATTCACATTAATAGACGATCCATATACATAAAATGGTCTCTTTTACATGTACTCTTGAAAAGCTCGAAGAAACTCGTTCCCCAACGTCCTCCCTTTAGTCCGGTTCTTACGAAATCTCGAGGAAATCTCCTTATGAAAAGGTTGAAATTTCCTACCAATATCCTCTCTTTAGTCGGTTTCCTTGAAAAATTCGTAGAAATGTCATCCCCAACATCCTCTCAATAATCTAGTCCTCTTTGAAAGTACGAAGAAATTCCCTCTATTCCATCCCTCTTGGGAACGTTCGAGGACGTTCGTCGCACTTCACCCCCCCGCTTATGTTGATAAGTTCGTTTCCAACTGCTCTGTCATGGGAACTGTAGTGAGAGAGAGTGACATTGTGCGTTAACTATCTATCTTTGGATGATATAGTTGACCAAGTCAACTAGTGGGATAAATCTCAGCCATTGGACATTGATCGTTAGAATTTCCCCGTCTGGACGATGCCATCCTCGAAGGTTCCTTACGAAAAGTTACTTGGCCGAAGAACTAGCGAGGATGGTTCTCGTTGCACAGGGCAAACACGGAAGACGCATACAGGAGTCTCCTTTCCAATATTCATTGCGTGTATTGATAAGGTCGCTGGCAAATACTCTGTGTCCTGCAGACGTTAAAGACTAAAGAGAGAGTGAGAATGCATCCTAAAGTGTATGAGGATGCAAAGTCGGGAGACTTTGATTCCCTGATGAGAACAATTTCAGGAAATGGAGAGGACCTTTTCCACGGAACGACACCAAATGGGAACAACATTCTTCACGTCGCGGCTCAACACAAGCAGGTAAATTTGATCGAACATCTTCTTCGACGTCCAACGGGACCGTCCCTTCTTTTGCAGGGTAACTCCAAAGGAGATACTCCCCTGCAGATTGCTGCCACACTGGGAAGCTGCAAAGCGGTTCGAGTTTTCACTGATCTGGCGAAATCGCTGCAGGGGTTCCTCAAAACGGACATGTTGACCCGTGCAAAGAGCTACTTCGAAAGCAGAATTCGCACGAGGATACCGCGCTGCACTGTGCAGTAAGAGGAGAGCATTATCAGGTGGTGAAGTTGCTGGTTGAAGAAGATCCTCAGTTGTGCGATATTACTAATGCTGCCGATGAGTCCCCGCTTTATCTTGCAACAGATCGAGGACTTTTGGATATCATTGAGCTGATTTTAGGTGCTTCCTCGTTGCCATCTTCTCATAAGGGCCCTAAAGGATTAACAGCTCTGCATGCCGCAATCGATCACACAAAGACCAGTAAGTACTACAGGATTCTAAGTCCAGTGAAACAAATTTTAACGGAAGTTCTATCTCGTGCAAGGCTTCTTTTAGGTGAGGGCTGCTGGTGTTAGCAGTGATGGTCGCCGTCAATTCTAGTTTATTTTATTTTATTTTATTTGTAATTTAGTGATAAGCACAATATTTATTTATTTATTTATTGTTACTCGTCACCCATTTTCCCAAGTTGAGCACTTATACGAAGGGGTTATGTTTTTGAAAAGATTTAACTTGTTATTCTGGTTGCATTTTATTTATTGATTTATTCATTGACTATTTTTCCTTTGTCCGAATAAAGAAAAACGGTTTTACTTTTTCAAAGGAATCAACTACATTTTGAATTATGTATCCATCTTGGAAAATCATTGTTTTTAAGATACTATTTTCTACATGCACTTAATTTCTTTCTACATATTTTTCCTAGATTTTTTCTCTTACTTAGGCTCTGTTCATTTCATAGAAAATACACATTTTTGGAAAATATTTTTTAGGAAGTCATTCTCTAGAAAAATGAAAATATTTTCTTGTGTTTTGGCTGAAATCTTAAAAAGAGGGAAAAAAGAGGGTGGGTTTTTTTTTTGGGGGGGGGGGGGGGGGGGGGGGCAGCTCATGGGATGAAATGCCATTTTAATTTCTATGTCAAATACGCTAAGAACAGTCTAAATCATGACCTAGTCCTATTCTATTTGCAAAGGTTGGTTGGAAATCCTGCAGAAGAGACCAGCATTGATCAGAGAGGGAGATGAAGTGGGTTGGACTCCTCTTCATTACGTTGCTTCCATCGGCAAAGTCATAAATGTTCGATTGCTCCTACAACAAGATACTTCTGTGGCGTACGATGTAGACAAAGAGGGGCAATCGGCTCTTCACATTGCAGCATTTGAAGGCCACCTCGATGTCATCGATGAGATTGTTAAATCCTGTCCTGATGCTTGGGACATAATAAACAACAAAGGTCGAACGGCTCTTCATGCAGCTACAATCGGTGGACAGAGAAAGGTAGTCAAGTACATACTCCAGATGCCAAACATGGAGTGTCTTATCAAGGAACAAGACACCGACGGAAACACGGCTCTGCATTTGGCTACGCATCATAAAGAATATGACATCATATACATACTTGCACAAGACAAGAGGGTAGACCGTTTCGCCACAAATAAGGATCATATGACTGCCCTTGATATTTTTTTGACTCATAAGGAGGTATGCTTGCTTGCTTGAACCCTATAGAGCCCCATTGTTCACTCGCAGAGTAATTTCTTCGATATCATCTAGAAACTAGGGCCTAGATGATGCTTGGTGCAAGCAAACAACCCAATTGGAGTGAGTCTTTCTAGGTCAACTTTGTTTTGCTTAGTGATTGTTTGAGCATATTGACTACATCGTCCATTTTCGTAGCAAATAGTAGCATAAATTGCTTTATCAAGTGTAACACACATTTGAAAAGGGGCTCGGAGTGAGGTGACGTCATACTTCGTATGAAACCAAAAATAAGAAATTTGGGCAGAATTGAACTTTGTCGTTAAGACGCTAATAAGCAAAGCTTCATTCCCTTCCACTTTACTTGACAGGGAAAAGTTACAAAAAAAAAAAAGGGTCATAAACCAATTGCATTAGCATAATTCAGTCATAAATCTTTTAATTAGGTTAACTTAATCCTAAATCTTTTCACTTTTGTACCAATCGAAAATCATTGATGTGGATGCCAACCGTATTACATGTCGCCAACGTGCCCATTTTTTTATTAAAAAATTAAATTATTTTACTTTTTTTCCTTTCCCTTTTTTTTTTGCCGATGGCTAGTAAGGTCGGTTGCACATGGGTGAGGGCAAGCGCCAGGGAGGCCCTCGAGGCCGTCCCTCGTAGATCTTGCACAGAAACAAAAAGGCTTATTATCCCACTTATTCTATCATTAATGCTCCTACAACAAAATATTAACATCAATTCCCATAGCTAATTCATTTAAATATAATTTGATATAATAGTTAACAAATCTAAATACATGCTTTGAAGTACTTGTGGTTATGTGTGTATGTGTGTGTGTGTGAGTTGTTATATAATGTTTCCACTTATTATTACTTAAATGTGTAGGGCATATATCTTCTTTCTTTCAAACTACCATTTAATTCATAAACTGGATGTGTGCACACAAACGATTTGACAAAGTAAAATGTACACTTCTTAGACTATTGAAAAAATTGGTTAAGTCATATTTACAAGTATCACAACAACAACAAAATGCAGCTAAAAACTTGTATTCAATTTTTTTTATTTTTAAACCTATAATATAGTCATAAATTTGCATTTTCAAATAGAAATTTGTCTTACATAATAGTTATCTTGCCAGAAGTCTTTACTGCAAAAATGTTAAAATTTAAGTCTTTATAATCCCACTAACGCTTATGGTCTGAAATAATCTAACTCATTCCCACATACGAACGCCCCACTTAAAATATAATTACATAAAAAAAAACCTACATATTGTATTCATAGCCAGCTGTTAACTGCACATTATGAAAAATATTTTAAAACAAATTTTCGTTTGAATAATTTTTTTCTTAGAAGCTATATGGTAACAAAGAATTCAAATAATAAGTGATAGTTTAAGACAATTTACTTAATAACGTTCAGTATTAGTTAGTTTTATTGTTTGGTTGATAAATGTGTGTGCACTCACTTACATAGGAAAAATTGCCCAAAATGTCCTAAACCTATTGTATTTTTGTTAATTCAGTCTTAAGTCTATTAAAATTTTGCCAATTGAGTCACAAGCCATTTTAATTTTTATCAATTGGGTCTATCCGATCAATTTTGATCAAAGATCATTTACATGAACTCTAATCATCCTATAGGTTGCTGATATGGAAAGTTACTAATTTAAAAAAAAATCAGATTTTTTTATATTTTATTTGCTTTGTTGTTCCCAAAGGCTTCTCATTCAACTTGCCATTTCATGGCATAAAAGATCATCGCACCACAGTTGTAAAAGAAAAAAAAGATAAATTTGAAAAAATGTTGAAGTAGTAACTGTTCAGACTAGCGTTGGCCATGCCACTTAAAAAGGTTGACATTTATGTTAGCAATTTCCCAAAAAAAAAATGGTAAAACATATAAAAAAAATGTTTAGAACTCAATTGGTAAAATTAAAATTTTAGCATTCAAACAGTTTTTGAGGCTCAAGAGAGAACCTACACCCTACCCCATAATGTTTTAGGACTCGCCGGGAGTTTTGTTTGTTGTAGATGGATTTTGAAAGCGTAAAATGAGGGTCCTGAAGTATTTTGCCGAGAAAGAACATTCATTAATTGATACATTCTGTACATTTCTTAGGTCGGCTACAGAGCTGCAAAAGCTAAACATGTGTTGGGAAGATCTGTTGGAATGCCATTTTATCAAGTATGGGTTATCGAAAGAAAGAAGAGGTTAGAGCAACTATTTGTGGGGGGTCAACCAGCTCTCACGACAATGTCAACGAAAAGCATTATCGAGCTTCAACTACTAGCGGCAGCGCTCATAGCCACAGTGACCTTCGCCGCAGCTTTCACGATGCCCGGAGGTTATAACAACGATGGACCGAACCGAGGATTGCTGGTTCTTGCTGGCAGGGCAACTTTCCAGGCCTTTGTGATAGCTACTAACAGTGCAGCATTCGGTTTCTCGATCCTGGCATTAGTCTTGCACTGCCTTACTTGCTTCACGTTAGACAACCATCAGGCGAGATACACCCACGTCGCCGGACATTGCATTTGCATTGCGGTACTTGGGATGGTGTTAGCCTTTGGTTGTGGTACGTATGCAGTATTGACCAGAACCATCGGGGTTGGAATTTTTCCTTATGTCCTGTCTGGATGTCTCTTGATTATGTACTTTCTTGGTGTTTTCCTTGACCCCCACACTAGTTTCATGACGCGATGCTCTTGGGCAAGACGTGTCCGAAACTTTCTGTTTGATTGCGGGATGTTCTAGGAAAGCTGTTGATAAGTTCACAGAAATTTTCTTTTCTCTTTGTCGGATGTTCATGCATAGGAAGGATGTACAACTCGATTCCATCACAGTCCACCAAATGAAAGCCAAAACGGCTAGCAGTTGCCGAGGAATTGTTTGAACTGCCAAGTTGGTAGTGTTGGGTGATAGTTGATCTTTTTTTGGGGTCTTGGTTGATAGTCGTTGGATCGCAAGGAAAGTGTTGGATTTTGGGGTATTTCAATTATATATAATTAAAAAAATGCTCTTCGTAGCACCCAATTCGTTTTACCGTTGATTGCAGTTACTTTAATTTCTATGAATTCCTTGAACATTCTTCAACTGTGGTAGACGTTTGAAGAATTCATGAGGTACATTCGCCAGATCAAGTTACTGGTTAGTAAATTACCCGTGGTGTAATGAATTTTTCTACCATCAAATTGCAACTCCTTTAAATTTTACAGATGGGCATTGTAGAAAACTAGAAATTAGTAAGTTATGGACGTCGTGTTGTATTCACCAACGTCAAATTAAAAACTAAGTTAGCTACTTCTAAATTTTATAAGTGAATTGGGTAAGAGATTAGTAAGCTATCGACATGGTAATGAATCAACACCATTGAATTGGGACCTGCCTTCGACTTCTATACATCGCTCTTTAAGGGCATAGTTGCACAAAACTACAGAATGTACCATAATGTTTTCAGCATCTACTGAGAGCAAGAGTCATGGCGGATGCAAGATCCTTCCCTTCCAATTATTTTAAAAAGTTTCATAAGCCTTCATTGTCACAACCCAATCATCGAAAAATCAAAATTGATCAGGCTAATGGATTACTAAACCTTCCAGATTGGACTTAACTTGGACCCTCTCAGGCCCATGCCACATCACGGCAGATTATCAAATTCGGCCTTAGTGTGATCGGGTAACGCGTACTTAGGTATACATGCTATCAAAGTCACCATCGATTTTTGGAGAAAGTAGATCAGAAATATCGTCGGGTGGTGGGAGTAGCCGTATGACTATAATGGGACTAGAGATTTGGTATCGAAGATTTAGTTGTGCCAATGTTGTCATTGACGCCTTGTCGGTACCTAAGTTGAATGATTTTTTAACTAAGATTTTTATGCAAATTAATCGAGATAAGGACGTCCTAAAATCTAGGAGTTCATATAGATTGGACTAACTAACCTATCAATCACAATTAGTAAGATAGATAAGTAAATCAAGGCTGCAAAATATGCAAATAAAATGCATCAGATCAGTACATGGCATCCCCAATAATGCCCTAAAGGCTTATAGAAGGAATATATTGAGGCTTGGAAGAAGTTTGATATAATTTGAAAGCAATTTGCCCATAAAGACAAAATCGTCATTTTATGGCACAACTTGCCCAAAGGAAAAGATTGTTGATTTTAAAGAGATTTGAAACCCAAATTATAAAAAAAAAAAAATAGAGTTGGCCAGTTGAATGAATCCCTTTTCCAATTTTCGATATTTTTTGAAATTTTTCTAGATTTTTAGAACGATTTGTCCTTTGATGGGCAAAATCATCATTTCAAGAAGAAACAGAAGTCAAAATCATAAGATATGGGTATGATCAATCAAGTTTAACCATTTTTCATTTTCTATAATTTTTGAAAATTTTAGGAATTTGCCAACACAATTTGCGCACAATGGGCAAAATCATTATTTTTAGAAGAACTGGGGGCCAAAATCACAAATATGAATTGACCAGTCAAAATTGACCATTTCCATTTTTTTAATTTTTGAAATTTTCCGAGTTAATTTTTCCACAAAAAACAAAATCGTCATTTCAAGAAGAAACGAAAAGCCAAAATCACATAACGACCGAATTTATTATCTTCATGCATAAGGATACTAGATTACACATAATGTTTTAGGATTTTGGGAATTTTTGGAAATTTTTTAGAATTTTTTCCAATTTTGTTAGAATTTTTTAGGACTTTTCCATTTTTTTGGATTTTAAAAAATCATTTTCTAATTTTTTTTAGTTAATTAATTTTTCGGACAGGGCCAGTAGACTGGGCCCATGCCATAAACGCCTAACTCGGGCCTTAAGGGCCCGAATTGGTCTAAGACACAAAAGCCACACTTTGGACTCGACCCAAATTTCATTTCTCTTTGTTCAATTTTCTTTTCCAATAGGCCCATTCCTAAATTCCGAACTAGCCCAAAATCTTCCTAGCCCAACTCACAAAAACGACCCCAATGTGCACACATAAACCAGCCCTTTTATTACCCACATTTTTTTATTTTTGTTTTCTTTCCACGATCATCTTCTTCTGGACTTCCTCGGTTGGAAGCCTCCCAGAGAACTCTCGAGCACCTCACCGAAGTTCCTATCTCTGGCCTTCGGCCACCGTTGTCGGCCGACACCCGCTGCCATCCTCGTCGGATCCGACGCAACCCGACTCCTCCAAGCCGCGGCCCGGGCACCGTAAACACAACGCTGGGTTCGCTCGGCCGCCGCAGCCGCTAGACAACGACATCACAGCTGCTGTTCACTAACGTCGATCTGCTACCACCGACCGCCTGTCGACTCGCACTCATTGGTTCGAAGGGCACACGCACACAAGGAGGGTCAACAGCAAAAGGGTTGAAGGCAAGCTTGTTAAAGCATTTTATCAGGCGGCGTAAACGACAAACACGCTAGAAAACAACGGTCCCAAGCCAAATAAACCCAACGTTACGCGAGACGACGATAGCGAAACTTAGGCCGTCATTCCAAGCAGAAACTGGGGCGATCGAGGGTTCGGGCTTACCCGGTCAGGGGCGAGATTGCGCTGGCCCAGCGGTCGTCCGGCGAGGGTGGTGGCCGACTAGGTCGACGGGGCCGAGGAGGTGACCGGCCTGGCGGGGCGAGACTCTCCCAGCTTTGTCCTCTTCGTCCCCTGTGTTTTCTTTTCTTTTGGCCTGGAGCGGACCCTGCTCTCAAACTCAGAGCTTTTTCCCTCGACCATCTACAACTCTTCCTTTTGTCGAAGCTCCTGAGCTCCCTTGTCCTTGGTCTCCTCCCGAATCTCTCTCAATAACTCTCTTTTTTTTTTCTTTTTTTCTTTTTTGAAGCTCAGAGGCCTCCCCTCTCTTCTCTGTGTGTGCTGTCCAAGAATCAAGCTTTGGGTCTCTCTCTCCAGATTCACAAGAAGCCTCACGTCTGTCACTGTCTGGACTCTATTTTTGTCTTGGCCTTGTGCGGTTTCGCTTTGCCTGCTTTGGAACTCCCCCAAGAACTCTTCTTTTTTCTCCTTGGCCTTTTCCCCAGAGCTCTCTTTGTTTCCACTGGTCTGGCCTCTTCCCCCTGCTGGAGCTCCCTCTTTTTCTTTTTCTTTTTAACCACGATGTCTCTCTTTGCCCCCGAAAAAAAGAGTGCCTCGGTCAAGATGGAGTATCCACTCCCTTTTTTTTATCTTTTGCGTGCACCCTTCTTCATTTTCCATCGGTCAAACTCCCTGGCTTTCTTACTTTCTCTTTTTGCCGCTGACTGGGGACCCTACAGCAGGTGCAAAGGACGAGAGTCTGGGCCACGCTATTCCCAATTGGTGCAAGACTGAGGCACTTCCCTTTCTTCTTCTTCTTTTATTTGCAGCCTCTGTTTCCGCGCGTTAGCCTTCAAGACATGTTGACCAATATCATACTCTTGTGCATAGCTAGTGCATTTGCCTTCCGCGCAAATATTATCTGATTCCCATCCGTATCGTTTCTAAGAGCTTCTGATTCCCCGTCGGCGTGACTTGTTCGAACGGTCCGAAAATTCCGCAATAAAATGGTTTTTTTGGGTTCAATTCGAACGTGCAAAAGAGGGCTTTTGAGGATCGAATTGAATTTTCAAAATCTAAAAAGGCCTTGGCAGAGAGGAAATTAAAAGAAAATTATCGACTATTTTTTTTTTTGTATTTTTGCGGCCATGGATGCTATTTTTTTATTTTGGAATATTTTTTAATTAAAAATAATAATAATATGCCAAAAAATCTAAAAATTATTTTTTATTCCAAAATAGTTGATTAGACTTGGCTAAGCTTCCAAAGTCAATTTTATAATTTTATGAATTTTCATGATATTTTTAAAGATTTTTATAAAAAAAATATTGATTAAAAATCAAGTATCAACGTTCATGTAAATGAAAATGTCATCTTTCTGGATGACCTCATAACTTTCAAGTCAATCCAAGGAGTAACATCATCATCCGCTAATGCACAAATAGGAGCAGTGGCTGATCCTTAAACGGCCTAACCATTCATTTGACACAAACCATGAACCCATGGGGTCCAACTACAAGGAGTCATTACCGTCGTCACGTTCTTTGCTAAAGCGGCATTATTCACCAAGGTCCCATATGCGTTTGCATGTCAGCGAGAGAGATCTTGAGATGGTTTCCCAAGTGTCACGTCCTTCCCAACACGTGAGAAAGACAGGTTTAGAGATCATGCCAACAATAGATCGTCAATTTCAAATTCCTTGGGTTCTCCCAAATCATTACCTTGCACAACATTAGGATTTTTAATGTTTTTTTTTTTATGATTTAACCTCCAAGAAGGAGCCACTAGTAGCCTATTAAGGTTGGTCATGACCCATGTGAGATACTGGAGGATATCTCACTACCTACCCATCTAGAGATTTTAAAATCGTTGACTTGATTAAACTAATTGTCTAACTAATGCTCTTTCGGTACACTAATTTGATTTGTTTATTAGCTAAGAGGTTCATTCAATTTTTTAACCATTTTAGTACCCTGTGAAGAATGTTCATGCATGAGTGCACAATCAAAGGCAAGTACACAACCACAGTTGATATGATGAAAGTAAAGTATGAAGAAGTGAATGTAATAAAGTATCAAGCAAAGAATACACACAGGCTCGTTATTAATCCTCAGGACGGCAACCCCATGAGTTAAATTCAAATTGAATAAATTCATCATCCGAAAGATCATATCAAAGGTACTCACTAAAAATTTTAAACTATATGTATGCTAAATAAATGAAACTGAGCTAAATCTAGTAGTAAAAGTTAAAAGCCTAATCAAGGCCTCTATATTTAGTCATCTTTTTAATTTTCTATTATTATTATTATTATTTTATTCCTAATTTGGATAGACTCGGGCCGGGTTCGTGTATGGGTCAATTTAAACTTTAGGAATTTGGGCCGTAAAAGTCATTGGGCTTTACATCTAAATTCTTCACTTACAATTCGAATTAAGACCAACTTCCCTAAAAGCTCATCAAATCCGAATTTACTAGAACCAGATTCAGCCCAATCCCTTCTGAAACCTATTCTTGAACATAGCCGCACTAAACCCATCCCCATGACAAATGCATACTAAAGCCCATACTAAACTTAATTTTCTTTTTCTTTGGGTCAAAACTTGTTTTCTATTAAAAAGGGCCTACTTACTCATTTTATCTTTCTTTCTATTCTTCTCTCTTTTATAGTCGTTGCGTGTGTTTTCTCTCAATTGTGTAGCCGTGCCTCAAAAGTGGCTTGTCTCGATTCAGTGTCTTCCCAACACCGATGATCAACTATGGCCTAGAGGAGGCGAGTACTGTCCGACAGGCTGAAGAAGGAAGGCGACGTCCGAAGGTGGTGGGGGAGGAATCCTGAAGCTTCTCAACCCAACTTCACTTCCATAGCAGTTTTTCTTCTCCTTTTCTCTTACCGTTTGTTTCACGGAAAATGACCTCCTAGGAGAAAATATTTTTCAGAAAGTCATTTTTCAAGAAAATAACAATATTTTTCGGTATTTGGTTAATACTTAAAAGTGAACTGAAAAAAAATTTCCGTCGTTTGACAAGTAATTAATTATCCGCCGGCGGCGGCGACCGGCGGCCGGCAGTGGGCAGCGATCAACGGCCGGGGACCGACGGCGGACGGCAATCGGCCATGGCTACCCGCCGCCGGCCAGGGATTGATGGCAGCGACCGATGGAAAATGATTTTCTCTTTTCAAAAGGAGAAAAACGTTTTCCAAACTCTTCAAAGAGATTTTTTCATAATAGGAAAATATTTTTCAAGTTTAGCCTATTTTTCGCCTCCCAAACACCGGAAAATCCGAAAAACATTTTTTAGAAAGCCATTTTAGAATCCGTTTGTTTCTCAAAGAATATAATATTCTTAAAAAATAAAAATATTTGTCAGGAATTTATTTTTCAAGAAGATAATAACATTTTTAAGTATTTGTTGAGATCTGAAAAAGGATTGCAAATATTTTCTATCATTTGATATGAAAAATATGATTTGATTTTACTAGATAGAGACATGTATTTAGACGTTAATAACTTGCCCATGGGCAACTGGAGAATCAAGTCGAGCATTAGAGTCTTGGGACTAGCCTTGATAGATCTCAACTTGGACATTGGGATCAAGGCATTAGCACCTAGGTCATGGGGTTGCCCCTGATGAAATAGGACGCAAACACTGGGGTACTTGGCCCTGCCTCGATGAACCCAAGTGTAGCCACTAGGGTTTGGGGTCCAGCCTTCATGGACCCCCACCCGAGCGCTAGGATCAGGGGATTGGCACATGGGGCTTGGGCCAAACATTGCTAAATCGAGGCATGAGCCCCAAGGTATTGAGCTCGACCTTGATGGACTTGAGGATGGCCACCGAGATCTCGAGCCTCAACCTCAATAGACCCTAGCTTGAGCATTAGGGACCCTATCTCGAGCCAAGGATTTGGGCACAAAATTTATGGACTATGGCCAAAGTGTTGGGGATCTAAGCTTGGATATGAAGATCTTACACTCGGCCTTTATGGACTAGGGCTTGGGTGCCAAGGCATCGGGCACAGACCTTAAACCTTTAGTCCTTGCATGGGCACTAGGGTCATAGGCTCGACTTCAATGGAGCGTAGGAGTCTAAGAACTGATTTTGGATGCCGAGGACCTGGGAATTAATATTGAAGTTTTTATGCCCCAAGCATAGAGGTTTTGGATCCAAGCCCAATGCCTAGTCATATTTTATAAAAAATAATTTTTAACTTTTCAAGTGAAAAATATTTTTTTGAATTTACACATAAATTTTCCGTCGACTAAGAAAATTTTTTCGTATATTTTCCGCGAAACAAGTTTTACTTCCCCTTATGCGGAATCAAAATCGGGAGGGCCATAATAACAAATTTGGACATGGGCCGTTTGAATTGATCCGGGCTGAAGTTGACATGTTTGGCGAATTGTACAAAACTTCGCTTGTGGGCTACGCAAAATAGATCAAGAACAAATTAGACCCCCCCCCCCCCCCCCCCCCCCCCCCTTTTTTTTTTATTTGTTTACCTATTTATTATTTTTGTTCTTTTTGCTATTGACTTGCAAATTTTTTTTTTTAAGAATGAACATTTAAATTGTTGACTAAAATCAGGTGCCAACACAGAGACATTGATGAATTTGACTTTCCTAGCTTCATTCAAGATCTTCAATCCAATCTAGTCCCCGATGTAAAGTTTGACCCATCAGAAATGCATGGATTGGATATCTTCTTCTTCTTCTTCTTCTTCTTCTTTTCCATTGGATTAATGGCAAAAAAATCCAAATTCTAGCACCGAGTAAGGGCGAAAGCATGCTACGACAATGTCACTCCGTGATGACAGTGCCATATCATAATATATTCTTTTATCCATTGTGTTACGTCCATTTTTCTCATGTCAATAGAATTTCCCTTAAATCATCCACTTTTCAATTTTGAATGCTCCATGATTAAATGAAAGTCATAAATCACCACGAAATGTGATCCCAGACCAAGTCATGGATTTACACCTCCTACACCATAAGGTTGTTGAGGAGGAAACTCCTTAAAGACGATGATTTCGTAATCCTTACATTCAACATGGTTAATCATTCATATATAAGGCTTAGAAAATGTTTCAATTTGTTCTAGGTTCTATGTCTCTGTTGACAGTGCAAGATGCAATAAAAATAGGGTTAATACCATTAAAATTCTCATACTGATATTCCATAAAATATTTATCCCAAATTAAGAGAACGACTTGCTGCTTGGTGTTTGAATCACAAAGCAATCTAAAAATTTTCAGATAGGGAGTTGGTGTCAATGGTAAGAAACAGAAGCGCGGAAACAAACGAATCATATGAAAGAAGATAAGTAATGTGTCGACTAATTTTTCACTTTCCATAAGAAATTCTATATGTCGCACGATATGATACTGTCCTATCACAACCTCCTTTCTTTTTTATCGTCTGCGCTTCCTTTCATCAAACGAATCATAAATTTCAATATGGGTGAAAGAGTATAAGTAACGTGGCTCTCTTTGCTGGTCAAGCAGTAGGGCAACTTGGACAACTTTTTCCTTTTCCAATGACAGCAAAAAAGAGCTCCAACATCAAGAAGGTAGGTTAGCAGATTCATCAATAATATTAGGTAGGTTTTATCAAGAAAGAACTTAGCATGCCCTGCAGCTGATTTAATTAGCGACGTTATGTTGTTTCATGTCTGCTGCGTAGGAAAATATTCTGTATGAATCATTGAGATCTCCAGCTAGTAAAGAAGGAAAAATGACATAAGTTCCAAGTTCCATCCAAAGTTCTCCAGAATATCTTGCAAATTGGTTGCAGATGGGGAGTGAGCCCAGGAACGTGCTACAGACCCTTTGAAATGCACAAATGTAAACATCAAAGGGCTAGTGATAGACGGTATATTGCATCATCCTTAAAACCCGACATTCCTCTATGAGGAAGTTAAATCTTTTACAGCACGGAAATCATGCCAGTCAATAATTCCTCCTTAAGGATCCGTCAAGGTTCTTAATCTAAGCCCACAGCATTACTAGCACAGGCATGTATTACTTCTATTGATGTTAAAAGGCCCACAACTGCAGTGTTGATGTGAGCCGTAATTTCCTAATTTGTAGGGATTTTATTTTTTCTCATGATTTGTAGGGAATTTTTTTCCTATTTTATAGAGACTTGACTTGTAGAAGAAATCCGTCAGATTGCATATCTATGAATCTGTACATACTTAATGAACTAGAAAAGAAAAAAGAGGGGTGAGGTATTTGACTGAGGACGTAGGTTTATTACCGAACCTCTTTAATTCGTATGTTCTTTATATACTTTTAACATGCAGTCAAGTATTCCTTCTAGGATCAAACTAGAAGTTGCAAACATTTACACCATAGTGGCATTGCTTAACAAAGTGTCATTCTGCATCGTGGGATCGCATTGTCCCTGCAGCCTCAAAGTTTTATACCTCAACATCTTCAAAGAAACGATAGACAAGAAAGAGAACTGACTGTGCATTATCTCAAAAGTTGGCCAGTAGTACGATAAAGAATATTATAAGACTTGTGAAAGGAAAAGGGGGAATAAAATCTGCGAACAATATATGCTGACTCTCGATATGTTTTCACCTCAATATCGAAAAGAAAGAATTCATAAAGGTGGGACAGACAGGTAAGTTGCAATGATGGCAGAGAGATAACTAACCGGCATGGCAACAGTAAGAATACATAGATTGCAACATTATCTTTTATCCATTCGCCACTTATTGAGCTAACTGTGTCGTCGATATACTGCATCAGCACAGTATGTTGGTTATGTTACATAAGAATAAGTGGAGTACAACTTAAAAGGGCAAAGAATAATTATTAAGGCAAGGAACATAACGGATTGTCACGGATTCATCTGATACAAATCGTTGTGGACAACAAGCAACAGTTGTACGACAACTTACCTGCTCAAGAAGTGGTAGTCCTCTGAGTCCCATGAGCAGTCTCCTATTTCTCGTAAAAGTACAAAAAAAAAAAAAAGTCCTAAAGCAATTGCATTGGTACCAATTATGTCCTAAAATTTTTAATTGGACCAATTTAGTTCTCAACCTATTTGCATTAGTACCAATTGAGTATATCTGACTAATTTGGATGAAAATTGCTGACATGAACACCAATCGCCACACGTGACATGACATACGTTCACATAAACATTTTTAGTAATATTTTGATAACTTTTTAGATTTTTTTAAAAAAATTCCTTTCTTTTCTGTTCTTATTTTTTACTTATAGTTGAGGGTTGGCAAGGGCCATCAACCATAGGCGAGGGCTTTGGTGCCCTTGCCATATATGGGTTTCCTGGTGGTTAGAGAGGGCTGCAACACCTTCCCCAAGGTTAGCGAGGGTTTGAAGCCCTTGCCCAAGGTTGGCGAGGGCCAGCTGGTGGCCCTTGCCAGCCTCCCATTAAAAAAAAAGGAAAAGAACAAAAAAGAGAGGGAAAAAAACAAAAAGTTAAAAAAAAATAAAGATATTATTAAAGAATATCTAGGTCAGCTTTGATTGTCCAACGTGACATGGCTAGCATCCATGTCAATGATTTTTAGCCAAATTGGCTTGATGGACTCAATTGGTACCAATGTAAAAAGGCTTAAATTGGTACCAATAGAAAAAAACTTAGGACTTAATTGGTCCAATTAAAAGATTTTAAAATTGAATTGGTATCAATGCAATATATTTAGCAATTTTTTTTTAATACTTTTCCCCTTATTTCTTTGCAAAGTAAGAGACAGTGGCAAGAGTAAATCAACAAAGCTAAGTCCATTTCCAATGAACTGAAAAAAGACAAATTATGGCACCAACGACAGAGCAAAGTCTATTCCAACATACATGAAAAAAAGAGTGGTTAAGTTAAACAAAATAATCCATTGCCAATGCAGTTTTGCCGTTAACAGATTATATAGTTCTTCATACAAATAATGTCCCAGGGATTCAGCAAGGATACAAATTAACAATTCCTTAAATAGACATAAGTGTAGAGCATCAGAAGAATAGTCATGTGAATTCAGTTATACATATAAATTCATAGTGGCGGCTAATGTGTGACGTAGATGAGGGTCTGCAAGCCCTAACCCACAGACACCCCTCCATCAAAGGTTGCTGGCCCTCACTAACACCCCAATGAGGGGTCACTGGCCCTCGCCATCAAAGTAGAGCAACTTTAGTTTTGTAAAAATTTCAAGCTTTTGTCACGTCTTTCTTGCACATAGGAAAATTGATATAGAGTCATTGAACCCTCGTAAAAATTTTTAGATTTTTATTCGTCATGGTATATGATGCAAACACTATAATAGAAAATATATGATTATGAGCTCCGACTTTTGCCAATGGATTATAGAAGCAGAGGTGATCCTCGAACTGGGGAGAGAAATATATAAAAAAAAAAATCGTAAACATGTTGTAATTGTGTGAACTATTTTTACCTGAGTTTGTGCACCATAAAGGTTTACGTATGTAAATCTTCGAGTGGGACGAGGCTTGGCTAGGGTCCATCGCGTGTAACATGATGAGAATGCATAGCTCATTAAGGGCCATGAAGGCCGAAAAGAATAAAGTACTTTTCGGTCAAAAAAGGAAAAAGAAAAAAGGGGGCAAACGAATATCATTACTTCAATAAATAACGTTTTTCATGTGCGTCGAAGTTTATCAAATAAGTTGAATCAATTCAATTCTTCAAGAAGAATGTTCGAATCGTGCATGTGCAATTGTTCTGACTTTGATGAAAAGTGGAAAGCAGTCCCGTTAACTCACTTCCTTCGACTGCACATGACCACGATTCTGATTCTTCATTTTTTTTTTATTTCTATTTCTGAGATAAGATTGGAATAGTAAGTTATTTGATAACGCAGTTTCATTTCTCTATTTTCGAGACTAATTTTAAGTCTAGAAATAGGTTTAGAACATAAATGAGAAATAAAAATTTTAACCCACCCATCGGTAGTCTAGCTGGTTTGCGCTCTGGTCCTTTCACGAGAGGTCCTGGGTTCCAACCTCGCTAGGTACCAGTGATTTAAGCGGAGGGTCGTGGCAGTGGGATGCTGCGCTAGTCCTCCCGGAAGATTAGTCGAGCTGCTCTATCCGTACCTAGCGATTTAAGCGGAGGGTCGTGGCAGTGGGATGCTGCGCTAGCCCTCCCAGAAGATTAGTCGAGGTGCGCGATCCATACGGACGCTGGCCCGGACACCTTCTACACAAAAAAAAAGAAATAAAAAATTTTATGCTTTTCTATTATGAAACGAAAATAGAAATTAAAACTACTCTTGTTATTGATCCTCGAGCATCGTCTGCTGGTCGTTGTCCCTCGGTCACAACAGTAGCTTCGCCTCTTGTCACAACTCTAGTATTTTATGTTGTTATTAAACGAATTTTATTTCGAAAGTAAAAACTTTGTGTCGTTATTAAATGTGTTTCTTTATTGAGAAACTCATTTAAAGAATAGAAATAGAAAAGAATTATTTCTGGTCAGAAATTGTTCTCAAAAACAGAATGGTTATAGTTCATGACCTTATTATTTGTTTGCTTGGGGATAACAGGAAGTCCGAACGGCACTTTGACATTTTGGGAACTGTTCTCTAAACCTGATAAATTTAATTCGACTTCACAAGAACAATCGACGGACGTCATACGTCTATAATTGTTCATTTTCGAGTACTCCTATGAAGCTCAACCAAATTTTCCTCTGCAGCATCCCACCTTTCGACCGGTCCTCTTAGGAAGCTCAGAGAAATTTCTCTCAGTTGAACTCAATGCTTATATAGATACGGGGACTTGCAACTACTCTGTGTCCTGACAATTATGGAGAGAGTGAGAATGCATCCTAAAGTGTATGAGGCTGCAGAGTCAGGAGACTTCCCTTCCCTGTTGACAATAATTTCAGAAGACGGCGAGGGCCTTTCCCACCACAGAACGCCAAAGGAGAACAACATCCTTCACGTCGCGGCTCAATACCAGCAGGTAGATTTGATCAAAGATCTCCTTCGACACCCGTCGGGACCCTCCCTTCTTTGGCAGGGTAACTACAAAGGAGACACTCCCTTACATGTTGCTGCTAAAGTGGGAAGCCACGAGGCGGTTCGAGTCTTCGTTGATCTGGCGAAATCACCGAACCAATCCGAAGCATGCAAAGAGCTACTTAGGAAGCAGAATTCGCGTCAGGATACCGTACTGCACTATGCAATAAGAGGAGGCCATATTGGGGTGGTGAAGTTGCTGATCGAAGAAGATCCTCAGCTGTGTGAAATTACTAATGCTTCTGATGAGTCTCCGCTCTATCTTGCAGCAGATCAAATACTTTCAGAGATCTTTGAGCTAATTTTAAACGCTTCCTCGTCGTCATGCGCTCATAAGGGCCCTAAGGGATTCACAGCTCTGCATGCCGCGGTGCGCTTCTCACTACCAAGTAAGTATCCCAAGATTATAAATCCAATGAAAGAAATTTTAACCCAAGTTCTTTCTTTTGCTCAAGGCTTCTCTTTGGTGAGATTGCTGGGGGCCAGCATAGCAATGGGATCGCGCTTTTTCCACTTCTTTGCCTTATACACTCTTTATCGCATTGTTAAGACTATATTATTCCTACGTGGCTCGCCTTTCAGCATTCCTCTCCTTTTTTTGTCTGCTCAAATGTAGTGCTCCTTTTCTTCTTCTTTTTTCCTTCTTTTCTTTTCTCAAGTGTAAAAGGTGATATTGATGTTGATGTTCTTTTTTCCTAACTGATTTGGGATAAAGGTGATGTTGACGTTGATGTTCTTTTCTCGAGTGTTTCACTCTCCTTCTTCTTATCTTTCTATGCCCCTTAGTGACCTACCAACACCAATGTCCTCTCTATTCCTTTTTATTTTTCCATTTTTTCGGCTTCGAACCTGCCTTAACTGCCTTTTTCTTTTTTTTTCCCCTATGTCATTTTTCTCTCACAAAACATTCAAATGCAGTGATAAGTTAAAATCGTTCCGTGAATCATTGAGAAAAGCACAAAAATGGAAAAGAGGGAATGGAGAGCGACTCTCCCCAGGACATTAGTTGCGTGGAAAGTAACACGTAGAAGGACAGTGATACCCACCACGAAAGAGTGCTTATTGAAAATATTAAAATACATTTTGGAAGAAAGTCAAAAAAAGAAGAAGCCTCAATTTTTGACTATTAATGAACAACTTAGGTGTGCTTAAGCCTCAATTTTTTACTATTGATTGTCAAAAATGGACAACTTAGGTGTGCTTGAGTTTGATAAAATTAAGTGTAGTCAAATAAAGACATTTAAGTTTGACAAAAATTAGGTATAGAATTGGCTATAAATATGTGTGGTTTTTTTTGTAAGTTTCATATCAAGGAGGAGAAGAAATATATAGAGAGAGAGAGTTCTTGTAAGAACAAGCTTAGAGCAAAGCTTGATTTTCTTTGTGTAAAACCTTGACAAAGGTATTTTGTAGTATTGCTCTCTCATTTGCATTTTTGTTATTCTCTCCAAATTAAATCCTCCAAGCTTCCGCAAAATTCCTCCTTCCTTTTTTTTTTATTTGGTTCCTACATTTGGTATCAGAGCCAAGTTATGGCGTCCACAAGTTCCGTTCAATTTCAACTTCCAAAGTTGAACGGAAAGAATTTCAACAACTGGTCCGTCCAGATGAAGGTTTTGTTCAAATCGCAAGATTTGTGGAACCTGGTGGAGAATGGCTACATCGAAGTAGCTAATAACGAAGAATTCAATGCCATGAGAAAGGAGGAGAAGGATTCGTTGGTGGAATCCCGGAAAAAAGATCAGAAAGCATTATATGCGATCTTTCAAGCCGTGGAGGAGACGATATTTGAAAAAATATCGAATGCCGAGACCGCCAAAGCAGCGTGGGATATTTTGCAAAAATCCTACAAGGGCGACGATCGTGTTCGAAGAGTTCGGCTTCAAACACTTCGAGGTGATTTTGAGTCTTTACGCATGAATGATTCTGAATCTATCTCTTTGTATTTTGATCGTGTACAAAACATCGTTAACCAATTGAGGGTTAATGGTGAAACACTCCAAGATGTACGAGTCGTAGAAAAAATCTTGAGGTCTTTGACTGAAAGATTTGACTACGTTGTTGCGGCAATCGAAGAAGGCCAAGATATATCAACTATGACGTTGGAGCGGTTGATGGGTTCATTATGCTCGCATGAGCAAAGAATGAATCAGAAGTCCGTCAGTTCATATCCCGAGCAAGCTTTGCAAAGTCGTATCGCTCCATCAAATCGAGGAAGCTATCAAGGAGGTCGAGGTCGCGGAGGAGGCCAAGGAAGAGGTGGAAATTCCAATTTCACCGGGAAATTTAAAACACGTGACAAATCAAAAGTCAAGTGTTTTAAGTGCAACAAGTTCGGACATTACAAATCCGAATGCCATGCAAAGGCGACGTACGAGCAGGCGGAGCACGCACATACCACTGATGCTGAAGAATACATGGTGCTAGCATATAAGAAGGATGACTCAAGCACTGTAGATACCAACATATGGTATCTAGATACTGGTTGCAGCAATCATATGACTGGCCGGAAGGAATTATTCTCGCAATTGGATGAGACGAGTCGTGGTGAAGTCAACTTCGGGAATAAATCAAAAATTCCCGTGATGGGCAAAGGTAACATTAATATCAAGTCAAAAGATGGTACTAATGTTGCTATTGCAGATGTTTACTTTGTACCAAGAATTTTTTGGAATTTGCTAAGTGTTGGGCAACTTTCTGAAAAAGAGCACAAAGTTCATATTGAAAATAGAATTTGCACCATCAGAGGTGTCAATAATAAGTTGATCACAATGGTGCAAATGACGAAGAACCGGATGTTTCCCATGACTCTTCAGACAAAGAATCTCTTGAGTTTTCAAGCAATGATGAAAGACAACAATTGGTTGTGGCATCTTCGGTTCGGTCATCTAAATTCATGGACTAAATCTACTAGTTAAGAAAAGGATGGTGATTGGCATGCCTTTAATTGACTGTCCAGATCGTCCATGCGAAGAACGTCTCGTTAGAAAATAACATCGAGAATCATTTCCAGTAGGGAAAGCCAGAAGAGCAAAGCAACTTTTGGAGCTGGTACATACAGATATATGTGGCCCTATTGAGGTTGAATCAGTCGGACAAAAAAGGTACATGCTGATTTTTGTTGATGATTTTACCAGAAAAACTTGGGTATATTTCTTGAGAGAAAAATCTGAAGCATTTGCCAAGTTCAAAGAATTTAAAGTCTATGTTGAAAAATATAAAGACATTGAGATCAGATAGAGGGGAGAATTTACCTCAAATGAATTTGACAAATGCTGTAAAATTCATAGAGTAAAACGTCAGTTAACTGCTAGCTATACACCTCAGCAAAATGGTATAGCAGAAAGAAAGAACAGGACAATTTTTGAAATGGCAAGAAGTATGTTAAAAGCCAAAAATTTGCCTAAGAATTTTTGGGCAGAAGCGGTTGCTTGTGCTGTATTTGTACTAAACAGGTGTCAAACAAGGAGTGTTCTTGGAAGAACCCCAGAAGAGGTTTGGAGCGGCAACAAGCCAGATGTTTCGTTTCTACGAGTATTTGGGTGCATGGCATATCCCCATATACCAGATGAACGAAGAAAGAAGTTGGATGACAAAAGCGAGAAGTGCATCTTCATTGGCTATAGTGACACAACTAAAGGTTATAAGCTGTATAACCCAGTCACTGAAAAGGTAATTATCAGCAGGGATGTCCAGTTTTTTGAAGATGAAGCTTGGGACTGGAACCAAAAGGGTGACCAGAAAAGCATCACCATCGAAGATGAACCATTGGAGAAAGAAATAGAAGAGCCTCCATCATCTTCAACTAGTGGTACATCTTCACCAACAGCAGCTTCAGAACCACCACTACGTCGTTCACAACGACTGAGGGAGACGCCAGCAAAATTCAGGGATTACGTGGTCACAGGAGGCGATGGCAGTGATAATAACGGAATCACTGATGAAACATTGGTAAACTTTTGTTTGTTTGCTGAATGTGATCCTGTAACCTATGATGAAGCAGCTGCAGATGAAAGGTGGATTCATGCAATGGATGAAGAGATTCACTCCATTGAGAAGAATGACACATGGGTGCTAACTTCTTTACCACCTGGTAAGAAACCCATTGGTGTCAAGTGGGTGTACAAGACGAAGTACAAACCCAACGGTCAGGTGGACCGTTACAAGGCCAGACTGGTTGTAAAGGGCTACAAGCAAAAGCCAGGTATTGATTATTTTGAAGTTTTTGCACCAGTGGCTCGGATGGATACCATCCGGATGATCTTAGCACTTGCAGCTCAAAATCATTGGAAGATCCATCAAATGGATGTGAAATCAGCATTCCTCAATGGTGTTCTTGAAGAGGAAGTCTACGTGGAGCAACCACAGGGTTATGAGAAAGGGCATGAAAATCAAGTTTACAAATTGAAGAAGGCTTTGTATGGGCTAAAACAGGCACCTCGTGCTTGGTACACGCGTATCGACACATACCTGTTAGAGCGTGATTTTCAAAAGTGCCCGTATGAGCATACACTGTATATCAAGTCAAATACTAACGGTGACATAATAATTGTGTGCCTTTATGTTGATGACTTGATATTTACAGGCAGCTGTGAAAAAATGTTTTCAGAATTCAGGGAGGCTATGACTAGCCAGTTCGAGATGACTGATTTAGGATTGATGTCCTATTTTCTTGGGCTTGAAGTGAAGCAGACAGATAATGGCATATTTATTTCACAGCAGAAATATGCTAATGATATTCTGAAGCGATTAAAAATGGAATCGCTCAAACCAATTCGAACTCCCGTAATTGAACGTTTGGAGCTGAAGAAAGAAGGAACCGGTGAATTGGTAAATCCCACTTATTTCAAAAGCATTGTTGGCAGTTTAAGATATTTGGCTTCTACAAGACCAGATATTACCTATGGAGTGGGAATTATTAGCAGGTTCATGGAGAAACCATACCAATCACATTTACAGGCGGCAAAAAGAATTTTGCGGTATGTCAGTGGAACTCGTGATCATGGAATTTTATATTCTTATACTGACAACTTTGATCTGTTGGGGTATACAGATAGTGATTGGGCAGGTGATACTGAGACTCGAAAGAGTACTTCAGGGTATGCTTTCTTTCTTGGATCAGGAGTAATTTCTTGGTCTTCGAAAAAACAGCAGGTTGTTGCACTCTCGACAGCTGAAGCAGAATACATGGCATTAGCTTCAGGGGCCTGTCAGGCAATATGGCTTCGATGGATGCTGCGTGAATTGATGCATGAACAAGCAAGTCCTACTAAATTGATGTGTGACAATAAGTCGGCTATTGCATTAGCCAAGAATCCTGTATTTCATGGCAGGAGCAAGCACATCGACATCAAGTATCACTATATTCGTGAGCAAGTCAAAGATGGTGAAATTGAACTTAATTTCTGCAGATCAGAAGACCAGATTGCAGATATCCTGACAAAACCATTGAAGGCTGATTTGTTCGAAAGATTGAAGACGATGCTTGGCGTTATGAACTTCCAAAATCAATTTTAAGGGAGGCTATTGAAAATATTAAAATAAATTTTGGAAGAAAGTCAAAAAAAGAAGAAGCCTCAATTTTTGACTATTAATGGACAACTTAGGTGTGCTTAAACCTCAATTTTTGACTATTGATTGTCAAAAATGGACAACTTAGGTGTGCTTGAATTTGATAAAATTAAGTGTAGTCAAATAAAGACATTTAAGTTTGACAAAAATTAGGTATAGAATTGGCTATAAATATGTGTGGTTTTTCTTGTAAGTTTCATATCAAGGAGGAGAAGAAATAGAGAGAGAGAGAGAGTTCTTGTAAGAACAAGCTTAGAGCAAAGCTTGATTTTATTTGTGTAAAACCTTGGCAAAGGTATTTTGTAGTATTGCTCTCTCATTTGCATTTTTGTTATTCTCTCCAAATTAAATCCTCCAAGCTTCCGCAAAATTCCTCCTTCCTTTTTTTTTTTTATTTGGTTCCTACAGTGCTTGACTCAGCGGCGGCTAGAGTATCGCTTTCATACGGCGGGAGCCATTGATTCAAATCTAATAGTGGGTAAACCGGCTGAAAACCATGCTTTTCCCAGCATGACAGCAAGCACACCGCCACATAAGGGACTAATGTTGTAAAAAACACTGTGACTCGGAGTGTATAAATAAAGGAGCAGTGGAGAAAGCGCAACAATTTATTTATTTATTATTCTTAATTTTATATTGGTGAAAGTTACAAACCTTTCCACATGGCTCTTGGCCTCTTGGCTGGCGAAAGTTACATCGTTAAACGGTTCGGCTCTCTTAGTTTGCGGACCGAAAAAAGAAGAGAGATTGTCCACAGTACAATATGACACGGTTTCCCAAGGAACCAACTATATTTGTGATTACATGTTCGTTCGAAGAAATTATTTATAATAAAGTTCTATTTCCTTTGCAGAAATTGAATGATTTTCGAAAAATTTCAGAACACTAATCGCTTTTATTGCTTATAAATAATAATACATAAAAAATATTTTTATCGTTCAATAAATTTTTTTTAATATCAATTACTATCGAAGATGAGAATACATTTTATTAGTTAATTATTTAAAACGATATAAGCGATAATTTTTTATTTGTGTCAAAAAGTGCTTCAAATCTTTTTTTTTTTCTAACAAATGAAACTAAAGACTGCATTTTCTGTTTCTATAACTTATTCTCGGCACCATCATCATCAAACCGTCCTGTGGCGGCAGTGGTAGCAACCACCGTCACCAACATACCCATTCGTCTTCCATTTTCTCTCTCATCCAGCTCGTTCTTTTATGGATATTCTTCTTTATTTCGACATTTTCTTCTTATGATTACTTGCTTTTCAGCTTACACCTGATAATAGGGCATATTGTTATATATATGTATGTACGTGTGTATATATATATATCCAAAAGATCAAGGTATAAATGCAAAATTTTTTAACCCTTGATGGAAATTATGATGTCTGGAAAAAAGGGGGGTGCAATCATTTCAGCATTGGAAAAATGCAGATGAAAAATTACTAGAAAATGTCTTAAATATATTTTAATTGTGCTAATTCAATTTTGAACTTGTTTTTTCTTTGATCAATTGACTCCTAAACCTTTGTGTTTGTCTGACCAAAAAAAGGAGCCTTTTATATTTGTGCTAACTCAGTCAATTTGGTCGAAAATCATTGGTATATATGTGGAAATTTTTTTAAATAAGATTTTAATATTTTTTTGAATTATTTATTTATTTATTTATTTATTCTCTTTTTCTTCTTTTTTCTTTCCTATTTTTTTTTCTTCTCATCCTTCTTCCTTTGGAGGTCACCAAGTGCACCGGATGGTGGAAGAAGGAAGCAAAGGAGAAAAGGAAAGAGAAAAAAAAAATTGAGTTGGGCACGACACTCCCGTGAAATGGTTGGCATCAGAGTAAAAAGCCTTGGTCTTTTATTCTAGCCTTGATAGAGCAGATGCCTTGCTAAATAGAAAGGGAACTTCTTCTCGATCTACTTTACGAATTTCTGATAAATTCAGCAAACAAAATCAAGAACTTTACAAGTTCCTGCTAATTGAAGGTAGATTAAAGGTAGTTGGATTCTACATGTGTTGCACAAGATCACTAGAAACTTCATACTAATCATGGCATATGCCTCCCCAGCACGGAGACAAAGGGGAAAGCTAAATGGGATAAAATGCAATGTTAAATAAGTACGTCGATATGCTAAACGCTGTCCAAATCATGACATGTTCGAGTTGTGTTTGCAAAGGTTGGTGGATAATCTTGGAGAAGAGACCAGAAGCGATCAGAGGAAGAGATGATCTGGGGTGGACTCCTCTTCACTATGCCGCATGCTCTGGCAAAGTCGAAGAAGTTCAACTGCTCCTCCAACACGACACTAATGTGGCGTACGACTTAGACATTAAGGGGCAATCGGCGCTCCACGTCGCAGCCAAAGAGGGCCATGTCAGTGTCGTCAACGAGCTTCTTAGATCCTGTCCTGATGCTTGCGACATACTGAGCACCAAAGAGCAAACAGCTCTTCATGCAGCTGTCGTCGGTGGACAAGTAAATGTAGTCATGCACATACTCCGGATGCCAAACCTGGAGTACCTTATCAACGAACAAGACATCGACG
Source organism: Psidium guajava (assembly GCA_016432845.1). Classification (NCBI taxonomy): domain Eukaryota; kingdom Viridiplantae; phylum Streptophyta; class Magnoliopsida; order Myrtales; family Myrtaceae; genus Psidium; species Psidium guajava. The sequence goes on from CM028232.1 coordinate 11,189,585, forward strand.
GAAACACGGCTCTGCATTTGGCTGCGCATCATAAAGAGTACAACATCATATACAAGCTTGCACGAGATAAGAGGGTGGACCGTCAGGCCACAAATAAGGATCATTTGACCGCCATTCAAATTTTTCTTGCTCATAACGAGGTATGCCTGCTTGAACACTATAGAGCCCAATTTGTTCATTCGCAGAGTAATTTATCAGTATCCTTTAAAAACCGTGGCCCAGTTAATAATCAATTCAGGTACAAAAAAAAAAAAACAATTGAAATCTATATTGCGTCAACTTGTCTTGCTCATTCAATTGTTTTGTTTTAGCATATTGACTACATTTCAGTTTTCCCAGCAAACAGTAGCATAGATTGCTTTATTAAGGGTGCCATACGTTTCAAAAAGGGACCGAGAGTGAAATGATTTCATACTTCATATCCACATTCAAATGAAAAATTAAGCTTTATGATTGAACAACGTATTAAAAAAAAGCTCCATTGCCTCATACTTCACTTAACATTTATTAGCACACTAACTATTACATTAATTAGGCAAAATTTAAACAAAAAAAGGCTTTTTTGTCCGGCTTGATCATCATTAATGTTACTATAACGGATTGTCAACATCAATTCGCAAAACAATGTGAATTTTTTGTGGTTCATTCATGCATATGAGTTGGTATCTATCTAGGATTAACTAAATCTGTAGGGTCATAACTCTTTTTCTTCTTCCTTTTCAAAACTTTGTCTACAAATTGGATGTGTGCACAAAAATATTGGTGCATTTATTTTGCGAAAAATGATTGATTTGAAAAATATTTTCTTAAAACCGATCCTTTATATTGCTTACAAAAATAAATTAATAAAAAATTATCATTGTTCACGAAAATATTTAAGAGATCTATGAGCCGTTACTCAATCGATTAGTTATGAAACACCATTAGCTTTTTATGTGTTATCAATATCTACGTGCGTTCGTTAAAAGCCCACTTAAAAATCTGATTAAAAAAACGTGTTAATAGTAATAGTGAACTGCATGTAATAAAGATAGTGTAAATAATATTAAGTTTGAACATTTTGTTGCAAAGTTATAGTTTTAGACAAACCCCTCCGTAAAGCAGTATTCAACATCAGTCGCATTTATTGTTTCGTTGATAAATATATATTAGCTGTCTAAAATAGTATGTATGCCATTTGTAAATGTTGTCGTATGATCATACCATATCATCAAAACAAAAATTTTCACTTAGTACAGATTTCCTATGCATGCAACAGGTAGGTCTTCAATCCGTTCAAAAGTAATAGTGTGTCCTATACATCTTGAAAGCAATGCAAAACATTTGGGGCTGGGTCCCTCTATAAGTCAGGGGACAAGTTAAAAGAAAAGGAAAAAGAGGAAGAAATACATATAAATATGAACTGTCCAATGGCTTTTGTGCTGAGTTGTCAATCGTTTAAGGGGTCGCTCTAATTAAGATCTAACGTAAGAAAATCCCAATCCAAAAGTTGATATGCATGTTGTGATTTTAAAAAGGTTTTTGAGGTAAAAGAGAGAACGTGCACTCTGCCCCATCTGGCAAAAGATATAAAGCACAACTCCTAGATAATTGCCGGGGGTCATCGGTTTCAATATGAAAAGGTTCTAGATCTAGAATTTGAAACCTAAACCTGATATAATCGGTTATAAGTCTTTAGAATGCTAAAAACTTATTTTTTTCTGATTTAATTTTCTAGCAAAATAATATGAATAATTATAAAACTATTCAAAGTAAAAAATGAATAATGAAAATTACTATCTACAAAAAGCAACAATCGTGTCTCATGAGATTAGATTTTAGGGAAAAAGACATTAGGGTTTGGCATTTTAAGTCATGAAACCAATTCATTAATCGCTTTGGACTAGTTCGGTTCCTAAGTGGACATTCACTCGAAATCGGGAATCGGACCTGCTCCAATCGGTTCCGAAAAATCTAGCACTGGTTCTCGCACCTATTCCAGCGAGAACCGATTCCCAGGCCTACTTCTCGGGTTTGCAGCAGTCTCGAGGAGTTTGGTTTGTCATAAAACGGTTTTCGCTGCGTAAAGTGAGGGTCTTGGAAGTATTTCGCCGGGAAAGATCACTCGTTAATTAATACTTTCTGCACATTTTTCAGGTGGGCTACGGAGCTGCAAAAGTTCATCATTTGCTGGAAAAAGGAATCACGAAAGTTCAATGTGCTGTGCCTGGATCCACAAAGAGTGATACCGCCCTCCAAGGAGATTACGATGCGTATGTCAAGTTTCAACTACTAGTGACAGGGCTCATAGCCACAGTCACCTATGCCGCGTCCTTGACGATGCCCGGAGGTTATAATGGCCAAGGAATGGCGAATCTTGCTGGCAGGGCAGCTTTCAACGCCTCTGTGATTTTGAACTCCGCAGCGTTCGGTTTGTCGACGCTGGCATTATCCTTACAATATTTTGCTACTGCCAGGAGCAATCACCTAAAGGTAGGATACGCCTACATTTCAGGTCTATGCACTTACTTTGCGGAGGTTGCGATGATACTAGCCTTTGCTTGTTGTACGTATGTTGTATTGCCCCGGACCACCGGACTCGGAATTTTTACTCTTGTTGTGTTTGGAGGTGGCCTGGCTGTGTACCACATCGCTCTTTACTTTGACCCCGACCTTAATTTTTTCGGGTCGTCAGATAGCCCCCTTAGAAGATACGGTCGAAAGTTACTGTTTGACTGCTGCTACTAAGTCGGGCCGGTTCTATAGTCCCGGGACCTTGTCACCAGGAATTATCAGCAGTCAAATGGAAGCACTTTTATGCCAGCCGTCCTACTCAAAAACATGTCGACGTCGCCTCCTTGGATCGCGCGGCTGAACTGCAGCTGGTATTGCTAGGTTATAACCGTTTGGTTTGCAGGGAAAATTGTCGGATTTTGTAGCATGTGTGATTTTTATTTTTGTTTTTTTTTTACCGTGGACTGCCATTACTCCCTAGATTTCTTGAACATTCTTCAAGTTGCTATATGCTTGGAGAAGTTTATGATGTAAACTCGCAAAATCAAGTTATTGGTTTGTGAATTACCCGTATTGTAATCAATCTACCAATGCTAAATTCTTTTTTAAATGTATCTTCTTTTAAAACTTTACAGCTGGACACACTAGTAATTCAACGTCATTTTTGGGTAATTCTACGGTCATACATCGAAGAGATTAGTCGAATTTCTCGATGTATAATTCCAACATTGGTATCTGAGCCTGGGTTTAGATTCTTTTCTTGTTTTCCATCCATTTTTTGGTTTGTCGATTGATATGATTTTCCTGATCTTTCTGCACATTGGAAATGATAATATTACCGCATGAATAGATAAATACGAACTAGGTACGAAGAGACACGTCTCGGGATTGAAGACGGCTGTATTGTTTGGAGATTTTCTCCGAAATTTTATCCCGTGAAAATTATTTTTGATCATATCGTGAGATAGATCTTGTCAAGATGAGATCAAGGATGGGTGCAGCCCTCTCGGGACACTGCATGTGTGACCGGGGACGTAGACTTTGGTTCGGCTAGCAACCGTGAGGAAAAAGGTAAAATGGAGCAGAAATGGCGAGTGGACCACACGAGCCAGCGTGTGTGCCTAACATGTGTTGCGTTGCTTCAGGCGCGTTCATGGCACCCGCCCGGGCTGGCCTTCTGGCGCAAGTTTTTTTTTTGGTAAAAAAAAAGCTTATTCATTCAAACAACAAAAGTTTGTTTTTTTGGTAAGGGTAAAATGAAACAATAAGAGTTCACGTGAGACAAGCCCAAAGAAGGGGTGTCACAACACAAGAGGGCCCATAACGATTGTGGAGGGTAACATAACCACGACCGAGGTAGATAATCTAAACGGTGGGCCTTTGAGATCCAGTCAGCTACCTTGTTAGCAGCCATATTACAATGGGCTACAATGACATTTGGGAAACGTTGAAGTTGGGCTCGGGCTTCCAGGATGATGCCTTCAATCTCCCAGGGGATGGGTTCTCAATCAAGTATAGCCTCCACCACAACTGTTGAGTCAGACTCCAAGTACAGGAACTCAAGTCTTCTAGAACTGAGATGTTTGACCGCTTCCAACAGAGCCCTAGCTTCCGCTTGAAGAGGCGATAAAGTTTCAATTTTTTTCGCAAATCCCTCCAGCAGATTTCTAGATCTGTCTTGGAGAACCCCGGGCACCATTGCAGATCCACTTTTAGCGTCAAAGGAGGCGTCGATGTTCATCTTGAGGGCTCCATCTCTCGAAGGGATCCATTTTAATGGAGCAAAGGTGAGTTCTTCTTTATCGCAGCTTCTGTTCCATCTTTGATAGGTCTTAAGGATGGCTTCAGCTTCTTCGATTAGGGCTTCAGAGGTTGGAGGTTTTTTCCGGAAGATGAAATCATTGCAAGCTTTTCAAATGGACCAGAGATTTGTAGTGATTACCTCGAACTGAAGAGGGTTAGTTGAACTCCTGCTTTGTTCATCAAGCCATTTGTCAATTCTGGTTGTTGCAGAGATTGAGATCTGCAATAGACTTTTGGATGTTTCCATATTTTTGCACTCCATGGACAATAGAAGAACAAGTGCTCGGTGGTTTCAACTTGGTGATTACATAAAGGATAGAGGCCTTCATCTATGATTTTCCTTCTCAGTAAATTTTCTCTTGTAGGTATCGCATCTTGACAGATTCTCCAGATGAAGATCTTGACTTTCGAGGGTACATGGAGATTTCAGTTTCTATGCCAGAGCTTGCGTGAAGGACTAAATGAGGAAGATGCTTGAACTGATTTCTGCATACTGTCTTTCTTTCGAATAAAGTTATAAGCACTTTTAACTGAGAACAAGCCAGATCAAGTAGCTGCTCAAATTACGGTTTTCAAATAGGAATCCGCATATAAGGATACCGATCAAGATTCGTAAAAGGAGAAGCATTTAGATCTCATGTGGTATTGGAAGAGATTAAGCTCTAGTATGTTCATCATTTTAAAGCTTTCTACTTCATTTCATCATGATTTATCTTATTGACATCCCGATTTCTATTAAAATAAAATATCCATTCACAAAGACTATTGAAAGCATATCCATTATGAGAATTATCCATTTTATTGACTTCTTTTTGAAGCCGCTTCTGATTTAACAGGCAGAGAATGAATCGGACTTCTTTCTGAGTGCTCTATGCTGGGTCTCCTCTATTATCCTGTCTCTATGAGTTTTCGTTGCGTTTTTGCAGATTTCTGTTAAGCGCACGAGATCACTATTTTACTTTTATCGTGTATATATTTCATGTTTTGTTGTCTTTTGCCGACGTTGCTAGTACTAATTTTACTTTTTTCCGTGGATTCTCTCGAGAGAATCTCTTTATTAAAAGTTTTTTTTATTCTATCATTCGTAGTTGGCAGATCAACTCTACTTTATACCACGTGATTCTTTCATTTAACATGTTGGAATTGAGCATCTAATGCAATAATCACACTTTCCTAAGGTTTCTCCTAGTAATCCAAGTAGGTCCTTCGATAGCTTATATTTTTTCCTACGATTTTATAAATTTAATATAGGTATTTCTGGAGAAATATAGTCCTGGTGGCAATTCTGTAAATATCAGAATCTATAAAGAGGAGAAAAGGTAATATAATAACAAGTTTTCTAGAGTTACTTTGGGGTAAAAACCAATTTGGGCTTCTCCTATGTACTTACTCCAACTCTCGCCATTATGTCTCCAACTCTCAGTCATCCTGCTCTGTTTTCTTTCGGCAGATATGAGGCCCCATTCATTTAGGCATTTTACCAAGCAAATCTGTGAGAAACACATCTGTTTCCATTTCACCCGACTGTCAAAAACTAAATTAGCAATCCAGCAAAGAGTCCATCGCCATCTAAGGATCCGCCTTAAGTAGTAGAACATGTACGAATGGACGGATGATCAGTTTCACAGAATCGAAATTTTCCAAACATTAAACCGTACGAACCAGAAAGGAAGAAACAGGGGAGCGGACCAGGCAGAGAAGAGGAACCAAAAGTCGGACAGCTCCACAAACTGAAGCCAATCACGCGATTGAAGGAGGAACCTAAGCCGATCACTTCGGTGTGATGCTAAGAAGATTTTGCGAGAAAACAGAGCAAAAGAAGAGCAGCAGAGCAATCGTTGGCCTAACCCATATCAGGCGACGCTTGTTTGAGACCGATTACAGAGCTTATTGCGTCATCTCAGAGCAGAGCAGAGCAGAGCCAGAGACATGTGCATGTACTACTCACCTACCTGCCACTTGAAAGAATGGCACCCTCAGTGAATGAAGGCCCAAGCTGCTGCTGCTAGTCTTCTATGTGCGTCAGAACAGAATCAGATGAAGTCGCCAATTTGAGGTTGTGGCTAGAGAACGGGCAAAGGAGAGCTCTACAAAACCCCGGGAACTATTCCTCTGTTATTTGACTGGCAAAAAGCCGGTTGCCTGTTCGAGCGTCCGCAGGCTTCCACAGTGGACGTTTTTCATTCTCTCTATCTTATTTATTTATTTGAGGCTTTTGCACTATGGAAGCTTGAAAGAGATTGGATAAGATATTTTCGATGAACAAGTCATGATTAGTTTGTAATAAATCTTACTTAATCGTACTACAATTTATTTTTGTCGTGGAATAATAGATTATAGGGATCTGTTGACCGATGTCCATGCGTCGACCGATAGGTTCCATTTTTTTTCCACCACTTGACTTGAATTGATTCGTCAGGGTTAGGGAAGTTCAAAAAATACTCTGGCACGTTTTTAGGTTGGGACACATAGTAATTACTCTCATTTGTTGCAAATCAATGTAAAGTTTCTAATGATTTTTCAATGAACTGGTAGTTTGTAACACGTGCAATTTTTGTCATATAACAATTTATTTTGATTGTAGCACAATAGATTCGGCCTCGGATACCAATCTACTGATGTCCACCCATAGGTCCTCGATTCCTACATGGTTTGCTCGCTTTGCAATTTCCATGGTGCATGATAGTTGGGAAAATTTGAAACACTCTCATGATATTTGAGGGAGTAACACGTTCGTTTGGTTGGAAGTCAATAAGGATTTTCATGAAAGGCTTCTCAATGAACAAGCCGTGAGTGACATCGAAAGTGGTCTTCGATCAATCTTGGAATATAAGTGTGAGCCATTTCACGGGAAAATGAATTGCACTACGAAAAAATGTATGGTGGTACGACCGAGTACGACGTGCTCCTTGTAGAGCTAGTTTGCCCTTTTAGGTTGCTATGATATAATGAACTCAATTACTTTTTCATTAGTAAGAATGGTGAGAAGTGGTGAGGCGTTATAAGGGTCTCACACCTATTATGGTGTGATTGATTTGAATCATAGCTACTTTACATCACCCACATCTCGAAGGTCTAGAGTTGGTCAACACATCAACATAGCCTCACCGAGATGCTAGCAATTAGGAGGCTTTACGACACGAGGTATACCACGGCTAGGTAACGCCTAGAAAGCATCACCCTTCTTTAGGAGCATCCATATCGTGTCTGACACTCTTCGACATGCAATCAACACATGATCTGTTGGGATTTCCCAGGCGTGGCACACAATAAACAATCAAATTCAATCAAAGATAGTGGAGGAAAATATACAAACGTGTGCCTTATCCCTTAAGGTTCCTCATATGCTTCAATCGAAAATCTAAACTATTTAAAAGTGGGCCATCGAAATACCTGGAATTTAGAGCTCGAGTCGTCTTCATTCAGGTGTCCTTATTGTTGTCAAGTGCCGAAATATCCACCCCGGTACTTGCACCAATCTCATCTTGTCAACCTTTTGCACTCATAGCCGCACCATTACCCACTGAACTTGAAGTTGCGCCTCGGCCACCTTGCCAATGCCATCCACCTAGGTATCTTCAGGACCACCACTGCGCTGTTGTGGCTTCCGATCAATTTTCTTCGGACTCTAAGGTGACTGAATCAGGTATTCTGTCCCCTTTCTCCAAAGGTTTATCATATTCGCGCTTTTCACCCACTCATCGCTTTTTTTTAGCCTCCATATCATCTAAGCAGGAACCTGAAACTTATGACGCTGCATGTCAATCTCGCAAGTGGTGGGAGGTAATGTCTTCTAAGATACAACCCCTTGAACAGAATGACACTTAGGAAATTGTTCCTCTTCCTCTTGGCAAACACCCCATTGGATGTAAACAGGTTTATTGAATCTAATATAATTCTGATGGCATCATTGAGCATTACAAGGCTTGACTCGTTGCAAAGGGTTACACTCAAACAGAGAGAATTGATTACTATGACACATTTGCGCCCTTTGCTAAAATGGTAATTGTTCGCCTTTTATTAGCTCTTGCTTCAATTCGTCATTGGCCTCTCTACCAACTAGATGTGAATAACGCTTTTCCGCATGGTGATCTTGATGAAGAGGTCTACTTGAAGTTTCCACCGGGTTTTCATACTAAGGGGGAGAATTTAATCTGTCGACTTAAGAGATCTCTCTATGGCCTTAAATAGGCATCAAGGAAATGGTTTGCTAAATTTTCTTCTGCACTACTTGATGTTGGTTTTCAACAAGGCAGACTATTCACTTTTTACATTGGTTTGTGGCTCTGTCTTGACCATTGTTCTTGTTTATGTGGATAATTTGGTGATAACGGGTAATGACGAAGTTATGATTCAACTTCTCAAGCAATTTCTTGATGCATAATTTCATATTAAGGACTTGAGTACTCTCAAATACTTCTTGGGCATTGAAGTTTCTTGTTCGAAGTATGGGATTTTCTTGTCACAAAGGAAATACGCTCTTGATATTTTATCTGATGTTGGTCTTCTTGGAGAACGTCCCGTTGATACTCTGATGGAACCCAATATGTAGTTTTCAGACTCCTCTCCAACTCTTAAGGATCCGAGTTCATATCGATGACTTATTGGCAGCTTATTATATCTTACAATAACTCGTCCAGATTTACTCTTTGTAGTGCAAAATCTTAGTCGATTTATGCACTCTCCTCATGAAGACCATCGGAATACCGTCCTTCACATTGCGCGATAACTCAAGCATAATCCTGGCACTGGTTTGTTCTTCCCATCCGATTCTAGTCTCCAGCTTAATGGTTATAGAGATTCTGATTGGGCATTTTGTTCTACATCACGACGATATGTTTCTGGTTACTACATGTTTCTTGGTTCTTATCCCATTTCATGCTTTCCAAGTAACAAACCACTGTTGCCCGTTCCTCTGCAAAAGCTGAATACCGAGCTATGACATCTGCCGTATGCGAAATCACATGGCTTCATATGCTTCTCTCGGATCTCCATGTCAACACTACTATTGCTAATCTTTTTTTGTGATAATAAAGCGGCTATCCACATCGCCACTAATCCTGTCTTTCATGAACGCATCAAATACATCAAGATTGATTATCACTTGGTTCGTGAAAAGATTCAAGATGGCACTTTGCATACTCTTCATGTTCATAGTCACTCCCAACTTGTAGACTTGTTCATGAAATCAGTCACACGTGATTTATTTTGTAATTTTAAGAACAAATTATTGACATGTTTACATTCACTAACTTGAGGGGGAGTATTGGTATATTAGGTTTATACTAAAGGGCATAATTGTCTTTTAGCCCTAAGCCCTACGCATATATTGTAAATTACTTCATCAATGTAAGTAGTTCGATGTCTGCCGAAACTCTACATACACCCCTCAACAAAGGTTGCCAGCCCTCACTAACACCCCAATGAGGGGTCACTGGCCTTCGCCGTCAAAGTAGAGCAACTTCAGTTTTGTAAAAATTTCAAGCTTTTGTCACGTCTTTCTTGCACATGGTAAAATTGATATATAGTCATTGAACCCTCATAAAAAAAAAATTTAGATTTTTTTTTCGTCATGGTTTATGATGCAAACACTACAATAGAAAACATATGATTATGAGCTCCGACTTTTGCCAATGGATCATAGAAACAGAGGTGATCATCAAATTGGGGAGAGAAATATCAAAAAATTCGTAAACATGTTGCAATTGTGTGAACTATTTTTACCTGAGTTTGTGCACCATAAAGTTTTGCGTATGGAAATCTTCAAGCGGGACGAGGCTTAGGCTAGGGTCCATCGCATGTAACATGATGAGAATGCATAGCTCATATTGTGTTCATTATGAACTACTCAAGGCGGGTTAGTTCTCCATTCCACATCTCTACTGGTCCATGCATTGATGGGTCGTACTCTTCCAATACATCATCGAATTAGAACTGTGTGCTTTGCTCGAACCAGGAACATCGGATGTCAAGGATTTTTGTACCATTATCAGCTGGACGTGGGTAACATATGATTTTGGTGGTGAGGAGCAGATCAATAGTCGCACCTACAACTACGAGCTAATGCATGACATCATGGGCAATGGATTTACTCTCTCCTTTGATCGACTTCGATTGAAGTTTTGCTACTTTGATCTCTATCGTTACCTTCATTTCCGTGACTACTTGTATTCCTATCGTTTCGGTATTCATAAACACGACAGAGATATGGTTTGCGGATCCATGGGCTTCAAAGGCAAAAAGTATTGGTCGGCAATAAATTTTTACGGTAATTTTGCATGATTCTGCACGCTCTTTCACTTGCTACTTTCTCTTCAAAGCTGGAAATTGAAAGAAACATCCAATATCCAAGAAGCTTATGGCAAATATACATGAATGTGTACGTCAAAATTGTGTATTTGAAAGGTTTTGAGAGGTCCGCATTACCTATTAATGTCAAGTTTTTTATTTTTCACTTTTGGTCGAAATTAGTGTCAAGTTGAGGGAGTTGCAAGATTCGAGAAAAAAAAATGAAAAAGTGACGGTAGATGCCACCCCACCAGACGGACTCACATCAGCTTCTCATATATCTGTGGGGTGTGTGTAGATTATAACTCCCACTGCAACAACAAAGGAAAAAAGAAAAAAGAAAACGAAAAGGAGGATGCTTGTGCGAGCAACCACATGACTAGTTTTTGTTGGCATAGGATTTACTTTTTCTTTTCTTCTTAATTAGTTTTTTTAAGTACAATCCTTAACATTCCTTATAAATTGTTCATTAAAAATGGAAAGCATTGTTACCGCTAACAAAGCCAAGGAGTTTCCTGTATCGTTTATCGTCTACGTGGAACGAAGCTCATTATTTCCATTTATTTGGAAATGCACGCCTCTTACTTCTAATACTATTTTGGACAAGATTCAACTGCAAAGTAGCTTGCTAGTCACTCTGTTTCCTTGGGAGTTTTTTGTTTTGCAAACTTCTTTTCCTTCGATTCTTTTTCCCACCATTCATTCCTTCCACAGGTACCCTCGGTGATATTGTAAGTTTCACTGCTGCAGAATTTACGCTACTACTAGGTAAGCCGGAAATTATTGTTCTTAAAATAATTGTAAAGATAATTCTAACCCATCAAAATTTTCTCCAGTGCTTTTTTGGGTGCTCAAATTCGTAATTGGGACACTATTTGTTGCGATATTTCTAATCTACAAGTATAGAAAAAGACACTTAGTAATGGACAAGAATGCCGAAGAATTCTTACAAGCTCATAACAACTTTTTTCCCATAAGGTTCTCTTACTCGAAAATCAAGAAGATCATCGGAAATTTCAAGCACAAACTAAGTGAAGGAGGGTATGGTTCTATGTATAGAGGAATATTCAAAAGCGATCACAAAGTGGCATGTTAATGTAGTGCAACTCATTGGCTTTTGCTTTGAAGGCTCGAAACAAGCTCTTGTGTATAATCTCATGACAAATGGATCTTTGCATAAGCACATTTTTGCTGAGAAAGGTGATCTTGATTACATGAAACTATATGAGATTGCTTTTGTGGTGGCGAGGGGGATTAAATACTTACATCGGGGGTGTGACGTGCAAATACTACATTATAATATCAAGCCCCACAACATTCTTTTAGACAAGGATTTCACTCCAAAATTTTCTAACTTTGGGCTCCCAAAACTTTATCCCACTAATCATAGTATAGTCTCATTGACTGCCGCAAGAGGAACGTTGGGATATATGGCGCTTGAGTTGGTCTACAAAAACATCAATAGTGTATCTTACAAAGCAGACGTCTACAGTTTCGGGATGTTGCTCATGGAAATGGCAGGAAGAAGGAAGAATATGAATGCATATGTGGAACACTCAAGCCAAATTTATTTTTCATTATGGGTGTACGACCAAGTCAGTGATGGCAAAAGTGTTGAAATAGAAGAAGTTGTAGAAGAGGAAAGGAAGGTGATAAAAAAAGATGATAATAATTGCACTTTAGTGTATACAATTAAACCTTGACCATCGGCCTCCAATGAACAAAGTCCTAAAAATGCTTGAAGGAGATATTGGTAAACTTCAAATGCCTCCAAAGCCACTAATTGACCCACTGGATGTGCCAAATAACAACGATGAATCCGAGATGGTACTAGACATATTCTTAGCTTCATCAAGCGTTCCAATAATTTCCTCTAGTTTTCTCTTTCACGTACCGGTGATGTTTAGAGAGCCATGCACAATTTAATTGGAAAAGCTTTGTGTATTTATTATACGTTCGCACAATTTAGTATTATCTTGGGAGCGACTTGAGCTAGTTTAGCTCTATTGTGACTACTTTCGAAATTGTCCTCTTCTAGCTCTTATATTGTTATAATGTTATTGTATTTTGTATTATCGGTTTGCTTAAGATAAATTGCAAGTCTTTGTAATCAATGGGAAAGATGTAAATTGCAAAGATACAAACTGATGACATAATCTTATCTCACCTTTATGTATTGACAATCCTATAGTATTATCACGCATGCTGATGTGGTTTCACGGGTTTTGCGTTAAAATTGATGTACTATGTCGTGACATGAAGAAAAACTAATTTTGACTTTCTACAAGAGCGAACTGGAAATAAAGGGAGAATTTTTCTTCACCCACCTCCTTTTCTACTCTAATTGTGTATGAATTCGCAACTGTATTTTACTTTGCGATAGTTGTATTACTGCATATGATTGGATTAGTGATTTTAATCTATTTGAGAGTTGAAAATAAATAAGAAATCACTACAAACAAGAACAAGTCAAAAGATTTATCTAATGGGTAACGAAATTGTCATTCCATTCGAAACAATAAATCACTGGACTTACGAAATACGGTTTCATAGTATGTCAAAACTGATGTACTGCGTTGTGACATGGTAGAAGAAGAACTTTCGAGGCAACCTACTTTTTGTTTTTGATCTTTGTTCCTCAAAGAAATGCATCGATTTTCCTTTGGCCGTGACTCGTGGGTTGAAGAAAGAAGAAGAAGACGAAGAAGAAAGATTGCGTATCAGAAGTAAGTGATCTGCTTTGTTGACTTGACGGGATGTGGAACCAACAATCACGGTAAGAGGGTGGAAGAAACTTTTGAATTTTCAATGGGTGTAAATTTCCAAGATGACTTATGTTGACTCCAAAAGTCTTCAATCTTTATTGATTCTCGTGGGCTTCCAAAGAGGAAGTCCTATTCTTCGCCTTTTCTTACGTTGAAGCTCTTTATTTTGCACAATTTTCAATAAAAATAAAAGCGAAGGCCATTGTGGAGATCAACATGTCGTCATCGACAAATTATTGATCATATGCGTCTAAACTCAACATTTTGCCAATAAGTTTAGCTCAACTTACGGCGAGTTTAACTCTTCTAATTATCAATAGCTTTCGAGTTAGAACACAAAGATAGAACCGACATCAGATGTATTTTCTTGAAATAGTTGCTTGAAACTCTCGAAGGCATCTCTCCTTACCCAAAAAAACTCTCGAAGGCATCTCTAGATTCCCAATGTGGACATATGAAACATATGCTACTTTGGAAGATTGTTTTGAATTAATAGTCAAGCTCTATCTCATGCTTTGGACGGTTTGGTTCGGCTTTGCAAACGAGTAAATACAAATATATTTAGCCTAAGAAGCTTTGAGAAAATGCAAATGATTTATGATTAAAAAAATATTTTGAAAAGCAAATGATTTCTAGACATATGAAATGTATGCTACTTTGAAAGATTGTTTTGAATTAATAGTCAAGCTCTATTTCATACTAGGGTTTGGTTTGGCTTTGCAAATGAGAAGGTCGAAAAGAATAAAGTACTTGTCGATCAAAAAAAGAAAAAGAAAAAAGGGGGCAAACCAATATCATTACTTTTAATAAATAACGTTTTTTGTGTGTGTCGAAGTTTATTAAATAAGTTGAGTCAATTCAATTCTTCAAGTAGAATGTTCGAATTGTGCATGTGCGATTGTTCTGATTTTGATGAAAAGCGGAAAGCAGTCCCGTTAACTCACTTCCTTGGACCGCACATGACCACGATTCTGATTCTCCATTTTTCTATTTCTATTCCTGAGATAAGATTGGAATAGTAAATTATTTGATAGCGTGGTTTCATTTCTTTATTTTCGAGACTAATTTTTAGCCTAGAAATAGATTAGAATATAAATGAGAAATAAAAATTTTATACTTTTCTATTATGGAACGGAAATAGAAATTAAAACTATTCTCGTCATCGATCCTCGAGCGCCGTCTGCTGGCCGTTGTCCCTTGGTCACAACAGTTGCTTTGCCTCTTGTCACAACTTTAATATTTTATGCTGTTATCAAATGAATTTTATTTAAAAAAAAAACTTTGTGTCGTTATCAAATGTGTTTCTTTATTGAAAAACTCGTTCAAAGAATACACATAGAAAAAAATATATTTCTAGCTAGAAATTATTCTCAATAACAGAATCGTTATCGTTCATGACCTTATTACATTTGCTTGGAGATAACAGGAAGTCCGAAAGGCACTTTGACATTTTGGGAACTGTTCTCTAAACCTGATAAATTTATTTCGACTTCACAAGAACAATCGACAGACGTCATACGTGTATAAATGTTTCATTTTCAAGTACTCCTATGAAGCTCAACCAAATTTTCCTCCGCAGCAACTCACCTTTCGACCGGTCCTCTTAGGAGAGAAAATTTCTCCCTGTTGAACTCAATGCTTATATAAATACGGGGACTTGCAACTCCTCTGTGTCCTGACAATTATGGAGAGAGTGAGAATGCATCCTAAAGTGTATGAGGCTGCAGAGTCAGGAGACTTCCCTTCCCTGATGACAATAATTTCAGAAGACGGCGAGGGCCTTTCCCACCACAGAACGCCAAAGGAGAACAACATCCTTCACGTCGCGGCTCAATACCAGCAGGTAGATTTGATCAAAGATCTCCTTCGACACCCGTCGGGACCCTCCCTTCTTTGGCAGGGTAACTACAAAGGAGACACTCCCTTACATGTTGCTGCTAAAGTGGGAAGCCACGAAGCGGTTCGAGTCTTCGCTGATCTGGCGAAATCACCGAACCAATCCGAAGCATGCAAAGAGCTACTTAGGAAGCAGAATTCGCGTCAGGATACCGTACTGCACTATGCAATAAGAGGAGGCCATATTGGGGTGGTGAAGTTGCTGATCGAAGAAGATCCTCAATTGTGTGAAATTATTAATGCTGCTGATGAGTCCCCGCTTTATCTTGCAGTAGATCGAAGACTTTCAGAGATCTTTGAGCTAATTTTAAACGCTTCCTCGTCGTCATGCACTCATAAGGGCCCTAAGGGATTCACAGCTCTGCATGCCGCAGTGCTCTACTCAGAACCAAGTAAGTATCCCAAGATTATAAATCCAGTAAAACAAATTTTAACCCAAGTTCTTTCTCTTGCTCAAGGCTTCTCTTTGGTGAGATTGCTGGGGGCCAGCATAGCAATGGGATCGTGCTTTTTCCACTTCTTTGCCTTATACACTCTTTATCACATTGTTATGACCATATTATTCCTACGTGGCTCACCTTTAAGCATTTCTCTCCTTTTTTTGTCTGCTCAAATGTAGTGCCCCTCTTCTTCTTCTTTTTTCCTTCTTTTCTTTTCTCGAGTGTTTCACTCTCCTTCTTCTTATCTTTCTATGCCCCTTAGTGACCTACCAACACCAATGTCCTCTCTATTCCTTTTATTTTTCCATTTTTTCGGCTTCGAACCTGCCTTGACTGCCCCCCTCCCCCCCCCCCCCCCCCCCCCTTTTTTTTTTCCTATGTCATTTTTCTCTCACAAAACATTCAAATGCAGTGATAAGTTAAAATCTTTCCGTGAATCATCGAGAAAAGCACAAAACTGGAAAAGAGGGAATGGAGAGCGACGCTCGGTAGGACACTAGGGGCATGGAAAGTAAGAAGTAGAAGGATAGTGATACCCACCAAGAAAAGGGGTACTTGACTCAGCGGTTAGAGCATCACTTTCATACGGCGAGAGTCATTGATTCAAATCCAATAGTAAGTAAAACGGCTGAAACCCCTACTTTTGCCAGCACGACAGCAAGCACACCGCCGCATAAGGGACTAATATTGTGAAAAACACTGTGACACGGAGTGTATAAATGAAGGAGCAATGGAGAAAGCGCAGCAATTTATTTATTTATTATTATTACTTTTGTATCGGTGAAAGGTACACGCTTTTTCCACATGGCTCTTGGCCTCTTGGCGAAAGTTACATCGTTGACCGGTTCGTCTTCTCTTAGCTTGCGGACTGAAAAAAGAAGAAGAGAGATTGTACTCAGTACAATATGACACAGTTTCCCAAGGAACCAACTGCATTTGGGATTACATGTTCATTCGAAGAAATTATTTATACTAAAGTTCTATTTCTTTTGAAGTAATTGAATGATTTTCGAAAAATTTCAAAAAAATAATCGTTTTTATCGCTTATAAATAATAATACAATAAAAGATCAGGGTATAAATGCAAAAAGTTTTAACCTCGACATTTTCTCCTTATGATTACTTGCTTTTCAATTTACACCTGATGATAGGGCTTATTGTTATATATATTTCCAAAAGATCAGGGTATAAATGCAAAAAGTTTTAACCCTCGATGGAAATTATGATGTCTTGAAAAAACGAGGGTGCAATCATATCAGCATTGGAAAATGTAGATGAAGAATTACTATAAAAGGTCTTAAGTCTATTATAATTATGTTAATTCAATTATAAACTTTTTTTTCTTTGATCAATTGACTCCTAAACCTTTTTATATTTGTGTCAGTTCAGTTCATTCAGCAAAAAATCGTTGGCATGAATGCTAGTCGTCATGTGTGACGCGGTCAATACTGATGTGGATAATTTTTAAATAATATTTTTATTTTTTGAATTACTTATTTTTTTTATTTATTCTCTTCTTCTTCTTCTTTTCTCTTTCCTATTTTTTCTTTTGTTCTCATCCTTCTTTCTCAAGCCGGTTGTCGGAGGAAGAAGGAAGGGTAGGGAAAAAAGGATTGGCATCAGAGTAAAAGGCCTTGGTCTTTTATTCATAGCCTTGACAGAGCAGTAGATGCCTTGCCAAATAGAAAGGAAACTTCTTCTTAATCTATTTTACGAACTTCGGACAAATTCACTAAACACAATGAAGAACTTTACAAGTTCATGCTAGATTGAAGGTAGTGGGATTCTACATGTGTTGCACAAGATCGCTAGAAAATTCAGAGTAATCATGGCATATTCCTCCCTAGCATGGAGACAAAGGGGAAAGCTAAATGGGATGAAATGCAATGTTAAATATCTCTGTCAATATGCTAAACGCTGTCTAAATCATGACATGGTCGTGTTGTGTATGCAAAGGTTGGTGGAAAATCCTGGAGAAGAGACCAGAAGCGATCAGAGGAGGAGATGATCTGGGGTGGACTCCTCTTCACTATGCCGCTTTCTTTGGCAAAGTCAAAGAAGTTCATCTGCTCCTGCAGCACGACACTAGTGTGGCGTACGACTTAGACAAGGAGGGGCAATCGGCGTCCCACATTGCGGCCTTTCAGGGCCATGTCAGCGTCCTCAACGAGCTTTTTAGATCCTGTCCTGATTCTTGCGACACACTGAACACCAAAGAGCAAACAGCTCTTCATGCAGCTGTCATCGGTGAACGAGTAAATGTAGTCAAGCACATACTCCAGATGCCAAACCTGCAGTATCTAATCAACGAACAAGACATCGACGGAAACACGGCTTTGCATTTGGCTGCGCTTCATAAACGATACAAAATCATATACAAGCTTGCACGAGACAAGAGGGTGGACCGTCAGGCCACAAATAAGGATCATTTGACCGCCATTCAAATTTTTCTTGCTTATAACGAGGTACGCTTGCTTGAGCACTATAGAGCCCAATTTGTTCACTCGCACAGTAATTTCTCAGTATCCTTTGGAAACCATGGCCCAGGTGATAAGCAATTCAGGTACAAACAAACAACCCAATTGAAATCTATATTGCGTCAACTTGTTTTGCTCATTCAATTGTTTTGTTTGCGCATATTGACTACATTTCAGTTTTCCCAGCAAACAGTAGCATAGATTGCTTTATTAAGGGTGACATACGTTTCAAAAAGGCACCGAGTGATTTCATACTTCATATCCACATTACAAATAAAAAGTTGAACTTTATGATAGAACCACTTATTAAATAAAGCATCATTCCCTCCCACCTCATTTAACATTTATTAGCACACTGAATATTACGTTAATTAGGCAAAAAATAGAAAGGGTTTTTTATTCAGCTTAAATGTCAACATCAAGTAGCATAACTAAATGTGTAGGCTCATATCTCTTTTTCTTTTTCCTTTTCATAGTTTTATCCATAAATTGGAAGTGTGCACAAAAACGTTAGTGTGTTTATTTCACAAAAAATAAATAATTTATTTTTCTAAAAATGATTTCTTGTATTGCTTACAAAAATAAATCAATAAAATAAATTCATTGTTTACAAAGGTGTTTAAATACAAATTTTGGTCAATAATGAAAATATTTTTCATTAACTAATTATTTTAAGCAATATAAGCGATCATTTTTAGCAAAATATTTTTCCAATCGTTAATTTTTTGCAAAACAAATGAAGTTTTACAAAAAAAATGAATAATTTGAACAATATTCTCCTAGAAATAATTGCTTGCATCACTTGAAATAATTAATGAAAAGTGTTTAATTATCGGCAACAATTTATGCCTTCATATTTTCATGGACACTAGTTTCTTTTCATTCATTCCATGTTGTAAGTGATACAAGCATTTTTTTGGATTTTTTTTCTAAATAGTTTATTTTTGTGCGAAACAAACGTACTCTCATTCAAGACAAAAAAAAATTGTAAAATTAATTAGACTATTTAAATAATTTACTAACACATTTTTATGACTATTGTAAAAGTAACTCAATATTGTAGCTAAAACGTTGCTATCAAATTTTTAATTTTAATGCATAACATAGCTATGAATTTCCATTGTCGTGGACACATTTCAGTTTACCAAATGATTATTTACGAGTAGTTATTATTGCAAAAATGTTAAAAATAGGAGTCTTGAAAGATTTAATTAATACTTATAGTCTCGAGCTTTCTAACATATAACAGCCGACTTAAAATTTTGATTTAAAACAACATATTAATGGCAATAGTTAACTGCGGGTAATAAATTAGTGTGAATAATATTAACTTTGAATATTTTGTTAGAAAGGTATAGTTTAAGACAAACCACCCAGTGAAGTATATTCAACATTAGTCAAATTTTTTGTTTGGTTAATAAAAATAGAGTTAATACCACGAAAAACCCCAAACTAGTACGCCCCTGACAAATTTACCCCAAACTATTTTTTTTATCACGAAAAATCCTAAACCGGTACACCTGTGACAAATTTACCCCAAACTATATTTTGACCTCAAAAAATCCCAAATTAGTACACTTGTGACAAATTTACCCCAAACTAACATATTTTTGACAAATTTGCCATCCGTTAATTTTTGTTAAATTTAATGTCGAGTTGCTTAGTTGGAGGGCATGTGGCACTTCATGGGTAAACTAGTTTGGAATTTTTACTCTCTATTTATCACAGTTTTATCAATTTAGGATTTTTCATGGTATTGATCCAATTTAACAAAGGGTAAATTTATCATAGATGTAATAGTTTGGGATTTTTCGTGGTAAAAAAATTAGTTTTGGATAAATTTGTCACAAATGTACCAATTTAGGATTTTTTATGGTCAAAAAAATAATTTGGGGTAAATTTGTCATGGGTGTATCAGTTTGAGGTTTTTCGTGGTATTAACCCATAAAAATATGTTAGTTGTCTACAATATAATATAGAGTTAATACCACTAAAAATTTCAAACTGGTATACCTGTAACAAATTTACGCAAAACTAATTTTTTTTATCACAAAACATCTACGATAAATTTACATTCTATTAATTTCCATTAATTTGGATTGATACCATGAAAATGCATAAATTGGTAAACATGTGACAAATGGAGGATAAAAGCCCTAAACTGGTACACCCACTAACTGCCACGTCTCATCTTACTCAGTAAAGTGATGGTAAAATTGAATGAAAAATCAACATAGGGTAAATTTATCCCAAGTGTATCAGATTAGGGTTTTTTGTGATAAAAAAATTAGTTTTGCCTGAATTTATCGCATGTGTATCAGTTTAGGATTTTCTATGATATTAACCCAATAATGCATGCCATTGGTAAATATTGTGCCGTATGATCATAATATGCTATCAAAACAAAAATTTTCAATTAATATAGATTTCAAATTCATCGCACAGGTGGGTCTTCAACCCACTCAAAATTAATAGTGTGTCCTTACATATCTTGAAAGCAATGCTAAACATTTGGGGTTGGGTTCCTCTACAAGTTAGGGGACAAGGAAAAGAGAAAAAATAAATAAAAGGATAGGAAAAAGAATGAAAAATACAGGATTTATCTGAACTGCCTAATGGCCCTTTGTGCTGAGGTGTCAACCAATTCAGGTGAAGCTTTAAGATGTAACTTAGGAAAATCCCAATCCAAAATTTGATATGCACTTTCTGACTTTGGAACAATTAGGGAAAAAGACACTTTTAGTACCAAAAGTTGTGTACAAAGATTATTATGGTGCCAAAAGTTTCTATAGGATCACTTTGGTGCTAAGTCTGGCAAAAATTGTCACGTGTCACTAATAAATAATTTTTTAATATAAAATGACATTTTAAAAAAATAAGTTCACTTGGGCTACCACGTGGACTTACACACTTTAAAATAAATTAAAATAAATCAAATTCAAATTTAAAAATTAGTCAAAAATAAATTCGTTTAAAATATAAATTTTATTTAAAATAAAATTTAAAATAATTTTAAAATTTAAGAAAAAAACCTTAAAAAAAGGAAAAAAAACCTTACTAGGCAGTGAGAGCTTTCATAAGCCGTCGTTGCTGCTACCCCTACCATTGCCGTCAATGGCTAGTGGTGGTGGGGCATGGCTAGCAAGGGTCACCGAGCCCCGGCCAAGGGTTGGCGACCCCTACTGATCATAAAAGAGGGCTTGTAGGCCCTCACCTAGATTGGGTGAGGGTCGCTAACCTTCTCTAAGGTCTGGTTGAAGCCTGCCACTAGCGACTAGAAGATCTGGGCGAGGGTTTGCATGCGACCCTCATTGGCCATGGCCCACCCTTGCTGGCAGCTTGCAATCCCTCACCTACGGCCGGCAGGGGTCACTAGCCCCTGGTAGGCATTGGCGATGGTGGGGTAGCAGTGGTGAGGGTTACAGCAAGCCCTCACTGCTGTGACCCTCGCTGCCTGATGCAATCCCCTCCTTTTTTTAAAAAAAAAAAATTTATCTTTTTTTATAAACTTTTTAGCTTAATTTTCAAATTATTTTAAATGAAAAAATTTAAAATTTTAAAAAATGGCACAATGAACCTCCTACGAGCCACATTAGTGTCATATATTAATAAAATAAGGCCACGTCGGATTTATGGTGGACCAAATTGGGCTTGGCACTAAAACAATCATTTTTTAAAAAACTTAGCACTAAATGATCTGATTGAAATTTTCGACACCAAATTGATCTCCAGATATAACTTTTGGCACTAAAAGTATCTTTTACCCGAGCAATTATTATGCCACATTCACATGGAAGAATCAGAATATTTGGTACAATGTGTAGCTGGAATCCTTGTGTCTTTCAAACAGCTTTTGAGGAAAAATATAGAACTTGCGCTCTGCCTCATCCGGGGAAAAAGATTTTAACCAATTCCTAGATGATTTGATTTAATCATAGCATTATCGGAAACTGTAATTGTTTAATCCAGGAAAATTCTATTTACTGGTTTTATCTAAAAGAGATTAATTGAATTGAATTATAATATTCTGTTTATTATAAATGGGTTTTCAGTGCGTAAAGTGGGGGTGGTTCTTCAAGTATTTTGCCGGGAAAGACCACTCGTTAATCAATACCTTCTGTACATTTTTTATAGGTCGGCTACAAAGCTGCAAAAGTTGAGCACGTGTTGGAAAATTCTGGTGGATCTCTGGATCATCAACGCTCGGTTATTGAATATGCGAAGAAGAGGCTGGGCAAGCAACACATTGAGGGTCAACCAGCTTTGCCTGCGACCACGAGAAGTAACCCTGCCAACCGAGAAAATTTCGATTCGTTTATAAGAAGAATCGAACTTCAAGTACTAGTGGCGGTGCTCATAGCCACAGTGACCTTCGCTGCGGCCTTCACGTTGCCTGGAGGTTATAACGGCGATGGACCGGACCAAGGATTGGCGACTCTCGCTCACAAGGGAGCTTTCAAAGTCTTTGTGACATCTAACGTTACAGCCTTCAGTTTCTCCCTCCTGGCATTATACTTACAATTCGATACTTCCGGGTGGAGCGAACGCCAACAGGTGAGATACACCCGTACCGCTGCAAATTTCATTCGTTTTGCATTGTTCGGGATGGTGCTAGCCTTTGGCAGCGGTACCTATGTAGTCTTGAGCAGAACCAACTGGCTCGGAATCATCGTTTATGTTGCGTTTGGATGTCTCACGATTGGGTACCTGTTTGGTGTTTTCCTTGACCCCGTGGTTCCTTTTCTCGGGTCGCCGCATAGCACTCACAGAAGATGCGTCCGAAACTTATTGTTTGATTGTGGGATACCCTAAGAATGCTGCTCATCAGTTGGGTCGGTTGGTTCTATAGTCCCCTTACCTTGTGCAGGGGAAATTTTCTTTTTGCTTTGTCCACTGTCAAGTTTTGATCACTTGTATGTCAGCTCTCCAATTCAGAAAAACCTCTCAGTTTATCGCTGGGGAAATTGCCGTCCTCAAGATGATGACTGGAGCGGCAGAAAAAGCCAACAAGTTCTGAGACTTTTCTTGTATGTGAAGGATGTACAAGTCGATTGCATCACAGTTCGCCAAATGAAAGCCGAGAGGTTTAGCAGTTGCAGAGCAATTGCGGTTGAACGATAAGTTGTCAATGTTTGGCAATAATTCTCTTCGTAGCATTAGTGAGTTCTGTTTGTTTCTACTTGTTGATTGCCATTACTTTAAATTTCTTGAACTACTTCAACGTTCCTCGACATCGGTAGATGTCTGAAAAGTTTATGACGTAAATCCAGGATGTCAAAGTGATTTATAAGTTACCTACTTCTTGTGAATTTTACAGGTGGGCTGAGAAGAGATTAACAAATGACCGACATCGTAATGAATTTACTGATGTCAATAGATTAGTAAGTTAACAATTTCTAAACTTTACAAGTGAATCATGTAAGGGATTAGCAAGTTACCGATATGGTAATGAAATGAATTAGTAAGTTACCAATGCCTTGTGAGTTGTACAAGTGGATACAGGTAAAAGTCAGCAAGTTACCAACATTTTGCGATGGAAATACCAACACCAAATTTCATTTTGAAGTCTTCCCATAAGGCGTGGATAGAGATAATTACACCACAAAAGGTTTGCCGAAGAATGTGATGTTTTCTAGCACATATTTGACGTTGCGTTGAATTGGGACACTGCTTCGACTTTTATGAATCGCTCTTTAATGACACAGTTGCCCAAGACTGCTGGAAGTGACATCGTATGTTCAGCATCCATTGAGAGAGCAAGTGTCATGGCTGATGCAAGATCCTTCCCTTCCAATTATTTCAAAGTTTCGTAAGCCTTAATAGAGTTGGGAATGTCATCTTTCTGTGTGTTCTTAGACCTTCCAAATCAATCCAGTGAATAACATCGTCCAATAATTAGGTACACAAGGCCAAGAATGCATCACCACCATATTAACCCACGAAAATTCAATCGGCCACTCATGCCAGACACAATCATTTCGCTTCAGTTTTTCGTGTTCGTGCATGGAATAAATGCATCACTCGCTAATGCACGGAGAGAAGCAACGGCCGATCCTCAAACAGTCTACCCATTTTTCAATACAAACCCTGTACCCTTGGGATCCAACTCCTAGAAGTCGTTCCTGTTGCCACGTTCTTCGCTGAAGCCGCAATCATCCACCAAGTAAGGTACTATGTATTTTTGCAACTCGGTGCGAGATCTGGAGACGGCTCCCGGAGACGTTGATGAATTTGACTTTCCTAGCTTCATCCAATGTCTTCAATCCAATCCTGTCCTAGATTTAAAGCTCGGAACATTCCTCCTTTTTTCCCACAGAAATAATGGTGAAATGATGCAAATCGTAGCATTGAGTAAGGGTAAAAGCATGATACATCAAACACTGATCGTGCCATATAGGAGAGTTGTCGTTCATGCCAGCTTTTTTATGGTCAAAATTGGCTAGATGGACTACATTGGTGAATATTCAAAAGGTTTATGGCTAAATTTCTCTAACTATAAAGTTTTGTACTAAATTTGTACCAATGTGATAGATTAAAGATTTTTTTTTGTCCCTTTCCATGCTACAAGAGATGATTGGTGCTTTATTAAGTTGAGGAGGGAAAAGTGTCAAAAAATTCCTAAACCCATTATATTGGTGTCACTTTAGTCCTAAACTTTTTGTATTTGTGCTAATTGAGTCTATCCGATCAATTTTAATCGAAAATTAATCACATGGATGCCTGCCATCCTGGCACTGACATGGACATTTTTAATACTTTTTTAATGATTTCTGAATTTGTAAATAATTTTTATACTTTTTTTCCTTTCTTTTTCTTCATTTGTTCTTTCCCTCTTTGACAAATTTGCAAGTGGTTGGCGACCAACCGCACGTTGGGAGGGTTGGTATCTCTAGGTCTCGCCTACCCGAGGGTTTGCCATGCTTGCATGAGGCGAGCACCGATGAGGCTCAACCTTGCCCAAGCCAGGGTGGCCTTGGATGGCGTTACTTGAGCGAAGACGATGCTTGGCTAGGCCTCCCTAGCCTAGGCGAGGCTTGTCCAAGCCAGATCTGGCGATGTTGATTCATGTGAGTCAATTATTGCTATCGGCACTGACTCACAACCTTCGCAAATGGTGAACGACAGAATGGAGGGACACAAAAAACGACTCAAGTGGCAAGGAGCTAGTGTTTCGCAATGATTGGAGGCGTGATGGCGAGGCATAGTTGTGGCCTCGACTAGGCAAGGATAGCTTTGATGAAGGGAGGACAACCACATCGAGCCTCATCCTCGTCCAAGTGACGGCTAGCGAGGTTGCCCTAGCTTGGTCATCGCCCAAGTGAGGCCAACTGTCTGGACCATAGCTTGTGTTTAGGCTTTGGTCAGCCACCTACAAATATGCAGAAGAGGGAAAGCTTAACACAAGCAGAAGAAAGGGAAAAAATATAAAAAAGAAAGAATTATAAAAATTATTTAAAAACTTCAAAAAATATTTAAAAAATGTCACATTAGCGCCGACCATATCACATGAGATGGTCAGCTTCCACATCATTAATTTTCGATAAAAATTGACTAGATAGACTCAATTGGTACAACTACAAAAGGTTTATGACTAAATTGATAATAATAAAATTTTTAGGATTAAATTGGCAACAATGTAATATGTTTAATTTTTCTCTCGAACTAAACAGGGTCAGCCATGTTCAATCGAGCCCTACCAGAGCTGGGAGGGCCACCGAAGTGACATGGAGACACCACTTGGACTTGCTTATCTTTCCTTAAGGCCATCGAGGTCGGCCGAAAGGAGGATGCTCCATGGAAAGGGGGAGCTGCAGCCATTTCCCAATTTACCTCAGATCTGCCATACGCTCTGAATGGGGGCATCGCACCACAATCCCACCGGACAAGATAAAAATCATGAAGAATCGACCACCGCTAGCAAGAAACAGGCGAATCCGATGGCTGGAAAACCCGTCGCCATCGGAGAAGCAGACGGGATGGCTGGAGCAATAGAACCGAAGCCAAAGAAAGTTTCTGGAGCTACAGTAGAAAGAGCTACAGAACCGAAATGTTACATCCGTGAGAGCTACTCCGGCTCTAGTTGTGATTCCTGCTCGTCTAGGCGAAGTAGGGGCCGATCCTTCCCCTTGACTATGAATACAGGATCTTCCCCTCGCCCCTCTGGTGACCTAATTAGGTTTGTCTCTCCTCGATCGAACACAGTGGACCCTATTTTATCGGCAAGCAATATTGCCCCTATGGGTGCTAATCCCACTACCGCTGTAATTCCCGCTTGTCGGGATAGGAGTAGGAGTCGTCCTGGAGTCGTGAAGGTTGGAGTCCCCCCCCCCCTCAACGATCCTAGGCATTAGTAGCCAAATCAACTGAAAAGGGGTATTCCCTGACCTATATTCATCCTAATAGAGTTGCTAGATCCTTTGCTATTAGAGTTCATGATGAAATCTTACAGGCGTGTGACCCTAAATGGAAATCGTATATTGTAGGATATTATGTTGGTAGGACACTACCATTCTGACTGACTGAGGCGATTGTTAAGAATCTGTGGAGATCTCAATTGTTTGATGTTGTATCTAACTCAGATGGATTCTATTTTTTTCATATCCCGGATGATGAATTTAGGCGCAAAATCCTATATAATGGACATATAATGATATCTAGAGTGCCGCTTATGTTGCAACAACGGCACCCCCGGCTAGTGTTGAGGAAGGGCTACCACGACTCTCTCCCGGTTTGGGTTAGACTCTACGATATTCCTAGGTCAGCTCAAGGCATAAGTCTCAT
This sequence comes from Psidium guajava, assembly GCA_016432845.1. Taxonomy (NCBI): domain Eukaryota; kingdom Viridiplantae; phylum Streptophyta; class Magnoliopsida; order Myrtales; family Myrtaceae; genus Psidium; species Psidium guajava. The sequence continues at coordinate 11,216,527 of CM028232.1, forward strand.
TGCAAATGTCATTGGCAAGCCTCTCCATGTTGACTTGCTGACAGAACAGATGAAAAGGATTTCCTTTGCTTGGGTTTGCATCGAGATCAAAGTGAACCGGCATCTACCTAAATCGATGGAAATTCAGCTAGATAGAATACTGAACCTTGTTCTATCTTGGTGGAATATGAATGGAAGCCAATCTCTTGTGATAAATGTAGCATTTTTGCCCACAAATGTGCTGTAGACCCCGACCCCAAAGTCAATGAGGAGCACTCTCACCACCAGCAGTCCTCAGTAAAAAAGAGAGACAGAATGTCTCCTCCACGAACTGTGATGGAGAACCTTCCAGCTGGCCCCTTGCCTGAAGGCCCTCCCTTACCTCCTTCGGGTACTGTGGTTAGTCTGGCTGCTCAACCAGACCTGTTGGAATCTGACCCCTCGTCAGCATCCTCATCTGATTCGCAGGAGGAAACTGGGGCGGTGGTCAGTGAAGTTGGCAGTGAGGAGTCCCCCTTTCCTGCCCCTCCTAATAATTGCCTCAGATCTGCAGGCCTCCAAGTTCCTGATGCTGGAACCTCTTGGGACCCCATCCTAAACTCGGATTCTCCTGAATGCATCCCTAGCAGCATTCTTAAATGCAGCCCCTCACCAAATACTGTGGCAGTCCTCAAATCCTCAAGGAGGAGGAAGAGCAAGACAAAATGGTAGCCCTCTCCCCCTCCCCCCACCTCGCAGTATTTTCTGTATGTTTTTTTGGTGCTTGGAATGTTAGGGGCCTCATGGACCCTCTGAAACAAGCCGAAGTGAGAAATTTTATTAGAGCCAACTCCCTGTTTTGCATTGGTATTATTGAGACTAAGGTCCCCGAGCCTCTCTTTTTGCATATTTCCACCAGACTTATCCCAGGTTGGAGTTGGTTTTTCTAATTATGATTATGCTACTAGTGGTAGAATTTGGGTTGGTTGGGGACCCTCTTCATGTTTCTTTCGACATTCACTCTTACTCGTCTGAGGATGCAGCAGCTGAATAAGACTTGTTTTTTGTCTATTGTTTATGCGGAGCACACTTTTGTGGCCAGGCGTCCCCTTTAGTCTGACTTAATCCACATGGGCGAGGAATTTACTCTCCCTTGGCTGGTTTTTGGTGACTTTAATGCTATTAAGGATCCCTCTGACCGTATTGGTAGTTCTAATGCCTGGCTTCCTAGCTTTAACGAGTGCAGCCAATGCTTATTTCAAGCCGGACTTGATGATCTCAGATATGTTGGTCACCAATTCACCTGGTCGACGGGCTCCAGACCCTCGAGAAAACAACGTAAGATTGATCGGGCTCTCATCAATGTTCGCTAGAGTGGTGAGTTCTCCTTCTCGAAAGCTACTTTTTTGGCCCCTAGGGTGTCGAACCACACCCCCATACTAGTTCGCATTATGTCGCCTATGGTGAGAAGGAGACCATTTAAAGTTTTTAAGTTCTAGGCTTTTCACCCCTCTTATGTTGCGGTAGTTTCTTAGGTTTGGGAATCCCAGGTGATGGGGACTCTAATGTTTGTCCTCTGCACTAGGTTGAAAGTTCACAAGACTAGGGTGAAAATGCTTAATAGAAAGGCCTTTTCTGACATCTCCCTGCGTACTTCAAATGAGAGGAATGAGTTAAAGGCTATCCAGGATGCTCTGGTCTTGGACCCTCGAAATGGTCTTTTGGCTGACCAGGAAAAAGCCTTGCTTTAGACCTTCTCCAAACTTCGGCTGAGTGAGAAATCACTCTACAGCCAAATGTCTAGGATCAAATGGTTGAAGGAAGGTGACCTCAACACAAGCTTCTTTCACCACTTGGTTAATAAAAGACATCTTCAAAATAGAATTATATTGATCACTAACAACTCGAGGTCTCTTCTGACTAATATTCAACTCATCCAAGAACATGTAGTTTCTTTCTTTAAGGATTTGTTGGCCTCGGCCCCTGCCTCTGATCTCCCTTCAGTGTAGGACATCAGATCAGTCATCGCTCGGCCTCTCGATTCTTATCAGATTGTTTCCTTAACTTGTCTTGTGACAAATATGAAGATTCGTGATACAGTGCTCTCTCTTCCCAAAGGAAAGGCCTCGAGCCATTATGGTTTCTCTGCTGAGCTTTTCCAGCATTCATGGGACGTTGTAGGCCCCTCGGTTACAATGGCCGTTAAGGATTTCTTTTCCTCTGGATGTCTCTTGAAGGAGATCAATACCACTATCCTTACTTTGGTTCTGAAAGTCCCTGGTACAACTAACCTGAATGACTTCTGTCACATTGCTTGCTGCAACACCATTTACAAGTGCATCACAGATCATTGCAAATAGGTTGGCTTGTGTTCTTCCTTCGATAATCAGGCTCCCTGGCCCAAGAGCTCTTTTGTGGATTCCACCATGACCCATATCTTCCCAAATGTGTAATTAAGGTGGACTTTCACAAAGCCTATGACTCGGTTGACTAGAACTTCCTTGACCTGGTTCTTAAAGCCTTTAGGTTCCCTGAGCACCTCACGGGACTAATTCTAACCTATGTTCATACCCCGATATATTCAGTGGCTATCAATGGAGAGCTCCATGGATTTTTTCCTAGTGGCAGGGGCATTCGACAATGGGACCTGATGTCTCCCTACTTATTTACCCTTGTATTAGAGATCTTCTCAGGTATCTTAGAGTCTCAGACAAGGCTTCCTAATTTCAAGTTTTTCTAGCGCTGCCGGGCCTCTCGGTTGTCCCATCTCTTCTTCATGGACGATGTCCTTTTATTCTTGGAAGCAAGCCCTGCATCTATTGCTTTACTGAAGATGGGCATTGACAGGTTTTCTACTTGGTCGGGGCTGAAGCCTAACTTGAACAAAAGTGAAGTTCTCTTCTTGGGTAGCTCTATGGAAACCCGAAATGCAATTTTGGAATCCCTAGGCTTCTCTAAAGGATCTCTCCCTTTTCGCTACTTAGGAGTCCCGGTTATTGCATCCAGATTGACTAAAGCGGACTATCAATCCTTAGTGAGTGCAATCACCGAGCGTGCCAAATCTTGGTGCCACAGATTTTTATCCTTTGCTAGCCGCCTCCAGCTCGTCAATTCCGTGTTGTATGCCATTTATGATTTTTGGGCAAGTGTCTTTACACTTCCTAAAGCGATTCTCTCGGATATTGAACGCATCCTTCGTCAATTCCTTTGGAAGGGTCTTCTCTTGGGGATAGGTGGAGCTAAAGTTCCCTGGATAGAAGTATGCCGACCCAAGGAAAAAGGAGGCTTTGGCATTCGAAGATTGGGGGATTATAACCGAGCTACGATGGTGAAAAACATATGGATACTCTTCTCAGATAAGGAATCTTTATGGTGTAAGTGGATCCACTCCACTTTCTTAAAGCTTAAGAATTTTTTAGTAGTCCGAAAGCCCATCTTTTGTCCTTAGGCTTGGAAGAAGATTCTTGACCTTCGGTCGTCCTTTGATATATGCTTTCGATGGCATATTGGCAATGGAGAATCTGTCTCCTTTTGGTTTGATAATTGGCACCACCGGGGCCCCCTTTTTAAATTGTTCTCAAACAGGGGCATATATAGCTCAGGTATCCCTCAAGATGTGTCGGTGAAAGGGGTTTTGGCCTCGACCCCCCTCCCTTCTCAGGCTTTCAACCAAAATTTGGTCTTGGCCAGAAGGATTCCCTCCCCTGGACCCTAAGACACCAAATCGCTGGAAGTGGCTCGGGTACCATACTGGTTTGTTCTCGGTTGCCTTTGCCTGGGACCACACTTGGGATCGAGGGACGCTGGTTCCTTGGCATTCCTTTGTCTAGGACCGTGACATTGTGCCCCTTCGTTCCTTCATGTTGTGGATCATCTCGCTGAATAGACTTCCCACCCAGACCCTGCTGCTGAATTACCGAAAAATTGAGGAAGGCCAGTGTGCTTTCTATCATCTCAGACCAACTCCATTAAGCATCTGGTTTTTTCGATGTCCAATCCCTACTGAAGTGATGCGGTTTTGGGCTTCTAGAAATAGTCTGGTTTGGACTAATAGTGGATGGCACGAAAGCCTTCGCTGGTCAGCCAAGGTCATTGGAGGTGCTTCGTTCCATCAAAGAATTGCTTGGTATTCCTTTGGGGCTCTATGGCACCTCATATGGCAACAACACAATGACATCCTCATCCGGGACTAACCACTATTTGTGCCGGCGTTGAAGAAGCACTTAATCAAATCTGTGAGGTATAAGGCTATATCCCTAAAGCCAATAGATGACACGCCGCACAATAGAAGAGTTCAACGCTATTGGGAGTTGCCTTCTGATGTTTTTAATTAACTTGTCTAGGTGTTTGTGTCTCTTACACCTGCGGTTGCTATTGTTAGCTTGCATTGTTGCGGCCTCTTCGCCTGGGCTACTGTTCTTCGATCTACACCGCTGCCCTTTGATCCCTTCTAACATTGTTGGGGCTGTTGGGAGCTTTTCGTCGCCTATGTTGAAGACGCTGTTGGTTCCTGCTAGAGGCTGAATTCTGCCATCAACCATGTTACTGTAGTGGCCGCTGGCCATTATAAGCCCGCTTCATTAGATTACTCTCTTCGTGCTTGGCTCTCAGTTGGCTGTCTGCTCGAGTCCTGAGATGTTACATTCTACCATGAACTCTGTTGCTCCCTTGACGCTGTGATGGTTGTTGGCCTTTATGGATTGCTACCTGCGTGCTTGGCCCTTAGCCGTGTATTTGCTTGAGTCCCAATTGAATTGCAGCTCCTCTGAGTGGGCTGCCGTGCTTCGACCTTGCTGATTGTCAGAATTTGGGTCTGATTTGCTGTGACCTCCCCTGTCTTGGTTGTTGTTTTGCTGTTGGCCCGGTGAACCATTTTAGTGCTGTCATCGCTGTCTTGGAGACACCAGTCTGGATGGCCTGAGTGTTGCTATGAGCTATTTCCTACGCCTGCTGGAATCTATGCACATCGTGTTAGGGGGCAATGGCTGATTCCTATTGTTTGCTTGTTTTTAGTCTCTGTTTTGGCCGATTTTGTTTTAGCACCGTCGTCTTTGGCATTTTCTGGTTCAGTTTGCCCCTTTTGTGGCCTATTTCTATTTCGGTTTTGTATTTTGTTTGACCCTCTACCCTTGCACACTTCGAGACATCAACTTTGTAAACCTAGGTATGAGATTTGTGTTTGGTCGCTTCTTTTGTATTTGCTCTATGATTAGCTAATATAATTCTTACCTTATAAAAAAAATGTAATATGTTTATGTTTTTTGATACTTTTCTCAATCTAGGGCTTTCAATGAAGCAAATTGAAAAAGTAACATTTTAAACTTGAAAGAAAAGTTTGTTGGTCCTTTAGAGATAGTGACCAATGCTCCACTATCCTAAGGAGAAGTGTTGACACCTGATTTTTAATCATCTTTTCCCTTTTAAAATTCATAAAATAAAAAAAATCAACTTTGGAGACCTTGTCCAAGCCTAGGGAACCGATTTTGACCAAAAAAATGATTTTTCATATTTTCAATATTTTTCGATATTTTTATTTTGGAAAATTAATAGAAAATCCATAAAAATTCATAAAATTAAAAAAATCAACTTGGAGAACTTGGAGCCTAGGGAACCAATTTTGACCAAAAAATAATTTTTCATATTTTCAGTATTTTTCGATATTTTTAATTTCGAACATTTATAAAAAACAAATATAAAAAATGAGAAAATTGCAAAATCAACTTTGGAGGCCTAGGCCAAGCTTAGGCAACTATTTTTGAATAAAAAAAGTAATTTTTCATATTTTTTGTATTTTTTAGAAATTAGGAAAATATTTAATAAATAATAGTATCTAAGGCCACAAAAATACATAAAAATAGTCAATATTTTTCTTTTAAATTCCTTTTCAAGTTGGCCATCGCAAATTTAAAAAAAAAATCTAATGCGGGGTCCTGTATTTCTTCACGAGCATAATCTCGAATCTGGCAAAAGAAAATTCAATTTGAGTCAATTTATTTTCATTTTTCACTTTTAGGAGTTGTGAGATTATTCTCTAATATTTTAAATTTTCTTCTTGGCCCAATTATACCTAGAATGACTCAATTTTGTAAAATGGCTTTAATTAAATTTTGCATAATCTTCAGCGGCAGGAAATGAGCTTAAATTTGCATGAGGTAAATTTCGACTAAGCATAAGGGAGGTGTGTCGAAAATTATGAGGAGATTTGGACTTAAAGAAATATTTCTTCAGGGACTGAATTGTAAATACTTAAATCTCATGGACTAGAATGCAAATACCTAACACTTGAAAGATTATTTTGCAAATAACAAAAAAAGAGATAGTGGAGAAATTAGAATAGAGAATGGAAGATGGAGAAGAGGAGATAGAGAAGAGGAGATGGAGAAGAAAAGGTAGATAAAAATAGATAGAGAAAATAAGATGAGAATAGAGAAGGGAAGATAGAGATGAAGAAGAGTTAGTAGAATGGGAGATAGATATAAAGAAGGGAAGATGAAGATGAAGAAGAGTTAGTGGAGAAGTTAGAATGAGAGATAGAGATGGAGAAAGGAAGATGAAAATGAAGAAGAGTTAGTGGAAAAATTAGAATGGGAGATAGATGAGTGACCTATAAAAGGAAGAAAAAAAGAGTTGGGAGAGGGAATGTTTTTGGAGAGAAAATTTTGGATGTTTAAGAGGGTTTTGGGAGATTGAAGAAAAATTGGAGAGAAAGAAAATACCAAAAAGAGAGAAAATTTCGAAGATGATGGGAGTTTAAAGTTAGGAGTTATCATCACCAATTCGTTCATCAATCAACATAAATCAAGAGTTCATCCTCGTCAATAAGCAAGCAAATTCAAGCTAAGTGTTTTTATTTATTCGTTTATTTGTGGTTTTAATCGCAAATTAGCACAAATTGTCTACATTCCTTCCTCCAATTCCCCATAATTTATGTCAGGTAATAGCGACTCTATACTAATTGTAATTTCATGAAGGTGCAAGTAAAATTGGCCCAGATAGTCCAAGTCAAATTTTCAGCCGACCCATGGATGGATTTTGATTCGAATTATTGAATCAATTCATTGTATTTTATTTTATTGAATTTAAACCCTAGAATTTGAAGGGCAGAGCCCACTCATTGGAGGTTTTTACTTACTGTCATTTAAATTCCCGCAATTTAATTCCCGCACCATTAAACTCCAAAGGGAAGAGCTAAGCCAATGTTAAACCACCCATTGGAGGTTTTTACTTACGGTTATTTAAATTCCTGTAATTTAATTCCCGCACCATTAAACCTTAAAGGGAAGAGCCAAGCCAATACTAGGCCGCCCATTGAAGTTTTTAAATTCCGGCAATTTAAATTCCTGCACCTTAAACCCCAAAAAAGAGGGCCAAGCCAAGATGGGCCGTTCATTGGAGGTCTTTACTTACTGTTATTTAAATTTCTGCAATTTAATTCTTGCACTATTAAACCCCAAAGGGAAGAGCCAAGCCGATACTAGGCCGCTCATTGGAGGTTTTTACTTACTGTTATTTAAATTCATGTAATTTAATTCCAGTACCATTAAACCCCAAAGGGAAGAGCCAAGTCAATGCTAGGCCGCCCATTGGAGGTTTTTACTTATAGTCATTTAAACTCGTGCAATTTAATTTTTTTTTTTTTGGTAAGATAAGAAATTGTATAGCCTTATCAAAATGCATATACAGGAAAGACCTTCCACATATCCCCGAGCCTAGGGGGAAACCCAGCGGATCAAGGATGAGGGACGTCAAGCAAGCCGCACACATCAGCGGAACATACACGGGAGGGCAGAGCTCGTCTCACAAGATCAGCACAAAGCAGAAACAAGGAAAGAAACAACAAGGGTCAAAACACTCAGAAAACATATCAGAGAAAGATAGTCTCCGGAATGTCCCAAGCACGTTGAATCCGTCGATTGGAAGGGGTGTCTTCCACGGGCTTTAACGAGAAGGCCTTATCCCGAACAGCTTTGCACAGGTGCTGCTCCATAGCCGGTACAAACAGCAAGTGGTTACGAAAAATAATTTGATTCCTAGTGGTCCAAATCAGGTGGCATAGAGCCGCAAAGGAAAAGCGGGCGATCAATCGGTGGAAACGCCGACCCTTAAGCCGTTTGGAAGCCCACAACATGAGATCTGACCAATCCAAATCACGCCAAACAATGCAGCACCTAGATGCCCAGAAACGGATCAACGAGGCTGATGTAGAACACCGGAAGAACAGGTGATTGATGGAGTCAGGTTGGCTTTGACAGAATGCACACACACCGTCCATAATTCGGCGATGGGCAATAAGGAAAGTCTGAGTGGGGAGCCGAGATAGGGTGATAATCCACAAGATGAAAGCATGGCGAGGTACAATCGCCGAGTCCCAAACAAAAGAATGCCACCGAACCACCGGACTCTTACGCCTTAAGAACTCCCAAGCCGAGGAAACTGAAAACTTACCCGAGCTGTGACCCATCCAAATGAGTTGATCCCGGCGAGAATGATTGATGATGGGTATAGGATCGGGCCATGAATTGAGAATGTCAATCACCCTAGACGACCGGCCCTCACAAGGGAGAACATTCGAGACCCGAGCATCCCGAGGGATACCCGAGGAGTAAATGTCCCTATTCGAAAACAGCAGGTGTAATGGACCACGCGGGTGCCAATAGTCGAACCAGAAGGAAACCGTGGATCCCTGCCCAACGCACCATTGAAAAAGATTGGAAAAATCCACTCGAAGCGCCAAAATCTTCTTCCAAGCCCATGAAGAGAAGGTCGGGACCGGGACCACCCAAAAGCTTCTCTTCTTCAAGAAGTTGGAGTGAATCCACTTACACCAGAGAGATTCCTTGTCGGAGAACAAGAACCAGATATGCTTCAGAAGAGCCACCCTATTGCAATCCACCAGCTTCCGTAGACCCAAACCACCCTCCATCTTCGGCCTACAGATATCATCCCAAGAGACCTTCGCTCCACCTCCACCAAGTTCCGGGCCCTTCCAAAGGAATTGCCAAAGGACACGTTCGATGCTCCCAATGACCGACTTCGGAAGCATAAAAATGTTGGACCAGAAAACATGAATAGCATGGAGCACGGAGCGTACCAGTTGAATACGGCCAGCGAATGAAAGGAAGCGCTGAGTCCATGATCGTGCCCGGGCTGTGATCATGTTCACAAGAGTAGTGCAATCCGCTTGACGAAGACGGGAGGAGATAACCGGGATTCCCAAATACCTGAACGGGAGGGAACCTTCAACAAACCCAAGAAGAGAGATAATCTGAGAGCGCAAGGTCTCCGAACCACCCGAGAGATAAACCTCGCTCTTATGGCAGTTTGGCAAAAGGCCCGACCACGATGAAAACAGCTTCAAACCATCATGCAACAGCCGAACCGAGCACATGTTAGCCTCTGCAAATAACAACACATCGTCAGCGAAGAACAAATGTGATAGTTTGGTCGCCTTGCATCTCCAGAAGAAATTGAATTCCGAGCACGCCGATTGTTTGTTCAGAATACCCGAGAAGACTTCCATGGCAAGAGTGAATAAATATGGCGACATTGGGTCACCCTGGCGCAAACCTCTACCCCCCACGAAGTAACCATGTAGTTCCCCGTTGATGGACACAGAGAACATTGGGGAAGTAACACATGCCACAATCAACCGAATCATTAAATCTGGGAAGCCAAATGCTTGGAGGACTAGTTCTAAGAAGTTCCAATCCAAAGTGTCGTATGCCTTCTGAAAGTCAACTTTGATTGCACATTTAGGGAGATATGGTGTGTGATGGAAGTCACAGAAGAGTTCTTGGGCGAGGAGGATGTTGTCACTGATGCGACGTCCCTTAACAAAGGCATTCTGCGACGGGTTCACAAGAGACGGGAGGACAGCCGCAATGCGATTTGCGATGATCTTGGTTATACACTTGTACACAGTGTTGTAGCACGCAATTGGTCTGAAATCCTTCATATCAACAGCATTCGGTACTTTGGGGATCAACGTTAGGACAGTGGAGTTGATCTCACGCAGAAGCTGTCCAGAATGGAAAAAATCCCTGATCGCAGAGCACACGAGGGGCCCTACAGTATTCCACGAATCCTTGAAGAACTCAACGGTAAACCCATCCGGACCCGGCGCCTTTCCGGTGGCAAGAGAGAACATGGTCCCTCGAATTTCATCATCTGAGACATCACCCTGAAGAAGCAAGATCTGCTCATTATTAAGAGGATTAGAAATGACCGACCTGATCTCCTCAATGGGTGGAATGACAGGCGGGGGGCAATGGGCCAACAATCTTCTATAAAAGGAGACAACCCGCTCCTGAATAGCAGCTGAATCAATGAGAAGATCACCATTTTCATCGGCAACCGACAGCAACCTGTTCCGAAGATGATGCTTGTTGACGGAGCAATGGAAAATTTTGGTGTTCAAATCCCCTTCTTGAAGCCACCTGATACGCGACTTCTGCCTGTAAAAGGACTCCTCATTGAGTCGCAATGTCGCAAAATCCTGTTTCATAAGCTGCTCACGACTCGCAAGCTGCAGATCAAAAGGATTAGAAGCCAAGGCCTCTTGGATATGCAACAGGTCATCCCTAGCCTTTGCAGCCCGAGCAAAGATATCCGAGAAGTGGGACTTATTTAGCTCTTTCAAGTGCAACTTTAGGAGCTTCAACTTACGAACAAGGATAAACATCGGCGAGCCAGTGAGTGACGATGCCCATACCTGATCAACCACCGAGCGATAAGAAGGGTGAGTCATCCAGAAAGAGAAGAATTTAAATGGTTTCCGAGCCACAGGGAGGGGAGCAATGCGGACCACCATAGGCGAATGATCCGAGACCCCTGGGTTAAGGAAGTTGGCTTCGGAAAAAGAGAAAGCCGAGGACCAAGCCTCATTAATCAGCACCCGATCTATCTTTCTGAGTTTCCGCGAAGGACCAGCCCCCACCGACCAGGTGAAACGACATCCCACATACCGTAGATCATCAAGGGCAGCAGTGTTCAGACAATGGTCCAATTCGTCAAAAGATGGAATCCAATCATTAGAACCTCCCACCCGATCAGACGGAAACCTAATGGCATTGAAATCGCCCGCAACAGCCCATGGAGAGAACCTGAAGTCCACACTAGCACGCACCAATTCGGACCATAGGGACCGTCTGGAGACAAATGAATTATCAGCGTACACAAAGGACAGCATACACTCCTTGTTAGACGATAGGGATCGCAGCCGACCATGGATAAACTGGCTATCAACCGAAAGGGGAACAAACACAGCAGATTGAGCATGCCAGCCAACCAAAATTCTGCCCTTATCCGAGGATGAATAACTAGAAATCCCATCCCAACCCGGGATAAGTCCCGAGGAAAAACTGGCAAACAAGGATTGGGGAACCTTCGTCTCTAATAAACCAACACAACAGAGACTATTATTTCTAACAAAACTCCTAACTTCGGCCTGCTTGATTGGGTTCATAAGACCCCGAACGTTCCAAGCACCGAAAATCATAAGGAAAGGAGGATGGTTACCGTTTCTTCGAGACCCCCCGCCTTAGTGGTAGGATAGGCTTCCTTGGGCTGAGTCCCCGTCCAATATTGATCAATCGCGGACCCAGCTGCCCCATAGGACGAGATGAAGCCGGCAGCGTGGTCTTACGGTTGGACGTAAGAACAGGGGGTGGCGAAACTGGATGTCCTCGTCACTGTCAGCAACTTCATCCTCATCGGCAGAAGGAGAGGCATCGGAGGGACTAGAAGCATCATCACCATCCGGGACAAAAAGCGGGTCCTGAGAATCCAGGGCATCCAGAGGAGTTGGGGCCGCGACACTAGCCAGGGGAATCACAACCGAAAGAGCATTAGTTTTAATTAACTAGTGTAACCAAGTCTCCGAACTCATAATCTCTGGTTCGTAGAAGTAACTTAGTTCTCACGTTAATTTACTTAGGTCTCTAATTAACCTACCAAAAATGATTACTGGCGACTCCAAATTCTAAAATCATTTGAACAAAAATCAAAGTTGCGATTCGGTAGGACTTGCGAGGGTCCGTATTAGGTTAGTTAATTTAATTAACTTGATAATCCGTTCACCCAATTAGAAATATTTTAGGTTCATGACAGCTTGACGACTCCGCTGGGGACTTGTTCTTAATTTTAGAAAAAATTTAAGAACCTAGTGGACTTGAGCCTGAAAAATTTCATGAAAATTAATTTGATTTGGCAATTGCTTGGAACTCATTCTTTAGGTGTTAAATGGTCTTGCAGGAAGGGAGTTATAAGGGGTGGAGTGTTTGGCTAACCCTTCGTTTTGCAGGTTTGGTGTGAAAGAATTATTATTTAATTTTTAAAATATTGAAACGGTATTTGCATTTAATTGTTGTGCATGTTTAATTTTTTTAGCACTACATCACACACGTCCCGTGGTCAGACCTAGACCACTAGTTTTAGGATGATATTGTGATTTTGTTCTAGCGTTTGGCGTGAGATTACGTCGAAAGTTAGTCCAAATTCAATCCCGAACCTCTTTCCAAAATTGAGTTTTAAAAGTTAGGCCTCAAGCTTGGTAAGATTACCAAAGCATTGGTTTTAAATTTTTTCTCAAACAGCCGAAGTGGAAAGGCCCGGCTAATCCTGGTTACGTCGTGGGATCACGGCTAACCCTGATTATTTGCGCGAGATTGTCGCCTTGCTATAAGTCTTTCGCTTCAATTTGTCAGCCTTTAGAGTGTATAGGCTAAGAGTTAAACTCACGATTCACGTGCATGTCTATATGACCTACATGATATTTTTCACGGTGAAAGTAAGTTTTCTAACTTGATCTTGTATTTATTTTTGGTCGGTCCATGTTAGGTGTCGGTTAAATTTTGAACTTAACATCATGGTTATTTTTTTCAAAAGAAGATAAAAATCAAATTGGTGTCACATTTCTAAAAAATAAATATGGAGAAATCCCTTAGGGGAATTTTGTTTACCAATGAAAGATTTCTTCATAGTTTTCATTAAGGCTTCAATGAACATAAGATTTTCTTGATAAATTTACCCCTGAAAATTTATTTTGATAAATGAAGAAAATTCCTTCAGAAAATTTGGAAAACGTCGGGAGATTTTAATACATTTTTCAAACTATAAAATTTATAAGAAAATTCTTTCTGAAGAAATTCACCCAATGTTTTTTGAAGAAAAGTTTCTCTAATTTCTCATAAAATTGAAAAATAAAATTGGACTAATCTAGGTGTCATGGACCGACCTCTATTGGATCACATACTCATTATTTTCTCTACTTTTGCAGGAAATTATAGGTACCCCAGGCGGGGGTAAAATTGGGTTCAATAATACGCCAAAAATGATTTTGAATAATACAAAAGAATGGAAATTGTCGATCCCTTAGTCAATTACCCTGGGGGCAAGCGAACAAGTCCTGGAGATAAAATTATGTCAATCAGTTAGCATATATAAGCCATGTATTTTGATGGGAGTAGTGAATGTATCCGAATCGAGAGTGAGCGCATTTTTAATGTATTTGGAGGTTCCTATATTTTTGAAAAGTATAGATTTTGTAATCAGAATCTATGTAGCAAATACGTTGATCCAACCCTGGCAGAAAACATGGCAGAAAAAATGGCACAAATATGTGAAGCTTTTCTTTAATTTCATTCACTAAGGAATATTACAACCACTTACTGGGGAGGAAAAGTAAAGCCGAACTGAGCCCTGATAAGCATCACAAAAGAGTTCAATTGATTCTCCATGAAGTTGATGCTCTGTCTATATTGAGCGACCTGGGATTCAAGATCTGCAAGCTTGAAGGACATGTGAGTACATTTCTCCTTATACCCAGCTACATTAATCTCATGGTGTTCAACGGCGAGTTTCAGATTGTCGATCAGGTCTCTCTCGAAAGCTATGTCCACCGTTAGATCACCAAGCCTCTCCTACAACCACTCACATCTAAACTTCATCACAACATCTCTCGGGTCATACTTAAAGTAAGTCTGATACAAAGCTAAATGCTCCACCAACTTCTCTCTCTCGTGAATCAACAGTGAGACTCGCTCATCAGCAGACTTGGCGGCCTTCTTGTATCGAGCAACCGAGCGTTCTACAAACTCCAGGCACTTAGATCGATCCTGGTAGCGGGCCTTCACGAAGCGGGCTAAGGTGACCGTCTCTTGGGTATTTCGGCAGGCCTCCAGAAAATTGATGAAAATATGTAGGAATACCCTGTATTCTTTCTCTAAATTGGTGCCTTCGACTGAAGAAGCATTTATCTCCCTGAACAGATCGAGAATCTCAGCTTCGACACTCGGATGATAGGCTCTGTAAATATAGCCCCGGCCAAGAAGATAGTAAAGCCTCTCCTATCTGAACATAACTTCAGCCGGGAAGATGTGTATGGGAAGATTGGCCATTACCATTAAAAGGATAGAGGAGAGAATTTAACGAGCAGAATACGGAAGAGAAGATGATAGAAGTGAAGCAGATGATCGGAATGCAAAAGTGATAATCTATTTCAAGTTAAATATTGAATTCACAAGGGCAGTCTTTATCGGCCAGATTGTCCTATCTGCCATCTCCTTTCGATATTATCTTCATTGGCTCGAATCCCGGCCAGTCTGCAATCTCGAGCCAAGAGAATTCGACGTCTCTGCGAAAAGTTGGACAGGACGCCACCACGTTGAAAAAAAGAAAGAATGAAAAGACTAGCTGAGTGGGAGACAAAGAAATTTTCGTCTTTATTGGACAACTCGCCAGCAAATCGACGGTAGAGATAATGGCAGGGGCCATCTACCACAAAAAGATTGAAGAAGACGAGCCGACTGAGAGATACGAGAAAGACTCGGGAGAAGTAATACAGTTTTCTAAACCCACGCCCGAATTTTAAAAGGAGATGTTCTTCTGATAATCTTCGTCTATGTCCTGAAAAGAGCTTCAAAGACGGTCGCTTAGAAAAACTCTAGAGAGAGTGAAAGTACAAAAAGAGGTAACAGACCTTGAGAAATCATTAACCAAATCGAAGATGTCTCAACCCAATAATCTCAAGAGCTATCGTTACTTGTTGAATGTAGGAGATGAGGAGTTCGAGGCCATGTTTGAGATTCAGACCATAGAACCTGGCCCTTCCACCGACGATGTCTAAGATCTCGGTAAATATAAGGACAACAACAATAAGGGTCAAAGGAAACGTTACCATCGCCATACCGAAGAGTAAATACAAAAGCTTGAGGATTTCTTCAGAGTATGCCCTATGCCAGACGGCAAATAGAGAATGAAACTGAACCAAGAGCTAGGACTGGAATTTTGGCAAGTCAAGTTCTGGTTTCAAAACAGGCGGACCCAAATGAAGACTCAATGAGCGGAATGAGGTCGAGTTTTTAAGAGCTGAAAATGAAAAGCTCCGAAGGGACAACAAAATGTATAAAAAAGCTTTTGATTCCAGCACATGTCCCAACTGTAATAGCCTCCTCACCCTCGACGAAAGATAGTATTTGAAGGTCGAAAACGCCCATTTAAGAGGTGAGTTAGATCAATTCATTGTAAGGTCAAGTTCTGTTGGGGTGAGGTACGAAAAGACCGAGCCTATGGAGCCAATATTGATACCTTCGGAGGATGAGGGGATACATCACCATCGAGCAAGCAGTGTTAACAACGAGATCGCCACCATGATCAGCCAATTTGATGCTGATGAAGCACCGGGGCTTTAATGTGCATACGGAGCCGGTACTTCAAAACTAGTGATCACGGGACCTTTAACATGGCCGACGCGTACCTGATCCGAAACGAAGCCAGCTGATCACTGAAGAGCCCGAAAGGAATTTGCGAACTGACTCAAAAACACCGTCATACTCAAAATGTGAAGTCCTCTTGGCAAATCAATTCACAGATATTATCACCGAATGGACGACTTCAAATAAAGAAAAATACGAGCAAAAGATGCGAGCGGCCTCAAAGATGGGTAGTTTTGTATCGCTTCAATTTACCCTTGGTCGTCTCGAATTCTGAATTACTTTATTTCGTCTTAACAGGGGTTGTAAATTACCTCGGAGAGCATTGTGGCGTAGATTTGCCCAATATGACATGACCGTACCATCCTTAGGTTAACCCTTAAAAGGGAGCCTCCATGGACGCCTACGGTCTAATGGGCCTGAGAGCATAAGAAATAACAGTGATCTGAAGCGAAAGAAATCAGTACGCTTGACAAGCAAAATCAAGGCCCATACTTTGCTACAGCCTCGGCCCTAATGATAAAGTGTTTGACAAGAATTGGAGACAAACTCGATCCGATGAAGCTGATAAGAGACTCGTGCAAGGCATTCAAGATGAAGGGTAAACTAGTATCGCTTCCAATTCATCCCCTCTAATATCGGCTAACATGTCTTCTTTTCTTTTGACAGGAAATGTTAATACTAACATTTAACATATCGAAGAAGACACCCCCAAGTGGCAATTCAAAACTGCATTGCTCGATCTGCTCATATGCCCAGGGGCAATTCAAATTTTCCCATTCTTGATATGCTTACACATTTCGTAAACATGCATGACACTTGAAAACTGCCACATCCGTATTGTGCTTGCACATGCCATGATTCATGTATGACTATTCTGCATGTTTAATTTTGCCAATTCTGGCTTGGGGCATAAACTGCATATGATGCATCAATTGTATAGAATGGAGCATGACAGGACGATGAAAGGGACCCCATTTCCATATACGTCCCATATCCACAGTGAGTTGTGTGCCTAATAAGCTCCGTATTCCCCAAGGCAATGGATTTTCCCATGAAAGGTACGATACCGAAAGGAGGGAGGCAATCATTTCTCTATTCTAAACACTACAGATATCCATTGACAACCCATTTGGGCAGCTACTTTATTTCATAACCCCTGTCAAGAACCACCCCACATCAGGGCCAAGTGGAAGTAGTCTTAGCAAATAACATGAGATAAATGGTTAGAAATTTTCTTGCTCGAACTAACATTAATTTTCAAGTATTGCTTTACTTTTAACCTCATACAGTGATTCAAGCGCCTTAAGACGACAAAAAGCATTCGTTTCTCTATCCAATACACTCATATTTTTTGTATCACCCAATTGAGCCTGTATATTCATTTCTTAAAACCCCGTCGGTGATCGTTACCCATTCCAAAATGAAGATCGTGCCATCTCAAGATAAAAGAAGTCAAAAGAACTGGGTCTACATAGAGTTCTCAAGTCAACTCTTCAAGTGTGATCTTTGACATACTTATGTATAACGGCATAGTCTTCAAAAAAAAGGAAGAAAGTCAATTTGGGGCATAAAAAAAGCAATGCGTCAGTTAAAAACAAGGCAAATGCCCATCCGAATCTATATTCATTTTTGAATGCCTTTAAAAACTCAGTGAAAACATACCATATCTTTCGGTAAATCCCCAATAGGACCTGATTGCAAGAGATAATTCATTGAAGGAGTCAGATTGCAAAATATACGGTTGAAGTTTACACCATTTGAAAGCGACAATGGTACCAGCAGAAGTATATACCATCCCCAGACAACGATAGTGTTCTTTGATGACTGTTCTAGAAGGGCCGAAACTTGTGACAAAAATGCGATGATCACCAATGTCAAACCCACCTCATATATTTTCTGGGCCAAAATAAGCCTTTTTACTTCCTTGATCCCTAATCCCAACCTACGTTACAATCCGTGAAAGTCTTTTCTGATTAAGGCGCTTGAATTAACGTAAAGTTGAATGATTTTAAGCATCGCTTGAAAAAGTACAAGCAAAGCTATTTTTCTCTCATTTTTGCAGGATTCTTGACTTGTAAACCCGGAGCAGATGATAAAGACTTTTCTGTTGGCAGCCTTGACTCAAAAGAGTCCCCTTTGTTAAGCCTTTGACCTAGCCTACATTACGGTCTTAATCAAGACCTCCAGATCGACGTGGTCATACCAATTGCAAGATTACTCAGACCCTTGTTGAATACGATGATGGTAAGGTCGAGTGATTTCTCTTCAATCCTGCAGTCAGGATAAATAGCCTTTCTCGAAAGTGAGAGAAAGCCCTTTTGAACTGAAATTCCCCATTCAAATCACATTTAAGGTATTCATACCATGATAACCTGCTTGAACAGAATTGGTAATGCAAACTTGACAAAATAATTTTGCATGATCCACATTTTGATTGATTGCATCATGAGTTATTACACAAATTGTTTCTAATCATTGCAAACTTAGCCAAATAAGTTTTGCATGAACCAATGAACTCATTGATGAAAATGCTTGCACATGTTGCCTCTGACATTGCCGGACAGGTAACGCGTTCCTGATGTTCGAGTCACCTTCCGAGATCTCGAGATTCATTCGATGATTATTGAACAAGCCCAGTTATTGAGAAATCACCATAAGTTTCTTCTAAATCTTAAGGTAAGTATATCTTCAACCTGAACTCTAAGAGCAAATTCTTATGATTGTCAAGGCAATCGAATCAATTGCGGCACATACAGATACTTACGTTCTTCAATGAAGTGTGTCCTTCTCGAAAATAAAAAATTTGAGATAATTAGATGTCTGCCTCATCAATTTATTCCTAAAGTGACGGGAGAACAGAAATTGGGTTTGAGCTTCTGCAGGATTCCTGGTCTTTCCAGATCGCAGAAGGGCACCCTTCAAGGATTCCTGGTCTTCCCAGAATGGCTCCCTTCAAGGTAAGATAAATTGGATTTGAGCTTCGGCGGGATTCTTGATCTTCCCAGGTCCCGGAATGGTACCCTTTAAGGTAAGTGAAATTGGGTTTGAGCTTCTGTATGATTTCTGATCTCTCCAGATCCCAGAATGGCACCCTTCAAGATAAGTAATGTGGGTTTGAGCTTCTACAGGATTCCTGATCTTCTCAGATTCCAGAATGGCACCCTTCATGGTAAGATAATTTGGGTTTGAGTTTCTGCAGGATTTCTAGTCTTCCAAGATTCCAGAATGGCACCCTTTAAGGTAAGTGAAATTGGGTTTAAGCTTCTGTAGGATTTCTAATCTCCCTAGATCCCAGAATGGCACCCTTCAAGGTAAGATAATGTGGGTTTGAGCTTCTACAGGATTCGTGGTCTTCCCAGATCCCAGAATGGCACCTTTCAAGGTAAGTTAAATGGGTTTGAGCTTATGCAGGATTTCTAGTCTTCCTAAATCGTAGAATGGCACCTTTTAAGGTAAGTGAAATTGGATTTAAGTTTCTGTAGGATTTCTGATCTCCCCAGATCCCAGAATGGCACTCTTCAAGGTAAGATAATGTGGGCTTGAGTTTTTGCAGGATTCCTGGTCTTCCTAGATCCCAGAATGGCACCCTTCAAGGTAAGTTAAATGGGTTTGAGCTTCTACAGGATTACTAGTATTCCCAGATCTCAGAATGGCACCCTTCGAAATACACAAAAGTCCTTCTTGCAGGCACCCAAAGTCCTTTCTACAGGCACATACCAAGTCCTTTCTACAGGCAACCAAAGTCTTTTCTACAGGCACACAAAAGTCCTTCTTACAGGCACCCAAGTCCTTTCTACAGGCACTCAAAGTACTTCTTACAGGCACCGAAGTCCTTTCTACAGGCACCCAGGTCCTTCTTACAGGTATCAAGTCCTTTCTACAGGCACCTAAGTCCTTTTTACAGGCACCAAGTCCTTTTTACAGGCACCCAAAGTCCTTTCTACATACACACAAAAATCCTCTTTACAAGTACCCAAGTCCTTCTTATAGGCATCCAAAGCCGTTTCTACAAGCACATACCAAGTCCTTTCTACATGCACCCAAAGTCCTTTCTACAAGTACACAAAAGTCTTTTATTCAGGCACTCAAGTTCTTCTTACAGGCACCAAGTCCCTTCTACATGCATCCAAAGTCCTTTCTACAGGCACATACCAAGTCCTTTCTACAGGCACATAAAGTCTTTTCTACAGGCACACAAAAGTCCTTCTTACAAGCACCCAAGTCCTTTCTTACAAGCACCAAGTCCTTCTTACATGCACGTAAAAGTCCTTCTTATAGGCACCAAAGTCCTTCTTACAGGCACCCAAAGTTCTTTCTACAGGCACATAAAAGTCCTTTCTACAGGCACGTATCAAGTCCTTTCCACACGCAACCAAAGTCCTTTCTACAGGCACACAAAAGTCCTTCTTACAGGCGCCCATGTCATTTCTACAGGCACCCAAAATCCTTCTTACAGGCACCCAAGTCCTTTCTAGATGCACCCAAAGCTTTCTTACAAGCACCCAAGTCCTTCTTATAGACACCAAGTCCTTTCTACAAATACCTAAAGTCCTTCTTATAGCCACCCAAGTGCTTCTTACAGGCATCCAAAGTCCTTTCTACAGGCACATAAAAGTGCTTTGTACAGGCATTCAAAGTCCTTTCTACAAGCATATACCAAGTCCTTTCTACAAGCACTCAAAGTCATTTCTACAGGCACACAAAAGTCCTTCTTACAAACACCCAAGTCCTTTCTACAGGCACCCAAAGTTCTTCTTACAGGCACACAAAAGTTCTTCTTACAGGCACCCAAGTCCTTTCTACAGGCACCCAAAGTCCTTTCTACAGGCATACAAAAGTCCTTTTTACGGGCACTAAGTCCTTTCTACAAGCACCCAAAGTCCTTTCTACAGGCACACAAAAGTCCTTCTTACAGGCACAAAAGTCCTTTCTACAGGCACCATGTCCTTTCTATAGGTACAAAGTCCTTCTTACAGGCATTTCCATAGGATGACCCACCATACAAGTCAAATCTTAATCCAATTTTAATCAGTAGAATCCTTTGGGTGACCCATCATACAGGTCAAATTTTAATCCAATTTTAATCAGCAGAATCCTTTCGTTAGGAATCTACCATAGGTTGATCTACCATACGGGTTCAAGTTCAACCACCCTAAGGTTTTCTTATAACAAATCCTTAGGTTCTCATTCCACTTTCAGTAAAGCATTCATGTCAGGCAACAGCTATACAATGAGTAGGCATGTCGCAGGCCTTTCTATCCCTCCCTCACTTCATAAGAGCTTCTTTAAGTCAAATTTGGATCGAAACTTGCAAAGAGGGCTATTAGAGATCAAATGTCATGACTCCTTTTTATTTCATTGTGTTGAGTCGATTAGGATTCATGTGTCATCTCATCTTTGAAATGAACCTCTGTCGAGCTTCCTTTCAAAGAGGGGCAGCTGTTAACACCTGATTTTTAATCATCTTTTCTCTTTTTAAATTCATAAAATAAAATAAAATCAACTTTGGGAACCTTGGCCAAGCCTGGGGAACCGATTTTGACCAAAAAATGATTTTTCATATTTTCAGTATTTTTCCGCATTTTGATTTTGGAAAATTAATAGAAAATCCATAAAAATTCATAAAATTGAAAAATCAACTTTGGGGAAATTGGCCAAGCCTAGGGAGTTAATTTTTACCAAAATATAATTTTTCATATTTTCCGTATTTATCGATATTTTTTATTTCGAAAATTCATAAAACAAAATCAAGAAAAATGAGAAAATCGCAAAATCAACTTTGGAGGCCCTGGCCAAGCTTAGGCAACCATTTTTTAATAAAAAAATAATTTTTCATATTTTGTTTGTATTTGTTATATATTTTTTAGAAATTGGGAAAATATTTAATAAATAATAGTATTTGAGGCCACAAAAATACATAAAAATAGTCAATATTTTTCTTTTAAATTCTTTTTTATGTTGGCCATCACAAATTTAAAACAAAACCAATTTAGGGTCCTGTATTTCTTCACGAGCATAATCGCGAATCGGGCCAAAAAAATTTACTTTGAGTCAATTTATTTTCATTTTTCACTTTTAGGAGTTGTGACATTATTCTCTAATATTTTAAAATTTCATCTTGGCCCAATTATACCTAGAATGACTCAATTTTGCAAAAGGATTTTAATTAAATTTTGCATTATCTTCAGCGGCAGGAAATGAACTTAAATTTGACATGAGGTAAATTTTGACTAAGCATAAGGGAGGTGTGTCGAAAATTATGAGAAGATTTGGACTTAAAGAAATATTTCTCCAAGGACTAAATTACAAATACTTAAAATCTCAGGGACTAGAATGCAAATACCTAACACTTGGGAGATTATTTTGTAAATAACGAAAAGAAGAGATAGTGGATAAATTAGAGTAGAAAAGGGAAGATGGAGAAGAGAAGATAGAGAAGAGAAAATGTAGAAGAGAAGGTGGAGAAAAATAGATAAAGAAAATAAGATGAGAATAGAGAAGAGAAGATAGAGATGAAGAAGAGTTAGTAAAATGGGAGATAGATATGAAGAAGGGAAGATGAAGATGAAAAAGAGTTAGTGGAGAAGTTAGAATGTGAGATAGAGATAGAGAAATAAAGATGAAAATGAAGAAGAGTTAGTGGAAAAAATAGAACGGGAGTGAGATGAGTAGCCTATAAAAGGAAGAAAAATAGAGTTGGGAGAGGGAATTTTTTTGGAGAGAAAATTTTGGATGTTTGAGAGGGTTTTGAGAGATTGAAGAAAAATTAAAGAGAAAGAAAATACCAAAAAGAGAGAGAAAATTTTGAAGATGATGGGAGTTTAAAGTTAAGAGTTATCATCACTAATTCCTTCATCGATCAACATGAATCAAGAGTTCATTCTCGTCAACGAGCAAGCAAATTCGAGCTAAGTGTTTTTATTTATTCATTTATTTATGGTTTTAGTCGCAAATTAGCACAAATTGTCTACACTTCTCCCTTCATTTCCTCATATTTTATGTCAGGTAATACCAACTCTATACCAATGGTAATTTCATGAAGGTGCAAGCAAAATTGGCCCGGACAATACAAAACGTCCGTCAAATTTTCAGCCGACCCATGGATGGATTTTGATTCGAATTGTTAAATCAATTCATTGTATTTTATTTTATTGAATTCAAACCCCAAAATTTGAAGGGCAGAGCCCACCCATTGGTAGTTTTTACTTACATTCATTTAAATTCTCGTAATTTAATTTCCACACTATTAAACGCCAAAGGGAATAGCCAAGCCAATGTTAGGCCGCCCATTGAAAGTTTTTACTTACTGTCATTTAAATTCCTACAATTTAATTCCCGCACCATTGAACCCCAAAGGAAAGAGCCAAGCCAATGTTAGGCCGCCCATTAGAGGTTTTTACTTACTGTTAATTTAAATTCCTGCAATTTAAATTCATGCACCTTAAATCCCAAAAGAGAGGGCCAAGCCAAGGCTGGGCCGTCCATTGGAGATCTTTACTTACTATCATTTAAATTTTTGCAATTTAATTCTTGCACCATTAAATCCCAAAGGGAGGAGCCAAGCCGATGCTAGGCCGCCCATTGGAGGTTTTTACTTACTGTCATTTAAACTCCTGCAATTTAATTTCTGCATCATTAAACTCTTAAAAAGAGGGTCAAGCCAAGGTTGAGCCATCCATTGGTGGTCTTTATTTATTGTCATTTACTTCATACAATTTAATTTTTGAATCACCAGACCCTTGAATGAGTAGGCCGAGTCACCTGTTGAAGGTCGTAACACTGCACAGAAGTCGTTAACACACTCCCTCTTTCGGCTTCAGGGAACCTTTAATACTTTGAAAATATCAAAAAATGTGACTCACATACATTCCATTTAAAAAATGAAAACACCAAAAAGAGAACACCCCATTAGAATCTTAGGAATAAACCAACCCTGAGTTGCCAAATTAGGATATCCATGAAATTAAGGTACCAAAAGAGCATTAGTTTTAATTAACTAGTGTAACCAAGTCTCCGAACTCATAATCTCTGGTTCGTAGAAGTAACTTAGTTTTCCCGTTAATTTACTTAGGTCTCTAATCAACCTACCAAAATGATTAGTAGAGACTCTAAATTTTAAAATCATTTGAACAAAAATCAAAGTTGCGATTCAGTAGGACTTTGAAAGATCCTTATTAGGTTAGTTAATTTAATTAACTTGATAATCCATTCACCCAATTAGAAATTTTTTAGGGTCGCAACAAGAAGGAAGAGAAAATTCACCATCAAAGTCTGCTCTCTTTATCTTCGATGGGTGATTAGCCTTAGAAACACGTAAGGACTTCTTAAGAAGGGTAGTCTTGTTGGAATTGGATTCTAGCAGTAACCTGTAGGAACTGGTTTTGTTCTAGATTCCAAAATATACATGATAGCTTTCAAGTTCCAAAAAATAAGGAACATGGAATTTTTGTGTGTGTGTGTGTTTTTTTTTTCTTTATATTTGTCTTCGGCGCAATCATGTATAATCTAGGGGTGAGTATGGTTTCAAGATAGATTAGGAATTGGAGAATCAGTCGACGTTGAGTTTTGATTGATGGTAGCATTGCTTTGCTAAGGTTTCAATGCTTTATTGGCCTTCTCGAGACTTTTGCAAGTTTTGACATTGTGATAAATAGGAGATTGAATTGCTGGACTCTAGTTCTGGCAATTTGTGAGTGAGACATGGGAGATTGACATTGTAATTTATATGAAAGTTAACACACGTTTGTTGTTTTGGCACCCATTTTTTTTAATTATCCAGATGTGATTGAAATATTATGATTTCATTGATTTTTTATGGATTTTTTTAATGGTTGTTATGTCACGCTTTGCACCTACTGACAACCCGATATACTTGCCAACCTGAAATCTCTGTCGAAGTTACTAGCGATGCCCAGGATGGTCACTGGTCGGATTCTAAAGTTTCAAACCTATGTTAACGGAAATGCGACCAATTTCCCCAAATAGCACATGTAATGAGGTAGTAAGAAGCAAGAGAAACAAAAGAACTACATATAACGGAAAGACGACTGTCGCATATATACAAAAAAGTGATGGGGCAACTAACATCATGCCTATACCCGTTCTCATCAGAACAAAACAAACAAGAGAACATCAAGCATTGCTATAAAAAAGAAAGCTGCTCATCTACCCCCACTAACATCCGTGGACGTTATCTCTTCAAGCTCCGACTCTTCTGACAACGATTCACTGTCCATCAAATACTTTGCGTCTGCTGCCTCGATCTCTACAGGCTCACCATAGTCTGGATTCTCGAGGTCATAATCCAAATACAACTCAATATCCGGGTCTGGGTCTATCACTTTTCCATCAAAAGTCGGTGTAGGGATTTCGCCACTATGGTCCAATTCAAAATTCGGAACGTCGAAACTTTGGATAGGTCTGATGTCCGAGTTGTCTATCCTCATAGTCCACGCATCAAAGAAATGTACCTCCAGTCCCTCGTTTCCAATGTCAACCCATACTGTACTACTATGCTTCGTATATATGATTCCTCTAGCAGTATCGGGATACTCAATCGCCACTGTCTCTATATGTCGATGTATCCCGTGAAAAGAGTGGCTAGCATTCATTTTCTATCGAGCGGATCTGAAAAAAGTTTAGGAGAATTCACCGTAAGAACTAATCTTAGTAAGCCCACCTCTAAACCCTAGTTAGGATATTACATAATTCTAGGCCGTTCCTAATAGTCTAAGCAGTCAACATACATAAAATAGATCAACATTTCAAGCAACAATGGGTACTTTTTGGGTAAACACATAGTCGGACTATAGTCATCTTCAATACCTTGCCTCAGCCTCATGATTGTCATCATAAGCCAATTATACATGCATCTCACCCGTATATACGCTGTATCGCGTGAAGATTCGAGTGAGAGCTAACCCCTTAGCTTGTGCTATCCGCATTTGTGCCTCCCTCGTGTAGAAGACTCAGACGCACGCTCACGTTCCAATGCCTCAATCCGCAGGGCATCAAAGCTAAGACCCGGATTTGGATATTTATCACTCCAGCAACCCCACGCTTAGCGCGTCACAGGTCACGCCTGCCTTATCTCACCGTTTTCCCATTCTGCGATTCCTCTTCACTTTTTTCACTATTCGCCCCATCAGACTTTTCATCTGGTATCACATCACGATCAATTTACAACTAAATCAAGGAGTATGTGAATGTGCAACAACAGATCATCACAGAAGTCACATATTCCTAACTTAGTCATTAAATCAAATGCAAAATTACACAATTGTCCTTCCGGCATTATTCATTTAAATCTCAGTTTTGGATGCTCTTTAAGCTAAATCAGCGTTTTATCATCATTTAGTCTTTCTCAAACTTGATTTTTAGCCTATGTTATGCCTCAATAACCAAATTTACTATTTAGGTGCAAAATTATGATTTTGTTTTTAATTTCACTAATTGAACTAATTTTCCAATTTCAGGTATTCTAATTGATCTACTCACTCTCACATAGCCATTATATGCATAGAATTATGCATTTGCAGCCATGAACAGTACCGAATTTTTGCTATTGGTCGAATTACTAAAATGCCCTTTTGCACAATTTTTGCCTATTTTTGAACTAATCAATCACTCTAACCATTTCTACACTCCATCATCATCATCATACCTCATTGTCACATGTTTTACAGCTCCAAACAGAATGCACAGATCAAGAATTGGAAATTACCATTTTTCCCCTCTTGGTTCAAATTTTCCATTTCTTACAAATACACCTAATCTAATTAATCCTAGCACTTTAGAATCAATATTCATATCTTACTCTATCATACACAGCAGCCACAGAGCCAAATTTATAGTCAAAATAGCAACTTACCAAAATACCCCTTCTATACACTAAAAGACGCAAATTGAGCAAAATTGAGGAAACCAACTACCAGAATTAATCTAACACCCTAGCTATGGATTAAAGGAATGGCTTACTTAAGGAAAAGCTAAAGAAAAGTGGCTAGAATAGAAGGGTGATAGGCAACAATGAAATCACCAACGAACGAACTAGCTCCTTCTCAGTTCTGAGTATATCAAGAAATTTATATCAGGTTTACTATGAAGAAAACTTTATATTCATGAAGTTCAGAGTCTTACGATCATATAGGAAAAAGCGAAGCTTGAATCGCCTTCCGGACGACCTCAAACGAGCCAATTCTTCCCGGGCGCGCATGCAAGAACGAGTCTAAGCAAGGAACGATTTTTGGCTTCGTTTGGATTATTCCAAAATGATCTTGAGCTGAAATTTTACAGCAACAAACTAGAGAGAGAGGAGAAAATTATTAGGGGTTTTATGCCCCAAAAGGATGTTGTTTGGGTATCGAACCAATAGCAAAACAGAGGAGGACAGAAAAAGGTAGAAAGTAAAAGAGAGATAGAGAGAGATATTGAGGGAAAGGTGAATGGCGGTGGAAATGGGGTAAAAAAGTGAAGATATCTACTGACGTTGGGGGCCAAGTGAAGGGAGACAAAATCAAATTGGTCTCTTGCTTGATTGAGAGATGTCCATTTGTCCAAACATGGGACACTTCAACCTTTTTGTAGAAAACCCTAGAAATCTTGATAGAAATTGTCACATGGGGTATTCTAAGACTTCATGGCATGATGACAAGTGTTGCAAGGTTAGAATTTCTGTTCAATTTTTTTCAAAAATTGAAAAGTCAACACTTGGCGGTCAAAGTCAACCCTTTGACTTTGAATTTTTGGAAAGCGCACTCTTCATGCCAGAGAGTAGTAGACTGTCAGACTAATACCAGTCAACTTTCGGATTCCTCAAATTACTCTCAGTTTGTAAGATACGGCATTTTCCGTGGCCTAAGGGCAAAATCGTCATTTGTACCCTTATCGCGTTTTTCGGCATTCCAAAGCAATTCGTAGCCTTTAAAACTCATAGAATTGCATCCTAATCATTCCTGCAACATCCATAAAAGCTCGACTGTCTAATCTCGAAATTCACTTCGTGGCCACTTCCATTAAACTGCAACTTTGGCAAATCTCAGGCTAACGGACGGTTCTTAAGAGAAGCGTTTCGACCGTCAGGTCCGTGTACTTTAATTTCCTATTTAGCCATGCCCCTTCGGTCAATCGTTCCGAGGTAATCAGTCTCGGGTGAGATTTAGCTAAAGTGCATTAATGAAATACATCCAATCAGTTATTCCGAATTTTGAAAAAGGGTCAAGAATTCAGGACGTTACTTGTTACGTTCATTCTCATTTTGCTTAACTAAAAATAAAAAAAGAAAAATTTATAGGTTCCCAACTATCCTGAAACTGCTTTCAGAACCTGTGATAGAAAAGATTATAGGTTCCAAGATATGATAGGTAGGTTTCAGATTTTAACGAATGATGAACTTATTCGAACGAGTAGATTTTAGGTTCTAGGTGAAACTTGTAAAAAATCTAGACACGTTCACCCTTATTGTATCCAGTTCTACCATGTGGACAATATCCAAGTTTGAAAATTTGAGAGTTGTGTTGTAAAGTTAGATATAGAAATAACAAGAAGTGCATGTAGAATAAGGAGAGGTTCTGGCTTTGCAACTTCTGTAGAGAAGCCCAAAGAAAGCCCAGCTTTTTATCTTGGCCTTAGGGAGGCTCAGCTGTAGTTTAGGGCATGCATGGTAACACTTCTTAAGCAAAAATTCTATTTCAAAAGTGTTTTAGAAGTGTTTCTGGAGCAGAAATCCATTTGGTTCATAATTGTTTGCTTCTGAAATAACTTTTCACTTCAGAATCTATTTTTGGGGAAGTTTTGAGAAGTAAAAAAAAAGTTAATCATCTATATTTCTCGTCTGTTCTCTGTCTCTCTCTTTGTTCATCTTTCACTTGTCTGTCATCTGCGTGAAGCAAAGGTCTGTCCTTGCTCGCCTACCAAGGTCGATTCTTCGCTCTTCTGCAAAGCAAAGGTCTCTCTTCGCTCGTCATAAAAAAGTTATGAGAGCACCTCTATCTCTATCTTCACTCCCTCTTTATACAAGTGACCCACCATGAAGAATCTCCTACTTTGCTCGTTCTCTATACAAGTGACCCACCGCGAAGCTCGACCTCAATCTTCGGTGTACGCTAATCCCCAACTCAAATCTACTAGAGGTCAGGGGTTTTCTCCCTTGCATTTGTGTTGAATTTATCTTAAATTTGATTTTAGGGTTTTCGTAAGTTAAATATTGATTAAATCCCACCGATCTTGTATGTATCCTCTACATCTTTCAACATCGTGAGGTTTCCAGCATTATAATATTCAAGGCGCCTCTAGTTTTGCAGGTCTTATTTAGTTAACTTTTGATGGGCATTTACCGATAGAGAATGGTTCTCAGTTTATGCTTTATCAGATCACAAAGAAGAAGTTGGCTATGACTCGAGGGATGTGTTCCTAAAAAGGATTATGGCAAAGGTTGGAGAATATGTTGAAGTAACTTCTTAAGCAGGGCCAATCCTATTTACCCTCATTAAAAGGATTGTGTTCTGTTAAGTAAATTTATAAACCTGTTATGCCGAGACTTGTGAATCTCCATCTATGATTGAATTTTATTTGGTGGTCAAATATTGAATCTAGCTTTGATTTTTTAGGTTACCAATGATAAAATTTTGGTGAATGATGTTGCTCGTGATGAAGATTTCATCTTAGAGGCACTTGCTTATGAGATGGAGCCAGGGTAATTATTGGGTTATATCCTAAACAGAATAAGAACAATCACAATAAATAGAAAAGAACAACACGTGAATTTATCCACGTTCAGCCTAGAATGAGGATACATCTTACAGATGGATTCCACTAGAATATTTAGGTTTTTCAACTACAACCACTTATTACAATGATATCCCATATGAGTACAATATATAAAACTTATAATGGGCTCAAAATCCTAATCTATCCAAATTCCTTTGATCCCACTAAAAATGAGCCAACTTAAATAAAAACCCAAATCCTTTGTTATTTCAGGGGCGCTGCCCCCAAGTCCCCACCCATACACCAGCGAGATAGGCAGCCGTCCGCTCACCAAAGAGTGGAACTCCCCGCATTCCGTGTGTGGAAGTCACATGTCGTCGGCCCATACTTCGATTTCTCTAAAGCTCATATAGGTATGCCCAGTATGAGAAATAAATGTTCTCGTAATATTCATCAACTCTAATAGTAATGTAGTTTATTTAACCATTCTTCTTATTGAATTGCAACTACCCATTCATGTGTTCTTGATTACAATGTGACCCAAGGTTGATTAGGTAGTGCTGACAGACCTGTTTTTATGGATCTAACTATAGCTTGCGCCCGAAGGATATGTTTTCATGATGGGAGACAACCGCAACAAAAGTTTTGATTCCCATAATGACAGCTAAAAGAATATGCCCCTCGCAAAAGCAGCATACATGCTCTAATGGGCAAGATTTACAAGTCACAAAACATGCATTCTCAGGCGACGCTCCATTTTAGGCTTGCTATGGATCTAAAACCATCAGCAACTGATCTTGCAACCGTTAAGGTGATTTAACTTTTCTCCTTCCTTGCTGAATCAAATATAATCTCCTATAGTTTTTTAACTTTAGAAATCTACTTGAAAGCGATTATGTGAGAATATGCAGTTGACTTGTTTAACTTATTTAGTTTGCTTCTACTGCTGCAGTGATGATTCTCACAATTGCCTCCTCCTGCTAAGCATGGCTCAATTTCTCCTTGCTCATCTATTTAATTTGTTAACGTGCTGCAATAGAAAAGATACACGTTCCAGATGAAATAGAAGAGAGCTTGTAATTTTAAGGAAAAACGAGAGAGTTGAGAAGAGGTGCTCTCGTGGCTACCAATCTCTGGGTTGGTAACAGTTGATATTGACACCTAAATTTTGACTAACATTTTTAATCTAGAACTAATTTTAATTCTTCCCAAAAATAATCAAATCATTTTTCATATTTATTCATACATCTTACTTTGGTTGTAACGGAGGATATGAGTTCAAATCAACGAGCGATCGGACTAAGCATGGGTGAAATATGTTGAAAATTTTATGAAGGCTTAGATTTAAAGAAATATTTTCTCAGAGACTGAATTGCAAATACTTAAGACTTCAATGACTAAAATGAAAATATTTAAAACTTAGGGGACTATTTTGCAATAAGTAAAAAGGTAAGTTAGTGGAGAAATTAGAAAGAAAGGTAGAGAAAATAAGATAGAGAAAGAAAGATAAAGAAGGGAAGATGGAGAAGAGTTGACGGAGAAAATGAGATAGAGAAGAGTTAATGGAGAAAAGGAAGATGAATAGAGAGAAGGCTGGATAGATATGGAGAAAAGAAGATAGAAGAGAAGGCTATAAAAGGAGGAGAAAAAAAAATACTTTGGGAGAGGATTAAAAAGAAAATCCAAAGGGAGCAAAATGAGAGCATATTTTTAGAGGAGAGCTTTTAAGAGTGAAAATTTGGAAGCTCGGTGCCACCATCGCCAATTCCTCCTTCATTGACACAAAACTGCATCCATCCCCATCGTTGGAGTCGTGATCCGAGATCCTGATCAACAACGCAATAAAAGGTTTGAATTTGGTAGTTAAATCCACCAAATTAGGTAATAATTCTAATCTTTAGAATATTAAAAAATTTCGTTGCCTAAATTGATTGATATATCATTCTATTGCCATACTTAAAATTTACATCTTTCAAAAATTCACACCATGTAGGTAATTGCATGCATGGTCTATCTTGTAAATATTATGTTGAACCGCATTTTTTTTTTCAAGAATACATCTCAAAAAATGAAAATTTATGTTTTTTTAAATCATAAATGGCATGCATTGCATATAATTTAGTTCTTCACATTATCATATAAAAATAAAAATAAAAATTTTGCACCTTTAAACTTCAAGTGAAAATCCATCATAAGTGTCAAATTGAACATTTTGTCATGAAATTGATACTGAAAGGGCATTAATTGAAAAATTAATATAACCAAGTCTCCGAACTCATTGATTTCTGGTTCGTAGGAATAAAGTATTCTTCCCAATACTTTATTTAGATGTCTAATCTACCTACCCAAAATGATTAGTAGCGACTCTAAAAGTTAAAATATTTTGTCTAATGATCACTTGAACCATAAGTCACGATTTGATAGAACTTAGGAGAGTTCGAGCTAAGTTAATTAATCTAATTAATTAACTTATTAACCCATTAACTTAAAATTTGAAAAGCTCGGTTTTTTTAAGGTCGCGACAGTTGAAGAGATTTTGGCTTTTCTACTGTGGGCGATTTGAGGACTTCATCTGTGCTTTCCGATAATATATTGTAGTTCGGTGGTATCAGTGTTCATATCTATTCAAGATAGATTCTTGTTTTTCGAAATTTCTAGGGTTGCAGTGACCGCTTCATCGTTGCGGTGTTTAAGAAATTTAGATGCAATCTCAAAAGTTTCGATCTTTAACCTTCAAAGCAAAATTGATGGACATCTCCCAGCTTATTTCCCCAACACGAACTTGTAATCCGTCTTGTGGAGGCACTTTGTTTCAAATATAGTCATTAACTCTTACTGGTCAATGCATTACTTTTATGAGCGGACTTGGAGAGATTGTTTGTTGCACTTTTATACTATCTAACAATTTTTGTCTCTATAATTTTGATGCATTTTATAAGGTACATATCTGAAATTTGTCGATAAGGACCACAATGGCTTGAGGGCGTGGTGGGTTGATTCTAGATCAGAACTTCGGTGCTAACTACAATGGTAAATTCTACTCTGTTATTGGTTCTCATGCTTAAAGTCACTGTGTCAATCTCCCAGTTTATTTGGTCCCATGTTTTCTAATCATCCAGGAGGTTCTTTAGGGGAAATTTGTAAAGTGATAAAAGTGCAGAAGAAAGGAGGGGTTGGTGGAAAAAAACCTCTCGATGATTTGTCAAATGCAGCAAAGACTTCTCTTAACCAGGTGTCCAAGAAACAGAATCTGAAAAGTTTCACTCTGATTAATGAAGAAATTGGTTTTTCTAAGGAGCCAAGTGATCTAGCCAAAAAGAGAAGTACCTCTAAAGCCTCGAACAAAGCACATATAAGGAGCAGAAGAGCACTTTCTGATTTTTCTAATTCGGCAAAGCCCAATGTATCTGAGGCGTCAAAGAAAACAGTGAAGATAAATGTTCTACTAGAGGAACAAATGGATACTGGTTTTATTGCCGAGGAATAATTTGTTCACAACCACCAGGAGTGTATAAAACAGCAGAGCATTGCCATTGACATGGACCGTTTTCTGGAGACTCTCAGACTCAGTAACTTTAATTGACTAGGTTACCTTAGTATCATTTTTATTCCTCTACCCAAGTTCCTCGTCTGGATTTAAGTGAATAGCCAATTTCCATATGGGGAATGCTCTCATCCATAACAACCCAAATGTAACTGGCATAGAGGGACAGGTTGTAGTCAGTGAAAAATATCCTAGTGTCCTCCCAATTTAGATGAGGCCACTTGATACAACAATTCAGCTTCCATCATTTCAATCAAATATACATATAGAAAATTTGGAATGTTATGAATATGGAGGGCCCAAAAAAGAAGTATCATCACTTCTAGGCTAGAGCTAGGGAGACACAAAATATCTACATGGACTTTTTCTCAACAAGTTTTCCAATTTTGGAAGAAACCATAGTACATTTTGCCCCTTCTAGGTTCGGAATGAATATTTTGGCCTTCTCTTCAGAGGAA
This sequence comes from Psidium guajava, assembly GCA_016432845.1. Taxonomy (NCBI): domain Eukaryota; kingdom Viridiplantae; phylum Streptophyta; class Magnoliopsida; order Myrtales; family Myrtaceae; genus Psidium; species Psidium guajava. The sequence goes on from CM028232.1 coordinate 11,249,907, forward strand.
AATGGGGCAATGCGGTAGATGAGCACTCAAGTATATGAGTCTGAAATCTGTTGCAGCTAAAATTGTAAGTGATTTTCTGTTGGAAGCACCACCAGGATAGCAGTGCACTTTAAACTCAAAAGGAGACAAACTGTTCATGTATAAATTTACCTTGATTTTTCACATGCATTGGCTAGTTAGATAGCAGCAGTATTCGTTTTTTTTTTTTTTTGGTAAAGATAGCAGCAGTATTAGTTGATATTACCCCAAACTATAATTTGGTCCGCATTTACATAAATAATTAAATAAAAAATTATACGTAAATTCATTAGTATTTACATTTAAATTTTCTTGAATAGCATCCATTTTAAGTTAGGATCAATGATTTTTCGTAGAATATTTTATGTTAATAATGTTCCAGGAGTAGAAATTTTCACTTGTTATCAGCGAATTTCTATTTTTAGAAGCAAAAATTTCATCCTGTTATCACACGCCTTTCTCCAATCAGAAATTAACTTATGAAGTAGAAGTAGAAAAATTAACTTCTACTTCTGAAGCAAAACTAGAAAAATCAACATCTGGCTAGAAGTTGATTTCTAAAGCATAAGTGTTACTATGCGTGTCCTTTAGAGAACCAAGGGGATGAAAATTGTCCCAAAGGCTCTTTGCTTTTCCCTCTTCTTTAGAAGAGGCCGTTGGGTGTGTGAAAGTAGCATTCTGCAAGGACGACTAGTGCATGATGGTTATTTGCTGATGCAGAAATAATATGCCTCATGACTACTATCATTGGCTTTTGAAATAAGGATCCTTTCTTTGTTGAAAGGTTTGCCAAAGAAGCATGTAGATCAAGAGATGAATGGAGAGGAGTCTCACCACACTAGTCCATAATGGTACGAACATGAGGGAAGGGATAGATTTTCATCGGCCCAATTCATCACATCCTCATCCTTGAAATGGTAACAAACAGGCGTATATTATCTTTCCTTTTTGAAATCATGAAGGGAGTAAAGTGACTTCTAACCTACTGCCTAAATACAGTAGAATTGTTGGCCCCCACTCCCACCTTTCGGAGAGATATTTTATCATAGAGCAGATTTGTCCTTCCCCAAGAAATTTGTGGAGTTTTACACCATACGAAAGTGAAAACAGTTTCTTTTAAGAACACTTCTAGTTCTATTTCGTTAGTTTAACCCCTTTCCTAAGAAGGATTGTAGTAATTCTAGTTTGACCTTATTTAGAATCAGTTTATCATACCGAGATATTCTGTCTAGCAATATCCTATCACAGAATCCATTAGCAGCTGTATGAATGACCAGAATCTATTTACCAATTAGAAGTAGTAGTTGTGGTTGTTTTAGTACTTCAGTCAGCTTTGCACCTCTATTGACTAATGCCTGAATGGCCGGCATTAGGGTTTGGCCCAAATTGAGTAAAGGTGGCCATTTGGCAATGTTGTGCCAATTCCAGTTTTGCAACCCCCAACAGGTACAAATGTGTTTGGTCCACATGGGCTTGTCCAAAAAGGAACGCCCATGAAGAAAACGATGGTCATGATCACGTCGCATAAACTCTGTTATGAGGTTTTTCTGCCAATCCCTTAAAGAAATGGCCTTGCAATGGCAAATGTACGTTAAAGATTGTGCATCATCTTGTTTTCTTCTCTCTCTATTTTTCATTTAACTTTGATTTCCCCATTTCTTAAACAAGATTGGCCTGATTTAATGAAATGACATCAAACAATATGAGGTTGTGGATTAAGCTACCGTTTTTCTCTACCTAGGAATTTACCTTCTCTTTTTTTGGCCCCCGTTTCTGGTAGTCTAGAGTAAAACTTCGTTCACAGCCGGTTGATTTGAGGCATTTCAAAGGGAGTGAAGTGAACTGAGCGTAGGTCCTTTGCTGGTTAATTTGTCCTTCGTGTACGATGTCTCTATCTGTCCCTTTTCTTTTTTTTTTCTTTTTTCTTTTTGACCTCTCACCTCAATCACCTCTGATTCGGACACTTTTGACAGTACGATATTGTACAATTACATCGTTAATTGTCTATCCTTGGATGACAATAATCGACGAAGTGAACTCGTTGGATGAATCTCAGCCACTGAATATTGATTCGCTAGAAATGTCCCTAACGTGGCGGCACCCTCCTTAAGGTTCGTTAGAATATTCAATTGGCTGAAGAACTGTGGAAGATGGTTCTCATTGCTGCCTCCGCTTCCGGGGAAGGAATTTAAATTTGAAGTCACAATCTTCCGGGAAGTATCATGCATGTGTAGTGGTTTTTATTTGTGACAAGATAGGACAAAATTCGAAAGAAACTTCAAAGAAACACACCGACTTGATTTTGCGGAAACTATTCTTAAACATGGTAAATTCACATCTGCACCTAAATCGCTAATAGAACATTCACATGCATGCATACAATAATCTCTTTCCCGATACTTTTGAAAAGCTCAGAGAAATTTGTTCCCCAGCATCCTTCTTTAGCCCAGTCCTTTTGGAAAGTTCAAAAAAAAAAAAAAGATCTTATCGAAAAGGTTAAAGAAATTTCCTCCCAATATCCCCGCTTTATTTTTTTTATTTTTTGATAATCGAGGTGTCCGCGCGGCTGGCAAGCTTGTGCTCAAACCAGCAGTGAAGCACGACTAGTCCTCAGGAGGACCCGCAGACTCCACAATCACGGGCCCCCGGTTAAGTCATCTAGTTCCGAGAAATTTTGAACTCAGGACCTCTCGTGAAAGGAACTAAACGCAAACCAACTTGACCACTAGATGGTGCGTTCCCCGCTGTATTCGTTCTCTTGAAATCAAAGAAATGTCATCCCTAACATCTTCCCTTTAGCCTAGTCATTTTTGAAAGCTCAAATAAGTTTTCTGGACTTTTTTCCAAATTAGGTTTTAAAAAAAGTCTATTTACCAATTTAGGTCAAAAAAATTTACCAAAACGGGATCTGGCCGGTGGTCTAAGTGTCGGACGGCCCGTCCAATAGTCCTAGTGAGAACTGCCTCTCACTTTGACTTATTGCGAGGTAAGTACACTGCAAGTGCCATAACTTTTGTACGGCGCTCACTTGAGTGCCATAACTTTTTTTTCGTTCGCTTGAGTGCCATAACTTTTAAAAATGGTTCACTTGAGTGCTATTGCTTACGTGGACGCCGGAAAAGCTGATGTGGCAGCTGAAAAAATTGACGTGGATACCGAAAAAAAAAATGACGTGGCAGTCGAAAAAGCTGACGTGGCGGTCAGAAAAGATGAAATGGCACTCAAGTGAACGATTTTTAAAAGTTATGTCACTCAAGTGAGTGCCGTACAAAAGTTATGGCACTTGTGGTGGACTTACCCCAACTTATTGCTTATATAAACGAGTTGTTGCGGATGAACTCGTTTATGTAAGCAATGAGTTAAAGTGAGAACTACTCAGTGTCGTAGGAAAGGTAGAGAGACAGTGAGAAATGCATCCCAAAGTGTATGAGGCTGCAAATTCGGGAGACTCCGATTCCCTCAATGCAATAATTTCAGGAAATGGAGAGGACCTTTTCCACCAAACAACGCCAAAGGGGAACAACATACTTCACCTTGCTGCTCAACACAAGCAGGTACATTTCATCGGACTTCTTCTTCAATGTCCATTAGGACCGTCCCTTCTTTGGCAAGGTAACTCTAAAGGAGACACTCCCCTACTCCTTGCTGCTAAAGTGGGAAGCTACCAAGCGGTTGAAGTCTTCACTGATTTGGCAAAATCACTACATTGGGTTGTAGACAATAGACAAGTGGACGCATGCAAAGAGGTACTTCGAAAGCCGAATTCACATCACTGCATTGTGCAATAAGAGGAGGCCATGATGGGGTGGCGAAGTTGCTGATTGTAGAAGATCCTCAACTCTGTGATATTATAATGCTGCTGATGAGTCCCCGCTTTATCTTGCAGCAAATAGAGGACTTTCTCCCACCGCTGAGCTGATTTTAGGTACTTTCTCGTCGCCATCCTCTCATAAGGGCCCTAAAGGTTTGACAGCTCTGCATGCTGCAGTATATTGGCCATCGACGTCTAAGTATCAAGATGAAACGCAATTTTAATATCTATGTCAAAATGCTAAGAGCAGTCTAAATCATGACATATTCCTGTTGTATTTGCAAAGGGTTGTGGAAGATCCTGGAGAAGAGACCAGAAATCAGAGAAGGAGATGATTTGGGCTGGACTCCTCTTCATTGCTTGCCTTGCCAATGTCGAAGCAGCTCAACTGCTCCTGCAACACGATACTTCCGTAGCATACGTCGTAGACAAAGAGGGACAATCAGCTCTTCACATTGCGGCATTTCAAGGCCGTGTCAACGTCATCAATGAGCTTATTAGATCCTGTCCTGATGCTGGTGACATAATGAACGACAAAGGGCAAACGGCTCTTCACGCAGCTGTAATCGGCGGACAAGTAAATGTAGTCAAGTCCATGATTGGGACGCCAAACCTGGAGGATCTGATAAACGAACAAGATGCCAACGGAAACAGGGCTCTGCATTTGGCTGCACTTCATAAACAGTACAACATCATACACATACTTGCGCGAGACAAGAGGTTGGACATTTTGGCTACAAGTAAGGATCACTTGACCGCCATCGAAATCTTTGATGCTCATAAAGAGGTATGCTTGCTCGAACACTATATAGTTCAATTTGTTCAGTTGCGGTAATTTCTTCAGTATCACTTAGAAACCAAATTGAAATCTTTTCCCGTGAATTTGTTTTTCTTATTCATTGTTTGAGCATATTCACTACATTTCAGTTTTCCTAGCAAATAGTAGCATAGATTGCTTTATTAAGGCTGACATATGTTTGAATAAGGGACTTAGGGTGAAGTGATCTCATAGTGCACATCTAAATTATAAATACTAAGAAAGTCGAATAAAATTGAACTTCATGGTTGAACCACGTGATAAAACAGAACTTCATTCCCTCACTTCACATAACATTTATTAACACACTAACTATTAGACTGATTAGGCAAAAAATAAAAAAGGCTTTTTTATCCCACTTAATCTATCGTTAATGATTCGACAAAAAAAAAATATCATTAATGTTCGTACAACAGAATGTCAACATCAATTCGCATTACTATGTGAAGTTTTTGTGGTTCATTCACGTCCTTGAGTTGGTATATATTTATGATTGAACAAATGTGTAGGGTCATATCCCTTTTTTAAATACCAATTTATCTATAAGTTGGATGAGTTCACAGAAATGATGGTGCGTTTATTTTCGAAAAATAATAATTTGAAAAATATTTTTCTAAAAATGATCCATTGTATCACTTACAAAAGTGAACCAACAAAAAAAAAATCTCATGCTTCACGAAAGCAAAATGTTTAAACATTAATTGTTGTTAACAATGAAAACATTTTTCATGAATAATCATTTTATGCGATAGAGGCAATTATATTTAGTAAAATATTTTTTAAATTATTCATTTTCAGCAAAATAAATAGAGTTCTACAGAAAAGGGATAATTTGGAGAACATTCTCCTGAAAATGATCTCTTGAAATAAAATGAAAAACGTTTTCATTATTGATGACAATTTATGGCGACACATTTTCGTGAATGATAAAAAAAATTCGTTTGTTCATTTTTATATGTGATACAAGCAATTATAGAAATTATAATTTTTAAAAATTATTTATTTATTGCAAAAAAAAAGTACCCTTAATACCTTTAGTGACAATGTAAAATATAAAATTGGGTACAATAATTTATTGGATTGTCTTCCTTGGGTGGGCCCCTTCCGAACCCATCACCCAACTCCTATAAAGAGCTCATTCAAGAAAAAATAATAGCAGAAGGATATAGAAGTGTCAAAGTTTTTTGGATCACTTAAGTATCAATTTTTTTGAAAAATGATTGTTTGAATACCAACTCCGATGAGCTTTGCTGCAAATCTTACCTGCCATCTATGTGGCTCGTCGGAAGGTCGCAATTAGCAATAAAAAAAGATAATAATTAAAATAAAAAACACTAAAAAATAAGCTAAAAACTAAAAAAATTAATAAGAAAATAGAAGGGTTGTAGCAGCAAGCTGCAAATCTTCTTCTTCAATTTTTTAGTTTATTTTTAATTTAAGTTATTTTTTAAAAAAATAGCTTATTTTGTAAAAAGTCAGTCTACGTGGATTGAATTTTTTTAAAATTTACCACATTGACTGTCTTTTTTAAAAAAAATTCATTTGGTATTAAAATTTTAATAATAAATGCTAAGTGTATTGTTTGGTAGGAATCTCTCATCATTAGCACTCAACTGATTATTTTTCTTCGATTTGACACTTAAATGAGTCGGCAAAAAATTTTGGCACCAAAGTGAATGCCATACACAAACTTTGGCACTTTTGATATCCTTCAAAAAAGAAAAAAGGGACGTTTTTATGAGTATTGCAAAAGCAAAACAATATTGTAACCTAAAAAGTTGCAATCAAATTTTTATTTTTGCCTATAACATAGTTATGAATTTGTAATGTCATATGCAAATTTCAGTTTACCAAATGAATATCTCACGAGTAATTATTATTGCAAGAATGTTAAAGGGTTGATACCACGAAAAATCTCAAATTGGTATACTTATAACAAATTTACCCCGAACTATTTTTTTGATCTTCAAAAACCTTAAATCAGTACATATGTGATAAATTAAACCCAAGCTATTCTTTTTAACCATCAAAGACCCCAAACTAGTACACATGACAAATTTTTCCTCTATTATTTTCTGTTAAATTTTATCGTCAAATTGGTAAATTAGATGACATGTGACAATAGACAGGTGTACCAATTTTAGGTTTTTACCTTCTATTTGTCATAGGTATATTAGTTTTGGATTTTTCGTGGCATTAAGCCAATTTCCAGTAGAAAGAAACTTCGCTAAGCAAAAACCTTTCAACGTTGCTCAATATACCTTATTCCCATTACTAATTACCACATCTTTTTATTTTTTAGTTTCACTCAATTTATGTATTTCTCTTAATCCACGGCGGTTAAATTTTTCATGTGTACTAATTTGGGACTTTTTTGTGTTAAAAAAAATAGTTTGAAGTAAATTTGTCACATATGTATTGAACTACCAGTTTGAGGTTTTTTGTGTTATTAATGTAATATTTAAAGGTTTTGCTAGTATAACAATTTTGGTGCCTATGAAAATAACAATATGTTATAAGCCACGAATTCTTAAATTAGTGAGGCTCCACAATAATTTTTAATTATTATTATTATTATTATTATTTGCCAAAGCAAACCGTTAGTCTTATGGTCAACAAAGGCTCTTATATGATCAATTCCCAATGTTAAAAATAGAAGTCTTAATAGATTCAAGTAATAGTTATAGTCTTGAACCTTCTAACAAATTCCCACATATAAAAGTTCACTTAAGAATCTGATTACACAAAATAAAAAAAATATTAATAGCAATTAATCAATATTAAGTTTGAATCATTTTTAATAACAAAATATTCAAATAACAACGTGTCGTATGACGTTTGTAAAGTAAAGTAATGTTCAATATTAGTTAAATTTGTCGTTTGGTTAATAAATATATATTAGTTGTCTAAAAATGTAATCTATAACGTTCGTAAATATTGTGTTGTATGATCATAATTTCCAATTAGTATAAATTTCAAATTCATGCAACAGGCGGTTCTTCAACCAGTTCAAAAGTAATGTAAAACATTTGTTTTTTGGGTGAAAGAGAGAACTAGCACTCTGCCCCATCTGGGAGAAAGATTTCAACCAATTCCTAGATAATTTCTTTTGATTATAGCATGTCCAGAAACTGTAATTGTTTTATCCAGGAAACTCTATTTACTTGTTTTTAGCTAAAAGAGATAAATTGAATGAATTCTTTCTTATGTTTAGTACTCCCCGGGAGTTACTGTCTGTGATAAATGGGTTTTCAGTGAGGGGCTTGAAGTATTTCGCCGGGAAAGACCACTCTTTAATTAATACTTTTTGCACATTTTTTAGGTTGGCAACAGAGCGGCAAAGGTTAGACGTGTTGAAAAATTCTTATGGAATCCTGGCTTATCAAGGCAGGGCTATTGAATATGTGAAGAAGAGGCTAGACAAGCAACATGCTGAGGGTCGGCGCGCTGTGTCCATAACCACAGAAAGTAGTACCGCCAATCAAGAAAATCTTGACTCGTCAAAAAGAAGAATATTCGACCTTCAACTACTAGTGGCAGTGCTCATAGCCAGAGTCACCTTCACGGAGGCCTTCACGATGCCCGGAGGTTATAACAACGATGGACCTGACCGAGGAATGGTGACTCTTGCTGGCAGGGCGGCTTTCCAAGCCTTTGTGATATTTAACACTAACTGCGTTCAGTTTATCCATCCTGGCGATTTTCTTACAGTTTGGTACTTCGTTTAGCCATCGCCAACAAGCAAGATACATCATTACCGCAGCCCTCTAAATTTACTTTGCAATAGTTGGGATGGTACTAGCCTTTGCTTGGGGTACGTATGTAGTATTGATCAGAACCATCGGGATTGGAATTATTCATTAAGTCGCGTGTGGATGTCTCGTGATCATGTACTCTATTGGTGCTTACCTTGGACCCCAAGGCTCGTCTCCTAGGCCTACCTGGAACTTCCAGAAGATACGTCCGAAGCTTATTGTTTGATTACGGGATCCTTTAGGAAAGCTGCTAATAGGTCGGACCGGCTACACTGTCCCGTTACCTTGTGCACGGGAAATTTTGCTTTTGTTTTATCAGCTGTCGAACTCAAGCACTTGTATGTCAGCTGTCTATTTCAAAACCTCTCAATATTTCCGTGCTCAAGATGACTGTAGGGGTAATTTTCTTGATTAATTCAACATTATTCAACCTTGGTAGAGGTGTGAAAAGTTTATGATGTAAATCTGCAATGTTAAATTGATTTGTAAGTTACCGACTTCTTTTAATTTTAGAGGTGGACAGTGTATAGATTAATAAGTAACTGACATTGTACGAATTTACTGATGTTGGATTGATTAGCAAGTTAACAACTTCTAAATTTTACTAGTGAATCGGATAAGAGCTTTGCAAGATACCGACATGGCCAACACCTTGTGAGTTGTCCCCAAAGAGGATATGATTGAAAGTTAGTATGTTAGCAACACTGTAATGCAATTACCAACACCTTGTTTTGAGTTGTACAAGAAGGCATGGATAGAGGCTAGTACATCACAGAAGGTTTGCCGAAGAAGTCATGGCTGATACAAGATCATACCCTTCCAATTATTTCAAAAGCTTCATAAGCCTTTATAGAGTTGGGAATGTCATCTTTCTATGTAATCTCAGGAGAACTTTAGGATAAGTACAGCACAAATACCATAACTTTCGCGCAGCACTCATTTGAGTGCCATTACTTTTTTCTTTTGGAACAACATAAGTATTATAACTTCTGAAAAACGAGTGCTATAACTTCCAATCGATGACTTAAGTGCTACTCTTTATAAAAAGAAAAAAAAGAAAACGTTCATCCAAGTGCTGTAAATTCAACGTGATATAGCACTTGTGATGAATGTTTTAAAAAATTATGGTATTTAAGTTATTGATCGAAAAGTTACACGGCACTCAAATGATCGAAAAGAAAGTTATGGAACATAAGTGAGCATCTTACATAAATTATGGCAATAATGGTGTCTTTATCCTTGGAACTTGCAAGTCAATCTAGTGAGTAACATCATCAAATAATTAGGTACCGATGCGATTGTAGAGATAGGCAAGTGTATTTTGAGTGATTGTGGATGAAAGTATGGATAGATCAGAGTGTATGAAGATGTATATTGATGGTTAGATGCTAAACATAGAATAAAAAACAATTTGATCAACGTGTAAAAGACATGCCACAAGCCAAAGATTAAAATTAGGATCAACGAAATTCACCACCAAGGCCTAAAAGACAAGCCACCATCCTAGGATAAAGACTTTGGGATAGATAAGCTCACTACCAAGGTGTAAAGGATGAACTACCGGTCAAGAATAAAGGGCTTTTTGGCTCACCATGAAAGAGTAATACACTCTCTAAGGATAAAGAAATCAAAATATAAGTTATCCACTCTCCAAAATACTTGCTCAAAAAATAGAGGCAAATCTCTAATATTCTCATCCATCAAAGTCACGTTTTTACAAATAGAGATTACAAAATACTCTTAGAATTTCTAGACTAAATAAGTGACTCTTAGAATTCCCAAAACTAAACACTCTCTTGGGTAATTGATGTAATCAAGACTCTTAAATCAAGATCACAATCAAGACACACAAAATGCTCTGAATTAAAAGACTCGATAACTAAATACATTGAAACTTGATAAAAACTTCAAATTCGTGTACCAGTTTGGGCCGGCTAAAAGACACCATAAAAGGTCATCAAACAATTGTAAGAATTGACCCAAATAGCCCCCAATCTTCAATTGGTTGATGGGACCCATGAAATTAGCTACTAAGTCTTGTAATCGACACTGTATTGCATGATGGACAAGTGTTATTCCTGATCCCATATGATCATATTGCAAATGGAATTGATTCTGGCTTGCACAAATAGCGATTGGATCAGCAATATATGAGATGAACTTGAGGGCTGATCTTTTAAATGGATTGCCCCCGCATCAGGTACACAAGACCAAAAATACATCACCACGTCAACATATGAAAATTCAATCGCCCACTCACGCCAGACACAATAATTTCGCTTCGGTCTTACGTGCTCGTGCGTGGAATAAATGCATCACTCACTAATGCACAGGGAGAAGCAATAGCCGATCCTCGAACAGTCTACCCATTCTTCGATGCAAACTCTGAACCCATGGGGTCGTCCAACTAGTAGAAGCAGTTCCTGTTGCCACGTTCTTTGCCGAAGCTGCATCAACCCCCAAGTCAGGTACTACTATGTATTTTTGCATGTCGGCGAGAGAGATGGTTCCCAGAGACGTTGATGAATGTGACTTTCGAGCTTCATCCGATGTCTTCCATCCAATCCAGTCCTTGATGTAAAGCTCGGTCTGCAGGAAATGCATCGGTTAGATACATTCCTCTCTTTTTTCCACTGAACTAATGGTGGAATTATGCAAAATGTAGCATTAAGGGTGAAAGCAAGTTATGATGGGCTTACACCACAGCAACAATAGTCTAAATCATGACATATTCCTATTGTATTCGCAAAGGGTGGCCGAAAATCCTGGAGAAGAGACCAGAAGTGATTAGAGAAGGAGATGATTTGGGGTGGATTCCTCTTCATTATTTTGCTTGCTGGGTCGAAGTCGAAGCAGTTCGACTGCTCCTGCAACACGATACTTCTGTAGCACATGCCATAGACAAAGAGGGGCAATCGGTGTTGGGTTTTGGGAACCCAAAAACTCATAAAAAAAAGTGAATGAGAAAGGTGAATGAATAGTCCCACATGGGATAGAAGATAGAGGGGTATTGGGTTTAAATAGTGGAGTCTTGCCAATGGGTTTGGGCCCCAAGGGGCACCCCACTTTTGTGGAAGAGAGAGGTCTTGGACAAACTCAGACCGGTCCACCCGCGCGCGCCGCCGCCGTCCGACCGGCCGGCTCGGATCGGGCCCGGGTCCGGGTTAAGCCCATCGATTTTATTTTTTAATTGACATATCCGTTGAATTTTTTTTTAATTAATTAATTTTTCGGATGTTGTCTATTAGTAATCTATCTTCAAGCCATTGGTTCGTGTTCGTTAATTACCGAACAAATGCATTGTTTCGGCATTAACCGAACACCCAACAAAGGTGTTGATTCGGCAATAACCGAACACCGAACAATCATGACTTCGTGACTCTTCATTTGGACTGTTTTAATATAATTGTTTTCAAACAGAATGCACAGAATTCATTCATTCATTCTGTTTTCGAAAAGACTCATCCCATTCACTCTCATTTTGTGCGATAATTCCCGAAGTTGAGTTCGAAGGATTTTCATCGACGAAGTACCACTTCGACGAAAGTGTTATCCGTTCTACCATGGGAGGCGATTGTCCACGTAACCTTGGGTACCCGTGGAGGGGAAAAATTCGTCTTAAGGACACGACGTGAATTCGTCGGGCTCGGATCGATCATCTAATTAATTTCTCATTTGCTCTTCATTCAGGTTTGTCTATTTGCCTTATTTTCATATATGCGAACACACACATAGGAACACCATCAACAACAATCTTAAGACAAATTTTCTTCCCTATTCTGTGTTCGCATTCAACCCTGTTTGCCAAGTGTCGTTTTTTTTTTACTATACTCGTTTCTGTGGTTTTCGTTTTATTCCATTCTCAACAATTTCTGTTTTATATATTCAGAAATTATTTCCTTCGTGTCTCATCGTATGTTGCTAGTATAATAGTTCTTGTTTGGATTTTGCGAAAATTACATTACTTGTGTTGTCATCTATATTCACTCGCACAATTATTTCTGTTTTCGTAACAGAAATGGCTTCGACATCAATGACGCCTGTTGCGTCTGTTCCGACTCATGGAGAAAAGCCAGAAAAGTTCAATGGGTCTGATTTCAAGAGATGGCAACAGAAGATGTTGTTCTATCTCACGACTTTGAACTTGGCAAGATTCCTCGCCAAAGATGCTCCTAAGTTAGATGAGGGAGAAATGGACAAGGAAAAGTTTGCTGCGATGGATGCGTGGAAGCATTCTGATTTTCTATGTCGCAACTATATCCTCAATGGTCTAGACAATACCCTGTATAATGTTTATAGCCCGTTGAAAATGGCTAAGGAACTATGGGAAAGTCTAGACAAGAAATACAAAACCGAAGATGCCGGATTGAAGAAGTTCATAGTCGGCAAATTTCTGGACTTTAAGATGGTTGACTTCAAGACCGTCTTAAGTCAAGTCCAAGAACTTCAAGTGATTATGCATGACATTCATGCCGAGGGTATGATTCTGAGTGAATCATTTCAAGTGGCTGCCTTCATTGAAAAGCTGCCACCATCTTGGAAAGATTTCAAGAATTATCTGAAACACAAGAGAAAGGAATTATCACTTGAAGACCTGATTGTTCGATTGAGGATCGAGGAAGACAATAGACTTTCTGAAAAGAAAGTTGGTAGCAAACTGGAGGTCTCAAGAGCCAACTTTGTTGAAGGAGGATCGAAACCCAACAAGAAGAGGAAGACGTTTGGAGAGGGATCCACCCAAAGCCAGAAAACGTTCATTGGCAAATGCTACAATTGTGGAAAAGCTGGACATCGAGCCAAGGATTGTAGAGCCAAGAAGAGAAAGCATACTCAAGCTAATGTGGTGGAACAAATTTCCGATGGCGTTGAAGATATCAATCTGACTGCTATGATCTCCGAGTGCAACTTGGTGGGAAACCCAAAGGAATGGTGGATTGATACTGGAGCAACTCACCATATATGTGCCAATAGATGGATGTTCACATCCTATACGCCTATGGCACGTGATGAGAAACTCTATATGGATAATTCATCGTCCTCTAAGGTTGAAGGCATTGGCAAGGTTGCTCTGAAGATGACGTCTGGAAAAACCGTGACACTAGTCGATGTGCTGCATGTGCCAGACATACGCAAGAACTTAGTGTCTGGATCTCTCCTTAGCAAGAATGGTTTTAAGTTGGTGTTTGTATCTGACAAGTTTGTACTCTCTAAGAATGAGATGTATGTAGGAAAAGGCTATTTGAGTGAGGGTTTGTTCAAACTGAATGTAATGACTGTTGTACCTAATGATTCTATGAATAAAATTGTTTCTGCTTATGTGCTTGAGTCTCCTAATTTATGGCATGCTAGATTAGGACATGTTAACTACAAGTCAATAAAGAAATTGATGAGCATGGGACTATTGTCAAAATCTGATTGTCCAAATGAAAAGTGCCAAGTATGTGTTGAATCAAAGTTCTCCAAGCCTCCTTTTCATTCTATAGACAATAAAATCACTGAACCTTTAGATTTAATACACACTGACATATGTGATTTGAAAACAATACCCACAAGAGGTGGTAAAAAATATTTTATCACTTTTATAGATGACTGTTCAAGGTATTGTTATGTCTATTTGTTGAGTAGTAAAGATAAAGCTGTAAATGCTTTTAGAACTTACAAGTCTGAAGTTGAAACTCAGTTAAATAGTAAAATCAAAATGATAAGAAGTGATAGAGGTGGTGAATATGAATTTCCTTTTGAGGAAATTTGTTCTGAATTTGGTATTATTCACCAAATTACGCCTCCTTATACGCCACAGTCCAATGGCGTAGCAGAAAGGAAAAATCGATCATTAAAGGAAACGATGAATGCGTTATTGAATAGTTCTGGTTTACCACAGAACTTGTGGGGGGAAGCTGTTCTGACAGCTAATTTTGTTTTAAATAGAGTACCCCACAAAAGGATACAACAAACTCCATATGAGAAGTGGAAAGGCAGAACGCCTAATTTGAAATACCTCAAAGTGTGGGGGTGTTTAGCTAAGGTTGCCGTTCCTAAACCTAAGAAGGTTAAAATAGGACCGAAAACCGTTGATTGTGTCTTTATTGGATATGCTCTTAATAGTAATGCATATCGATTTCTGGTTCACAAGTCTGAAATCCCTGATATACATGTTAATACGATTATTGAATCGAGGGATGCTTCGTTCTTCGAGAATATTTTTCCGTATAACAGAGTATATGAGACAATCAATAATGATAAAAGGCCTAAGGAGACTACGCCTAGAAGCGAACCTATAGAGGATGAACCTAGGCATAGCAAAAGACAAAGAATCTCTAAGTCTTTTGGACCTGATTTTCTAACATATTTGTTAGAGAATGAGCCTCGGACCTTTAAAGAGGCTGTGACATCCCCAGAAGCTCCGTTCTGGAAAGAAGCTATCAATGGTGAGGTTGAATCCATCTTGTCAAACCATACCTGGGAATTGGTTGATCTTCCTCCTGGTAATAAACCACTACAATGTAAGTGGATATTCAAAAGGAAAATGAAAGTGGATGGCACTATTGATAAATATAAGGCTAGGGTTGTGGTAAAAGGATACAAGCAACGAGAAGGTCTAGATTATTTCGACACTTATTCACCTGTCACAAGAATTACATCCATAAGGATGCTAATTGCTATAGCGACAGTGTATAAGCTTGAAATCCATCAAATGGATGTGAAAACGGCCTTCTTAAATGGGGATCTGGAGGAAGAAATATATCTGGAACAACCTGAAGGGTTCATTGTTCCAGGACAAGAGAAAAAGGTATGTCGACTTATCAAGTCACTCTATGGATTGAAACAAGCACCGAAACAATGGCATGCTAAATTCGACCAAGTCATGTTGTTGAATGGTTTTAAGATAAATGAGTGTGATAAATGTGTTTATTTTAAGAATACTCATAATGGCTTTGCCATTCTGTGTTTGTATGTAGATGACATGCTTATAATGGGTAGTGATAGTGAGGTTGTTAAAGCAACCAAACGCATGCTCACAAGTAAGTTTGATATGAAAGATATGGGAGTTGCAGATGTTATTTTAGGAATTAAAATCCAAAAGACATCTGGAGGACTAGCTTTATCGCAGTCTCATTATATTGAGAAGATTCTTGAGAAATGCAAGAATCTAGCTATTATACCAGCAAAGACCCCCATAGATGTTAATCTACACCTTTCAAAGAATACTGGTGAAAGTAAAGCTCAAAATGATTATGCTAGTATACTAGGTAGTTTAATGTATGTCATGAACTGTACTAGGCCGGACATAGCTTGTGCTGTGAGCAAGCTGAGTCGATTTACAATTAGTCCAAATGACAATCATTGGAAAGCAATGAAACGTGTATTGGGCTATTTGAAGCACACTCAAAATTATGCTTTACATTACACAAAATATCCAGCAGTACTTGAAGGATATTGTGATGCAAATTGGATAACTGGCACAAAAGACACAAAATCCACAAGTGGGTATGTGTTTACACTTGGTGGGGGGGCAGTGTCTTGGAAATCATCCAAACAAACTTGCATTGCAAGGTCTACTATGGAAGCAGAATTTATTGCTTTGGATAAGGCTGGTGAAGAAGCAGAGTGGCTTCGAAATTTCTTAGAAGACATTCCTAATTGGCCTAAACCAGTGCCAGCTGTATGTATTCATTGTGATAGTCAAGCGGCAATTGGTAGGGCAAGGAATGTTATGTATAATGGAAAGTCCCGACATATACGTCGAAGACACGATACCGTAAGACAACTACTCTCTAGTGGAATTATCACGATTGACTATGTGAAGTCAAAAGATAATATTGCGGATCCATTAACAAAAGGCCTAACTAGAGAGATAGTTGAGAAAACATCAAGGGGAATGGGTCTAAGGCCTATAAAATAAGTCTTCATAGCGGAAACCCCACCTAGTTGACTGGAGATCCCAAGATTTAGGTTCAAAGGGACAACTAAGTTATACAAGCTGAGTAGAGTACTGTCAACTCTTACTCATTCCCGTATAAAGACAGTACAGACGTGTCAAGGTTAAGCATAAGCTTTTAATGATTCTGATTTAGGTATATAAAATACCACATTTTCAGAAATCACCTATGTGAGTGTGAAGTGAGGGCCGCTTCTAAGATGAATTTGAAAGGCCGAATTCCCGAAAGCACTCATGAAACCAGGCGGTGTTCATGGCCAAAACGAACACAACAGTGAGAACCAACTTTGGTTGAGAGATAGTTGTGTGACTCCTATTGTCTTGACTTACAACGAAGGTCGACAGTTCAAAGACATCAAGTCTACTGATTGACCGAGTAAGTCCGATAGGTTTCACTAGGGAAAGTTCAAGGTCTCTGACTACTTATCCCAATGCAGCATTCTCTCATGGATTAATCGCACATTGCATTTCATCCATACATGAAGAGTCATGATATCTGAAATTCTCATTCATGTGGGGGATTGTTGGGTTTTGGGAACCCAAAAACTCATAAAAAAGTGAATGAGAAAGGTGAATGAATAGTCCCACATGGGATAGAAGATAGAGGGGTATTGGGTTTAAATAGTGGAGTCTTGCCAATGGGTTTGGGCCCCAAGGGGCACCCCACTTTTGTGGAGGAGAGAGGTCTTGGACAAACTCAGACCGGTCCACCCGCGCGCGCCGCCGCCGTCCGACCGGCCGGCTCGGCTCGGATCGGATCGGGCCGGGCCCGAGTCCGAGTTAAGCCCATCGATTTTATTTTTTAATTGACATATCCGTTGAATTTTTTTTTAATTAATTAATTTTTCGGATGTTGTCTATTAGTAATCTATCTTCAAGCCATTGGTTCGTGTTCGTTAATTACCGAACAAATGCATTGTTTCGGCATTAACCGAACACCCAACAAAGGTGTTGATTCGGCAATAACCGAACACCGAACAATCATGACTTCGTGACTCTTCGTTTGGACTGTTTTAATATAATTGTTTTCAAACAGAACGCATAGAATTCATTCATTCATTCTGTTTTCGAAAAGACTCATCCCATTCACTCTCATTTTGTGCGATAATTCCCGAAGTTGAGTTCGAAGGATTTTCATCGACGAAGTACCACTTCGACGAAAGTGTTATTCGTTCTATCCTGGGAGGCGATTGTCCACGCAACCTTGGGTACCCGTGGAGGGGAAAAATTCGTCTTAAGGACACGACGTGAATTCGTCGGGCTCGGATCGATCATCTAATCAATTTCTCATTTGCTCTTCATTCAGGTTTGTTTATTTGCCTTATTTTCATATATGCGAACGCACACATAGGAACACCATCGACAACAATCGGCTCTTCACAGTGCAGCATTTCGAGGCCATGTTAACATCATCGACGAGCTTCTTAGATCCTGCCCCGATGCTGGTGACATAATGAACACCAAAGGGCAAACGGCTCTTCGTGCAGCTGTAATCGGTGGACGAGTCAATGCAGTCGAGTACATACTTGGGACGCTAGACCTAGAGGATCTTATCAATGAACAAGACACCAATGGAAACACGGCTCTGCATTTGGCAGTGCTTCATAAAGAAATACAACATTATATACATACTAGCACGAGACAAGAGGGTGGACCGTTTGGCTACAAATAAGGATCATTTGACTGCCCTTGACATTTTTATGCTCGTAAGGAGATATGCTTGCTTGAACACCGTAGAGCTTGATTTGTCCACTCGCAGGTTAATTTCTTCAGTGTCCTTTAGAAACTATGGCCCAGGTGACACTCATTCAGGTGAAACCCACAAGCCAACTGACATCTTCTTGCGTCAACGTGTTTTGCTTATTCAATTTTTTGGGCATATTGACTAACATTTCAGTTTTCCCAGCAAATAGTAGCATAGATTGCTGTTTGAAAAAGGGACTCGGAGTGAAGTGATTTCATACTTTACATCTAAGCTATAAATAGCAAGAAAGTTGAATAAAATTGAACTTTGTGGTTGAACCACGCATTTGAGAAAGCTTCATTACCTCCCATTTCACTTAACATTTATTAGCAAACCAACTATTACATTAATTAGGCAAAAATTAAAAAGGCTTTTTTATCCCGTTGGATCTATCATCAGTTCCTACGACAGAATGTCAACATCAATTCGAATAACTATGTGAAGTTTCTGTGGTTCATTCATGTATTTGAGTTGGTCTATATTTATGATTAACTATATGTGTGTGTGTGTGTGTGTCTCAAAATACCAATTTACATACAAATTGGATGTGTGCACAAAAATAATGGTGCTTTTGTTTCACAAAAAATAAATAATTTGCAAAATATCTACCTAAAAATAATTGCTTATATTACTTACAAAATGAATCAATAAAAAAACTTCTAATTGATCACTTACATTACTTAAAATAGTTAGTCAATGAAAAAGGTTTTCATTTCCAAAAAAAAATTATATAGTAAATAAACAATTTTAAAAAAAAATTCCTAAAAATAATCTTTTCTCCGGTTGAAATGCATAGTCAATGAAAAATTTCATTATTGAAAAAATTTACGCCTGAACATTTTCATGGATGATAAAAAAATTCAATTTGTTTACTTTTGTAAGTTATACAGAGAATTATGTTTTGGATTATGGTTCTGTATTATTTAACTTTTGCGTAATAAATGTAGCTGGTGACAATACAAAATTGGATACGGGGTTTATTGGATAGTCTTATCAGAGTGGGCCCCTTCAAGACAAAAAAAAATGTAAAATTAATCAGGCTATTTATAAAAAATAAAATTGTTAAGGCATATATTTATGGGTATTGCAAAAGTAATACAAAATTGTAGCTAAAAGTTGCGATCGAATTTTTATTTTTAATCTATAACATAGTTATATTGCATCGCCATGCATAAATTTCAGTTTACGATATGATTAACTTGCGAGTAGAAGTCTTCGTAGATTCAATTAATACTTATATTAACCTTCAAACAAATTCCCACACATAAAAGCCCATTTAAAATCTGATTACGCCAAAAGAAAAGAAGAAGAAGTTATTGATAGCAATAGTTAACTGTATATAATAGAAAATAGTTTTTTTTTTGGGGGTAAGGGTATATAATAGAAAATAGTTTAAATCAATATTAACTTTGAAAAATTCTGTTATTAACAAAATATTCAACTAACAAGGTATAGTTTAAGACAAACCACTTAGTAATGTAATGTTCAAGCATACAGTACATAGTCACACAGTGTGGTTTGTATAATAAAATATGATAAGATAAAACTAGACAAAGAAAATAATGTTCAATATTAATTAATTTTGTTGTTTGGTTAATTAATATTAGTACGAATATGTAATGCATGACGATTGTAGATATTGTGCCGTATGAACATACAATATCATCAAAACAAAAAATTTCAACTAGCATAAACTTCAAATCCATGCAAGAGGGGGTCTTCAACCAGTTTAGAAGTAATAATGTGTCCTATCTATCTTGAAAGCGTTTGGGTTTAGCTTCCTCTAAAGTTAGGGGACAGGGTAAAAGAAAAGGAAAAGAAAAAGAAAAAAAACATACAGAATAAATTTGAACCGTCTAATGGCTCTTGTGCTGAGGTGTCAACCATTGAAGAGGTAGCTTTAAGATGTAACTTAAGAAAATCCCAATCCAAAAGTTGATATCCCCCTTAGGACTTTGAAACAGCTGTTGTGCGACATTCATACAAAAGAATAAGAATATTATGTAAAATATTTAGCTAAAAATCCCAAGCAAAAAGTCGATATGCACCTTTTGGCTTTCGAACAGTTCTTGAGGTAAAATAGAGAACTTGCACCCTGCCGCATCTGAGAAAAGGATTTCAACTAATTCCTAGGTAATTTCATTTAATTATAGCATTACCCGACACTGTAATTGTTCAATCCAGGAAACTCTGTTTACTGGTTTTGTCTAATAGAGATTGAATTGAGTGAATTCTGCATTATGTTTAGCACTCCCTGGGAGTTCTACTTGTTCCGGTGTGTGAAGTGATGGTCTTAAATATTTTCAACAGGATTGTTAATCAATAGTTTCTGCACATTTTTTAAGTCGGCTAAGGAGTTGCAAAAGTTTATCATGTGTTGAAGATTTCTCGTGGATCCCCATGTCTTCAAGGCTGGGTCATTGAAAATATGAAGAAGAGGCTAGACAAGCGACATGTTGAGGCCCGACGTGCCACGTCTATTACCACAGAAAGCAATACTGCCAACCGAGAAAATTACGATTCGTCAAGAAAAAGCTTCGTCGATCTTCACGTACTAGTGGCGGTGCACCTAGCTACAGTCACCTTCGCAGCAAACTTCAGCATGCTCGGAGGTTATAACGACGACGGACCCAACCAAAGAATGGCGGTTCTTGCAGGCAGGACAGCTGTCCAAAACTTTGTGACATCAAACAGTATGGCATTCTGTTTCTCCATCGTGTTATTGCTCTTTCAATATTACGCTTCCTGGGTAAGCTATCACAAACAGGAAATATGCGCCCACTCCGCACACCTTTGCGTTAGTGCTGCGATGGTTGGGATGGTGATGGCCTTTTCCTGTGTTACGTGTGTAGTATTGGGCACAGCCAATAGGCTAGGATTCTGTCTTTTAGTCGTGTTTGGATGTGTCATGATTATCTACCGTGTTGCTACCATCCTGTCACTATCTGGAACTTCCGGAATATCAACCAAATGATTGCGCTAGCACCTTAGGAAGATTTGGAATCGTATCTTCGGGTATTATCAACCAAATATTGCACTATGCTATTGATTTAGTAAGATTTGAAATCATATCTAGGAAAGTTTTCTATTTTATGTTTTTTTTTTTTGCTAGTAAATCTTCTAGAACATACTCTTGGGTATATAAATGCTCATTTAAGCTTAATGAAAGTACACAACGATTTCTGCTTAAATGTGGTATCAGAACCAAGGCTTATGCCCCTTTTCAACGCCTCCTCTTCTACTTCTTCTCCTCCTCCTTTTTCTTCACAAGGGTGGTCATCATGGCTTTGAATGACTCCAACACCGCCACCCTTGCCAAAACCCTTCTTCTCCACTTTCTCCATTTGGATCTGCTCACCACTTCCTTTCTCTACACCTCACATCATCCACTTACTTGCTATGGAAAGCACAAGTGGTCCCGCTTTTCAAGGGACAAAATCTCTATGGTTATGCTTATGGGACTAAAACGTGTCCCTCTAACGAAGCCCAAGTAGCTCTCTAGCAACAACAAGACGCTTCATTCATGAGTCTTCTAATTGCGTCCCTCTTAGAATTGACTTTACCTCTTATTCTTGGTAAACCAACTAGCAAAGTTGTCTGGGATGCTCTCAATGCTTCCTTTGGCTCGGCTTCCACTACATGTATGCTCTCTCTTCATTTCAATCTTCAACATATGTAACAAAAATAAGGCGAATCAATCATTGATTTCATTCAACGTGCTAAATCCATTGTTGATGATATGGGTGATGTAGGCAAGCCTCTTGAATTGGAGGATTTCAATGTCTACATCTTTCGTGGTCTCCAATCTGAACTCTAGGACATTGTTCTGACATTACTTGGTCATTCAGAACCAATCTCGTTTACAGATCATCAAGGTCTTCTCCTTAGTCACGAGAGTATTTAGGCCTTCCAAAAGTTGTTGATGTCTAAGCCTTCTTTTCAGGCTAACTCTGCTACAGCCAACTCTGGTCAACGAGATTCCTTCACTTCTGCCCCCACACCTACTGGTTCCTTTTTCTATGGCCGTGGTCAGTTTAGAGATAGTGGGGATCATAGTGGTCACTTTGGCCATGGTCATGGTGCTTGAGGTGCTCAACAAGGTGGACTATGGTGATCCATTTGTCAATGTACAAATCACATTATTGCCAGATGCTACTATTGCTCTCCAGGTATACCATATTGCGTGCGCCCCACACATACACCTTCGCATGCATCATCTTTTCAATCCTTTTTCTCTCCTAATGCCAACGTGAGTCATGCCTTTCCCCCTCTTTTACCTTCACCTAGCAACACCCTACCTTGGCCCCATGTCACTAGTGCCTCCCACCATGTCACGCTTGATCTACAATTACTTTCTTCTTGAAGCTTATAATGGATCGGATCAACCACACATGGAAAATCTAAAAATCACTAATATTGATACTTCTTCTATTTCCTCTACTTAAAATCTATCTTTATGCTTAAATGATGTTCTTCACAAATATTTCTAAGCATTTACTTTCGATTTAAAAATTTGCAATTGATAATAATGTCTTCTTTGAATTATATCTTATTCACTTTGTTATTAAGGATTTAGTGACCAAGGCAATTCTTCTTTCTGCTGCGAGTAGTAGTGGTCTTTACGCCATACTACAACAACCTTCAATGTCTACTGCCAATATTGCAAAACAAACTTCTATGGATGGCTAGCATCAATGTCTTGGCTATCCGCATGAGCATCTCTTGCGATTTATGGTCAAAGAGAATAAATTGCCATGTCAATCCACATGGTTGAGTCAGTTATGTATAGCCTGCCAATTGGGCAAGGCTAGTTGTCAATCTTTAGGATTGTCTTCACCTCGTAGTTTGTTTCTATTGAATTTAATTTATAGTGATGTTTGGGGTCCTCCTCATTTTGTTTCAACTGTTGGTCATCACTATTTCATTATTTTTGTTGGCAGTTGCACAAAATTTATTTGATTTATCCTCTTAAAGCAAAGTCAGATGTTTACCCTGTTTTTCTCACTTTCCTAGCTCTTGTCAAACATCATTTTCCACATAAAATAAAAACTATTCAAATAGATTGGGGTGGTGAATTTCATGCCCTCCCATCCTTTTTCTCAAAAGTTGGTATTTCTCTTTGCCTCTTTGCACCACATACTCATCAACCACAAGGGGCAGTTGAGCGTCGTCCTAGGCATTTAGTTGAAACCAGTTTAACATTATTAGCTCTTAGTTTTGTCCCTCATTGATACTAGTAGTACACATTTGAAATGGCAATCTACCTCATCAATTGAATGCCATCCAAGGTCACTAATTGCATTTCCCCTTTTCAAATGACTTATAATCACCCTCCAGATTATTCTTTCTTAAAAATCTTTGGCTATCGCTATTTTCCATATCTATGTCCTTATAATGCTCGTAAGATGGATTTTTACTCAATTCCTTGTATTTTCTTAGGAAATAGTCTCTCTCATATAAGGTACCGTTGCCTTGGCCCTATCACCAATCATTTATACTTTGCTCAACATGTCCATTTTGATGAAACGCATTTTAGCTTTACAACTCCTCCATTCTTAGTCTAGTGCCTAACTCTTCCCTTTCTGTGCCTATTCTAGTGCCAACGGCTTCAGCTCCTATTGGCGTTCCTCTCTCCACCACTATAGTGAGATCATAAACTCCTACACGAGCTCTTGCGATGTCGTCTAATATTGATTTATCCACCACCCCTACCCTAAGAACCAAGGCCCTTCATGATCTTTATCACTCCACCTTCTCATCGACCTCTCCACCACCACTATTCCTACCTAGGCCAACTTACACTCACACCATGTAACTTCAGTCTCATCCACCTCAAATTGATACTGTCATCGCTCCCATCACTGAACCAACCTCATTCACCCAAGCCAACAAAATCCTTTAGTGGCGTGCAACTATGAACAATGAAATTAATGCATTATTAAAAAAGAATGGAACATGATCTTTGGTCCCTCGCACTTTTTCCATGAATCTCATTGGATGTAAGTGGGTTTACAAAGTCGAGTGCAAAGCAAATTGCAATTTTGAGAGTTATAAAGCTCACCTAATTGCTAAGTGTTTTCATCAATAAGAAGGCTTGGGTTATATAGACATCTTTAGTCCAGTTGTGAAAATTACCATTGTTTGCTCTATTTTGTCTCTTGCTATCTCTCAATGGTGGCAGGCACAATAACTAGATGTGTATAATGCCTTCTTACATGGGGTTCTTTCTAAAGAGGTGTACACGGAGCAGGTCTCAAGTTTGTAGAGCCAACTCATCATGATTATGTTTGTACGTTGCATCGTTCACTATATGGTCTTAAGCAAGCTCCGAGAGCTTAGTTCTAACAACTTTATCAATTTGTTCTTCATTTGGGATTTTTGGCATCACAAATAAATCTATTATTGTTTATTTAATCAAAGAGGCACTTAAGTGATTTATTTTATTTTTTTATCTATGTTGATGGCATTCTGGTTACAAGTAATGCACCTTCTACTATCAGTTTAACAATAAAGAAATTGTCTGATGAAGTCTCCATTAAGGCTCTCAACCTATTACGCTTCTTCTTTGGAATGAAGGCTATCCCTCGCTCTGAAGGATTGCTTCTTCTCAAGCACGTTGTATTGATAATTTTCTTCATCAAGCTAGGATGTTTGAATGCAAGTCTATCTAAAGTCCTATGGCCACAACTACATATCCATCTTTGATAAGCGGTGGTCTAATGTCTAACGCTACTTTGTATTGTTCTATAGTTACCGCCTTCCAATACATGACATTGATAAGACCAGACATGTCCTTTGTCGTTAATAAAGACTGTTAATTCATGCATGCACCAATTGAAGACCATTGACAAATGGTGAAATGCATCCTGCACTATCTCAAACATACAGGGTCATCTATTTTGCTTCTTTCTCGATGCAATGATACTCGCTTACAAGCCTTCTCCAATGAGAATTAGGCTAAGAGCTATGATGATAGGAAGTTAATTAGAGGATATGCTATTTTTCTAGGTCCTAACTTAGTATCTTGGAGCTCTTGAAAATATCGAACTATAGTGCACTCTTTCACAGAGTATGATTATAAAGCCATTATCAATTCTGTAGCTGAACACATCTAGCTTGAGTCACTCTTTAAAGAGCTTTGGCTCCCTTTTCAAGATCCTCCCATCCTTTAGTGCGATAGTATTTGTACCACTTATTTTTCTATAAATCCAGTTTTTCATGCTCATACCAAACATGTTGAAATCGGCTTCAACTTTTTCCATAATCATGTCGCCAAACGACAACTCAATGTGTAGTTTATCTCCATAGCTAATCAATCGACTGATGCTCTCATCAAAACTCTTACTACAACATGTTTTGAATTTTTACTAGATAAATTAAAGATCGGTAATCTCGACTCTTCCACTTCAGAGTGTGTATCAACCAAAATATTAGATATTATCAAATATTAGAAGCTTTGGAATCATATCTTCGGATATTATCAATAGAATATTGCGCTATCAATTAAGGAAGTGTTAATGATAAAAGAGTAATTGTTTTATTTCTGATATTAAAATAAGCACTTATAGGCTTAACCTTAAGTTTAGTATAATTACATAACTAACCCCAACTTACTAATACTCTAAAGTAATAGAATCAACACTCCCCCTCAAGTTGGAATGTACATATCAAACAGACCTAACTTATGACAAATATATGAAACTCCTCCATGTCGAAGAAGCTTTGTTAAAATGTCCGCTAGTTGCTCTTTAGAACGTGTGTGCACCAACTACTCGTGCTCACAGCTCAGCTTTTACTAAACAAAATGACAGTCCACCTCTATATGCTTTGTTCACTCATGGAACATTAGATTGCTAGCAATATGAATATCAAACTAATTGTCGTAATAAAGAATAGATGATCCGACCATAGGCAACCCAATCTTAGCTAACAATATACGAACCCATTGAAATTCATCCGTAGCATTAGCCATAGTACAATACTCAGTCTCTGCACTAGATCTAAAAATAATAGACTGCTTCTTACTTTTCACAACACAAGATTATCATCAAGGAAAATATAGTATCCCGAAGTAGACTGATGATTCATAAGACAACCAACCCAATTCACATCAAAATATCTTGTCACCTCCAAAGATTAAGGGTTAGAATAATCAGCTATACGAAAATGCCCATGTTTATGGAATACAAGTCTTTGACCTAGAGCTCCCTTTCAGTATCGAACGATTTCTAACGGCTTACTGATAACTAACATGAGGAGAGGTCATAAATTGACTCACTATACTAATAACAAATGAAATATCTAGACAAGTTGTGATAAGATAATTCAACTTGCTTATTAACCAACAATATTTCTCTGGATCATGAAGAAGTTCTCTATTTTCATTATCAAGTCTCAATCTAGAGTCCATAGGTGCATCACTAGGCCTAGCATCGTGTAACCCAACCTTCCTAAGAATGTCAAGCGTATACTTTCGCTGAGAGAGAGTAATACTGCCATTAGCAAAGTCAACTTTGATGTTAAGAAAATATCAAAGATAACCTAAGCCTTTATTATTAAATTCCTTCTGTAGAAACTGCTTGAATTATTGCATACCTTCAACATCACTTTTCGTGACAAGATATCATCAATATAGACAATCAAGATAACACACCATTTTGAAAATGACATAATAAATACTAAGTGATCCACACTACACCAATGCATCCCAAAAGTAATAACCGCATCACTAAAGTGGCCAAACCAAGCACTAGAAGATTGCTTTAGTCCATAAAGAGCTTTCCGCAATTGACATACTTTCTCCTCTTTAGCAACAAACCCAAGTAGTTGCTCTATATATGCCTCATCGTGAAGATCACCATGAAGGAATGCATTCTTGATATCAAGCTGATGAAGAGTCCATTATGATCGAGTAGCCAAGGAAATGACGATGTTGACAGAAGCAATCTTGGTTACTGGCAAAAAAGTCTCATCAAAGTTAATACCATAAATTTGAGTATAGCCTTTTCCCACAAGACATGCTTTTAAGCATTCAACTGCACCATCTAGATGGTGTTTGATAACAAAAACTCAGTAGCAATCAACCAATTGTTTATTAGTCAGTAATGGAAACAACTCCCAAGTTTTATTATGATGTAATGTAGCCATCATTTCCACTATGGCACGAGCCCAACCTAGAGGTCAAAGTCTCTTGCACACTACTCGACATAGACACAGATGCAATGGATGATATAAATACAGATATCTGAGAGCTTAAGTTATGATAAGGAAAAAATATGAGAAAGAGGATAATAAGATAGAGTACAACAAGTAATAAAAGAACTGATAGGAGATGGCGAAAGAGGATCAGAAGCTTGGACTGAAGTTAGCGATAGATGGACACTCGCTAGTGGAGAGATATGGCCCCAAACAAATTAAGGATCATTGTATAAACTTGAAAAGGAATCAATACTGGCAATCTTGGATCTAGCAGAACATCATTAGAAGTAACAAGCGGTGGCTCCGACTGAGACATAGATGCGAAGGGTGGTAGAAGATCCATGGTTAATAGTGCCTGAGGATGAATATCACCCAAAAATTATTGATCCTCAAAGGATAATTTGTCCAATCAGAGAGACAAGTAATAAACAAAATAGACACGGCCAAAAATACGAGGACTAATAAACTAAAAGACGATCGGGATGAAGAAGAGCATAACGTATAACTCCTTTCAATATGGATGATGGAAGACGATTAATAAGATAATATGCTGTAAGAAGAGCATGACTCCAAAAGGACTTAGGCATATGAGTATAAAAAAGTAGACAACATGCAACATCCAACAAATGACGATTCTTACATTCGGCAACTCTATTTTGTTGTGGAATATGAGCCCAAAAGCTCCGATGTAAAATACCATGAGACTCAAGAAATGGAGTCATGGTGTACGTAAACACTTAACAGAATAATTATACTTAGTACGAACTTTATTATAAAACTAGCGAAAAGAATGGAAGACTTTAGTATAACCTTGTATTAAATATAATCATGTTGTACGAGTACAATCATCAATGAAAGTGATAAAATATCAAATGAAGACTCTCAACTAGGACCCCACACATTGGAGTGAACTAACTCGAATGGTTGGGAAGTACAACCCGAGACACAAGGAGAAAAAGACACACGATGGTATTTACCTAAATGATAGGTTTCACAAATAAAATGAAAACCTGAACTAGACAAAAAAGGAAAATGTCGGAGTATGTCTGTTGATACATGACCAATGCGACCATGTAACCGATAAGGATCATCCATAGCTTTATTCTGAATTGTTGGAGTAGCAATAATAATCTCAGGGTCCAAGATGTACAATCCACCAACCTCATGCATACCACTTATTCAGTGTCCAATCTTCTGATCATGAAGAATACACGAAGATGAAGAAAAGATAATATCACAATCAAGATCACAAGTAATAGAACTAACGGATAATAGATTTGTAAGGAAAGGGAGGAATATGGTAAACAAATGGTGAGGAGAAATGGGAACTCAATGATACACAACCTATACCAATGACTTTGGATTGAGAACCATCTGCTAAGGTAATTAATGTAGAAGGAACAGACGAGGTGGATGTGAGATGACAAGAATCACTAATCATATGTTAGTGACACATGAATCGATAACCTAAGGATGAAGAGCAGATGTACTAGAAAGTAGATAGGTAGGATCACTATGCTATGCTAAAGTAATCAGGGGACCAAAGATAATACCACTCACACTATGTCGTACTCTGACCAGCTTATCATATTATGCACAATCAAGTTTACTATAGCCTGTCTAGAAGACGATCTAGATGAAGGATTCCAAGGTTCAGTATCAATATAAGCATATAGACCTCGCAACTCAGGATGAAGGTCATAACAATAATTGATAGTATGCCCAGAAAGTTGTCAATGAGTACAAATGTGATTCCCTCTACCACTATATTGAATTCCTTTAGAAGCATTATTACTATCATCATGAACAGCACATCAACTCTGAAAATAATGACCATAGCATTAATACGATCATGAATCCCTTGACCTCTAAGAGCTACCATAGCACTACTATATGATATTGCTGAAGTCTTGGGACTGAAAGTGTAACAAATAGCCTGAGAATACACTTCTTCAATAAAAGCGAGCTAAGAGGTAATCTACGGTCATAGGGCATTGTGATCTAGACCAAGACCTCAGAGAAAGAGTATGGTCATCATGTCTGCTTCATGTTATTACATCTGAGTAACCATGGTAGCCGATGAAAAATAAGATTTGAGGCGCTGATACAAAGACGCAAAACGAGCATAATGTTTTGTCAATCCAGCATCACCAATTTTAGCTTCAAATAAGACCTCCCTCATCTCACAAACTTAACTCATGTTATTCTATCTAGAATGTAGTAAAGCGCACTTCATCCATACCTAACAGGCTGTCAAACTATCCATGAAAAGATGGCAAATACATTCAACCATAATTTTCCATAACAGTATATGCAAAGTAGCATCAACAAACTTCCATTTTTTAGACTAGATCTTCAGGTGATTCTTCTTTACGCCATCTAAACTGATAATTAGCATACTTAAAGGTTGAAAGGGCCATTGACTATGAAGAATAATTTGTCCCACCCAACTTAATCAAAGTATAATCAACTTGTCATACTGTGATATAGTTCAAAAGATCCTAAATTCAAAGGAGCACCAAGGGGTACCAACCCAAAAACAATAGACAAAAAGCTTAAGGAATCAATAAACACATCTACAAATCACTAATCACTAGGAAAATTCACATCAAAGCATCATGTTACTAATCATTTTTGAACTCCAAATTCCAAAAGGGTGTGGATTAAAATTCAACTCTCTAAATTCACACCATGCCCATTTCAGCCGCACCAATTCAACCACACCAAATTTAGACCAAATTTGGCCACTCGTAATATCAGATAACATCATTAATCTCATTTTCGCTTAAAAAACAGACCTACATAATAATATGTAACAATCTAGTGTCGCAAAATCAAAGAACAAGGGGGTTACGCATCACAAAACTAGGGTGGTCGCGCATCACAGAATACCCATTCACCCATTTTCATTCAACTGAATATTTCACCTCAACCAGTGACAACCCATTAATATTAACTTGAAAATTTCACCTCAAACAGTAACCTCGAGAGAAGGGGTTCACCAAGAGGGGGAAAAATTTCACGTCGAGTTCACCAAGAAGGAGTGCATTGCATTATGACGTGATACCAATGGTTGCACTACATTCGCAAGTCACTTTCACTGCACTGCATTGCGACTTGATACCAAAGTGACTTGTGACCACCAGGGAAGGAGTCACCAGCTAGATAACCTCTGATGACAATAAATCTAGGCTCGTCGACCTAGGAAATAAAGAATCTGGGGTCATCGAGACCTGGGTGACGTCAAGCAATCTAGAATCTACAAATGCCGGACCTAGACGATGTCAAGCTGTAACATCCTAAAAAATAGCTTCCTCGACAACTGTTATGCTAATCGTAAGACATAATTATTAGCATAGTAGATTATAATTGAGGACTGGTATTGCACCTCTAAATAAATGTTAACCAAGACTAACTATCTAAGATCATCAAAAGAAAGTTAAAGTTATGGACATAGAGGTAGTTTGCCACTTAATTAGTTCTAACCAATGGAGAAATAGATAAAATGGATTAAAAAGCTTATTTGTTGTGAGGTGTGCTCATAATAAGTTATAGTGGATTCGATCGAAGTCCATTTCTCTTTTATAAGGTCATTTGAAATATATCGAAAGCATTCATTGTAAGTTATAAAGAGTTCAATAGTGCGATGTAACAGTATATTGGGTGAAATAGATTTTCGTAAATATTTGTCCCTAGAATTTTTGTATACATTAAACTCAATACCTCGAGTGTATATGGCATGACTAAAATTACAAAAGAGGTTAAACTTCGCATGAGTTTCTAGGATGGGTTGGCAAAATAGAGGAGGTGGCCGTGTGTAATCCATGGGTGGAGTTATAATCATAAGTGTGGAAGAATTTAATTAAAATAAGAAAATATAGAGCGGCAAATGAGGACGTTACCCATGCATAAATGTCAAGGTGAAAATGGAGGTGTCAATGGAAAAAAGGAAGGACGTGACACATGGCAAATAACTTGTAAAATTAACTAGAGTCATCTCTCCACAATCATAAGAAGAAGAGCTCTTCCCCCTTCATTTTCTTCATGGAATCCATTTTCTTAAGGAAGGAAGAGAAGAGTTCCTAAATTTCTCTTGATGAAGCATCATCCAGTTTTACTGTCACCACCATCGACCACTCGCCTTCACCGAAGACAAAACCCATTGCTCCTCTCAACCATCAACAATCAGGCGAGTAAATTTATCCCCTCTCACCCTCACTCTTATCACAATATATTTCAGCCATGGTTATGTAGTCTAGAATTTGTGAAGAAGGAACAAGCTTTAGAGCTAAATAATTAGTGGGATCCAAACTTCTTAGTTGATAGGTTGGGCATCAAATGCAGTCACAGAAAATGTGTGTGGGTGTGTGGCTTCGTTTTAGAAATGACCATTTTGAAGTGAGGATCAAGTGGAGATTGAGCGGGTTTGAGTAGTTCGGTAATGAATTATGGGAGGATCGAGTATCGGAACCAGATAAGGACTAGTTTAAGGACATTTCTGATTCGATAAATTTGTATTTGTTCAATGGCCATGAAGTTGGTACTTACCAAGTTAATTATTCAACTTTTAAATGACAAATCGTGGAAGAGTATAACTCAAGTTTTAGTTGCCTAGATTACTAGAGAGCTAATGCGATTTGGATTGCAGTTTCTTTTTCTATAATTCAACCGAGAACTCCAATACATGTTCAAGAAATTTTGCAATTGAATGCATCTAATATGCTATTGAATTGGTTAGTTGGGACTCTTGTGAATCTGTCACACGATTTTGGCAGTATATAAGGCGTATCATGATAGTACGTAGTTCATTTGCATAACATTGCATTCACTTGGAGAAAGGGGGTGGAGAGCCACAAAAATAAAATGTGTAATTTCCCTAAGGGAGACAAGATGCTTCGGTTGGTGGCGCCAAGTGGACCGCGTAATAAATAACGCGAAGCCTTAGAGTGACAAAACTCGTGATAGGGAGTTGCCTTGAGGGTCGGCGAAAAGTCGGAAATGGTACCAACATTACGCGTCGATAAATGAGACTAAGGCGCAACATTGCGATAACAATAAGTAGAGTGCATGGAGTGCATGCATCCATGCATATACATGTGCATATCATAGTGCGCACCATGTTCGAATACATCGAATTCTGTGCATCGCTAAATTTGGTAATTTATTGGTTATTATCATGGATTTGAATAGTATGGTAATCCGAACGAGCGTTAGAGTGCCTAGATCTACTTGCTAAGTTTACTTACGCTTGTAATATATGTTGTTTTAGACTAACAAGCATGGAATCCATCTCAATCCCACCCGGCGCCCACTATGGTCTCCCCATTACCCTTGAGACCGAGACCTAAGATTTTGACATCTCAAATGATCATGAGATTTCCTTCCCACAGGTGACTGCCGCCTTAACTGTGGATGTCAGAGTTGGTATGCCTCCAAGAACCTATCGTTTTGTATCAATCTTTCGGGTGATCGACAGCCAGCGAGAGGGACCCATCCCTCGCGGCTTTTTCTATGGGGACAATGGAGACAATGGCGCAGCAAGCGGAGTCGGCGATGGAGGGGCAACGGCGGCGGCTGCCTAGTTGGGATAGGATGGCTAAGGGATGATTTTTTGGAAGATCGCAAGCCTAGAGGGGAGGAATTGCGGCATTCTGATTTCTATAGATGATTAGGAGATAGTTTGTTGCCTATAGATGGGGGTTAGGTAATCCTTAGCACTCTCCATGTTTATCTCCGTGTTTGTACATATACTAATGTAAATCCGTAGAAATCTACTTTTCTAAAAGACGAGTAATAGCATTATGGCTCTTATCTTCTGTAAAAATTTATTTAGTTTAGCAACGTTTAACAGAATGCTTCTGCTACTTGAACGCAAATATCAAGATAATCTTGTTAGTAGATGCGACGGCCTAGGATGTCACGGCTTGAGCACTAACATCCGGAGCAGGGGTGCTACACAAGCAACACAGGCCATGGGTTCGTCAGGCCTAAGTGATGTCGGCCTAAGGTTGCCTAGCCTAGGCGACGTCAGCCTAAGGTCGCCTAACTTGGGCTATGCAAGATCTTGGTATCTCGAGCCTAGGCGACACGAGATCTAGATTAGCCGGTGAACTTATGATGACTGGCAGCGGCAATTGGACATGGTGGGTGGATTGTCAACAGTGAGTGTAAATTCTAGGTTCAGGTTTTAATTAGGACTCTAATACCATGTTAACGATAAAAAAAAAAGGTAATTATTTTATTTTCGATAACAAAATAAGTACTAATAGGCTTAACCTTAAGCCAAGTATACTTATATAACTAACCTCAACTTGCTAATACTCTAAAGTAATAAAACCAACGTGAAGATTTGGAAATGTATCTTTGGATATTATCAACTGAATATTGCGCTATCGACACTATCGATTTAGGAAAATTTGAAATTGTATCTAGGAAATTTTGCATTTTATGTATTTCTGTTTTTGCTAGCAAATCTTCTAGAATGTACTCTTGGGTACATAAATGCCCGGTTAAGCTTAATGGAAATACAAAACGATTTTTGCTTCAATGCGGAAGATGTGTCCGAAGATTACTGTTTGATTATGGGATCCTCTGGGGAAGCTGTTAATAAGTTCGGCAGGTTATATAATCCCGTGACCTTGTGCACGGGAAATTTTCCTTTTGCTTAGGCTGCTATCCTGTCGAGTTCAAAACCTCTCCCTGCCGACCTGTGGGATTGAGCGCCAGCAAAAACTGATGTGCTCAAGATGACTGAAGCACAGCAAAGGCCAACAAGTTTCACTTTTCGAGTATGTGAAGGATGAACAGGTCAGATTGCATCCCAGTCAACCAAATAAAAGCCAAGAGGGTAAGCAGTTGCACAGACATGGTTATGGATATACCAATGTCAAATAAATTAGTAAGATACTAACGCCTTGTGAGTTGTACAAGTGGATATGGTTAAAGTTAGTAAGTTAGCAACATTGTAATGCAATTACGAACGCCTCGTTTTAAGTTTTCCAAGAAGGAGTGAATAGAGGTTAGTACACCTTAGAAGGTATGCAGAAGAATTTGATGTTCTCTGTAGAAGGTATGCAGAAGAATTTGATGTTCACTAGCATTTATATGGAGTTGTCGTTGAACTGGGACTTGGCTTCGACTTCTACGTATCAATCTCTAATGGCATAGTTGCACAAAACTGCAGGAAATGCCTGTTATCACTCAAAATAATTCACCTGTTGAAACGTGTGCTGCACGTGTGAGAGATTGATACACATGCGGACCACGTGAGGAATGAATTGCAAATCACATGAGGAGTCGACATTCAAGTAGGACATATGAGGAGTCGACACACGTGATAGACACGTGAGTAGTAACCATTTCAATAAAGAATGAAGAAGGATCGTGCAAAGCATGTGATAATATCGATAGGCATTAATCGGAGAGGTCATCAAACCAATTAGCGAATTGAGCACCAGCACGAGCCAATCCCGCCAAATTCAAGGTCTTTTCAGAGAGCGGCAAGAAATATGAAAATTAACGTCTTGAATTCCATGGCGAGAGAATAGTTTCAAGGCAAACAAGGTCCAAATGGGTCTCCGAGAGCGGGTCAAGGAGTCCATGGAATGTGGAGAACATAGATGTACCCCACCCGATTGAAAGAGAGCCGGTGAGTGTCTTATCAATAGTCACTGGATTTTTGAATCTCAAAACCACAAAAAAGAGGAAAATGTGGTTGCAACCAACCTAAGTAGAAGGGTCGGACCAAGGAACCAACATCATGAGTTAGATAACTGCTCAAAGACCAAGTCAAAAGGATTTGAAGAAAAGCGAGGCAACTTTAGCGCGTAAGAGCTACAACCACTGAAGATCAATTACCATTCCAACCATTATAAATACCACATGGCAACCACAAAGGAAAACTCCCGAACAAATCAACAAATTTACTTATCGCACTGCACTTACTTTTCTTAGTTATGGCTTTCAAATTCTCGTTGTCAAATCAAACTCTAACGTAGATTTTTATCCTAGATATTGTGCCATGGAGCCAAATTTTGGTGCATTATCGAAATGTGTTCAAGGCATTGACATCGAATCGAACCTGAATACCATTTTGAATGCGTTAGTTCATTGTTCTTTGAAAGAAATTGTACCTGCTAAGCCAACCCATCGAGTCTAACTCTAGTTTAGTCCACATTTGTATTGTTTCTTTCATTTCTACCTATATCGATTCCTTTCGAATTATACTTATGAGATCTCTCCATCGAGTCAAACTAGGGTCGACCAAACATTTGTATTATTCTATTGGAATCTTTGCAAAATTTCACGTGTTGATTTTCTAACTCTTAGGATCTCTCATGTCTTAGATCATCACAGACATTTTATCACATTTAGAAGCCCAAAAAGCAAATTTCAGAGAAAGATATTTTGTCGTGGAGTAGTTCCGATAAAACAGTACCATAATATGTTCGGCATCTATTAGGACAGCAAGAGGCATGGCTGATGCAAGATCCTTCCCTTCCAATTATTTCAGTAGTTTCATAAGCCTTCATAGAAATGGTACTGTCATCTTTACGTGTAATCTCAGAAACTTCCAAGTCAATCCACTGGGTAACATAATCAAATAAGGCGTGGAATAAATGCATCACTCGCTAATGCACGGAGAGAAGCAGCCGCCGATCCTCGAACAGTCTACCCATTCTTCGATACAAACGCTGAACCCATGGGGTCGTCCAACTACTAGAAGCCGTTCCTGTTGCTGCGTTCTTTGCTGAAGCAGCATCATCCACCAAGTAAGGTAATATATATTCTTGCATGTCGGCAAGAGAGATCTGGAGATGGTGCCCGGAGACGTTGATGAATTTGACTTTCCCAGCTTCATCCAACGTCTTCAATCCAATCCAGTCCTCGATGTAAAGCTCGGTCTGCAGGACATGCATCAGTTAGATACATTCATCCATTTTCTCCATTGAACCAATGTGAAAGGATGCGAATTGTAGCATTGAGTCAGGGTAAAAGCATGTTATGATGAGCTTACACCACAGCAACAACACCAGATCGCAATATGTTCTTTCACCGATTCCGTTTCACCCAATTTTCTAGTGTATATGCAATTTTTCTTAGATTATCAACTTTCAAAACCGAATACTCAATGATCAAAAGAAAATCATAAATTGCTACCAAAATGTAACCGCAGATCATGTCTTGGATACACACATTTACCAAAAGATTGTAGAGGAAGAGCTCGGTAAACATGATGCTTGCATATTCCTCAATATTATTTTCGACGGGGTTAATCACCAATGTAGAAGGCTTAGAAAATGTTTCAACTCGATCTCTGTGGTATTTCTTGGTTGACCGTACAAGATGCCCAAAAAAAAAAAACAGTTAATTACAGGTCAATATCACCGTTACCCCAAATTCTGTAAATTCCAGACCCTTGGTTTTTCATATATCTATGCACGTGCAAGTCCTCGAGTGAATTCCTAATTATTGATCTGGTTTGAGTACAGGAAATAATTCTGAAGAGTAGACCTTTCAAAATGCATGCTCTCTGAACCACAAGGACATTCTACCTTAGCATACATAATTTACCACTGATTTTCAGTGACCATCACTATCACACTAGCTTCTGTATCGAGAGCATTGGTGGTTAATGACACTGATAACTGCATTTCAAGATACTACTGCTAAGGTGCGTTGAAACTTTAAACTCATTTGTCATCAAGATTTGAAAGGTTTCTTTATGAGCGGAAAAAAACCGACAAATCATAATTCAAAGACAAACTAGGAATGTTAATGACGTGTCCAACCAACACCACAATTACCTCCTGTGCGGGCAAAATAGTATCAAAAGTTCCATCTGGATAGTATCCGAACCAGGACGTTTCCTTTGGTTGTAACACAGTGTCTTGCTCAAACTAGAGGGAAAAAAATTGTAGTAGCGTCATAAAGCTGCAAATGATGAGTCCAAGATCAAAAACACTGTACAAAACTCACCATGATAAGGACCAGGTTCTGCAAGCTAGCAAATCTTTCCTTGTAGGTTGAGTTTCTGTGACCCACATGTTCATTGTTTAGTTTTGGAAGGAACTTACAACCTTTTAGATATTTAGCAAGGTCCTGCAGAAACGGAAGGCAAGTCATACCACGCTTAATTGAAAGAACATTCAGACTTTGCAACACAACAGCAAGTTAAATGAGGTTTTGCGTCAAGAAAAGTCACCAGTAAATCAAAAACATGAAGCTAAAAACAGGGAATCATAAACATAAGCACAGCTCCTATCTTATATGACAAGTGTAATGGACCACATCTAGTTAGGGATGGTTATAATAAAAATTCAGTAGATAATATAGAAATATGTACAAAATTAGGACCCTCAAGAAGATATAAACAAAAAATTATTCTGTCTAAATATTTACTCTCCTAATACAGAATTGTACTCACAGTTGGAATCTTGACGTAACCAGCGGGTGCCAAGTGTTCCTGTGATCATATTAAGGTTCCCAAACAAATCAAGAAGATGAGGTTAGACAGTAACGTGTGAAAGAAGAGATACAATTAGTTTGGCACAATATTTCTAAAGTGGATTTGGAAAGAAGTTAGTTGATGGCGCAGAAAAAGTAGTCTGGACAAGACTGAGCAACATTATCCTTGGGTATCAATGTAACAAAAAGGTAATGCCAATCAAAAAATGACTAGGAAGACCGAGCAAAACCTGGACATAGGCAGAGTAGACCCCTAGTAGCTCGATCAAATAGTCCATAAGAGCGCAGAAGACACCGGACTGTAAGAGAAGGAAAAAAAAAATCAAACTGCAGTGATACAAGCAAACTTCAACCCCCTTGAGACCTCAACCAAGAGAATGCTAGAGAATTCCGTATCCTAACGCCAAATCAATCTAAAACCACGCCAGAAATGCATGTCAGGACTTACCCTAGGAGAAACATCCCCCATCCTAAACTGCGAGATTAGTGATATTTGCAAATAATTATGGGAACAGTCCATCGGAGAGAACTACTCTCAAATAGCCAGATAGATTATCTCTTCATCACATATATCAATTTGCCAAGAAGTCTTTCACATTCTGCGAAACGATACTTAACTCTCTCACTTTCAAGATCACAAACAGAACGAGCTTTCTTTTCGCTGTTAATAATTGGTAAAAGGAATGGTAAAAAGAATAGATCAAACGAAAAAGGAATGGACAACTTACTCCACAAAATGGTATAGACGCAATTCCAGCATGGATACCTGCCAGTGATATGAAGTTCTTCACCTGCTCCACGAACAGAGAAACAAGCTTGCGTTGTTAGAACAGTTAAGAAAAGCACTCTGGAGAAGTAATTTTGCTTCGTAATGAATGGAGCGATGAGGATCAAAGAATTTAAGTCGAATAACAGAGCAAGATGAAAATTTTCAGATAGGTATCTGGTGTCAAAGGAAAGAAACAGAAACATGGAAACAATCCTCCTCTATAGTCCACTTATCCAAAAAATACACAAGCGGAAAGCACACATTGTTTTGTTCTTTAGTCCTATCTTTCTTTTTCTTTTTTCCTGAATTTACTTGGACTTAAGGGTCAATTTGCAAAAAGAAGAGACCAAGTTTTCTTTTCCGCAGTTCAACTAATTTTTTACTTTCCATTACAAATTATATACATGACATGATATGGAACAGTACTATCACAACACTTCTTCTCTTTTACAATCTGCACTTCCTTCCATCAAACGTATCGCAAATTTCAGTCCAGGTGAGAGCATACAAGAAAATGTTTTTTTTGCTGCTTAAGCAGTAGGTAACTTTGTTACCCTGCTAATAACATCAAAAGGGACCACAGCATCAAGAAGGTACGTTAGCAAATTATATTAGGTAGTGTAGCAAAAAAGAACTTAGCAAAGTCTGCACCTGATTTAATTTGTGACATCATGTTGTCCCAAATCTGCAGTTTAGGGAAATATTTGCTACGAATCATTGAGATGTCCGACTAGTGGCGAAGGAAAAATGTCATAAGGACCAAGTTCCATCCAAAGTTCTCCAAATATCTCACTGGTTGTTGGGACATGGAATTAGTGCAGAAATGTGCTACAGCCCCTTTGAAATGCACAAATATAAAGTAAACATCAAAAGGCTTGTGATCTGCAGTTTTTGTGTCATCCTTAAAAGCTGACATTCCCATGTGGACCCATTTTTCTTCCAAAATATATTGGGTAGTTAATCTTTTTACAGCATGGAAATCATTCCAGTCAATTATTCCTGCCTAAACATTGGTCAAGATATTTGCTCCTCTTCACTTTATATACAGTTCTGAAAGGGAAGAGGGAAGACATACAGGATATAGTAGCAAGAGAAACTTCAGTGTATGAAGACAGATGAAGGAGCTTCAGATGAGTTATGCCGACATAAAACGTTCTTAATCTAGCCCCACAGTATTACTAGCACAGCTCAATGTTCTAGAAAGAGGTTGATTTTAAAAGGCCCATGACTGCACTCAAGTATTACTTCTAGAATCAAAGTAAAATTTGCATAAATTTACACCATAGTGGCACAGCTTGACAAAGGGTCAATCTGCAACACGGAATCTTGTTTCACCGTTTAAAAATGCGATTCTCTCAAACTCAAAGTTTTATACTTCGACATCTTTAAGAAAACATTAGACAATAAAGAGAGTGCTTCTATGCATTATCTCAAAAGTTGGGCAGTAGTAGAATATATAAGACTCATGAAACGAACACCAGGGAAAAAATCTATGAACAATAAAAAAATGATTCACATGTTTTCAACTCAATATCAAAAAGAAAGGATGCATGACATGAAACTGTTTAAGTCACTCTGTGTAGAACTTTATCTCACCGGAGGTGCTCCATCACAAAATTCAACAACGCCTCGGCCAATCATGGAGCCCTGTGAGACAGGCACATAAGTTGCAATGATGGTGGACATATAACTCTAACCATGAATATAAGAAACTAGGCATACGGCAACAGGACAAAGACATCCATGAGAATTCACAGATTACAACATTGTCTATTATACATCCGTCACTTATTAAGGTAACTGTGCTGTCAATAAACTACATCAGTACAATACGTTGGTTATGTTGCCTAAGAATTACTGGATGACATCATAGAAAGCCATAGACTATATATAAAGAGTAGAGGATTGCAGCATCTAAACCACATGTTTATCACTAAATAATGGCTACTATGACGTCAATGTAAAACTTTTAACAGCATTTGACACTTTAGAGAAACATGAAGTTCCCCACAAGGAAACCACCTTGAACTCCTTCACTACCCCAACATCTCAATTATAGATTTTGTTTTAACTAAAATTGGTGTTAATAAGACATAATTATCAACATCCTCTCTTTCCTAACATGTTGTGAACTCATTGAAATTACGGATGATGAAGAATGAAGTCCTACAAGTCAGATAATTTTTACATTTCTTAGACCAAGTTCTTCAAAAACGTTAGTTACTCACTAAACAAACCAATTCACTTTATTGTTAATCCAATCAAAACTCATAAATCAGAAGAGATTGATTGATTAACAAATTATATAGCCAAAACATACTGGCCAAAGACCAATACGAAGAGAGACTTTGCTTCATATAGAAGACTTTTTCGCATACTAAATGTATATTCTGATTCCGGATCTAACCCATAGCCCCAGTGGTGATAGAGATTTTAGTAAGAAACCATCATTCCAGTTCTCTTTCCTGCATGCTTACATCTCAGAGATCCTAACCTAGTTATGTTTCCTAGGATTTGACCAGGCTCTAGTTCTTTGATGCTGTCAATGCAAATAGCTCACTCACTCAACTGACAGCAGCAGATTTTCTCTTGTATCAAATAAAGAATCTCATACTTCTCAATATTCTCAATTTCGAGTCCAACTGAATTACTGTTTTAGTAGATCTAACAAATTCCCCACTTGTCTATGACTATAACACAGAATCTTTGGAATGGCTCCATCTACATGAGGGAATGCAAAGTTAGGGACTTATAATTTGGTTAAGATCGGCATTCAATGTCATTACCTGAGAAAGCCCGACTAAATTGTAGCCATCGCTAAGTTTGCTCATGTTCTTCACCTGTGATATTGAAATTTTTCCAATAAAAGTGAATTTTGGGTACCAGAAGATAATATATCTCACCAGAAACTGTCAAACACCTTCTCACAAGCAATGGCAGTCTGAAAGGCAAGGAACACAACAGATTGTTATGGATTGTCAGATACAAATCATTATGGATCACAAGCAATAGCCATATGACAACTTACCTGCTCTAGGATTGACATAGTCCACGAGTCCCATATGCCATCTCCTATTTCACTACAAAATAAGATATAATGGAAAGAGTAAATGGACAAAAATAAGTCCATTTTCCAATGAAATTAAAAAGATCAACCACGGCACCAATGTGGGAGAAAAGTCTAGACCAAGATGCAAAAGAAAAGGTTAGGTTAAACAAAAAAACTCACTGACGAATGCAGTTTTGCCACTAACAAAGAATTCAGTACTACATTCACAAATATTGTCGCAGTGGTTCAGATAGGACACTAATTACCAATTCGACAAACAGACATGACTGTAGCTAATGTTCCATAGAGGCACAAATTCAGAACATCAAAAGAATAGTCTTAAGAACGAGTATATAAACAGCATCCTAAAGGTAATATGTTTGAAACTTCCCAAAGCATGGGAAAATAAGGAAAAAGAATATGCATCGATTAATTGTTGGGGCCTCAAGCAAGCAGTTTCCTTGGCAAAGCATCTCATTAACGACTGATTCAGAAAAAACAGTGTTTCAAAAGATAATATGAAAAATATCTATGCGAAGCTGAATCTTGAAAATGTTGATTCAAAGAAAGCAACCATACATGCAGTGGCCTTCAGAACCTGACCAGTTGCTTAATAGCTCCGTGAAGTGTGCGACTCCTTCAGAACTGCACTTATCACTAATACCTGACGCAAACAACTCATGAACGTCATTTTGTTTAAAGGAAATGTTAACTGGGGTAACTACCAAGATCAACATGTACAACAGCACAGTGTGTACCACAGGTGCTTGTATTCCACAAACTCTCAGACATCTCGCTCCTATGACACAGAAGCCTAGGACATTCCGAGCAGAGCAAACACTTACGGCACACATTTCCGGAGAATTGTTCATCCAAGAAATGGACGAGGGCAAGAATGATTTTCAGTGTCCCACAATCCCTGGTGTGCATCTTTAGCATGCAAATTAAGGATTTTTCTTTAATCATGTTAGACATACCGTCTACTGCCAAAGTTTAAGCTGCAAAGAACTGGGCCAACGATATATTTGTAGCACATGACTAAAAAACTCCCCCCCCCCACCCCAACCCAAACAAAAGAG
Organism: Psidium guajava; assembly: GCA_016432845.1. Classification (NCBI taxonomy): domain Eukaryota; kingdom Viridiplantae; phylum Streptophyta; class Magnoliopsida; order Myrtales; family Myrtaceae; genus Psidium; species Psidium guajava. Next base: position 11,292,553 of record CM028232.1, read on the forward strand.
AACGTCAGTCGTTACACCTGCAAGACAGATTGTGGAAGGAACCACATTTACAAAATGACCGGTGATACATGAATATGTGCATAATAGCAGGTTTTAACAAGCTGGAGAAAATTGAGAGGGATTGTCAGGATTCGAAGCCTTGATACCATGTTAGATAAATTGTCCCTCCCAAAAGTTTATGTTGCAAGGAAATGGGCCAAATATCATTTATAGCATGTGACTCAACAAAGCACAACTGAAATTGTTTTTGGAAAGATGCGTGTTGGATGCAAATGGATTCATGACAACCTCACACTGCAAAAAATTTCTTAGAAGAGCAAGACAGTCACAACTTCAAGTCTACACCTGTTCTTCTAATGGAAAAGAAACGAAATACACCAGTACAAACAGTGAAGATAGAGATAAAACTGCTATGCAAAAACTAGATAGAGTAAGGAAATGATGATGATGAAGGGGCATTTTAAATCTCCACGAGCATAATTAGATTAAGCTCCAAAGTGACTCATTGCCTGTGTATGGAAGCATAATTTGTCTAGATTTTCCCCCTTCCTAGGCACAGAATTTAATAACCAAGTGGTCAAGACGCATATCAAGAAAGAACAGGAACAACATGCTTGTACCCCCGAGCTCAAATTCTCAATTCGATCACCAACAGCGCCTTCCAAGAAGTCATCCAAACGAGAAAACCTAAAAACTTAGTTGAGGACCAAGTCCAAAAAAGAAAAAAGAAAACAGAGTCCAAATCCTACAGTACGTGACACCGCCGCCAACTCATACTTAACCAAAAGTATCACTGAAGCAAATGAATCAGCAAACACAAGATAGGCATGGCAATGACCCCAACTTACCCAACAACAGAACAGAACGATTTCAGAACCTGGAAAACGGGTATTAAGGAAAACATTCAAAGGAGAAAGTGAGAAAATTTACCGTGGAAGACCACGAAAGGGATGGACTGCGTCACCGGTGCCAGAGCGAAAGCTAGTAAGTAGACAGCGCCGAGGATGGTGATTAGTGGGTGCGACGCCATTGATGAGAAGAGGAAGTCGGAAGGGAAGGAGACGAGGAAGGGAGAGGCTCTATTTGGGTAACGAGCGATCGTTAACAAGCATGGGGAATTTTCGAGTAACTAACGTTCTTGATATTGTCGGCAGCGTCTGCGTAATGAGAGAGGGGGAGTCGAGTGACAGGTGTGGAATCGAAATGTAAGCGCCAACCCCCTTTCCAACTGCTAACAAGATCCGCAGACTCGTGGTCGGGCTGATGCGTCCGTAGGGAAATGAGACAAAAAAGGAAGAAGACCACGATGCCCTTCAAGGGTCACTTTTCTCCTTTTGCCTAAAAAGATCATGGCACCAACAACAAAGATCAATGGACAATTGGTTACTACGTAAGAACAAAACATTCATGTTGCAGAAAAGGAATTGTTCTTCAGTCACTCGTGAACCCGAAGAATAATGATACCCTTAAAGGATTCAATTTGTACGGATCTAATGCCGTGAAAAATCTCAAATTACTACATTCATACCATATTAAGTCCAAATTAACTTTTAGACAAGTAAAAATTTCAAATTAATACGCCGTACTACATTTACTCCGACCTAATATACATGTTGCGGGAAATTTTAAATTGGTATGTGATTGCCATATTCATCCTGAATCGATTTTCGTGTCACCTAAAATCTTAATCACTAAAACCTTGTTTTGGAATTGTGCTAAAATATGCTGATTTTGCCCTAAGCGCTTCTCAAGTTTTGAAAAATTGCTAAAATTCCTATTATTATGTAACCAGAAAATCAGTTCGGCGGTAAATATGACAATATTGTACTAGTTTGGGATTTCATATGGCGGAAAAATTAATTTAAAGTAAATATAATATGGTGTCTTGGTTTGGGATTATTTATGACATAACAATTAATTTGGGATAAATATAGTGCGAGTGTATTAGTCCGGGATTTTTTTTTAGTATTAACTATTTCATATACTTGTTGTGCACGTAGTTTGGATTTTTTAAATGCAAAACACAAAACTTTAAAAAGACATCAACACGGATATCTAAATTGGCACATAATTCTTTAATTATTTTCAAAAGTCGAATAACATTTGAAATATTGATTGGAATAAAAGAAAAAAAAACACACTTTCTAAATACGCTTAACTTCAAGCAAACAATGGATATTTGTTAATGAAACTGACTAAGAAAAAATAGAAGCTAGTTACATACTTCTTATTATTAATTGCTCGACAGTTTTTTCTATTTCTATGGTCCAGCACATCAAGACACGGGACCGGTCCAGTGCACAATCTCAACCGTGGGATCAAAGGGGATTCAGTTATGACCGTGGATCGTTTAAATAATGGTGACTTTTTACCTATTAAATCGGTTACCAATACTAACTTATTACCATTTTTTGTCTAAAGACTTATTTCCATTTAAGGTAAGTTTTCTTTCTTTTCTTTTCTTTTTTTGTGAGGGGGGATCGAATTTTAAGGAAAGTTACTCACGATAAGGTTGTCAATTTTTATAATTGGTTGCGGATAGTTATTGTTGTGTTTAAGAATCTAAAGGCTTTTGGGTAAATGTAAGTACTATTTGGCAATTTTTTTAGAGAGATTTGGGGAGATGTAATTATATTTTCAAAACCCTCGAAAAGCCTTAGGCTTGAGGCCCGTCCATAGCTGCACCTACTTTCGGTTTTGAGTATTTTCACAATGCTAATACATTTTTCCTTCCAACTTTACCGTCACTAAACTCTTAGAGTTCTAGAGACAGTGGAACAAGATAAAATAGAAAGGAGATTAGAAAAAAAGATAATTTTTGTTTACGAAAATTACAAAAATCGACCACATCAGTGCCGGTCATGTTATGTAAAACAGTCAATGTGACTAGAACGTTATGTCAGTAATTTTCGATCAAAATTAGCCAAAAGGACTATATTGGCAAACCTTTATGACTAAATTTGTAAATCCTTAAGTTACTACTACTATTAAAATGATAGAACTGAATCGCCCGTCGTATAATAGGTTTATGACTAAATTGGCACAATTGAAAATTTTAAATTTTGAATTGGCTGACATATGATGGGTTTGAAAACTTTTTGAACATTTAACTGGCTTTGAAAATAATTAAACACAAATACTATAACTTATAGTGAATATAAGGTTTACTATCTCATTGGTTAATTATCTAGACTAGATTTTTCGTGTTACGAATTCCGCAGTGTAATTACTACTCATAAATGTAAACTATATATAATAGCTGCAACTAAAATTACCACAAGTTCAGGTGTTCATAGAAGATAAATACTTACTATTCAAAGCAGTAACATACTCAATATATACTTGTACTAGGTTCTTTCGAATTTGCTTATATGCTTGATGTCTACGAAGACTACATGAGAGAGCATTGAACTTTACTCTAAAACTAGGTTATCAAATCACTAGAACTGATATATGTCAAATTTTCACTAGTTGCATGACATATATTTCAAGGTAAGATAAAACCAAAATCATACGGGTAAAGGGCCTTGCTGAAAAAATGGACATGTATATCCACTCATTTAATAGAAATAAACTACATATCTCCACGACTTGCTCTTACTCTAAAGTGAATAGAGAAAAGAGATCATCTATCCATTCTTAAACTACATCTTCCCTTCAAGTTATGGTTGAAATTAACATTTTTCAAACGAAAAAAAAAGAATAATTGATTCAGTTACGCCTCTATTCAGATAACGGGAAATTAATTAGTAGCAATGGATAATATATGACGAGAAACACTTTGTACAAGGGCTCTGTTTGTTTTACAAAAATTATGATATTTCTAAATATATATATATATTTTTTAGAAAGTCATTTTCTTAGTAAATAATCATATTTTTCCGATGCTCAACTAAAATATAAAAAGGAATAAAAAAATTATTTTTCGTTGTTTGAGAGGAAAATTTTCTAAAATATTTTCCCCAAAATCTCCCCTTCAATTAGACGTAATCCTACTCAATCCCCCTTCCACGAAATCCCCTCCCCCCAAATTTCGCTTTCACTCAGACGTAACCCTACAGTCAAATCCTTCCTCCCCCGAAAAATTCTCTATCAACGATGCCATTACCCCCCTTCGAATTGAGCCGGAACGCGACCGATTTCTGAAGCAAACCCCGATTCTCAACCTCCTGATGTCGTACACCGACTTCCTCTTTTTGAATGCGCTCAAGATTGAGAAGACGCTGCTGTGCTGAGATGATGCTCTTTTATCGGTAACGCGTCCTTCACGATCCTGGTTTCCCCGCAGTTGCCGCCGCCGGCGAGTGAGAGGGTGGGATCGACGGAGAGAGTGTCGCCGCCGGAGCTGAACTCCACCGGTGGCGGCCAGAGGTAAGCGAGCTCGTCGACGCAAGGCTCGGCCGCGGGAGGAGAAGGAGAGCGAGGGCTATGAGGCTCAGGAGAACGTGTTTGATTGATGATGAGGTGGTGAGGGAGGGGTTCTGGAGAGGAAAGCAGCAGTGACAAAGATCGGGAAAATGATTTCCTGTTTTACAAAATAAAAATTATTTTTCATTAATAGGTAAATATTTTTCTTGATCATATATTTTTTAACCTCTAAACACCGGAAGTTAAGAAAAATATCGTGAAACAAACAAAGTCTAATTCCTTTAAAAATCCCCCAAACTTCAGCCGAATCTGATTTCGACCCCAAATTCCCTTTTTATCTGATAAAAATGCGCCGACTTCTAATTCGGGCACCGGTGGGGCGGGCCGTGACCCGACCCACGTCCGTTGAAGCCTCGCATTTCTACCAACCAATCCTGAAAAGCAAAGCCGTTTCCAATTGGGGCAGAATTAGGATTAGGGCTCCTCATATCTATTGTGAATAGAGCGGAAAAATTAGGGCTTTGGGATTTCCGAGGAAATCGACGCCTTCGCGCTTGCGTGCGCAATATCTCTTCTCAATATCTCTTCTCTCTCTCTCTCTCTCTCTCTCTCTCTCTCTCTCTCGTGAACAGAGCGCTTAGGGCTGTAGCCATCTTCAACGGCTTCGCCGTGTCAGTGGCCATCGGCAAGGTAAATATGTTGCTTCTGATTCAGTGTTCTTCACGCTCATGTCGCATGGAATTCAAATTAATGGTTTCATGTTCTAATCGTTCGTTCGCTCTGATCCATTCGACGCAGGGATTGATTCCGTGTAGCAGTATTTTTTTTTTAGACAAACCTCTTGGCGGACACTGGGAAGATCGTGGAGAAGAACAGGAACCTCAAGCGCAAGAACGATCTGGGGAAGGATCGTCGTCGAGAGTTCATACGAGGTACGTTCACGTTTCGCGCTCGGTTCTGATGCGAGGAAATATGCTTCTTCTCTCTCTCTCTCTGAATTTTATACTTTTCAGTCTCAGACGAGTGCTGTTTTCGATGGTTAGGGCGAAGTTTGCTTGGTTTGATGTTTTCGGATTCTGTGGGACCTATGCTGCTCTTCTTCTTCCTTTTTCAGCTTGGATTTTCTGGATAAATCTCACAAGTTCTCGTTCCTTCTTGGAGAATAGTATAATATTCGAACATCATTGGGTAATCTGACTCATTTTCCAACCGATTAGGGCTACTCGCCCCCTGAATTGAGTTGATTCTTCTTCAGTAGCATGATTAGCTTCAATTTGTTGCGAACTGGATTCGTCTTGTCTCTTGTCGAACGTATTGTTTATGATTCCATTTTGATATTGGGATGGGTCGGGGATATCAGCATGACTTTGAGTTCTCTAGCGGGGTTACTTCTGTTTCTTCAAAACTGCTTATCTTGCTGCATTTTTTTTTCTTTTGAACCATTTTAGCCATTACATACTATGCTTCCCAGAATTTATTACGCCTTTTTTTTTTGGGGGGGGGGGGGGGCGGCATGTTCTTTGCCAGATTCTTAGTTCAGTTTGAGTATTGTTTGAAAGATATACGCCGTATTTCACATGGAACTTCTTTGTAAATGAATGAGGCCTCCTAGATGTTATAATCTGTCTATAAAGAAAGCTGAAGCATTAAATGGATGTAGATTTAGCTGTTCAGCAAGGATTTTGGCTAGACATGGTCGCATTTGTGTACTTTTTGATTGATATTAGAAACAAAGATAGTCTTTGCTTGGTTTTCGAATCATTTGGCAATTCTGGGTGTCAGTTAACTTAAAATTGCATGTGCAGTGTCTTTGCTTTCTGGAAAACGTAAGCGGTGAGCCTGTTTTTTAGTGGGAGGCTAGGAGGCTTCATTATGGCAGATTCTGGTGAGGCTAAGCAGGCTGAACCAGGAAATCTGGAGGAGACAAGTGAAAAGCAAACATCTGAACAGGGTAATTCCTGATGTACCATACAAACTCCTATCTTTCCTGCAGCTTGAAAATCATCCTGCTTGTAGTTTCCCTCTTAAGAATGTTAGTATACTGATTCAGTGTTTCTTCCATTGTCAGTGTGTAGCTTTTTCAGGAGACCGTCAAAAAATAAGAATATCAGGAAGCGGATGGTTGAAGAAGATGATGATGAAGATTCCAAGACGGAGAGTTCAGTGTTACGTAATCAGAGGAAACCTCAAAGGACGGACAATAAGCTGTATTTTTCAACTGGATCCTCAAAAAGCTCGGCGTCTGCAGAATCAAAGATTGATTCTGATAAAACAATATTTCAATTTGAGTCTTCAAAAGAAATTCAAGTTGAACATGATAGCAGGGCAACAGCAACTCTGGAAACTGAGACTGAGTTCTCAAAAGATGCTCGAGCTATTCGAGAGAGAGTTCTTAAGCAAGCAACTAATGAGATGAGTGGGAAAAGTAAGGGCAATGGTGATGAGAAGCTGTATAAAGGGATCCACGGTTACACTGATTACAAGGCGGGGTTTCGGAGGGAGCAAACAATATCCAGTGAGAAAGCTGGAGGGGCTCATGGGCCCCTGCGAGCTTCAGCTCATATTAGAGTCTCAGCAAGGTTTGATTATCAGCCTGACATATGCAAGGACTACAAAGAAACTGGTTATTGTGGGTATGGAGACGCATGTAAATTTATGCATGACAGAGGAGATTACAAACCTGGGTGGCAGTTGGAGAAGGAGTGGGAGGAGGCAGAGAAGGCAAGGAAGAGAAATTTAGCCTTGGGAGGGGATGATGAAGATGAAGAGGATGTTGACCAAACAGAGGTTGAAGAAGATGATGAATTGCCCTTTGCGTGCTTCATTTGCAGAGAGCGGTTTGTTGATCCGGTTGTCACAAAATGCAAGCACTACTTCTGTGAGCATTGTGCACTAAAGGTGAATATCTGCATCCAGTCTTTTTTTCAGTGATTTCCATTTTAGCTGGAATATGCTGGCATTATGCTGTACTACTAGGGATGGAAGAGGTATAATTTGTAGTCGTCTCCAATATGCGAGGTGTATGCTTGGTTTTTCTCTTCTTTTCTTTCTTTCTTTTTCTATTCATTTTTCTTATTGTGCCATAGTTCTAGCATTTAGTTGGATCTGATTGCGTGCTATACGTTCTGTAGGTGTGAAATCATTTACAGAAGCATCATGTCATATCACTACGATTTTGTCTTTTCGTAAATGCAGAGGGAGTGGTGGTAGTTGTTCTTGGTGATGTGGCAGCCTGTGATTATGCTGTGTTTTTCTAAAATCCTTCATGTGTTGGTCATTTCTGTTTCTTCCTTTTATGATTCTTATATATTCTCTGAAGCGGTACTTGGAATGATGAATACATGGAGAGTAAACCTTTTAGTAGCTCAGATATGTGCCATCTGCATTTGGTTGCTTGCTAGTACAGTGAGTTTCGGTTGGCACATGAGTAGCTGCTTATGTTTTTTTCCATGTCTTCTGTAAGAGTCATGGGTGAGTTCTAATTTGTAGTTCACTTCGAAATGTTCTGGTCACGGTACTTGAATCTAGGGTGGTTGTGGTTGCTGCATGAGTGCAGTCCTGAGTTGGATAGTTCAAAGATTGGCTCCACTGTTAATGAGTCAACTTTTCCTTTCCTATTTTCAGCATCATTCGAGGAACAAGAAGTGCTTCGTGTGCAACAAACCCACCTTGGGCATCTTTAATGCTGCTCATGAGATACGAAAGAAAATGGCTGCAGAAGGTAAATAATGCTCATTGCTTGCTCAAGTCAATGCATCTACCTGAACCTTTTTCTGTAGTAAAATTAGCTTATGAGAAATTCTAGTGGTTAGATTGTGGCTAGAGAGACAGTAATGTCATTGCTTATTTAGTAGTCATGACTATCTCACTCTGTATCAGCTTGCTGATTATTTTCCATGTAAATTTTCATCTTTCGTAAGTTGCCTATTCTCTATTGTTTTACTCTACCCCTCTCTGAAGAAGTAATGACTGGATCATGATCCTTCACATGTGCAAAACTATGGCACTATGAGACCAATAATACCATAATCTTTTTCAATTTCTATTATCTTAGTGGCTATTTATCCTACAGGTCACTTATTATATTTTATGTTTATTTAGTTTTGGTCATACTCTATTAGTTTCTTCTGGAGTCCCATGTCATGGAACATCTATAAAAGTTGAGTCTCATCATTAGTGATGTCCACTAATGAGAGAACTCCATTAGTAGTTATGACCTGTTTTTTCATGTGTGTGTACTTTTTTAGATTTGTAAAATTGGCTCTTAACATTCAGCGAGGTTTAATAATTCTTGCAGATTTTCCCTTTCTTCTTGATTGGTCACATCTTCAAGGAGATAGATAATAAGGAAGGATGAACTTACAAAAGAATTCAAGAAAAGAAAAATTGATGAAAAATCAAACCACGTCATTTATGGAAATCTATTATGTAAACATTTTGATTTCATGAATTTGCATTGAAGATTATAGGAGATATCAATATCATAAATTTGAGTCGCGTAAAACTCACCCACTTAAGCTAACCTGGGCACCATACACTGTTACTAACTAGTTTAGGAAGCTTAGGAATGCGAAATTCCCACAATTGACAATTGTGGTCGGAATCGATTACAACTTAACTGATGGTTGGGTTGGCAACGAATTTTTAAGGACAATAATTTTCTCTCATTGCCATTGTGGAGTTTGGACATTGAATCCAGCTCCCGCAACAACTGCTCTTTCAATTGTTTATTACAATGTTAACTGTTTAGAGGGAGTTTTTGTCATGTTCCCGTAGTGGTGATACTGTATATTTACTCGTATCTATGTTGAAATTACCAATGCAGGTGGAAAATGACGGTTGCCAATAAAAGTGGCAAATATAGTGAAGAGGTCCAGGGTTGCACTGGTAATTTCCCTTTTCACAAAAGAATGTGAAATAGTGGCACGAGGACAACACCTGAACTTTGCTATTGCATTATTCCTCTCAGTAACTATCACTCCACTAGAGATGAAATTTGAACGACTCATATAAAAAGGAACTAGGGGGCGACCTGAAACAACCTAGCTTCTCAGTCTCAGTTCCTTGGAGTATTTGACTGACTAATGCCCCTACTGGAAATGGCGTCAACATGGACAGGGTGGCAGAAGATGCGTGTTTTTGGACTGGATGGCCTTGCGGTAATTGTCCCATCATTCGAAGTCTGTAGCCCGAAGTAAATTGGTTTCATCTTTGCTTGTAATAGCATTCATTCCGGGAAGATAAGGAGACTTGAGTACATACATATTCAAGGTCAATAGCTGCTTCCTTCAGGGTTAGGCTACCCTTTTTTTGTTCCAGTTGAGTTCCGCTTGGTCAGAATTATATGTATGTAAAATCAGTTGCAGGGCTTGAATATGTTATCTTTGCTGTCTGTCTCGGATGATGTCGCCTTTATATTACTTCTCAAATCATGCCGTTCTGATCAGAACGAGCAGCTTCGATGTTGAAAAGTTTTACCCACTTGAAACACATGCACAGAAAGCCCTAATTATTCTTGTGATAAGGGATGCATTGAAAATTGTTAACTGATGCTTCACCTTCCACATGCAAAATCGCGGGCTCAAGCTACCCTCTGCAGAGTATTTACATGCATAAGATATCATGGTCGCTTCAACTCACACAGGTTTATGTAGACCCCAGTATGAGACCAACACTGGTCAGTTTAGATTGAGCTAGAGCAGGATCTTGCGACTCCTCAGATCATTTTTCATTGTTTCTGGAAATCATCTTCCCCATGGGCATCCATGCTTGAATTAATCTTCCTGAGGGCTTAAGATCATCTGTCCTCGACATCAATCTTGTGCAAAACATAGAAGGCTGTACATCGAAGGCATTACGCGAGCAAACAATCTCACTGTTAAACGAAATTCGTCCTCTTCTGCTGATCCTTCCAGCAAGGAGAATCCTCTTGAGTTTCCCTTGATACACCATTTGGGGCCCTCACCTTCATCCGAAGAAGTAAAGCCAGATGGGGCTCTGCTTTAACTTGAAAGAGCAATATCGCTCTTTCAATTAAGGCACGCAAATACGTTTCAAACATGTCTCGACCGGATGGGAAAATGCCTAATCGGGTAAGAGTGTCCCTAGTGAAAATTTGCGTAATTTTCTCGACGGTAAGCGTACCAGCGAAGATGAAGAAACACAAAACCTCGAACTTGGAACGGGTTTCGTGGGGGTGTCCCTCACACACTGAGTCAGGGAGCAAGAAAATTTTGGACAAATGGCTGACGGGGAGGATTCGATCATTTTCCTTTGGGGACAAAGAAAATTCAGAACGGGTTCACAAAAATTCGTCATCTTATTAAAAGGGGCCCTTAAATTCTCAAATGCAGAAAAATGTAACAAAGAAAGAGATATGTAGGACAAAGGAGCCCCAAAATATTCGTTCAGGGTGAAATTTCCATGTTCATCAACAACATCAACATCAACATCATCTTTATCCCAAACCAGTTGGGGTCGGCGGTCGATGAACCCAAAGCGAAAAGCTTAAAATATACTAAAATAAAAGTAAAAATATGGCTACCCAAAAATAAATAAATAAATAAATAAATAAATAAATAAATAGAAATGACTAAACATGGCACTTTGGAACATAGGAAATCTCCCCTTCTACAATGTGGATAGCTTTCCTCCACTCTGTCCTAAGGCAGACCATACGCCAATCTATTTCCCACTCTATTAAATCTTGTTTTACTACCTTCTCCCAAGTAAGTTTCGGCCGACCTCGTCCTTTCTTCATATCGTTTTCTTAGTAACACACTTCTGTTCTTATTGGAGCATCTAAGGGCCTACGAAGAATATGTCCAAACCATCTCAATCTATGTTCTCTCATCTTCTCTGCCACTGGTGCTATTCCAACTTTTCGTCGAATGTCGTCATTTTTTATTTTATCCATCCTTGTATGACTACACATCCACCTTAACATTCTCAATTCCGCTACTCCAATTTTATGCTCATGTTGCTTTTGTACCGGCCAACATTCAGCTCCGTATAGCATTGCAGGTCTTATTGCTGTTCTATAAAATTTTCCCTTTAACCTAAGAGGGATTTTGCGATCACACAAAAATCCTGATGCACTGCGCCATTTCATCTAACCTGCTTTGATTCTATGGCTAACATTCTCGTCAATCGCTCCCCTTTTTTGCAAAATTGATCCCAAATATCTGAAAGTATCTTTCTTAGGTACCTTCTGTCCAAGCGTATCCACAGATTCTTGATCATTTCCTCTTGTCGTGGCGAACTCACACTTCATGTATTCCGTCTTACTCTGACTTAATGTAAATCCTTTGGACTCTAACGTGTTTCTCCATAATTCTAATTTAGCACCGACCCCAGCCTTGGTCTCATTAATAAATACAATATCATCTGTGAACAGCATACATCACGGTACCTCATCTTGAATATCTTTTGTTAGCTCATCCATGATTAGTACAAAAAGATAAGGACTCAGCCGAACCTTGATGTAAACCTATTGTGATCGGAAAATAACTTGATGTGACATCACAAGCCTTCACACATATAGTAACACCATCATACATATCCTTGATTACCTTTACATACTTTAATGATACTTTTTTCTTCTCAAGAATCCATCACAAAACTTTTCTTGGGACCCTATCATATGCCTTCTCGGGGTCAATAAATACCATATGTAGATCCTTCTTCTTTTCTCGATATCTCTCCATCAACTGTCGTATTAAGAAGATAGTCTCCATGGTAGATCTTTCTAGCATAGATCCAAATTGATTTACAGAGACCTTGGTTTCTACTCTCAAACGATGCTCAACAACTCTTTCCCACAATTTCATTATATGGCTCATAAGCTTAATGCCTCTATAGTTGCTACAATTCTGAATATCCCCCTTGTTCTTGTAGATAGGCACAATCATACTCTTCCTCCATTCATTAGGCATCTTATTAGCTTGGAGAATCTTGTTAAACAGTTTAGTCAACCAACTTATTGCCACATTCCCTAAGCATCACCATACTTCAATAGGGACACCATCTAGTCCTAAGGCTTTACTAGTCTTCATCTTCTTTAAAGCATCCTGAACTTTTTGTGCTTTAATTTTACGCACAAACCTTCTGTTTAACTCATTAGAAGAGTCCACCAGATCCAGCTCGCCTCGATCGCCCTCCCCATTATAAAGCTTGTTAAAATAGCTCACCCACCTTTCCTTCACTTCTTCATCTTTTACTAATAGCTTTTGATTTTCATTCTTGATACATCTAATCTGTGTCAAGTCTTTACTCTTCTTATCCCTTATCCTAGCAAGCCTATAGATATTTTTTTCTCCCTCTTTGCTTCCAAGTTTTTTATACATATTAGAGAAAACCTTGCCTCTCTCACAGCTTTTTTGGCATTCTTTCGTGCCAATCTAAAGTTTTGCAAATTCTCTTCATTAGGACATTTATGTAGACATCTAAAGCACTCCTTCTTTTTCTTAATTGCCTCCTGCACCTCTTCATTCCACCACCAAGTTTCCTTTGTCTGAAGGCCGTGCCATTTACTTTCACCTAGCACCTCTTTTGCCACTCTCTGTATGCATTTAGACATCTCATTCCACATCTTATTTACTTCTCCTTCTAGTTTCTAGGGTCCTTCTTGAAATATCTTTTCCTTGAAATCGATATGTTTTCCCTCCTCCTTTAACTTTCACCATTTTATTCTGGGATTTTGAGCCCTTCGCGGCATATTCTGTGCCTTATATCGAACCTCTAGGACCACCAACTTATGTTGCGTAGCTACACATTTTCTAGGGTAGACTTTGCAATCTATATATAAGGTTCTATCCTCTCTTCTAGCAAGAAAGAAATCAATCTGACTACGATTCTGACCGCTACGAAAAGTGATTAGATGTGACTCTCTTTTCCTAAAGAAAGTATTTGCTAACATCAAATCATACGCTAGTGCAACGTTCAAGATGTCTTCGCCACTCTCATTTCTAGTCTCATAGCCAAAACCTCGATGAACTCTGTCGAAACCTCCACTACTTTGGCCAACATATCCATTAAGATCTCCTCCTATGAATACTTTCTCCTTACGTGGTATCCCCCTTAAAATCTCCTCCAAGTCTTCCCAAAATCTGTTCTTATCAGCTACTGGCAATCCAACTTGGGGGGCATACGCATTAAGGATGTTTAAGATCAATTCTCCCACTACTAGCTTAATCAAGATAATTCGATTGCCTGATCTTTTAACATCAACAACTTTATCCTTGAAACTTTTATCGATCAAAATCCCAACTCCATTTTGACTCTTCTTTGTGCCTGTATACCATAACTTGAATCCAGTACCTTCCACTTCCTTAGCCTTCTCTCCAACCCATTTAGTCTCTTGCAGGCACGCAATATTCACTCTCCTTCTAGCAAAAATATCTGCTACCTCTCTCAACTTTCTCGTTAAGGTTCTTATGTTCCAACTCACTATTCGGATCCTTACTCCTTGCCCCCCACACTCGCCCATAAAAGTGTGAGGGCCCTATCTTACTTTTCATCACATCCGGGCAATGTGACGCATCACTCTGGAAATGATGGTCCAAGGCTAACTTCCTTACCCCTTGCACCCGCATATCTTGGTGCAAGGACCCTTGTCCATTTTTCGCTGCACCCGGGCGCCGATGCAACGCGTCGCTAAGAAGGGTACGCTCCAACGAAAAATCTTTAGGGTTTATCTCATAAGGGGTAGCTCTTTTTTTGCGGCCGGCTCGCTAATTTTTGCGAGATGGACAAGAGACTTTTGGATAAAAAGAACTAGGTGCCAAAAAGACAAAACTCTCCGATTCACTTCTCCACTTTCTTCCTAGGTTCGATGATTTCCTCCTCAATTAACATCTGACATTGGAAGAGAATAGAGTCCATTATTATCATTTGAAATTTTATGCTTAGTTACTTGTGGGTGGGTTCCCAAAAGGATTAGAAAGAACTGGTTTTTGTGGAAGTAAGGCTTTTACAGTGTTCTCTTCATGCTTTTGCCATTCCATGTATCCCTACAAACGTATCCGTTTCGCTCGAACATTATCAGTATAGGCTCACACAAAGTGGCGAGATGGCGGTTTTTCTTTTGCGAGAGTGGTCAATGACCAGTGCCAAACTCTAGCTACGACGGATAATAATTAGCTAAACACTGATAATTAATTAGCTAAACAGAAGTGATCGATAATGCAACAATGGTATCATGTAATGCGTACGAGAGAGAGAGAGAGAGAGAGAGAGAGAGAGAGAGAGAGAGAGAGAGAGAGATTATGTACTTAGAGGAGGAGGCCGCCTTTAGAGCCCGAAAGGAGGACCACCTCCAAAAGCCATCAAGTTCACTCTTTGAGCAAAAGAATGCTTGAAACACACTCTTTTTTTTTTACAATAATGACTACAAGTAAAACGGCCTCATTTGTTAAAAATATTCAAATTTTAGATCCAATCTCAAGTCTACTAAAAAAAATTATTTCAGAAAAAATCCTCAATTTTAGGTCTTGTCCCAAATTTGCCATAAACTTTTTTTTTTGTCTCAGAAGAATCCCAAACTTCAGGTATAGTCCCAAATCTACCTCAAATTTTTTTTGTCTAAAAAAATCATAAAGTTTCAATATATTCTCAAATCTACCTTGTGGTCCAGTGCCAACTTGACGTGACATTTCTACATCAATAAAAAAAAATCCACATCAACAACAAAGCAATGGGCGTGATAGGTAGCGACCGACATGGCATTTCCAAGGGGATAACCAATCTACCCCAATAAAAAAAATTATCAAAATTTTCCCAAAAAGATCATTTTAGTATATGAAAATTGGGGATAACCAATGGCGAATTTTTTTAACGAAGGGCTAATGGGAGGAAATTTGAGATTAGAAAAAAAAAAGGACAATTTTTCTCTTGGACAAAAAAAAGGGTCGGGATAGATTTGAGACTTAATCTAAAGTTTGGGGTTTTTCCTTAGACAAAAAGAAAAAAAATTGGGACACATTTGGGACTAGACATAAAGCTTAGGGTGTTTTCCTAGACAAAAAAAATTCGGGATAGATTTGAGACTTAATCTAAAGTTAGGTTTTTTTTAAGACAAAAAAAAAGGTTCATGGCACATTTGGGCATGGACTTAAAGTTTGAACTTTTTTTTAAGAACAACAAAAAAGTTTGGGGCAAATTTGGAAAGGAACCTAAAGTTAGGAGTTTTTTTTAAGGAATTACACCCAAGAAAATCACAAAAAGGAAAATGGAAAAATGAAAAAAAAAATGGACATAGGAAAGACGCAAAACCGGTAGAACTTCAAGCAACCACCCTAAAGACTATTGAGCAAACGGTGCGGGCCTTCTTACATCTAAAAAACACCCCCGCCCCCAAAACAACCCAAAAAAAAATAAAAACATCCCCGGCCCTCTCCCTAGATCCATTTAATCCTGATCAGAATTACTAACACAAACGCTGGCCATTCTACGTGTCCCGACTAGCACTAACATAAATAAATAAATCTTATAATATTATAATGTATTTTACTGATTTTTAATTTTTTTTTGTTTCATTTTGGCCGACAAGGGGTCATCCCTCACTTGGGGGCTGGTGATGGCCTAGGTGAGGGCTACCACCCTTACCAGCTACAATGAAAACAAAAAAAAAGATAAGAAATACTTGAAAAATTATAAAACTTATCCATGTCAATGTCAATTATACGACGTAAAATGGACAGTGTCCACATAGCGATTTCTTGTCAAGATTGACTTAATTGGTACAAGAGCAAAATGTTTATGAACAAAATCTTATAATTATAATATATTTTATTGATTTTTAATATTTTTTGTTTCATTTTGGCTGACAAGGGGTCATTCTTCTCCTGGGGGCTGGTGATGGCCTAGTTAAAGGCTGCCACCCTTACCGTTTACAATGAATAAAAAAGATAAGAAATATTTGAAAAATTATAAAATTTATCCGTGTCAATGTCGATTGTACCACGTAAAATGGACAGTGTCCACATCAACGATTTCTTGTTGAGATTGACTTAATTGGTACAAGACCAAAATGTTTATGACTAAATTAGTCCAATTAAAAAGTTTTAGAACTGAATTAGCATCAATATAATATGTTGATACTTTCTTTGGTACTTAATTATCCCATCACTTAATATATCAAGTTAGCCGACCAATGCACAAACCGGCCGCTATTCCTACGGTTAGGTGAATACTTTTAAGGAGGGCAAGCTTGGACCAGTGCCTACGTACTTGGTCTTTTCCGACGCGAGAAAGCGAGATGAAAAAAAGGCTTTGTTAACGAGGGAGCAGCTTCCATGCAAATGGACGTCCATACATTTATGGGGGCTCGATTCGATGGTCCACCCATCAACGCCGGTCGATTCTCTACTATACTACAAAAGCAGATGATAATGTTTCTCTTACATCCTTAGCGAAATGTCCGACACTGAAGAGAAAGTAGTTGAAAATTCCTAGCAAAGGACAGGCCAGGCCAGCCTCTTCTCTTTTTCCGATACCCTTTTACGAAGACAACGAGAAGCAACCGACGCCAAGAGAGGCCAAAATGGGGAATTCTTATAACTCAAGAGTCTTTTAAGTGATTGCGAGAATAATAGTACGTTATGATCCACAAGTTTTATTGTTGTTGTGTAATTTGCAGCCCGAAACAAACTTGCTAGTCTTGCAATCACCCAAAAATTCTTACATAATCGTTTATCTAATTTGAGTGAAAAGAATATGTGGTCCTAGCCCATTTAAGCCTATTGTCTCGTGCCGAGTGTCAGGTGAATAATTCCATCCTAGGCGAGTAGAAAAATCTCTCTCGAGACATCATGTTTTCCCCCATCCTTTACATTGCTTTTCTCTGTTCTAATTTTTGTCCCTCATATCTTGGGACCCAACAGATTAATTTTGTACCTATTAATGTTGCAGCATGACGATATCCGGATGGGTCTACATGATTTCTGTCGGATGGGTCTCCTGATAGGTTAGAAAGCTATGTTAACAACACTAGTTATAAGAGGCACACTTCATTCTCAATTAGCTTATCAGGTTTAACTCCTTTCCAGATCAACTATTTTAACAATATGTAGACAGAACCACACGATTCAGGTTGCTTGCTTCAATCAGAGTTTTTCTATTCTTATGAACATCTGATGCACGTGACTTTTCCTTGGCAGGGGGCTGATAAGTTTGACGGCACTGGTACCCAGAATCCTCGTTTCTTTTACCTTTTGTCCCTGCATAACGAAGCATCAAATGAAAACAATGTGTGAATAATTCTGACCAAATACGACTCAGAATGTTCAATGAAAATTCAACTATGTTTGCAACCCTCAGAGATGCCTTTTTAACAATAAATAAAAGAACAGTCAAGCGTCTCCTACCGCTTGATATCATGTGGTTTGTAGAATTCAGAAATCTGTCTTCAGCCTTAGTACATCCATCGCAATGAAAGCTTGCCGCGAACGAAGGGTTTACAAAGGTTTTAGGATCTGTTCTGAGAACATGAAATAGCTTTTCAGCTACCTCCCTTATAGCACGAGCCTGAAGAACACACATCTTCAGTTAGAAAGGAAGATAGCTAGAGATTCATCATATTACCAGGGTGATCAACAATTACTTCTGATGTCAGTTCACCCGGTTTTGTCTGCACTTCATCCCAATCCAGCATTTCTTCACATTCAAGATGGCAGAAGGAATATTGATTCATGATCACCTAATAGAATTTAACAAAGTCATCAATGATCTAAAGAAAATGGATGAGAAGACATCTGATCAATTTCAGGCTATGATGTAGCTCTATTCTTCGCCGACTTCTTATGATCACAGTTGTTATTTGATCATGAAAGGAAGTGAAACTAGATTGGTGGAGCTAGTGATGTTTGCACTGTTCTCGAAAGAATGACAGAGGAAGTTGCAAGATGATGAGCAGAGCAGTGCAGCAGAGAGCTTGATGATTAGAGTATGACCTTTACAATGTAAGTCTAGATCGAATTGTAGAGCAAAGAGAAAGCCTTTTAGATGTTACAACCGTCAAAAGGAGGGGCCATAATGCAAGGAAAACGATGTTGCACGAGCCAACATTGAGGAGTCAGATTATGCTATACGTGTCTACTGGTTCGACTGGAGATGAGTGGACATGCAATCTGGATGCCCATACCACATACAATCCGTGCCTGGAACACAACAGCTGAATGGAGTTGCCGGACGAATGAACATGACTTTGCTTAAGACAACCCGATGTTTGCTCTCTATGCTGGTTTGTGACTAGATTTCTAAGGTTGATGATATGAACTTGGCGCATCATCTGATTAACAAATCTCTGGCATCTACCACAAAGTTCCAGATGCTAGAGCCTATTCATTTTTGGATCCTCTGTGTTTGCTCGCGTTAAGGACGTAAAGAATTGAATGTTCCTATATTACGCACGAGGGGTGAAACATTACTAACTCTCAAATAGTCTAGAAAAGCTATGAGCAATCATTCGGCTTCGAAATACATCAAAATATAAGAGGAGTATTTGTTGACCAACCTCAAAGTCTTCCAGTGTATTATACTTGCCTCTGCTAAGCTTTATTCCTATTGAACCAAAATCCATTGGATCCGTAATGACATCTTGATAGCATTCAACCTTTCAAAACAAATATGTATAGGTCTTAATCAACAATGTTGGAATACCGGATGCAGTACATGAAAAAGTCACTGAAGTACAAACCTCCATAGGGTCTGCTGCCTCCACGAATATTTCCTTTGAGTCTCTCCTGCATTATCATCACCATCACCATCACCATCCTGAAGACAGTTAATATGAATTTACATAAGTTCCAATAAAGAACTCAACCTTTAAAATACAAATGAAGTTGCTTTCCTGTAAATATATCTGTACAGGAGATGAGTCTCCAATGCTGAGATTTCAAAGTTTTTTAAATAGCCATACCTTTGCGATATATCAAGCAACAATTCGAGCTTGCTTTGATCTGGTAGAGGGGTTCAGGGATCCATTGGCGTTTCTTCATGAAATACATTGTTTGAGTCAATCTCAGAAATCCTTTCAGTGCCTTAGCTTGAAAAGATCACAGTTAAGAATTAGGAAGAAGGCTTACTAGCATTTATGCGATGCTCTATACTTCTAAAGGTGTCGCTGAGCTGGATTTGATGTTAAATGAGAGTTAAGCCGATAGGCTATCATTCCACAGGAGAATACTGAAAAATATAGCAACATTTATATTTCTTTGCTAAAGAAAATTATAAGGCTTACAGCATTTTTTGTAATTGGATAAACATTGTGGAATCTCCAACATATGAAGTACATAATGGTCCAACAGCTTTTCTATACGTCCTCCAAGGAAATGGCTACATATATTTTTCATTTTTCACTTTTCACATTTCTGGATTCCAGGCGAATGACAGAACTAGGCTAACAATATAGCATTGAGCAATAATCGCAAACTTCAAAAACTCTCTTAAGATGAACTGACAACAACTGATCATTTCACATTTAGCATAATACAGAACTGTCATGAAGACATGACACATCTAACCTTAGAAAATGAATGATCCGGACACTTAATAAAACCATCAATCATGCTTATAATCAGTAGTAAACAATCTTTCTCTTACTAATTGAGTTATACCGTTCAAAAAACACCGGCAGTAAGACATAAATGGTGCCAACCAATGTAATAATGCTAGTTCAATAAGGACTATTAAAAACTTACTTGCTTTCTTTTATATGTATTGCATAATTTTCCAAGGAAGCTCAAAGTATAAGTAGACTGATTGAGGACAACATTGACTAAACTAGCATACAACTGAATAAAAAGTGTAGTGTTTCTCCTAATAATGTAGGTCAGAATTCAAGCATGAAAATTATGCAAAAAATGCGGGTGAGAGGGTTAAAGTATACTAGAAAATAATGCTTTAGAGTACCAGTTTCTTCACTTGTGATTCAACCACATGAGCTTGTCGATCCACAGGATCATATATGAGAGCTTGCAATGGTCTGGTCTTGATCTTTTTCCTCCCTCCTTTGCGATCTTCGAATTGTAAGGTCGTCTTGCCTTCCTTCAGGCTTCTTGGCTATGCATTTCTTGCTTCCAGTTCAAATATCCTAGAGCTCCTCCTCCCTCACTTGACATGATTGGTTGATCGATCCCTTTGTTTGTTCAAACGAACTTGAACTTTAGCTCCTACCAAAAGAAACACAATTTGTTTTGTGCCTTTCAATTTATATTGTTGACTAACAACAACATGACCAACAAAGAGTAAGGAATCAACTTCTACTAAACCAAAACAAAATCACAAGAGCCATATAGACAATCAGTACGTGTTATGGACTCTTTTGTGGGATGCATCTATAACAGACGCGATAACTGATTTCCAGCATTAAAAGGCTTCGGTTTTCTATTTTTACTTAATGTTGATTTGTTTCCTAGAATAGATTTTATTTACGTGTTTCGATTTTGGAAAAGAAAACTTAAATTATAGGTTTCCTATTCTTGTAATATGACTAGTCCTATTTAAAAGGGAAAAGATGAATAAAAACCCTAAGCCGATTTCTATAAAAAAAAACTTATAGAGATCTAGAGCTCTCTTTTATAACGAGGTCTAAGGTTTCAAGCTCCCTTCGACGAGCTTGAGTCATTCAAAAATAGGTCGTTCAAGGAATCAAACTAAGGGAGAGGGAAAAGGGACGGCAATTGACTTGGATTTTCCTGTCAATTGCCCTGTGACTCGATCCTTATTGCGGGACCACAATATTATGTAATGAATCCAACTCTTGAAACAACACAAAAAGGCCAAGCAATAAGAAAACGGGTTTTCTAAATACCGAAGATTTCGACGTACTTTACTATCAGAATTCCCTAAATAGCAATGAGATAACCCAAAGAAAACCACTGAATTATCTTGCATATATAAAACCTTATAAAGGCACTATTTTAATGTAGAGGACTGATTTTCAACATTAATTCGGGCTTGGAGTTGTACAAGAGAATAGCAACAACCACGCAACAGAAAAATTGGAAGTAGAATCATAAATGACCTGGATTCAAACTATGGTCTTGAAATTAAAGAACAATTCTCATTACAAGATATTTGTCCAACATTGTATTTTATCGATTAAAATTTTTTCAAGGCATTTTAAATAATATTCTTTCGATAGTCATCCTCCATACCTTTCAGGTAAGGCAAGCACTGAAATTGAGCTATGAAATTACACCATCCATAACTAAAGAGAGCGGAGATGCAATCTAAAATATCAAAAACCAAGCACCCGGTCTGCCTGAAGGGTTTCCTTGATATAGTTTGGCTTTGGGGTTGAAAATCCACCGACCATCATCTTTTAGGGCAAAAAAAAAAAAATATAAGTTCAACACATTTCATGCATATAATAGCTTCTCTGTACCCTTCCGGTTTATGCGGTTCTTTCCCAACTCCCTTTTGCCTCTTCTTCTCGGAAATTTATCACCGGTCAACTCTCTAGAAAATCATAATAAATGATCCGGAAAAGAATCCCAGGCAACGACTCAAATGGAAAATAAACACAGAACCAATCATCTTGCAAACACCTTTGGATCTCCAACCTAAAAAAAAAACACACACCTTTGGATCTATCAATTAGGTTTCTTTACTTATCAAAGCAAAAAAGATTGACACTTGATCTGCCCGAAAGATATATACCAAGAGACAAATCTAGTAATCACACATGAACATCTCATAAATGAAATCAAAGAGAAATTGTTCATGGATCTATGAGATTTAGGCATGCGTGGCTATGATCGGGATCAAAAGAGCATGAGACACAGTACATTACCGAGTACACCACTGTAAGCGAAAATAGGGACTCGATAGCTCTCCAGTGCAGTCTTGTCGAAGCGAATGCACTCCTCGGTTCTCTATAACAAGCAACTCCGATAGGCCTCATCGGCCATTAATAAAGCAAGTACATAAATTCTCACCTTTAAAGATAAGATTGGTGGATTTACCATGATACGAGGATACATTTACTTGGCATTTCAATTTATTCAACTTTTCGGATTGAAATGCTCATGTAGGATTTACAATGGACACGTGTGAAACCGCTTCACAAATTGCAAAGATCGATGCTCTAATTGTGCTACATCCTTTTGCATATTTGCTCACTGGTCTTCTAGTAATCTTTCCATATGAAGCTAGCAAGTTAGGTAAATATTTTCAAATGACGTAAAAAATACAATACCGAAAGAGAACAAAACTTGATATGTGTATGGTTGTATTTTGTGTTTCATTGTGGAATAAGTAAGAAACGTTACGGTCCTTTATAGATGGCAAATACAAGCTCTCCTGATGTTATTGCTTCTGTGTCACAAAGCGCGCTTCCTTCTCAAAACTATTGCCTATTAGATGGAAGGAAGTTTCAAAGGTTACACATTACTTCTTCCAAAGCTTCTTTTTCTCTTCAACTGATCTTCCTGATCGGCATGAGCATCCTCTGTATCAAAATTTGGGATATCTCCCAACCGTTGCAAGGTTTTCTGTAAGAGAATATCTATCTCAAGTTGTTTTTGGCCTACATAATTCTTGTTAGTGAACTTCCGCAACTTCTTTTCAACAGTGTCATAAATCATTTGCACTATGAAGCCGGGATTCTCTTTTCGATCAGGGAGCTGCTTGTGAAACGGAATAAAGTGTACCACGCACTTGTGCAACACACACTCTGCCCGAATCTCGTCTCGACGGAAACTATAAAAGAGCTCTCTAAGGTCACACGGTTGGCAACTCCCACTTCCCTTTTTCTCTACCTCTTCAGGTCTATAAAACCATTGCAGAGTAACCATGATGCTTCCATTACTGGTTCGGGCAATATCCTATGTATAATCAGATGATGAGTACAAACAAATGGTACAAACTTTCTATGACAGTTATCAAAGAAACAAGAGTTATCGAAGAAACAAGCGGTACAAACTCTCTATGACAATCATCAAAGAAACAAATGGTACAAACTTTCTACGACAGTCATCAAAGAAGTAGAGTTTACACGGGGTAATAAAGAGAGAATGACAAACTTCAAGTAACAAAAAAAGTAAAAAAAAAAAAAGAAAAAATTCAACCAACTGTAATGCGGAAATAGTTACCTTGATAATAGCCACATTCGGATTTTGACATAATTTAACGGGGGCCACAAGAACAGTATCCTCCTGAATGATACCCACAATGGGAAAAGAAGAAAAGTAAAAATAAAAAAATAAAAAAATAAAAATAAAAATGGTTTGAAAAAAGGAAAGAAAGTATAGACTTCCTACTTTGCAAAAAAAAAAAAAAGAAGAAGAAGAAGAAGAAAATCTCACGAGCGCGTATTGAATCCCTTCGGATTCGAATGCCTCGTAATGGCACCTTTGCCCCATCCCCTCGCCGCAAACCCTAATTGGCTCGCCGATGGGCTTGACATCCCTTTCAGCGTCCTTCACCCTCTCTACCATCTGATCCATGACCCGATCCAACGACACGAGGGGAAGGATTCGAGAAGATTTGAGCTCCGACGGAATGAGGTGGATTCGGCGAATAGCGAAGAGGAAGGATTCCGTTCTCTCTCTCGACTGATTTGAAAAGATCTGAGAAGATCTGCATCATAACTAATTCAACGCCCGCGACGTTTTCGGACGAACGAAACTTTCTATTTTCAATGCCGCAATTTTCTATTTCGAAGCCCGAAGAACCTAACCGTCGAGGCCAAGCCAGTGCCTAGAATTGGTCAATCGAAGCCTAGATCAGTGCGTATTATTACTCCATGGAATCAAAAAAAATTTGGCACACTAGGAGAATTTTCTTTAGGAGAATTTGCGGAAAACAAAAGAAAAAAAAAAGAAAGAAAAAAGAAAAGTGATAGCTGTATGGGAACAAAAAGTGAAAATCACCATGATCGTGCAGTCTAAGTTCCTCATACGTAGTCGGTGATCCCGTTGCGACGTGATGTTTCTGCTGTTGGAATCATTTTAGAACTTTCGGTTCTTAAAAAAGTTTATCTCCTTTGCAATCGAATGTTGTTCTTGTGAGGGTTTATAGCATTCAAGTCAATGAATTTACTTGTAATTGTGACCGTTTTGATTCTATGAGAACTTCAAAAAGTTTTGTAGCACAATGGCGAGGATGAACATAAACAAAGAAGGAATCGCGAAACGTGACGTCCGGGAGAAATTGATCAGGAAGATATTCTTTTAGTCTCCTTTTTTTTAGGGGGCCTCTGACTAAAGAGGTTGACCTTGTATGCCCATGTTAATCCCAACAGAATCATTAACAATGTCACATTAATATTTTTCGTTAGATAAATTGACGGTGTTAAAAGAATGACTCGATTGAATCAATTTAACAAGGTTTAGAACTTGATTGCACTTTTTTTAAGTTTTAAAACTTAATTGTATTTTCGTAGTAAGTTTTAAAAGTTCTAATAAACATATTCCAAGTGAAAAATTAACTTTTTAAATAGGAAAAAGAAATTAAGATTAAGGCCGTGACCCCGACCCACGTCGTTGAATTGACGTGGAACCGTTTTGACTAATGTCCAATCCACACCGTCTTCTGCGACGAAGGACAGCGGCGATGGCGCGCCAGAATTTGGACATCAGTGTAGTGACCTAAAAATTTCGATCGGTGAAAAATTTCTGGATTAACGGATTATCAAGTTAATTAGATTAACT
This sequence comes from Psidium guajava, assembly GCA_016432845.1. Classification (NCBI taxonomy): domain Eukaryota; kingdom Viridiplantae; phylum Streptophyta; class Magnoliopsida; order Myrtales; family Myrtaceae; genus Psidium; species Psidium guajava. The sequence goes on from CM028232.1 coordinate 11,317,575, forward strand.
AACCTAATACGGACTCTCCCAAGCCCTACCAAATCGCAACTTTGATTTTTTTTTATCGCATGATTTTAGAATTTAAAGTCGCCACTAATCATTTTTTGATAGATCGATTAGAAACCTGAGTAAATTAGCGGGAGAACTAAATTACTTCTACGAATCAGAGATTATGAGTTCGGGGACTTGGTTACACCAATTAATTAAAACTAATGTATTTCCGATACCTTAATTCCATGGATATCTTAATTTGGCAACTCATGCTTGGTTTACTCCTCAGGCTCTAGTGAGATGTTCTCTTTTTCTTTTTCTTTTTTTTTTCTTTTTAGATGAAATGCATGGATGATAATGGGTGCACGGATAAGCAAAACGTGAATAGGCAAATATAGACACGCGAACGTATACATGCGAACATGGATACGTAAATACGGCATACGAACATGGATATACAAATACAGCATGCGAACGCAGACATGCGGATGCGACATACGAATGCGAATGCGACATACGAATAAGGACATGCATACGTGACATACGTATGTGGACATGTGTATGTAACATGCGTACGTGAATCATGCGTACATGACATGTGAGTATGGACATATGGACGCGACACATGAATAAATCATCAAAAGTAGGATTGGCCAGTCGAAATAGTCCGTTTTCTAGTTTTTGGAATTTTTCTGAATTTTCTTAAATTTTTCAAGATAATTTGCTTATAAGAGAAAAAATCGTCATTTTAAAATGATCATGAATGGAAATCATTAAAAATAGAATTGGTCAGTCGAAATAGCCCGTTTCCTAGTTTTTGGAATTTTTCTGAATTTTCTTGAATTTTTCAAGACAATTTGCCTATAAGAGAGAAAATCGTCATTTTGAAAAGATCAATAAGTGAGATCATTAAAAATAGGATTGGTCAGTTAAAATAGCCCATTTCCTAATCTTTAGGATTTTTCTTTTGATTTTTTTTTTTTGCATGAATATGCATGAATCAATGACAATACAAATACGTATGCAGCATGGCAAAATATGCATGAGTTATACTATATGAAATACACATGAATGACATTTTTTTGGTATTTTAGAATTAAATAAGACTGACGAAGCAAAATATTCTGAATATAAACGTAATATTAGAAGATGCGATATAGACAGCAGTATATGAAGATGAGCATTAAAAATTTCCCTGAAATCGAACGAGGGAATGAACTAACGACTTTTGTACAATGTTACGACCTCCAGCAAGTGGTTCGGCCTACTCATTCTGAGGTTTCATGGTGCAGAAATAAAATTACAAAAAGTAAAGACAGTAAATAAAGAATCTCCAACGGGTGGCTCGGCCTTGGCTTGGTCTACCCATTCTAGGGTTTGACGATACAAAAATTAAATTATAGAAAGTAAAGGCAGTAAATAAAGAACCTTCAATGGGTGACCTGCCAATTTTAAGGTTTTATGGTATAGAAATTAAATTGTAGAAAATAGAGTACAGAAAACAGTAAATAAAGAACCTTCAACAGATGGCTTGGCCTACCCATTCTGGGGTTTGACAATATAAAAATTCAACTGCGGAAAATAGAATACATTAAATAAAGAACGTCCAACAGGTGGCTCAGCTCATCAATTCTGGAGTTTGATAATACAGAAATCAAAATATAAAAGATGGAATATAAGACATTTTTACACCACCAAGTATAGGGCAGAATCTGTCGCAATTTGGGATTCGGATCTTTTAAGTGAAAAATACAAAAAATTATAATATGAATACGACATATAAATATGACATGGCATAATCAAAATTTAAATCAATCCATTGAGGTAACAACATTCTCGAAGATTTTAATGGTTAGGATTATTACCTAATTTAATGGATTTGATTGCCGAATTCAGACCTCGTGTCACCTTATGGATCAAGATTGCGGCTTCAACGACGAGGATGAACTTGTGACTTGTGTTGATCGGTAGAGAAATTAGTAATGATAACACCTAGATTTATTTAAACTCCCACTATTTTCAAAACTCTCTTTTGAAAAAGAATTCTCTCTCTTTTTGTTTTTTTTCCTTCCTCTCTAATTTTTCTTTAATCTCCCAAAACCCTCTCAAATATTACAAATTTTCTCTTCAAAAAAATACCCCCTTCTAAGCTCTTTTCTTCCTCATTTTGTAGTCCATTCATTTATCTCACATTCTAATTTCTCCACTAACTCTTCTTTATCTTCATCTTCTTTTCTCCATCTCTATCTCACATTCTAATTTCTCCACTAAGTCTTCTTCATCTTCATCTTCCCTTTTTCCATATCTATCTCTCATTTTAATTTCTCCATTAACTCTTCTTCATCTCCAACTTCTCTTCTCTATTCTCATCTTATTTTCTCTATCTATTCTTCTCCATCTTCCCTTTTCTATTCTAATTTCTCCACTAACTCTTCTTTTAGTTATTTACAAAATAATCCCTCAAGTGTTAGGTATTTGCACGCTAGTCCTTGAGATTTTAATGCAAAATTCAAGTAAGACCTTTTTACAAAATTGAGTCATTCTGGGTACAGTGGGCCAAGATGAAAATTCAGACTATTAGAGAATAATGTCATAACTCCTAAAAGTAAAAAATAAAATAAAATGACTCAAATTGAATTTTTTTTAGAGTTGATTTGAGATTATGCTTGTGAAGGAACATATGATCCCAAATTATCTCACATTCTAATTTCTCCACTTACTCTTCTTCATCTTCATTTTCCATTTTTCATATCTATCTCTCATTTTAATTTCTCCACTAACTCTTCTTTATTTCCAACTTCTCTTCTCTATTCTCATCTTATTTTCTCTATTTATTTTTCTCCATCTTTCGTTCTCTATTATAATTTCTCTACTAACTCTTCTTTTAGTTATTTACAAAATAATCCCTCAAGTGTTAGGTATTTACACTTTAGTCTTTGAGATTTTAATGCAAAATTCAAGCAAAACCTTTTTACAAAATTGAGCCATTCTGGGTGCATTGGGCCAAGATGAAAATTCAGACTATTAGAAGATAATGTCACAACTCCTAAAAGTAAAAAATAAAATAAAATGACTCGAATTGAATTTTTTTAGGGTCGATTTGAGATTATGTTTGTGAAGGAACATATGATCCCAAATTATATTTTTTGAATTTGTGATGGCCAACATGAAAATAGAATTAAAATAAAAATATTGAACATTTTTGTATATTTTTGTGACCTCAAATGTTATTTTTTTTCTGAATTTTTAAGTATTTTTTATTTTTAAAAAAAATTAAAAAAAAACACATGAAAAATCACTTTTTGTTCAAAATTGGTTCCTTAGACTTGGCAAAGACTTTCAAAATTGATTTTTTAATTTTTTTAAATTTTTTCTTGATTTTCTATGAATTTTCAAAAATAAAAAATACTAAAAAATACTAAAAATATGAAAAATTATTTTTTATTTAAATATGATTTCCTAGGCTTGGTCAAGCTAAAGTTGATTTTTTAATTTTATGAATTTTTATTAATTTAAAAAATAATTAAAAATTAAGTATCAATAATCAGCCAAGCGAGTGGGTTCCAATCTGAAAAAAATAAAAAGCACACGTACGCCGTTGATCGGAGAGAAACCGAATCGCGGGGTCATCACTTCACTTGAAGCTTTACTCTGTTTCTTTCCCGCTGAAACCGTTTGAACTTCCGCTTTTCCCTGCCTTACTAGTGGAAGCCATAGAGCCATGGCGGTCCAGGAAGAAGATCACCCGTGCATTCGTGATTTGCCCGACGAGCCTTGGGATTGGAAAGAAATATGTCGCAATCTTCTTCACAACATCGATCAAGGTTCGTACGATCTTTTATTTTTACCCTCTCCCTCTGATATTGATTTGGCGACCCTTTTTCTTGTTTCTCGTATTTGGAGAGTTGGGGAATGAGAGATCGCCATGGGGAAGAAAAAAGCACAGGCTACGTTGGTTGGGGAAGCCGAGAGCGATTCCCCAAGTGATCCTCAAGCTTCAGGACCCCATTTTCAGGGAATCCGCTCTTCAATTGCTTAGTTCTTTCCTTTTCGAGGTCTACTCTCGATCAATTCGAAGCTTCGATCTTCTCGTGATTCTGTTTACTGTAAGTTTTGTCGCTTTGTCGCTTGTCAACAGAAGAGGGCAGAGGACCCAGAGAATTATTACAGAGCGGGGTTGCTTCTGTTCCATTCTTGTGGTACCATGGCCATCCTGATACAGGTCATTGCTCTCGTTTACTTTTCACTGTCGCATTAACAATTGTATGTCTCATGTTGTGGAATTTGAAGCTGAATTGTTGGTAGGAGACTAGTCGATGTTGGCCGAAAGTATGATGAGTTAACGTTGTAATCCTTGTGATTAATGTCGCTGTTGTTGTTCTTTTCAAGGGTTCCCCGAAAGAGGACTTTTTAAATATGGCTTGCTTTGTTCTCTAAGGTTATTTAGTAAGTGGTCTGCAAATGGGTTTCTACATTGGTTGAGAATTTCGTTTTGCTTGAAGATCGAGTGTGCGCAGGCAGTTTTCTCCTTGATCTCTTTGAAGTTCCTGTGAATGCAAAGAGTTGATAAGTTTTTAATTTCCTCTATCAGCCCTTAAAGTGGGGAAAACGAAAGGACTTTGATACTTTTAACATGCAGGCTTTGTAAAAACTGCTTTGGTACAATGAAAAGAGAATCTAGTGTTTTCAATTTGTGGCACAGAGAAAGATTTTTCCCTATTTTCATCTATACTGCTGGTGATGTTTATTTTGATGGGTGGATCTTTGAGTTGTGGTTGGTCTTAAGATGCAGGAGGTTCTCTTGATCTATAGGATGATGACTGATGGAAGTCTAAATGAGAGAGCATGCATGCGCCTTATCAATGTCATTGTTCTATTCCAGGTAATCTGAAAGCAACTCAAAAAGAAGCTTGTCGAGTGCTGTCTAATGCATTATCATAATTGTTCTTGCTGTCCCTTGTCTAAGTTAACTAATTGCTTCATTGCAGTGCATTGCAGCTAATAGAGAAACTCGGCAAAAGCTCATGAGGTGTAGGTTTCAGAAACTATCCTCAGTGTCTGAAATTGGCTAATCACACTCCAGCATTTATCTTGATATGAGCATTCCCATTTCTTTTCTTTTGTTAATTCAGCCTGCATTGTTAACTTCTTGGTACCCTTAGTACCGTTCATATCCAACCTGGAGGTGTATGACAATGTGAGAACTGTTGCCTTGTCCGTGTTTGGCATTTTGTGCCAGGTACATTCTATTCTCCGTGCAGTAAATCATCAATGATTTCCTCTGATCTTAGAGAAAATTTAATTGTATTAATGTCTTTCTTGAAGGCAAGAGAATCTAGTGCTGTCCAATGGGCTATTGAAAATGAGGTGGTGGAAGTATGCTTGATTAGCATGGACACTGGAAACGAACTCACAAGAGTGGTGAGAATTGCCCTTCGCGTTCTATAATTTATTAGCATCCCTTTCACCTGTTGTCCACCTATTTAAGACTGGGCAAAGTCTCTGCAATTCTCAAATTCTGTTCTTTCTTCATCAGATTGGTCTGCACATTGTTGAATCCATACTTTGGGTTGACTTTGGACTGTCGTACATATTCAGTCCTGTAGCCGATCATCTGTTGAATAAACTGATGAAAGCATTGGATAATTCGGTATGTCTTTAATTAGCCATTGTGGCCATCATAATGTGACATTATGTTGCACAAATCTTATAACTCCAAACTTCGAATCTTGTCTTTGTTTCAGGTAAATCAGATAGCTGTTGTACACAACTTCTCTCCTCGAATCCTCTTTCATACCATCCGGTGCTACACTCTCTTATGTCATGACGAAAGGTAATTTAACTCATTTCCCTTTTGGGTTGTAAGCTGAAAGGTACTAGCGAGCATTTCCTCTTCGTCATCCAAATGAATCCGGTATGCACAACCAGTGGATATTTGTGTGATTCTATGATTTATTGACGCATGTGTGGTACAGTGCATCATCAAAATTCTTGCGACCTAGTAAATGCTTTTGAATCTTCTAGTGCTTAAATTGAGAAATGAATATGGTGCTGCGAAGTTCTAGCACTTGTTTTTTGAGCAAATATTCTACTGTTCTTGATTTATGTGGTGAATCCTGATTCTTAAGTAGAGACCTGGCATTCATGTCTTGCAGGGGACATCATCTTGTGAAGCAGTCACTCCCTGAATCCTTCATCAATGGCACTTTTCATGGAAACCTGAAGGTATTTGCTGATAATTTGGTGTCAAATTATAACTTTTAAGAAAGATATGCAAATCTTGCGTCCATAATTTGTGGGTATATATTGCAGGACTTTCCGGTAATTCATAAATTGCTTTCACAGCTACTACTGATTACTGGTTTAAATGCCTCGTGAGCAGCTGCTTTTTCAGTTCACGAGATTTTATCATTCAGAAAAGAATCGGGACTAACGATGTCAAGTGTTTCCTGGAGCTGCTGCATTTCGGGATTCAGGTGCTATATTGCATAATGTAGAAAACCGGTTCCTCAGAGAGAGAAATTACCAGATGTTTACCCGCATCTTTTGTTGCGTGTACGAAATCCTGTGTAAATTGCATTTTAGCTTGAAATTCTGGGTACGATTTCGAATTCTCAAAAGTCTCTTAACTTTTTTTTCTTTCACTCTACTTTCCTTGATTTGCCGTCCGTGATCACGTCTTCTATAAGATGACTTTGCAGGTTTGGCAGATTTTTGTTCTTTCTTTTGCATCTTATGATTAGATTAGGGAACAACTTTCTGGTCTCTGGACTATCAATCCAGGCAGTAAGTCATTTTTATTGATCTTTAATTCGGTTTTACTTCTGGAGACATGGATTAAAACTAAATTAGGACATGAACTGGTGATGGATAGGAATAGTATTAAAAGCGCAAATAATCAACTGTTTGAACTGTCAATAATGTCCTTGGTCTCTTTCCAGCCGGTCTCATTTTTTCTAGAAAGAATTTGGGGAGTGGGTGGGTTCAGAGGAAGGAAGACGCATTCATTCTTTGGCATTCAGAAACTGCCGGAATGATGTCAATCGCATCACTTTTCAATTGATGGCCGGCACTCATTCCTCCCACATCACGTCATCAAGACGAAATCTTTTCTCCCCAGCAAACAACAGCCTTCCCATTACTCCATCGGAAGGTTCGATCCTTACGCACAAACGCTTCTCGAGTAGATCCATTTTATCAAGGAAGAAGAAGAAGAAGAAGAAGCAGCATCTGGGCCGCAGAGAGTTACAAGACTCGTGCTCTAATTGGTACCCGTTATCGCCTCAAATCTCAAGGCTTCGCCCCGCCCATTGCATTTGATAGCGGAAGCAGGCGGAGGTGGGTGGGGCCGGTGGCGGGCTGCGGGCGATAATAAAAAATCATTTAAAAAGCTCAATTTAAAAAAAAAAAAACAAAAGAAAAATCAGTTGCAGCATGTGTTGTAATAAACAAATATTTCATGATTTAGTTAATTATAAAAATATTTAAGTAATACAGGTTAGGTTAAGCATGTGTTGGGTATGGGTCGTGTCAAGTATGGATTGTTAAATTATATTGTACTAAAATAGATCAAAACAGATTAAATTAGGGCAGAGAGTGGTTTTCAGAGAGTGATTGTGCACATTCCGGGGGCACGTTTCATTTCCGGAGAGCAATTTGTTGATCCGGTTGTCACGAAATGCAAGCACAACCTCTGCGAGTAAATCCTCTGGTAGCTCGGATATGTGCCATCTGTATTTGGTCGCTTGCTAGTACAGTGAGTTTTGGTTGGCATGTGAGTAGCTGCTTTTTTTGTTTTTCCACGTCTTCTGTAGGAGTCATGGATGAGTTCTAATTTGTAGTTCCCTTCGAAGTGTCCTGGTCACGGCACTTGAATCTAGGGGTGGTTGCGGTTGCGGCATGAGTGTAGTCCTGAGTTGGATAGTTCAAAGATTGGCTCCACTCCTAATGATTCAACTTTTTCACTCCTAATTTTCAGCATCATGCGAGGAACAAGAAGTGCTTTGTCTGCAACAAACCCACCTTGGGTATCTTTCATGCTGCTCATGAGATACGGAAGAAAATGGCTGCAGAAGGTAAATAACGCTTCATTGCTTGCTCAATTCGGCTCATCTACCTGAACCTTCACACACTTTTTCTGAGTTCATATAGAACTAGCTTACGAGAAACTCTAGAGGTTGTATTGTGGTTGGAGAGGGTAGTGTCATTGCTTATTTAGTAGTCATGAACTATCACACCCTGTATCAGCTTGCTGAGTATCTTCTTTGTAAATTTTCATCTTACATGAGTTGCCTATTCTGTATTGTTTAACTCCATCCCTTTTTGAAGAAGTAATAACTGGATCATAATCCTCCACATTTGGTCATATTGACCATTATCTTTTTCGATTTCTATTATCTTAGTGGCTATTTATCCTACAGGTCACTTATCATATTTCATGCTGAATTATTTTTGGTCATACTCTATTAGTTTCTTCTGGAGTCTTATGTCATGGAACATCTATAAAAGTTAACATTAATGATGCTCGCTAATGAGAGAACTCCATTAATAGTTATGATCTGTGTTTTCATATGTATATACTTTTATAGATTTGTATAATTGGCTGTTAACATTCGACGAGGTTTGGTAATTCTTGCAAATTTCCCCCTTCTTTTTGATTGGTCGCATCTTCAAGGAGGTATAAAGAAAGATGAACCTACAAAAGAATTCAAGAAAAGAAAACTCAATGAAAAAAATCAAACCACGTCATTTTCTAAGATTTGTTATGTAAACATTTTATTTCATGAATTCTCGTTGAAGATTATAGGTGATATCAATATCATAAATTTCAGATAGGTAGAACTCACCCACTTAAGTTAACATGTGCATCATACAGTGTTGCTGACTAGTTTAGGAAGCTTAGGAATGCGAAATTCCGATAACTATGGTCAGAATCTATTACAACTTAACTGATGGTTGGGTTGGCGACGAGTTTTTAAGGACAATATGTTTCTCTGATTGCTATTGTGGTGTTTGGACTTTGATGTCCAGCTCTCTGTGGGTCACCTTTTCCTTGTTATGTCTGCCTACTTTTTTGTTCAAGCTGGGTCAACTATCTGCTTGTTCAGTTCTCAAGTGATGGTGATAACAGCATCACATCTGAAGCAAGGATCTGTTAATTTAGCAATGCTCTTTTCTTTGGCCAGAACTGACACTATGCTCTTCCTTTTCTTTTTATTTTTGGCCAGAACTGACACTATGATCTGTTCCTGTAGTGATGATATTGTATGTTTACTCGTATCTTTGTTGAAAATTATGTGCCTTCTGATTCAGGTGGAAAATGACGGAGCTGTCAATAGAAGTGGCAAATGTAGTGAGAAGGTCCAGGGTTGCACTGGCAATTTCCCTTCCAATCCTCTCAGGAACTATTTCTCCGCTAGAGAAAAAGTGTGATCGACTCATAAAAAAAAGGAACTCCTTACCCGAGACGATCTAGCTTCTCAGTCTCAGTTCGTTAAGAGTAGTTGACTGACTAATGCCCCTGCTAGAAATGGCTTCGACATGGAGAGGGTGGCAGAAGATGCGTGTTTTTGGGCTGAATGGCCTTGCCGTAATTGTCCCGTCATTTGAAATCCGTAGCCTGGAACTAGATTGGTTTCATTCTTGCTTTTATCTTTGCTCTGTCTCGGATGATGTCCCCTTTACATTACTCCTCAAATCATGTCATTCCGATCAGAACAAGCTGTTAGAGTTTTCCGTAATCGCCGGCTTACACAAGCACCTTCGAAGTTGTTACTCTTTGATTTTTACCCACTTGAAAGACATATACAGAAAGAAGCCTGTGAGTTTGTTATTCTTGTGATGACAAGGGATGTTTTGAAAATTATTATGTTAGACTGATGCTTCACCTTCCGCACGCAATATCACGGGCTCGACCGACCCTCTTCAGAGTTTTTACATGCAAAAGATGTCACGGTCGCTTGAACTTGTACAGGTTTATATAGACCAGAATATGAGACCAAGCTAGAGCAGGATCGTGTTACTCCTTCGACCCCTTCTTCATTGTTTCTGTAAATCATCTTCCCCGTAGGCATCCATGCTTGAATTAATCTTGCCCCGGGCGAAGGTCATCCGGCCTCAACATTAATCTTGTGCGAACAGAGCAGGTGTCCGTGAAATGCATTACGCGACCGGATGAGCTCACTGTTAAATGAAAATTTCATCAAACGTGGGACGCATCCTTTCCTCTTCTGTTGATCCCTCAAGCAAGGAGAATCCTGGTGAACATAGCGAATCGATCGTCGTCCTTGCGTCGATTATACAAATGCTTGATTTTCATATGTAGCAAGTCCTCTTAAGTTTTCCTCGATACGCCATCAGTGGCCCTCACCTTCGTGCGATAACGAAAGTTTAAATGCATAAAAATGATTTTTTTTCTTCTTTTTTGTGTGTGAAATGAAATTATGTAAATTAAGTGTATATGAATGACTACGTGCTATATGATGCTAAAACGAAGAACGTAAGGGAGCAACCGAGGACCGGCTGAGAGAGGCGTGAGTAGATCTATAGCGGGCTAAATTGGTCAGATCGAAAAGCAACCCGGATGATGAGCGTTCGGGCGTTAGAGCGTGCTTGGAGCCGTGCCTCGGCAACCCTAGAATGGCCCCGACACCAATCGCTAATTAGATTATTGAAAGCACAGATGCGTGATTAAACTGTGATGACACAAACCAACGAATGGATGCAATACGACGTCCCACATTGACCACATCAAAACAGAATTTTAGGCATGGAAATACGATTAAACATGTCTCGACCGGACGGGAAGATGCCTAATCGGGTATTAAGTGTCCCTAGTGAAAATTCGCGTGACTTTCTTTCTTGATGGTAAGTGGGGGTGTCTCTCACAAGCCGTGTTAAGGAGCAAGAAAATTTTGGGCAAGTGGCTGACAAGAGGATTGGGAAAGTTATCCCAAAAGCCCTGAATTTTATTGTGCGGTGTTCATTCATGTTCAGGATTAAATTGACATAATTCAAAGATTTGTGACTAAATTGACAAATCATCAAAAAATTAAAGACTAAATTGACACAACTAGAAGTCTTATGATTGAATTGGCTGGATAATAGGTTTATGGTTTTTTGGACAATTATCCTCAATAGGATTCAATCATTTTCCTTTGGGTGTAAAGAAAATTTGAAATGGGTTCAAGAAAACTTGCCAGTCTTATCAAAGGGGTCCCCAATTGTCAAGTGTAGAAAATGTAATTTTTCCCTAGGTTCCATGATCTCCTTAAGTAACATCTGACAAATGGGAGAGAATAAGAGTTCATTCTTATCATTTGCAAGAGTGCATGTAATTTTGCTTTTAGTTATAGTTGTGGGTAGGTTCCGAAAAGGATTAGAAAGAACTTGTTTTTGTGGAACTTAGGCTTTTAGGGAGAAAATTGTCCAAAAAATATTAAACATATTATACTTTTGTCAATTTAGTTCTAAATCTTATAATTTTGTTAATTAAGTCCCAAACATTTTTATTTTTTTAATTAAGTCCATCCAATCAATTTTGGCTAGAAACCTCTTATGTAGACATTGGCCATCCTATATGGCGTGGCTAGCTTTAACATGAGCATTTTTAATAATATTTTAATTTTTTTACAAAAATAGAAAATAAAAAAAAAAAGATTTGATGAGAGATAGGAAATAAAAAAGAATAAGTGCATTGAAAGTTCTAAAACATATCACAAAAATGCGATTAAATCCTAAAATTTTCAAAAAGTATAATCAAGTCCTAAAATTTATTAATTTTATATAATCAGGTCCTTCAGTGATTCCACAAAACAAAAAAAAAAATCCTTTCATCAATTTTATCTAATTAGACTAACAAGAAATATTTACGTTGCTTATCTTATTATTTCTTAAAACATGTGACGCCGATGTGGCACCTAACAAGCGCTACATCAGAGAGAATAAAAATTTAAAAAAAAAAATAAATATGAAACACAAACTAAATTATATTATAGATAGGAAGAAGAGCACTCAATTGCATTTTCTTAACAAGTTTTAGAATTTTTAATGCATCTATCACAATAGATAGATATAAAGGGATATATTCTTCCCCTTCAAATGCACTAAGCTAAACTTATTGTCTTCGGTCAATGAAATATGTTTTCATCAATCAAGTAGATTTCTATCATCCGAACCTTGAGCCGACAGACCATGCCGATTACAAGCACCCTCCGCGTAAGAAGACATTACAGCCACCGCCATCGTGAGCTGTCGGCCCCAAAGATTCAGACTCTACACACTCTTGAGCAAGATTTTCATCGATCGATTGCAAAACCAATGAATTATGCACAATCCCTTCCTCCCTTCCCATCTCACGGCGTCCAACATTTTGAGAGGTCTATTTACATGTCTGATCACGAAGATTTAAAAATCACGACGATGAGGAAGAAACGACGCTCGTCTTCTTTCATGCCCGAGCCTTGGATCGACAGCACCATCATGTTGGCATCAGCGCATATAACTGATAACTCTGATACCTTGGCAAGTTCAATGGTTTCCAAGTGCGAGATCAAAACGCTCGATTCAACAAATTACCATCGTCTCCTCGGCGATTATATGTTACAGATAGCTAGAAGGGCGAGACTTGTGATAACATAGAACCAATAAACAGTAAGAAATCAAATGACGACAGTTACACGAAATGAGCAGCTAATGGCCAAAGAAACATCGAAAAAGCTCAATGGCAACAAATCCTGAAGACTTTGGTATTCCGCTATGTAAAATTCCACCCGTCGCCATTGAATACGATGTAGGTTCCACCCATTCAATAAGTAGCAACCCTAACAGGACCAGCCAGCGATTTTCCAAATATCAACTGAAAATTCAATGTCAAGGAAAGGCCCGTCACTTCGTCTGCACTGCACTGCAATGCCTCACAAACATTCTGGCTGGTTGCATCAAAATCCCATGCAGAAAGTTCGCAATCTATCTATACAGGGTGACGCCTCCTGCATATTGCGAGGTGCATTAACCAAATAAGCGATAATCTAAAATCAACAAAACATCAATTGCCATCTTATTGTAACTGTACTGAATATGAGCACAATCTGGGTCAGCTCAAGAAATGGACTAAAACTGGTCTCACAACTGACTTTGGCAAGTTCTATGCCAATTGCATTTAAAATTTTTTCTTTTTTAACATAACAATATGGCATTCAAACTGAACGCATCATGAATTAGAGCACAGAATCATTTCTAAATTTTGAACATGGAGTTAATAGTCAAGAAGTAGAGGAGCCATATACCTCCCCTAGTAACCAGTTGATCAACTTAAATTCCCATCAGTAAGATTAACAAGAAAATTGAACTGAAAGTAAGATTTTTGTAATCCCTTGTGACGGATTTTGTCAGACCATCTCAATTGTAAAATTCATAAAGATAGGGTAACAAACCAAGGAAAGTATTTCAACATAACTGTATGAATAGGCAACTACGAATGAAAGTAGAAATGCTAATAGTCACCCATATGATGGGTCAATTCCCATGCTACGTTCCACAACTAGATAAGAAACTCAATGTGTAGTTTACCTCTTGGGTCGGCCTCCTCTATCTTCTTCATAGTCCATCACTCCGCCAGGTTCAGAGTAGATCTCATGCCCTTGGAAGTCAATGTCAGCCTGCTTACAGGGTGTAACTTCTGCCAGAACGTAAGTAAGCCACATCGACCAACGTATCCCAGAACTTGAGCAAGGACTGATGCAACTAATAAATGTATACACCCATATACATACAAATGTGCGCGCGCAAATATTAGCATACTCAAGTAATATGGCAATTCCAACAGCATTTATCTCCTTTAGCAGTGCAAGCTATTCAGCCAGACAGAAGATATTAAAGCTCAATTGTGTAAATGATGCTCGCCACTGCAACTTGTACCACATTTTTATATTATTTATTCAGAATTGGTGGAAAAGGATCACCTGTGCCAAGCAACTATTTAATGCATACTCATAATCCTAACTAATAGCTTCATGAGGTTATAAGATTACATGAAAACTTGAAGGAAACAAACTTACAAGCTCAAGAAGGTACAATCCAATACTTATGAGAGAGAGAGAGAGAGAGAGGGAGGGAGAGATTTATTCAGTGCAAAACCTGATGAGTGCAAAAACCATGGAAAGAAAACAGACGTCAATCAAAAGGATAAAAATGGGTGTACTGACCTTGAGAGAAAGAGACTTCTTCACCTCTTCCACTCTCTCTTCCACGTCCTTTCTGTGTTTCTTGTCCATCTCACTCATAGTATCAGCCCATTTTATCTTTTCTTGAATAGAATGAAGAAGATTGTCTGATGTACTCAACCTAGGAATTCATTTTAGTACATCAGATCAACATATGCAATCACTGCATTCAGGTCAACCCCTCAAATAAGTTTTCAAACTCTAAATGAGCTAAACGCAGCATTTACAAGATAAAAAAAATACATGGCTTGTGCCTCAGAAGTCATTCAAAGGCACAAGCCACTCTGACTGAGACTTCATAACTCGAAGGATCCTTTTTCTGCTAGAATGCTCGACTGCATCTCAATGTACGTTACATTCGAGAAACATGTTAGGCCTACTCATGGAAAAGTCAGAAAACAAGATTGCCAATTAAAACAATAACATACATGTTCTTCCACCTAATTGAAATTGTTTTCTTCTGTTAGAACTAAAAGGACAAGCTTTCATCCACCAATCAAACAATTGGCAAATTAATTAACTAATCTCCCACCGCCACTGTCACCATACTTCCCACCCACTTCATCATCACCACCATCGTCATTGCCATAAAACCATCTCTATTACAGCCACGTTCACCATAGTTTCCACCTAAACCACCACCACTGTCATCATCAATCATCAGAAATAGTGCTACTCATCACTGCCATCATCCACCATTCCACTACCACCAGATCCAATAGACCACTAATGATCCAACTTTGATCTCCTCCCAATTAATTTAGCAATTAAATGACTTTTAACTAAATATGTCAGTGAAACTACCAGGATGTTATGAGATGAATAATAAAAGAAGTGCCAAGCTTGATGGGGTTAAGAAGTAAAACATTATTGTAGAGCATGGATTTTCCACTTGTCTACTCTGAGGCTATGTCCCATGCAAGAAACAAAGATAACTTACCAGTCTGAAAGTGTTTTTATCATATTCCCAAGTTGTCCAGGTCTCAAATCCCTCCCTGCAGCAAATTGCACCTGCAATGCACCCGACATAAAAATTCACATCACAATATACAACCAAAGACAAACAGTGTCGATCAAGGAGAAAAACAAATTCCACCATTGTAAGAATTTCATACCTCAAAGCATCTTCTCAACTGATCAAGCTTTCCTCTAACTATACCCTGAAAAGACAGATAACAAATATAAATGCATTCATTGTGCCTCAGTTGTTCATTATGCGACTACAAGTTCACAACTTCTGTAATATTTTCACTTCTCTTCTACCCAAAGAAAAGACGGCTGCCAGAAACAAAGTTGATGCTCAACTAAACATGAGGATTTGCAGATTTGTATTATTTTCACTTTTTTTAGCACAAGAAATGTCTCAACGACAAGGAAAGCCAAAGTTCAGACAACAAGATCCAAATCATGGTGGTGCAAGGTTATATTTGATGAAGCCGACGGAGAACTTACCGCATACATGCACTCATTAATAAGAAAATCTTCAAGTTCTCGCACATTTATAACATCTAATTCCAGCATTAGTTGATTGTATGGTAACACCTGAGAAATAACCCAGAAGTCAGAGCAAAGAAGTTTAAAAAATCTGTCAGAGAAAATTAATCAACTAAAAAAATCAAGCCAATGGTAGAAGTTAGAATAATCAGACTACAACAAATAAATTAACATAAGTCCAATATGTGAGGAATTCTAAAAACCTGTTACCACATTGGAATAGTTCCCGGAAAAGACAAGATAATCCATTGTTTCTTCATGAACAAACTTTCGGCTCATAGCCAGTCTCGGAGGGCACAAAGGCCTTTGACAGATACAAGTTTAGTTATTTATTTATTATTTGTGTTTTTCAGTTTCTTTTTGGTGTGGGGTGGGGGGAGGGGGGCAAGAGGCACAGAATAATATTGTATGCCATGCAGAATCAGAATGGAAGCTTGCTACGAATAATGACTGATGAGAGTTGCAAGAGTCACATGACACAGTTCAGAAGCAAATATTTGACAAATTTTCAATAAACTTCATTACCAACTGAATATGAACTACAATGATCAGGACTAAGTAGAAACCTTACGCTCCTCTTCCAACTAGAGAATGAGATCCTAGAGAATGCTACTCCATGTTGAAAGAAAAAAACCTAAAACCCTCTCCAAGAACAAAAGGAGAACTAAATAAAATCCAAATAGACCTTTTCTAATTGGGATTGAGACCAGAAACTAAACTCAGCAACAGTCCAACCCCAGCACAAAGTAAGTTTAAGTAGAACAGGCATATTAACCTTATTCAAAGGAGATATGATGTCAAACTGATTGATGACAGTTCAATAGTCAGATTAACATCGACATGTTGCATAATTGTGAACTGCATAACTGAATACTGACAACATCAATATTTTGGAATCGCTGGCTGTGCGTTTTCTTGGATTACTTTATCACCTCTTTGTACTTAATCCAACCCTAACATGCCTACACAGGTGTATATCCCACCAAGAATAAGAACGTGCCAACACCTAAACATTGCGCAAAAAGCCATCAGTTCACAATGTATTACCTTGTTTGTCTCAGCCAGAGTAAGCACAGTAAGTTGCTTTAGTTTGAGGACTTGATCAGGCACTAAGTGTGGTAGCTGGCCAGCGTTGCCTACAACTCACAATGTTTCAGGGCATTCAGTTCAAGCCATCATGCCTGTTCAATAATAAGCCAAGCATCTGGAGGTCTTTGCTAATCTTATATAAACAACTTTCTTCTTCATAAAAGTTAAAGCTATGTAAGCTGTATAGTTATGCCCTAGCCACAAACCAGAGGAAGAAATAATATGAGACACAAAATGAGTAATGTAAGTAACAAAAAAGGAATGCTGGAGTGTATGAGACAATCATAAGTTTCATGGCATACAAATAACATGCAAAAACAATCTAGATCATCAACAAAAAGGTAAAAGAATGATAAACGCATCAATAATTCTAACCAAATGAAGGAAAACATGATGGTAGGATCTAACCTTGGACTCAGCTCATTAAGTTTAAGCTACTATTGCCAATCTAAAATCTAAGAATTTGCAAGTTATCCTATTATGCTTCACCCACAAACAAGAAGAAGATCTATGAAGAGAGCAGAAAAGAGTCCTCAGAAAATAAAAAGTAGGTAGCGTACTTTTGTAGTCACTCCATGTGCCATGAGCAAACAAGCGTAGCACATCAAGGTATACAGAATACTCGGTCCCTTCAAGCTGCATGGAGTTTCGAAAAGGAATAAGCAGGAATTTTTGCATAAGAGGATACTCAGGCAATTTAAAACACAATAACTACACAGATGATAGATGCAAACTCACTGGAAAATTGTGCAAAAAATGAAAATCTAGAATAAATCAGGTGAACCCAGCAAGAAAGATATGGATAAGATAAACAGATGGAGAATAAAACTATACATGAATCTCCTATACTTATAGATATATTATTACACTAGGCGACGGGAGAGAGCTAGATACACAAAGGCACAGAAAAATGAAGAGATCTGCTAGTATGCCATGGGAGCCTTTCAGAAAGGCTTAGAGTGCCACTTCAATATGCCTCAGTAAAGCATTTGGAAAGAACAAAAAAAGGGACAGCTCGAAGGATCCATATTCATGTTATTCTACTTTTGCTGATTTTAAGTGTTTATAACTTGATGCTCTAACCTTACGATAAATTAATATTTTTTGCTGATGTATTTCAACAGTTTCCTCTATCAATAAAATTTCACTTCACCTTTGAAAAGAGAAAAATTGCCTAAGGGCATCTTTATGCTATAATGACATAAACTCGAGTCAGCTACAATACCAAAAGTGAGCAAACAGAAGAGTAGAAGAATTGCATGTTCCCCTAAATAGAATGAGAATGACATCTGCAGAAAACTCTTCAGCCGTCCTGACAAATGCTTTCTCCAACTCATCCTCAGACCCGATATCACCTTAACAAAAACTTACAATGGCTGATTTCTAAGGGTGAACTACAGAGTGTCCCCTCAACTTCGGATCATCTTGTGCCAAACTCCATATAAGAAACAATCAATAATAAATGCCTTGGGCATGTAGAACATCCGCAATCCCAAACCGAGGCACATTCCTTTAATTCAACTAAAACTACTGCTTTTACTTCTATAGGAAAATATATTACGCTAATATCTCGATTCTCATGCAGATAAAGAGAAGATGCAAACAAGAAAAAAAAAAAGTTAGAACTACACGAATCCATCCATCTACGATCCAGCAATCATCGATATGGTCCCAACTAATTCTGTTATTACAATTCCCAGGTAAATACCAAATTTCCTACCATGAAAGGACAAGAACAAAGCAGGAAAGCAAAGCAGCAAACACTGAATGGATCAGAAAAACCGCACAAAGATCGCAAAAGGAAAAGGAAAAAAAAAAAAAAAGATTACCTCGAGAACGCTGGGAACGGAGAGAATCTCGGAGAAGGCGAAGAGGTTAGGGTGGGAGGTGGCTTCGGCGATGAGGGGAGAGAGGGCGGGGCCTTTCAGGGAGGAAGCTTGGTTCACGTAGTAGTCGATGAGCTCTACCTGTTTCTGTTCTATGTCCATCCTGTACCAAAATCGAAGAAGAAGAAGAAGAATCGAGCTTCAATGGCGTCCGAAGCTGAGATTTGAGAGCAATCGACTGGACAGAGAGGAGGGAATTGAAAAATAGGGTTTTTTTTTTTTCCTATTTCTCGTTCGTAGGGAGGTGCTGAGGGAGGAGGGTTTGTCTTGGTGGGCACCTCAACACTCGCCTTCTCCAACTTCCTGTCGAGGTTTTACTGTTCTACGGCGCTTCTTTTAGCGCCATATCAGGGAAAAGAAAGAAAAAAAAAAAAGAAAAGGAAAGCGCGGCCTAATTATCATAAATTTCGAGGGAAAATATCGAATAAGTGCCCGAAATACTCTTATTTTTTCAAATAAGCTCGTGAATTAGTCTTTATTTTAAATTGGAGCTTCCAATGCTCTCTTTATTTTAAATACGAGACCGAAGTAGCTATTTTAAATAAGCATCCAACATCATTTTACGGATGTGGTCCTCACCTAAGTAGCACCGACACGGACACGAGACACGACACGACACGATACGCCGACACGTCATTTCTAAAAAATAAGGAATTTCGACACGTTGAGACACGTTTTGTATTAAATACATATTTATATATGTCAACAAAAAATTATTTTTGGATATTTTAATAATTATCGAATAAAACGATAGTGACGACATTAGATTGCATAGAATGGATATAAATATTTTTAACTATTCAAGTAGAAAATTTGAAAAATTATTTTTGAAAAATTATTTTACTTTCATAAAACTCTAAATAAAAAATATTTACAATGTTCCCACCTAATCCCCTGCCCTTCCCAGTTCCCCCCATGCGCTCTCTCTCTTCTCTACTCTCAGTCTTGTTAAACTTTAAAATATAATATGTCATCATCAATCTCTAGACTCCAACCCCTCAGCTTTCCTCCCTGCACTTGCGCTTGATCTCCGCCTTCTGCCTCAACGCGAACTCGTTCTCCCTCCTCTCAATCTCCTAAAGCCTCGCTTCGAACCCCCTAAAACTCGCCTTGATAGACTCCTCCACCGAGCAGACCTCCTCCCCACGCCCTCGAGCGTGCTCCGCGTGGCCTCGTAGTGGTCGTCTTGATCCTTCCACCGGAGCGACAGCAGCAAGAGCGAGGAGGCCCATTCGTGGATGTGCTCCTGCGTCGCGGAGGACGCTCTTCTTCACCTCCGCGATGCTCAAGTCCGTCGACAGATTGCTATCGGCCATGGCTTTTCCCCCACAACAACCACTGATTGAAGCGACTGAAACCTTAAACACGACGAGATCGTCTCGTTCGCAAAAACGTGATTGTGGGTGTGTGCGTGTGCGTCGGGGAGAGTGACAGAGAAGGCGATTCCCCACCTCCCTCGCTGACTTGGGTCGTTCTCTTCCGGATCGTCTTCTCCTCCTCCCCTTCCGGACTCGCGTGTCGCCGACGAGTCCGGCTCGTTGACCTCGTGTCGGAAGTCGGACACGCGTTGACCGCGTGTCCGGACGTGTCCGAGCGTGTCGGACGAGTGTCGGACAAGTGACACGTTGTCGCGACCCTCTAAAAAAATTTTAAATTTTAAAGGGGGTTAACGGATTATTAAGTTAATTAGATTTGACTAACCTAACGCGGACCCTCCCAAGCCCTACCGAATCGCAACTTTGGTTTTTGTTTAAATGATTTTAAAATTTGGAGTCGCCACTAATCGTTCTTGGTAGGTCGATTAGAAACCTAAATAAATTAGCGGGAGAACTAATTTATTCCTGCGAACCAGAGATTAGGAGCTCGGGGACTTGGTTACACTAGTTAATTAAAACTAATGCCCTTTCGGTACCTTAATTTCATGGATATCCTAATTCGGCAACTCAGGCTTGGTTTATTCCTAAGGCTATAGTAGGGTATTCTCTTTTGTGTTTTCACTTTTTAAATAGGATGCATGGATGGTATATATTTTTATTTGTTATACTTTTTTAAGTGTTAAAGATTCCCTGAAGCCGAAAGAAGGAGTGTGTTAACGACTTCTGTGCAGTATTACAACCTACTTATCTTTTGGGTCTGATGATTCAAAAATTAAATTATAGGAAGTACATGACAGTGAATAAACACCTCCAATGGGAGGCCTAGCATTGGCTTGGCTCTTCCCTTTGGGATTTAAGGTACAGGTATTTAAGTTGCAAGTATTTAAACTACTGTAAGTAAAAACCTCCAATGGGAGGCTAAGCATTGGCTTGGCTCTTCCCTTTGGGATTTAAGGTACATGTATTTAAGTTGCAGGTATTTAACTACTGTAAGTAAAAACCTCCAATGGGAGGCTAAGCATTGGCTTGGCTCTTCCCTTTGGGATTTAAGGTATATGTATTTAAGTTGCAAGTATTTAACTACTGTAAGTAAAAACCTCCAATGGGAGGCTAAGCATTGGCTTGGCTCTTCCCTTTGGGATTTAAAGTATAGGTATTTAAGTTGCAGGTATTTAACTACTGTAAGTAAAAACCTCCAATGGGAGGCTAAGCATTGGCTTGGCTCTTCCCTTTGGGATTTAAGGTACAGGTATTTAAGTTGCAGGTATTTAACTACTGTAAGTAAAAACCTCCAATGGGAGGCTAAGCATTGGCTTGGCTCTTCCCTTTGGGATTTATGGTGCAGGTATTTAAATTGCGGATGGACTTTGTCCTCTCCATTCTGGGGTATGAATTCTTTAAAATAAAATACAACGAATTGATTCAACAATTTGAAATTTGTGCGCGCTTGAGGACTCCTCCAAGCCGATTTTGTGCTTCCATAGGGTTGACCATTGATATAAATCTGCGGCTTCCTGACATAAAATAGAGTGAAATGTCAGTATACAAAATATGTGCTAATCTGCACCTAAAACCAGAAGAGTGGAAAGAGTACTTATCTCCCATTTTTTTGGGAGGGATTTCTATAATTGATTTTCGCTCTCTATGTTCCCAATATAGAGAGTTTCTTTTGAATTAAGAGGGACTTTTAGTCACAGATCAGTTGAGAAATCGGTGGACAGCTTAGGAGCTTGTCTGGGCCGATTTTTGCATATCTACGAGATTTTTGCTGTTGACGTAGAGATATCCTTCTCCTGACATAAAATATGGAAAAAAAAAAGAGGAGATGGAGAAAGTGTATACAATTTGTGCTAATTTGCAAGTAAAACCATAAACAAATGAATAAATAAAAACACTTAGCTCGAATTTGCTTGCTCGTTGACGAGGATGAACTCTTGATTTATATTGATCGATGAAGGAATTTGTGATGATAATCCCTAGCTTTGAACTCCCATCATCTTCAAAATTCTCTCTCTTTTGGTATTTTCTTTCTCTCAAATTTTTCTTCAATCTCCCAAAACTCTCTCAAACATCCAAAATTTTCTCTCCAAAAAAAATCCTCCCAAACACTTCAAATTTTCTCTCCCAAGAATCCTTTCTCAAGCTCACTTCTTTCTCCTTTTATAACCTACTCATCTATCTCCTATTCTAATTTTTCCACTAACTCTATCTCCCATTCTAATTTCTCCACTAACTCTTCTTCATTTTCATCTTCCATTCTCCATCTCTATCTCACATTCTAATCTCTCCACTAACTCTTCTTCATCTTCATCTTCCCTTTTCCATATTTATCTCCCATTCTAATTTCTCCACTAACTCTTCTTAATCTCCATCTTCCCTTCTCTATTCTTATCTTCCATTTTAATTTCTCTACTAACTCTTCTTCATCTCTATCTTCCCTTCTCTATTCTTATCTTATTTTCTCCATCCATTCTTCTCCAACTTCTCTTCTTCATCTCCTCTTCTTCATCTTCCCTTCTCTATTCTAATTTATCCACTAACTTTCCTTTTTATTATTTGTAAAATAATCCTTCAAGAGTTAGGTATTTGCACTTTAGTCCTTGAATTTTAAGTATTTACAATTCAGTCCCTGAAAAAATATATTTCTTTAAGTCCAAATCTCCTCACAATTTTTGACACACCAAAATTTACCACATGTCAAATTTAAGCTCATTTCTTGTCGCTGAAAATAATGCATAATTTAATTAAAGCCCTTTTGCAAAATTAAGTCATTCTGGGTATAATTGGGCCAAGATGAAAATTTAAAATATTAGAAGACAATGTCACAACTCATAAAAAGTGAAAGTTAAAAATAAGTTGACTCAAATTAAATTTTTTTAAGCCCGATTCGAGATTATACTCGTGAAGGAACACGTGACTCGAATTGGATTTTTCTGAATTTGCGATGGCCAATATGAAAATAGATTTAAAATAAAAATATTAACTATCTTTGTGTATTTTTTGGCCTCAAATGTTATTTTTTCAAAATTTTCAAATATTTTTGTATTTTTTTTAAAAAAATTAAAATATATATATAATATGAAAAATTATTTTTTGGTCAAAATTCGTTCCCTAGGCTTGGCTAAGGTTCCCAAAGTTGATTTTTCAATTTTATGAATTTTTATGGATTTTCTATTAATTTTTGAAAATAAATAAATAAAAAATACGTAAAAATACTGAAAATATGAAAAATCTTTTTTTGGTCAAAATTGGTTCCCTAGGCTTGGCTAAGGTCCCCAAAGTTGATTTTTCAATTTTATGAATTTTTATGGATTTTTTATTACTTTAGCAATAGAAAAAATGATTAAAGATCAGGTGTCAACAGCTGCCCCTCTTTGAAAGGAAGCTCGGTAGAGGTTCATTTCAAAGACGAGAGGACACCTGGATTCTTATCGACTCAATACAAGGAAATAAAAAGAGTCGTGACATGATTGTTCCACTGAAAATGAAATGAGAACCTAAGGATTCGTTATATAAAAAAAACTTTAGGGTGGTCGAACTTGAACCCGTATGGTGGATCAACCCATGGTAGATTCCTAATAAAAGGATTCTACTGATTAAAAATTGAATTAAAATTTGACCCGTATGTTGGGTCATACCATTTGACCCGTATGGTGGGTCGTACCATGGTAGATTCCTAATAAAAGGATTCTACTGATTAAATTTTGATTGAGATTTAACCCGTATGGTAGGTCACCACATGGAGATACCTGTAAGAAGGACTTGGTGCCTGTAGAAAGGACTTGGTGCCAGTAAAAAGGACTTGGTGCTTTGCCTGTAAGAAGAACTTTGTGCCTGTAAGAAGGACTTACTTTGCCTGTAAGAAGGACTTGATTTGCCTGTAAGAAGGACTTTGTTTGCCTGTAAAAAGGACTTACTTTGCCTGTAAGAAGGACTTTGTGCCTGTAAGAATGACTTGATTTGCCTGTAAGAAGGACTTCATTTGCCTGTAAGAAGGACTTTATGCCTGTAAGAAGGACTTGATTTGCCTGTAAGAAGGACTTTGTGCCTGTAAGAAGGACTTGATTTGCCTGTAAGAAGGACTTTGTGCCTGTAATAAGGACTTTATGCCTGTAAGAAGGACTTGATTTGCCTGTAAGAAGGACTTTGTGCCTGTAAGAAGGACTTGATTTGCCTGTAAGAAGGACTTTGTGCCTGTAAGAAGGACTTTATGCCTGTAAGAAGGACTTGATTTGCCTGTAAGAAGGACTTTGTGCCTGTAAGAAGGACTTGGTTTGCCTGTAAGAAGGACTTAGTTTGCCTGTAAGAAGGACTTAGTTTGCCTATAAGAAGGACTTGATTTGCCTGTAAGAAGGACTTTATGCCTTTAAGAAGGACTTGATTTGCTTGTAAGAAGGACTTTGTTTGCCTGTAAGAAGGACTTTGTGCCTGTAAGAAGGACTTGATTTGCCTGTAAGAAGGACTTTGTGCCTGTAAGAAGGACTTGATTTGCCTGTAAGAAGGACTTGCTTTGCCTGTAAGAAGGACTTTATTTGCCTGTAAGCATGACTTTATGCCTGTAAGAAGGACTTGGTTTGCCTGTAAGAAGGACTTTGTGCCTGTAAGAAGGACTTTGTTTGCCTGTAAGAAGGACTTAGTTTGCCTGTAAGAAGGACTTGATTTGCCTGTAAGAAGGACTTACTTTGCCTGTAAGAAGGACTTTGTGCCTGTAAGAAGGACTTGGTTTGCCTGTAAGAAGGACTTGGTGCCTGTAAGAAGGACTTGGTTTGCCTGTAAGAAGGACTTGATTTGCCTATAAGAAGGACTTGGTTTGCTTATAAGAAGGACTTTATGCCTGTAAGAAGGACTTGATTTGCTTGTAAGAAGGACTTGATTTGCCTGTAAGAAGGACTTTATGTACCTCAAAGGGTGCCATTCTGAAATCTGGGGAGACCAGGAATCCTGCAGAAGCTCAAACCCAAATTATATTCTCCTGTCGTTTTAGGAATAAACCAAAGAGGCAGAGATCAAAAGGTCTCGAACATTTCTGTCCTTGAGACAAATCATGCTTTATTGAAGAATGTGGATACCTGTATATATCGCAATGGATTCGAGTATCCCAACAACCATCAGAATTCATTCTCTTGAAATGTTCTGGTTGAAGATTTACTTACCTGAGAATTTGGAAGAAATGCTTGGTGGCTTCTGGACAACCAGGCTTGTTCATTCAATAATCGCCGAATGAATTTCAAGACTTTGGAAGGTAACTCAAACACCGGGAATGTGTTGCCTGTCGGGCAATGTCAGAGCTAACATGTGCAAGCATTTTCATCAATGCGTTCATTGGTTCATACAAAATTGTTCAGCTAAGTTTGCCATGATTAAAGGCAGTCTATGTAATAACTCATGATGCAATCGATCAACATATAGATCATGTATTGCATTACCACTTCTGTTTAAGGAGGTTCTTATAGTATGAACACCTCGAATGTAATCTGAATGGGGGACTTCATTCCGAAATGGCTTTTTCTCACTCTGGAGAAAGGCTGTTTATCTGTAGATCAAAATGTTAGACCTGTGTGGAAATGGTTTGCCTTTCCTCATCCTGTCATGCCCCATTCTGCACATTTGATATCTCCTGTGCAGTTTATGCTCTAAGTTGGAGTTGGTAAGTTAAACACACGGAATAGTCATACATAATTCATGAACTGTGTAAGCACAATGCAGATGTGACAATTTTTTAGCATCACGTGTGTTTATATAATGTGCAAATATGGGCGAATTTAAATTGCCCCTGGTATGTGGGCGGACCGAACAAATTGGGAAGCCTACTCCTTATGTCGAGGGGTGGTTTGTCTCAAACTTTACCCCTGCGCGATGAAGCATATGGGCGAGGGAGCATTTTGGTTTGTTTAATGCCCCTGCAAGAAGCAGAAAAATTATTCTTGAAACCAAACGAGATAAGGAAGACATATTTGCTTTTTCGTTTCAGAGCTTGCGATCAATTTGCCCCATTTTTCATCAGAATAGATCTTGTCAGGTGATCATACTTTTCTTTTGGATTTGTCTCGTTCAACATGTTAAATGTTAGTATAAATATTTCCTGCGAAAAGAAAAGGAGACATGTCAACCAGTATTAAAAGGGATAAATTGGAAACGATACTGATTTACCCTTAATCTTGAATGCCTTGGACAAGTCTTTTACCAATTTTGCTGGATTGAGTTTTCTTCGACTTTTGTTGGATGCTTCACCATTAAGCCGAGAATGTAGCAAAATATTGACTTCGGTATTACTCGTCGAGTATTCCTGCTTGCAAAAAGAAATGCACAAAAAGTTGTTTCATTTATTTATAATACATACAACATTCCCCACCCTCGGGGATCGAACTCGGGATATTTCGGACCTACTGTCATCCCCCATACCATTCGGTCCATTGGACCATAGGTGTCCATGGGGCTATTCTTTCAAAGGTTAATCTTTGGGGATAAAGCAGCCTTGTTGTATCACCTTATGCCATGTTACGGTATTTCTCGAGGTAATTTGCAATCCCTGTTAAGAATGGAATAAGACAATTCAAGACTTGAGATGATTATGTGCACATTAAAACGATACAGAATTACCCATTTCTGAGATTGTTCGCATCTTTCGCTTGTACTTTCCTCTGTCCGAAGCTGTCCATCCCGTGGTAATACCCATGAGTCGATTTGCCCCCAAATTTTGTTCAACTTGTATTCGGATATGATTGCGTTCTCGGATCGATTTGCAATTTCCTGAGAATAGAAGGGGCTTAATTTTAAAACTTGGAGCAACTGAGGGTAAATTGAAACGATACGGAGTTACCCTTAAGGTTTATCAAGATTTTTACTCGCCATCAATTCGTCGCGAGGTTGGTGAGGTGGCGGATTCGAGCATTTAATAGGGGGAAGTCGGATTATTACTCCTTGCTTTTACACATTCACAAAAGCAGAAAAACATATCACGCAAGGAAATAAAACACATTCACTCATTCAGGATCAGTTCTGCTTCCTCTACAGGCTCTCCCATGATCAGCTGACTTCATCCCAAATTAGATATGCATCGGCCATATCGAAGGTCTGGTGGTCACTGGCTGAACAAGTGCATCACAGTCCCGATGCTTTACCGATATCAAACTGGTTGATTATGGCGAAAAGATCATCGTCAATGTCCGCTTGGTGGTGATCTGTCCCTTCTTCCTCGGGAGGTATTGATACTGATCCAGTATCATTGGTCCTTTTGTACCCTGCTCCAACAGAACTCGATCCTGTTATAAATTGGTCTAACTCACCTCTTAAACATGCATTTTCGATCCTCAGATCATACATTTCATCGAGGGTGAGGAGGAGGCTATTGCAGTTGGGGCAGGTGGCGGAGTCAAAAGTCTCTTTATACATCTTGTTTTCCGCTCGGAGGTTTTCATTTTCAACTCTTAGAAACTCGGCTTCGTTGTGCTCATGACGAGTCTTCATTCGGGTTCGTCTATTTTGAAACCAGAACTTGATTTGCGAAGGTTCAAGGCCTAGCTTTTGACTCAGTTCCATTTTTTGTTTGCCGTCTGGCATAGGGCACGTTCTGAAGAATGCTTCAAGCTTTCGTACTTGCTCCTCAGTATGGCGACGGTAACGCTTCTTTTGACCTTTACCGTTGTTGTCATTGTCCTTACCGGGCTCTTGGACGTCGTCGGTGGAAGGGCCGGGCTCCATAGGCTCGATCCCAAATATGGCTTCGAATTCTTCCTCTCCCATATTCAGCAAGTAACGATAACTTTCAAGTGTGTTGGGTTGAGACATCTTCGATTTGGTTAACGATTTCTCAAAGTTTGATATCTCTTCTTGTATTTTCACTCTCTGGATTTTTCTGGGAGACTGCGTATGCTTTAAGAGTCTCTCTTTCGAGCACGAATGAGAATTATCAAGAAGATGCCTCCTTTAAAATTAGACGTGGGTTTAGCAACTGTATTGCCTCTCTCGAGTGTTCTGGCTTTCTCGATTTTCTTTTCATCGTATCTCTCGCCCAGCTCGTCTCCTTCCATCTTTCCGTGGAAGGGGGCCCCTTGTTGCTGTCTCCACCGTCAATTTGCTGGCGAGTTCTTCAATAAAGACGAGTCGTATCTCTTTTCTGCCGAAAATGTCTTTGTCTCCCACTCAGCTTATTTTTTATCCTTTCTTTTTCAAAGTAGTGGCGTCTCGTCCAACTTTTCCATAGAGACGTCGGATTTGCTTGGCTCGAGATTGGAGACGAGTAGCGGAGGTGATACTGATAGGGAATGGTAGACAGGAAAATTTGGCCAGTAGAGACTTCCCCTGTAAAAATGAAAGAGAATGCGGCAGTATATGTTCTTCATATTCTAGAAAAATTGGAACGATACTGTTTTACCCTTGTGTATACTTCCATTGAATTTGAATTGAGGAAGTTCTTTCATTTGGATTGGATTGAATTGTATGTCCCGAGTTGCCATTCACTTTGAGCTTGCCACATATGTGCTTTGCTTAGTTGGGCCTTGTTTTCTTTCGGGTTGCCTTGGACCATCATCATTTTCCATGCCATCGGGTCCGTGGACCGGATGGCTCCTTTAATTTGAAGGTTACCTTAAAGGCGAATGAGTCCTATCGCATTCCATTGGGTCATTTCATTTTGCGACACTCTTGAGGCACTTTGCAATCCCCTGGGTGAGAATGGAACAAATCCAATTTAGCATTTTGCAACGATTGAGGGTAAATTGGAACGACACACAGTTACCCGTCTTCGAGCTCGCCTGGGCTTTTCACTTGAAATTTCCCTACGTGAGGCCATTCAACATTTCTCATTATGGCAGTCAGCGACGTTGCCACAAATTGATCCGCCCTAAATCTAGCATAAAAAGGGATTCACGCATTCAACGGGATAAATAAATTGCCCCCTTGTCCTTGAATTAAATCGAGACACCTAGAAAGTTGGAAAATATCATACGCAGGGGAATTAAGCATGAAATGAAAGGTGCACTTATTCAAGGTCAGTTCTGCCTCTCCTGTGGCTCTTCGATAATCAGCTAGTCTCGTGTTGATTCGGGTGTGGATAACCGATGTTTGAGAGTCCCTACTCACTGGCTCCTGATCGCGGCTTGGGACGTCTGTCAACCCTAAACTGGTTGACTAGGGCAGTAAGCTCATCATCTGGGTAATCTCTTGAACCTTCCAGCAACTGATGCTCGAATTGGGCATTGTTGTTGGCAAATGCTGGCGGTAGATTTCTCATTCTGTCCTCGCCATGAGCAATTTGACTTCTCATGCTGGAGCCTTCATCATTACTCGAGAAAGTGTGGGGATCACCAACTGTCCTGCTGCCAAAAACTCCTTCCATTCGAGGATTAGAGAAGTGGAAGTGCTCAGGATAACTTCTTGTCTGATTCTTTGGCTGCGCAGGCGCGCTGATCATGGGATGAGTTCTAGCCACAGGTTGGTGCTCAAACCAAGGAATCTGAATACACTGCTCCTGTGGTCTATACTCTTGAAGAGCATTAGGGTGATTCTGGGGGATACTTTGATTAACGCCTGGGGGATTGATGGC
Source organism: Psidium guajava (assembly GCA_016432845.1). NCBI lineage: Eukaryota > Viridiplantae > Streptophyta > Magnoliopsida > Myrtales > Myrtaceae > Psidium > Psidium guajava. Next base: position 11,347,168 of record CM028232.1, read on the forward strand.
ATGGCTACTAGCTTGGTTGATGATGGGAAGTGGCTCGCCCCATGCTAACCTGGGGAACTTATGGTGGCGAGGAGACTCGACGTTCAGGCTTGGATCAGTCCCGCCTTGGTTTTCTTGATTCTGAGCTGCATTGTGTTCTCTCACCCTTTTTCTGTACTTCTGAAGATGACTCGAAACATTTGCTTTAGTGAGTCCCTCTACCTTCATAATTTCCAGTATATGTTGCGGCCGTGCCGAATCTATTCCTAGCTGCTGAACTGCATTAACAAACATACGATGCAGCTCGGGAGACCAACTCATCTTCTTTCTCCAGTTGCTTGGAACAAAATTGAAGGCTTGATGCTTGTTCTCATGGTCGTGCAATTGCTTCCTTACCACGTGCTGCCATATGTTTTGAAGCATCTGAACTCTAACTGGTTTCGTTACGACGTCTTGGGCCCCATTTAAGACAGCCTTCATTAGGGCTTGCTGATCATCGCTTGCCGATATTACGAGGACTGACATGTTTAATTTAGAATTGATGACTTCCAAGAGAGTGAAAACATCCATGTCAATCCCTACCATGGCGGTGAGGACGATATCAAACGGGTCACTACTCCTCCTTAATATCTCTAAGGCCTCTGTCGCCTTTGCTTGAGCTACAACCTTATACCGGCATTTTCTTAATACGGTAACAAGGATTGACAGAGAGACTGGATTACCGTCAATGGCCATGACCAGTAGACCCTCAGGGTAAGGAACTTCATCAGCTTTGATCAGGGTTGAACATGCGCCCGTTCCCCTAATACTCGACATATTTCTGGATCTAGGACTACCGATTCGAGACCGCCTCGGGATGTCTTCTCGGACTTGAGGGATCACGAGATCGTTGATACCTTCTCGTAACAGGCTTTGAAAGCCGATGCTTTGATGGTGAAGGTTTTGAATTCCTCTCCCACGAGAACTCCTTCCTCTCTATCTTTCTCCTGCGAGTTCTTGCGAATGAACTCTGACTATCAAATGGGGACAAGTTCTCTCTCTGGCAATAGCAACGACTTCCCTCTTCACGGGCAGCGCTATTAGATTTTCCGAGAGAGAAAATCTGATATTCAGCTTTTGATCAAAGGGGAAATCCTTGTTTCTTGCTCAGTTTGTCTTCTTTTTTCTTTTCGTGATAGAGGGCCCCTGTCAAGATCTCCACTGTCGATTTACTGGCGGGTCCTCCAATGAAGACAAGTCGTATCTCCTTTTCGCTAACGTTTGCCGTGTCTTCCACTCAGCTCATCTTTCCGTCTTCTTTTTCAAAGTGGCGGTGTCTCGTCAAACTTTCTGCGGAGATTTCGGACTCGCTTAGCTCGCAGTCGCCATCTGATGGGAATTCGAGCCAACGAGGGTGGTGCCAATAGAGAATGGTAGATAAGAGAAATCTTGACTGGTTGATACCGTCACTATGAAATCAATATTTACTTCAAAGCAGATTACCATCTTCGCATTCCGCTCATCTGCCTCACCTCTCTCCCCCTTTCTTTCGTATTCTGCTTTCAAAAATGGCCAATTCTCCTAACCATACCTTATCCGCCGAAGTCCTAGCTGGGTGGGAGAGACTCTACAATCTTCTTGGTAGAGGTTACGCTCATATAGCCAAAAACTCTACCGTTGAGGCTGAAATCCTCGGTTTATTTAGGACCGTGGACGTTGCTTCTGTTGAGGGTACCCAACTAGGGAAGGAGTACCGGAACTTCTCGACCCTCTTCATCAATTTTCTGGCTGCCTATAACCGTGCTTATGAGACGGTCCTTGTGACCGCCGTCGTGAAAGCCCGTTACCGAGACCGGCACGAGCGTCTGGCAACAGTTACGTTTGTGGCTGATAATCACAAAAAGGCCCTCAAGTTTGCCAACGATCAGCTTTCGTGGCTGGTTCGTGAGAGGGGAAAGTTGGTGGACCGTCTGGCCTTGGTCCGAACTTACGCCGAACAGGAGCCAGGCAATATTGTGATGAGGTGTAAATGTGGTTGGCTGCAGGAGAGACTTGATGACATTACGGCAGACATTGCTTTCGAGAGGGCAGCGGTTCCGGACCTGGAGTTTGCCGTTGAGCATTACGAGGCCACTATGGCCCAGGTTAAAGAGAAGTGCGATCGCCTCTTCTTTAGGCTCGCGGAGCTTGATCCCGAGAGCGCCCGGTGCATCCAGAGCATCAACTGTTTGGAGAGTCAGTTGAGCTCTTTCGTAATGGTCATCAGGGCCCAGTTTGGCTTTACCTTTCCTCCCCAGTGAGTTGTTGTAATACTCTTTGATGAATGGAATGAAAGAAAAGCTTCACGTGTTTTGTTTTGTTTTTTTTTTAATTTTCCTGCTATCGTTTCTTCCACATAGCATAACAGAACGATTTGAGGTACCGAAGATGTCGAGGCTTAATGTTCTTCTTGATGTTCTTGTTTAATTGCTCCAGACGATGATATCGAGAACATTGATGATGGGTTCGGCAGTGGCCCCCACTATCCATCTTGAGATCACGAACAATAACGCTATGACAACTCGATCAGTGCGCTGGTAGTAAATCCGGCCACCTGTTGTGTGCCCACTTTTATCCATATTTTGTTTCTTTCGGCGTCCACTTGCTCGTGTCGGTCGCCTGTAGCGTCGGGAGAAATTCCTGTGGGCCACGTTCATTAATAGAACCTCGGTCCTCTAAAGCCCTCCGCATGTTTCGGATAAGAGGAAATTTTAAGACCGGTCTCTGGTTGATTTGATCAGGTAAAGGTATTTGTTTCATGGGTTCTGATTATATAATCCATATTGTTTTTCAAAAGACGCGGGATCCTCTGCAATACATTAAATATGCCCCCATGTTTAATCAGTATAAATCCACCGTCATATCAGAATACACTGCCCATATAAGTTTACGGATTGACACAACTTTGTCTGTCAAAGATGGACAATGTTCATTTGCCCCCCAGAATTAACGGTTGAAGCCTCGGTGTTTTTCGTCTTTTGGTATTTCTGAAGATGATTCTTGATATATTATTGAACTTAATTTTTACACCCGTCTGGGGTATCTAGGATCTCTCTGCAAAAGAAAAGGATATAATTAGTATGCGACACAAGAAATGTCGGTCCATGACTCCTATATTAGTCCAATTTGATTTTTTCTATTTTATAGAGAAATCAGAAGAAAGAAAAAAAAATTTCCTTAGGAAGAAATGGGTTAATTTCTGATACAGAATTTTTTTCAGATTTATTATTCTTTTTTTTATTTTTTTAAAGGAATGTGACAAAGTCTCTTGACGTTTACTAAAATTTTTGAAGGAATTTCCTTTTTATCAAAATAAATTTTCAGAGGTAAATTTGTCAGGAAAATTTTATTTTTATTGAAGCAGGAAAGACATGACAGAAATCCTTTATTGGTTAACGAAATTCCCCCGAGACATTAGTCTAATTTTATTTAGAGAAACTTTTCTTAGAAAAACATGAGCGAATTTCTCGAAAAGAATTTTTGTTGCAAGTTTTTATAATTTGAAAGAATGTGATAAAATCACTTGATGTTTTTTTAAAAGGAATTTTTCTTTTTATCGAAATAAATTTTCAGAGGAAAATTTGTCGGGAAAATTTCATTTTTATTGGAGAGAAAAAAAACATGACAAAAATCTCTTATTGGTCAATTAGTCTAATTTTATTTAGAGAAAATTTTCTTAGAAAAACATGAGCGAATTTCTCGAGAAGAATTTTCTTGCAAGTTTTTATAATTTGAAAAATGTGATAAAATCACTTGATGTCTACTAGAGTTTTTTTTAAGGAATTTTTCTTTTTATTGAAATTTTCAGAGGAAAATTTTTTCAGGAAAATTTCATTTTTATTGAAGCAATAAAAATATGACAAAAATCCCTTATTGGTTAATAAAATTCCAATGAAGGGATTTTTTTACATCATTTTTTCGAAAAAAAAAATTTAAAAGAAATGAGGGACAAATTTAATTTTTATTTTCTTTTAAAAAGAATGGTCGTAATATCAAGCTCAAAAACTAACTAACACCTAGCATGGACCGACCGAAAATAAATACAAGATAAAATTAGAGAACTTACTTTTACCTTGGAGAAATGCAAATCACATAGTCATGCGCATGACTCAAGTGAGGAGTGGACTCTAGAAAATAAAAGAAGGAGAGACAAGGTATGGACCTAAAAAGGCTCCCACTATCTGAATTGACAGACTTACCCTCCACGCAATCAAATCACAATGGGAAGAATTGTCAATTCAGATAATGAGCGGAATAAAATATGGTCAACCCGAGCGCAATCGACGCAAGAGCTTTGCATATTCGATCCCTATCTATGGTTTTCTAGGAAGAATTTCGCGACTTGGGTTTAGACGCTTGTGTGTGCAGGTGTCGTGATCCTCAGAGTATGCAAGACATGCACAACAATTGATATCAAAACAGCGCTTCTAAAAATGTGCGAAATTAAACAAATAAACCCAACACCGAGCCTGCAAAACAAAGGGGTTAGCCAAACACTCCGCCCCTTATAACTCCCATCCTGCAAAAACATATAACACCTATAGAATGAGTCCCAAACAATATCGCCAGAAGCGAGATATGTATGAAATTTTCATTGGCCTAAGTCCACTAAGACTCTTAAACTTTCGAAAAAATTTAAGTATTCCAATTGGTATCTTTTTTCGAAAATTTAAAAATCTCTGTCCCCAGCGGAGTCGCCAGTCTGTCGCGACCCTCTAAAAAAATTTTAAATTTTAAAGGGGGTTAACGGATTATTAAGTTAATTAGATTTGACTAACCTAACGCGGACCCTCCCAAGCCCTACCGAATCGCAACTTTGGTTTTTGTTTAAATGATTTTAAAATTTGGAGTCGCCACTAATCGTTCTTGGTAGGTCGATTAGAAACCTAAATAAATTAGCGGGAGAACTAATTTATTCCTGCGAACCAGAGATTAGGAGCTCGGGGACTTGGTTACACTAGTTAATTAAAACTAATGCCCTTTCGGTACCTTAATTTCATGGATATCCTAATTCGGCAACTCAGGCTTGGTTTATTCCTAAGGCTATAGTAGGGTATTCTCTTTTGTGTTTTCACTTTTTAAATAGGATGCATGGATGGTATATATTTTTATTTGTTATACTTTTTTAAGTGTTAAAGATTCCCTGAAGCCGAAAGAAGGAGTGTGTTAACGACTTCTGTGCAGTATTACAACCTACTTATCTTTTGGGTCTGATGATTCAAAAATTAAATTATAGGAAGTACATGACAGTGAATAAACACCTCCAATGGGAGGCCTAGCATTGGCTTGGCTCTTCCCTTTGGGATTTAAGGTACAGGTATTTAAGTTGCAAGTATTTAAACTACTGTAAGTAAAAACCTCCAATGGGAGGCTAAGCATTGGCTTGGCTCTTCCCTTTGGGATTTAAGGTACATGTATTTAAGTTGCAGGTATTTAACTACTGTAAGTAAAAACCTCCAATGGGAGGCTAAGCATTGGCTTGGCTCTTCCCTTTGGGATTTAAGGTATATGTATTTAAGTTGCAAGTATTTAACTACTGTAAGTAAAAACCTCCAATGGGAGGCTAAGCATTGGCTTGGCTCTTCCCTTTGGGATTTAAAGTATAGGTATTTAAGTTGCAGGTATTTAACTACTGTAAGTAAAAACCTCCAATGGGAGGCTAAGCATTGGCTTGGCTCTTCCCTTTGGGATTTAAGGTACAGGTATTTAAGTTGCAGGTATTTAACTACTGTAAGTAAAAACCTCCAATGGGAGGCTAAGCATTGGCTTGGCTCTTCCCTTTGGGATTTATGGTGCAGGTATTTAAATTGCGGATGGACTTTGTCCTCTCCATTCTGGGGTATGAATTCTTTAAAATAAAATACAACGAATTGATTCAACAATTTGAAATTTGTGCGCGCTTGAGGACTCCTCCAAGCCGATTTTGTGCTTCCATAGGGTTGACCATTGATATAAATCTGCGGCTTCCTGACATAAAATAGAGTGAAATGTCAGTATACAAAATATGTGCTAATCTGCACCTAAAACCAGAAGAGTGGAAAGAGTACTTATCTCCCATTTTTTTGGGAGGGATTTCTATAATTGATTTTCGCTCTCTATGTTCCCAATATAGAGAGTTTCTTTTGAATTAAGAGGGACTTTTAGTCACAGATCAGTTGAGAAATCGGTGGACAGCTTAGGAGCTTGTCTGGGCCGATTTTTGCATATCTACGAGATTTTTGCTGTTGACGTAGAGATATCCTTCTCCTGACATAAAATATGGAAAAAAAAAGAGGAGATGGAGAAAGTGTATACAATTTGTGCTAATTTGCAAGTAAAACCATAAACAAATGAATAAATAAAAACACTTAGCTCGAATTTGCTTGCTCGTTGACGAGGATGAACTCTTGATTTATATTGATCGATGAAGGAATTTGTGATGATAATCCCTAGCTTTGAACTCCCATCATCTTCAAAATTCTCTCTCTTTTGGTATTTTCTTTCTCTCAAATTTTTCTTCAATCTCCCAAAACTCTCTCAAACATCCAAAATTTTCTCTCCAAAAAAAATCCTCCCAAACACTTCAAATTTTCTCTCCCAAGAATCCTTTCTCAAGCTCACTTCTTTCTCCTTTTATAACCTACTCATCTATCTCCTATTCTAATTTTTCCACTAACTCTATCTCCCATTCTAATTTCTCCACTAACTCTTCTTCATTTTCATCTTCCATTCTCCATCTCTATCTCACATTCTAATCTCTCCACTAACTCTTCTTCATCTTCATCTTCCCTTTTCCATATTTATCTCCCATTCTAATTTCTCCACTAACTCTTCTTAATCTCCATCTTCCCTTCTCTATTCTTATCTTCCATTTTAATTTCTCTACTAACTCTTCTTCATCTCTATCTTCCCTTCTCTATTCTTATCTTATTTTCTCCATCCATTCTTCTCCAACTTCTCTTCTTCATCTCCTCTTCTTCATCTTCCCTTCTCTATTCTAATTTATCCACTAACTTTCCTTTTTATTATTTGTAAAATAATCCTTCAAGAGTTAGGTATTTGCACTTTAGTCCTTGAATTTTAAGTATTTACAATTCAGTCCCTGAAAAAATATATTTCTTTAAGTCCAAATCTCCTCACAATTTTTGACACACCAAAATTTACCACATGTCAAATTTAAGCTCATTTCTTGTCGCTGAAAATAATGCATAATTTAATTAAAGCCCTTTTGCAAAATTAAGTCATTCTGGGTATAATTGGGCCAAGATGAAAATTTAAAATATTAGAAGACAATGTCACAACTCATAAAAAGTGAAAGTTAAAAATAAGTTGACTCAAATTAAATTTTTTTAAGCCCGATTCGAGATTATACTCGTGAAGGAACACGTGACTCGAATTGGATTTTTCTGAATTTGCGATGGCCAATATGAAAATAGATTTAAAATAAAAATATTAACTATCTTTGTGTATTTTTTGGCCTCAAATGTTATTTTTTCAAAATTTTCAAATATTTTTGTATTTTTTTTAAAAAAATTAAAATATATATATAATATGAAAAATTATTTTTTGGTCAAAATTCGTTCCCTAGGCTTGGCTAAGGTTCCCAAAGTTGATTTTTCAATTTTATGAATTTTTATGGATTTTCTATTAATTTTTGAAAATAAATAAATAAAAAATACGTAAAAATACTGAAAATATGAAAAATCTTTTTTTGGTCAAAATTGGTTCCCTAGGCTTGGCTAAGGTCCCCAAAGTTGATTTTTCAATTTTATGAATTTTTATGGATTTTTTATTACTTTAGCAATAGAAAAAATGATTAAAGATCAGGTGTCAACACACGTGTCCGACACTGACACGGCACCTCTTGGCACGTGTCCGTGCTTCATAGGTCCTTACCTCAAGTCAATGGGATTGTTGGGCTCAGGTCCAACGAAAGGCTACCGACCCTCGCCTTGGTCTACCCAAAGGCCCGCGACCCCAGTGGGACGGCATCCACCCTCTCAGTTGTGGGTTTTTTAATTATTTTTTTTTAAATTCTGAAAAAATAGAAAGAGAAAAAATTAACGATTAAAAATCGGGTAAATGATGAAAATGTCCTTAACTAACTATTGAGAAGTCTCTTTTTTTTTATATTAATACGATCGCTTCATGTATTTATTTGAAACAATAACGGCACTTTAGGTTTTTCTCTATTTCAGGCGCTCGTTTGAAAAAAAAAAAGAAGGGGTACTTGAAGTACTTTAATTGAAATTTTTCTCGGCGCTATGTTTTGGATGACCGGTTTTATCAAAGAGGGCTAAGTTCAAGTGGAGCAAAGTATCGTGGCCCTCCGACCGAAAAAAAAAAAGAAAAGAAAAGAAAAGACGTGACCCAGAATAATAAATTCTTTCGATTTTTTTTTTCTTTTTGAATTTTCGGCCAGTGCAGATCGCCGTCGTCCTCAATCGCGATGATTCCTTCCTCCCTGGGGCGTTCTTCAAAACCTGCGTTCATTCTCTGCAACCCTACGCATTTTCCCCTTCCCCCCCCTGACCTGACGTAGCGGAATGATCTGATCGGTACTAGCGCGCCCCGTACCTCGGGATCGCGAGTCGCTTCTCCTGTTCCTGCTCTCTCCATTTGCAAAATTCTACCCAACTTTCTAATCAACCTGCAAATTTATTTTGTTTCCAGATGAAAATGAGGCACAGGCTCGCGATTAAAACCTAATTTATCCCCCCCCTCCCCCCCAAAATTAGTTAATTGGGTGTACGAAATGACGTCGTTTTGCACGATTTTCATGACATCATTTTCCTGGGAAGTCACGCCAGATGATTTCATACAAATTAGAGACACGTCAAGCTTTGTAGTAAAGAAAATTGATCGATGTCCCTAAAGTGAATGTTTTTTTTTTAATCTTACAACATTTAATTAATCGATTGAAAAATTGTCACACAAAATGATACTGATGTACGAAAATTCTGAAACTTTTAGTGTCCTCTTTCCCGATTTACTGCCTCTCCTCTCCCTTCCTCCCTCTCTCTCTCTCCCCTCTTTGGGGAGAGAATTACAAAAAAAAATCATAAATTTATTGTAATCGTGTCGATTCAATCTTAAACTTTTTCATTCGTTACAATTTAGTTTTTTTGGGCAACTTGGCTGGAAACTACTTATGTGGAAGCTGACACTAATCAAATTGATTTTTGATTTTTTTTTATTTTTTATTTTCTTATTTGCTTTCTCGTTTTTTGCCCCCCCCCCCTTCCTTTTTCCTCTAATTGGTTGCCGGCCTTACACTCTGGCCAATTATCAAGGTTCGGTGATCAACCCGAGGAAGAAGAAGGGGAGGCCCAAAAAAGAAAAAAGAAAGGAAAAGAAAAGAAAAGAAAATTATTTTAAAAAAAATTCAAAAAAATAAAATGTTATCGAAAATTGATCACATCAATATTCGGTGACATCCAGCTATTTCTTGCAAAAGTTGATCATAACGAATAAATTGACATAATTATAATAAATTTAATTTTTTTTATAATTTATCTCCCGTTTCGATGGTGACTTTTCTTCTCCATTTCCTTTATGGTGACTTTTCTTCTCCATGTCCTTTTGACCATATTTCCCCTTATGGTCTATTTGCCTTTCTTTTACCTTCCCAGTAGTTGATTTGTACAGGAAGAAGCGCATCGAGACATTTCTCTCATGGTAAAAAATGACATTATTCATCTACAAAATTCGTGTTCTTCAATATGGCAAAGACTTATAAGACTTCAAGCCACAAAGAAAGAATTGCACAGCTGCTATTTGGGAGACTTATTTCTAACATGATATAGTTTTATCCACGCTAACTAGCTCCTATGATACGAATTAGAGGAAGGTGCTCCACAGGTTGCAAATTTTTTTTTTTTGCATTACTTTATCAAGATATCAATTCTATAAAAAAAAAATCCACCACTACGTAATTATTTAAATTCTAATTGGTAATGGGCATTAAACCAATATCAAGAGGCACTTAATACCGAAAGTTATCGAGCGCGTAGAGAAACTTACAAATTGAATTAGAGTTGGCATTTATTATAAAAAAAATCTCATGCTACTCAACTAAGTTAGGAATGCAATTAAGTTTCAGTACATACTATTCCAATGACCATTAATATTATTTCCAAATTGGAGAAGATGCAAAGGAAAGTATGAAATAAAAGGGAATTGACAAAAAATGTACGTCCTATTCAAATTGATGCTGCACAGCTTGTGGACCACAAAGTCATTTAGTCCACAAGTGGAGCAGTCCTAGAGCATCCTAAATAAACTATTGCCCCAAGTTAATGTTTTTGAAATATAAAAAATAATTTAACACGAGGAAGCTATTGAGCTAAAAAATAAAAAAAACCGCCATATACTGACTATGAACCCGCACTCTACGCGAAAATAAATTTGTGTATTTTCATCATTTGTACTCTTATATATATAATGTGCAATTACATATGAAAATAATATATGTTCTCACATTGAAAGGTTCATATACATAAAACAAAGAAAACTTAATCGAAATTCGGGTCAAAAGCATAGTGATTTAAGGGAGAAAAGTGGCCTAATTGTTTGCTAAGACTTTTTAAACGATGATATAAATGCCACAATTTTTCAAAAGCAAACATTTAGGTGATTCGTGACTTCAACACCATTTATTTCATCGAAAATGGATGATTTAAAAATTATTTTTTTAAAAAAAATCACTTGTGTAACATACAAAAATGAACAAATGAAAAAAAAATCATCATCCACAAAAATATTGAAACATAATTTTTGTCAATAGTAAAAATATTTATGGTCGATTAATTATTTTGATTAATACAAGCAATCATCTATAGAAAACTATTTTTGAAATCATTAATTTTTCATGAAACAAGCTAAGTCTAAAATTACAAATTTTCTTTCACAATAATCGACTCACATCACATATGCGAGTCGTGTGAGCTAAAATAAATTTAAATAGATCATAAATGAATTATGTAGTAATTAAACTTGTCCTAAATGCGTCGATGACTAACCCATTTCAAAATCCATATAAAAAATTATGTTCTGGCCCTATATAAGAGTAAATAAAGCCCCGTGAAGTTCAAGATGTCAAAACAGTATTTGTAAATTTTTAATTTTTTCTTTCTTTTTTTAGTTTTTTCATCTTTCCTTTTTTTTTTTACCTGCCAAGAGCCACCAATTGACCTTTGCCAGTAGTGGGTGACGGCGTGGCCCTTGCCTAAATGGTTACTGGGCAAGGGCCGTGACCCTCGCCAGTGCGATAGCTCTCATCTATGGTTGCGAGGGTCAGCCGACCTCAAAAGAAAAATAAAAATAATTAAAAATGAAAAATTATATTTTTTTAAATAAAAAATTATGAAATATGTACCCTAAATTTGTATTGTATGGAGGGGTTTTAATGCTTTTTCACGATGAAGGGGCAAATCGATATAAAAAAATTCAACCAGGGCTCTGCGAAATCAAAAGCCCCGAGTGCAGGGGCCATTTTGTATTTTCCCTTTTACCAATCGCCGCCTCACAAAACTTTTTCCCGCCATTCTCTGTGGCCAGGGTGTCAACAGTACAGGAGACTCCCTTTCTTGCTGTTGCCTCACCGTTCCGACTATTTTCCCTCGATCATTCGCATGAACACTTGTCCGACCGTCTCTGTCCCTTCGACCAAGAAGAGGACACCCGAATCGATTTCATTGGCCGCTCTCTTTTTCATACCGAACGGTTTCATGGGTCTTTCGACATTTTCCTCGGAAAGTTGTGGGAACCGCTTTGGCTGATCAGCGCGAGCGTCGATCGTCTTCCGTCTCCTTCGCCTCAAATTCCTTCCCGTAAGTGAATGGTTTCCTTTGATCCGTTCCAAGCAATTTATTGAGAAGGATTTAGTTGAGGCAAGTCAATTTCTATGTTGGGCTTTGCACGGAACATGTTTGTGAAAATGGGTCACTCAGATTTTTTTCAAGCTTCCGTTTGAAGTTGGGCTTTCATTTTTATGAGTGGAAGCTCATGGTCTCCACTTCATTGACTTTTAAGCACCTTAGCTTGTTGCATTTTATTTTGTTGAAGGTGCTCGTTTGGCCATTTAGAGTTAGTAATTGCATTTTTTGGACAAGTACTTCAGCGAGGGCACTTATCTTCGGCAGGGATAGGGAATAGAACTCATAGAGGCAGTCCCTCGCGAGTGCAACACGCACCTTTTTCTTTCTTTCGAAGCCCTTTTGGCGGCAATGGATGACCAAGACCTTATGCAAAGTATTAACTTTTGGATTTATCTCTCTCTTTTTTTTTTAAGGAAACAAATAGACTTGAACTGGATAAATCATCGACAAACAATTATTGATTTCATACTAGAGTTTGGACGCAGCAAATGCAACTATTCGCTTTATAGCAGCACTGCAAACACTAGAGCTTCCATCAAGGCACCCGTGTATTTATTACAGATGGGTCCTCTAGAGAAAGCTCATCACACTTTGCTTGATTTTCATCTTCGAATATCATTGGCTTGCACACCCTTACTAGTGGCTTTGACCATTTTCAGTCACCGAGCTAAAAAAATTATCATTTATTCTGTTCATATAATTCAGATGGGAAAAGTAAAGATACTTTTTGGTGCAAGGGAATTATAGCAGTTCACAATGTTTTCAATTCTTTTCATAGACCGCAAGAAAATGAATATTGAGGGGTAAAAAACTTAAAAACATAGTAAATTAGATTGGGTCTGAGGTTCTTAATGATGGAAACAGAAGTACTTTGTTGATTGCTAATGGATTAGCTCCTCCTGAATTGCGATTACATGAATGTCTTGATCTGCTGGAGGCTATTTTGAAAAAGAAAGCTTTTCGTCCTTAGAAAAGCTTTATTTTTATCCAGAAACTAATGAACAAAATTTAATTGCAGACTTGGCCACTTCTAAATTGTTTTTAAATGCTCGGTTGGTTTCTCCAGAAAAGTAAGTTATCAGATGCTGGTATAAGTAGCTTGATTTTCTACGGCCTGAAGAGAAATTATTAGTGGTAACATGTGTTGGCTTTCTGCTATGGAAACTCTGGAGATACTAGCCAGTGACCAGCTCGAAGAAGACATATAGAACTCATATTGCCTGTGCTAATTGCCACTATTTAAATGAGCAATGTAGACATTTGCTGCTGCCCTCGGATGAACAATCTGAATTTAGCTGGGTAGAAGGAACTAAGAGCTGTGAATGTGCCATTCGTATAAGATATCTCATATGCAATACGGAGTTGGTTATCCCATTTAAGCTTGACCAATGAACTTAAATATATTTGTTAGTTTTCATCCTTATGCATATTTGTTTTTGATTAGTCTTGTTAATCTTTTTGCTTTCAGAGATATTAAAAGATAAACCCAAAAAGACAGTTTATCCTTTTGCTGAGTGAAATAATGGAATACCTTTGATATCTAATACGCTTTTGTTTTCATGTATCTTTTTATTTCCTCGTTGGGCAGTACCTTATAATAGTATGCTTTAATTCACATGCTATGCACGTGTTTCCTATCCACATTGATTAGAGGTCACTTAACCTACTGCCACCAGGCTTGACGTGTTTCAGTATCTCATGTCTGGGGTTTAGTTTCTTGTTCCTTCTCTCCTGAGTCTCCTTCCCATAAGCCATTTATGGGTATAAAATAATGTTTCCAACTAGAGCCAATCTCTTTTTAAGGAGCTTAAAAGTTTCAACATCCTGTGATCTCTTCTTAATTTTATCATGTCTCATGTCATATTCTTCTGGAGCTTTATATCTGAAAGATGGTTTGTTAATTGACAGGTAGTATCTGTTGTCTGTCCCTTTAGGAAAAATGGATAAAGATGAAGTGCCATTAATTACTCGGAGAACCACAAGGTCATCTTCTGCCACAGCAATTTCAACCAAGAATAATGTTGATCAAAGTACAACATCAACAAACATATGCTCTCCATCACCCATTGATCTTTTATATGGAGGAGAACCCATTGATTTGGATGTCCTGTTGTCTAACTTTCCAGGTAGACATCCTCAAATACGCGAGCTTTTGCAGATTTTGGGTCCTTTGAATGCTCCCATGCTTCCTGTCTTTGTTTATGGTGGTCCTTCAACTGGAAAAACTGGTATACTGCTGCAGTTATTTAGACATCTGAATCGACCGTTTGTCTATTCGAGCTGCCGCACATGTTACAGTCCTAGAATACTGTTTGAATCTGTTCTGAATCAGCTGTCATATCATCGAAAGAATGCAACAAATGGATATTCAAGTGTAAAGAGATGCGAAAAGCCATCTGATTTTGTGAATTTTCTTCGTGAAGCCTTGGTTGGTATTGTGAAGAGTCTTAAGGAGAACAGGGGAAAATCAAAGTCTAGCAAGAAGCTAGAGCGATCGATTGATGGAAACATGGTCTACTTGATATTTGACAAACTAGAGCTTGTTAGGGATTGGGATAAAAGTTCTACCATATTGCCCTTGTTATTCAATCTTGATAGCATCCTAAACATTCCTGAGGTTGGGTTAATCTTTATCAGCAGTACTCCTCCCGATTCATTCTACTCAAGTATGGGTTACATAGAGCCTATCCCTATTTATTTTCCTACCTATAATGAGGACGATCTTCGCCAAATTCTTGTGAGAAACCAAGCAAATCCGAAGCTCTATTCTTCCTTCCTTGAGTAAGTCGCTTATGCTAATTTTTGTGTTCAAGATTATTTATTCAATTTCTGCGTACAATTTTTTTTTAATCTAACTTGTTTCTGCATTTGTTTGTTGCTAAGTGTGGTACTGAGGCCTTTCTGCAGAATCACTAGAAGGTTGGATGAATTATCAGCCATCTTTTCGCCATTATTTGTTGAATATTGCAAACTTCTAAATGACCTGGCAATCGTTCCCAATGAGGATCTGAAAAGAAAGTTATTTAGTAATCTTCAGCCTCATCTATCTCTTTTTCTGAATGAGACATTTAGAGTTCTAAGTCAGTCTTCCTTGGGAGCTGAAAGAACTAAGGACAGAGAACCAAGAGGCAGCAAGAGACAAGTAGGAACCTGTGAGGACTCTGACGAGTTGCATTTTCACATGTCTACCTCAGCAAAGTACCTTCTTATCTCAGCCTTCCTTGCTTCGAGAAACCCAGCAACTCTTGATGCATCATTTTTTGACTCCCGTGGTGGTTCCGCCGATGGCCGAAAACGTCGACGGAAGTAAGTGCCTTTTTCATGTAGTCATGCCATTATCCATTTTATCTGCAGTGAGAATTATGCCAGTAGCCATCTGCTATTGATGTCCACAATCAAAATGCTAATATTCATTATTGTCGTTACTGACGTTGAATAAACTCCTTTTTTGTCGATTCAACTTGCTTGGCTTTTTCCTACGGTGCACATCATTATTGATTGAACACCCAAAGTTTTTAATCCCATTGCAACTTTGGTGTTCAACCTGAAACTTTCATGAAGGAGATGACCTCTCGTTACTTCTCATCGCTTTATCCTCTTATTGAAAGCTAAGAGTTGGCTGAGTCTTTCTATTCTTTTCTTGTCAAACTTTGAAGATCAAATCCATCAAATGCCAAAATTGTGAGGGTGCGGCAACAGGTGTAGCGACAACACTTAAAAAAGATGGTCCTTTATCGTGTGCAGTAGCTCCCTCGTTTTATATCTCTCCTTTTCTCTAGTTTTGGACTGGCCCTGAGTGCAATTAAATTTCATCTCCTCTGAATGAAGATTAATTTCTTAGTCTGAGCAATTTCCACATCCTTAGCATCACGTTCTGTCACAAGGTTGATTGGATCCTTAAGTGACAAGACTTCACAAAATGTTCATATCTCCAGTATGAAGGCTTCACGGGGTGCCGACAAGCTTTTGTTGCAAAATCGCGTGTTTTACTACTGCACTAACCGGGCCGCCTTGGACTTCCTCAATCTTAGAGGTCCCCTGTTATCTGTTTTCTTTGCTTTAACTTCCTGCTCCTCCTCCAATTAAGAAGGCTCCCTTGGCCCTCTCTAGACTTATTATTGGTTGAAGTTTCTTTTGCACTAGTATTGATAGGCTTCTGAAGGTCCATTACAACGAACGACTCAGATATGTCCTCCAATGTGCTTTTCACGATAAATCCTCATGCTATGCCCTTATCACTTTTTCGTAAGCATTTGTAAGAAACTCTTCTGCTGTTATCAGGGGGGATGGCAATATCATCATGCGACCAATAGAAAATTGTGGCTTTTGGAAACAGTTGAATCTCCCAGTCCCCGTCACTTCTTACTAAAGGGTCTTCTAATCACGTTTCTCTTGTGGTAATCTTCCTTCACTTGCTGTCAAAGTCTTGACCAATTTTTATGTGCAGCTTCTACCTTTATGAAATGAGACGATTGATGATACTTTAATATCTGTGCCCCTTTATTCTGATTACAATCTCAAATAGGAAGCCTCCTCGTTTTAGGTTGTGGAGACAGATAGGGGACTCAGCAAAGAAAATTCTGCTGGGTTGCATGCTTGATGGACTGCATGCTTGATGGACCTTAGCAGTATCTTTTTATTTCCTCATACAGAGGTAAAGCACCACGACTCTGAACACAAGCTTCCACAGGAATTTCATCAACATGAACATCAACATCACCTTTATCCCAAACCAGTTGGGGTCGGCGGTCGAACCCAAAGAGAAAAGCATAAGATATACTAAAATAAAAGCAAAGACAGGGATACCAGGGGAAAAAAGAAGAAGGAAAAGGACTAAACATGTCTATGTGGAGCATAGAAAATCCCCCCTCTACAATGTGAATAGCTTTCCTTCACTCCGTCCTAAGACCGACCGTACGCCAATCTATTTCCCACTCTATTAAATCTTATTTTACTACCTTCCCCCCAAGTAAGTTTCGGCCGACCTTTTCCTTTCTTTTATGTCATGTTCTTGGTAACAAACTTCTTTTCTTACCGGAGCATTTCCACAGGAATTGAAAGGCTGTTTTTTTTTGGCAAAATCATATTCGTCCACTGTAGAGATGTGCCTATCATTTGCAAAAGATTCTGTCAAGTAAATTCTTCCTTTTCCTTTTGAGCTGCAAAGATGTACTTATGAGAATCTTTTGCTGCAAATTCTTCACAAACCGTTCAAAGCCAGTGGATTCCATCCTCACCCCTGCATTATGAAGCAATTATGGCCTCAATTGCTATTTTGCAGAATCATTACTTTCTCGGTCAAAATTGAAAGTTTATTATTCTATCAGAAAGTTGAAGCATATACTGCACCAGGAGAAGCCTGAAACTTCAGCACACAGAAAGAAGCCCTCTTGCCTTGTTTTGCTCTTTTCCTCTGGAGTAGTCCTTCCTTTGGAGCTGGCATCACCATAAAAGTTGTGTTAGTTGATATAACCAGTTGCTTAATGTTTATTTGCGGATAAGTACCACTCTGTGCTCCCCAACGTTTCATCATTAATCTTGGTCACAACCTCCTTTATGCTTGACATAACATGTTAGTTGAATTGAGACCTGCAAAACTACTCTTGAAGTTTGCACAAAGGTCTTAGTCATAGATAATAACAGTTGGGAGAAGATCTGAAACATCTCTGCATGACATGCATGGCACTGCAAGAACCGATGCCTTGCATGTCCTGGACCATCTTAGGATTACATGACTTCATTTTAAATCTGGACAGCAATATTGAAATTCCTTCCTTTCTTTTTAGCATGTTGTTGAGTGTTGTCTTGTTCTTTCTTTTGTGGAGATTTATTCCTGCTCTCTGATGTCTTTTTCTCCAGTTTTCAACATATCATCTGCTTTATTTGAAACTTCTCATTTGCAGGCCTTCTGAAATGGCGAAGGGGCAAAAGGAAGCTGAAGAACTGGAACTACTCACTAAAGGACCTGGAAGTTTCCCATTAGAGAGGCTATTAGCAATATTTCAGTGTATTACATCTGTGGCCGAAGATTCCCTTGGCGAAGAGGTGCAGGAGGAGGATTCTTTGGAAGTTGAAGGCCAAAACAACCCGCTTATGTCTGATGTTCTCTTGCAACTATCTAGTCTCTGCAATGCTAATTTCATCGTGAAAGGAGGAACCTGTCCTCTTGAGGGCTCCACACGGTATCGATCTGTGGTATCAGAGGATCTTGCTCTCAAGGTAACTCTCTGGCATAACAATGATTCCAAAGTGTGCCTATATGTGACTTTCATTTTGCCTTTTCTATTTGATTCATGGGTGTGAAATGACAATAGGTGGCAAAAAGCGTGAAGTTCCCTCTGGCAAAGTATGTGTATAGAAGATGATGCCATGGAGTGCGACCTCTGTGATCACTCGAGTCACTAAAACAAGAGAATGTGGATATGAAGTACTAGAATGTAATAAGTAGCAAAAATTACAATCGACGATTGAAAATGCTAAGCTCAATGTGGACGGAGCCAATCCGGAGTGCATATGAGGAGGGGAGCCATTGTTTATTCTCCAGGTTGTTCAAGGATCGGAAGGGGTAATAGCAGATCGACCCTTCTCTGACTGGTACATATGCGTAGGATCGTCAGTGAGTTTTGGTTAGTTGTAATTCATTTGTCCTTAGTGAGTGACGGACTTAAAATAGATCGGAGAGAATCAGTGAGACTAGGATGGTCGTTCTTGTGAAGTAATGCTAATTTTACTGCTTACACTAGAAAAGTTCCTCCTGGCAATTTGGACTTGCATGCTTCTTTGAGGTCACTTGTGTAACTTGTTGCTGCGACTGAATCTTCAATCCATTTACACAAATTAACTTCTGCCTGTCCAATTTACTTTAGATGGTTTATTAATCAATACTTAAGTAAACAAAAAAGGTTTATTAATATACCGCATATTTGTGTCGGGTCTTTCATCTCTCACTGCATTCCCAATCGCAATCACAAGTCAAGAACAGAATTTTTGTTTTTGTTTTTTTCTTTCAATTTCCTGCATATCGCGTCCATTTTATTTGGTGTTTGTGTTGATCTGCCCACTCATCATCATTGAATATGGAGCCGCAATAATCGATTAAGATCAAATTTATGAAGTGCTATCGGTAGAGGTACCACAGCCTAGTATCGTTGCTTTTGAAAATTACTGAGTTACTTGTCTTGGTCTTGGATAGTGTTATCCATGTAAACTGAAATTTATTACCATAGAAAATGAAAATTTTCCATGTCCCTACAGAAGTTACCTATGCATAAAAGATTATATATGTCAACACACGATCTCTTCGGCTCAAGCGATAAGCTCCTCTGGCGGTCCGCTCTACTCACCTTGTTGAAGTCCTCTTCGGTCTATATGTTTTATCACTTAAAAATCATGATTCCACATTCTGAAAAAAATATATGTGTACTTCGATTTGACTTTTATTTTGAAATATTTTGTTGAATCCAATTCATATAATTGATGCATTTTTAATCCAAGACCAAGACAAGTAACTCAGTAATTTTCAAAAGCAATAATACCAGGCAGTGGTACCTCTCTATCGACAGTAGTTCATGAATCTGATCACCATCGGCTATTGCAACTTCATATTCGATGATAAAGACCTGGCAGACCTTGCATCTATACAACACAAATACCGAACAAAAGAGGCGCGATACGCAGGAAATTAAAGGAAACAAAACAAAAAGAAAAATTCTGTTCTTCAAAGGGGCTTGCGATTGCGATTGCGATTGCGAATGGGGTGAGAGATAAAAGACCTCACCAGACAGAAGTATTGTCCGTAGCAGAGAGCTGGATCCGAGAGGGAGATGATTTTGGTGAACTATGGGCAGATGAAAGGGGTGACGAGCAGATCAAATATTAGGTTTTGCTTCTCGGCATGGATTGGGCGGACGAGATCAGATCAAATCGGCAGTCTAGTCTGCTCACCTTGCAGAAGTCCTCTTGGGTTTATATATTTTGTCACTTAAAATCAAGATTCCTCATCCTGAAAAAAAAAAAATCACATTACATCAATTGACTTTTTGATGGGAATTTATCCGAGACCAAATATCAAGCAATCAAATAGAAGATAGAAAATTGATGACACATAAGATTATTCAGGTTCATCCTAGAATAGCGCTACGTTCTGCAAAGGGATTTCACTATATTCTTCCACTCGTTATAATGATTTCTCATACAAGTATAATATATATGACATAAAAATAATGAGCCAAAATTCTAGTCTATTTGAAAGCCCTTTATCTCACAACAAATGGGCCTACTTAAACAAAAGTCTAAATTTGATATTGTGTTGGGGGTGCTGCCCCCGAGCCTCCACCCGCTCATCAAGGAGCATGGTAGCCGCCCGCTCACTGAGGAGTGGAACCTCCTCTCGCTAATCGGGGAGCAGGACCTCCGAGTCGGGGGCATTGCCTCGAACCCTCACATTCTGAGCGTAGGGGTTCCATGTCGTTGATTCATACTTCGATTCCTTAAACTCATGTGGGTATGCCCTGATGTGAGAAACAAGGGTCTCTAAAGTATTCACCAATTCCAACATTTTTATTTTGAAATATTTTGTTGAATCCAATTCATATCATTCATGCATTTGTAATTCGTACAAATTAAAAATGCTTGTGACTTCGTGACTTGTAAATATCGGCTTGACATGATATTTGTATATTTTTGAAGGAAACGTAAAGTTTACTTTTAATTATCTTTAAGTTGCAAAAAATGAACCCCATTTTTCTAATTTTTGTTTGAGCCCAAGTTGCAACAAAAGTAATTTTTTAAAAAACAGAAAAATGAAAAATTGGTAAATTGAACTTGGAGAAACCATATTTGATAACTTACGCGGTCTTCCATGAATTAGCTTCACGCGAAAGCACTGGAATTCTCGCGCGTGGGGGGGACATGAATTTTGTGTGTGTTTTCATTATAAATTAACGTTCTTGTCTCTAGCCGTTGAAGAGAAGGGCACGCCCATAGTCCACATTCGTGCCGAGAAGCAAAAACCTAAGATTTGATCTCTCACCCCTTGGATCCGGATCCCCTAGGGTGACATAAGTCATCTGGCCGTCCAATTCAAAAATAGACGGCCCAGATTGATTAATTCAAAATTTTAAAATTCCCGCAAAAAATTTTCCCCCTTTAAAAAAGTCGATGTGGATCAATCTGAGCCGTCCATTTTGAATTGGACGGAAATCATCTATATCTCTCTCGGATCCAGCTCCCGGCTGCGGACAGTACTTGTGTCTAGTGAGGTCTTTTTTCTTTTTTTTTATTATATCTCTCACCCCATTTGCAATCGCAATCGCATGTCCTTTAGGAGAACATAATTTTTGTCTTCGTTTTTTTCTTTTAATTTCCTGTATATCGCGTCCATTTTATTTGGTGTTTGTGTTGCATGGATACATGATCTGCCCACTCTTCATCATCAAATATGAAGCCACAATAGCCGATTAAGATCAAATTTATGAACCGCTATCAGTGGAGGTACCACGGCCACGCATCGTTGCTTTTGAAAATTATCGAGTTACATGTCTTGGTCTTGGATATTGTTATCCATGTAAACGGAAATTTATTACCATATGAAGTAGTCACACGTGGATATTACCACACAAAATGGAAAATTTTCCATTTCCCTATAGAAGATACCTATACATCAAAGATTATATATGTCGACTCGCAATTTCCCCGGCTCGAGTGACAAGCTCCTCCAGCGGTCCGCTCTGCTCACCTTGCAAAACTCCCCTTGGGTTTTACCTGAAGAAGACCCTCTTATCGAGTGGAAAATCGGCCTAATTAATTTCTATCCCCGCCGGCTTCAATGGAAAAATGACCCCATAAGCGAATCGACTTGCAAACGAGAGTTACTTGTCCAGAATGAAGTACCTATAAAATTTTAGCTTAAGCATGCTTAACTTGAACGACGATATTCTTTAAAGGGGTAGATTATACTATTCTCAGGTAGGAAGATTAATTATAATCGATACAGGAAGAGCGTGATGTATATTGGCAATATGTTTTCAAGTTAATTATCTTATGCCATCAGAGTTGAGGAAGCCACTTAAATCTGAAAAACTCAAAAAAGCGTTGAGTGAACAAGCAAATGTGCAGTCGGGCTCGCTGAACCCCAAGCCACGCGAGTCCACCTGGTGACCTGGCGCTGAAAGTGATCCTCTTGCTCAATTGTCCACGCACAGTTTGCTACATCGCTCAACATACCCAGCTTGCGTACCATTCGCAGATTTCCTAGAGCATCCCGTAATCAAACAATAAGTTCCGGACGTATCTCCTGGGAGAGCTACTCAGCCACCAGAAAGGAGCTTCAGGGTCGAGAAAACCACCGATGACGTACCCGGTCACGAGACATCCGGACACCACAAATGGAACGATCCCGAGCCCGGTGTCTCTGGGCAACACAACATACGTACCGCAATCAAAGGCCAGCACCATTGCGAGTATCGCGACGTACATGCTATAAGATGCGGCCTTGGCATATCTTACCCGCAGCCTATCGCTCACGAAACAAGTGTCAAACTGTAAGAACAATGCCAGGATCGAGAAACCGAACGCTGTGACGTTAGAAATCACAAAGGCTTTGAAAGCCGCCCTGCCAGCAAGAACCGCCATTCCTTGGTCCGGCCCATCGTTGTTATAACCGCCGGGCATCGTGAAGGACGCGGCAAAGGTGACTGTCGCTATGAGCACCGCCACTAGTAGCTGAAGGTCGATGATGCTTCTTTTTGAGGAACCGAAATTTTCTGGGTCCGCGGTATTACTTCCTGTAAATGTGGATGCAACTGGTGGACCCTCAACATATTGCTTGTCTAACCTCTTCTTAACATATTCAATAACCCAGTCTTGATAAAACGGCATTCCATGAGATCCTGTCAACACATGACAAACTTTTGCAGCTTGGTAGCCCACCTAAAATTGTACAGAATGTATCAATTAACAAACGGTTTTTCCCAGCGAAATACTTCAAGACTCTCACTTTAAAACACTCGAAATCCATCTATAACAAGCAGAACTCCCGGCGAGTCCTAAAACATAATGGAGAATCCATTGAATTCATCTCTTTTAGATAAGGTTGCACGAAGATAAAAAAAAACAGCAAATAGAGTTTCATGAAGTAAACAGTTACAGTTTCAGCTATCCTATACTTAAAAAAACATATTATCTATGAATTGTTTGTAGTCCTTTTCTCAGATGGAGTAGAGTGTCGGTTCTCTCTTTTACCTCAAAAAACTGTTTGAAAGTGGGCAGAAAAGAAACATAACGAATTTACCTAAATACTGTACAAAATATTCTGATTTATTGATATGAACGTGGAAAGATAGTTGTTTCAAAGTTAGAAGGCACATATAAACTTTTGGATTTGGATTCTCTAAAGTGGTTGACATATCGGCAGGAGAGCCATTTGACAGTCCAGATCTATTCTGCATTTTTCCTTCCTATTTCCTTTTCTTTTCTTTCAGTTTCTCTTCAACCATAACTTTAGAGGGACCCCACCCCAAATGTTTTGCATCGTTTGTTTGCACCTGAAATGCGTATCACCTGGGCCACAGTTTCTAATGATACTGAAGAAATTACTCTGCAAGGGCACAAATCGAGCTCTATGGTGTTCAAAGAAGCATACCTCCTCATGAGCAGAAAAGATGTCAAGGGCAGTCAAATGATCCTTATTTGTGGCCAAACGGTCCACCCTCTTGTCTCGTGCAAGTACGTAGATGAGGTTGTATTGTTTGTGAAGCGCAGCCAAATGCAGAGCTGTGTTTCCGCCAGTGTCTTGTTCGTTGATAAGATCCTCAAGGTTTGGCATCCCTAGTATGTACTTGACAGCATTTACTTGTCCACCGATAACAGCTGCATGTAGAGCCGTTTGCCCTTTGGTGTTTATTATGTCACAAGCATCAGGACAGGATTTAACAAGCGCATCGATGACATCGACGTGGCCCTGAACGGCTGCAATGTGAAGAGCTGATTGCCCCTCTTTGTCTAAGTCGTATGCAACAGAAGTGTCGTGTTGCAGGAGCAGTCGAACTTCTTTCACTTTGCCAAGGCAAGAGACATAATGAAGAGGAGTCCACCCCATATCATCTGCTTCTCTGATCACTTTTGGTCTCTCCTCCACAATTTTCCACCAACCTTTGCACATAAAGTAAGGAGAATGTCATGATCTAGACTGATTTTGGCATCTTGACATAGATATGTCATCGTACTTACTAGTCAGTGAGCAATACATTGCTGTATGAAGAGCTGTCAATCCCTTAGGTCCCTTATGAGAGGATGACGACGAGGAAGCGCCTAAAATCAGCTCAGTGGTATGAGGAAGTCCTCTACTTGCTGCAAGATAAAGCGGGGACTCATCAGCAGCATTAACAATATCACACAGTTGAGGATCTTCTTCAATCAGCAACTTCACCACCCATTGATGGCCTCCTCTTACTGCATAGTGCAGCGCGGTATCCTTATGCGAATTTGGCTTTTGAAGTAGCTCTTTGCACGCGTCAACTTGTCCCTTTTCGGTGACCCAATGCAGCGATTTTGCCAGATCAGTGAAGGCTCGAACCGCTCCCCAGTTCCCGACTTTAGCAGCAACGTGCAGGGGAGTGTCTCCTTTGCAGTTACCCTGCCAAAGAAGGGCAGGTCCCCATGGACATTGAAGCAGACGTTCGACGAAATTTACCTGCTTGTATTGAGCGGCGACGTGAAGAATGTTGTTGTCCTTTGGCGTTGTTTGGCGGAAAAGGTCCTCTTCATCTTCTGCAATGATTTTCAGGTAATCAAAGTCTCCTGATTTTGCAGCCTCATACACTTTAGGATGCATTCTCACTCTCTCGCTACGGTTCCCAGGACAAGCGAACTTATCCATGTAATCAGAGAGAAATTTCTGAGAAATTAAAGGAACATTTCTCGAGAGCAAGGCTAAAATCTAAAGGAAAAGCCAAGATCGAAACTCTTCTGCTTCACTGGTGAGGACCACCGGCACTCGTTTGCATCACGCGGTGGTCGCCGCCGCCGCGCGACATAGTGAGGGGCTGCAAGCGCTGGCAGGGGCTCGCAGATCCTTGCCCCCCGACCCTGACCCTCCTTCTCCACCTCCGATCGACCGAGCACCGTGAAACAGAAACAAAGTGTTGAGCTCAATTGAAGTTAAAGGCGCACTCAAGCTTTACCTGGAAATCAATTCGTTGTTGCTATCAGCCAACGGGGTCAGGCATAGAGCCGTCGCTCTTTTCACGCACTCTAGAAGACCAGCAAGTTCAGATCATCGGCGACGCCAGATGACCGACAAATCCCACGTGGCGATTTAAGACAGCTACGCGGAAAGACGACTTCATCAGCGGCTCCAAACGACAAGCGGCTTCAGGCGGCGGCTTTAGATGGTGATTTCGGGCGGAAAATCCGACGAATTCACTGGGCTGCTGCTACAAGAGTCGATGAAATGAGGGAGCGGGAGACAGGGATGTTGATGATGGATAGAAGCGACACTTGTGAATTTGTGAGTGAGGAGAAGGAGAGAGTTGAGACATCGGTCAGCACCGCCACTGAGCGAGGATTTAAGCCTGTGTTCGTCGTGGTTGAGAGATAGAATTCATGCCTACCCCTCGCCGGTCTTCGCCAGTCATCCGGCGGAGGGTTGTTGGCCCCCACCGGTCAAGTTGGGGCGCCTACCTCTCTGCATTCTCCCTTTTCTTTGACTTTTCCACGTGAGGGAGACGACAAAATTTGAAAGGAAACGGGGTCGTTTTCGGCATTAGTTAAAAAGTTGAGTTCATGTTAACAGCATATTTCGTCGATTTTTTTCGTCAAATCAAATCGGAGGGAGCTACTTCACTATGCTAATTTGATAAAAGCTAAGGCTTAATAATAGTTTTAAAAAATTTAGGAATTGATTGTATTTTCAAGACAATTGTTAAGGCTCCTATGATAACAAACAACAAATTCAAAAGGAATGTTCAAAAATAGTTTTAATCCATGCAGAATTCATAATCTTATTGCTCGAACTTTACCCGACGATTATAATTTCCTCTGTAACAAGGCTAGATAAATCCAATCTACCTAAAAGAAAAAATTAAAAAGAATAATGAGAAAAAGATTTTATATTTGCGGAATTCACAATCTCATACTATCAACAAAAAGTTCTCTATCGTGAGGCTCGCAAAAATTCAGTCACATAATATGATGGCCCTACCCTATGTTTTGAGTGCACTAAGTCTTAGCATTTGCCCCATTTCATCCTCTAAGCTTTATTTTGTTTAATAAAATCTTCTAACTTTTGGAGCCTGTGAGATTTTATTTTTTTAAATTTTACCTTGTGCAATCAAGAACTCTAACCTAACTCCAGATCCCACAGAGATGAGTCATTTTCCTTTCAATTCTCTCTCAACATGAGAGCTATCCTCTACCTTCTGGTAGTCTACCCAAACCCTAGAAAACCCTACAGTAAACCCTAAACCCCTTGGCCCTTGCTTTCTCGCTGGCATGGAAACCGCCTCTTCTCGTCCCATCGCTCCCCAGTGCTCCCCCCCTACCTGTAGCCATGTCCTCCTCTCCTCTGCGGGAAACCCTAGTTTTTAGTTGTTACTGTTTGAGGCATTTGTGGGCCCCTCGCCCCTCTTCTGTCTCCTTCCCCTCCCGGTGTCGACTCTATTCAACTCCCGTCATCTCGTCTTTTTGCTTCCCCCAGCTGTCATGGCCTCCTCGCGGGTCCCATTTTACCTTATGTTGTGTTATCTTCTCTAGGTCCCCACGAACTTCTTCGCCCTGCGAACTCTAGCCCGTTAGCTATGGATTATAATCAGCGGATGAATGCCCAAAAACAGCAATAGTCGATAAGGTGGTCACAACAGAAAGTCTTAAAGAAGGTGAACGCACAGTTTTTGGTCAGCTATACGGAAGTCCCGAGGTAAACTTTCAAGCATTCCAGTCAACCATGAAGAAAGCTTGGAAAACGGACAAGGTTGTATGCACTCACCTTGAAATGGGTATTTTCTCTTTCATCTTCGAAACTGTGGAGGAAAAAAAGAGGATTCTAGAGACCGGTCCGTGGTCCTTCTCTCGCCACCTGTTGGTATTGACCCCCTGGGAACCGAACTTCGTCCCTCAGTGTACCCCCTTTGATAAATGCGCTTTCTGGTTACATATCCTAGGGATCCCTGTGGAAGGCAGAAAACATGAAGTGATTAGTAGCATTGCGGAACAAATAGGGAGAGTCAAAGATGTTAAAATCGAGACTAAGGGATTTGCCGCTGTGGCGATATGTAAGGCTAAGGTAGAGCTGGATTTAACGAGCCATCTGGAATCAGGCATTATCTACAGCTACAAGGGGAAAGAACTCTGGGTGGATTTTCGGTACGAAGACTACCGACCTTCTGTTTCTCATGCGGAAGGATAGGGCACTACGCCCAAAACTGCAAAGAAATCCCTTATAAGGAGGAATGCTTTTCCAAAAATGAGGATTTTTTCTTCGGCTCTTGGCTGAAAACTGAATCGAATACTCACAGTCCATACTGTAAAGCCTTTTATGAGGCAAAGCTAGAGGAGTATATGGAAGAAGAAGCCAATCTCGAAAGCCCAGAAATTCCAGCTCAGCCCGACACACATCAGGGGAAGACAGGGGAGAAGGAAATGGGGGGAGGATTAGGCGAAGAAAGAGGCAAGAGGAAGATGAGCGAGATCGAAGACCTTACCTCGGAAGAAGTGCTACCACAGGAGGCTGAAAGGTCAGCAAGAGGAAGTCTTCTGTCCCTAGAACTCCCTTCATTCCATGACAGCAATGCTCTGAGGAAAAACCACAAAAAAAAAGGTGGTAGGGACTCAAAGAAAGGCAGGAAATCTAATTCTAAGTATGGACAGCTTAACCAGATTATGCTACTAGATGAGACAAACCTCATGGAAACGCCGATTGTTTCAACTGAAGAAGAAAACCTACGGGCTTTGGTGGCTTGCCCTAAAAAGCCACCGGGTTACAAATGACCATCCTAGTGTGGAACTGTCAAGGGCTGGGTAACCCCTTGACGGTTCAAGCACTTCGAGCCATTTCGGCTCAAGAAAGGCCCAACTGCATTTTCTTGTGTGAAACCAAAAATCAAGAAGGAGTGGTTAGTCGGGTGAGGAGAAGCTTAAAGTTCCAAAATCAAGTGGTAGTGAATCCTATTAGTATCGGAGGGGGTTTGGCTCTACTTTGGAAGGACGAGGTATCAGTGGAGATTTTTACAGCAACTAGCAACCTGATAGACATGCGATTCGAAGACCCAGTGCAGGGGGAACCTTTTAGATTGACTTGTGTTTATGCTCCAACATCTTACCAAGAGAGGGTGAAGGTATGGGACCAAATTAGACACATAGACTCTGCTAATAACCTCCCTTAGATCTGGGCAGGGGATTTCAACGAGACACTTTATGTATGGGAAAAGGTGGGTAGGAGGGGGACGGATAACTTTCGGATGCAGTCTTTTAAGGAGCTCTTACAAGATTGTGGAATGATGAATTTAGAGAGCAAAGGATGTGCGTTTACCTGGTCCAACAATAGAGAAGGCGACGACCTAGTGAAGAAGAGACTTGACAGGACCATCTGCAACTTAGCTTGGAGAGTGTTGTTCCCAGAGGCAGAAGTCTTTGCCTTGCCTGCTATTGGGTCTGATCACAGTCCAATCGTGCTGAACCTGAAACCAGAGAAAGTAAAGCGTAAGAAAGTATTCAAATTTGAAACGTTCTGGCTTGAAAGTGCTGAATGCGGTCGCATTGTCAAGGAAATATGGGATGATTTAGAAGGGGAAGGAGCGGACTTAGCGACTAGATTAAAGGCTGTTGCTGCAGCCCTGGGAAAATGGAGCAAACAAACCTTCCCTAATAGCCAAAGTCAAATTCAGAAGCTTCAAGCTGACCTCCAGAGACTCACAAACGCTCAAAACCCAACAGCGGACCGAGAAACCGAGAGTGAGATTCGGGATCAAATCCAGCAGATGTGGCAACGGGAAGAAATGTACTGGGGATTAAGATCTAGAATAAACTGGCTGAAGTGGGGGGATAAAAACACTAAATTCTTTCACGCAACAACCATTCAAAGGAGACAGCGCAACAGAATCTCAATGCTGAAAGGGATTGGCCAAGAAGATTGGATTAAAGACCTCTCGGCTTTAAAAGAAATGACCTCAAAATTTTTCAGCGAGTTATACACCTCTGGGGGCCCCCGAAACTTCCAACCGGTGCTAGACCAATGCCCTACGATAATACCAGAGGGCATGAACGACGAACTATCAGCGGATATATCCTTTGACGAGGTCAAAAGAGCAGCTTTTGAGTTGGGGGCAGAAAAGGCTCCAGGGCCAGATGGGCTGAATGGTATATTCTACCAAAGGAATTGGGAAAATTTAAAACAGGGCATATACGAGGAGATCGGCAACTTCTTTACATATGGTGTTATGAACCCAGAGCTTAATACCACCCATATCACCCTCATCCCTAAAGTAAAAAACCCTGAAAGACTTGACCAATTCCGACCCATTAACCTTTGCAACTTCTCCTATAAGATCATATCAAAGGTGTTAGCTAACAGGCTGAAGAGGTGGCTTCCAGAAATCATAGCTGAGGAGCAAAGTGCGTTTGTTGGTGGGCGGCAAATACAGGATAACATCCTCATTATTCAAGAGGTATTGCACCACTTGAGAGTCAAAAAGAAAGAAAAGATTCAAAGGTATCCTTAAACTGGACATGAGGAAAGCATACGATAGGGTTGAATGGGACTTCCTAGAAGCATGTCTTCTAAAGCTGGGATTGAGTCCAAAATGGGTTGATAGAGTAATGGCCTGTGTTAAATCAGCATCTTTTAGTGTCAAATTTAATGGCGAGCCCCTCCCCTTTTTCAAACCTTCGAGGGGCCTTAGACAAGGAGACCCTATCTCCCCTTACCTATTCATCCTCATGGCGAATACTCTCTCAGCTTTGATGAAGAAGGCTGTGAACGAAGGGTCAATCAAAGGGATAAAACTTAACAGGAACTGCCCTACGCTCTCTCACTTGCTTTTCGCCGATGACTCTATCTTCTTCCTGGACGGGAAACTGGTGGAATGTCAGAATTTAGCTATGATTCTGAACCGGTACTGTTTTGCATCAGGGCAGGAGATAAATCTAAACAAATCCGGACTGTTCATGGAGCCAAACAGCCCCATACAACTCCAAAACAGCCTTGCAAACGCGCTCAGAGTACCTATTGTGGAGAAAGCAGGGAAGTATTTGGGGCTGCCCTCTGACTGGGGAGATACAAAGAAAAACATGTTCTCATGGATAAATGCCAGGGTGGATTCAAAACTTGAAGGCTGGAAGGAAAACCTATTCTCTAAGGCCGGGAAAGAAACCTTAATTAAAGCAGTTGTGCAAGCCATCCCCCAATACGCTATGTCAATTTTCAAAATCCCCATTTCTGTCTGCAAGTCTATAGAGAGGAAAATATCCCAATTCTGGTGGAAGAACAGCAAGTCGAAAGC
The DNA here is from genome assembly GCA_016432845.1 of Psidium guajava. Taxonomy (NCBI): domain Eukaryota; kingdom Viridiplantae; phylum Streptophyta; class Magnoliopsida; order Myrtales; family Myrtaceae; genus Psidium; species Psidium guajava. Next base: position 11,377,517 of record CM028232.1, read on the forward strand.
TGGCCTGCATTGGAGACGGTGGGAGCTGCTAAAGACAAGGAAAGATGAGGGGGGCCTTGGTTTCAAGGATATGGCAACCTTTAATAAAGTGCTACTGGGAAAGCAGGCTTGGAGACTAGCGCAGAGACAGGAAGCCTTATGGAGCAGGACTCAAAAGGGAGTTTATTTCTCGAATTGCAACTTCCTACAGGCTGAGAAAGGCTCTAGACCCTCCTGGGGATGGCAGAGCATTATCCATGGTAGGGAGACTTTTTCAGGTCTAGAAAGGTGGACTATTGGTAATGGGAAATCGGTATATATCAGGGAGGACCGCTGGCTAGAGCGAGGAATTATTCATGGTCCAGCAAACAAAAATGATCCGGTGAAAGTCTCAGAACTGTTGGTAGAGGAAACAGCAGCATGGAATGCTAAGCTAGTCGCGCAGCTGTTTGACGAAGAAACCACAAAAGAAATCCTTTCGATCCCCTTAAATGCTCAACTAGGCGAAGATAAACTGAGATGGACTAAAAACCAGTCTGGGGAGTACTCGGTGAAATCAGTCTACAACAACATCAGAGGCTCTGAGGCCAACCAGATCAGAAACGAGACTTCTACTTCTTTCCAACCGTCTCGTAAACTATGGAACGGCATTTGGAAAACCCATATTCCCCCAAAGATCAAGAACTTCCTATGGAGTGCAGCCCAGAATGCCCTACCCTCGAGAGAAAACCTTTATCGTCGAGACATTATCCCCCACCCCCTTTGTCCCATCTGCAACCTCTACGAAGAAACTATTGAACACACCCTTCTCTCTTGCCCCTGGACGCAGCAGGTATGGAATCACTTACTCACCGAGAGAGAGAACCGTCCTCACCTTCGGATGGATGCTTGGCTCCAAGCGAGACTTGAAGATCCCGACCCTCAGCCTTCCTTTGAGTTGATTGCCTACACCCTTTGGAGTATCTGGAAGTCAAGAAACAACCTGGTGTTTAGAGGTCAAAAACCTAGAGCGGAAGCTCAAATCGGGGAGGCGAAAAGCACTCTAGAGAGCTATATCAAGTGGAACCCGAAAAATCTCAGCCACACCTCAAACGGAAGCTCCTTACCTCTCGGATGGAAACCACCGGGCGGAGAGACTCTGAAACTCAACATTGACGCTTCAGTCAAAGAAAGGGAGGCGGAAGGAGCAATTGCCGGAGTACTCCGAGATCACCGAGGGCTCCTCTTGGACGGCTTTGCGGAAAAAATCAGATCTTGTAACCCCTTAGTGGCTGAAGCTAGATCCGTGGTTGCAGGTTTTCGCTTTCTCGGCAGCAAAAAGGAGATCTCAGACTGGAAGCTTCGGGTAGAAGTGGAGTCAGACTCCCTTGGGGTCATCCGTGCGGTCAAAGGAGAAACCTCTCTGTTCTGGGAAGCAGAATCCCTCCTGATTGAGGCCCAACGTTTTTTGGCCCAATATAGCAACATTTCCGTGGCCCACTGTAGGAGAGAGGCTAATAGAGCCGCCGACTGGGTGGCTAATTCTCTAAGAGCCGATTCACTCCCGGCCCTCTGGGTTTCCTACCCTCCGCAACCTCTTTTGGATTTTCTTTCGGTTGATACTCCTAATCCGAGCCGCCTTGTAAGCAACCCTTTGAATCAGTAATGCTAGTATGCTTTTTTCGACCAAAAAAGAAATCGAGAACTCTAATTTTGTCATTTTTGCAATCAATTTTTTCATCAATCACTCTCACTGAACCTTCAAATCAATTAATGAGGCAAAGTTAATTGAGCAGCTTTTGATTTGAAAATACGAAACATTAAAATCATAGTATGCAACTTTTGAAGAGAGTATGAATGACCGTCGTCACTTCAACATCAACTCTCTGAAGATTGACATCGTGACCTCCACCGACCCTCAAGGAATTCATGGAGAATTAAAAGCAACGACAGTCAGCGGGTTGAAAAAGTCAATAATTGCATTTCAATTTTTCAAGAGCAGCCACGCCACGTACGCAATGACGAGAATGGTCCATAAAATAAAATGATAATTGACCAAAAGGTCTTTTCCTCACTCTCGCGAGAATATATGATAAAAGTTTACATATCACATGGTCCGAACGAAGTGCCTCGTTCAAAAAGGGTTTCTCAGCAAGACAAATCGTGGACTTTCAAGAAAAAAAAAATTGGAAAATCCTCTAGGGTATTCTAGAAAGATTCTAAAAGCGGGCAAAATGGAAATTACATACTTCTATATTTATTATGGGTAGGTAGTAATTAGGGAGATGCAATCTCCACCGTTTGAAAAATGAGAAATCAATGGTTTTCATTGTGTTAAGTCTTCATATATAAGGGGTGCTTGTCCTCTCTTTTGTATCATATGAGGAATACGATACAAAGCTTCTCTCTAGTTTTCCTCTCTAGAGTTTTTGTGAGTTGAGCGAGAAAAAGGCTTATTTAGGAAAAAGGCCGATTTAGGAAGAAGTTCCTAAGGCCGCACAAGCGATTGAGCGATTGTGTCTTGAATTAATCGTCTCGTCACACATAAATCTAGTCAATGTGGATTTCTCAAATCCCCAATTCTAAAAATTGTCTCCTTCCTCATGGATACACAAAATATATGTTTTATCACTTATAAATTATGATTTCTCATTTTTAAAAAATATATGTGTACTTTGATTGACTTTAATTTTAAAATATTTGGAATCCAATTCATATAATTCATGCATTTTTAATTATTTAAATTAAAAATACTTATGATTTCACGACTCGCAAATATCGACTTTACATGATAGATGTATTTTTGATAGAAACGTAAAATGTGCTTTTACTTTATCTTTAAGTTGCAAGAAATAAACTCAAATTTTCTAATTTGCCCAAGTTGCAACAGAAACACGGTAGGGATCAAACACTAAGGATTTGGAATGTGCTAGGTTTTTCGAAAGCCCCAAAACCAGCCTCAAGGCGTTTTGCTGGCTTTCGCCAAACGAAAAGTCAAAGATAGTATCGTCCATAATTTTTTTTCCCACTAGATGTGTAGTCACATCGGCGGTATGATCAAACACTAAGGATTTGGAATGTGCTTGGTTTTTCGGAAGCCTCAAAACCAGCCTCAAGGCGTTTTGCTAGCTTTCGCCAAACGAGAAGTCAAAGATATATGGTCCATAAATTTTTTTTCCCACTAGATGTGTAGTCACATTGGCGGTAGGGATCAAACACTAAGGATTTGGAATGTGCTTCGTTTTTCGGAAGCCCCAAAACCAGCCTCAAGGCGTTTTGCTAACTTTCGCCAAATGAAAAAACGAAGATATATCGTCCATAATTTTTTTTCCCACCAGATGTGTAGTCACTAATGCTTGACATACAATTTGTGAATTCTAAGTTTTGTATAAATCAAAGTACTTTCCTGCACTTTCATTATAACTTCTTCAGAGATGAACCCCCAACACAACTCAATCTGAAAAGTAAAACATGCTAAACCTAAGGACAGAACACTAAGAATGGTTCGTCGCGTGTTTATATTAACGTACAAATGAGGTACCATGTTTTCTCAAGTAATAATAGGCTCAGGGAAGGGGAGACTGAATAGGTAATTAAACTTGTTAACTCAGGTATTCGACAAGGTACAACAGATTCCCGCAGCTAGCAAGCTAAGCCAACTGCATCTAGTCGTTAATGCATGGTCAGATCCTGTGCTACAAAATTTACTCGGGGACATACTAAACCCGTCAACCCCATTGCTTGAGGAGAAGGCCTTCCAAATCTCCAAACACGAAATGCCTCTAGGTATTGATCGGGACGAAAGAACCTCAAGCTTGAAATCTTTGTTCTTCAACTTCCCTTCTTTATCCTGCACTTTCCGTTTCCTCTTTTTCTCGTTCTACATCAATCCATCTCATCATTAGATCATTTACAAAACTCCGAATGCAAATGGAACGATTGTGAAAGACGAATCATGGACATGAAATGGCAGGGAACTTCGTCAACAACGTCAGTCAAACATTAGGGGTGCTGATACAACCGGCATGCGAGAAAAATACGGTAAAATTAGATATTTGTTCTGAACTGTCAATACATCAACACACTAGTTAACTGTCAATACATCAACACACTAGTTAAGGTAAGGTCAGGGATGGAGTGTGTTCTACTGTCAAACGAAAAACAACTGAATAATTATCAATTGGCCCAAAAGAAGAGAAGCACTCTTGATGATTTTTCCACTCGACCACTTCATGCATAAGCAAGCAAAACGACCACGGGAACAAAAATGGAATTAAGAGGTACGAATGTGTACAAAGATTTCAACAACTAGTAAACAAAAATGGAGGCACTTTTGATGGCACATCACACTGCACTGACACTTCCAAGAAAGACACTCGCACATATCGATCTAAGAAGCACAACCAAGAGCAATCTACACTTAAGAGTCCAAACTCATATCCCTCTAAGAAGATGGGTTGCTCCCAACCCCATCCATCCAAAAAAGGACTTCAGTTACAGGTTGGTGCATTAGGTTATCACTCATGTTTCTCCTTCCAAAGCTAGTTCTACAAATTTTACTTTGATTTGCCACATGACATGTCACTATGTACAACTAGTAAACAAATATGGAGGCACTTGAGATGGCACATCCCACCTCAAATTGTTTCCCTTCGACATATGGGTAGCCATGCGTGGTTAGCTTTGGCTTTGTTTGGTACTTGAAGAGTGCATCATGCGGAACCTACTTAAGAGGGAAAATCAGCCTCGCAACTAACGCTAAAATGCACATAGCAGCCACAAATCTCAGGCTGCTAGGCAACATAACTCAGGATATGGGACGAAAAAACAAAAGGTTTATACAAAAGTGGTTAACCTGATAATCGATATCCATTTTCCCCATCTTCGGCTGCATGCGCTCACGTTGCTTTTGCTTCAATTTCTTACTATCTTCTTTCTCAGTGTAAGTCTGCATTGCAGCCACAACACAAGAATGCACCGCGAATAGCATCCATAAGTAGCGTATGCCGCCGTGCACCCACAATGGCGAGCATCTGAGAGAGAGAGAGAGAGAGAGCTCAGTTACCAAATAAAGGCTTGTCCAAAACCAGATGCTCCTTCAGAGAAAATATGTCCAGTAAACTACAGAAAACGAAACTAGACTTAACATCTCCATCTCGCGGTCATCAAAAGATTGGGAAGAAACAGAGTCAAGCTTGAAAATAATCAGACAATCAAATACAAGCTTTCCCCTCCCACCATCTCTCTTCTTCCTAGACATACCCAGTACATTGGATGAGAGAGAGAGAGAGAGAGAGAGAGAGAGAGAGAGAGAGAGATTGAAGCTGGAGCTTAGAGCACGGATAATTGTTGATCACTCATTTGGAGCGAGAGCCCATTGATCTCATTGTTGTGCCGGACAATGATATCGTTTCGATTTGAAAGTAGAGCACGGATAACGTTGGCTTTAAAGGATGAATTACCCAGTAACCTTCTGTCTGGGTGTAAAACCGGTGTCAAATTAAAGTACCCGATTAGCAATTAATTAGTTCATTGTATTGATCCATAAACAACAAGGCTCCCTTTTTTTTTTTGCGGAAAATGTGATGTTTCTGAAAAACATTTTTCGGTAAGTCATTTTTCAAAAAAATATCAATATTTTCCGATATCATGCTGAAACTTAAAAGAAAATTGAAAAATGTTTTCTGCCATTTGGTATGAAAAATTGGATTTTCCTTCATGCATGCACTCCTTTAAAAAGTTTTTAAATTTATTTTAACTTCCTTTTCTTTAATTCTAATCTTTATTTTCTTTTTCCCCCTTCTTCTTCAGCCCAACAAAGGAAGAAAGAATATAGAAAATAAAGAACAAATATTATAAAAAATGTGAAAACAAAAAGAAAGAAAAAAATAAAAACGAAAAAAAATAAAAGTAATGCGAATGACCGGAGGTACGAATGATGAAGGGAAATGTTTTCCTTTTATCAAATGATGAAATCATTCTAAAAAAAAAATTTCTTCACTTTTGAAAGTGTTTCTTTTTATAGGTGGAAAATATTTTTCTTAACTCATTTGTGTTCTCTCAACCGAATATTGGAAGATCCAGATAATATTTTCTTGAAAATTATTTTTCGCGAAACACATCGAGCCTAAGTTGTTGTATCGAAACAAACATATCCCATGTCGTAATCGCATATTCAATTACACATATTTTATGTTGCAAAGATATTTAGAAACCAACCTAATTAAGGCACTATAAGCTCATCCTTGCTCTTTTCAGTTAGGTAATTTTTGTGCTTTACTGAATTGACCTTCGGGATTTGCAACAGATTAATCAATGAAGCTACGGAAATAATCCAATGCAGCCGGCATTAAACTCTCAGTGTCATTTTTTTACAGGTGAACAGAGGCTAGGCCAGCCACCCTACCACCCTGGTCCGTCAGATCCCCCAAGCTCTGGCTGGACGGGACATCCCTGTTTCCGCATGGCAGCCCCATTTAGTGTTGCTGTTTTTATCCTAACATCACTCAGAACTTTGATCAATCCAACTGCATAAAAAACAAACTAGTCCATGATTTTCCATTTTCTGCAAATTTGTGCATAAAAATTTCGTATGTCAACCTTGGCTATTCTCGATCCTCAGCTATTTGAACTTTTGTCAAAAGACTCGTGTTAATGGAGTTTCCGCAGTCCTTGAAGTGAACAAAAACTACAAAACCCACCCATGCCAACTCAAAACGATCGACCATTTTAATCATCACCCGAACCAATTCGACACGAAATCCCGTAGGGTTGAAAAATATGGAAACTTCCTTGTTTGTTCCTTGATTAAGAGAAAAGTGAATCTCGATTGATCTTTCACGTGCCTACGTACGCATGGACAGCCGACTAACTTTATCATTGTAATGTCATATTAGGTTTCACGTACCTATGCACACAAAGGAGCAGGGTGAAATGAGTACTCAACCGGTCTTTGAGGGTCAGAAAACACTAAACTCGGATCCTGTCTTCCAATTTTGCTGTACTTGGAAATCCTACCACAAAAAGTCATGCCCATCTCATCTCGCAGATGCATTACATTCGATCATTTAGTTCTTAGTTTCGGATAAGGATCGGAAATGGTGCTCGAGAGACTGCTTTCATAAGCATGCAAGATGTCAATCGTCGATCCAAGGATCGAGAGCCCTACTTCTACTTCATGCATCATTTGTCATCTATTTTCTTAAAATGGGTCAGTCCAGGTGGGTAAGGCCTTGAAGTTAAATTTCAAGCCCTCATTTTTAATTTAAATTTTTTTTTGAATGAAAATATTCTTGATCAGCCGAAAAATATAACCCAGCCGGAGAGGTGAGGCCCTTATTTGAAATAGTAATAGCCTGACGAATGATGCACGAAGTAGAAGTAGGTTAATTAAAATTAATTAAAATTTAGGTTAAAATTTTTTTGAACGAAAATATTCTCGATCATCTGAAAAATATAGCCAGCCGATGAGATGAGGACCTTATTTGAAACAGTAATGGTCACTTAAGGTCCTTATCTAAAATAATATTTACTTTAGACTTTTATTTCAAATAAATGAAGACGCTTCGAGTTCTTATTTATTGCATGCACTTTTTAATCTTTTAATACGTTTTCCTCTTTGCAAGATTTTTGGCCAGGATAATTATTGTGTTCCCCGCCATGAAAAGATATGTGCGCCGTCGGATCATCATGTAAAACGAGTAACAACCCTAATCTCTCGTACTGAAACTGTCAGTCAAGTCATCAAAAACCTGATCAACAAATGGAAACGATGTAAATTTCATTTTTCACAAGTTGTGCCTAGTCTTGCAAAACCAGCACGGTATGCATCTTTTGTGTTGACAATGGCGAGCATGTCATGGACTTCTTATCACTGTAGTTTTGAAATTCATGCGGTCAAGATTTACCTTATTAATAAGTCAACCTAAACCTAATATGACATTACAATAATAAAACCAGGAGAAAAAAAGCGACCCTTTTCAAAAGATGTCTCTGTCACAAATATTATAAAAAAACAAAGAGTTCAGTTCCGGAACTAGTGCCCGCCCATGATGCTTTTGCCGCTCGACAGTTCTTCAAACTCAAGGCGATTCTCGTCATGATTTAAAATTGTCTTTCTGTTGATATAACGAGCGAAGTGAGCGAAAAAAAAGAAGATAGTTAGACTATCGGAGGTAGGGGCGGAACTTGATGTTGCTTTCTTACTCGGACTAAGGCTAAGAAAGGCGGGATTAAATTCCATTCGAAATCATTGATATTGATCCTCAAACTGCAAAGGAACCCGCTTGCACATGAATGACTTCAACCTAGGCAAGATTTTACTTGTTGGTTTATTCATCATTCAATTCACAACGATTAGAATGAAAGCCTGGTACTTTTTACCTACTTGAACGAGATTGAAAACTACCATTCCGTCAAATTGGAAAAGGATTCTTTTTAATAAATGCTAGGATTTAGCCGGGACCCAAGTCAAGTTAATAAAAAGTCAAAAGGATCCAACAAAATCGAAAACCTAATGGCTGAGGAAAAAAAAAAAAAGGTAGAAGATGGGCTTTTTCATGCGGAAGAAACGTCATTGATTTGATTTTATTTGAATTCACAAATCCAAAAATTCTCCAGAAATTCCAGTTACGGCCGCACCAACTCCTCGTCAACCCCTGACCACATCGTTGGTGTCTCGCCGTTGATTTTCCCAAGTGAAAAAAGGTTGTAATTATTCGATTGCTCGGAAATGAACGGCGGAGCTTTGAGGGAATGGGTTTTTTCTTTGTCTTTCTGGGACTTTTTTTTTTAAACAATATTTGCATGTATGGTTGACCTTGTCATTTTTTTTTTGACAAGAAAGATTAGGATTGGAATGGGTTCGAACCTCGCTAGGTGTCGGTAATTTAAGCGGAGGGTCGTGGTGGTGGAATGCTGCGCTAGCCCTTCCGAAGGATTAGTCGAGGTGCGCGATCCGTACGGATGCTGGCCCGGACACCTTCGATACAAAAAAAAAAGATCAGGACTGGAATCCCGGAGAGAAAAGCACGGATTTTGGACCATGGGAGTATTTGACCTTTAAAAAGAAAAGAACAATAATTTCATAAAAGTCCCTGTACTTCAACATATTTCAATTAAATGCTGTTTGTCTTCTATCATTTTGAAATCTTGAGACAGGACGTTGTTCTACCAAATATATTTGGGTGCTCTCTTAGTCAATACATCGTATTGACCATTGAGATACAGGTTATTGCGTTAAGGATTTCATTGATTATCAATGTAGGGTCAAATTAAAAGAATAATAATCTTTCTGAGTTAGAATTAGGAAAATCCGAATTCAAGGTATATTCAAAAGTTACAAAGGATATTTGTATTTTGTTTCGCGATTATTAGAACAATCATTTTAATGCTTACTAGGGGTGCTCAAATCTAACCCAAAGCTCAAAAGCTAATTGAAAACCCATCTACGGGGCATCAACTAATTGATTTCTTTAGAAATAAGTGTACCAGAATGATTAAAATTTATTTCAATAGTGCAATCGAATTCTAAAAACTTTTAAAATTTTGGCTTATTTATTTATTTATTTATTTTTGTTTCATTTTGTTCTCTATTTTAGCATGTGTTTTTAAAATTATAGCATTTTTGAAAGTTTAACTAAATTTAGTATTTGAACCAAGACAGCATTGGTTTAATCTCATCCTTCACGACTTCAATTTATTTTTATGTCACGCAACATAGAGAAAAAAAAATCACATCACTATTTTCTATTAGTCAAATTAGACAAAATTGAAGAAAGGGCTCCATTGTATCAATTTCATAAGTTTAATGACTTGATCATATTTTTTAAAAATATAATAATTTAAAAAAATGCACTTATCCCATTTCCTTTTTTCTCCAGGGGTCAGGCAAGTTCTTCACCTTGGGTCTAGGAAGTTTGAAATGATCGGATTGACCTAAACTAAATTACAAAAATGAAAAATAACTAACAATGTCGTATGGTGAGATCGAATATAGAAAAGTGACTCGACACATGCCAAATATAAATTTTTACGCTAAAAATGCACTGGATTGCCTGCGCTACCGACACCAAAACAGGAGTTATATGCCTCTTCCTAGTGTATTTGCATTGATTTTGATGTAGATATTTGTATTATGATCTTTTCTTCTTTTTGTCCTGTTTCGAATTTGACTTTTAGTCGTCTTACACGTTTCCAAATATAGATAGATATTTGCCTATAACTTTGCATGTACTAGTACATTTTTAAAATTTGAATCATTTTTTTTTTTGGATGCCCAATCTAGGGGGAGGGAACACATTTGCTATGACATCTTGAAGTTTCATCATTTTCTGATATTATTTAGGATATTAAGATGATAACCGATTTGCATGAATTATTCGATAAATTCGACAAACTATGACCTTATCACTAATTTGTTAACTGGGGAAAAGTTTATGAAAACTTTGTTTCGAGAGCTATGCAATATATAAAAATGTGAATTAATAGATGGGTATGGAGGGGTCACGTAGAGTCTGCATTGATGAAAATGCATCGAGGATTTATCAACATTACTTGTTTTATAGATGGTCAACCTATTGGTTTCCGCGATATCCGAGTACACCGTGCTTGCAAAAACAAATAAACCAGTAAAATGATTTTACTAATTTTAATATGTATAAATAAAAAAAAGTTAAAGTTGGCAAAAATTGATATCAGCATAAATATATTCAAATAAAAAATTTATCATAATAGTGCGCTTATAATTTTAACCGTAAAGAATCAACGGACATCATCGAATTGGCTTTCATCTATCTTTGATTGTGCTTAAGCAAAAAAGAAAATTTTAAAGGAGATTTTCTTTTTTTGCGCTATTGCTTCGACTGTTTGTAGAGCGACTAAAATTGAGAGGTGATAAATAAAAGCCGAGCGAACCAGGAAAATAGAAAAGGAAAGGAAAGTAAACCAGGAAAAATGCGATATATATTATATGAAGGCAGGGCATTTTCATCAACGGCTCTTCAGGGTTTGAACGAGGAAAAGACAAGCAAAACCCTAAGATTGATCTGTCCCCCTTTCATCTCTCTCGCTCTCTGCAACTCTCTCTCGCTCGCTCAGGATCCAGCTCTCTGCATTTTCTAGGGCGCCTTCAGATCCAACTCTCCGCGGGCGATTGAATCGTGAAGCGCAGGCTGCGCGAAACTAAAACCCTAGTTTTCGATTTTTCGAATTTCCCTTTTTTTTCTTTTAATTTCCTGCGTATCACCTTTCTTTGTTTGGTGTTTGTGCGATGCAGGATCAATCTCGTTACCGCCTTCCACAAGAGTTTCTGCAGAGGAGGAATTCTCGAGAAAACGTAAGGATTCTGTGGTCGCGTTGGAGTATAATCGATTTTAAGGTATAATCTTTTCAGTTCTGTTAATAAAGTCTTGTCCGTGACAACCAACCAGCTGGACCGATTCATACCGAATCGATCGGCTATGGATTTCGGGTATGCGCACTACATGCTGACCGAAGGGAGGCAGGGGAGGGAGAATCCGGCCGTGATTTCCCCGTCAAGAGAGGCGTACCAGATGCGACTGGCTGAAGCACTCGGCATGAACCGGACTAGAATCCTCTCCTTCAAGAACAAACCCCCGGCCCCCAACTGGGCAGAGTTGATCCCGCATCAACTCACTTCTCCTCCGCCTGCCAAGCCAACGAAACCCCGCCGGTACATTCCTCGGGTAAGATTACTTTTTTGTTTTAAATCGTCTTTATTATCTGTTTCTCATGAGGTGGTCTGGTGGCCCTTAAGCGTTTAACTTGGTTGATCTTCTTATTAACAGACCCCAGAGAGGACATTGGATGCCCCCGACATTGTGGATGACTACTACTTGAACTTGTTGGACTGGGGTAGCAGCAATAAGCTTTCAATTGCCCTGGGGAATACAGTTTATCTCTGGAATGCTTCAGATGGTTCTACCTCAGAACTTGTGACCATCAACCAAGAAAACTGCCCAGTTACCAGTGTCAGCTGGGCCCCAGATGGTCGCCGCATTGCCGTCGGCTTGAATAATTCTGAAGTCCAGTTACTGGATTCGACTAATAATAAACTGGTCAGTGGTTTTCTCACCATGAAATTTTGTATGTATAATCGTCTCGTGAAACCTGCCTGATAAGTTGTCGTGGTCCCAATTTGGTTAAATTTTTCATTGCAGCTGAGGACTTTGAGAGGTGGCCACAGATCTCGGGTTGGGTCTCTGGCATGGAACAATGACCTCCTTACAACAGGAGGTCTTGATGGACGGATCGTCCATAATGATGTGCGAGATAGACATCCAATCGTTGAGACCTACAGGGGTCACACCCTGGAGGTCTGTGGGTTGAAGTGGTCAGCCTCAGGCAAGCAACTAGCGAGCGGAGGGAACGATAACATAGTCCACATTTGGGACAGGTCCATGGCATCTTCCAATTCACGCACCCAATGGCTTCACCGGCTCGAAGAGCACACAGCCGCTGTTAAAGCCCTTGCCTGGTGTCCCTTCCAGGGGAATTTGCTGGCTTCCGGTGGAGGTGGAGGTGATCGGACCATAAGGTTTTGGAACACCCAGACTGGCGCGTGCTTAAACTCTCTGGATACAGGTTCCCAGGTCTGTGCTCTGCTATGGAACAAGAATGAGAGAGAGTTGCTTAGCTCTCATGGATTCGCTCGTAATCAGCTCACTCTTTGGAAGTACCCTTCAATGGTAAAGATTGCAGAGCTGACTGGTCATACTTCTAGAGTGCTTTTCATGGCCCAGGTACCTTTGCAAATTCACTACTTTCTGGTTCTAGGAAATGCATTTCTGCATTCTCTGTTTTCCGATAAGATTTAGATCCTCCTCAAATAGTAACAAATTGTCTCTTTCCTGTCAGAGCCCCGACGGTTGCACTATAGCATCGGCAGCAGGGGATGAAACACTGCGGTTTTGGAATGTATTCGGTGTTCCGGAAGTGGCTAGACGAGCTCCAAAGCCTAATCCAGTGCCTTTTGCTCACTGGAATTGCATTCGCTAAATGGAAAGTCACCACTGCAAGTGTTGGCTTTTTGTTTAGCTAATGGAATTCCATTGATGGGTGCTCGAGACAAAATATATGTTCCCGGGTGCATACCATAATTTAATTTTATTTTTTTTCCAATGGATGTACCATGTATTATTTTTCGTGAATTTTAACTAGTTTTACTCTTCTTCTCAGAATCACAGCTACTCGTCATGTTCAATTCTTTTTGTTCCCTAGTGATCGATTGCATGCATTATGAACTTCCAAAGTTACCCGCCAAACACAGAACCAGCAAGATTTGTATAGTTCGGCACCAAGAACACACGCTTACAGTAACTTGTGAATAAAAACATCACCATCACCCAACAGAGAACTTAATATAAAGTTCTATTGAAGCGGATGGGGGATAGAAATCTGCCTTCAGTGTAGTATGATTGACCTAAATTGTGAAGCAACCCACCATCGGAAATCAAATAATTGCAGATCAAGTGAATTGTCGTCGCATGTACTGTATGTATCTTGGTGTACGAAAACAGGTCCCTGAGTACTCTGTGGTGGAAACCGGGGCCGTCCCAAAGCAATGTCCTCCAACACCTTGATTAGAAGCAGAGGTAACCCCATAGCAATCCATCATCCTTTGCCGAGTTAGGAAGAGATAATGTAAGATCCCAAGGGAAACACTAGCGAGTGATGATAGGATAGCACCTGGTTTGACGACATAGCAGCAGTAGTTACCCAAATAGATGCTGTCTTCTCTTCACCATGTTGATCATTGAAGCAACAGAAGAAACGCTATGATAAATGTTAGCCTGCATTACGTGAGTACATGATACGTCTATTAGCCATTCGTTCAGTCAAATGTGATCTGTGTACCGTGAATGCAAACACACGAAGTCCCAACTGCAACATGTCCAAACACCTTCCAACTTTACAAGATATGTCCGAACTTCAATTAAACTAGACAGGTAGATGCATGTCGTCATTAGCCATTTACGGCGAGAAATAGACCCGCGGTAGCGTGCATCCAATTCCACACCTCTGGAGGAGAGTGCGGTCCGCTTGGCCTTTAACATCACAATAAATCTGGACATGACCATGAAACATACTAGACTTTTTTCTAATTTACGCATAAAAATCATTATTTTCCCCACATCTAATCCAGTGATTATCTATCGTGAACTCATGAAGAAAATCTACCCTGGCCTCTTTTCCCTCAATGGAGAAATAGGAGGAGGAACATATCTACGTTTGACGGGGGACTTCAGAGGATAGAGACGTGTTAAAAAAAAAAAAATTCTGCTTCACCGTGAAGCATCCTCAATTATTCATCAATAATATTTAGAGCCCTATATCCTCAAATGATCTAAGTAGCACCGACACCGACACCGACACCGACACCGACACGTGACATGCGATACGACACGACATGACACGACATACCGACACGTGACATGCGATACGACACGACACGACACGACATACTGACATGTAATTTCTCAAAAAATATAAAATTTCGATACGTCGGGACACGTTATTTTTATATATGCATGATAAATAGAAAAAATCAGTGACGAATTTTTCCTTCTTCTTCTATTAGGGATTCACTTAGTTTTTTTTTTTTTACTGGCAAGGAAAAATAATTTGGGGGTAAATGGCTATATGACTTAAGTATATATATTTTTGATAAATTTACATTTTCATCCATAATTTATTGAAAATGCTTAAAATTGATTCCATGTATGTCGAAATGGCGTTTCTAGAGTGCTAAGCAAGTGTCGGTCGCCTGTCAGGGAGTGTCAGAATGTTGGACACGATACGACACGAGACGATACGAAGGCCCTCGCAAAGTGTCGGTGCTTCCTAGCCAAAGATCACTTTCTATATACACCTTCAAACTATTGTTATAGCAAATAGCTAGCTTAGCCATACCAAGGATTATCTGGCCAGTCTAAAGCTCTGAGAATTTTTATCCATATGTATGCGTCCAGACCAAATTCCACATGCACAAAAATTGCAACGCTGGGACTTCATTTTTTCGAAGGCTTTATACACATCCGATATGTGATTGTAAATTAAAAATATAATAACCAAAATTTACGTGATATGTAACTAAAAAGGGTTGTAATCAATAACTATATTTTCCATACACGAAATAAAAGGTAAGTTACAAGATTATTTGACAATAGAGATGATTAAAAGATAATAAGTTTCTAAAAATTTGAAAATATGATAGTTAATTCATAAATTCATGTTGCCGAAAAACTATAGATATCAAATTTATTTAAGTTAACGAAATACTTATTCCTTCCCTTTAAATGTTAACAAATAAGATTATATACTCATGATAAGAGATATTTCCTTCTTTACATAGTTTGACTCTCAATTTTAACTGTCAAGTCCATGTGTATTGGGGGGGGGTTTACGGTTATACACCGGATTATTAATATTTTATCACACAAGTTTCAAATTCAAAAACATAAATAAATAGATAATAATTATATATTCATGTTCTTTCGTTTGTCCTACCTAAACTGGAATTAGACTTGTGGTCGGACGCCTAAAGAGACTATATCAAATACTCAAGCTAAAAATCGCTCTAAATTACAATAGCATACATAGAGACCCTGAACACTACAGCTCTCACTCAACTCCTTGAAATTAGTATTCGGTCATCAGATTGCAATTGCCCGTAGCAAGATGGACTTCGCGACGGCGATGCACGATGAGATGAAAACCAGCGCCGCGGCAACCGCAAGGAGATCTGACCATGCCAAAGGGTCGAGAATCCCGTGACAGATTCAGCGCCACTGGGGAGGTCATTAGGGCGAAGAGCAACTACATCGTTTGCGAAGAGTGTGCAGAAGAGAGGGAAAGGGAGGAGGGACCATCGGCCTTTCACTGCTGCCCGTGCGACCCGTTGGTGGTAGTAGGGTTCAGGACCAAGGTGTCGCGACCCTCTAAAAAAATTTTAAATTTTAAAAGGGGTTAACGGATTATTAGGTTAATTAGATTTGACTAACCTAACGCGGACCCTCCCAAGCCCTACCGAATCGCAACTTTGGTTTTTGTTTAAATGATTTTAAAATTTGGAGTCGCCACTAATCGTTCTTGGTAGGTCGATTAGAAACCTAAATAAATTAGTGGGAGAACTAATTTATTCCTGCGAACCAGAGATTAGGAGCTCGGGGACTTGGTTACACTAGTTAATTAAAACTAATGCCCTTTCGGTACCTTAATTTCATGGATATCCTAATCCGGCAACTCAGGCTTGGTTTATTCCTAAAGCTCTAGTAGGGTATTCTCTTTTGTGTTTTCACTTTTTAAATAGGATGCATGGATGGTATATATTTTTATTTGTTATATTTTTTTAAGTGTTAAAGATTCCCTGAAGCCGAAAGAGGGAGTGTGTTAACGACTTCTGTGCAGTATTACGACCTACTCATCTTTTGGGTCTGATGATTCAAAAATTAAATTATAGGAAGTACATGACAGTGAATAAATACCTCCAATGGGAGGCCTAGCATTGGCTTGGCTCTTCCCTTTGGGATTTAAGGTACAGGTATTTAAGTTGCAAGTATTTAAACTACTGTAAGTAAAAACCTCCAATGGGAGGCTAAGCATTGGCTTAGCTCTTCCCTTTGGGATTTAAGGTACAGGTATTTAAGTTGCAGGTATTTAACTACTGTAAGTAAAAACCTCCAATGGGAGGCTAAGCATTGGCTTGGCTCTTCCCTTTGGGATTTAAGGTACAGGTATTTAAGTTGCAGGTATTTAACTACTGTAAGTAAAAACCTCCAATGGGAGGCTAAGCATTGGCTTGGCTCTTCCCTTTGGGATTTAAGGTGCAGGTATTTAACAACTGTAAGTAAAAACCTCCAATGGGAGGCTAAGCATTGGCTTGGCTCTTCCCTTTGGGATTTAAGGTGCAGGTATTTAAGTTGCAAGTATTTAACTACTATAAGTAAAAACCTCCAATGGGAGGCTAAGCATTGGCTTGGCTCTTCCCTTTGGGATTTATGGTGCAGGTATTTAAATTGCGGATGGACTTTGTCCTCTCCATTTTGGGGTATGAATTTTTTAAAATGAAATACAACGAATTGATTCAACAATTTGAAATTTGTGCGCGCTTGAGGACTCCTCCAAGCCGATTTTGTGCTTCCATAAGGTTGACCATTGATATAGAGCTGCGGCTTCCTGACATAAAATAGAGTGAAGTGTCAGTATATAAAATATGTGCTAATCTGCACCTAAAACCAAAAGAGTGGAAAGAGTACTTATCTCCCATTTTTTGGGAGGGATTTCTATAATTGATTTTCGCTCTTTATGTTCCAAATATAGAGAGTTTCTTTTGAATTAAGAGGGACTTTTAGTCACAGATCAGTTGAGAAATCGGTGGACAGCTTAGGAGCTTGTCTGGGCCGATTTTTGCATCTCTACGAGATTTTTGCTGTTGACATAGAGATATCCTTCTCCTGACATAAAATATGGGAAAAAATGGGAGATGGAGAAAGTGTATACAATTTGTGCTAATTTGCGAGTAAAACCATAAATAAATGAATAAATAAAAACACTTAGCTCGAATTTGCTTGCTCGTTGACGAGGATGAACTCTTGATTTATATTGATCGATGAAGGAATTTGTGATGATAACCCCTAGCTTTAAACTCCCATCATCTTCAAAATTCTCTCTCTTTTGGTATTTTCTTTCTCTCAAATTTTTCTTCAATCTCCCAAAACTCTCTCAAACATCCAAAATTTTCTCTCCAAAAAATCCAATCCTCAAACACTTCAAATTTTCTCTCCAAAAAATTCGCCCTCTCAAGCTCACTTCTTCCTCCTTTTATAATCTACTCATCTATCTCCCATTCTAATTTTTTCACTAACTCTATCTCCCATTCTAATTTCTCCACTAACTCTTCTTCATTTTCATCTTCCATTCTCCATCTCTATCTCACATTCTAATCTCTCCACTAACTCTTCTTCATCTTCATCTTCCCTTCTCCATATTTATCTCCCATTCTAATTTCTCCACTAACTCTTCTTCATCTCCATCTTCCCTTCTCTATTCTTATCTTCCATTCTAATTTCTCCACTGACTCTTCTTCATCTCCATCTTCCCTTCTCTATTCTTATCTTATTTTCTCCATCCATTCTTCTCCAACTTCTCTTCTTCATCTCCTCTTCTCCATCTTCCCTTCTCTATTCTAATTTATCCACTAACTCTTCTTTTTGTTATTTGTAAAATAATCCTTCAAGAGTTAGGTATTTGCACTCTAGTCCTTGAATTTTAAGTATTTACAATTCAGTCCCTGAAAAAAATATATTTTTTTGAGTCTAAATCTCCTCACAATTTTTTACACACTAAAATTTACCACATGTCAAATTTAAGCTCATTTCTTGCCGCTGAAAATAATGCAGAATTTAATTAAAGCCTTTTTACAAAATTGAGTCATTCTGGGTATAATTGGGCCAAGATGAAAATTTAAAATATTAGAAGACAATGTCACAACTCATAAAAAGTAAAAATTAAAAATAAGTTGACTCAAATTAAATTTTTTTAGGCCCGATTCGAGATTATACTCATGAAGGAACACGTGACTCGAATTGGATTTTTTGAATTTGCGATGGCCAATATGAAAATAGATTTAAAATAAAAATATTAACTATCTTTGTGTATTTTTTTGGCCTCAAATGTTATTTTTCCAAAATTTTCAAGTATTTTTGTATTATTTATTTTAAAAAATAAAAATAAAAAAATACATAAAAATATGAAAAATTATTTTTTTGGTCAAAATTGGTTCCCTAGGCTTGGCTAAGGTCCCCAAAGTTGATTTTTCAATTTTATGAATTTTTATGGAATTTTTATTACTTTAGCAATAGAAAAAATGATTAAAAATCAGGTGTCAACAGCTGCCCCTCTTTGAAAAGAAGCTCGGTAGAGGTTCATTTCAAAGACGAGATGACACCTGAATTCTAATCGACTCAATACAAGGAAATAAAAAGAGTCGTGACATGAATGTTCCACTGAAAATGAAATGAGAACCTAAGAATTCGTTATATAAAAAAAAACTTTAGGGTGGTTGAACTTGAACCCGTATGATGGATCAACCCATGGTAGATTCCAAATAAAAGGATTCTACTGATTAAAAATTGAATTAAAATTTGACCCGTATGGTGGGTCATACCATTTGACCCGTATGGTGGGTCGTACCATGGTAGATTCCTAATAAAAGGATTCTACTGATTAAATTTTGATTGAAATTTGACCTGTATGGTAGGTCAACCCATGGTAGATTCCTAATGAAAGGATTCTCCTAATTAAATTTTGATTGAGATTTGACCCGTATGGTAGGTCACCCCATGGAGATACCTGTAAGAAGGACTTGGTGCTTGTAGAAAGGACTTGTGCCTGTAAAAAGGACTTTGTGCCTGTAAAAAGGACTTGTGCCTGTAAAAAGGACTTAATGCCTGTAAAAAGGACTTGTGCCTGTAAAAAGGACTTAATGCCTATAAAAAGGACTTAATTTGCCTGTAAGAAGGACTTGATTTGCCTGTAAAAAGGACTTAATTTGCCTGTAAGAAGGACTTGATTTGCCTGTAAGAAGGACTTACTTTGCCTGTAAGAAGGACTTTGTGCCTGTAAGAAGGACTTGCTTTGCCTGTAAGAAGGGCTTGATTTGCCTGTAAGAAGGACTTTGTTTGCCTGTAAAAAGGACTTTATGCCTGTAAGAAGGACTTGATTTGCCTGTAAGAAGGACTTTGTGCCTGTAAGAAGGACTTTGTGCCTGTAAGAAGGACTTGATTTGCCTGTAAGAAGGACTTGTTTTGCCTGTAGGAAGGACTTTGTTTGCCTGTAAGTAGGACTTGATTTGCCTGTAAGAAGGACTTGGTTTGCCTGTAAGAAGGACTTTGTGCCTGTAAGAAGGACTTGGTTTGCCTGTAAGAAGGACTTAGTTTGCCTGTAAGAAGGACTTGATTTGCCTGTAAGAATGACTTTATGCCTGTAAGAAGGACTTGATTTGCCTGTAAGAAGGACTTTGTGCCTGTAAGAAGGACTTGATTTGCCTGTAAGAAGGACTTGCTTTGCCTGTAGGAAGGACTTTGTTTGCCTGTAAGCAAGACTTGATTTGCCTGTAAGAAGGACTTTATGCCTGTAAGAAGGACTTATTTTGCCTGTAAGAAGGACTTTGTGCCTGTAAGAAGGACTTGGTTTGCCTGTAAGAAGGACTTGATTTGCCTGTAGGAAGGACTTTGTGCCTGTAAGAAGGACTTGGTTTGCCTCAAAGGGTGCCATTCTGAAATCTGGGGAGACCAGGAATCCTGCAGAAACTCAAACCCAAATTATATTCTCCTGTCGCTTTAGGAATAAACCAAAGAGGCAGAGATCAAAAGGTCTAGAACATTTCTGTCCTTGAGACAAATCATGCTTTATTGAAGAAGGTGGATACCTGTATATATCGCAATAGATTCGAGTACCCCAAAAACCGTTAGAATTCATTCTCTTGAAAGGTTCAGGTTGAAGATATACTTACCTGAGAATTTGGAAGAAATGCTTGGTGGCTTCTCAACAACCAGGCTTGTTCATTCAATAATCGCCGAATGAATTTCAAGACTTTGGAAGGTAACTCAAACACCGGGAATGTGTTGCCTGTCAGGCAATGTCAGAGGTAACATGTGCAAGCATTTTCATCAATGCGTTCATTGGTTCATACAAAATTGTTCAACTAAGTTTGTCATGATTAAAGGCAGTCTGTGTAATAACTCATGATGCAATCGATCAACATATGGATCATGTATTGCATTACCACTTCTGTTTAAGGAGGTTCTTATAGTATGAACACCTCGAATGTAATCTGAATGGGGGACTTCATTCCGAAAGGGCTTTCTCTCACTCTGGAGAAAGGCTGTTTATCTGTAGATTAAAATGTTAGACCTGTGTGGAAATGGTTTGCCTTTCCTCATCCTGTTATGCCCCATTTTGCACATTTGATGTCTCCTATGCAGTTTATGCTCTAAGTTGGAGTTGGTAAATTAAACATGCGGAATGGTCATACATAATTCATAAAATGTGTAAACACAATGCCGATGTGACAATTTTTAGCATCACGTGTGTTTATATAATGTGCAAATATGGGCGGATTTAAATTGCCCCCGGTATGTGGGCGGACTGAACAAATTGGGAAGCCTACTCCTTATGTCGAGGGGCGGTTCGTCTCAAACTTTGCCCCTGTACGATGAAGCATATAGGTGATGGAGCATTTCAGTTGGTTTAATGACAGCGACCGCCATGGTTTAGCGGTTGAATGCCCCTGCAAAAAGCAGAGAAATTATTCTTGAAATCAAACGAGATAAGGAAGATATATTTTCTTTTTCGCTTCAGAGCTTGCGATCAATTTGCCCCATTTTTCACCAGAATAGATCTTGTCAGATGATCATAATTTTCTTTTGGATTTGTCTCCTTCAACATGTTAAATGTTAGTATAAATATTTCCTGTAAAAAGAAAAGGAGACATGTCAGCCAGTATTAAAAGGGATAAATTGGAAACGATACTGATTTACCCTTCATCTTGAATGCCTTGGACAAGTCTTTTACCAATTTTGCTGGATTGAGTTTTCTTCGACTTTTATTGGATGCTTCACCATTAAGCCGAGAATGTAGCAAAATATTGACTTCGGTATTACTCGTCGAGTATTCCTGCTTGCAAAAAGAAATGCACAAAAAGTTGTTTCATTTATTTATAATACATACAACATTCCCCACCCTCGGGGATCGAACTCGGGATATTTCGGACCTACTGTCATCCCCCATACCATTCGGTCCATTGGACCATAGGTGTCCATGGGGCTATCCTTTCAAAGGTTAATCTTTGGGGATAAAGCAGCCTTGTTGTATCACCTTATGCCATGTTACGGTATTTCTCGAGGTAATTTGCAATCCCTGTTAAGAATGGAATAAGACAATTCAAGACTTGAGATGATTATGTGCACATTAGAACGATACAGAATTACCCATTTCTGAGATTGTTCGCGTCTTTCGCTTGTACTTTCCTCTGTCCGAAGCTGTCCATCCTGTGGTAATGCCCATGAGTCGATTTGCCCCCAAATTTTGTTCAACTTGTATTCGGATATGATTGCGTTCTCGGGTCGATTTGCAATTTCCTGAGAATAGAAGGGGCTTAATTTTAAAACTTGGAGCAACTGAGGGTAAATTGAAACGATACGGAGTTACCCTTCAGGTTTATCCATATTTTTACTCGCCATCAATTCGTCGCGAGGTTGGTGAGGTGGCGGATTCGAGCATTTAATAGGAGGAAGTCGGATTATTACTCCTTGCTTTTACACATTCACAAAAGCAGAAAAACATATCACGCAAGGAAATAAAACACATTCACTCATTCAGGATCAGTTCTGCTTCCTCTACAGGCTCTCCCATGATCAGCTGGCTTCATCCCAAATTAGGTATGCATCGGCCATATAGAAGGTCTGGTGGTCACTGGCTGAACAAGTGCATCACAGTCCCGATGCTTTACCGATATCAAACTGGTTGATTATGGCGAAAAGATCATCGTCAATGTCCGCTTGGTGGTGATCTGTCCCTTCTTCCTCGGGAGGTATTGATACTGATCCAGTATCATTGGTCCTTTTGTACCCTGCTCCAACAGAACTCGATCCTATTATAAATTGGTCTAACTCACCTCTTAAACGTGCATTTTCGATCCTCAGATCATACATTTCATCGAGGGTGAGGAGGAGGCTATTGCAATTGGGGCAGGTGGCGGAGTCAAAAGTCTCTTTATACATCTTGTTTTCCGCTCGGAGGTTTTCATTTTCAACTCTTAGAAACTCGGCTTCGTTGTGCTCATGACGAGTCTTCATTCGGGTTCGTCTATTTTGAAACCAGAACTTGATTTGCGAAGGTTCAAGGCCTAGCTCTTGACTCAGTTCCATTTTTTGTTTGCCGTCTGGCATAGGGCACGTTCTGAAGAAAGCTTCAAGCTTTCGTACTTGCTCCTCAGTATGGCGACGGTAACGCTTCTTTTGACCTTTACCGTTGTTGTCATTGTCCTTACCGGGCTCTTGGACGTCGTCGGTGGAAGGGCCGGGCTCCATAGGCTCGATCCCAAATATGGCTTCGAACTCTTCCTCTCCCATATTCAGCAAGTAACGATAACTTTCAAGTGTGTTGGGTTGAGACATCTTCGATTTGGTTAACGATTTCTCAAAGTTTGATATCTCTTCTTGTATTTTCACTCTCTGGATTTTTCTGGGAGACTGCGTATGCTTTAAGAGTCTCTCTTTCGAGCACGAATGAGAATTATCAAGAAGATGCCTCCTTTAAAATTAGACGTGGGTTTAGCAACTGTATTGCCTCTCTCGAGTGTTCTGGCTTTCTCGATTTTCTTTTCATCGTATCTCTCGCCCAGCTCGTCTCCTTCCATCTTTCCGTGGAAGGGGGCCCCTTGTTGATGTCTCCACTGTCAATTTACTGGCGAGTTCTTCAATAAAGACGAGTCGTATCTCTTTTCTGCCGAAAATGTCTTTGTCTCACACTCAGCTTATTTTTTATCCTTTCTTTTTCAAAGTAGTGGCGTCTCGTCCAACTTTTCCGTAGAGACGTCGGATTTGCTTGGCTCGAGATTGGAGACGAGTAGCGGAGGTGATACTGATAGGGAATGGTAGACAGGAAAATTTGGCCAGTAGGGACTTCCCCTGCAAAAATGAAAGAGAATGCGGCAGTATATGTTCTTCATATTCTAGAAAAATTGGAACGATACTGTTTTACCCTTGTGTATACTTCCATTGAATTTGAATTGAGGAAGTTCCTTCATTTGGATTGGATTGAATTGTATGTCCCGAGTTGCCCTTCACTTTGAGCTTGCCACATATGTGCTTTGCTTAGTTGGGCCTTGTTTTCTCTCGGGTTGCCTTGGACCATCATCATTTTCCATGCCATTGGGTCCGTGGACCGAAGGGCTCCTTTAATTTGAAGGTTACCTTGAAGGCGAATGAGTCCTATCGCATTCCATTGGGTCATTTCATTTTGCGACACTCTTGAGGCACTTTGCAATCCCCTGGGTGAGAATGGAACAAATCCAATTTAGCATTTTGCAACGATTGAGGGTAAATTGGAACGACACACAGTTACCCGTCTTCGAGCTCGCCTGGGCTTTTCACTTGAAATTTCCCTACGTGAGGCCATTCAACATTTCTCATTATGGCAGTCAGCGACGTTGCCACAAATTGATTCGCCCTAAATCTAGCATAAAAAGGGATTCACGCATTCGACGGGATAAATAAATTGCCCCCTTATCCTTGAATTAAATCGAGACACCTAGAAAGCTGGAAAATATCATACGCAGGGGAATTAAGCATGAAATGAAAGGTGCACTTATTCAAGGTCAGTTCTGCCTCTCCTGTGGCTCTTCGATAATCAGCTAGTCTCGTGTTGGTTCGGGTGTGGATAACCGATGTTTGAGAGTCCCTACTCACTGGCTCCTGATCGCGGCTTGGGACGTCTGTCAACCCTAAACTGGTTGACTATGGCAGTAAGCTCATCATCTGGGTAATCTCTTGAACCTTCCAGCAATTGATGCTCGAATTGGGCATTGTTGTTGGCAAATGCTGGCGGTAGATTTCTCATTCTGTCCTCGCCATGAGCAATTTGACTTCTCATGCTGGAGCCTTCATCATTACTCGAGAAAGTGTGAGGATCACCAACTGTCCTACTGCCAAAAACTCCTTCCATTCGAGGATTAGAGAAGTGGAAGTGCTCAGGATAACTTCTTGTCTGATTCTCTGGCTGCGCAGGCGCGCTGATCATGGGATGAGTTCTAGCCACAGGTTGGTGCTCAAACCAAGGAATCTGAATACACTGCTCCTGCGGTCTATACTCTTGAAGAGCATTGGGGTGATTCTGGGGGATACTTTGATTAACGCCTGGGGGATTGATGGCATGGCTACTAGCTTGGTTGATGATGGGAAGTGGCTCGCCCCATGCTAACCTGAGGAACTTATGGTGGCGAGGAGACTCGACATTCAGGCTTGGATCAGTCCCGCCTTGGTTTTCTTGATTCTGAGCTGCATTGTGTTCTCTCACCCTTTTTCTGTACTTCTGAAGATGACTCGAAACATTTGCTTTAGTGAGTCCCTCTACCTTCATAATTTCCAGTATATGTTGCGGCCGTGCCGAATCTATTCCTAGCTGCTGAACTGCATTAACAAACATACGATGCAGCTCGGGAGACCAACTCATCTTCTTTCTCCAGTTGCTTGGAACAAAATTGAAGGCTTGATGCTTGTTCTCATGGTCGTGCAATTGCTTCCTTACCACGTGCTGCCATATGTTTTGAAGCATCTGAACTCTAACTGGTTTCGTTACGACGTCTTGGGCCCCATTTAAGACAGCCTTCATTAGGGCTTGCTGATCATCGCTTGCCGATATTACGAGGACTGGCATGTTTAATTTAGAATTGATGACTTCCAAGAGAGTGAAAACATCCATGTCAATCCCTACCATGGCGGTGAGGACGATATCAAACGGGTCACTACTCCTCCTTAATATCTCTAAGGCCTCTGTCGCATTTGCTTGAGCTACAACCTTATACCGGCATTTTCTTAATACGGTAACAAGGATTGACAGAGAGACTGGATTACCGTCAATGGCCATGACCAGTAGACCCTCAGGGTAAGGAACTTCATCAGCTTTGACCAGGGTTGAACTTGCGCCCGTTCCCCTAATACTCGACATATTTCTGGATCTAGGACTGCCGATTCGAGACCGCCTCGGGATGTCTTCTCGGACTTGAGGGATCACGAGATCGTTGATGCCTTCTCGTAACAGGCTTTGAAAGCCGATGCTTTGATGGTGAAGGTTTTGAATTCCTCTCCCACGAGAACTCCTTCCTCTCTATCTTTCTCCTGCGAGTTCTTACGAATGAACTCTGACTATCAAATGGGGACAAGTTCTCTCTCTGGTAATAGCAACGACTTCCCTCTTCACGGGCAGCGCTATTAGATTTTCCGAGGGAGAAAATCTGATATTCAGCTTTTGATCAAAGGGGAAATCCTTGTTTCTCGCTCATTTTGTCTTCTTTTTTCTTTTCGTGATAGAGGGCCCCTGTTAAGATCTCCACCCTCGATTTACTGGCGGGTCCTCTAATGAAGACAAGTCGTATCTCCTTTTCGCTAACGTTGGCCGTGTCTTCCACTCAGCTCATCTTTCCGTCTTCTTTTTCAAAGTGGCGGTGTCTCGTCAAACTTTCTGCGGAGATTTCGGACTCGCTTAGCTCGCAGTCGCCATCTGATGGGAATTCGAGCCAACGAGGGTGGTGCCAATAGAGAATGGTAGATAAGAGAAATCTTGACTGGTTGATACCGTCACTATGAAATCAATATTTACTTCAAAGCAGATTACCATCTTCGCATTCCGCTCATCTGCCTCACCTCTCTCCCCCTTTCTTTCATATTCTGCTTTCAAAAATGGCCAATTCTCCTAACCATACCTTATCCGCCGAAGTCCTAGCTGGGTGGGAGAGACTCTACAATCTTCTTGGTAGAGGTTACGCTCATATAGCCAAAAACTCTACCGTTGAGGCTGAAATCCTCGGTTTATTTAGGACCGTGGACGCTGCTTCTGTTGAGGGTACTCAACTAGGGAAGGAGTACCGGAACTTCTCGACCCTCTTCATCAATTTTCTGGCTGCCTATAACCGTGCTTATGAGACGGTCCTTGTGACCGCCGTCGTGAAAGCCCGTTACCGAGACCGGCACGAGCGTCTGGCAACAGTTACGTTCGTGGCTGATAATCACAAAAAGACCCTCAAGTTTGCCAACGATCAGCTTTCGTGGTTGGTTCGTGAGAGGGGAAAGTTGGTGGACCGTCTAGCCTTGGTCCGAACTTACGCCGAACAGGAGCCAGGCAATATTGTGATGAGGTGTAAATGTGGTTGGCTGCAGGAGAGACTTGATGACATTACGGCAGACATTGCTTTCGAGAGGGCAGCGGTTCCGGACCTGGAGTTTGCCGTTGAGTATTACGAGGCCACTATGGCCCAGGTTAAAGAGAAGTGCGATCGCCTCTTCTTTAGGTTCGCGGAGCTTGATCCCGAGAGCGCCCGGTGCATCCAGAGCATCAACTGTTTGGAGAGTCAATTGAGCTCTTTCGTAATGGTCATCAGGGCCCAGTTTGGCTTTACCTTTCCTCCCCAGTGAGTTATTGTAATACTCTTTGATGAATGGAATGAAAGAAAAGCTTCACGTGTTTTGTTTTGTTTTTTTTTTTAATTTTCCTGCTATCGTTTCTTCCGCATAGCATAACAGAACGATTTGAGGTACCGAAGATGTCGAGGCTTAATGTTCTTCTTGATGTTCTTGTTTAATTGCTCCAGACGATGATATCGAGAACATTGATGATGGGTTCGGCGGTGGCCCCCACTATCCATCTTGAGATCACGAACAATAACGCTATGACAACTCGATCAGTGCGCTGGTAGTAAATCCGGCCACCTGTTGTGTGCCCACTTTTATCCATATTTTGTTTCTTTCGGCGTCCACTTGCTCGTGTCGGTCGCCTGTAGCGTCGGGAGAAATTCCTGTGGGCCACGTTCATTAATAGAACCTCGGTCCTCTAAAGCCCTCCGCATGTTTCGGATAAGAGGAAATTTTAAGACCGGTCTCTGGTTGATTTGATCAGGTAAAGGTATTTGTTTCATGGGTTCTGATTATATAATCCATATTGTTTTTCAAAAGACGCGGGATCCTCTGCAATACATTAAATATGCCCCCATGTTTAATCAGTATAAATCCACCGTCATATCAGAATACACTGCCCATACAAGTTTACGGATTGACACAACTTTGTCTGTCAAAGATGGACAATGTTCGTTTGCCCCCCAGAATTAACGGTTGAAGCCTCGGTGTTTTTCGTCTTTTGGTATTTCTGAAGATGATTCTTGATATATTATTGAACTTAATTTTTACACCCGTCTGGGGTATCTAGGATCTCCCTGCAAAAGAAAAGGATATAATTAGTATGCGACACAAGAAATGTCGGTCCATGACTCCTATATTAGTCCAATTTGATTTTTTCTATTTTATAGAGAAATCAAAAGAAAGAAAAAAAATTTCCTTAGGAAGAAATAGGTTAATTTCTGATACATAATTTTTTTCAGATTTATTATTCTTTTTTTTATTTTTTTAAAGGAATGTGACAAAGTCTCTTGACGTTTACTAAAATTTTTTAAGGAATTTCCTTTTTATCAAAATAAATTTTCAGAGGTAAATTTGTCAGGAAAATTTTATTTTTATTGAAGCAGGAAAGACATGACAGAAATCCTTTATTGGTTAACGAAATTCCCCCGAGACATTAGTCTAATTTTATTTAGAGAAACTTTTCTTAGAAAAACATGAGCGAATTTCTCGAAAAGAATTTTTGTTGCAAGTTTTTATAATTTGAAAGAATGTGATAA
This sequence comes from Psidium guajava, assembly GCA_016432845.1. NCBI lineage: Eukaryota > Viridiplantae > Streptophyta > Magnoliopsida > Myrtales > Myrtaceae > Psidium > Psidium guajava. Next base: position 11,405,943 of record CM028232.1, read on the forward strand.
AATCACTTGATGTTTTTTTTAAAGGAATTTTTCTTTTTATCGAAATAAATTTTCAGAGGAAAATTTGTCGGGAAAATTTCATTTTTATTGGAGAGAAAAAAACATGACAAAAATCTCTTATTGGTCAATTAGTCTAATTTTATTTAGAGAAAATTTTCTTAGAAAAACATGAGCGAATTTCTCGAGAAGAATTTTCTTGCAAGTTTTTATAATTTGAAAAATGCGATAAAATCACTTGATGTCTACTAGAGTTTTTTTTTAAGGAATTTTTCTTTTTATTGAAATTTTCAGAGGAAAATTTTTTCAGGAAAATTTCATTTTTATTGAAGCAATAAAAATATGACAAAAATCCCTTACTGGTTAATAAAATTCCCATGAAGGGATTTTTTCACATCATTTTTTCAAAAAATTTTTTTTTTAAAAGAAATAAGGGACAAATTTAATTTTTTTTTCTTTTAAAAGAATGGTCGTAATATCAAGCTCAAAAACTGACTAACACCTAGCATGGACCGACCGAAAATAAATACAAGATAAAATTAGAGAACTTACTTTTACCTTGGAGAAATGCAAATCACATAGTCATGCGCATGACTCAAGTGAGGAGTGGACTCTAGAAAATAAAAGAAGGAGAGACAAGGTATGGACCTAAAAAGGCCCCCACTATATGAATTGACAAACTTACCCTCCGCGCAATCAAATCACAATGGGAAGAATTGTCAATTCAGATAATGAGCGGGATAAAATATGGTCAACCCGAGCGCAATCGACGCAAGAACTTTGCATATTCGATCCCTATCTATGGTTTTCTAGGAAGAATTTTGCGACTTGGGTTTAGACGCTTGTGCGTGCAGGTGTCGTGATCCTCAGAGTATGCAAGACATGCACAACAATTGATATCAAAACAGCGCTTCTAAAAATGTGCAAAATTAAACAAATAAACCCAACACCGAGCCTGCAAAATAAAGGGGTTAGCCAAACACTCCGCCCCTTATAACTCCCATCCTGCAAAAACATATAACACCTATAGAATGAGTCCCAAACAAGATCGCCAGAAGCGAGATATCCATGAAATTTTCATTGGCCTAAGTCTACTAAGACATTTAAAATTTCGAAAAAAATTTAAGTATTCCAATAGGTATTTTTTTTCGAAAATTTAAAAATCTCGTCCCCAGCGGAGTCGCCAGTCTGTCGCGACCCTCTAAAAAAATTTTAAATTTTAAAAGGGGTTAACGGATTATTAGGTTAATTAGATTTGACTAACCTAACGCGGACCCTCCCAAGCCCTACCGAATCGCAACTTTGGTTTTTGTTTAAATGATTTTAAAATTTGGAGTCGCCACTAATCGTTCTTGGTAGGTCGATTAGAAACCTAAATAAATTAGTGGGAGAACTAATTTATTCCTGCGAACCAGAGATTAGGAGCTCGGGGACTTGGTTACACTAGTTAATTAAAACTAATGCCCTTTCGGTACCTTAATTTCATGGATATCCTAATCCGGCAACTCAGGCTTGGTTTATTCCTAAAGCTCTAGTAGGGTATTCTCTTTTGTGTTTTCACTTTTTAAGTAGGATGCATGGATGATATATATTTTTATTTGTTATATTTTTTTAAGTGTTAAAGATTCCCTGAAGCCGAAAGAGGGAGTGTGTTAACGACTTCTGTGCAGTATTACGACCTAACTCATCTTTTGGGTCTGATGATTCAAAAATTAAATTATAGGAAGTACATGACAGTGAATAAACACCTCCAATGGGAGGCCTAGCATTGGCTTGGCTCTTCCCTTTGGGATTTAAGGTACATGTATTTAAGTTGCAAGTATTTAAACTTCTGTAAGTAAAAACCTCCAATGGGAGGCTAAGCATTGGCTTGGCTCTTCCCTTTGGGATTTAAGGTACAGGTATTTAAGTTGCAGGTATTTAACTACTGTAAGTAAAAACCTCCAATGGGAGGCTAAGCATTGGCTTGGCTCTTCCCTTTGGGATTTAAGGTACAGGTATTTAAGTTGTAGGTATTTAACTACTGTAAGTAAAAACCTCCAATGGGAGGCTAAGCATTGGCTTGGCTCTTCCCTTTGGGATTTAAGGTGCAGGTATTTAACAACTGTAAGTAAAAACCTCCAATGGGAGGCTAAGCATTGGCTTGGCTCTTCCCTTTGGGATTTAAGGTGCAGGTATTTAAGTTGCAAGTATTTAACTACTATAAGTAAAAACCTCCAATGGGAGGCTAAGCATTGGCTTGGCTCTTCCCTTTGGGATTTATGGTGCAGGTATTTAAATTGCGGATGGACTTTGTCCTCTCCATTTTGGGGTATGAATTTTTTAAAATGAAATACAACGAATTGATTCAACAATTTGAAATTTGTGCGCGCTTGAGGACTCCTCCAAGCCGATTTTGTGCTTCCATAGGATTGACCATTGATATAGAGCTGCGGCTTCCTGACATAAAATAGAGTGAAGTGTCAGTATATAAAATATGTGCTAATCTGCACCTAAAACCAAAAGAGTGGAAAGAGTACTTATCTCCCGTTTTTTGGGAGGGATTTCTATAATTGATTTTCGCTCTCTATGTTCCCAATATAGAGAGTTTCTTTTGAATTAAGAGGGACTTTTAGTCACAGATCAGTTGAGAAATCGGTGGACAGCTTAGGAGCTTGTCTGGGCCGATTTTTGCATCTCTACGAGATTTTTGCTGTTGACATAGAGATATCCTTCTCCTGACATAAAATATGGGAAAAAATGGGAGATGGAGAAAGTGTATACAATTTGTGCTAATTTGCGAGTAAAACCATAAATAAATGACTAAATAAAAACACTTAGCTCGAATTTGCTTGCTCGTTGACGAGGATGAACTCTTGATTTATATTGATCGATGAAGGAATTTGTGATGATAACCCCTAGCTTTAAACTCCCATCATCTTCAAAATTCTCTCTCTTTTGGTATTTTCTTTCTCTCAAATTTTTCTTCAATCTCCCAAAACTCTCTCAAACATCCAAAATTTTCTCTCCAAAAAATCCAATCCTCCAAAACACTTCAAATTTTCTCTCCAAAAATCTTCCTCAAACACTTCAAATTTTCTCTCCAAAAAATCCCCCTTCAAGCTCACTTCTTCCTCCTTTTATAATCTACTCATCTATCTCCCATTCTAATTTTTCCACTAACTCTATCTCCCATTCTAATTTCTCCACTAACTCTTCTTCATTTTCATCTTCCATTCTCCATCTCTATCTCACATTCTAATCTCTCCACTAACTCTTCTTCATCTTCATCTTCCCTTCTCCATATTTATCTCCCATTCTAATTTCTCCACTAACTCTTCTTCATCTCCATCTTCCCTTCTCTATTCTTATCTTCCATTCTAATTTCTCCACTGACTCTTCTTCATCTCCATCTTCCCTTCTCTATTCTTATCTTATTTTCTCCATCCATTCTTCTCCAACTTCTCTTCTTCATCTCCTCTTCTCCATCTTCCCTTCTCTATTCTAATTTATCCACTAACTCTTCTTTTTGTTATTTGTAAAATAATCCTTCAAGAGTTAGGTATTTGCACTCTAGTCCTTGAATTTTAAGTATTTACAATTCAGTCCCTGAAAAAAATATATTTTTTTGAGTCTAAATCTCCTCACAATTTTTTACACACTAAAATTTATCACATGTCAAATTTAAGCTCATTTCTTGCCGCTGAAAATAATGCAGAATTTAATTAAAGCCTTTTTACAAAATTGAGTCATTCTGGGTATAATTGGGCCAAGATGAAAATTTAAAATATTAGAAGACAATGTCACAACTCATAAAAAGTAAAAATTAAAAATAAGTTGACTCAAATTAAATTTTTTTAGGCCCGATTCGAGATTATACTCATGAAGGAACACGTGACTCGAATTGGATTTTTTGAATTTGCGATGGCCAATATGAAAATAGATTTAAAATAAAAATATTAACTATCTTTGTGTATTTTTTTGGCCTCAAATGTTATTTTTCCAAAATTTTCAAGTATTTTTGTATTATTTATTTTAAAAAATAAAAATAAAAAAATACATAAAAATATGAAAAATTATTTTTTTGGTCAAAATTGGTTCCCTAGGCTTGGCTAAGGTCCCCAAAGTTGATTTTTCAATTTTATGAATTTTTATGGATTTTCTATTAATTTTCAAAAATAAATAAATAAAAAATACTTAAAAATACTGAAAATATGAAAAATCGTTTTTTTGGTCAAAATTGGTTCCCTAGGCTTGGCTAAGGTCCCCAAAGTTGATTTTTCAATTTTATGAATTTTTATGGAATTTTTATTACTTTAGCAATAGAAAAAATGATTAAAAATCAGGTGTCAACACAAGGCTGGTCCAATCTCCTGGCCATCGAGGTCTCACTGTGGCTCATCCGATTGGGCGACGGTCGAGCTGAGGACCGAGGCTGGTCCGATCTCCTGCCCGTCGCCAGAAAAGTCCAACCCGAGCCCTAGTGCAGGGGAACTAACTCGGTGGACCTTGTGGGATTGGAGATGCCTTTGTGTCCATGCCCGTCTTGGAATGCCAACATGTGGTTGCTATGATACTTCGAGTAACAGTGTTATGAGCACCAAGAAACGTTACTAGACGATGTGGTGGTCTTTTTTTGGGTGTTGAAATAGGTGCGGCCTCTGCATTGTATGATCAACGCCCGATAAAAGACCGTGACGACACTTAATTGGAGGATTAGTAAGATTTCTTAAGATGTCAAACATTGCTCATACTTCCACATATATCTTATGTATAGGCTTAAATTTTTTTATTTTTGCCGGACATGTGCGGTCAATTCTAGTTGCGAGTTTTTATTTGTCAAATTTGAGTTTATCAATTAATTTCTATGTTTTTGTTTCATTTATATTCTCGCATATGTTCATATATCATGTCTAGATCATGCCTTTTGTGGTTGGAAACGTAAGAGGAGTTCAATTAAGAAACAAAACTGTGTTTATGCACACGAATAACTGTGTTTCTCATTCTCTATATGCATCTTATTCGTTCTACTCGTCAAATTAGTTAAAGATTAAAAAAAAAATGCCGATGAATCCTTGATCTAGATTTAAGAAGCTAGTAAGCTACAAGTGAGTTTCAATCCTTTGAAAATAAATCCATAAAAAAAAATCTAACACTTTTTTCTTTCCATAAGAGATCAATATCCTAAACTTTTTTTTTCCCTCACCAATTCTCCAAATTATACCAGTAACTTAGATAGCTAATAAATCCGACATGGCGGCATGCATGGACAATGCCACATCAGAATTTTAATGGCCGTCGAGGAAGGAAGTCTAACAAAAGGTATTAAAGAAAAGGAAGTATCCGCATAATATCCTATACATTCTACAATTAAAGGAATTCTAACAAAAGGTATATAAAAAAGGAATTAGCCGCATAATTTTCTAAACAATTTAGTTTATCAAATAAAACTCTCCGCCCCCCAACTTTAGACGTTTGGCTTAACGCAAAAATCCGAGATCAAGAACATAGGGTAGGTAGGAAGTTCATATTCTTCGGTTATCGATAGACTATTTATGTAGTATTTTGCGATTGTCTTTTCTTAATTGAAGAAATAACATGGGCCCCAATTCCAATATGAAAAAAAAAATTTATACTTATTGTACGACGGCCAATTCAGTCATGTACCTTTCAACTGGAGCTGATGTGGATGATTTTTTTTAGCTTGTTTCGAACTTTTCTGAAAATTTTCTTATTTTTCTTTATTTTATTTTTTTCCCTTTTGATTAGTCTCAGGTGATGGTCGACCTAAACTGGGTGAGGGTCGATAGATCAGGCAAGACGATTGGTGAAAAGAAATGAAAAGAAAAAGAAGAAGAAAGAAACAAAGGGAAAAAAGAAAAAGAAGTAAAATCGAGAAATTTATAAAAATCTGGAAAATCATCCATGTCAGTATCAATCATGCGTCAACCAACGTAAGCTAATAGTGTGTTTCATTCATCAGGACAAAAAATTCATAGAAAATCTAAACCTTTTTTACACGCGACATTAATATCCTTAACATTTTCATCCCACCAATACTCCAAATTTAGATAAATAATTTTGGTATAATTTTCACTATGGTTCCGTGCATAATGACCCATCCATGTTAACTAATGAAATCTGACGTGGCAGGATGGGTGGACAATGCCATTGATAGAATAATTAATGAAGTTTAGAATTTTTGTATTTACTTCAATGTATGTGCACGAGCCTATTTATAGGCTTTACGGGACTGTCTGTAGTAACATACTATTATAATTTCAATTGCAATCAATCATGATTACAATCTCGGAGATACACAAAATCGTAAAATATTTCTAACAAAATCCTAATATATTTCTAATAGCCACATCGGAATTTTAAAGGTCGAGGAAGGAAGTTTACCATAAGGTATAAAAAAAAGGAAGTATCTGTGAATTTTTTTTATAATTTAAAATTAAGGAAGTCTAACAAAAGGTAAAAAAAGAAGAAGGAAATATCCCATGAATTTCTGTAATTTACAATTAGCGCCAAATTTTGAATTTCGAATGAGTTATATCCACATCTACTTCAAAGTACCACACAAATACAAGTACAGTAAATGCCCTGGCTCAACTCTCTGAATTTTACTATCCGCAATTCAATCCAAATTCTCAGTACCATCCGCAATTCAATCCAAATTCTCAGTCATGAAATCGGCCTCACCATCCAAGGGGGTTTCAACTCACGGGAAGAAGATGCACCGCGCCATGGTGCGGAAGCAGTCAGAAAGAGATCAGAGGATGCGAAGGATTCAGGAAGATCTCGAGCTAGCTATCGAGGATGACGCTGACATGGAGAAGTCAATAGGCCCGGAAAAGGCGAAGCTATCGACGTCAATGGGGTCAATGGGGCCGGAGAAGGCGGAGCGGTCAGGTTTGCTACAACATGTTATGAAGGCGGGTCAAGTCCCTTGCAGAGAGTGTGAGAAAGAGAAGGCAAGGGGTGATGGATTAGGGTTTCACTTTTGCCCAAACGATGAGGTTGTAGTCAGATTCAGGACCAACGTGGGTTTGATCGGCCACCCATTAGCAAGAAGCTTTGGATCGGTTCTAGCAAGAAGCTTTGGCCGGTTCTAGATACGGTGGAAAGAACTCGTTAGGTGATATTGGCTGGGCGGCGATGCATCCGTGCACATATAAATTTCCTACGGAAAAACTAAAAACACAACCCTTTCAACGTTTTCAGGCTCAATCAAAGCTGATAGTTTTCTTTTTCACATTCGTTCATGCTCTAATGAAGGTTCAATGAGTGATTCTCAAGATAAGAGTTTGTGTGGAGATAGATTGCTGAATCCAATTTTTTCAGAGATCCGGTTTGCTTCTTCTTTTTTTTTTTTTTCCTTGTCTTGTTTGCTTCATTGAATTGTTCATATTTTTCGGAGATCTTGTTTACCAATTTCGTGCTTTTTCGATATGGCAATGTCAGCATTCGAAGGCAGATTATCAATAATGCATTAGTAGAAGATATTGCCAAATTCAGACTTTGGTTCCGCATTCGGAAGATAAAGATATTTCTGGTTCCGTATTCGGAAGAAGAAAATATTTCCTTTTTTTTTTGGGATCATTCTTGTCCGTAGGGATCCAAATAATAAAGATAATATTCTATTTTGTTTTTTAATACGGTTGGATGAATTTTATTACTTGAGCACCTTTGATTGAATTGGGAACTAACTGCATAATCAAGAAAATGGCATCACGGAGCATGTCCTTTCGGTTTCGTTGTTTCCAATTTTCTTCCTGTTCAAGTGCGATTCGGTTCGGTTAGGCTCGAATCTAGATCAAATTGTACCGTTCATCATCGTCACCCCCACAAGGAAGTGATTACTTTGAAAGCAATCTCACGTAAAACGTTGTGTGAACAGGTTAGTAAGCGAGTCTTTTATCATAAAAAGGCAAACAAGAGAAATAAATAGTAAGTCAAGGTCCGCAATGACGGTAAGTGCAGAACAGGAATGCTTTCCTTCCGCGATATATTTGTTTCGCACGGAGGTTTTGAGTTTTGAGTCCACGTGCCTGGGAGAGTCATCGAATTCTTGTTTCCCAAACAAGAATCAAGACTCGACATCAAATATTTCCTATGCAATTCTCAAGATCGGTCTCGGTCTTAATCACAATAATATAAATGTACATGCAGTGACTGAACAGTGCTCTCATCACTCAAAACACTTTCCCATCAATACTCAATCATTTAGTCGCAAAATCGCCGGTGAAGATGGTTCTCGCAATCATGGCTGGCGAAAAAGATGGTGGCCCGTGCCGACATGCTAAAGCAATCAGAAAGAGATGGGGGAACACAAACACAAAAGGAGCCTCGACGGTTTCGAGGGCATTGAGAAGGGAATCCGCGCGCGAAGGAGGAGACGGTGCTACGCTGGCGAAGGGCAGGTTACGTGCTTCGCGAAGAGTGCGAGGCTGAAAGGGAAAGAGATGATGGATTAGGGTTCCACAGTTGCGCTCGCAACGATCCGGTGATAGCCGGGTTCAGGACCAAAGGAGGGCCCGATTGCCTGCCTGCTGGAGAAGACGGTCGGCCAGGATTCTGCAACAGTGGAAAGAACGGGTTGGACCCCTTGGAGTCGGCGGTGGCCGTGCATCCATGCTCGGCTTGGGATTTCGTGTTGTTGCTGAAAATATAGCTTGGGGTTCCGACGTAGACGGTAAAAATACGATTCTCGTAGGATTGAGTTTGTATGGTTCGGCAGATTTGAGTTCCTCAAACAAAATTTCTTCGATCAATTGCTTTACCGTCGTTAATTTCTACGTGCAAATCACATCAACATATGAATCTGCTGTTGTTGCTACGTGCCTTTTATTTTATAATTTGAAGGATGCACATACGTATCAAGTCTATGTCTTCACACTTGCTTTACAAGTAAACTGTTTTTGTCTGACTTCGGAGTTTCGACTGTTGAGTCCGTGTGTACGAGAGCTTTATGTTTATACACCAGATTACCAACACCAGTTTCAAATTCAGAAAGCAAAAGATAAGGATTATATACTCATGTTTTTTCATGTTTCCTACCAAAACTAGAATCAGACTTGCTGTCGAACACCTAAAGAGATCCTATATCAAGTACTTAGGTTCGTGATCGCTCTGAATTACGACAATATATATAGATACACTTACTGCTATATAACTCTCACTCGACTCTTTTTGAAATTACTATTGAGTCATCAGATTGCAATCACCCACAACAGGATGGCTTTCGCAACGATGATGTAAGATGAGACGGAAAACCGTGCCACGAGTCTTGCTACGTATTCAGCGTCGTCGGGAAGGCTATTGGCGCGGAGAGCGGCTACATTGTTTGCGAAAAAGAGTGTGCAGAGGAGAGAAAAACGGGCAAGGGACCATCGTCCTTCCACTGTCGCCCATGTGATCCAGTGGGGGTCGGTTTTAGGACCGAGGCGGGTTCGATCTCCTGCCCACCGGGGTCTCATTGTGGCCCATCTGATCAAGTGATGGTCGGGTTGGAGATTGACGTAGGTCCGATTTCCCGCCCGTCGCAGAAAAAATCCAGCCCAAGTCCTAGTGCAGTGGAAAAAACTGGGTGGACCCCGTGGGATTGGCCATGCCGTTGGGTCCATGCACGCCTTGGTATGCCAACGTGTGATTGCTATAATAGTTCGAGAAAGTGTTATGAAGCACCGAGAAACCTAACTAAAACTCTCTTTGCTAAACAACGTAGGGGGTCTTTCATTGGATGTTGAAACAAGTGCGATCCATACATTGCATAAAAGGCCGTCACGTCGCTTCATTCAAGGAAGATTTCTTTAAAATGTCTAGTATTGCTCTACGTTCAAGATATATATGATGTATAGGCTACGAATATGATTTTTGTAGGATATTTAGGATCCCTTTTTAGTCGTGAGCCTTTATTTTTTGGATTTGAGTTACTTGAACATTTTCTATGTTTTTTTATTCTTTTTTTTTTTTTTGCATATATTCATGTATTCTATCTAGATCAAGCTTTCTGTGGTTGGAAACATAAATGGAGTTGAATTAAGTCCATCATCGTGAAAAAGAAAACAAAACATATCTCGTGGTATCAAAATGTCAATCTAATTTATCGGTGTTAAGAGTTTTGAGACACGGCTAACACCTGATCTTGTTAAAAATTCTGTTTACACCTAACAAAAATTCCAGAATTACGATGAAATCTCAAATATGTTTGACCCTTTTCGTACGTAGCTATTGTTCTAACTAGGTGACAAAGCAATGTGGAGCATCGTTTTGGCACCTGTGCGCAGCTTTGTAAATTTCACTCTCCAAAAGTGTTGCTATTTCAATTTATCAAAACAAAAATTTTGCAGTCTAGTTTATGTCGACAGTGTCAATGACACTTTCATCTAGATAGTTCACGCACAGGTAGATGGATTAACCGAACACCAGTTAATTTACACGATCGAGTTACCATCCAATTCGTTTCAATGCCGGGATAAACATGTGTGATTACCAATATTTGCATCAAGAAGCGATACCATAGATTTGGAAAGAAGTCGTTATTGTGAAGGTTTCTTGGATTATTTATAATCCAATTCATCGACTGATAGAATACACATATATACAGACATAATGAGTGCCGAAGTCCAAAAAGTGGACATTATTTAGATACAGTCATCCCTATTGTAAAAAGAGAACTTAAGAGGACTTCTTATGCAGCAAGGGATCGGCTATGACTTGGGGTTCAAAGTCCGGCTTCAGATACTGAGTGAGCATATCGGCGTACAACTCGTATCGAGCAGTCATTCTGAACCCCCACTTGTCTTTCAGCTGCCTGCAGAGGTTGAGATCCATGTCCGAGACCAGCAATCCATCTCTATGACGGGAAATTGATGGCGTGCACGAAGCATCTGGAGCTGAAAAGTGACTAGATCCATAGAAGTGCCCGAAATCTGTGTGCTGTGGTTTTCCGTCACCTGATGTGAATGGATTGGGAAACGTTTCTGTTCCTACACGATTAATTGATCCAACAAAATAACTGTTGGCAATGGCAGCATTTCGGGCCTGCAAATTGATTTTACAATTAATCACGGTTAACTGAGGGGATAATCCAATCAGTTCATTTGAATCTGCAATTATTTGATAAGCTCCAACTTTGTGTAATAAGACCTTTTTTTGGGTCAACAATAACACTTTAAGTTGTTTATCCTTGCTATTTTCTAATCTTTTCCTTATTTTGTTAAAAAAAAAAGAGAGTCATGGTAACCTCTGTGCTAGTAAGCATAACAAAGAGAGGTTCCAGTAATCTATCAAGAAAAGAATAATGACCAATATATATTCATAGCACAAGTTCAATTTAAAATAATAATGACCAGTATAAATTCATAGCACAAGTTCAATAAATCAAGCATAGAATAGGGATTTGTAAATACCTCAATTGGCCACATCGGTTCGCTAAGTTCACCGACGGTCGCAGAAGGGTTGAACACAATCTCTGCACCATTCAAGCCAAATGCTAACCAATTCAAAGGATGGTGTCTCCCATAACAAATATTGACAGCAATCTTTCCGTAAGCAGTCTCAAAGACAGGATGCCCAGTATTTCCTTCCATATAATAGGTACTTTCATTGAAGTCTCCAACCCTGGGGATGTGGTTCTGCGAAATGCAATCATCAAACTTTATAATATCACAAGTCCAAAGGGATACATCAAAAATAGGGGCCCACAACATTTACACTTACCTTTCGATGCTTGCCTATAATATTGCCATGATTGCCTATAATAACAGCAGTATTCCAGATAGTCTCCCCATGGTTCACATCCCTCTCAAGGATAGGATTAACAATGACCATGTTATACTTTTTTGCTAGATCCTGAAGAAACCTTGTTGATTCTGCATCAATAGGCTCTGCGAATTCACACCACCTTTTCTCTCTTGTACAGAAGGCAAATGGCATCATCCATGCTTCCTAAATTTAAATTATTTAGTTCATTAGTGGAACTTCAGTCTTTCTGAGTCCAAAAGGAGAAACCAAAAAATGTACGGCTCAGGTTTCATGGTGTGACTAACCTGCAAGCATAATATGTTCACTCCTGAAGCACCTGCAGCATCTATCATTGGTTTTACTTTCTGATGGATAGCCCTCTTTTGATCCTGAAAAGAATCAGTTGTGGGACGAACTATAGAGTTTTGAATAAGCCCAACTCTGACAACTCGCGGTTCTCTTAATAACTCCTTGTCTGCTGTAAAGCGAAATGCCTGTAAGAAAATTAGAATAAATTGATCGATGATTCCTCAAAACTGGTCAGAATGAATAAAAAACAAAGGAGGCAAGAAATGCAGTAATGGTTTCAACTAAAGTAAACAACTACCAAATAGCGACTGCCACAAAGAATATGTAAGAGTACTTCTTAGCTTCCACAATAGCAAGTTTAATCAACTAGAATAATTTGACTACATCAAACTTTGCACGTTTCTCCATCCGTTGGCTCCCCAACTCCATAGAATCCCAACATGGTACAAGACTATACAAGTCAACTTTCTCACACCTTCCATCTCATGGAAAAACTCAGAACCAAGAATCTATGCTGAAACGGACTTCAGAAGAGCTCATTTCCCAGACTATGCCCTTCAAGACCTCCCTAGTGATAAGTCCTCAATATTGCCAAAGGACATCTTGACCAATATTTGCAATTCATTTCTTTTAAACAGATATTTTCCCAGTTAGGACCATATGTATGAATCCCAGTGACATACTATTATTCGGTCCACACTCATTTATCTATCACAGAAGTGAAAGATTACTGAGTTATAAATAGAAGCTCCCTACGCCCCTTTGCGAAGAGAACAAAGGGCACACATTCGAAGATCTTTGCTCATGTTCCTCAGAGAACTTCCAAATGTTTGTTGGCCTGAACTTTCATTTGCAGGCCTGAGCAATGCCGGAGGAACTTGCTTCAGAGGCTATTGAGGTGACATTGCATTAAGGCAATCATTAATTGAGTGTTTGTTAGGTGGAGTTGAAACTGATTGCCCTAGAGATAAGTAGGCCAAAAAGCTTTTTCAGTCCTCTCAGGGTGTTCAGTCATCTCACCCATGACAAGTAAGTATTTCCTATGCACACACTCAGATTCTCCATATGCTCCAAGCAGGAATGTGCTGAGAAGACAAGTTTTATACTCTCAAGAAAAATGTTTTACATGAGGAACCTATTTGACTTATAGTGAGTGTTTATCAAACTCTAGCAAAATGGTATTGAAGCACATGAAACAATGCAGACTAGTGTGACCAGGACTCTTAGGAACATCCTTTAAATCGCCACATCCAATAAGCAGCACAAAAGCAGAAAACACAGGATCACCTGTATGTCAAAGTTGCATTCAGATGAGAGAGCTTTTGCAGAATCTGCCAGAGGAACAACTTCAAGAGTCCTTCCACAATTCAATCCAATAAGTAAACGACTGACTTCCTGAAAATCAATATCATAAAGATTTAACAACAAGGTAAGATTGTAACACAATGGAATGACATGCTTTGAGTTTTTGACATTTTACGAAGAAGAAAAGCGCTGATTGCTAAGTTTCAATTGTCTCAGCAAATATTTTCATGGGCGGTTCATCCGTGTCAATTTAAAATCCATTTGGACTAGAAATTACTCGATCAACTCCAACTTTCAATACTAATACTTTTAAGCTATCTATCCCTACTTCTTGTAATTCTTCATGTGTTTAAATAATGGACAGTTGTATGATTCGGGAGGCCACAACCATTCCGATTGTGAAGAGTAATGGAATAACGCCACTACAGTCCCTGAGATCCACCTTTCCAACAGAAGCCCAGCTCCTATTTAACTTGACTAGGAAATGGTATGTCTACATATTTAGACCAGTATAATGCAGGACAGATCAAACATTCTCCTAGATTGACTAATGACATCTATATTAATACAAACAGCAAAGGATATGCGTGACTTGTGCAATTTCCATAAGTTCAATTGGAAAAAGCGAGCAGAGAGACAACATAAACCGTGCAGAACAGAATTCTACTAACTGACCAGATCATTTGTGTATTTCATTCCAAGATTCTACTACAACTATCCCTCTCCAAGCAGCCTTTGCTTTCCTGATTAGCACCACATATCGATGCTCGCATCATCAAGCTTACAGAAAAACACCAGTGCCAGAACATCTTCCACAAAACGTAACTTTTGTCGTTTCTAATTCCGCGGATTTGACGAAATCAACTTCATTTCCTTAATAAACTCAGGTCAAAATCCAATCGAAGAATAACACTCCAGATACACACACACACACACACACGCCAAGCCAAGCCAATCGGATCAAAAGTGACAAGGATTCAAATCGACCGGATACTGCTTCGCGAGCTAGTATCGATCAAGCGACACAGAGGAGAGACATGCAATGAGAAACGAAGACCTGAAAGACTTGGGGGTTGAGATTGTCGCGGAGGAGGCGATCGAGCGACTCGTATCCGCAAATTGAGCCGTCGCGAGCGGCCGCGGCCTCCTCTGTAGCTTGTCCGTTCTCCGTCATCTCCATGGGCGCGTTGCTCGCAGATCAAGCTTGGGCTCTGAGAGAGAGAGAGAGAGAGAGAGAGAGAGAGAGATAGCGCATGGACTTTGACCTTTTGGAGCCCACAGGCCTAAAATTTATGTTGCATGACATGAAACCTTACAATTTAACACGTGATAGATTCCAAGATCGTTTTAGAGGGTACAAAATTCAACTTGTTTTTTCAATTGAACGAGTGCCATAAAATCCGCATCTGCTGATCATCATTTACCGTTACAATCCATTGACCACAACTTTTATATCGCCGGAAACGAAAGTTCATAGTAATAATTCCAGATCGCATATTCATTTCCCGGACATCATGTGTAAAACAAAATAAAAACTTGTTCTAGTTTTTAGATCCTTCTCCTCAAAATTTTAAACCTAAAACCTACTTTACATATCTTAGAATCTACAATCGGACCGATTTCCGCCGGATCAATTTTCGGTTCTACCCTAAAAGCACCCCTACCAACGGAGAAATTTAAATAGATCTATCTTTTATTTTTAATTTTTAAAAGAAAAAAAGTCCTAAACATTTTGCCCGTCGTACAATTAAGCCCTTATTATTCGAAATACTTTGATTAATCACCAGACGCGTCTAATCGGATACAATTTGGTTCTCCTACCACATTTGATTGTATCTTCCGCCGATAACAGTGTTTAAAGGTTTGAAAGGTTTGGGGACAGTCTCCGGCAGTCATTTTTAATTTCTTGAATTTTTATATATAATTTTGCCTTTTTTTCTCCAATAATTTTTTTTTCTGCTTTTCATTTTTTGTTTTGTTTTAAAGAACGAGGCACTACATGAGCACCACATACGCTAAACCATTAGAAAACACGGCAATGAATAAATATGATTGAGTGGTCATCGGAAAGACTTGATTGTATATGATCCAAAATGTCTATGACTTAAAATTTTTTTTTTTTCAAAATTTCAGAACTTTTGAGCAGAAATTATAAGATTCTATTTGCATGTGCAATTTTCCTGAAAAGGAAAGAATGGATCAACATTTTCATTTGTTTGGATGAGAAGAGAGTTGAAGGGAAAAAAAAAACACAGAAAGAAAGCGAGATGCTTAATAAACACGACGTCCTTCACCATTTCTTTTGCAAAAAAAGGAAAAAAGGAAAAAAAAGAACTGTGATTTTATTAGTGAGAAAGAGGGGAAATGGAAAATAAGATAACTTACCTCCATGAAAATCTTCTGTCCCGCTTGCAGCACCTGCCCTTCCCTTTTATCAATTACTGGACAAGTTAAGAAGAACACGAAGAAATTCAGAACTTATGATGCTTCAGGTGTCGGACGATTTGAGAAGCGGAGGGAATAGAAAAGCAAATGGACGAGAATGGTATTAATTGGGTCTTACTGATTTCGTGTGCATTTTGTTTATGCTGATGACCTTTGTAGGGTTGCATTGAGATCACCCTCTTAGGCTCCAACTCACTTGTGTCTGAATAGTTTCACAGAATATAACCTTGGGGGGTTTTCCTTACCCTTGAAAAAGATCTTCATTTTCGGGCACTTTTCCGCTTCAATATGTTCCAAGGATGGAAACTTCAAGATGCAACTTGTGGTGGAGGAGAAGCATTCTAGGCTTGGCAGATTTTGGAGTCTCAATCTTTCTAGCTTATGAAAAGACTTCACTTTTCTTTCTCCATTTTCATGGTTCGCTTGCTACTTCTCTCATTTTTTTTCATATCCTATTATAGCCATGTCAATGAGACGCGCCAAATTTGTGACTGCTAAAGCTGTGACTAGATGTACCAATCTAGAGGAATTCTTCACTACCAATTTCGTCAAATTTTAGAAGAATGTCATGGCTGGAAATGATGTCGTCAAACCAGGACAATCCCAAACCTCAAGTGTTTTGATGCTTCGAAGAATTTTTTAAACTAAATAGTCTTCTCTCCACACACGCTTTAGGGTATGTAGCTTGCTTAACTTAAGTTCTCTTAAATTTTCAAGCACCAGATGCCTTCCCTTTTCAACAATCCCTTTGTCACCAATTATATCTTCAAAAAAGCTACAGATGATCTCAAGACTTTGCAAATTCTAAAATCTCTCTATGAGGAATCTGGAAGGAAGCACTGCATTTTCTTCATGAAAGCATGCCAAAGTTAGTGCTTTTGGCTTGTGAAAGATGTAATTAGAAAATTTTCCATCCTATATGAATTGAATTTCCTTATCGGCTAATAAAAGTTTCTCTAAGTTGGAAAAGTCATGTCAAATTGCCAATACAACGTGAGAAATAAATTCAACAAAGGTTCATCAATAAGTGATGTGCTGTAAAACCTAAACCTAATTCAGATTATTCACATGAAAGGTGGCCATCTTCTTACGATTCACTAGATCTCAAACCGAGGAAGAGCTATAGCAGTCATACCCTCTCAAATGAAGAGCATGCTTCTCAGTTTGAAAGATCCTACTCATGGTCTCCCTGAGTTCTCTGGTTCATAAGTTCCATAGAAGACAATATGTCTAGTTTATCACAGTGAGTCACTCACAATTCCCGCAAGAGAGGCCAATTCAAATTGAAAAAGTTAGGACATAAACTTTTGAGTCATGACATATCATGCAACGCCAAAGAGTTCAAATTCAAGAAAAGAAGCTTGAGCAGTAGTGGAGTGTAGTGTGTTATCTCCACTCGAGACTATTCCCTTGAGCCCACAAGACTCAAGTTGAAGAGTGTGAAGTTTGTCTAGACTAGTAGTCAACCAATGTGGAAAAAGATTTTCAAGGCTCTCACAATTTTGAACCTTCACTCCCCGTAGATTTTCACATGTGAAACTTTCTAGAGGTTTATCGGTCCATATTTTGCTTCAAAATGTCCATATGGGAGAGAACCATCCACCAAAGCGAAGGAAATTGCACCTACCATATCGACAAAAAAAAAAATGTAATTACATTGATTTATAACCTTAAAAGAAGGAATCTCCGAACTTTCCTGGTTCTCTCAAATCATGAAAATTCAAGAGCTTATTAGTGACACAAACAGGGAGGGGCCGATTGATGCTTTCATTGTAACAAGCATGAAATGCGGTGCGAAGGAAGCAGTTGCCTTACAATCCTTACTGCTTGCTAATCCCAGTGCATTAAAAAGATAATGGAATATTCTTCATTGAGTTATGCCAGAAAGAACAAGATTACGACCTCAAATACCAAATGAATATTTTTGCAATTTCCTAAATTTCACATTACATGAATTGTTATGAATTGTTCATTTAAGAGCCCATATGAAATTTTCATTCATCACGATGAAATTAGTAAAATTACGACATGCTAAAACCTTAATTGCCAAATGCATATTTCCACACTTCCCTGAAGTCCCCGAACCATCGAAAAAGACAAATTCGTCATACTAGTATCGAACAGTCTACCAAGATAGCTGCCTCAATCAAGTGATCCCTATGACCACATTATGTGTGTTTGGAGAAAATCAACCGTGTTATGACCTCTTGCGATTTGTCCACTAAGAAACGAGGATGGAAATTTTTTATTTGTTCACGGTAAAATTAACGCAATTAGGACTTGTCACAACCGAAAAATAGAATGACTCTTTCCACACTTCCCTAAAACCATTTATAGTCAAGATTGAGCATTACGATGACTTTTTGAAATACTTTAACAATGTGGGGACACCTATTATTACATGATAGCTTATATGCGACAAATAAATTAAACTAACTCTATTACAACTTCTCACAAGCAAAAGATCAAATTACTATTTGAAACATTCCTACATCGAGAAATTGTCCAAAAACCATGTTACGCTATTGCTAATTCAGTCATAAATCTTTTAATTTTGTCAATTAAATCCTACACCTTTTCACGTTTAGTCAATTAAATATATCAGATCAATTTTAGCAGGAAATCACTGGTGTGGACGCCAACTGTCCTATGTGCACGATCAGCACTGATGTGAATAATTTTTAATAATATTTTAATTTTTATTTTATTCTCTAGTTAAATATCTCTCTCTCTCTCCCCCCCTCCCTTTTTTCATTTCTATTCTCATGGCCGGCGAGGTTTGTCGAGCCCTCGCCAACTACTAGGAGAGAGTTGCATGGCCTTGCCGACTGTGAGAACAAAAAGGGGAAAAAAACCAAGAAAAAAAGAAGAAATTATTTAAAAAATAAAAAAGATTAAAATGTTATGAAAAATTATCCACATCAGTATTGGCTGTGCCAAGTAAAACAACCAACATCCATGTTAGTGATTTCTGGTCAAAATTTGCTAGATGAACTTAATTGACAAAATGTGAAAATGTTTAGAATTGAATTAGTAAAATGAAATAAGTTTATGACTTTTTGGACAAAATTTCCTTCCTACAGCTATTAGAACTCTGAATTGAGTATTAACATGACTTTTTGAAGTACTTTAACAATGTGACAGATACCTGTTGTTCCCAGATAACTCATGTATGGACTATTGGGTTAGAAAGGGTGTCATTGGGGGCCCGGCGAATCAAATGGATCCCGAGTGTATCTCAGAGTTAATTTGGGCACAGGAAAGAGCATGGGATGTTCAGAGAATTGCGTCTATGTTCGATGAGGATACAGTCAAGGAGATTCTAGCAACCCCCCTGAATCCATTGCCGAGGGAGGATAAACTGAGATGGATGGGAAACGCCAAAGGAGATTTTTCAGTGAAAAGTGCCTATAATGTTTTAAGAAAAACCGAGACAGAGAGGAGGGAACCAAATATAGCTTCTACCTTAGATCAACCATCAAGAAAGCTCTGGAATGGAATCTGGAAAACTCATATACCCCCTAAAGTTCGAATCTTTATCTGGAAAACAGCACAAAATGCCCTACCTACTAGTTACAACCTATTCAAGCGTCATATCATCTCTAACCACACATGCCCTATTTGCTATCAGCAAGCCAAAGCAGCAAAGCACATATTCTTAAACTGCCCATTGACAGAACAGATCTGGAGGGATATTACTGTATGGAAGCGCTACAATCTGATCCACAGAATGGATACGTGGCTGCAGGCAATCCTAGAAGACTTGAACAGGCCAATCTCTTTCGACTTAATCGTGGTGATCCTATGGTGCATCTGGAGACAGAAACGATTCAATATTCCGGAGCAGAGGTCCTACTTCAACAAGTTTAATTGAAGAAGCAAAGGCAATCCTTACCAGCTATAACAGGTGTGTTGACACCTGATCTTTAATCATTTTTTCTATTGCTAAAGTAATAAAAAAATCCATAAAAATTCATAAAATTGAAAAATCAACTTTGGGGACCTTAGACAAGCCTAGGGAACCAATTTTGACCAAAAAATGATTTTTCATATTTTCAGTATTTTTACGTATTTTTTATTTATTTATTTTCGAAAATTAATAGAAAATCCATAAAAATTCATAAAATTGAAAAATCAACTTTGGGAACCTTAGCCAAGCCTAGGGAACGAATTTTGACCAAAAAATAATTTTTCATATAATATATATTTTAATTTTTTTTAAAAAAAATACAAAAATATTTGAAAATTTTGAAAAAATAACATTTGAGGCCAAAAAATACACAAAGATAGTTAATATTTTTATTTTAAATCTATTTTCATATTGGCCATCGCAAATTCAGAAAAATCCAATTCGAGTCACGTGTTCCTTCACGAGTATAATCTCGAATCGGGCCTAAAAAAATTTAATTTGAGTCAACTTATTTTTAACTTTCACTTTTTATGAGTTGTGACATTGTCTTCTAATATTTTAAATTTTCATCTTGGCCCAAATTATACTCAGAATGACTCAATTGTGCAAAAGGGCTTTAATTAAATTCTGCATTATTTTCAGTGGCAAGAAATGAGCTTAAATTTGACATGTGGTGAATTTTGACTAAGTATAGGGAAGGTATGTCATAAATTGTAAGGAGATTTGGACTTAAAGAAATATTTTTTCAGGGACTAAATTGTAAATACTTAAAATTCAAGGACTAGAGTGCAAATACCTAACTCTTGAAGGATTATTTTACAAATAATAAAAAGAAGAGTTAGTGGATAAATTAGAATAGAGAAGGGAAGATGAAGAAGAGGAGATGAAGAAGAGAAGTTGGAGAAGAATGGATGGAGAAAATAAGATAAGAATAGAGAAGGGAAGATGGAGATGAAGAAGAGTTAGTAGAGAAATTAGAATGGAAGATAAGAATAGAGAAGGGAAGATGGAGATTAAGAAGAGTTAGTGGAGAAATTAGAATGGGAGATAAATATGGAGAAGGGAAGATGAAGATGAAGAAGAGTTAGTGGAGAGATTAGAATGTGAGATAGAGATGGAGAATGGAAGATGAAAATGAAGAAGAGTTAGTGGAGAAATTAGAATGGGAGATAGAGTTAGTGGAAAAATTAGAATGGGAGATAGATGAGTAGGTTATAAAAGGAGGAAGAAGTGAGCTTGAGAAAGGATTCTTGAGAGAGAAAATTTGAAGTGTTTGGGAGGATTTTTTTTTGGAGAGAAAATTTTGGATGTTTGAGAGAGTTTTGGGAGATTGAAGAAAAATTTGAGAGAAAGAAAATACCAAAAGAGAGAGAATTTTGAAGATGATGGGAGTTCAAAACTAGGGATTATCATCACAAATTCCTTCATCGATCAATATAAATCAAGAGTTCATCCTCGTAAACGAGCAAGCAAATTCGAGCTAAGTGTTTTTATTTATTCATTTGTTTATGGTTTTACTTGCAAATTAGCACAAATTGTATACACTTTCTCCATCTCCTCTTTTTTTTTTCATATTTTATGTCAGGAGAAGGATATCTCTACGTCAACAGCAAAAATCTCGTAGATATGCAAAAATCGGCCCAGACAAGCTCCTAAGCTGTCCACCGATTTCTCAACTGATCTGTGACTAAAAGTCCCTCTTAATTCAAAAGAAACTCTCTATATTGGGAACATAGAGAGTGAAAATCAATTATAGAAATCCCTCCCAAAAAAATGGGAGATAAGTACTCTTTCCACTCTTCTGGTTTTAGGTGCAGATTAGCACATATTTTGTATACTGACACTTCACTCTATTTTATGTCAGGAAGCCGCAGCTCTATTTCAATGGTCAATCCTATGGAAGCACAAAATCAGCTTGGAGGAGTCCTCAAGCGCGCACAAATTTCAAATTGTTGAATCAATTCGTTGTATTTCATTTTAAAAAATTCATACCCCAAAATGGAGAGGACAAAGTCCATCCGCAATTTAAATACCTGCACCATAAATCCCAAAGGGAAGAGCCAAGCCAATGCTTAGCCTCCCATTGGAGGTTTTTACTTATAGTAGTTAAATACCTGCAACTTAAATACCTGCACCTTAAATCCCAAAGGGAAGAGCCAAGCCAATGCTTAGCCTCCCATTGGAGGTTTTTACTTACAGTAGTTAAATACCTGCACCTTAAATCCCAAAGGGAAGAGCCAAGCCAATGCTTAGCCTCCCATTGGAGGTTTTTACTTACAGTAGTTAAATACTTGCAACTTAAATACATGTACCTTAAATCCCAAAGGGAAGAGCCAAGCCAATGCTTAGCCTCCCATTGGAGGTTTTTACTTACAGTAGTTAAATACCTGCAACTTAAATACATGTACCTTAAATCCCAAAGGGAAGAGCCAAGCCAATGCTTAGCCTCCCATTGGAGGTTTTTACTTACAGTAGTTTAAATACTTGCAACTTAAATACCTGTACCTTAAATCCCAAAGGGAAGAGCCAAGCCAATGCTAGGCCTCCCATTGGAGGTGTTTATTCACTGTCATGTACTTCCTATAATTTAATTTTTGAATCATCAGACCCAAAAGATAAGTAGGTTGTAATACTGCACAGAAGTCGTTAACACACTCCTTCTTTCGGCTTCAGGGAATCTTTAACACTTAAAAAAATATAACAAATAAAAATATATACCATCCATGCATCCTATTTAAAAAGTGAAAACACAAAAGAGAATACCCTACTATAGCCTTAGGAATAAACCAAGCCTGAGTTGCCGAATTAGGATATCCATGAAATTAAGGTACCGAAAGGGCATTAGTTTTAATTAACTAGTGTAACCAAGTCCCCGAGCTCATAATCTCTAGTTCGCAGGAATAAATTAGTTCTCCCGCTAATTTATTTAGGTTTCTAATCGACCTACCAAGAACGATTAGTGGCGACTCCAAATTTTAAAATCATTTAAACAAAAACCAAAGTTGCGATTCGGTAGGGCTTGGGAGGGTCCGCGTTAGGTTAGTCAAATCTAATTAACCTAATAATCCGTTAACCCTTTAAAATAAAATTTATTTTTAGAGGGTCGCGACAGACTGGCGACTCCACTGGGGACGGGATTTTTAAATTTTCGAAAAAAGATACCAATTGGAATACTTGAATTTTTTCGAAATTTTAAAAGTCTTAGTGGACTTAGGCCAATGAAAATTTCATGGATATATCGCTTCTGGCGATCTTGTTTGGGACTCATTCTATAGGTGTTATATGTTTTTGCAGGATGGGAGTTATAAGGGGCGGAGTGTTTGGCTAACCCCTTTATTTTGCAGGCTCGGTGTTGGGTTTATTTGTTTAATTTCGCACATTTTTAGAAGCGCTGTTTTGATATCAATTGTTGTACATGTCTTGCATACTCTGAAGATCACGACACCTGCACACACAAGCGTCTAAACCCAAGTCGCGAAATTCTTCCTAGAAAACCATAGATAGGGATCGAATATGCAAAGCTCTTGCGTCGATTACGCTCGGGTTGACCATATTTTATCCCGCTCATTATCTGAATTGACAATTCTTCCCATTGTGATTTGATTGCGCGGAGGGTAAGTTTGTCAATTCAGATAGTGGGGGCCTTTTTAGGTCCATACCTTGTATCTCCTTCTTTTATTTTCTAGAGTCCACTCCTCACTTGAGTCATGCGCATGACTATGTGATTTGCATTTCTCCAAGGTAAAAGTAAGTTCTCTAATTTTATCTTGTATTTATTTTCGGTCGGTCAATGCTAGGTGTCAGTCAGTTTTTGAGCTTGATATTACGACCATCTTTTAAAAGAAAATAAAAATTAAATTTGTCCCTCATTTCTTTTTAAATTTTTTTTTTGAAAAAATGATGTGAAAAAATCCCGTCATGGGAATTTTATTAACCAATAAGGGATTTTTGTCATGTTTTTATTGCTTCAATAAAAATGAAATTTTCCTGAAAAAATTTTCCTCTGAAAATTTATTTCAATAAAAAGAAAAATTACTTCAAAAAAAAACTCTAGTAGACATCAAGTGATTTTATCACATTTTTCAAATTATAAAAACTTGCAAGAAAATTCTTCTCGAGAAATTCGCTCATGTTTTTCTAAGAAAATTTTCTCTAAATAAAATTAGACTAATTGACCAATAAGAGATTTTTGTCATGTTTTTTTTCTCTCCAATAAAAATGAAATTTTCCCGACAAATTTTCCTCTGAAAATTTATTTCGATAAAAAGAAAAATTCCTTTAAAAAAAACATCAAGTGATTTTATCACATTCTTTCAAATTATAAAAACTTGCAACAAAAATTCTTTTCGAGAAATTCGCTCATGTTTTTCTAAGAAAAGTTTCTCTAAATAAAATTAGACTAATGTCTCGGGGGAATTTCGTTAACCAATAAAGGATTTCTGTCATGTCTTTCCTGCTTCAATAAAAATAAAATTTTCCTGACAAATTTACCTCTGAAAATTTATTTTGATAAAAAGGAAATTCCTTCAAAAATTTTAGTAAACGTCAAGAGACTTTGTCACATTCCTTTAAAAAAATAAAAAAAAAGAATAATAAATCTGAAAAAAATTCTGTATCAGAAATTAACCCATTTCTTCTTAAGGAATTTTTTTTTTCTTTCTTCTGATTTCTCTATAAAATAGAAAAAATCAAATTGGACTAATATAGGAGTCATGGACCGACATTTCTTATGTCGCATACTAATTATATCTTTTTCTTTTGCAGGGAGATCCTAGATACCCCAGACGGGTGTAAAAATTAAGTTCAATAATATATCAAGAATCATCTTCAGAAATACCAAAAGACGAAAAACACCGAGGCTTCAACCGTTAATTCTGGGGGGCAAACGAACATTGTCCATCTTTGACAGACAAAGTTGTGTCAATCCGTAAACTTGTATGGGCAGTGTATTCTGATATGACGGTGGATTTATACTGATTAAACATGGGGGCATGTTTAATGTATTGCAGAGGATCCCGCGTCTTTTGAAAAACAATATGGATTATATAATCAGAACCCATGAAACAAATACCTTTACCTGATCAAATCAACCAGAGACCGGTCTTAAAATTTTCTCTTATCCGAAACATGCGGAGGGCTTTAGAGGACCGAGGTTCTATTAATGAACGTGGCCCACAGGAATTTCTCCCGACGCTACAGGCGACCGACACGAGCAAGTGGACGCCGAAAGAAACAAAATATGGATAAAAGTGGGCACACAACAGGTGGCCGGATTTACTACCAGCGCACTGATCGAGTTGTCATAGCGTTATTGTTCGTGATCTCAAGATGGATAGTGGGGGCCACCGCCGAACCCATCATCAATGTTCTCGATATCATCGTCTGGAGCAATTAAACAAGAACATCAAGAAGAACATTAAGCCTCGACATCTTCGGTACCTCAAATCGTTCTGTTATGCTATGCGGAAGAAACGATAGCAGGAAAATTAAAAAAAAAACAAAACAAAACACGTGAAGCTTTTCTTTCATTCCATTCATCAAAGAGTATTACAACAACTCACTGGGGAGGAAAGGTAAAGCCAAACTGGGCCCTGATGACCATTACGAAAGAGCTCAACTGACTCTCCAAACAGTTGATGCTCTGGATGCACCGGGCGCTCTCGGGATCAAGCTCCGCGAGCCTAAAGAAGAGGCGATCGCACTTCTCTTTAACCTGGGCCATAGTGTCCTCGTAATGCTCAACGGCAAACTCCAGGTCCGGAACCGCTGCCCTCTCGAAAGCAATGTCTGCCGTAATGTCATCAAGTCTCTCCTGCAGCCAACCACATTTACACCTCATCACAATATTGCCTGGCTCCTGTTCGGCGTAAGTTCGGACCAAGGCCAGACGGTCCACCAACTTTCCCCTCTCACGAACCAGCCACGAAAGCTGATCGTTGGCAAACTTGAGGGCCTTTTTGTGATTATCAGCCACAAACGTAACTGTTGCCAGACGCTCGTGCCGGTCTCGGTAACGGGCTTTCACGACGGCGGTCACAAGGACCGTCTCATAAGCACGGTTATAGGCAGCCAGAAAATTGATGAAGAGGGTCGAGAAGTTCCGGTACTCCTTCCCTAGTTGGGTACCCTCAACAGAAGCAGCATCCACGGTCCTAAATAAACCGAGGATTTCAGCCTCAACGGTAGAGTTTTTGGCTATATGAGCGTAACCTCTACCAAGAAGATTGTAGAGTCTCTCCCACCCAGCTAGGACTTCGGCGGATAAGGTATGGTTAGGAGAATTGGCCATTTTTGAAAGCAGAATACGAAAGAAAGGGGGAGAGAGGTGAGGCAGATGAGCGGAATGCGAAGATGGTAATCTGCTTTGAAGTAAATATTGATTTCATAGTGACGGTATCAACCAGTCAAGATTTCTCTTATCTACCATTCTCTATTGGCACCACCCTCGTTGGCTCGAATTCCCATCAGATGGCGACTGTGAGCTAAGCGAGTCCGAAATCTCCGCAGAAAGTTTGACGAGACACCGCCACTTTGAAAAAGAAGACGGAAAGATGAGCTGAGTGGAAGACACGGCAAACGTTAGCGAAAAGGAGATACAACTTGTCTTCATTGGAGGACCCGCCAGTAAATCGACGGTGGAGATCTTGACAGGGGCCCTCTATCACGAAAAGAAAAAAGAAGACAAACTGAGCGAGAAATAAGGATTTCCCCTTTGATCAAAAGCTGAATATCAGATTTTCTCCCTCGAAAAATCTAATAGCGCTGCCCGTGAAGAGGGAAGTCGTTGCTATTGCCAGAGAGAGAACTTGTCCCCATTTGATAGTCAGAGTTCATTCGCAAGAACTCGCAGGAGAAAGATAGAGAGGAAGGAGTTCTCGTGGGAGAGGAATTCAAAACCTTCACCATCAAAGCATCGGCTTTCAAAGCCTGTTACGAAAAGGCATCAACGATCTCATGATCCCTCAAGTCCGAGAAGACATCCCGAGGCGGTCTCGAATCGGCAGTCCTAGATCCAGAAATATGTCGAGTGTTAGGGGAACGGGCGCATGTTCAACCCTGGTCAAAGCTGATGAAGTTCCTTACCCTGAGGGTCTACTGGTCATGGCCATTGACGGTAATCCAGTCTCTCTGTCAATCCTTGTTACCGTATTAAGAAAATGCCGGTATAAGGTTGTAGCTCAAGCAAAGGCGACAGAGGCCTTAGAGATATTAAGGAGGAGTAGTGACCCGTTTGATATCGTCCTCACCGCCATGGTAGGGATTGACATGGATGTTTTCACTCTCTTGGAAGTCATCAATTCTAAATTAAACATGCCAGTCCTCGTAATATCGGCAAGCGATGATCAGCAAGCCCTAATGAAGGCTGTCTTAAATGGGGCCCAAGACGTCGTAACGAAACCAGTTAGGGTTCAGATGCTTCAAAACATATGGCAGCACATGGTAAGGAAGCAATTGCACGACCATGAGAACAAGCATCAAGCCTTCAATTTTGTTCCAAGCAACTGGAGAAAGAAGATGAGTTGGTCTCCCGAGCTGCATCGTATGTTTGTTAATGCAGTTCAACAGGTAGGAATCGATTCGGCACGGCCGCAACATATACTGGAAATTATGAACGTAGAGGGACTCACTAAAGCAAATGTTTCGAGTCATCTTCAGAAGTACAGAAAAAGGGTGAGAGAACACAATGCAGCTCAGAATCAAGAAAACCAAGGCGGGACTGATCCAAGCCTGAATGTCGAGTCTCCTCGCCACCATAAGTTCCTCGGGTTAGCATGGGGCGAGCCACTTCCCATCATCAACCAAGCCAGTAGCCGTGCCATTAATCCTCCAGGCGTTAATCAAAGTATCCCCCAGAATCACCCTAATGCTCTTCAAGAGTATAGACCGCAGGGGCAGTGTATTCAGACTCCTTGGTCTGAGCACCAACCCGTGGCTAGAATTCATCCCATGATCAGCGCGCCTGCGCAGCCAGAGAATCAGACAAGAAATTATCCTGAGCACTTCCACTTCTTTAATCCTCGAATGGAAGGAGTTTTTGGCAGCAGGACAGTTGGTGATCCCCACACTTTCTCGAGTAATGATGAAGGCTCCAGCACGAGAAGTCAAATTGCTCATGGCGAGGACAGAATGAGAAATCTACCGCCAGCATTTGCCAACAACAATGCCCAATTCGAGCATCAGTTGCTGGAAGGTTCAAGAGATTACCCAGATGATGAGCTTACTGCCCTGGTCAACCAGTTTAGGGTTGACAGACGTCCCAAGCCGCGATCAGGAGCCAGTGAGTAGGGACTCTCAAACATCGATCATCCACACCCGAACCAACACGAGACTAGCTGATTATCGAAGAGCCACAGGAGAGGCAGAACTGACCTTGAATAAGTGCACATTTTATTTCATGCTTAATTCCCCTGCGTATGATATTTTCCAGCTTTCTAGGTGTCTCGATTTAATTCAGGGACAAGGGGGCAATTTATTTATTTTTTTTATCCCGTCGAATGCGTGAATCCCTTTTTATGCTAGATTTAGGGCGGATCAATTTGTGGTAAAATCGCTGACTGCCATAATGAGAAATGTTGAATGGCCTCACGTAGGAAAATTTCAAGTGAAATGCCCAGGCGAGCTCGAAGACGGGTAATTGTGTGTCGTTCCAATTTACCCTCAATCGTTGCAAAATGCTAAATTGGATTTGTTCCATTCTCACCCAGGGAATCGCAAAGTGCCTCAAGAGTGTCGCAAAATGAAATGACCCAATGGAACGCGATATGACTCATTTGCCTCGAAGGTAACCTTTAAATTAAAGGAGCCCTCCGGTCCACGGACCCGATGGCATAGAAAATGATGATGGTCCAAGGCAACCCGAAAGAAAATAAGGCCCAACTAAGCAAAGCACTTACGTGGCAAGCTCAAAGTGAAGGGCAACTCGGGACATACAATTCAATCCAGTCCAAATGAAGGAACTTCCTCAATTCAAATTCAATAGAAGTACACACAAGGGTAAAACAGTATCGTTCCAATTTTTCTAGAATATGAAGAACATATACTGCCGCATTCTCTTTCATTTTTGCAGGGGAAGTCTCTACTGGACAGATTTTCCTGTCTAACATTCCCTATTAGTATCACCTCCGCTATTCGTCTCCAATCTCCAGCCAAGCAAATCCGACGTCTCTACGGCAAAGCTAAACGGGACGCCACTACTTTGAAAAAGAAAAGATAAAAAAATAAGCTGAGTGGGAGACAAAGACATTTTCGGCAGAAAAGAGATACGACTCGTCTTTATTGAAGAACTCGCCAGCAAATTGACGGTGGAGACAACAACAAGGGGCCCTATCACGAAAAGATGGAAGGAGACGAGCCGAGCAAGAGACACGATAAGAAAAGAGGATTGAGAAAGGCTGGACCCTTGGAAGAAGCAATACAGTTGCTAAACCCACGTTTAATTTTAAAAGAGACGCCATGCTCGGAAGAGGGTCTTAAGGCATAGGCAATCGCTCAGAAAAATTCAAAGAGAGTGAAAACACCGGAAGCGAGTAGCAAATCTTGAGAAATCATCAACCAAATCAAAGATGTCTCAACCCAATACTCCCGAGAGCTATCATTGCCTGCTGAATATGGGAGAGGAAGAGTTCGAAGCCATGTTTGGGATCGAGCCTATGGAGCCTGGCTCTTCCGCCGACGACGTCCAAAATCTCAGTAAAGATAAGGACAATAACGGTAGGGGTCAAAAGAAGTGTTACCGTCGCCATACTAAGGAGCAGGTACAAAGGCTTGAGGATTTCTTCAGAACATGCCCTATGCCAGACGACAAACAGAAAATGGAACTGAGTCAAGAGTTAGGACTTGAACCTTTGCAAATCACGTTCTGGTTTCAAAATAGACGAACCCGAATGAAGGCTCGTCATGAGCACAACGAAGCCGAGTTTCTAAAAGTTGAAAATGAAAACCTTCGAGCGGAAAACAAGATGTATAAAGAGACTTTTGACTCCGCCACCTGCCCCAACTGCAATAGCCTCCTCCTCACCCTCGATGAAATGTATGATCTGAGGATCGAAAATGCACATTTAAGAGGTGAGTTAGACCAGTTTATAACAGAATCGAGTTCTGTTGGAGCAGGGTACAAAAGGACCAATGATACTGGATCAGCATCAATACCTCCCGAAGAAGAAGGGACAGACCACCACCAAGCGGACATTGACGATGATCTTTTCGCCATAATCAACCAGTTTGATATCGGTAAAGCATCGGGACTGTGATGCACTTGTTCAGCCAGTGACCACGAGACCTTCAATATGGCCGATGCATACCTAATTTGGGATGAAGCCAGCTGATCATGGGAGAGCCTGCAGAGGAAGCGGAACTAATCCTGAATGAGTGAATGTGTTTTATTTCCTTGCGTGATGTGTTTTTTTGCTTTTGTGAATGTGTAAAAGCAAGGAGTAATAATCCGACTTCCCCCTATTAAATGCTCGAATCCGCCACCTCACCAACCTCGCGACGAATTGATGGCGAGTGAAAATCTGCATAAACCTGAAGGGTAACTCCGTATCGTTTCAATTTACCCTCAGTTGCTCCACGTTTTAAAATTAAGCCCCTTCTATTCTCAGGAAATTGCAAATCGACCCGAGAACGCAATCATATCCGAATACAGGTTGGATAAAATTTGGGGGCAAATCAACTCATGGGCATTACCACAGGATAGACAGCTTCGGACAAAGGAAAGTACAAGCGAAAGACGCGAACAATCTCAGAAATGGGTAATTCTGTATCGTTCTAATGTGCACATAATCAT
The DNA here is from genome assembly GCA_016432845.1 of Psidium guajava. Lineage (NCBI taxonomy): Eukaryota > Viridiplantae > Streptophyta > Magnoliopsida > Myrtales > Myrtaceae > Psidium > Psidium guajava. Next base: position 11,436,425 of record CM028232.1, read on the forward strand.
CTCAAGTCTTGAATTGTCTTATTCCATTCTTAACAGGGATTGCAAATTACCTCGAGAAATACCGTAACATGACCCAAGGTGATACAACAGGGCTGCGTTATCCCCAAGGATTAACCCTTGAAAAGAAAGCCCCATGGACACCTACGGTCCAATGGACCGAATGGTATGAGGGATGACAGTAGGTCCGAAATATTCCGAGTTCGATCCCCAAGGGTGGGGAATGTTGTATGTATTATAAATAAATAAAACAACTTTTTGTGCATTTCTTTTTTTACAAACAGGAATACTCGACGAGTAATATCAAAGTCAGTATTTTACCATAGTCTTCCTATAATGGTGAGGCGCCCAACAAAAGTCGAGGAAAATTCAATCCAACAAAACTGGTAAAAGACTCGTGCAAGACATTCAAGATGCAGGGTAAATCAGTATCGTTTTCAATTTATCCCTTTTAATACTGGCTGATATGTCTCTTTTTCTTTTTACAGGAAATATTTACACTAACATTTAACATGTTGAAGGAGACAAATCCAAAAGAAAATTATGATCATCTGACAAGATCTATTCTGGTGAAAAATGGGGCAAATTGATCACAAGCTCTGAAGCGAAAAAGCAAATATGTCTTCCTTATCTCGTTTGATTTCGAGAATAATTTCTCTGCTTTTTACAGGGGCATTCAACCGCTAAACCGTGGCGGTCGCTGTCATTAAACAAACCGAAATGCTCCCTCACCCATATGCTTCATCACGTAGAGACAAAGTTTGAGACGAACCACCCCTCGACATAAGGAGTAGGCTTCCCAATTTGTTCGGTCCGCCCACATACCAGGGGCAATTTAAATCCGCCCATATTTGCACATTATATAAACACACGTAATGCTAAAAAATTGTCACATCTGCATTGTGCTTACACAGTTCATGAATTATGTATGACTATTCCGTGTGTTTAACTTACCAACTCCAACTTAGAGCATAAACTGCACAGGAGACATCAAATGTGCAGAATGGGGCATGACAGGATGAGGAAAGGCAAACCATTTCCACGCAAGTCTAACATTTTAATTTACAGATAAACAGCCTTTCCCCAGAGTGAGAGAAGGCCCTTTCGGATTGAAGTCCCCCATTCAGATTACATTCGAGGCGTTCATACTATGAGAACCTCCTTAAACAGAATTGGTAATGCAAGCTTGACAGAATAGTTTTGCATGATCCATATTTGGATTGATTGCATCATGAGTTATCACACAGACTACTTCTAATCATTGCCGACTTGGTTGAATAGTTTTACATGAACCGATCAACTCATTGATGAAAATGCTTGCACATGTTACCTCTAATACTGCCTGACAGGCAACACATTCCCAATGTTCAAACTACCTTCCAAAGTCTTGAAATTCATTCAGCGATTATTGAATGAACAAGCCTGGTTGTCGAGAAGCCACCAAGCATTTCTTCCAAATTCTCAGGTAAGTATATCTTCAACCTGAACCTTTCAAGAGAATGAATTCTGACGGTTGTTGGGGTACTCGAATCCATTGCGGTACATACAGGTATCCACCTTCTTCAATAAAGCATGATTTGTCTCAAGGACAGAAATGTTCGAGACCTTTTGATCTCTGCCTCTTTGGTTTATTCCTAAAGCGACAGGATAATATAATTTGGGTTTGAGCTTCTGCAGGATTCCTAATCTTTCCAGATTCCAGAATGGCACCCTTTGAGGTACACCAAGTCCTTCTTACAGGCAAAATAAGTCCTTCTTACAGGCAAACCAAGTCCTTCTTACAGGCAAATCAAGTCCTTCTTATAGGCACAAAGTCCTTCTTACAGGCAAATCAAGTCCTTCTTACAGGCAAAACAAGTCCTTCTTACAGGCACAAAGTCCTTCTTACAGGCAAATCAAGTCCTTCTTACAGGCAAAACAAGTCCTTCTTACAGGCACAAAGTCCTTCTTACAGGCAAATCAAGTCCTTCTTACAGGCAAAACAAGTCCTTCTTACAGGCAAAACAAGTCCTTCTTACAGGCATAAAGTCCTTCTTATAGGCAAACCAAGTTCTTCTTACAGGCACCAAGTCCTTCTTACAGGCATAAAGTCCTTCTTACAGGCAAACCAAGTCCTTCTTACAGGCAAACCAAGTCCTTCTTACAGGCAAAACAAGTCCTTCTTACAGGCACAAAGTCCTTCTTACAGGCAAATCAAGTCCTTCTTACAGGCAAAACAAGTCCTTCTTACAGGCAAAACAAGTCCTTCTTACAGGCAAATCAAGTCCTTCTTACAGGCATAAAGTCCTTCTTATAGGCAAACCAAGTTCTTCTTACAGGCACCAAGTCCTTCTTACAGGCATAAAGTCCTTCTTACAGGCAAACCAAGTCCTTCTTACAGGCAAACCAAGTCCTTCTTATAGGCACCAAGTCCTTCTTATAGGCAAACTAAGTCCTTCTTACAGGCAAACCAAGTCCTTCTTACAGGCACAAAGTCATTCTTACAGGCAAATCAAGTCCTTCTTACAGGCACAAAGTCCTTCTTACAGGCAAATCAAGTCCTTCTTATAGGCACAAAGTCCTTCTTACAGGCATAAAGTCCTTCTTACAGGCAAATCAAGTCCTTCTTACAGGCATAAAGTCCTTCTTACAGGCAAACAAAGTCCTTCTTACAGGCAAATCAAGTCCTTCTTACAGGCACAAAGTCCTTCTTACAGGCAAAGTAAGTCCTTCTTACAGGCAAAACAAAGTCCTTCTTACACGCAAACAAAGTCCTTCTTACAGGCAAATCAAGTCCTTCTTACAGGCAAAGCAAGTCCTTCTTACAGGCACAAAGTTCTTCTTACAGGCAAAGCACCAAGTCCTTTTTACTGGCACCAAGTCCTTTCTACATGCACCAAGTCCTTCTTACAGGTATCTCCATGTGGTGACCTACCATACGGGTCAAATCTCAATCAAAATTTAATCAGTAGAATCCTTTTATTAGGAATCTACCATGGTACGACCCACCATACGGGTCAAATGGTATGACCCACCATACGGGTCAAATTTTAATTCAATTTTTAATCAGTAGAATCCTTTTATTAGGAATCTACCATGGGTTGATCCACCATACGGGTTCAAGTTCAACCACCCTAAAGTTTTTTTATATAACGAATCCTTAGGTTCTCATTTCATTTTCAGTGGAACAATCATGTCACGACTCTTTTTATTTCCTTGTATTGAGTCGATAAGAATCCAGGTGTCATCTCGTCTTTGAAATGAACCTCTACCGAGCTTCCTTTCAAAGAGGGGCAGCTGTTGACACCTGATCTTTAATCATTTTTTCTATTGCTAAAGTAATAAAAAAATCCATAAAAATTCATAAAATTGAAAAATCAACTTTGGGGACCTTAGACAAGCCTAGGGAACCAATTTTGACCAAAAAATGATTTTTCATATTTTCAGTATTTTTACGTATTTTTTATTTATTTATTTTCGAAAATTAATAGAAAATCCATAAAAATTCATAAAATTGAAAAATCAACTTTGGGAACCTTAGCCAAGCCTAGGGAACGAATTTTGACCAAAAAATAATTTTTCATATAATATATATTTTAATTTTTTTTAAAAAAAATACAAAAATATTTGAAAATTTTGAAAAAATAACATTTGAGGCCAAAAAATACACAAAGATAGTTAATATTTTTATTTTAAATCTATTTTCATATTGGCCATCGCAAATTCAGAAAAATCCAATTCGAGTCACGTGTTCCTTCACGAGTATAATCTCGAATCGGGCCTAAAAAAATTTAATTTGAGTCAACTTATTTTTAACTTTCACTTTTTATGAGTTGTGACATTGTCTTCTAATATTTTAAATTTTCATCTTGGCCCAAATTATACTCAGAATGACTCAATTGTGCAAAAGGGCTTTAATTAAATTCTGCATTATTTTCAGTGGCAAGAAATGAGCTTAAATTTGACATGTGGTGAATTTTGACTAAGTATAGGGAAGGTATGTCATAAATTGTAAGGAGATTTGGACTTAAAGAAATATTTTTTCAGGGACTAAATTGTAAATACTTAAAATTCAAGGACTAGAGTGCAAATACCTAACTCTTGAAGGATTATTTTACAAATAATAAAAAGAAGAGTTAGTGGATAAATTAGAATAGAGAAGGGAAGATGAAGAAGAGGAGATGAAGAAGAGAAGTTGGAGAAGAATGGATGGAGAAAATAAGATAAGAATAGAGAAGGGAAGATGGAGATGAAGAAGAGTTAGTAGAGAAGTTAGAATGGAAGATAAGAATAGAGAAGGGAAGATGGAGATTAAGAAGAGTTAGTGGAGAAATTAGAATGGGAGATAAATATGGAGAAGGGAAGATGAAGATGAAGAAGAGTTAGTGGAGAGATTAGAATGTGAGATAGAGATGGAGAATGGAAGATGAAAATGAAGAAGAGTTAGTGGAGAAATTAGAATGGGAGATAGAGTTAGTGGAAAAATTAGAATGGGAGATAGATGAGTAGGTTATAAAAGGAGGAAGAAGTGAGCTTGAGAAAGGATTCTTGAGAGAGAAAATTTGAAGTGTTTGGGAGGATTTTTTTTTGGAGAGAAAATTTTGGATGTTTGAGAGAGTTTTGGGAGATTGAAGAAAAATTTGAGAGAAAGAAAATACCAAAAGAGAGAGAATTTTGAAGATGATGGGAGTTCAAAACTAGGGATTATTATCACAAATTCCTTCATCGATCAATATAAATCAAGAGTTCATCCTCGTCAACGAGCAAGCAAATTCGAGCTAAGTGTTTTTATTTATTCATTTGTTTATGGTTTTACTTGCAAATTAGCACAAATTGTATACACTTTCTCCATCTCCTCTTTTTTTTTTCATATTTTATGTCAGGAGAAGGATATCTCTACGTCAACAGCAAAAATCTCGTAGATATGCAAAAATCGGCCCAGACAAGCTCCTAAGCTGTCCACCGATTTCTCAACTGATCTGTGACTAAAAGTCCCTCTTAATTCAAAAGAAACTCTCTATATTGGGAACATAGAGAGCGAAAATCAATTATAGAAATCCCTCCCAAAAAAATGGGAGATAAGTACTCTTTCCACTCTTCTGGTTTTAGGTGCAGATTAGCACATATTTTGTATACTGACACTTCACTCTATTTTATGTCAGGAAGCCGCAGCTCTATTTCAATGGTCAATCCTATGGAAGCACAAAATCAGCTTGGAGGAGTCCTCAAGCGCGCACAAATTTCAAATTGTTGAATCAATTCGTTGTATTTCATTTTAAAAAATTCATACCCCAAAATGGAGAGGACAAAGTCCATCCGCAATTTAAATACCTGCACCATAAATCCCAAAGGGAAGAGCCAAGCCAATGCTTAGCCTCCCATTGGAGGTTTTTACTTATAGTAGTTAAATACCTGCAACTTAAATACCTGCACCTTAAATCCCAAAGGGAAGAGCCAAGCCAATGCTTAGCCTCCCATTGGAGGTTTTTACTTACAGTAGTTAAATACCTGCACCTTAAATCCCAAAGGGAAGAGCCAAGCCAATGCTTAGCCTCCCATTGGAGGTTTTTACTTACAGTAGTTAAATACTTGCAACTTAAATACATGTACCTTAAATCCCAAAGGGAAGAGCCAAGCCAATGCTTAGCCTCCCATTGGAGGTTTTTACTTACAGTAGTTAAATACCTGCAACTTAAATACATGTACCTTAAATCCCAAAGGGAAGAGCCAAGCCAATGCTTAGCCTCCCATTGGAGGTTTTTACTTACAGTAGTTTAAATACTTGCAACTTAAATACCTGTACCTTAAATCCCAAAGGGAAGAGCCAAGCCAATGCTAGGCCTCCCATTGGAGGTGTTTATTCACTGTCATGTACTTCCTATAATTTAATTTTTGAATCATCAGACCCAAAAGATAAGTAGGTTGTAATACTGCACAGAAGTCGTTAACACACTCCTTCTTTCGGCTTCAGGGAATCTTTAACACTTAAAAAAATATAACAAATAAAAATATATACCATCCATGCATCCTATTTAAAAAGTGAAAACACAAAAGAGAATACCATACTATAGCCTTAGGAATAAACCAAGCCTGAGTTGCCGAATTAGGATATCCATGAAATTAAGGTATCGAAAGGGCATTAGTTTTAATTAACTAGTGTAACCAAGTCCCCGAGCTCCTAATCTCTGGTTCGCAGGAATAAATTAGTTCTCCCGCTAATTTATTTAGGTTTCTAATCGACCTACCAAGAACGATTAGTGGCGACTCCAAATTTTAAAATCATTTAAACAAAAACCAAAGTTGCGATTCGGTAGGGCTTGGGAGGGTCCGCGTTAGGTTAGTCAAATCTAATTAACCTAATAATCCGTTAACCCCCTTTAAAATTTAAAAAATTTTTTTAGAGGGTCGCGACAAGGTGGAATCAGAAAGATCAAAGCTTCCGGGGAAATGAGGCGGACTCACCTTGCAACTGGGTTCCACCGGAAGGCTCAGATCTGAAGTTGAACGTCGATGCCTCTGTAGGAGGAAGCGATCCTGACGGTGCCATCACCGGAGTGCTCGGAGATTCAAGCGGAACGCTTCTGGAGGGCTTCACCAGGAAAATTCCCCCTTGTTCGGCCCTGGTTGCAAAAACTCACGCGTTGCTATATGGCTTGAATCTTCTGGATGACAGGGTTGCGAGAAGTGATATGAGGATTTGTGTTAAAGTGGAGTCTGACTCATCTGTACTTGTTCGTGCGGTCAACAAAGGTTTGGAAGCCAGCTGGGAAGCAGAAGGCCTTATCCGCTGGGCCCAAGAATCTCTAGCCCGCCTCCTGCGTGTTTCTCTGGCCCATTGTAAGAGAACGGCCAACTCAGTAGCCGATTGGATTGTCAAGATGGCTTGCTCAGATAATTTACCGGCCCATTGGAGTTCTTTCCCTCCACAGCCTCTTTGGAATCTATTATATAAGGATACTCCTAGTTTAGGCCCCTTTGCTCGAAACTCTTTTAATTAGTAATGCCATTGCACTTTCCGATAAAAAAAAAAAGATAACTCATGTATGATAAATAAATGACGTTTACGTAAATACCTGATTTGTAATAAATCCTACGATTAACAATCAAATATATGTGTAGATACTCGTCATGATAAAACGTTCAACTCACAAATAACAATAGAAAAAATTGGGCAAAAGCATTAAAATAAGGAAAAACACAATCATTTCCTCCATTAGAAAAGAAAATAATTGAAACTTGCATACAATCCGTAACAAAAAGGCCAAAAACAGGGGGGAAATTGCTTTGCATTAATTGTTTTTTAAGAAGTGATGTCAATTAAACTGGGTATTTTGTCTTAATTTATAATCAATAGTGTATTGATTAAAAACTAAACGCCTTCTCCTCTAAATTTGGGACTTCCGGGTTTGCCGATCACAAAAATAACACTTCTAAAAAGACATGGAGATGTGCAAATTATTGTTATATATACTGAAGATTAGAAAATTTTTAATCTCTGTACTAAATTTTAAAAATTCTGTTCACAAATCCATACAAAGTAGGGTAGTTTTACTGGTTACTAGAAATTTACTTATAATTAGACGATTTCGAGTCCATGCGTATCTAGTGATGTCTGAATTGCTTTGCGCTAGAAATCCACGGATGTTATCTTGGGCTAGGGGGGAAGGTAAATATTTTGGTCATCTTTGTTTTGGTGTGAAACACGAGTCCGATTAGATTTGATCAAAGCACTTATGACTGAAACTACGATCATTTAATGTAGCATTTGTGTCTGCACGTGGCATGTACTGTGCATTTGTCCAATTCTATGAGAATATGTTGCAAATGAAATGCCAAAAATGCATTTATTTGGAAGACCGACCAGTGGAGTGAAAAGTGAAGGGGCGTCGAGCTCATTCTCCATCAAAGATTGCCAAGTCAAACTTTTCATCTTCGGGCGGTGGACAATAGTCATGTTTTCCAATTTGGGACAATCCAAATTGGGCAAGCGTTATAACTCCATCACTATGAGATTTAGGAATGTAATTTTCCCCATGACGCTTCACTGCCCTTCCTCATTTGTGATCACTCCTTCCATCTGACCACACCCCTTTATTTCCATCCGCCCAACGTTGGCAAGGCATCAAGCTATCAATGGAGTGCAAGCATGTCTCAAGTTGTTGCATTTATAAAGAGTTAGAGAATATAGAGAATTGAAGTGCATCAACTTTGGAAGATTGATAAAGTCCAAATGTTGTAAGTAAGGTAGCGCCCAAGTGCTTTCCACAGTCCCAAGCCTTTTAAGATCGAATATTTCTTCCAAAGACTCACAATCGCGCACTTGCAATGTCCTCATATAGTTTTAAACAAGCATCAATTTGGATGGAATTGTGTTAATAAATGATGGACATTTATCCACCACTAGTGAAAATAAATGCCAAGATGACCTTATGGGAATCAGTTCGCTGTGCCATTTCTCAATCAATTGACAACCACATTTTCTCTACTCTAGCAAGCGTTGCATTTAAGAAGATGCATCAAACAAGCATTAAAGGTCTAGTTAGCAAAAAGCAGTTACTCTGCCAGTGATCAAAACGGTCCAATTGCACAGAAATTGGTAACCGAGGCATACCATTCCTTCAAACATGTTTTGGATGGTGAAGTTGAGGTTTTCCTGCCAAAACCACACTTCACGTTCATTCACTTGTACTCTGTCTAGCTTTGGTGCCTTTATTGGTCCCTCGAAGAAGAACCTCATGCTGATACATCCGGTCACAAATGACATTTTCTAAGAGAGAGAACCTTAAAGTGTATCCACCTGAGTTGAAACGTCTTAAGCCTGTCAACATTTGAAGCTCTAAATCCTTCAATTGTTTGAAATCCACTGCACACGCCTCTTCACCTCCCTCATCAGTGATGACTTCTGTTTGCATTTTACAATTGCTTATCCTCAATTTTGTAAGTTCTACCAAATTTCTTGCTATTGTCGGTGTGAAAATATAGGATAATCCATCACAAAATGACAATCGAGAGTCTTCAGGTGTCGAAAATATACTTGATTGTCCCATGTCATCTCGATGTTACCCATTGCAAAGATATTTAATGTCTCCAAGCTAGGAAATACAACCTGCAGGATTCAGACATGATATTCATGATTAAATCAAATTAGGAATTCACGAACATGCAAGACGTAAATATAGACGAGTGCTAAGGGTGAGGGGGATTATTAAGTTCCACAAAAGGAAAACAAAAAGAATAACATCGAAAGGGAGCAAAAGAATTCCATCCGAAGAATTTCTCCTTCAAAAATGAGCAGAGCATTACTTATTTGTCTACATAACAAAGCAGATCCATCAATACTTTCAACCTCATATTTTGGCCCAACAAGTTCAAATAATATGCATAGCCAGTGTCTAATGAATAGGCTCATCTAACTATGATACAATCAGGTTAGTCTGTTATAAATTCTCAATCTAAATAGAATCTTTCCGACCCTCAATTTAGTTGATTTCCTATAGATAACCAAATCGCACTATGTATAGCAATTGTAACATCACCTAGAGACGGTTATTTAAATTACTAGTATGGACAAACATCTTCAAGGATTGTCTTGCTGTTTCGGCCTCTCCTTGTTTGGCCTGTTGTGTTTCGGTGCTGCCCTTTATATGGGTGTTTTTGTTGTTCTTGTCGTTTTATCTTTTGTTTGGCCATACACCCTTGCACCCTCGGGGACATCAACTTTGTAACCCTGGGTACGAGGTTCATGTTTGGTTCCCTTTTGTATTTGCGTTGTGTTTAGCTAATATATTTCTTACCTTACCAAAAAAAAAATCTTCAAGGAAATTGCAAAATGGAATAAGACTGAGGAAGAATTCATTAAAAGAAACCAGAAGCACATCAGTAAAAAGTTGAACAAAACAAATTGATGTAAAATAAAATAAATTACAAGGTACAAGGAAACGCATGGAAGAAGCAGCGGTCCTCCTAACGATCACGGTCTATCAATTGTGGTCATCCTATTCATGAAGGACAGTTGAAAATGTAACAAGAAATATTTGAGAGCAAAAAGGACGACATTATTCAAAGTACATTTTATAAGTAATCCAGTCAATTTTTATTATTTTGATGCTTTACCTCCGATATATTTATGTTGATGTAACATTAATAACGTACCTCTTGATTGAAGAATGCAAGGAAGCATGCTTTGGTCCGCTCCCTACTTTGAGGTTTTCGTGAATTTGTGATCAGTATTTCATAGGATGAAAAAAATCTCACCATATGTTTTGTCTGTACAAATCAATCAACTAGAAGATCTACAATGATGGAAAGAAAAAATCAATCTTACACTTCTCTCGAGAGAAGCGCATCAAACTTTCCAAACGTTGTAAGTCTAAATCGGTTAAATTTAGAAATGCCAGAATTTCTGATGCTTCCATTCCCAATCCTTCTTCTTCTGCAATGGTCGCCTGCATCTTCACGCAGTCACCCTAGTTCTCTCAGTTGCGTGAGACATTTTAACCATGGTTGGGAAAAATATATATTCAAGGTTATTGAAGCCAGTGACTTCTAATGTCTCCAATCTCAGAAAGGCAACCTACGATATTCGATCTTAGAATTGGTGATTCGGTTAGATTATGAATTTCAGGATATTTCATGATGAAAATAAAGATGAGTGCCAAGAGGAGAGGCTGATTATTAAATTGCACAAAAGGGACAAAAAGAAGAGGAGTAAAAAGATCTCCATACTACTGCCGTTTCTAATTTCCCAAAGTATTTCAGAATAACAGAAAATGTTCTAAAGGTCTCACTGAAAAAAAAAAAGGGGATGAAGAATCTTTCTCGAGTCTTTTCATGGGCAACTAACTTTGAATTCCAGAGCTTAATTTGATTCGTGAGCTAGTTTTACTCCTCATGAAGATTATCTCCTTCGGAAATGGTATAGCATGTGGTGCCAATCTCTCTTTATATACATTAAAATAAGCCCAACAACACTTTCAACCTCAAATATTGGCCCGAAAATTTCAGATTATATACATAGCCAATTTCTAACGAGAACTCGCCATATATTTTCCAAGATGGGCAAAATGGTAATTTTGCATATGTTCCTATAGCAATCATATAATCACATTAGTCTCTCACAGATTCTAAATTTAAATAAAATCTTTCCCTCTCTTCAATGTCGTTCATTTCGTAAACTAGTCAAGGAAATTGACAAAAATTCGTCTACATAAAAAGAGGAACCCTAGACATTGTTTCGCCTAGATTCAAAAGGGTGGGCAACATTAGAAGTCACTCAATTGGTGTAAAGGAAAATCAGTGGATAGAGGGAAGCCCATTGTTTCTAATTCCTCCGTTGTTTTCGTTTCTGTTTTAAAGAGAGTCACCAATAATGTACCTTTTGTGGATACTAACAAAGTTCAATAACTAATTTCAATTGAATCCATTTCAAAAGATCACAAATTAGTTTACTTGTGGAATGACTTTAATGCCAAAATTTCCTTAATATTTAGGTTTATGAAACCCAATTAATAAAGACATTCTTGCAGCATGTAAATTGAAAATAAGTCAGAACCTATCACAAGCTAAATTTACATGGATTTCATACAATTATTTTGATTTCTATACAAGTAAGAGAAAAAAACGGAAGACCCTTATCTAATTACAGAGAAGGCATGAAAGTAATTAGGAAGAATATGTACGACAAATTACGAAACAAATAAGCATCATAATCTATGTTACATCTAATTAGCAAAAAAGAAGGAAAATTTAATAAGTAATTAATATTTGTTTGATAGAAAGTTACTGTTGGCCATTGAAGAATGGAATTCGAGTGCCAACTTCGTCGTCTAATGTAGTAGTCGAACAAACGGTACCGGCGATGAGAAAGTTCTTGATATTTGGATGACACTCAACTTAGGCAACTCAAATTTGCCACCATCATCAGTTTCTACAATCCCCTGCATTAATTGGCAACAAGCAACTTCAATATCTTCTAGCTATGCAAGTTTTCTCGCCATTGAGAGAGGAAATAGAACTACCATTTTGTCGCAACATTCAACTCGTACTACTTTTAATGCACCGAAGGATTTGGAGGAGATATGGCTTTGGCATATCTTCTCCAAATTGATGTCTTGGAGAACTAGCGACTCCAATGCCTTAAATCTATATGGCCTGGCAATTGAAGGACGGAAAGGATGGAGGGACAACTCCTCGACCCGTAGATGTTTTAATTTTGGAGAACCTTTTTGGGATAACATGCAAATGCTTTGCTCAATTCCATCCGACCCATTCAAATACATATCGTCGATTTTACCTAAGATACTTTATAGGCATCCTATTCAAAGAATATCGCTTATTGGAATGAAGCTGAGCTCCAATGTCCTAGAACCTTTGTCATCAAACGAATAATAGGGCTCATAACCTATTCGGATTTCATACGTGGTTAATTTCTCGATGTTTAAGTCCTCTGGGAGCATACTTGGATCAAAAATGGATACATGCAGAGTGTAGAGATTCTTCATGTGATTCAACTCAATCAGACTCGCATTTTTTGGTGGAGTTTGCTCCACATCATTACATCGATAAAAGATCTATAATCCATACACAACTCCTCTAGTTTGATCAAGCTTCCAAGCAAGCCTAATTCAATATCAAGCCGTGAATAATAGCTCAAGTCTAACAACCTAAACTCTACCAGTTGTGCAATTTCTTTTGGCAATCGCTAACTTTTGGAGTTCACAAAGCTAAGAAATCATAACTCTTTGAGCTTGCCAAGAATGGCTACATTGTCTAATGTACAACCACCAAGACACAAAGTGTGCAGGTTCACTGGTAAATGAAATAATGAAGGTGAACGAGTGAGGTGTATCCCAGTAAGATTTAAGATCATGAGTTTCCTCATAGAATTAAATAATAAATCTAGAACATGAAGAGATTGAATATTTGTGAACAACAAGATCAACAATTCGGGTCAATCTAATTCTTCAGGAAGTTCCTTCATGTCTATGTAGGGAAAGCATATCACCCTACAACTTTTGAGCTTGTCCTTCATCAACTCTGTTATCAACTTATATTTATCTTTCAACACGAGAAGAGGGTGATCTGTTGAAGCGATGGAGGCAACAAACTCACCAACCAAGTCATGTACCATGAAACCATCCCCGTCTCCATTCTCTAGCAAAAGGAGGATGCTTGAAGAATTTGGATAAGTGAGCTCAACCTATTTCTAGCTTCTTCCATGCTGCCATTTTCTCCAAATAACCCCAAACCCACGTTGTACGTCACCAAGTTTTCAAGAGAGTTGACCGCATAAACTACACACAACTGTAACAATGACTTTGCTTCCTCGACTTTTAAATGATCATAACTCAATTGCAACATATTATTTATCACCTTAACGATCCCTTCATTTTTAGATAGCTCAATTTGTTTCAAAACATCCTTCCATTTAGATAAATCAACATCTTTAAAAAGTTTTGCCATTGCGACAATTAGGAAAGGCAGACCTACACATTTGTGGAGTGCTTCATCCACAAGTGATTTGAACTCGTCATCATGAACTTTGTCTCCCTCTAGCCTTCCAAACAACCTTCTTGCCTTTTCCTCTGTCAGCCCACCAAGGAGGAAGTCTCTATCGCAGCTTATTTCCCTTCACAAGACATCTTGATCTCTCGATGTCAAAAACAACTTGCATCCTATGACTTTGTTGTCATGTCTGCAAGGAATATCGACTTTGTTTAAGTCAAGCCCCTCCCATATGTTGTCTAGTATTATGAGCACCTTCCTTTTCTTTATCTCCTCATCTTCCACCCTCCTCGCTTGCATGTTGACATACTCTTCTTTCTTCATGTTGCTTAGGCCCAATGCATGTGCAATCTCTTCTTAAATCCTCTTGATGCCGTGATGTTTCGACACATTGGCCTTAGCGACCCAATCAAACAACTTCTGCTCCCTTATTTTCCTTTCAGCATCCGCCAAAAGGGTGGACTTGCCAACCCCGCCCAACCTGTGAATCCCAACCACCCTATTGATGTTATTGGCAAGAGTGTCCATGATGTCCCTTATGATCTCAACTCTAGATTCGAAGACATCATCATCCTTAAGTTTAGTTGAAGTCAAGGCAGAAGAAGCGGAGGCCGTCGTAGTGGTCGAATGGATGACATCTTTGCCCTCTTTCCTGGCCAGAGTTGGAGCAGTGACATTCGCCAGAGCAGGAGCGCCAAAGGCGATATTGTTCGATTCATTGAATTGATTGCCTTCTTGAGCAAGTTTCTAAATGTCCTCGATCTCGTGATTGGCCTCCCTGCTGAACTGATAGTGACAACTAGGGTCGGGAAGAGTCCCATAGCAACAAGTCTTGCTCGCCTCTTTAAAGTCGGGCAACAGGTGTCCCACCTCCTTCAAGGCCTTCTCGGCACTTGCCTGCCACTCCATGATGTGACTGTAGACATTCTGAAGATTGTTTCTGGCCTTGTTTGGGGCATTTTGGACCCTCTGGGCCTCCTACGCCAAATTCTGAACTTCTTTCTAAAGATCGGCGGTGTAGCCCTTGGTGGAGATCATGTATTCGACCCAACGCTTGATGAGAACAACCACGCACTTCACGATATCCCACAAAAGAGAAACGGTAGAATCGATCGACATTTTTGTTTGATTTCAAGTCCAAGAAATAAGGAAGGATTTTTATTGCAGCTAAGGATTTTGAGAGAGGGCCACAAATCTCGAATTGGGTCTCTGCTGATAATGACTGCAACGCTATGCCAATTATTTCCTAAGTAAGTTGACCGGAAGGACTAAGTTAGGAATTTCATGTAAAATATTTAGAACTAAATGTAGAGAATCAAGTGGATATTTCAACTTAAATAAAACTCTCTTTATTTATTAGAAGATCACTCAATTTATATGATTCTCACAAGCACACACGATGCACTTCCTCGTTCACATGCTCTCTATTTGGACTTCTTACACCACACCAAAATATGGAGCACTAGCTCCTATTTATAACTTAACCAACTTTCTACACACTTCTATTATTACTTGTTCAATGAGCATAAAACATTCTAGAAAGGCTAGTCTAGGAATGTGCAGAAAATTCTAGAATATGAAAGAGAGATAAAGCTCTAGACTATCTAGGCAAATAATAAAGATTCTAAAAAGTTGAGGAAAAATATAAAGAAAAGTCGATGCTTCTCTTAGGACTAAATTAATATTGCATGATAAGTTTAGGAATGATTTGATAATTTTTCTCATTATTCTATTATTGAATTTCGGAAGCTACATAATATGAAAAGCCGAAAGCTTCAACCATAAATTGGGGCACGGTGGCCCCCCATTATCTAGTGCAAAAATAGCCGATAGAAGTTATCATCGCACCGCATTTGGGGAAAATGGAATTGAAAGTCGCACTTCTCGTCTAAATCATCCATTGCTTTCCATATCCTTTTTTTTTTTTTAAGGTATCGAGGTACGGGGGTGATTATTCCTGACCTAACACGAGACATATAATGAGGAAGCCACACGAACGAAAGTCATTTGTGTTCGGGTGGTATTCATATGCTTCTACTTAATTTGTTATGTAACATACTGTCAAATGCACCTGATGGAAAGTTTTATGGAGAGTTTCCTCAATATTTCACTGTCTTTGGGGTGGAGTTCCAATATTTCGTCAGATTTTGCTTAGATCCTAGTTCGTCAGTGTCATCTTGAATTTAGTATATGATGCGCATGGTCAGCTTGTAGGGTGTTGGAGTGGGCCTCGGAGAGGGAAGGATGGCGTGAGAGATTTAATTAATGCAGTAATTGATCTATTAGCATTTCACTTTTGTTGTTGTTCAATCAGTATACTCCCACTTTGGCATCGGCCACTGCTTCCATAAATGGTGGATCTCTCCTCAATATGTGGTTACCTGGGGGAAGAAGATACACAGAAACATGGCGATGGCGATAGAAGAGGACATGGGAAAGTATATTAAGATTCTTTTAAACCTCTCTCTCTCTCTCTCTCTCTCTCTCTCTCTCTCTCTCTCTCTCATGCACAAAGGGAATATTTTATCCTCTACACTGTGTGAAAGACAAGTTGTTCTTATGAAATTAAATTCTTCATCTACGGAATTTAGGATGTGCTTGAGTATTTTCATCCTGAAGTACAGAATGTCATTTTCTGCAATAATGCTTTTTTACATCTGGATAGCTATATATAATTATGAGAATTATAGTTTTTTGTGGTGTTTGTAGAGTTCTCATACTTTGTAGAATACTAAAAGTATGAGGAAGACCTGTGATACCCATTTTTCTGTCACAGGTTGGTGTGCCCGGTATCATCCTGCGTAGCTTGGAACATCTGGGCTGAAAGATTCTGGAAAACCAGTCGCCTTTACTGCTAAGATGACAGGTCATAGACCACCATGCTATCTAGTTTGTGAGCAAGATCTTGCTACGTCCAAACAGGATGAGAATATCATTTAGTGCGTCGAGTCCAAGAGAGGTCATACTGGATGTTTTGATGATATTATTTGATTTAGCGTAGATGGAAAAGTTCGGGTTTTGATTCCTTATCGTTAATTGCTGGAAGTTCACTTGTGATTTGAACATTCTATACTAGGGTTTGACTCTGCTGCCATAGGGAAATCTTGATGCCCACTTTTACACCTAAATCATAACTTCTCCACGAGCTATTAGTTGCTCTGCACAGGTACACAGAATTTTTCCTTTGTCTCTGTAGAGTACATTAGCATGTCATTACATGATATATCTATGCGGCGAATTGATCCCTAATGCCAACCTTTGTCCTTCCACCAGTCCCAGCATAAGAGCTCACCATATCTCTTAAGTTGGCTGTTTTAATTTATTCTGCTTTCCATTTCCCTCAGTGATGGACATTGTTTTAGTCCTGATCTAAAGAAGTGTAGTCATGCCCCCCTTTAATTTTCTAGCCTAGCAAATTTTTGCATTAGTCCTTTGGACTGTGAATATCACCAGATACATGTTAGTTGGCAGAAGTGTAAGGAAAAATATATTACCCGGGGTAAGCTATGCTAGTGGATTGGGTAGGTGCCAAGTTTGATCATTCAGGAGGGTGAAGACAGTATAGAAATTCAATGATTGAATTAAACCTGACCCGATAGTTGCAAGTACACAAACTTAAACTCTTTATATATGATCCAATTTGGACTCTAGTGTCAAGAGTGTTCATTGTCATTCTGAAGGATGTCAATCAATTGCCATTCTGTCTCAAGCCATGCTCACTCCTCCTTGTGTCTTCCAAGACACTTCCATCTATACCATGTGCTCGAATATTATTGCTCTTGTTGATTTAACTGCAGATTTTGCAGTAACTCTTTGGTAATATGTAGCCATAAAGAGTGCAATTCTTCTGTATTCATGATGGAACAAGGGTTCTGTTTGGCAGGAAGAAATAGGCTCGGATTGGAATACCCTTCTCAGTCGGATTCTTTTGCTTGGCAACACCACAGGTAGCGCGACATGGGCAGTCACCCAGTAGAGTAGTAAAACATATTTCTTTTCTTAGCATAATCTTATTTTTCGCTTAGTTATACTTTATTTTTTCAACATCTTTGACTTATCAATTCTATTTTCACTTCATTTAAAATTCTAATATGTCTAACGTGACATAAGAAAGGAGAACGATCAATTCATTACTACATGATTCTTTTCTCACAAATATAGAGCACTAGTGTACGAGCTACAAGCGCATTGATCTCGTTCGCCTTTCCACAACCGAGACTTTGCAGGCTTTCTATGAGTACATCATTGAAGCTGGTAACCTCGAAATTATGAAGGGATTTCGTATACGTGAAGATTCAAATATTTGTGCAAAAGGCTTGTTGTGCTATCGGTAACACGTGTCACCACAACGCCTACTTTTATAATGTGCCAGTAAGTAGTGTCTTTTGGGTGGTTTGTGATGAACTATCAAATGACATCTAGTTTTCCCCGACTTCTGTACAAGTTTCTCTCTTTGGGGTCTTAAAGCAACGTCAACTGAATCACTGCTCGGTACTTTTGATGTGGGCAAGACTCAATATGGTTGATCTCCTCATTGACCACTGCCCTTATCTAGACTGACGAACAAGAAAATTTGCTTGCTTTGCTGTAAGAGAATTTCATTGCTTTGCCAAATGCTTAATCTGCTCGCCCCACCGATTGCCTTTTGCTCTCCTTCTAGATTGGAAATGCAGCATCTCACAATGATATGTTGAATGAAGAACTCAGGAGGTCCATAGCTGAGCTAGCAGCTGTGTTGCTTTCAGCAGATGAGGACAAGACCAAAGCAAATGATGCCGGTGCCTTAGGCAACCTCGTTCGCAACTCAAACAAACAATGTGAAGACATAGTAGGATAAGGGAGCCATGCAGGTACGTACACCCTTCGCTTCTATTGGCATGGATATTAATGAGACAATTGTAGCAGAAGAACCCTTTTGGTACTACAGTAGTCAACAAGTAATTGCAGAAATATTTCGAAAAAAAACCTGCTTCTCTATCATTTGGTTTTGTTCTATCCGCTATGGCTTGACATGGATGGAAATAACAAAAGGCCTGCTTTTGCTTAAACAGCACCAGAATATGGATCCGATGCCATTAATAGAACGCTGTTCTCTGCTGGCCAACCTTTATGTGGTCCTTTCCTATTGCTGTACGACAATGTTTGCTTCCTGAGCAGATAAGAACTTTTAATATCATGAGCAAAGTTGCCAACGCTTGAAACTTCAAGGTACAATGATAATAGATGAGAGATGCCCCACCTCTGAATATGGCGATTTCGTCTCTCTCTTTCTTTCTTGAAAGTTGTTTTTGGCAGTTTTAATGGCGGGTGGGATTAGGATTAAGGTGGTTTGCTATGTCAGCAACACCGACCTGTTACGTGTTATGTGTTTGTGACGTCATTCCTTATGTATATAAGCTTCGTGGTTCTTGTCCTATCTCCACATCGTCTTTGCTTCAGTATTGTTTTTTAATCTCTTCAAGGAGAGTAAGAAGGAGATTTATATTGGATTGAAAAGTCATAGCAAATTTGCAAGCGAATTAAATTTTGGAATATCCCAAACCTCTCCGATAACTTCTCGATCGTTCAAAATAGAATTGTCCAAAACAAGTCTCATTACACATATGATGTAAGGATTGAATGATCACATTTGATTCGATCTTTGTTTTATTGAGTGACTTCGTGGTCCAACTTTATAACTCTTCCACGGATCGATAGAGCATGAGTTACAAGAATTGACCTGATCGTGAGAACTAGAATTCTTTGTTCAGTTAACTTCCTCCTTACTAAGGTAGCGAAGAGTAAGATATATATATTTTTTTTCTAAAAGAATTATTTTGTCTTGATAGCAAGCAAGCACTTCGTGGGAAAAAAAAAAAACGAAGCATTTAAAATGATTAAGAAGGCATTGAAGTGAAAATTTTGATATAAATTCAAAAAAAATATTTTCAAAGAAACAATTTACCATAACAATGCGCTCATTATTTTAAATCAAACAATTAATTAACATTATCCATTTGGCTTTTAGCTATCTTTAACCGTGCTTAAGCAAAAAAGAAAATTTTAAAGGAGCAACTTCATTTAATAGAAGATTTTTTTCCCCTTTTCGCGTTGACTTTTTCTGCTTCAATTGTTTGTAGAGCGACCAAAATTGAGAGATAATAAATAAAGCTCAGCAAACTAGGGAAAAATATTCGCTGAGCTTTATTTATTATGAAGAACTAGGGGAAAAAAATATTTGACCAAAAAAAAAGAACTAGGGAAAAATATTCGACCAAAAAAAATGGCAAATATAATATTATGAAGGTAGGGCATTTTCGTCAATTGGATGAAGATCGAAAGAAAGAATGCAAGCAAAACCCTATTTGATTTGTCCCTTTTTGGGTTTTTTTTCCAATTTAGGTTAATAATTTTTTTTTTTACCATTTTAGGTTGGAAAAAAATATATTTATGGTTTTACGGTGGGCGCAGCACTCAAAGTGCCGCGCGGGCCGGGCGGCCTGAGCCCCTCTTTTTTTCGTTTTTGTCAATTTTAAAGTGTTATTTTATATAAATTTTGTAATTTTTGATATGTTTGTAATAATTTCAAATTTATATAAATTTGTATATATAATTTTTTTCCTTTTGAAGCCTATTTTTATAACATAATTATGAATAGTTAATTAAAAAAATTTATTAGTATTTATGTAATTAATTTATTGACTATATAAATTTTCCTTTTCAAATTAATATGCATATAATTAATTTATTAATTTTTATTTTCAAATATAAATTTTTTTTACTTTGAGGCTTATTTTTATATCTTAATTCTCAATAATTAATTAAAAAATTATTAAGAAATATGTAATTAGTTTATTTAGTATGTAAATAAAAAATCATAAAAATAAAATTAATAAGATATGTAAAGACCACATATTCAGATTACAAGATCATGGACAACACACTTAATAAATTAGTACCGTCGCATTTTTTTTAATTTCACAATTTAATTTATGTATTTATGATAATTTTATATTTATATAACTTTGTAAATATAAATTTTTTTTCTTTTGAAGCTTATTTTTATAACATAATTATTAATAATTAAATAAAAAATTTAATAATATGTATGTAATTAATTTATTAATTATGTAAATAACTAATAATAAAATATTTAGGAGGCTGGTACGGCATTTTTGTTTTAAATTATATTTTTATTCACGTATTTTTAATAATTTTACATTTATATAACTTTGTAAATATAAATTTTTTCCTTTGGAATCTTATTTTTATAACATTGTTATCAATAATTAATTGAAAATTTTATTAATATGTATGTAATTAATTTATTTACTACGCAAATAATTAATAAATAATATTGAGGAGGCCGGTCCAGTAGTCTTTTTTTTTTGTAATTTCATACCTTTTCACCTGTTTTTATAAATTTATATTAATATAAATTTGTAAATATTAATTTTTTCCTTTTGAAGCTTATTTTTATAACATAATTATCAATAATTTAAATGAAAATTTTATTATGATATATGTAATTAAGTTGTTGACTATGTAAATAATTAATAAAAGAATTCATGAGGCCGATGCGGTTGCTTTTTAAATTTCATAAATTTTAACTTGTTTTTATAAAATTATACATACTGTGAATATATAATTTTTTTCTTTTTGAAGCTTATTTTTATAACATATTTATCAATACTTAATTGGAAAATTTATTAATAGGTATCTAATTAATTTATCGACTATGTAAATAATTAATTTAAAATATTCAGGAGGCCAATGCTGTAGCTTTTTTTAATTTTGTAATTTTTTTACTTAATTTTAATAATTTTATCTTTGTATAAAGTAAATATAATTTTTTTTATTAATTATTGATAATTATGTTATAAAATTAATCTTCCAAAGGAAAAAAATCGTATTTAAATAATTTATATAAATGTTAAATTATAAATAATGGGTAAAGATTATGAAATTTTTTGTCGCACCGGCCCGTGAATACTCTTCATTAATTATTTACATAGTAAATAATTTAATTACGTATATCTTAATCAAATTTTCAGTTAAGTATTGATAATTATGTTCTAAAAATAAGATTTAAAGGGAAAAAATTATATTTACAAAGTTATATCAATATTAATTTATAAAAACAAGTGAAAAATACGAAATTACAAAAAAAAACTTCCGCGCCGGCCTCCTCAATATTATTTATTAATTATTTACATAGTAAATAATTAATTACATACATATTAATAAAATTTTCAATTAATTATTGAAAATTATGTTATTAAAATAAAATTCAAAAATAAAAAAAATTACATTTATAAAGTTATGCAAATATAAAATTATTAAAAATACATAAATAAAAAAATTTGTAACAAAATTGCCGCACTAGCCTCCTGAATATTTTATTATTATTTATTTACATAATTAATAACTTAATTACATACATATTATTAAATTTTTATTTAATTATTAATAATTATGTTATAAAAATAAGCTTCAAAATGAAAAAATTTATATTTAAAAATTTATATAAATATAAAAGTATCATAAATACATAAATTAAATTATGAAATTAAAAAAATGCAGCTACACGACAACAACAAAAAAATGTGCGGCAGTACTAATTTATTAATCTTGTTATCCATGTTCTTGTAAGCTAGATACGTGGTCTTTACATATCTTATTAATTTCATTTTATGAATTTTATTTATTTATTTACATACTAAATAAACTAATTACATATGTTTTAATAATTTTTTACTTAATTATTGAGAATCATGTTATAAAAATAAGCCTCAAAGTAAAAAATTTATATTTGAAAAGCAAAATTAATAAATTAATTACAAACATATTGATAAATTTTTTAATTAACTATTGATAATTATGTTATAAAAAAAGCTTCAAAAGGAAAAAAATTATATATAAAAATTTATATAAGTTTGAAATTATTACAAACACGTCAAAAATTACAAAATTAAAAAAAAAAAAGCCACACGGCTCCCATGCAGCAACACTAATTTATTAAGCTTGTTATCAATGTTCTCTTAATTTGAATATGAGATCTTTACATATCCCACCAATTTTATTTTATGAATATTTTATGAATATTTATTTACATACTAATTAAACTAATTACATATATCTTACTAAATTTTTAATTCATTATTGATAATTATGTTATACAAATAAGCCTCAAACTAAGAAAGTTATATTTCAGAATTATATTACAAAAGTATATTGATAAAATAAAGGTTTAAAATATAATTAAACCGTATTTAAAAAAATGAAATAAAAAGGGCTCGGGCCACCTGTTGTGCATGCGGGCCATAAACCGGTAATTATTTTTTTCATCTTAAAATGGTAAAAAAAAAGATAAAACCTAAATTGGAAAAAAAAACCCCTCCCTTTTCTTGTGCCCCATAATTTACCAAAAATCATCTCTTGCTCGCTCGCCACTGATCCAGTTCCCTGCATTTTCTAGGGCGCTCTCTCTCTCTCTCTCTCTCTCTTGTTTGCTACGGATCCAGCTCTCTGCATTTTCTAGGGCACTTTCGGATCCAACTCTGTGGGGGATTGAATTTCCTACCAAAACCCTAGTTTTCGATTTTTCGAATTTCCTTTTTTGCTTTTAATTTCCTACATATCACCTTTCTTTGTTTGGTGTTTGTGTTGTATGGATGCAGGATCTTCCAACCCAAATAGTAGTCGCCACCACCTCATGAGCAACAGATAATAAAGATAATTTAAAACAAAAAGTGTTCTTACCCGAGGAATTTACCGGCGGGGTTTTTGTTGGCTTGGCAGGCTGAGGAGAACCGAGTTGCCGTGGGATCAACTCTGCCCAGTTGGGAGCCGGGGGTTTGTTCTAGAAGGAGAGGATTCTAGTCCGGTTCATGCCCTTCAGCCAGTTGCATCTTGACGGGAAAATCAGGGCCGGATTCTCCCTCCCTTCAGCCAGCATTTCGTGCGCATAGTTGAAATCCATAGCGGACCAATTGGGTATGAATCGGTCCAGGCAGTTGTCACGATGAGAGGACAAAACTTTATTAACGACACTAAGAACTAAAATGATTAGAGAGGTTATTCCTTAAAATTCACACCCACCCAATCGTACCGACACAAAAAGGCAACCATATAAAGATGAATCTTACATTTTCTTGAGATTTTCTCCTCTACACATGTTCGATTTGTAGCAGATCCTGTACCCATACAACACAACAAACAGGCAATATAGATTACAAAAATGAAGGATCATCAATCTCGTTACCGCCTTCAACAAGAGTTTCTATAGAGGAGGAATTCTCGATAAAAGGTAAAGATTCATCTTATGTGGTCTGTACTATTAGGTGGATATCCATTGGAGTAATCAATTTTAAGAAATGATCCCCTTGATGTTTTCAATTCTTAGTCTACATATTCATTTAGAAATCGTTAATAAATTTTTGTCCGTTCAATTGTAAAAAGCAGTTGGATCGATTCATACCCAATCGATCCGCTATGCATTTCGACTATGACTTCGACTATGAAGTTGCTGCATGAACTCTATAAAATACGCCAATACATTCCTAAGCAAAAGATACTTTTTGTAGTTTTAAATTATCACTGTTATCTGTTTCTCATGCGTTCATCTGGTTAGCGGAGCCCAGAGAGAGAGGATGTTCTCGACATTGGGGACCACATTGTGGACAACTACCGCCTCAACTTAACTTTCAATTGCCGAGGCCATTTTCATTCATGGGGTGTACGGGGACCAGTTCAGAGGTAGAGTAGCTATTGGAAGCATCCCAGAGACCTCTGAACTTGTCACCATGGCCGAGACGAAAATGGCCTGGCAATTGAAAGTTAAGTTGAGGTGTAGTTGACAAGATTAACGCATGAGAAACAGATAACAGTGATAATTTAAAACTACAAAAAGTATCTTTTGCTTAGGAATGTATTGGCGTATTTTATAGAGTTCATGCAGCAACTTCATAGTCGAAGTCATAGTTGGAGTCATAGTCGAAATGCATAGCGGATTCATGGGCTATGGTGACAAGTTCAGAGGCAGAGCAGCTATTTAAAGCATTCCAGAGATGAACTGTATTCCTTTGGGGCAATAGTTGAGGTGGTAGTCGTCCACAATGTGGGCCCCAGATGGTCGCCTCATTGCTTTGGGCTTGAATAATTGTGAAGTAC
The DNA here is from genome assembly GCA_016432845.1 of Psidium guajava. NCBI lineage: Eukaryota > Viridiplantae > Streptophyta > Magnoliopsida > Myrtales > Myrtaceae > Psidium > Psidium guajava. The sequence goes on from CM028232.1 coordinate 11,461,055, forward strand.
AGCTTTGGGATTCTAGTGATAATAAACTGGTCGGTGGTTTTCTCTCGCTATGAAATTTTGTATTTATAGTCATCACATGAATCCTGCCTGATAAGTTGTGGTCCCAATTTGGTTGAAATTTTCATTGCAGCTAAGGATTTTGAGAGATGGCCACAGATCTCGGGTTGGGTCTCTGGCATGGAACAATCACATCCTTACAACAGGAGGCATGGATGGGCAGGTTGTCAACAACGACGTGTGCGTGAGATCTCACGTTGTGAGAACTACAGGGATCACACCCAGGAGGTTTGTGGGTTGAAATGGCCAGCATCAGCACAGCAATTAGCCAGTGGAGGAAACGATGATATCCTCTATATTTGGGACATGTCCATGGCATCTTCCCATAGGCTTCACCGGCTTGAAGAGCACACAGCCGCTGTTCAAGCCCTTGCCCGGTGTCCCTTCCAGGGGAGTTTGCTGGCTTCAGGTGGAGGTGAGGGTGATCGGACCGTAAAGTTTTGGAACACCCGCGCTGGCTTGTGCTTAAGCTCTCTGGATACTGGTTCTCAGGTCTGTGCTCTGTTATCGAACAAGAATGAGAGAGAGTTGCTTGGCTCTCATGGATTTCACTTATAATCAGGTCATTCTTTGGAAGTACCCTTCAATGGTAAAGATTGCAAAGCTGACTGGTCAATACTTCTGGAGTGCTTTCCATGCCCAGGTACCTTCACAAATTCTACTTTCTGGTCCTAGGAATTGCATTTCTGCATTCGCTGCTTTCTGATAAGATTTAGATCCTCAAGTAGTAACGTTGTCTCTTTTCTGGCAGAGTTCGGATTGTTGCACTGTAGCATCGGCGGCAGGGGATCAAACATTGAGGTTTTGGAATGTGTTTGGCATTCCGAAAGTGGCTAAACTAGCTTCAATAGCTACTCCAGAGCCTTTTGCTCACTTCTATCACATTCGCTAAACGAAAGGTCACCACTGCTGGTCCTAGATACAGTTTGCGATGCCAGACAATGGGATTTACAAGACGAGAAGACCATCACAAAGTGATGGGTGCTCAAGACAAAAATATATGCATCTATACAAACCAAACATAGTGATGATGGGGGTGCTCAAGAATATTCAATAGCAGTCGCCCTGATAGATGATGGCTAAACTCTCTGGATACTGGTTCCTAGGTCTGTGCTCTGTTTTGGAACAAGAATGAGAGAGACTTGCTTGGCTCTCACGGATTCACTTAAAATCAGCTCATCCTTTGCAAGTACCCTTCAATGATAAACATTGCAAAGCTGACTTGTCATACTTCTAGAGTGCTTTCCATGCCCAGTACCTTTGCAAATTCTACTTTCTGGTTCTAGGAATTGCATTTCTGCATTAACTGCTTTCTATTAAGATTTAGATCCTCAAGTAGTGACATTGTCTCTTTTCTAGCAGAGTCTGAATTGTTGCACTGTAGCATTGGCGGTAGGGGATCAAACACTGAGGTTTTGGAATGTGTTTGGTGTTCTGGAAGTGGCTAAACCAACTCTAAAAGCTAATCTAGAGCCTACGGTCGCCATTGCTGGTCCTAGATACAGTTTGTGATGCCAGAAAATGGGATTTACAAGACGAGAAGACCATCACATAGTGATGGGTGCTCAAGACAAAAATATATGCATCTATACAAACCAAACATAGTGATGATGGGGGTGCTCAAGAATATTCAATAGCAGTCGCCCTGATAGATGATGGCTAAACTCTTTGGATACTGGTTCCTAGGTCTGTGCTCTATTTTGGAACAAGAATGAGCGAGAGTTGCTTGGCTCTCATGGATTCATTTAAAATCAGCTCATCCTTTGCAAGTACCCTTCAATGATAAACATTGCAAAGCTGACTGGTCATACTTCTAGAGTGCTTTCCATGCCCAGTACCTTTGCAAATTCTACTTTCTGGTTCTAGGAATTGCATTTCTGCATTAACTGCTTTCTATTAAGATTTAGATCCTCAAGTAGTAACATTGTCTCTTTTCTAGCAGAGTCTGAATTGTTGCACTGTAGCATTGGCGGTAGGGGATCAAACACTGAGGTTTTGGAATGTGTTTGGTGTTCTGGAAGTGGCTAAACCAACTCTAAAAGCTAATCTAGAGCCTACGGTCGCCATTGCTGGTCCTAGATACAGTTTGTGATGCCAGAAAATGGGATTTACAAGACGAGAAGACCATCACATAGTGATGGGTGCTCAAGACAAAAATATATGCATCTATACAAACCAAACATAGTGATGATGGGGGTGCTCAAGAATATTCAATAGCAGTCGCCCAGATAGATGATGGCTAAACTCTCTGGATACTGGTTCCTAGGTTTGTGCTCTGTTTTGGAACAAGAATGAGAGAGACTTGCTTGGCTCTCATGGATTCACTTAAAATCAGCTCATCCTTTGCAAGTATCCTTCAATGATAAACATTGCAAAGCTGACTGGTCATACTTCTAGAGTGCTTTCCATGGCCAGTACCTTTGCAAATTCTACTTTCTGGTTCTAGGAATTGCATTTCTGCATTAACTGCTTTCTATTAAGATTTAGATCCTCAAGTAGTAACATTGTCTCTTTTCTAGTAGAGTCTGAATTGTTGCACTGTAGCATTGGCGGTAGGGGATCAAACACTGAGGTTTTGGAATGTGTTTGGTGTTCTGGAAGTGGCTAAACCAACTCTAAAAGCTAATCTAGAGCCTACGGTCACCATTGCTGGTCCTAAATCCAGTTTGTGATGCCAGAAAATGGGATTTACAAGACGAGAAGACCATCACATAGTGATGGGTGCTCAAGACAAAAATATATGCATCTATACAAACCAAACATAGTGATGATGGGGGTGCTCAAGAATATTCAATAGCAGTCGCCCAGATAGGTGACTCACCATGTATTATTTTTTGTGAACTCAAGTTTTGTCACTCTTCTTCTTAGAATCACAGATACTCGTCATGTTCAATTAAATTTTTTTTTGTTCCCTGATGATTGCATCATGAACTGCCGTGGCTACCCACCGTACACAGAACCAGCAAGACATATAGTTCGACACCAAGAAGACGTTTACAGTAACTTGTGAATAAACATCAACATCACCCTACAGAGAGCTTAATATACAAAGCTGCTTTCACCCACGCCGGCCACAGTTGTAGTAATCAGAGGGAAAAAAAAAAAAGAAACAGAAAAAATAAGGAGGAAAAATAACAAAATATTAAAATATAGTTAAAAATTATCTACATCATTGTTGGCTAACGTTGATTGGCATGATTGCAAAAATTTTATGAGTTGATTGGCAAAAAAAAAGTTAGGATTGAAATTACATAGTTGGAATAGATTTGATATTTTTTTAGCAATTTTTTCTTTTTTTTTAAGGAAAATTTCAATTAAATGCCCAAAGTGATCTCATTTTTTCAAATAAGAGTCTGAGTAAATTTTGTTTCAAATGAAGATCGCAAGTGTCCTTGTTGTTTCAAAAAAAGATTTGATCAATGGTATTTTCGTTTTTTTACGTTTTTAATTTTTTCCATTATTTTCTTTTTGTTTTTTCTTTTTTTTCTTTCCTCCTTGCTGGCCACCGACGAGGGCAACCCTCGCCAGATTGGGGGAGGGTTGGCCTTGCTTGTAGCCAGCAAGGCTATGCAGTCCTTATTGGTGGCCGACTCGCCTTGCTCAGGTGAGGTTAGCCACCGTAGAAAATGAAAAGAAAAAAAGAAAACAATGAAAGAAAAATATATATAATATAAAAGATAAAAATATCCATGGTTTGGTGATTCTTTGAAATAAAGAAGACGGTTCAGGTTTTTATTTAGAATAATATTTATTTGGGTTATTATTTGAAAAGATGAGGATGCTCCGGACCTTAATTGGAATTTTCTCTTTTTATTATATATAAAAGTAATTTTGGAAGACCAAAATAAATGGCCAAAATGTAGAGAAAAAAAACACAAAAGACGACGGTTTGCCGAGGGCGCGCGCACTCAGTGAGTCCAGAGCGGGGAGGGGAGAGATGGCTGATTCACAGAGTAACAGAGCGGCGGTTCAGGCCACCAACGACGACGCTTCCGCCAGTAAACTGTATGATCATCTCCTTCCTCTCTCTCTCTCTCTCTCTCTCCAATTCCTTTTAAATCTCTGCAATCTCAGCTGTTATGAGATGCAAGTATCTGTGTAACGGCACTTCCTGATCGAGTCGGATCTTCGATGCTCGTTTCTCTTCGAGATGAAATGGACAGTGTTCTCAGTCGTTTTTCGTTTCGGAGCTCTAATAAGAAGAAAACTAAAATAGATGGGATTCGTTAATGGCTGTTGTCGCGCCTTCGACAATAGCATCAACCCAATCTAATCCACCCACGAAATAATTAGACCCCTCGAAATTCAGGTCCGACCTTTACTAATTCTGCTATGAAAATTCAGGGCGTCATAGCTGTGCTGTGATCGGTTGAGATGAAATTGACAGGGTGATTTCATTTTTCTTTATGGCCATTTTTTGGTGTCCCTGTGAGGGGACGTTGGCTGGTCACTGCTGTCGTCTGGGGGCTGTGTATTACTGAGAAATGCACTGTGCTCGATGATTATGGTTGTTTTGGTTGTCCAATGATGTTTCATCAAATGATTCCTGAGGGATTTTAATGCTAAATATCGCCAATGTAAATTATCTTTTCAAGGGCAGCTCAAAATCTGTACGTATATCCAATTTGTAATTTTTTTAATATTTTGGTTGACACATTGGATTTTGCACTTGTCGTCCCTTCGAAGCAGGAAACTGTGCAATCCATTGAACTGAGCCTAACTATACCAATATGCTTTTAATGGTTCGGTTCAGTTCGAGAGGGCTTTTTCGAAAACCATTGAACTAAACCTAACCACACCAATATGCTTTTTATGGTTTGGTTCAGTTCAAGAGGGCTTTTTTAGAAAACCATGGAATTGAACCTAATCACACCAATATGCTTTCTACGGTTCAGTTCGGTTTGAGAGGGCTTTTTAGAAAGTTGCCTAGCAAGCAACCCATTTTAAGCAGTTTGATTTGGTTTTGATTTTGTTTTAGACCTAACCTTTTTGTTCTTTCTCTCTTTAATATGAGACCTAAGACTAGTCCTGACTATCTTCCGATATTTATCTTCTTTGCCCTTTGCCCTTTCTATTTCATTTAATAAATTTTATGGATGCTTCTTTTTTTATTAATTGTATTGTCCCTTTTCATTTATTGCACTTGAGGTCATTCATGGTGGAAGAAGCCAATTAGAGTAGGTTTTTTAATTGTTTTGTTTGGGGGATCTTTAATGCTTCATTGTTAACTAGCTGGATCAACTTTACATGTTGATGTCTTATAGTGTTCTTGCTTGTAATTCATACTTGGGGAGCATGTGGTGCATCAGCTTTAACTAGCAAAAGAAAAGAAAAGAAGAACATGGCTTGGTTCAATTTGGAGCCGAACTGAACTGCAAAATACGGTTTAGTTTGGTCTGGTTCCAAACTTCAATATTGTTTGGTGATTTCTTTTTTTTTTCAAACCATGTTAGTGTGTTTCGGTTTAATTTGATTAGAAACCAAACCAAATTACAGCATCCTCAGAGCTTTTTGGAGGGACTTTGATGTGGCTGACCAATAGTTAGCATGCACTGTTCAACCTTTTGCACCATATCAAGGATGTAGGATTAAAAACTTGGCCGAAAGGAGAATTTTAATATGAAACAGTGTGTTTAAGTTTTGTTCCTTAAATTAAGTCTGAGATGTGTTATCATCTAATATTTATGTTATGGTCAGGTAATAGATTGAGACAGACCATTGTTAAGTTAAATAGTTGTCTAGTTAGCACGTATCACTTCACAATTTAGTGTAACAAAGGGGTGAGCCTTTGTTTAATAGATATATGATAATATTATAGGAATAATATGGTTGGGAGGGCTGAAAGAATAACTTTTCAGAAAAGTTTGGCAACAATGTTATAATACAAAAAGAAGTCGGGCGTTATTCCCCTTCCAAACATCCCGATCACAACAATTATATGCTTTTGGGGAAAATAAGTAAAGACTCAATCCCGATCAATAAAGTGTTGTTCTTGGCTCTGATAACCTAGAGAGGGCTATTGTAAATTCATTTCTTTACACAGGATGGAGATTAACATAAATTGATATTTATCACACCTGAATGAAATCTCTTGTTATCTCCAAATTTCTGTAATATTATGTATGAGTCTATGACATGAATGACCTTGGTGCTCCTAGCCCCCCCACCACACACACCCAACCCACCCACCCATCCCCACCCACCCGCCCCCCCAAAAAAAAATGATAGTTGGTTTTAATTGTCATCATAGCTTTATGGCTGGAGTGAAAAATATTCTGAGAGATTTCATGTTTTCTCGGGGCTTGCATTGCAGGTCATGTGTGAAAAAGGGATACATGCAGGATGATTATATTCATTTATTTGTTAGGAAGCCTGTGAGAAGGTCTCCCATAATAAATCGAGGTAAGATATATGCAGAATTGATATGTATGTGAAGAAGCTGCTTATGCTGTTTTTTAATAATTGATCCCTAAGTGCATTCTGATCTTATAATCTTATAGATTGGCTTAACCCCCTGTTTACTTTTCAATGTCTTCAGGTTATTTTGCTCGATGGGCTGCATTAAGAAAGCTTCTATACCAGTTTCTTAATTGTGAAAGACATACTGAAGAAAAAGGAATGAACAAGCAGATATTATCGCTTGGTGCTGGCTTTGATACAATGTACTTTCAATTGCAGGTATTTGAGTTGACCTTGGTTTTAATCAATGGATGACTCAAAATCGCTTTGATTGATTTCCATTCCCTCGTAAATGGGCTTTTATTTATTTATTTATTTTTTGGGCATGCTTTCTGTTTGAGGGTGGGGGTGAATTGCTGAAATTGACTAATAATGCCTGACTGTCTTGCACTTTGAAAGTAATTGAGATTGAGAAGTATGCAGGAGCTGTTCTTTTCACTTCCTGTAGATCACTGGTGTTTTTAGAATGTCTTATATGTTGTTGTTTAGATGAAAATCTGTTCTGAATCATTGAGTTGTGATGCCATGAACTTTCTTCTGACAGGATGAGGGTAAGGCGCCATATTTGTACGTGGAATTGGATTTCAAGGAGGTGCAGATTTAGAGATCTCAAATCCTGCTTCAAATTTAATTGTGCTTGTAGTTTTCTGGTGCAAGGGCTATACTATTTGTTGACTTAGGTCAAGGTTTTTATAGCAGCAGCAAATCTGATTTGAGAGGATTATGCTTAGCATATGAGATGGAAGTGCTCTATGCTTTTTTCCTTTTTTTTTTAAGCATGATGTGTGCTATCACTAATGGCACTAGGTTCTTTTCTACAATTAAAAGATTTTCATGACTTTGTGTAAGAGAGAAAGGATTGAAATTATGTGAAACTTCTCAGGTTACTCGTAAGAAGGCTGCCATTATTGAGTCCTCTGGCCAGTTGAGGGAGAAAATTGGGACGACGGCATATATATCACGAGGTACGTTACAGTTTTTACTTATAAGAGAAAACTTAATCATGGTTTCCAACAACTGATATCCTCAATAGCACTGGCTTGCAACTTTGCCATACGATTTGAAACTTAAGAAATGTGATCGTAGTCTATAATGGTATTGCAAATGATCAAGGTTAGTTGGGCATGGATGGAAATATTTGTACTGCATTTATATCTTGTTTGTGGACTAAACCTTTCTTCTACCCTGTTTACTGAAAGCTTCATGTGATAGATCATGGTGCTTGCTTATGCTAAGAGACATTAGCTTTCACTTAAATTGAATCTCCTCAACAAGTTGACAATGGTTGATGATTAAATGGTAGAGATGACTGTCATACCACTATGATTGATAAGGACATGAAAAGTGATGATATTTCAAGAAACCCAAAGCTTTAATGTGTTTTGAAATGTAAAGAATGTGGATTAAGTTTTGGAATTGGTTAAAAATCAGTTAATGTCTTGTTTGTGATGGCCACTTAACCCCTTCAAGATCCTGCTCCAGACTTTGTTTGACAGGTACAGATTGAAAAGATACTTAGAGAAAACATGTAATTGCATTTTAGGCTACTTTAGCATAAGATTAAATTTGGTCTGAGCATTTAAGTTCCAATGATGTCTAATTTCTTATGCCCCTACTTCTGACTAGGTGATTTAAGGAGTTGATGTAACCTTTTCTCTGCGAGTCTTTCATGAGAATTTATTTGCTTAAAACTCCACCTTTATTTGTATGAGTACTATTACAGAGTTAATTTGGTCCATAATTAACTCAGAAGCAAGTCAAGAATGGGAGAGAAAGGAGTTTATGGATGCTCTCATGTTTTAGGTGCTTGGCTAATTTGACCCTGATGGGAAAGCACTTGATCTGTTAAACTGATAGAATACTTTAATTTAGAGTCAACTCTGAGGAGGTCAACTTTCAGGGAATCATTTTGATATTTGACTGGCTGCATTTTAGGGGGGTTTGTGACACAATATACTTGATCGTATATTTCTTTGTTGCTATTTCTTTTGTTTTTGTACTTTAGAATGTAAGGTTGATTACTTACTGTTTGTATTGGTTGGCTAACTAGTTCACCACAGATAGATCAGATATAAAGATATTGTGCTGAACTAGGTATTAGTAATCTGCCCTTTCTTTGATTAAAATAGCTTTCGGAATCTTTATGTCATACTTTATGAAATGGAGCAAGTTACTAGACATCTCGCCAATTTTTAAGGCTAAAAGGATTAATATACCACTAGAAGAGAGATTACTTTAGATTAGTAGATGGTATAGAACTTTTTCTTTCGTGCATCTTGGGCTAAACTTCTGTTATGGATTGGTGTCTTTCTGACCCCCACCTTTTTCTTAATGATGCATGAGGTACTCCTATGCCATTTTCTTGCAAGAGTTAGTTTCAGACTAGAAGCTATTTGCATAAAAAGTTGATAGAACATTTGCTCTGTGATTTCCATCAGGCCTAGGTTGATATCAACTTTTTTAGGTGCACTTCATAGACTATACCCATCAAATTAATGAAGTCTTTCTCTATGCTCTATGGAGATGAAGTCCATAACAAAAATTCTGTGTGACATTTAGTGCCCTTTTGTGACCTGGAGGTCACGGGTTCGAGCCTTGGACGCAGCCTCTTGCAAATGCAGGGTAAGGCTTGCCTCCTTTCACCTTTGTGGTGGGGCCCTTCCCCGGACCCCCGCCTCGCGAGGATGCTATCGTGCACCGGGCTGCCCCTTTTTTTTTTTTGCTGACTAGTCACGCCCATTATCTTCATATGTCAACCATGTTTTAGTTTTGATATCTGATGCTCCAATCAAACGCTAATTTGTGTGTGCTCTAAGTTCTTGCTAGGACTTGTTATATCCTATCAGTATGAGGCATGCAAAATCTGCTTTCATGGTTCTAGCAAATTGTCATTACTGTCCATTGTATCAGCGTGCCTCTATGGTCAGATGCATGTATTTTTCTAAATATTTTATTATGTGTTGATTATTTTGTTTTTTCAGTTGTTTGAATAACTTTAAGCGTGCTTTAACTTTTGTAGAAAATGGAGAAGTGATCAGTGAACATTACAAGCTCCTTCCAGTTGACTTGCGTGACATACCAAAGTTGGACGACATTATATCATTAGCTAATATTGATCCAAGGTATGCATGTGAGGTCCTGACCGACACAGTCTGCTTCTTTCTAGATGATGGCACTGGTCTTTTGCATTCCCACTAAAATTGATTTATGTGATATTACTATCAGTGTCTCATTGACAAGGTGTTGCCTATGGCTTATGTTAAGCTGCATGCTTATTCAGGGAGTTTTGAGCTATTTGAATCTCATGTTGTTCGTACCAAAAAAATAAAATAAAAAAATCTGATGTTGTTGTCAGCCTGCCAACCTTTGTAATTGCAGAATGTGTCTTGATATACTTGGATCCAGATTCAAGCCGGGCTATTGTTAGTTGGACTTCAAAAACATTTTCAACGGCAATTTTCTTCTTATACGAGCAGGTTGCTACCTTTTCTTCCCTCATTTCAGCCTTTGTCAATTTATTGTTGTTATAAGTGTGTAGGTCTCATAAGTTTATGGGAAATGTTTTGTCTTTTTTAACAATAAGAATTTTTATCACTGTACCCTTTCACTGGTGATTTGACAGATCCATCCAGATGATGCGTTCGGGCTGCAAATGATCAGAAATTTAGAGGTTATCTCTCAGAGACTTTGCTTTTAGAGGCCAAACAAATCATTGAGGTGGATTGCAATTATGTTACCGTGGCTTGGAACTGAACAATAAACAGAGATGGAATATCTCTGACCCTTGACATTTTGTTTTCATGGATAAACTGCTGGAAGCGATCTGTTAAATTACTTCAGATATGTGTGTATGGGCTACAAAGTAGGATGATTGGGACTGATAATATTGCAAAGTAGTGAGATACCAGAAACTGTTGGAAGGCTGTGCAGTGCTGATGATGATGTGAACAAGTATAACATAACGTTGTTCAAATGGGGCATGCTTGAATCTGTGTGTATGTGCTATAAAGTAAGGTGACTGGTACTGATGATATTACTAAGTAGCTTAATACCAGCAACTGTTGGGTTGCTGTGTGCGGCTGATGATGACGTGAAAAATTATATCATAATTGGGTTCTAATGGGGCATGCTTGGCCTGGTCAATAAACAGAAGGACTAGGTGCATGTGCATGCAACTATAGAACTTGCATCAATGGTCAGTATTATTAGTGTCTCAGTTAGATGGGTATTTGCTAAATTGAAACTGCATGTAATTTTTTTTTTTAAGCTATAAATAAGATTTCACTAAGAAGGTACCAAGAGGTACCCGCCTTTATACAAATGCTGGTCAAACATTCACATGGTCAAATAGGCAAATTGAACACTTTGAGGCATAGTTTTACTTGACAATTTGTGCAAGTTTGTGTCAGCTTAGATTCGGTCCTTTTATCATATGATTTTATGGTTGATGTGAGAAGGTAGCTATCTCCATCATTTGGTTATGTGCCTGTAACTGACTGTCTTATTTTAATCTTCTGAAGTCTTCTCATCTAATTCATTTCCACAGTTTTTTGGCTTCCGTTTGCTAGTGGAATGCTAGAATTTGTGATGGGCATAGTCATAAAGATTACTTTGAAAAGTATTGTGTTTTATAAAGATGGTACTGTTTCTTGATGATACAGTATTCTGTCAATCTTATAAAGAACTATTTGATAAGTCGTTTAACTATCGAGAAGCTGCCTGCACATCTGAGGTCTGAAATTCATTTTTGACATTAAACAGAGTCGTGGCTGTGGTCTTCTGGGAATACATGCTACTCCAACGTTATCAGCAAAAGAAAATCTCTTTATTGACCAGGGTTGGCAGGTATATTTTCTTTGTTTTTAAGATTCATAGGAACTTGGTTCATACCTTTTGTAGCTTCTGATGCAAATAACCTTAACTCATAAAAGTTTATCTCAATCTCCTTTCAGTTTAAAATTGCTCTCCTGATTGTGTTACATGTATGTGCATTGAGGTATAGGTATTCGAACTTGTCTATTTTGAAGTATGCAGTGTTAATAATGACGGCAAAACATGCCTTGCACATGGTCATTCTGTCGGTTGAAACGTGTAATATTTGCATCAACTTATTGCAAACTGTTTCCTTTTGACATCGTCTTTTCCAGAAATTAGAGTAATTAACTTTTCAATTTTGAAATCTTCTTTTTATGAAGTTTTTCTATTGGCTTCTTTTGCTATGATTCCTTCAATCTGAGTACCTATATACCAGACGTGTAAAGCATAGCTAGATGTTAAAGTAAATCTTTATACAAGGAATGAAACTCAAACCAGAAGAGCCCCTGCTGAAGTTATATCATCAAGAGAAATATACGAGTATCTTATTGTTCTGTTCCAAGAGAAGCTATGTTGACAAATCATATTGGTTGAGAATCCTTGGGCACATATTAAACCTGCCAAACCACAAAACATAATAGTTTGACTGAGTAATAAATGTAAATTTAGAATAATCACATCCATCTGAATCTTAAAAGATTGCTAAACTAGGAAATTGGCATTATGATGATTAGTATTCGGGGATGCAAAATCTGGTGGTAGTTTTCCTTGAAAAACTGTATTAGTTACTTGAATGATTCAATTGAAAGTGATGAAAGTGGGATCGAACTTCAAGCTGGAACAGAGCTAACTCAATGTTTGGGGTTTAGAAAACTGAGAGAATCAGAATAGGAAAAAAGGAGTAATCAATATGAAAAAAACTGCTTATGATGAAGTTTAAGGACTTCTTATACTGACTCAAAGCAATCGTAGGATCTCTGCCCTTTAATCTAATCAAAGTTCTCTTAATCCCTTCCATGGAACCTCTTTAAAAAGTCACATGTCTGCCTCATGAATTATTATTTGGAAGACATGACCAAATGCTGACATTAAGCAAAGAAATTACAGGAGAAGAAAAAAAAAACTCTCTTGATGCAAAATCAAAGTAGTTAAATCTAATTAGCTTAATAAAACGTCGTCAACTTCCTCAGTACTCCTGTATCACAGCTCTACATACGTAAAGAAGTCATGCTGGAGTGAATTAGTCATTGTAAACAAGATTCAGGTGCTCTTAATTGTAAGATGATAGTTAGCTTGAAAGAAAGGCATTCTGGACATGGGGGAAGTAGAAGTATGAACCTGATGTCACACTGTTGAGTTGCTATTCATGTTTTGTGCATGCAATTTTAAGACCATGAAGAGGTTCCTGCTGTGAAGTTTAGCAGTGACAGGCGGAAACAAAACATGACATAGTAGAGGGGTGTTACTGTACGAAGATTAATATTGGGTGGGAGATCAGGGAAGGACTCCTGCTTAATTGTTTAAATAAAGAGTTTGGAAGCACTAAATGCTTGAACAACGTTTAGATGTAGAAAGTAACTGTCAAGAATCCAGAGAATCCACTTGGAATTCATGCTTGTGCCCTTTCTGCCCCCAAAAATAATGACGGCTGGACTTCCAGGTGACTACAGATGAGACTAAGAGTTCGTTTAATAAGATGATTATTAATCAAGGTTGTGACTGAGTGTTGGAAAGTTCCTGCAGGACAGCAGCAGTTGGATGTGTCGTGTTTTTCTTGTAAAGGCATTTTGATCCTTCTAAGTGATTCTTTGCTACAAGCTACTTTCTCCTGATGATTTAGCAATTTTTTTAGTATATTACAGTTTGTAGGTAGATATGAAACTTACTTTTGAAGTTGATTTAAGCCTCACTCGATATACTATTTTTTCCAAGTTCTTTTTATTTCTCTCTGTGATAGGCTTACTATATTCCCCTTTTGGTGCATAACAATGGATTATTTATGAAGTATTTCTCTCTTAATTAAAATTCGTGATTCCGTGTAGAGGGCCACTGCATGGGATATGCTCAGGGTGTATAACAGCTTTATTGAAGCTCAAGAGAGGCGCAGGTTTGTAGTGCATTATCCAGGAAAATCGCCTGCTGTCACATTTTACCTATGACTATAATCTCAAAAGGCACAAGCACTTCCTTTTCATGCAACAAACTCAAAATAGGTGACAGAAAATAAAGTTATTTGGCTAACCTAAGCCTAGGAACTTTAGTTGAGTGGTACTATTACTGGGTATCAGTCCGGTAATTCTGGAGAAATCTGGGAAGTTCCTCCTCCTGTTTTCATTTGGAGATCAATACACCAAGAGAGAGTGATTGGTGATATATGGTTGGATGTCAAAGACAAATTGCAAGCTTAAAAAAATCTGATGGGCAGAATTTAGTTTCCAATTTTTCTTGATAGTAGCATGGAGGGATGTTGGATTAGTGCTTTTCAGTTTCTAAAGCGTGTTCTTTGTAATTATGATAAGTTGCGGCCTCAGATGCTTACCTACTTCAGTACACCAGGAAATGCTTTTCATTCAGATGCAATGTATCAGCAATTCATCCTGAACTAATATTTGGAAACTCAATCGATATCCATTTTTGTTTCCAGAAATATGGTCACCCATCAAGTGTGTGATCTTGTGAATTAGGCTGTTTATTTACATGTTAGCGATGTTGCTAACCTCAACTTATGCCACTGCATGCATTGAAAATCTGCACTTTGTAATGAATGTTTCTCATGTTTTGGTAGTTTTGACTTCGACTTTTGTGAATTATCAAGTGACACAAGTGCTCGCCGATGATTGGGGACTCGTGATTAAATAGCTATCAATCAACTTTCTGCATGATGTTTGTGTCCTCGTTTAGAATTTATTTTGTTGATGACAAATGATTATCATTATAGAGAGTTAAGAAATGGAAATATTGAAACAGGGATATAATGGGTGAACTTTCTGCTTTTGCATGCCATACCTTCGCATACTGATGTGGTATTTTAGTGGAGCAGAAAGTTATCCCTTTGGAGGACTTTTGCTTGGTTTGCCTTGAGGTCCCATGTTTGTCATAACTGCACCACTTTTTTGAGAGGTTCTGGAGTGCTTTATTCTTTTAAGGATAAAGATCACGCTTTGATTCTTTCACCACAGACGCCCTTTTCCTCTTTGTTTTGATGTGTGAAGCTTTTCATTTCTTTCTATCTGTTACTTTGGGGCGATTCCAACTTCTGGTTCTCTGATGATTAGGATCGAGCGGCTGGAAATATTTGATGAATTTGAAGAATGGCACCTGATGCAGGCAAGTCGATTTCTCATTCTTATTTTAGGATGAGGTTCTGTTTGGAAATTATCCTAAATTGTGAGTACTTAAGTATAGTTTGTTGGGCATCACCATATGAGGGTCAACTACCAACTACCCCATATTCTAAAGGGCTAAGGAAGTCATGGGCTTTTTATTTTGTGGAGAGAACCACTTTTGTTTGTTTGGTGTTGCTTGTTTTTAGCAGGCTTGAAGCTTGGTAAAAGAAAACTGTACTCATGGAGAATCTTTACTTTCAATCTGATACTGCTGCCCATCTTCATGTAGTTTTATTTACTTTGGATTTGAGGTCCATGTTTCAGCATGTATCTTTGGAGAGGATATCGGAAATTATCTTTGATTTTTGTGTTAGATTACATACATCTACAAAATTGTCTTGACCTTCTGATTTTCAGGAGCATTATTGTGTGGCTTATGCAATCAATGACTTAATGGTATGTATGTATATATGGGATTCCAGTTGCTGCTTTAATTTTATGGCTAGTATTTTTCTTTTCTTCTATGATGATCTGGCAACTTTTAAATATCCTCTTTGCCAAGAGCTAATACTTGTGAGGCTTAAAAGGAGGCTCAGAAATGAGACATTGTTCATTTACTTCAGGAATTAAGTTAGGTTTACGAAAAGGTGCTTTGGTTGTTGTAAGGCGTTTGGTAACACCTCAAAAGCCAGAACACTCTAAGGCCAACTTTTTAGAAGCATCTAGTAGGTGATTTTGAAGCCAAGGCCTTTGAGTTATTTAAGGATCCAAGTTTACATTTACTAAAATAACTCTATTACTTAAAGAGACTTTCTCAGTAGTTGGGTAATAAACACCTTTAATAGCCGCAGCCACCACACAGCACACTATATCGAAAGCTACTGTTGGGAGCTATTTCCCGAAGTTATATCCCGATCAAACAATACATATGCCAAATCAGGTTGATTTTAGCAAGTTTTGCTGCTTTATAATAATGTGGTCTTGACTCAAACAATGTCCTTTCTAGAATTGATGTAAAACAATTTCCGTCAGTTTTTAGTGTGCAATGAGTGATCTGACTCAATCTGCCTCGGTACAGATGCCGTGATAGTAATATTATTGCTAATAGAATTTGGAAGCATGTTCGAAACTTGACAATTAGGATGATTATGGGTAGCACTTGTTAGTCTGTATCCATGGACCTTGGTTTTCTTTGAACATCAGCCTCAGCCCTGCACATACTTATCGAGTAGAATAGAACTTCACATACTTCGTTTCTTTTGCTGTTCGATCCCACAGGGACTGTTCGGAGACTTTGGTTTTTCTAAAGGGGGAGACCAGCAGCCATTGCAATTACCGTGAATTCAGATGCTTTATGGAGTAACCAGCCGAGGTGGCAACGTGTGCGCGAAAACGGCATGCAGGTTCAATGTGCCTGCGAGGTGCCCGCCGCTCACTTTCGCGAGGGATAAATATTTTGACAAGTTATTGTGAATGTGGACGCGACTTCCCAGCTTATTTTGTTTTGGTTTGACTTGAAGTAAAGACGACAGATGCTTTTCTTTTCTCTCTGCCTCTGCTAGCTGTTTGGCAACAGAAAACGTGGGGGGTCCCATAGACTTCCCGGAATTTGTTTTGTACCAAGTCCTATGTGGGGTCTTTAGTATATTTCCGGATCTATGTTTGCGACGCATCTTCACTTATCCTTATGCTTGGCTTCTTTCTTTCTTGCTTGCTGTTTATGATGCCAATTTCTCTCTTTCTTCTTTTCTGCGAGATAGTGTAAACTCTTGAATGTTGTTATTGTCAGCAATGTTGTGCTTTTTTGTTAATTGAGGATCTTGGAAGCTTTCGGTGCTTTGAAATATAGTGGTTCAGTTACCGAATTCCGGAGCGTCTATTCATGACATGTCACAGATTCGGTTTTTCCTCTGAACGCTCCAATGTTCTTCCCAGACCAGTTAACTCGAAACTTCTGTGTTTGTTGCGAGCTAATTGTCGTGAACTTTTATACTTCTATAATCAGATTATGACGCGCCCATTTGGCTCTTCTGATGATTCTACCGAGAATAGTAGTAAGCTCACATTCGAGCCTCGGGAAAGGCAACATGGGATGCTACGTCCAATGTACTTTTTTGACTTTTTGGCCCACTGAAAAGCACTTGGAGCCCTTTGGAATGGAATCGGATTTGGCTTTTTTCCATGAATTTCCATCTTTTCTCCGGGGCTAAACGTGGATCATCTTTTGGGTAAGCCAATAATGTCAGTTGCTTCTCCATTTTGCTTATGCACGCGGTAAGGGTAGATACTTCACGGCACACGACGCGATTGTCATGTTTAAAGACCGTCTTTGAAGCCAACTTCCATCGCAGCATTTTCCGAGTAATATGATCATTGAGGGGAGCAAGTGACGTGGAATCTTATCCGGAGGCTTCTGATCACCCAAGATTGCGCAGAGACCATTAGAATAATCGCTCCTCTGAGCCAGACATTCATCGTCTTTTGAACCCCGTCGACCCGTTCTGCGTCTTCTCGTTTTAAGCATCGTTCAGGCAAAAAAAAGAAAAGAAAAGAGGTTAAATCTTTGCTGGTCCACGTCTGCAAAGCCCAACCTGCCCATGACTTCAGGATCTATGAAGAATTCGTAATAAACGAACGGAGTAGATGGAGGGAATTCGTGGGGCCGTGGAAAAGTCGGGAGGACATAGACAAAGCACTAGAAAAGGCGAAGCCATGACTGGCTGGCTCAGGAAAAAAGAGGCAGGAATATGCCCTTCCTTCGGAATATTATTCCTTCTAGTGTTTAGTATGTGGAAAGACGCAATATTATTCCTTCGGTTATCCCTTTTGAAAACTTCATATTCTTTTCATAAATAGAAAAGAAATAATTATTTAGGAGATTACCATAAAAGTCTCACGGTTGGTTGGAGTGAAATATTCTATTTGAATCATAGCTGCATAATCGATCTGGAGGTATACGAGTACTGAGTACATTGGAGTATATTGGTACTGCCCCCGACGACTTACGGGAGTTATGAGATCTTTTCGCACGAAAAAGCAGAGTCCCCATAATTTGCCCAAATCAGAAATTTACACATAAGTTAATGCCTACATTTCAAGCTGAAATCAGTCTGTCAGAAAACTATCCAAAGCACATCTGTTTCCTTCCTCTTCGGGTGCACCTATTCCAATTATTATGTACTTGATGTTGAGTCCATCGAAAGTAGAAAGGCCCTCTTGAATGATTCATGAGTAAACGTCTCTTGTTAATGGTCATCATTTTGTGTGTTTACTCGAATTTTACTAACTTTTGAGTGCTTATTGCAGTGGAACGATTTGGACCACGGTGTATGGTGCTTTGGTTCATTTCGTATATGATTTTGAGTACTAATAAAATTCGAGTGAGGTGTTTTTTTTTCTTGTGTGGCATCCAATGGGGTCAATATTTGTGCACAAAATGTGCTGTCTAGGGTTCACTTTCGTCACCCCAATTTCTAACGTCTAGCTCCCTTTGGTTTTTGAATTTCGATATGAAAATCTTGTTAATGTCAACACTCAATCAAATGCCAGCCTGGGAAAGTCGAAAGTATGAGCCGTTACGTTGAGTGAACATAAGTGTGAAAAGTATTAAATTCCACAAAAAGTAATAAGGTAATTCTGAATTTAAAAGCCCCAAAATACAGTAACCTGGAAAAACCAGAGCCACATCAAGCAGACCTCATGTCCTCGGCTAAAATCAGGTGAAATGCAGGTTATACCTTGGGCATTAGAGAACCCCCTGAAAGTTATTTAGTTCGTTTCATGAACAATGGCTTTTATTAGAAAATAATTTCAGGGAATTTACATTTGGTTGTGCTTTGCAAATAACAGAGAAGTCATTTTGCTATTAGGATTTGGTGCACGACCCACAAACATAGTAAAACGGGAAAGCGAGAAAGAAAAATTGACATATATCGAATAGAGGATTCCACTATAATTAGCATATCACATCTTTTGTTACACTGCTCAATTACAAGCGAAAAAGAGGATATATAGCAGTCGCTATTCATGGGTACAAGCTCAAACTATCAATGAAAAAACACGTATTCAAACTATAAAAGTCCTCGGCGGCTCGAGACCCACGCACCTTTCTATCAATAGGAAGTATGAACCACACCCCAATATTTTCTCACTTGATGAATACTTCACATGCTTCTTTAGACCCAACTTAGTAATACACCATTCATATTTTTATGCACTCGCTGCCTTAGTAAAATAATTTGCACTATTCATCTATTTGTCAGCTTTCTCCAACACTACTTTCTCTTCCACTTTCTCTCGAATGAAGTGATATTATATGTCAATTTACTTGTTCTTACATAAAATCCATGATTTTTAGCTAAGAATATTACACTCTAGCTATCACACCTAATCTTCACATCGCCTTGTTTTAAACCAAGCTCTTTACATAATCTGTGCATTCATATCCATTCCTTAGCAGCGTGAGTAAAAGCCATGTACTCTACCTCAATAGTAGATAAAGCAACAATGCTTTGTCTTTTGCTTATCCAACTTACAGCTCTACCAAATAAGGAACAACATGCTTACTATCCCTTTGAGTTTTTCATGTAGTCATAACATAACTCAAAGTCAGATATACCATGAAAATAACAAAGAACCCGCTTTGCTACCATCCAATTACATTTTCTCAAGTTGGACATATATTTACTCAATACTCCTATTGCTTGAGTAATTTCTAGACGAGTATATATCTTAACATACATCAAGCTCCCTATTGCGCTAGAATTTGGGATTGTTGCCATCTCTTCAGCTTCCTCTTCAGTCTTAAAACATTTGAGTGTTGATAACTTGAAACTTTTGGACATAATGGTGTTCATTGGCTTACAGTTTATCATGTCCAACTTCTTCAATATACTTTCAAGATACTTCTTTTGACTTGGCCACAGCTTCCCATTCTCACGCTCCCTTTTTTATCTATATGCTAGGCCTAGATTTTTCATCTCAAATTATTGTGCCAACAGTCTTTTCATAGTGTTAATTATTCTCATGTTATTTCCAACTAGCATCATATCATCAACATGTAAGGTTAAGATAACAAAATCACCATCTAGACTATTCACATAGATACAATTATCAGTATCACTACGAACAAAGCCAAGCTTTGAGACATATGAATCGAACTTCTAGTACCACATTCTAAGAAATTGTTTCAGGCCATATAAATACTTGTTCAATTTGCAAACAAAAACTTCTTTTCCTTTGACTAGAAACCCATGTAAATATCCTCCTCCAAGTCACCATGGAGGAATACCGTTTTTACATCAAGTTGATTTACCTTCAGAATGTATGCAACTGTTATAGATAAACAAGTTTTATAAAATTTAATTTTGTAATAGAAGAAAGAATCTCATTATAATCAACTCTATCTATCTGTGAGTATCCTTTCGCAATTAAACGAGCTTTGTACCATTCTATTTCCATTTATAGATATCTTTATCTTGAACACCCACTTGCAACCAATTACCTTTTAATCTATAGGTATTCACAAGACTCCACGTTCTATTTTTGTCAAGTGAGTCCATCTTATCTTTAATGGTTTTCTCCCACTATTTGACATCTTCCATGCTTCTTGCTTTATATATATATATATATATATATAGTAATTGGATCATCACTTGTAACAGTTATAGCATAATTTTCATTACTAACAAATAAGGTATACCTCTCAAGTGATCTTCTCAACTATGTAAACATCCTTAAAACCAATTCAGTTGATACTTCAACTTCAATTTCAGTTTCAAAATCTACTATATCATTCTCCATATCAAGCCATATCAATTTCAGAATCTGAATTTTTTGTTCTAGCTTGTGTAGCCTCTTTATCTTCCTTCAAACCAACATTTAACTCAACCCTTTGTGGTTCTTTAGGAGTTTGTGAAACAATGTGATTCGTCGTAAATTCTCTGAACTTTACATCTTTGCTGTAGATAATACGTTTAATATTAAAATTCCACAGCTTATACCCTTTAATACTTTCCTTATATCAAATGAAGATGCACTTCTCTAACTTGCTCTCAAACTTATTCATCTTTTCTTTTGGTACATGCATATGCAATTCATAGCTAAACACTCTAAACATGGGATATGTCTGGCTTCTTCCCGAACAATGCCTCAAATGGTGTTTGATCCTTCAAAGATAATGTGGGAGACCTGTTCATTAGATAGCATGTGATAGCCATTGCTTCCACTCAAAATTCACCTGCTAAATATACCCCACTCAACATACTCCTTGCCTTTTTCATGAGAAATCAATTAAGGCTCTCCGTCACTCCATTTTGTGGAGGTGAATATGGTATTTTTTTTTCCCAATAATGCTACTGGTAACACAAAATTGATTAAATTTCGCTAAATATAATTCTTCTCCGTTATCAGTCCACAAAAGTTTGATATTTCTATCAAATTGATTCTCCACCAAAGTTTTCAATTTGCGAAACTTTTCAAACACATCATCTTTCATCTGGTAAAATATATATATATATATATATATATATCTAGAATAATCATTAGTAAAAAAACACACAATAGCTTGATTTTTCAAACGATACTACAAGTATAGGAACAACGACATCACCATGGATTAAATCCAGAACCCCTTTCGCTCTTCCTCTGTGAATTCAAAAGATACTTGATTCTGTTTGTCATGTAGATAATATTTATAAAATGTGAAATCCATAGGATAACTTGGGACTCCATCCACCATCTTCTTTGTAGTAAGGATTACCGGCCCTTTCTCACCGATATGCCCAATCTCCGATACCACAATATCACATAATTTTCTTCCACCTGTTTTGTGACATAGCTCTCGCTACTGATCACTATGTTTCTCAATAATTTCTACAATTTTTCATCTCGTTCACCTCTAGCGATCATCATAGATCTACAGTTAGCTTACATGAATACTTATCACTGGTGAAAGTAATGTCAACATCCATCATTATTTCTATAGAAATAAGATTCTTGGCAAAACCATGAATATGCATTACATTCAAAAGATTCTTGATTGTCTCGTTTTTCATCTTTAGTTTTACCCTTTCACGATCGACAATATCAATCGTCATATCATTTCCTATCTATACCATACCTCTTTGATGTGGCTCATAATAACAGAACCAATTTTCATGAGGTGTCATGTATAAAGATGCTACAATATCAATTATCCATGTATTGCAGTCAGTCTGACATGCGTTACAAACAAGATACATATCTCCAGTGTTGTTATCATCATCCTTCTTTGTAGTAGAGGATAATGCTTCATCTCGTTTCTCTAAACCCACACTTTTACTTTTGCATTTTTCTTTTTTGAGTATCCATCTTTTTTGCACTTTCAATACTTTATTTTGGATCGATCTCGACTTTTGGATCTTCCTTTAGACTTATTCCTAACACCAAATTTGAATTTAGATCGTTTTATATTCCTTCATCTTACAAAAAGAATCTCATTCATTGCATTATCAAAACCTGCTCTCTGTATCTCCTCAGACAATAAAGCAAATATAGTGTTCTTAAAGGATAACACACTAGCACTGATACCAATCGAAATAATTATATATTCTCAGGAATTCAACAATGAATATAGTGAAGTATGTTGAAAATATCCCCAATGTGGTGATTGTTGAAAATTTTCTAATTTTGTTTTGAAGATTACAAAAGAACCAAAGGCTAATAATGTGTATATTTATTGAGTTATACTATGTGATATATGCACAAGCTTATATGCAGATGATGCACTAATTGTTTTTGAGATAAAGATTTGCTTTGTCAATATTATAGTGTTTTGCCGATCTTTAGGATTGGTAACTAATATTTATGATGAATAAGATATTGGGCTAAAGATGTCTATAAGTTGGAATGATTTTCAAATAAGACAAATATCTAGAATGATTTTATTAGAGGTAAATAAACTGAGAACAACGGGAATGTTTGTGATGACTTGAAGAAACAAAGATCGAGTGAACAGTAAATTGACATTTATGAAGATAAATAGCTTGGTGGAGTTGAAATTGACAATATGCTTAGAATGATTGGAGCAATAGATCTTTGGTAGAAAGTAGCTACCTTATATAGATTAAATGTAACATCGAGAAAAAAGTATCAACAAACTAGTAAATATCTGGACGTTCTAATTATGGGCAAGGAATCGTGTAAATGTTTACTCCTAAAGGTGCCATTCACTCGATCAATTGACAAGATCTTTGATCAAGAAGGATATAACCGCTATAATGACTATGACTAAATTGATTATCTATGGGAGTTTAGTGAAGATGAAGAATTAACTAGGATGTTGATGTCATTGGAGATCTTTGGAAGTTGTCTCGGTCAGATTAGCAAATTATGAGGAATTAATGAGGATGCTGATATCCTTGGAAGTCTTTGTATGTTGAAGAAGCCAAGAGCATCATTGGATAATAGATCACAAATCATTCCAATAGAGGTTTTCAATAAATACCACCAAAAAACCCAAAGATCAAGAATGTCGATGTTTATATTGATATTTGGTATTGTTTGAACAACGAACACGTGTAAATGTTTTATTGGGGTGAAAGACTCGCAGAGAAAGATCAGGATATCTATTGGGGAATAAAAGCATGCATCTATCAGTTTTTTTAGAACAGTGTCAAAATAGCAATAGTTTCAGAACAGTGTCAGAAATAGCAATTACAACAGTTCCAATGAATCTCTAATGGTTAGTTGGACTTCTCAAGATTTTCCAATGGGAAGATTGAAGATGGTTATATAATGGAAGGCTTTCTAGGCCAAATGCCAAAATATTAGAAAGTACAATAGAGAATCCAAAAGCTTGCTCTAAGCTACTTTTTTTGTTGTTTCTTTGTTCTCTTAAAAGATCTTCTTTATCGTGATCTTTCAGTATTGTAATTATATAAAAGATCAAATGTACAAGAGTAAGAGCGATAATTGAGTTTTGATAGTGTGATTTATCACATGAAAGGATCAATTCTTGCCAATTGTAATTTGTTGAGCAGATTATTAGTATATTCTAACCCGACTAGTGGTTGTTAATTTTGAGAGTGGATAAATGAGGATAAAGCTGAACCACTATATATTATCGTGTGGTCTTGTTTATCATGATTTTCATACATTTCAACATAAAATCTTCTCACTTTGTTTCAAATATCTACCAACCAAAATTCCACAATATGTCTTGTCGATGTTTAACCCAATATTTGCAATTGAACTTATTTTATCTTGCAAATGTTTTTCTTAGTTCTTTAAGCAACATATTCACTCCCCTTCTAGGTTGTATTCCTTGCCCCCAACAAAGTATATTCTTTATCTTGCTCATTTAGATTAACATCAATAGATGCAGGGTAGACAGAAAAAGAATAACCTTCATTGGCTAGTTTTCGTTGGGGTGAAAAACTCGCAGAGAAAGATCAGGATGTCTATCGGGAAACAAAAGCATGCTTCTATCACCTTTTTCAAAACAATGTTAAAATAGCAACAGTTTCAAAATAGTGTCAGAAATAACAATTACAGTAGTTTCAACGAATTTCTAATGACTAGTTGGACTTCTTAAGTTTCTCCAATGGGAAGATTGAAAATGGATATATAATGGAATGCCTTCTAGGCCTAAATGTTAGATAGTACAATGTAGAATCCAAAAGTTTGCTCTGAACTACTTTTCTTGCTCTTTGTTCTCTTGAAAGATCTTCTTTGTCATGATCTTTTAGTATTGCAATCATATAAAAGATCACGTGCACAAGAGTAAGAGCAGTAGTTGAGTTTTGATAGTGTGATCGATCAAATGAAATGATCAATTCTTGCTAATTGTAACTTGTTGAGCAGATTACTAGTAGATTCTAACTTGT
Organism: Psidium guajava; assembly: GCA_016432845.1. NCBI lineage: Eukaryota > Viridiplantae > Streptophyta > Magnoliopsida > Myrtales > Myrtaceae > Psidium > Psidium guajava. The sequence goes on from CM028232.1 coordinate 11,485,578, forward strand.
CTTGTGCCTTCTGACCAAAAAAAAGAACCTGTCTTGTGGCTATTAATCTTGAGATTGAACGACTAGAGATAAAGCCGAACCACTATACATTATCGGGTACTCTTGTTTATCATGATTTTTATACATTTCGGTACACAATCTTCTCACTTTATTTCAAATATCTACTAACCATATTTCTACAATATGTCCTGTTAATGTTTAACCCAATATTTGAAGCTGAACTTATTTTATCCCGCAAATGTTTTTCTTAGTTCTTCAAGCAACCTATTCACTTCTCATCTAGGTTATATTACTTGCCCCAATAAAGTGTATGCTTTATCTTCCTCATCCAGATTAACATCAATAGATGTAGGCCTCCCATGAATAATACTAAACTTGTTCAAGTATACAGAAAAAGAATTACATTCACTCATCCGAAGGTTGTATAGTCACTTCCGTAGAAACAACCTATTCACGAGCAACTTGCTCTAATAAAAGCCTCCTAACTTCATCTAGAGATCCTTCGCAGTCATTTCAAAAGCCACATTCGTCAAGACGTTATTAGCAAGACATAGTTAGATCAGGTTTTGTTCCTTACAATTGCTACTAATCCTTGCCTTTAATTGATTAGATGTGGACACAATCTCCTCCTCCTTCCCCTTCGCCTTCTCCTTGTGATTCACCTCAAGTTTATCTGCTTTGATCACGTGTCGTAAATCTCTATTCACAAGCAAAGCCTTCATCTTTAACTTTCATAACTCAAAACTCTTTTCTCCAAACTTTCCTACTTCAATTCACGATTGACCAACCGACATCTTCATACGATTCGATTTTCTTTTGTCTCTCTTCACCAAGAAAATCCTAATCTTAAATCTCGCTTTGATAATCAGATGTTAGGATTCGGTGCATAAACCATAACTGAAGTTAAGCATAAAAGTAAGAAAGAGAAATTGACATAAGATTTGTTTTAGTTCACCCTTAAACTAAGGTTACGTCCAATAGATGATTTAATTATAATTAGTACATCGCACATCTGATTACATTACTTAATTATATGAAAAAATGGTATATATAGCAGTAACTATTCATGGGCCTAAGCTCAAACTATCAATGAAAAATATGGGCTCAAACTATAAAAGTCCTTTGGCAGCTCAGGACCCATATGCCCCTGCAACCTCCGCCAAGGTGGCTCCTCCGAATCCACGCTCACTCACAGTAGAGTAGGATCTACGTGCCTTTTTTTTTTTATCGATATGGAGTATGAACCACATTCCAACAAATGACACAACAATATAAGCTCAATACCTTCCTTTCTTATAGTTTCTTTCTCAAGCTAAACATTGAAAACTATTGTCGAAATCGCATCCACACAACTCCCACTTTTAACTGGGTCTCTTTTGTTGAATTGAGCCATAAAAATACTACACCACAATACTTACCTTCAATGTGGTCTCTTTCACCAAGCTGATCTATAAGGCTGTTTGCAAATTGCAAGATCACCAAGAGGATACAATCGGAGTTCGATACATTTATCATGGGCTAATTAGGATATATCAATATTGCAAGCTACCTCACTCACGTATCTCAACAATCTCTTTCTCACGTTTGAGCTCAAATTTAGTTCTACGCCCCCCCAAATGTTTCCAACTAAAATATATTAACTACATCACACCACTAATTCTTTGATGTTGAATTTATTCTAACACAAATTGCACGTACATCTCAATAGATTATTGACCAGACTAACATAAACCATTTAGTCTTTTTTTTTTATAACCGAGGTGTCCGTCCAGCTAGCGGGCTTGTGCTCAAAACAGCGGTGAAGCACGACTAGTCCTCGGGAAGACCCACAGACCCCACAACCACGGACCCCCGATTAACTCACCTAGCGCGGAGAAGTTTTTAACCTATGACCACTTGTGAAAGGAACCTAGCGCAAACCAACTCGGCCACCAGATGGTGGGTAATCTTCATTATATGCTTCAATTAGCTAGATCATGAGTGACCCTTACTTTTTTTTCTTTTTCTGTGGTAAATTAGATAAAGGATATTCATCTTATTGATGGACTTCTACAACTCCAATAAAATTTAGCAAACCATCCTCAATCCTGATTCAACATCAGTAGTTTTTAGCTTTAACGAGAAAAACAAACACACTTATCAATCGATCTGACGTGTATTCGCAGGTGACTTTTATAGAAGGATCCCAAATCACAAACAAGACTTCGCCACAAAGCGGGCGAAAATTCCATTGGTCGAGACTAAGGTTAGATCGAGGGGAGGTTGACCAATCGTGAGTGAATATTAATAATGGAGGGGTTACAAAGGGGATGGACACGTGTTATAGGAAAATAAATACACATACTTTTAAGAAAGAGTCTTGAGTACCATCCTAAATTTGGGATTTAGTAACCAAGGACGAGGGCCGGATCGAGGAATCGTGATCTTATGCCCAGGCAAGGGACCCACACATGGATGATAGGTCCTATGCTCAGCGTCAAGGGGCTCAAGCTCGGAGATCCAAGCCTTATCTAGAGGGATCTAGGCTCATTCTTAGGGACCTAGACACCGGACCGAGGACTCGAGCACACATTGCAGTCTCATGTACACACTACTATCCTGGCCTTGGGGGACCAAGTCGCAAGAGCCGAGTAATCCAGTACATGCACCGGGGACCTAGGTCCAAGTGCCGAGGTTTGACTAGAGCCTAGATGATTCGGGCCAAGCGCGAGGGTTCCAAGTCTGAGTGTCGAGGTCCAGTTGCATTCTGAAACATGATTTATGATTTCTAAAAGAAGAAGTTGTTGTTTGCTAATAATATCACCTACAGGGGTGATTATGTAAATATAATAAAACTTCATTAAATAATGCGAAAATAAAAATTTCAAGTCTGATAAGAGTGGATATATTGAAAAAGAATTGTGTAGTACTTCTATCAAATAGTAAATGATGCGAATAGAGAGTAGAATACAATGTAACAAATTATAGTGGTTCAACATTTGATATGCATACGTCTACTCTGCCATTTTAACAACCTATGGCCTGGATTCCACTAAGTAATCAAAATGAGAGATTACATAAAGATGTGATTGCCTCAAATACTTTCATAGAAGCAAGTGTTGCCTCTATCAAGGCTATCTTACTCTAAACACTCAAACTTTTTATAACATCTCTCACAAGATTTCAAGTAAACGTTTAAGTAGACAATTTAGAACAAGTGAAGTTCTCCAGAAATAAGAATGTTGATCTCTTGATCTCTTTTTTTTTTCTCTTTGAAATTTGTGCTCCATATATACTCCTCATCTCCAAGCTTCCTATTGGATAGAATCACTCCAATGATCAATCTCCAAAAGTAGCCGTTGGTTGATTGATTGATGTAGAAGGATCACGTAGCTGTTGAAGTAGAAAGGATTAGAGATTTAGGAGGATTGTTTGTTTACACAATTAAATCTTAGAATCCTTAAATCAAGCTTTTAATAAAGGAAATTATCTACGGATGATTACCAACCAATCAAGAGTCTTTATATAGAAAGTTATGAGAATATCTTTATCATTGTTGCACAATCAATTTAACTTAGAAACGAAATCCTAACCAGCTAATTGACCATTAGTGAGGGATGATTTTCTAATAAACAATTAAGAATAAGTTTATAATAACAATGAGGATCAAAATGTATCTCGTCATAAATATCTTCTATGAGTTTGCCTCTATCAATAAATTCTTCTTCTATTAGAATAAAAGAGTTTAACACATTTAGTACGAAAAACATAGAGATATATCCATAGAAAATCCTCAAAGTATATACCAAACTCTTTTCAACAAAGTATAGTAATTTTATTTCCTTCAAAATCTAAATATAATTTCTCAGTAGAAGTCATTTTTCGTTGATTATGAAAAGATTTCTCGTTGATTCATTTTCCTAAGCAATCCATATAAAAAAAAATATAAGAAATATTTTTTGACACTAAATTTTTTTAAAATAAATGGACCCTCGATATCTTTCAATAACGGATATAATGGTATCCAAATATATTTTTTTTTTCCTTGTATTCTTTTTCAAGTGTTAAAAGATGAAAGGAGCGATTCACTTGGGCAACCCTCTTGAGCGGTTACCATAGGAGTTCCACACCAAAAATAGAATATATGGTTCAAGCCATACTACTAGGGAACTTGTCGTCGCTACCCGATCGCTGTGGTAGTAGGAGTGGATTTGGAATTAGCCTATGTCATGACACAATCGAACCTATGCCGTAGATGAACCAAAGCATGCATCCTTGACGTGGAATAGCAATTGTGCTGTTTTGAACTTGAAACCAAGGAGGTTCTAGACAACCTGGGAGTGAGTACTGTGTTACTTGGCTAACCACACTATGATGGCAGTGTTACTTTTATTTAACGTTGTATGAAGAAATTGGTATTGTTATGCCACAAGCTCAAAGGGTATAGAATTTATTTATTTTTTTGGTCTAAATGAGTAATGCGAAAGGTTTTTTTTTATAGGTCAAATAGATAATATAATTCACCATTTCGGATTAAGCACGTTGTTCGTATTCGAACTTTCACACCACCAAATACAAACAAATTGCACGTTTAAATTACTCACTGGAGTTTTTACTTGCATCGCACTGGATTCACGGGATGAGTAGAGTAGTACTTCGGGGACTTGAGATTTACCTATTCGTGAATCTTTTTAGCTTTGATATTCTTGCCTGACAAAAAAAAATCCTGCGCACTAAAATATCTTTTCACAAAATTTGTGCATATCATGCAACCTCAGTTAGTGATACTAGGGTTTTTCCATTCAATTTGCTGGGATTCTTCATGCAGCTTCCAATTCTGGAGAAAAATCCGTTCAGTTACGCAACTTCATTTTTCTACTTTTGAAGTATTTTTTTTTCTCCAAAAATAATTTTTGAGTAACTTGGAGTAGAAAAAAATCCAAAAATAGAAAAATCAACTTTTGTTTAGAAAAAAAATGTAGAAATATTAACTTATAGTTAGAAATTGATTTCTAGAGTAGAAGTATTGCGATGCATGCCCTTATTTTATGCTCATGTGGAAATAGTACTCGTGTGCACGAAAAGGTTCTCAACAAGTATTCACTTAATATTGGTCGGAAAATCATATTTGGTAAAGTCATTCATACTGGTGAATCACTAATTAATATATATGGATCATGCACACGATTTTCCGTAATTTCAGTATGTCGGTTTCTTGCTGGATTTCCATTTGCATTTTGACGGTCGAAGAGGTGAACAATTCTGGTCAGACTAATGTTTGCCTTCTACGTTTTGTTTAATCGAAATCTTGCGGCTCATGCACTTTGAATTGTTTTTTTTTTTTTCCTTCAAACTTGAAACACAGAAAAATTTCAACAAATGTACACATCGTTTGGATCTCGAATAACGTTTTAGATTTCGACGGGACAAACTTACGCCAACGCTTCATCAAAACCAAGTTCTGGATGACCGGCTGACAATCCCCTGCAACTTCATTTTTCATGAAGGGTTCAAGGCAAAAAGAAAGGTTTTGGATTTTTTTTTTTGTGCCCATTTCGAATGCACGTAAGCCCAGCTCTCCTGAGCCACCGGACGAAACGGGGCCTCACCCGATCTGAGGACGGAAATGCAATTATGCTCGCCGCGGCGGCGGCATGCGAGCACGTCTCTAGGTTTAGGGTTTTGTGAGAGTTCTTCTCCATTGAGTTGGGAAAGGGCAACTTTATAGATGGTGATTATTTGCATGCCAAACTTTCTTTGGTTTGCATAATGCATTCTTGTCTCTTCCGTTTCATCGTTTCTCCTCAAGGGCGGGGCTCGATTGGGATGGTGGGGGAAATTGGGGATGAGGTGCCAAAAAGGCTATTCCTCCCCCCCTCTTCTTCTCTCCTTCTTGTAGGAACCCTCATAAAAATATTGAGAGGGAAGAGCTCTTTTAACCTAAGTAGCAGAGACACCAATACGAGAGACACGGCACGATACAACATGACACGTGGACACGTCATTTTTAAAAAATGGAGAATTTCGCCAATTTGGGACACGTTATATATTAAATGTATATTTTTATATACACACGACAAATTAACACTACGCTTTTTTTTCTTTGGACTAGCTATGTATATTAATTTTTGGGGTAGATAAATACATGAATTAAGCATATATATTTTTGATAAATTTACATTTTGACCTCTAATTTATTGAAAATGCTTAAAATTGACAAGGTGTTTGTTGAAATGACGTGTCAAAATATTGATTAGTGTATCGATGACGTGCCTGAAGAACTGACCATGTGTCAATCACCTGTCAAAGAGTGTCAAAGAATGCCGGAATGTCGGACACGACAAGTCACGGAGACTCTTAAAGAGTGTTGGTGCTTCCTAGCCTCTTGATCCCTCCCCCCCTCTTTTTTTTTTTTTCCTTTTCTCTTCATTGTGACCCTTGACAGTTTAATTTCGAATTGTGATGCAAGAGTCGCCCAGCAAGCAAAAAACAAAGCAAAAATGAAAAATAAAAGAAGAAAATTGAAAAAATTAATAAAAAAAAGCTCGAAAAATGTTTAACACTTAAAAGAATAATAAAAAATTACTAAAAATTATTCACATCATCGCCAGCTGGCCAAATGGCTTAAATTGACACAAACTCAGAAGGTTTAAAACTCAATTGGCACAATTGCAATAGGTTTAAGACCGTTTCGGTAAATTTCCTAAATAAATGTTTATGACTAAATCGCCACGGTTACCATACGCTTTGGATTGTTTTGGTAATTTTCCTCGAATAATGGAGGGGGCCACATATTAAGCATTTTAAAAATAAAAGGCGGGTTCATTTATGGTTAAGTTATGAATGATTTTCGATACGAGCATCCATCGAGGAGGAGGACCTACGACATCATCTGATCCTGAAGTCCCCGTGAAAAATCTGGATGCTTTGTATCTATCTTTGCTGCGTCTTTTCACATCTTTTTCGGTTCTTTCCCTTTCACTTTATAACTCGAGCCTCCACAATTCTATCTTCTGTATGGAGCATCCACATGTAAAGGAGTTCGTCTCGTTTTATCCTCCTCGATTGCGACCGGCCTTCGTACTCAAACCTTTTCTGTTTAACCCGAGTAGCATCCGAGAAGTTATCGCAAACGTTTACTCTTTAGGAATTCAATGATCCATGGAGACTTTCATGAAGTTTTCATACGTACCGAACTTATTTTTTTGCAATAGCACCGTGCAATCCGCCATGGATAGAGAAACAAACACGTCGGGATTTATGTAGTTCGCTCTACAGTTTAAACCAACATTCACGAGAAGAGCAGCATCAATGAATCTAGCGTGGATAGACAGATTACAAACTTCGAGGGCAAAATTATCTGGTCAGTCCAAACGAATTGGAGAAACTTGAATCGCCGTAACTTTGGAGATTCATATTATTGAGTAGGAACAAGGATTCGCGGTACAAGATAGGATAAACAGTTTCGGAGGAGTCTAATGAGAGCTCTTTCCTCTTCTCCTCCTAAAGCACAAACGATGAGCTATGATGGTCCCGTCATTCCAATGCGGGTTCTTCCAATTTTGCTAGCTAGACAACAAAGAAAAAAGAAACGTAATAGAGCAAAAAGGTGATGGTCCCTCCTAAATAAAGAGAAGCTAAACGTAATCACAAAAGGGAGCCCTCGAAATGGAGCATTTATCCTGAATTGCATGAAGAATCGGATACCAATACCAACTTCTTGGCTCGATTTATTCTCGTCGGTAGACGAAAATCGACCTGTTCAGCTGCATCGCGTAAGGCTCGATCCCCCTTTTAACCAAAAAAGATATGCATGGTTCCCAAGGTTAATAAGAGTGGGAGACATTGCGATTTGTATTCTGAATCCATTACATCCATGTCGAGCATTTAATCATTCAGCTAGTCCCTTGTGAAAATAGAAAAGGTATGTTGTATGAACACCGATAAGAACACCAAACTTGATACAATAAGCAACCAATAAGAACGCCCGGCGCATCAACGATAATCCATAGATAAATGTCAACGGAAATTTCAATTGCGTCATTTTAGTCATAAACTTTTTCAAAATTTGCAATTAGACCCTTCCGATCAATTTTGATCGGAAAATCGCTGACCTAGACGCCAATCGACTCTGACATGAATTTTTCTAAAAAGCTGAATATTTGTTATTTTATTATTTCTTTTTATTTTCCTTCATTTTGCCAGTGACGGCCACTTTGCCTGTAGCCGAGGCCACATGCGATCAATGCCTTCGTATTATGTCCGACATTCTCTGACACTCTTCGACATATGATCCACACGTGATCAATACTCTAGACATGCCAGCGACATGGAAGGTAGATGTAGATTTTGACACATGAACCATCTATGGACTTGAGCCCATGCCTCGCCATGTCCATCGTGCCACTTGACTGGTCCAATGACTAGCTTTTCCATGTTCGGCAATAGGTAAGGTCTTTCGGATCTAGCGAACTTTTAGATTTAAAGCATCCCGACACGTCATTCGATACGCACAAGGTCAATTTTAATCATTTTTAATAAATTAGGGATCAAAATATAGATTTATCAAATATACATACACTTAAGCCATATATTCAGTCGTCCCAAAATTAATATATCCAGTCAACAAAAAAAAAACTTAATTGTGACTCCCTAACAAAAGAATTCACTGATTTTTTTAAATATGCAATATCTAATATACAACGTATCTCAACGTGTCAGAATCCTTTATTTTTTTAGAGATGACATGCTAGCGTGTCATGTTGTATATCACATGCTGGTATTGGTGCTACTTAACTGCCAGCCAAAATGAAAGGAAAAATAAGAAAATAAGAACTAAAAAATGTACAAATTATCCATGTTAATGCAAGCTGTGACAAGAAGGATATTTGGCGTCCACGTCAGCGATTTGGGACCAAAATTAGCTGAATATACTTAATTGGCACAATGTGAAAAATGTTTAGGACTAAATTGGTATAATTAAAAGGTTTAAGATTGAATTGATACAGTTACAATAGATTCATGATTTTTTTTTCTGATAATTATTCTTAAACATCATCATACGATGGAATTTACAAAAGAGAAACAATCTTATTGGTAAGTCATAACCACGTCAACGCCCCTTATCGGTGTTCCGACTTCTCACCTCGACAGAAATAGGAATGTTTTCCATGTCTAAAGCCCGCAATTTTATTAAATTACCGTCGCAACTTTTTTTTCTCCGAAAGGAAAAAGGAATATGCACGACATTGATTTTGATGGCTTTGGACCTTTCTCAAATCCCTTTATGCTGCTTTTATTTCTTTTTTTCTTTTTCTTTTTTATTTCAAACCAATCAAAGGCTCCACAGTTTTTATTGCCTCCCATGCCTGCAATTCTTCGGTTTGAATGGAGGGTGGGATTGCAGAAAAGAGGACAAAAAATGGGGGCGAAAGTATCATAATTTCTTTTCCGGTTGACATCATAATTAAGATTAAGCACATCATTGGAGCTAATTAATTATCATGGTGGGATTCTAGGGAGCCTGCTTAAAATGAAGGCAACGACACCGTTTATTAATCATCACTAGAGCTAATCGATTCGATCGCACTTGTTTATGCAAGCAAAGGAAGCAACAAATGAATTGCCGAAGTGGATGCATGAATATGAATTGATGATATGTATCACCCAATAGCAAAAAGAGATTATAGATTTATGGCGTGTTTGTTTCACGGAAAATCAAAGCTTTTTTGGAGATCCACGTCGACATGGATGAACCCAATCGATCTTATACGTTGAATCGGGCTCACGCCATCCAACGGCTGAGGTTCATCGAGCGCTTGTGTACTCAATTCGTCCAATTGCTACTCAATCCTCACGGGGCATTTTTCTTTGCCCCCATCCTTGCATAGCCCCCACATGATGGTCCAGGCCCATGTCCTCCTCGATTTTCCCGGTAAAAAATGTTATCATTTCCTTAAAAAAAAAAATTAAAGGGCTATTTAGTATTATCACATTCTTTTGAAAATTAATCACAGTACATTGCTATTAGAAAGTGCTATAAGTGGAACAGCATTAATGGAGTATAGGATATTCCATCATAGGAAACATTAATGTTCATAAAATACGAAATCAAATGAGAATTTCAAATGACATTGGTTGGTCAGAGATCTAATCCCGACCTTAGGGCTCGTGTGTGGCAAAAATTTATTCACCATCCTTCCTCCATATTCTGCTAAAGACCGGCATTGAATTTAGTTTAGGAGTGAGCGGTTTCAGGTTCCGAGTGGGTTCCACTTGGAATCTAGAGCCTACTCGCTAGTATATATTCTTTATTTTTCGAAATATAGAACCTATCCTGTATACTATGGAATCTGGAAACCTAGAACCTACTTTGCATATCATGGAACTTGGAACCTACCCTGTTGCAGGTTCTAGGGGTCTAGTTCTAGAGTACTTGGGAACCTGACTATCAAGTAATTTTATACCGCCGTACTCATCAGTTGCTCTTCGACATCTTTTTCTCTCTTTGACCTGGCATGAATAACAATCAATCTATAGTGCCTGATTCCTTCCGGAGTAGCTATGCAGACATTTGAAAATTCAACAATAATGCCAGATTTGAGAAAATAAAGGAAGTGCGTTTAAATTTAAAAAAAAAATCGGTGGTTCTAAACGAAAATTTGATCGATTCTAACCTTTTTGTGGACCAAATCATACTAGCAAAAAGCCTTTTATGCTCCTCTAAAATCACCTTAATCAAATCTCTCGAGAAAATCAGTTAGTATGATCCTGTTTCGGGTCTAGTTTCGATTTCGATTCGGGTCCAGGATAGAACTGGGAACCGGAACCGAAATCGACGGTTTCTATAAATTCGAAACCAAAAACTGGCCCTTGTTTTATCAAAATTGAAAACCAGATCGGAATCACAGATTCGATTCTCCGATTCTCGATTCTATCCTGAATCCATTATCATCATCCTTAGTTTAGCCCCGATGGAGTCGGGGCGGGTTTCAGGAGTTTTGCGCGAGGTGGGGGTGATATCATCGTCCCTACGTCCGCTTAAACCTGAAATGTTTCCTTGGGATGGACGACGGACCGGTCAAGAAATCTTAAAATTCGCGCAATTCATCATTTGAAAAAAAAAAATTTTGATCTGACAACATCCTCTCCATTGATTAAGGAGAGTTGCAGAGGTGATTGCATCGAGGAGTAATTTTTAATCATTAATGAAAGATTGGGACTTAATTAATATGCACATCTTCCATGCTAAAGTTTGAGAATGCCAACCAATGACAATAAGAGAAAGCAAAAGAGGAAAGCTAATAAGCAAATAAAAGTGATATATTTAAGTATGTTCTTGTTTATGGAGTGGCACCCATTAATGAATAATTTCACACGGTCACATGATAACACATCATTTGCCTTTTTGACTGGAAGTTGTGAGAATAAGTGCCATCGCCTTTTTTGATTTTAGAGAAAGAAATGTACTTAAAATGAAAAAAAAATTAAAAGACAGAAGAAAATATTGCCTTGTTATAATTCATGAGTGCCACATTGAACATTTAGATGGACTCGATCCACGTGGTTTGTAGATGCAAAATGGGCTCGTGTTTTGGAAATTATACAAAATCCGTTTGTTCACGCATATCTTGGGAGAATATTAATATAAATATAGCGATAAAAAAGATTACGATTTATCACTATGATTAGCAGCTCGAGAATGTGAAAAAGCCCTCATTATTTGATTTTTGTTAAGGAAATGAAATTTCATTTTTTTTTCTTTTGCACACTCATGAAAATCCGTTAGTTGAATTTCATTTATTCTTAAACATTATCTTATTTTTTACGCATCTGTTTTTCAAAGTCATCATGATACTTATCTGCGGCACACGACACTCCCGAATTAATTCTAACGGACTCCCCAAGGTACCGTTAGAGAATGTTAAAGAAAGTAAACTTGAACGACGACCACCAAGTGCGGTAGCTCGATGGTGGAACTCGATTAATCCCATGAATATGCCCAAATTCGCCATCATGTATGTATCGGATAAGGCTTCATCGATAAGGTAAGGAGCGTGGCTTTGAAGCCACTTTTTATAAAAGGAATGCTCTAAATTTGGAATAACAAAAGATCACGCGACAAGCGGCGCATTGGAAATCCTATTCCATTGCAAGACAGCCGGAGGAGACGGCTTCCGACTTCCCCTTAAGATATTTTGATTTCCGGTGACCGGCGAGCAAATCCATCTACTCTCCCCTGCATTGGAGTTGGTTGGCGGCCTCTCTCCAGCCTGTGAAACCAAAAGACAATTAGGCCAAAGCTGAGAGAGCGTTCGGACAAAAGGAGACAGACAAAATCCTCGTCCTAATAATATCTCGGATAAGCAAGAAGCCAGCCCACTCAGTTTCCAATTCCTCTCACCCAACAGCAGCAATAGGAGGAAATTTTTTTTTTTTTAAAGGGATATTTTTTCTTTCTTTTTTCTTGATTTATATGGAGCTGTTATGTCTTGATCTGATCGACACGCCATTTTCTTGTCTTTTATTGTAAACTTTTTTTTTTATTTTTTAATTTCAATTTCAATTTTTGTTTTTGTTTTTTTTTTTTGGGGTGTTTTCGTTTCCTGGAGCCGTCCCACCCACCGTCCCAGCAAAAAAGCGAAGGGCCCTCCAACAGAAACAAAAAGCAGCCTTTCCTTCTTCTGCAGCGACGAACGCTGCGGTGCCACTGCCACACACACAGTCAAGAACCTAATTTTGCAAATCTACCAACACCCTCGAGTCGAGAAAGAGAAGGCAAACGAAAAGAGAACATCCTCCCCACAATCAGCCCTCGCAGAGCCACATACACGCGCCCTCCTTCTCTGTTCTTTCATGAAGAGAGATTTACTGAGTGAAAGAGTGGAGATGGGAGTCATGGGGGGTCAAGAAAGCTAAAGACCATGTACAAGACTCTGATGGTGATGGGTCATCCTCAGTCTCCATCTTCTTCTTCTTCTTCTCCATCTCTCCATTTCTCTCCCTGAGAGAGAGAGAGAGAGAGAGAGAGAGATTGATTTGACTGTTTCTAGCTGAAGCTAGTAGTAGCTCGGTAGTTTTGGTGGTGGAGGTGCTACTGGCTGTGGTTGTGGTCGTGTCTTTAGTTGATGGGTTGCGCGGCCTCCAAGATCGACAACGAGGACGTGGTGCGGCGCTGCAAGGAGCGCCGCCGCCTCATGAAGGAGGCCGTCTACGCCCGCCACCACCTCGCCGGCGCCCACGCCGACTACTGCCGCTCCCTCCGCCTCACCGGCTCCGCCCTCTCCGCCTTCGCCGACAACGAGCCCCTCTCCGTCTCCGACCAGACCCCCGCCGTCTTCGTCCTCCCCCGCCGCCGCCGCTCCCCCTCCTCTGTCTCTGGCTTCTCCTCCTACTCCGCCGCCCAACCCTCGCTCCGCCGCGCCCCGTCCGCCTCCCCCTCCGTCCCCGAGCCGCATCCCCCGCCGCCTCCTCCGCAGCTTTCCCCGACGATCGCCAGCTCCAAGCTCCCTCACATCCTCTCCGCCTCCAGTGTCTCTTCCAACTCCGCCTCCAATCGGAATCCTCTCCCACGCGTCGGCGGCTCGCACCACAACCACCGGCGTCGCAACAGCAAGCCCATGAAGCTCCCTCACATCCTCTCTGAGTCGAGCCCTAATTCCTCCCCGCGAAGCCTCAAATCCGACTTCACTGCCGGCTTTTATCCGACAGCCTATCCCAACTCGACGTACACGAGCACGCCGTCGCAGGCCTCCTCCGTCTGGAACTGGGAGAATTTCTGCCCTCCTTCTCCTCCCGACTCCGAGTTCTTCGATCAACGCGCTCGGACCAATAATCTGCGACGGCCACAGCTCGAAAACGATGAAGAAGGGGACGAACACGCGTCGGCCTCTGAGTACGATTTCTTCCGCCGCGACGGCCCGAGCAAAATCAGGGAAGGAGAAGTGGGGACTAAACCCTACGATTCCAAGCGAGCCGCGGCCAGCATTGACGGTGGCGGTGAGACCGAAAGGGAGGAGGTGCAGTACAGCGACTGGGGCGACCAGTATAGCACCACGAGCTCGTCCGAAGACGGGGAGGAAGGCGACGACGGCGACGACGGAGCGTCCAGATCCGATATTGGGACGCGGTCGAACTTCGGAGGATCAGTACGGAGCGGCGCCGTTGATGCGGAAACAATGAAGCCTCCGCAGCCTGCTTCGAGTTTCGGCAAATCTGATAATAAGTCGGAGGATATGAGCTACGGGGACCACGAAATGGTGGAGGAGGAGAATAAGATGGTGGTGAGGCACAAGGATTTGAAGGAGATCGTGGATGCGATCAAGGAGAATTTCGATATGGCAGCTTCCGCCGGCGATAAGGTGTCGGAGATGCTCGAAATCGGGCGTGCCCAGCTCGATCGCAGCTTCAAGCAGCTCAAAAGTGAGCTCCTTTCTTTTATTCCTTTCTTCAGTCTCGAAGAAATTCAGGTTGTTCTGTTTGGATTTGATTCAAAATCAGAATTGGGTCTAGTTAGTGTTCTTGAGTTGATTACAATTGGATTCCGGATTCATGTGCTTACTGGGTCGACTTTTGTCTTGAACTGTTGTAGGATCTGGGTCGATTTGATCATGTTCTGATCGTGAATGATTGAGATTTTATATTTCTCTTGTTGACGTTGTTGGTTGCAGAGACCGTGTATCACTCGACGAGTGTGTTGAGCACGCTGAGCTCGAGCTGGACATCGAAACCGCCCTTGGCAGTGAAGTACCGGCTCGACGCCGGTTCGCTCACTGAACCGCATGGTCCGAAGAGCCTCTGCTCTACTCTGGACCGGCTCTTGGCTTGGGAGAAGAAGCTCTACGAGGAAGTGAAGGTGCCGTCTAGCTTTCTTGTTTCTCTCTCTGTCTCTGCTTTTTACTCCGTCAGCTGTTTAGTTGTAATTGACTAATTTGAGTAAGTAGACTACAATCAACTTCAATAAGAGACCGACACTTTCGTTTAAATCCTAGATTTACTGTCGCTCTTGGCGTACTTAAGTACTCTAATTGCATGTCCTTAAAAGATCCGTAGAGGAAAAGGGTGGTCCAGAATGACTCGGATTCCCACTCATGCCAATTGCGTTAGTCCACAGCAGTAGTTTGGAATTGTCCCAAATGCCCTTCTCGCTTTGTTGTTATTCTATTGCCCATTCTCTCAGACTTGGTTTTTCTCGAGAAAGTGGAGGGTGAAAGCTTTTGACTTTCCAGTGCATAGAGAGCTTTGCTTTTTCACAACCTTCTGCGGTTCCATTAACATGACGAAAATGCCCTGGGGCCTTAGGCCAACTCTGCTGGGCTGAATGATCTCCTTTGGTTGGCACTTGCTTCTGTGGGATTGAGATAAGAATATGCTTGTGGATGTGCCTGCGTCATCTTATCATTTTGGGTTCTTTTGTTGTAGAAAGCACTCCTTGTTTTCCTCCTCCTCTGCATCTAATTCCTTCGTCATTGTTGAGTTCGGATCCTTAGGGGTAGAATGTATAAGATGTGCAATGGCAATGTAGTTTGGTATGCATCTCAGGAGTATAGTGGATATAAGAATGTTTCGCTGGATGAAGTGGACGTCCGAAGAAAGGTAGTGTTGGAAATGAGAAAATCCATGAAAAGTTGGTGTAGTCCCAATTGTTAATAAGATGAAAAGGGCACGTTAGATGCACTTTTGACTCTGGACTTGCGAAAGCAGGGTCTTTGGACAGTTAGGTGAGAAGATGCGATCTCATAATGGAGATGCATGTTGAACGAAACAAGAGAAAAATCTGAGAAGGCTGCCGGTGAGACTATTGTGAAGGATCTGAGTTTTTGGATGTTACTAAATTTGATAGGTTACCCATGTGCAGTGGTGTAAGACTGTGCGAGGATCGGCATAGTTGACCCCACTTAGGAGAATAAAATTCGGTTGTCAGTGTTTTCTTTGTTGTATCTAATGTTTTTCTCACGATTTTACCCCACATTCTTGTTGTTTCAACTGGCAATTGATCAGTAAGGTGTTCAAAATTTGTTTGTATCCATTTGCACTTGGTTTCCTATTTAGTATAATTAGGTACTACAAGACTTTATATTCATCTCATTCAGAATTCCAAGAAATGTAACTACCTCGTTTCCTTAATTTCTATACTTCAAGGAACCAAGAACTAAAACAGAAAAGAAGAAAAAAATTTCCAAAACTTGCCCGCTGTAATAAAATATGCTCTGGAATATTATATTTGTTGAAAGAGAGTCATTCGTTACGTCTGTACCGTCAACTTTATTTATGACTTGATTTAGATTGTGAAAACACCATTTTTTTTAGGTTGCATTAAAAGGTCAGGTAAGAGCTTAGACTAGTACAGAGATTTGATCTTTTGTGTCTAATGTCTTTTTCATATGTTTGGATGGGTTTCCCCTTTCACATGTTATTTTCACTACATGGAAAATTAATTGCTCGTTTAACTCCTCTTATTGAAATAGGCTAGGGAAGGTGTGAAAATAGAGCATGAAAAGAAGTTGTCAGCTCTTCAGAGCCAGGAATGCAAGGGAGAAGATGAAACCAAGTTAGACAAGACTAAAGCCTCGATAAAGAGGTTGCAGTCACTAATAATTGTTACGTCGCAGGCTGCCTCCACAACTTCAAATGCAATCATTGGCCTTAGAGACAGTGATCTTGTCCCCCAGCTTGTTGAACTCTGCCACGGGTGAGTTGTTTACTCTTGTATTAACAGAGGAGGTGTACATACTCATTTTATTGACTTTTTGAATAAGGTTGGTCATGTGTTTTCCTATTTAACCCATGACTGAATGCTTAAAGTGCTGGAGTTTTCCTGGCTTTGGAGATGTTCCTAGTTGCATTGCAAGGTCATTAATCAACTTTAGGAAATTTTTCTTGTAAAGTTCGAAGATGAATGGATTGTGCTTTTCTTACTGCATTTTTTTCTCCCAAGATACGCAAAATAATGTGGGGAAAGCATTACGGTTAATGGTGTGGATCTGCACAGACAGACTGGATTGACCGTTTGCTCTTTGGGGTCAATTTTGCATGTGCTAGAGTTGATCATCAGCTACTGACTTGGTAGGTGGGGCATTATGAGTGTCTGCTTTCTTTTGCCACTTGTTGGAACCATGTGGGTCTCACTCTGCAGCACAGTTCAATCAGGAACACCTTTAATTCACAGAATGGCCCCGATTCTGCACCTAAAGGCTAGTCCTATTTGCTTTACCAACTCAGACAGTTATTTTGTGACACAAGAAATTCTTCCGGTAGTTAGGACAAAAGACATGGATTGTACGTGACCCACAATCATGTCTTTACAGAGTGAAGCACTTACATAATTGGACATAGCAAACACAATATTCTGATCCAGTATATACATACTCAAGAGTCTCAAGATTGAAATGTACTCCATCATGTAAAACAGATTGACGCGTGCAGTTATGGATGAGGATGAGTCTTTGACTGGCAGAAACTAATCCTGCTAGGTCTACTAAGACTAATCTACAAAGTTGGCTAGTCTGCGACATTGCTTAATATACAAAATCCGCAAGGCATTGTTAATATACCTAGCATTGCTCTTAGAAATTTGACTGATTATGTTTAAGAAATGGCTGCTCTGGGAGTCTTACTACTTAGAAACTGCTTGGAAAATGGGTTCTCCTAGTCATATTGACCATGGAGTTTTCTTCCCTTGGAGTGTGTCCTTGACAAGGTAAGGTGGTTGTTGGTTCGTTCCTTGCATCATTGAGTTTGTTTGGAATGGTAGTTTGGAGCACCCCAACCACCTTTTGTTTTTCCCATTCTGAAGTTGAAAGGTTGTGCTTGATTGCCCGCTTGGCGGCAAGTGTGTTTTCTGGTCCCTTGTACAGGTAATAAATTGGAAGCTTTCAGCCAATTAACTCCTGCTAGAAACTTCTGTTAGCTTATAATTTGTTTAACAAGTTGGACTTATATGAAAGAGGATCTGGACAATCGAAAGTGCCTGCTGAATAGTGCTAAGTCCTCTATGGAAAGTGAAGTCATAGTCAAGACTGAAATCACTTCATGAAGTGCTGACTGATTTGAGCATATCAAATGTCTCTTGTTATCTTCTGGAGTACCCTTTGCATATCTGGATAGTTTTTCACGCTGGGTAAATTGATTGCAGAAAGGAGGGTGAATAGTGCAAAACATGAAAAGCTAGTTGTCGTTTCAAATGTGGAAAGTTGCTTTTCAATCCTGACATGCGCCATGTAATTGACATACTGAAGCCTACATATTTTCGACTTATAGGTTATTATGTGACCCTGTTCTTGTCTGTGAATTATGCTGTAGTCTTTCCAATTATGTATCTGGATGACCTGACAGAAAGAGGTCTCTTTCTGGAGACTATATGCTTAATATCAGACACTTGTTCACTGCGCTCATTGCAGGTTCATGTACATGTGGAGGTCAATGAATGAATACCATGAGATTCAGAACAACATTGTGCAGCAAGTCCGGGGCCTTGTGATCCGAGCAAACAAGGGCGAGTCTACTTCTGAATTGCATCGGCAGGCAACACGCGACCTCGAATCAGCTGTTTCTTCCTGGCATTCCAGTTTCTGCCGCTTAATTAAGTTCCAGCGTGATTTCATCCGCTCCCTCCACGGCTGGTTCAAACTGACTCTCCTTCCTGTTGACAATGATAACAGTGGGACCCGGGAACACTCTGATGTCTATGCCTTCTGCGATGAGTGGAAGCTTGCGCTAGATCGTGTCCCAGACACTGTTGCTTCTGAAGCTATCAAGAGCTTCATTAACGTTGTTCATGTGATCTCTGTAAAACAAAGTGAAGAAATGAAGGTGAAAAAGAAGACGGAGGCTGCATCGAGGGATCTTGAGAGAAAGGCTTCATCTCTTCGGAGCATAGAGAAGAAATACTACCATTCATACTCTATGGTTGGAATAGGGCTTCCTGATCCCGGGCCCGACAATGGCCAGGTACTGGATGCTCGGGACCCACTGGCTGAGAAGAAAGTTGAACTCGCAACCTGCCAAAGGAGGGTAGAAGATGAAATGCTGAGACATTCCAAGGCAGTGGAAGTGACAAGGGCAATGACCTTGAACAATCTTCAAACGGGTTTGCCAGGAGTTTTCCAGGCATTGGCTAGTTTTTCATCCTTGTTCATGGAGGCGCTTGACGCGGTATGTACCCGTTCTTATGCCATCAATATCAATTAGGCATATGTATACACATTCTTTTGGTCAGGTATTTTTGTTAAGGTTGGAAGGATGAGAGCTGGGTAATTTTGGCAGGCTCTCGCTATTTATATAGAGTTGTTTTTGCTTATTTGGAGGGAACTCGTTTGGTTTGTAAATATTGAATTTTGCGACGGCGTCATTATTTTTTCGGATGGGCGGTGGACTGTTGGGGAGTGTCCCTGTACAGGAAGTTGCTTGGTCTGTTGTTGTCCTGGAGCTTTGCAATGGATAAAAGAAGTATAATGCCTTCTCTCCCTCGTTCTCTTGTGAGATTGTTTGAAGTTCTACAGGCACACCATGTCTCTACTGAACATCAAAACTAGGAGTACTTGAAGCTTTGTCCTTGTCTTGTTTGAATTTTCCTTAAATCATGCAATGACAGTCGTGCTGTTCTTCTTTCTGCTGAAACGGCCCCGCGAGCTCCTTAACTGGGCTGTTTGAATCGACTGAGAATCTTTAAGAACGACTCTTGTATCGATGATGGTCGGGCGATCACGTACGTGGTTAATTGTCGCCACTACAGTTGAATGAAGGAGACGAAAACTCTCTCGGGTTGAAACGTCGTAATTATGATGTGAATACCCAACTGTTATATTTACGTACATGATGGGGGTATCAACGAAAAGGTGTGGTGTGTCGATGAAAAGGTGCATTTGTAAAGCACCATTTGAGGAATTTCACGAAGAAGTGTCTTTCGAAAGGCTACATTGTAATCTGTAAAAAATATAATTCGAAGGGGCATGAGGGTGATAACGAACGTTTGAATAAAGATAGATAACTTACGTTGTGCTTCCTAAAATAGACGATTCAACCAAAAGCAAAACGCTTTTATATAAGAAATTGACATCTACGTTGTGAAACATGAATATCCTTAACTGTGATTATATTCGGACCATCTTAAGTTGAAGATTCGATCGAGAATGCGTCAGTGATTCAACAAGGTTCTTGGGTAATTGTGCAATTGAACATCAATAAAGGCCAGCCGAATTTTTCGATGTTAAAATCCAAGACCAACCAGTCGCCGTCACCTGTGAAGATTGAGCCCGAAATTAAAGGCGCTTCGGACGACCAAATTGCTGATGAACGAGGTGCCTCTGCACAATTGCTGTTGACCTTATCGATGGCTGAAAGTACGCTTGTATCGAAGAGCCTAGACAAGTTTTAGTTAAAACGTCGTGGATCTAAAGAAACACATGTAAGGAGAATTTTGACTACGCTCACGTCCTATTGTGATTTTTTTTCTTGCATGCATGTGACATGGACCGGCTATTCTGTGTCATAAATGGGCAAATTCTCCCACACACGTATTACCTTGAAATGATGCTTGTTGGTGTCATGAGGGAGCGATAAAGAGGGAAAGAAGCAACTAGATCCTTTAAAGTGGTGTTAGGATGGTTCGTGCTAGGAGTTCTAGGTTATAGATAGAATATGCCCTTAGAAGCTCTGAAGGCGGAGTTGACCTCTAGTGTATAAACTGGTCAGAAGTTGATGCCGCTCTCTTGATGAGGTAATGGCAGGCCAAAATCAGTTGTGGTGCCTAAGGTAATCTATTCTCGCTCAATATAAAAGATTCTCAAGCTAAGCTGGACATAATATGATTCGATAAGGAAAAGTTATTCACTTAAGTGTTTGATGAGACAGTAAGAGAAACAATATTGGCCTAGCGCGAACGACTTGCCAAGCGCCGCACAGGCTATTCCGTGGCTAAGGAAAGCGCCGGCCCATGAGACATGCATCTTATTGATACTTCACCGAGATGTCCTCGACTTTTACGATGCAATGTTATACCGTGTCTTATTAATCGTCAGTCATCAGATGATACTGATTGAGGGGGCAAAAGGCCAATGAATTGGAAAAATCCTTATCTTCGGATGACAACCATGTACGGTTCTTATTGTACCGTAAAATTTCCACAGAGCGAGTCGATTTTCATAGGATAAAATCAGAGGGCGGACGGGTGCATTTGGTTATGCGTTGCTTGGGAAAAAATACTAAATGACGTTTTGATTCTTTCCCTGGAGAATGCACAGTTTCTTGCTTGTTTAGGCCAATCCCTTCTTCCAGAACTTGGCATATTCATACAGTTGAGAGACTTTCACAGGCCTCGTGCTACGACATTTTGCTCAGATAAGCTAATAGGCTTTACTTATTTTCTCCTGAATAATGAATTGTTCTTCTTATTCAAAGATTGACTCGGATTGACGGGGATGTCATGCTTCTAGAACACTCGAAAAATGTGTCAGACGTGTGGGTTTAAGTACACTAATGACGATATCGGAAGAGCTTCACCTGCTTCCGTGCTTGGATCCAAGTCGAAATTCATCGACGTGCGAGTCGCTCGTTTATGAGCCTTCACGCAATGATTTTTCACACATCGAGAACGGCTTCTTTGATCCAAACATGGATTCGATTGGAAAAGGAATTTATGCACAAAGCGTAAGGACGGTCAAAATGGGTCATAGATCCATTTGTTAATCCATATCTGATGGCCTGAGTTGTTAGATGAGTTAGTTATATTCAGTAAATGAGTATAGATGATAAATACCAAAATAACATGGGCGCTAAATGGGTTCACAACTCATTTAAATCCAACACGCTTCTATCACACTCTCTTGCCTCCACTCAATCTCGCCCTTGTTCACTTCGTATCCTTACCTAAGTTTGATGAGTTTCCCTAGATTGTGTTAAATATGTACATGTTTGGTTGAGTACGTGTTGAATATAGGTCGGATCGAATATAGGTGACTAGATATGTATTGCATAGGGATTGATCCGCTTGGGTCGGGCTATTTTTGACCTAACTTATCGCACCGATTTGACGGGTCTAATTTGATCGAGGGCCGCACTGCATGATTTTTTGGACGAAGCCTTTTGAATAGTCGATGGTTTAATCTCTTGGCGAGGAGTTGGGAACAAGTCATGTGAAATCATCAACAATTGGGATGGTCGGGGTTGAGGATGGCAAGAAATTCGGAAGATCCAGAACTGTTGGGTCTTTATATAGAACATAAATAATTAACAGATTTTCTTCAGACTCTTCAAATTAACGTAGTTATTTAATTAGTACTCGGTCAAAAGTAATCCGAACAAAGAGCAAAAGTAAGGAAAATGAGGTGGAAAGTACACAAGATTTTAAACTCTATTTAGCTGGCGGAAAATAAATAATTTAAAACATATCTTTGTAATTATGATTTCTTGTACACACACTTAAAAAAATGAATGAAATTTTTTTTCATCGTCCATGAAAATATGTAAACATAAATTGTTGCCGGTAGTAAAATATTTTTCATTAACAAACTATTTTAAGTAATACAAACGGCTTATTAAAATATTTTTTTTAAAATTATTTATTTCTCAAAAAAAAATGGAGCGTTGATCAATTTTCTATCCAATTTATCTGCCTTCTACTTCATTCTCAGGGAATTTTAGAATTATTTTCTACCGAATTTTTCTTCCCCTCCATTTTCCCTCACTTCTCAAGCCCAGCATTCTGTTGTAGCTACTCGCGGGAATTGTTGCTTTTTCGAGGACCCAAAATCGAAATGATTGTTTTTTATGTCCTCACAAGAAATGGAAGAATGGGGAGGTACAATAATTAACTTTTATTAGTCGACAAGACAAATCAAGCACAATTACACGTTTGTAGAGGGGAAAGTATCATGAACGGTGATTATTTTACGAGAAATTAATGATTCGAAAAATATTCTCCTTAAAATAATCTTTATACCTTAATACATCAACAAAAATATTTTTACTATCAATAACAATCTAATCCTATTCTTTGATTATAATTTTTTTTAAAATTCAACTTTATAAGTAATGCATGTGACCATTTTTAAATAAATATTTTTCAAGTCGTTAATGTCCCTTGAAATAATTAGGTCAAGTAATCTTAAGGTCACACCTAGAGGTGGCCACGGGCCGGTTCTGGCCCGGAACTGGCCCGTGTGGCACGGGCCGGTTCCGGGTCATTAAGTTTCGGAACCGACTCGGAACCGCCGGTTCATCCGGTTCCAAACCGGCATCTTAAAAAAAATTTAAATAATATATTTACATACTTAATCTTAACCAAATTATAAAGAGAAGTAAAGAATTTATCTTAGGTAAAAACCCAAGATGAGAGACTTGTAAACCTCCACGTAGAAACTTCATTTTAAAGACACATCTTACATGTTACCTTCACTATGCAACCAATGTGGGACTCTTTTCTTCAAGTTAGAAGCCTCCAAGTCTCATCCTTAGCTCCTTACCAAAAAAAAAAAAAGTCTCATCCTTAGCTTTTTAAAGAGACTTCATGCTTGTCTTTCCCTCACAATTAATGTGGGACTCATGAATTAAGTCATTTTTCTTTTATCTCTCTCCTCACCATCATGTGGAACTAATTCTATGATTTTTTTAAATTATTTTGTAAATTTGAATTAAATTAATTTGCTTGAAATAATCATAAAAATCATAATTCATTATTTAATTTTTTTTATTTCTTAAAATTTTATTTGAAAATCGGTTTAAACCGGCGGTTCCGTCCAGTTCAAACCGGAACCGGAACCGGCTCTTGAACCGGCCCGAACCGCCGGTTCATGAACCGGAACCGCCTTCAAGGTTCCGGTTCTGGTTCATGATAGTCACGAACCGGAACCGGCGGTTCCGAACCATGGCCACCTCTACTCACACCTGCTGCCACTTTGTGACTAAAAGCCTTTGTTTGACATTTCACGAACTCTATTGAACTTGTAGCAAAGGAAATAAGGTAACAAGTGATGCAAAGAAAGAGTGGCAGATACAACTATGACGGTTGACAATTTGGTACCCGTGAATGAACGTGTATCTTTTGAATATTTTTTAAATCAAAGAGCCAAAGAGCGCACACATACTTATACGTAAAAATTAGAAAGAAAAAAAAAGATTATTCAAGTTATTTTAGGTAAGGTTTTATTTACAATTAGAAAGAAAGAAAAAAAATTCGAGTTATTTTATGTTAAACTTTAGTTAATTTTAAAAAACAAAAAAGAAGAAGAAACAAATAGTCATTCGAGTTATTGGAGTACCATTCAATTTATTTTAGATAGATTTTTCTACATTTAGAGTCTAAGAAAGATTAACTACAGTGGTGATATATTTTTATTGTTGCTTTGAAAAGATCATTTTGGCAGGACTTTGCTAGTATAACCGTCTTTGGGTGGTTGTGAGAATAATAGCATATTTTGGGCCATAAATTCTTGAAGAAGTAGATCCCACAATTATTTTTAATTTTTTTTATCTATTTTTTGTAGATCATAACATGCTTTCAATGTGACAATAGATAAAAAGAAAATTATTAAAAAAGAGTCATAAACCTATTGTACTTTTGCCAATTCAATCCGTCCATCACCGACATGGATGTCGACTAGTGCTAGCGTGGACAATTTTGATATATTTTAAATTTTTTGAATTATTTTTATTTTATTTTATTTTATTTTTCTCTTTTTTCCTTTCTTTTCTTTTTCCTACAGTCGATCGACAACAATGATGCGAGGTGGACCTTACCGATGTTGAGCAAAGTTGGCCCCGCCATGGCTAGGGAGGCCAACCTTGCCCCTTGCCCAGCCATGGCGAGGCTTGACCTCGTTTGGCCAAATTTGAGCGACATGATGGTGGAAATCAATTACCCCTCCTTCCTATTCTTCTCTAGGCAAGGGATCTATGTGGAGGTGTCGCAACCCTTGACCTTGATGAGGCGGGGGTAACGGATGGCTAAACCTCGGATGTGGGTTTAGCGTGAGTCCTCCTAGACCCATATCAAATCGTAATATGGGATTAGGAAATTTTTATATTGCGATTGATCTTAGATGTGATCGGGCGACATCGACATGTGCAAAGTGTACATGCAAGAGTTGCCACCAATCTTTCTTTGGAGGGTAGACTAGAAACCCTACCAAGTAATTGAGAGAGACCATTCGGTTCTACAGAACTATAAATTTGGCTATGGGGACTTAGTTACGCAAATGTCACTATCAACGCTCTTTCAATACCTAAATTGATTGATTTTTCTAACTATGATTTCATGCAGATTCAATTTTGGGTGAGAAAAGTCTTGAGATCTAAGATCACATGCAGATGGGAGTATCTAGTCCTAACAATCACAATCAATAAAAGAAAGTGAGCAAAATAAGGAATTAGAAATGTGCAGATAAGACGCATTAAATCACAACATGGCATTCCTAATGAAGGTCTAAAGGCTTAAAGAGAGCGTGATCATGGTTTGGGAGAAATTTGGGATAAATTATCCAGACATGGCATTCATAGTGAAGCACTAAGACCTTAGAGAGAGTATAATCAAGATTTAGGAGAAATTTGGAACAAATTGTCCAAAGGGGTCAAAAATTGTCGTTTTGGAGAAGGAACGAGAACCAAATTAATTTAAAAAAAAATACAGTTGAATGTGGCAATTTTCTTTTTTTTTTGGGAATTTTTCTTATTCTTTCTGATTTTTTTTTCCAATTTTTTAAATTTTTTTTATGAATTTTCTTTTTTTAAAAAATTGTAATCATTTTTTAATTTTTTTCATTATCTTATGAATTTTTATTATTTTAAAAAATATTATCCGGACCAGGTCAACTCGACCCACCCCTCTCAGGCGCTCGACCTAGATCGTACAAGTTTGGGTTGGCATAAGGCAAAACTGCGTTATTTTTCAAGTTTTCGAAGGTTTCCCCAAAACGACGAAGTTTTGGGGAGTTTTTCAACTTTGGATTTTTCCCAAAATTTCGAATTTCAAACGAATACCCAGGATTGCGCCACGTGATCTAATGCCAATTGCTAGAACAATTTTTTAAAATTAATTTTTTTATATTCATAAAATGAATTTTTAATTCAAAAATTTTAAGATTATGACGTGTGAGAAAACTTGGACCACATAATCAGATTTTTTATTTAATAAATCAAAATTTTAATTTTTATTTATGAAAATGATATCAAAAATCCAGAATCACGCCACGTTGTCGAATCAAGATCGTCATATCTAATTTTAATTTTATTTTTTTCTAAAATTAAAATCAACGCTCTCTCGACTAACATGGCATTCCACACCCAGTTGCCACATGGCTTTCACGTGGCATGTCACGTCAATGCCACATCAGCACCACGCAAGCATTGATTGGTCAACGTCCTTGTGAAGAAGACAATTGGTGGACGACCAACATTCCTCCAGCCTCCGATAGACACCTAAACCTGTAAACCTCCACCCCATTTTCACCGAGATTAAATCTATGCAACCTAAGCTACAACATACTCAAGTTTCAGCTCGATCGGGAGATTGAAATTAAACCAACAGAGCTTGCACAAACTCAGCCATGGCGGAAATTCAACTTGCCATTGCCGCAAAATCGAACTAAACTAAGCAACCATGAAGCATCTACGGAGTTCAACGAAGCTTTACTTGAGGTCTTGATCTGCTTGAGGATGTCTTGAATGAGCTATAGAGCTCGCAATAGGCTCAGGAAGTTTCAAAGCTCATCCATGGTTATTTATGCGAAATCGATGCAATCAAATAGGTAGGCCAGGCTTAGTAGTGTTCTAGGACTCGATTGAGACAAACAGAATGCAAACACATGCTCAGAATCGAAAATCGCCATTGAAGGCTAAGCTTGAAGCTGAACATGGCATTTACCGAGCTTCAAGTTGCACATGGCATTTAGAGCTACACCGAGGGGTTGACGAAGTTCCTTGGAGTCTCAGGAAGCTTGGAGAGAAGATATGAGGCTTTGATTCTTCCTCGTTTGCTCTGACGAAGCTCTGAAAGTTCTTCAAGTGTCAATGGTGCTCCAGAGAACATTTTCCCTCTCCACTTCTTGCTCTCTCTCTGTTCTGTAACTCCTCTGTGCACGAATTGGCCTCTCTCCGTTCAAAAGCACGTCTAATGCTGTTATGGCCGACTTCAAAATCTTGTTGCGCGGGAGGCGTTTACATCGAGCTGGCATGGCGCGGGAGACCACATGCCATTAGGTCCGGTTGGCGTCGGAACTTGCAGGCAAATCCATGAACTGATTTGGGTGCTCCGGCGTGCACAAAATGAATTCATCACTCCAGCTCCGGTGGCCTCAGCTCCCGAAATTGAGCTTCTTGGGATCGGAATGAAGAGGCCTTCAATGCCCACTCCATGGCGTCTACAATTATAGTCAAATTGGCGATCAATTTTGGTGCTCAACTTCGGCTTCCATGGATATCAATCTGCGTCCAAAAGCGGCAGTTTGGGGAAGAAGAAGGGTAGTTGGGTCGTCGGGTCGGATTTGTCCAAACCGACTGCCAAATTTTCATCAAATTGACCTTGAAAATGGCTAAATTTACCAAATTAAAAGCCAAAATTGGATTCGGCAACATATGTTTCATCTAAGAACAAGAAGTTTGGGCAAATGCGGTTTAGATTTATGGACAAACCCCAATTTTCAAAATTTGACCCGAGTATGGATTTGTTCAATCGGGGCTCTAAATAGAAAATTTGAGCGAAATCAACCCTATCAATGGTGTTAGAATGATGAAAAACTATGGTGTAAGGGTTTAAATCTGAATGAAAATGTCCAAGAATGAACAATTTGTGCTTAGATCGAAAATTAGGAACTAAATTGAAAAGATTTTAAGTTCTATTCCAAATTGCTCAAATGGTGAAAGTGACTAGACCAAAACGCAATTAAAGGAACTAGAAAAAAATGTCATAACTAGACCAAAGTGAAAACTAATTTAAAAAGGATTCAATTTGTAATTTTTGTTCTTTCAAGGACTTAAATGCAAAATTTTGGAAATTGAGATTCCAGTCGAATTTTTGGGTTTCTAAAAGGAACAAAATGAGACTGTAATTTAAAGAAAGCTAATGACTATTTTTTTTCGTATATTTGTGATCGTAAATAATATTTTTGGGTTTTAAAATGATCAAAATGTTTTTTTGGGGGTATTTTTCTAATAAAAGAAATGCTAGAAATTCCAAGAAAATTCTGAAAAATATTTTTTTGTTCAAAATTAATCTCCAGAGCTTGGATAGGGTTTCTAAAGTTGATTTTCATATTTTTCATATTTTTTTATTTTTAATTAATTTTCTCAAAAAAGGAAAGTCAAAAAGTCAAGTGTCAATAGGAGGAGGAGAGAGACCTCGCTAGGCCAGATTTGAGCAACATGGTGGTGACGAAAATTGATTCTCCCTCCTTTCTTCCTTTTCTTCTTCACGCGTGAGATCTACATGGAGGAGGAGAGAGAGAAACCATGAGAGAGAAAATGGAAAAAAAAAAGAAAGTAGAAAATATTGAAAAAAGTATTAAAATGTTATTTAAATTTGTCCATGTAGTGCCAGCGTCCACATCAACGCCAATCAGTATCCACATTAGCGCCGGCCAGGCAAAGTCAGCCAGATAAAATGAATTGGCACAAATTAGAAATGTTTAGGACTAAATTAGGAAAATTAAAATGTTTTGGACTGAACTACCGAAAGTGTAATAGGTTTAGAACTTTTTTTTTGACACTTTTCCCGTCTCATAAGCGTATTCCTTTTGGTAGTGATAACCTGATAGAATTACATAAACTTAATTAATTGCGAAGCCTGCAAAATAAATTTATTTGATTGAATACCAACATGTGAAATAGGTGGCCTTCCGGTGATTTTGTGGATATACATTGGACAATAGTACGTGCTATTGGAATTTTTGAAAGCTGAAATAGAATGAACAACTTGTAATAAATAAAAATCACAGCGAACCTACTTAAGAAAGTCTGTCACAAAAAAAAAATGAAGAGGGAGCAGAACTTAAAAAAAAAATGAAAACTGATATTTGTATAGCTCATCGTGCAGTTGCAAAAATTATTCTCAACATTTCACTTGGATAGTAATTATCTATATTTCCACCGAGTAAATTAGAAAGTCAAAGACTTAACTAGGAACATATTTTCATAATTGTGGTTAGCGGGAAACACTTAAGCAGAGATAAATTCTAAGGGTATTCTATTGTGATGTACTATTGCCTTATTTACCACTCTTTTACACTTGATTACAACGAAGCATTGCAAGTTGTAAAAGCATTTATTTTACGACCATATGTTTTAATCTTGTAAGGTACATAATAAAAAGTTTCATGCTCCTAATATTAGTAGTCGATTGGGCATTTCATTTTATTTTTTTATTTTATTTTTTGGTTTTAATGGCCAATTTGTTGGCCCAATGCCAAACCAATGTAAGGATTTATATCCGCACAAGGAAAATATCCCCCATTTTTAAACGATAAAAAAAAAATGCACGAGCATTTTACTTGTGAGATGACAATTATAACTACCATTAAGTTATCCATCCATGTAAATTGACAAGGCTGCTTCAAATCTTAGATGAGTAATTTAGGGCCCGCATGGCAACCATTATGTTCCAAAAAAGTGATTCTGATTAAAATAATTTTTTTTTCTGATTTTATTCCTTGGATAAGTTTTATAAAATCAGAACGTATTTAGAAAATGCATAAAATTTCTATTTCAGGAACAGAATCATGTATGGTAACTGTACAAAATTTTTGTTCTCAAGATCAATTTCTCTTCTAATTTTTTTTTATTTAAGTCAAATAATTATATAGTTACTTTGTAAAATTTCATCATAAATTGAAGACTAATTTTCAATGCACACTAAAATAATTCAAAGTGCACTATTTTTTTAGCATGTCATAAATGAAATACAAATTTTAACACATGATGTTTGAAGTTTGACTGAAGCATGGGACACTTTTTCATATTAAGGACTCCTTTCTTTCTTTCTTTCTTTTTTTTTTGAAAAGATTTATCTTATTTTATGATTTGAGAGTAACTGAGATTCCATTGACATTTTGGAAATGCATGTAATAGCCATTCGTTTGACGTTTGCTCTGGAGGGATTACAGAACCTGTTTTGCTCTTTTTCTGTAGAGTTGATCTTGTACAGTTTTGGTGGATTCACGAGGAAAAATACTTTGGGACTATGAACGATAACGATCATGGGTCAAACGTTCAAATGACAAAAAAAAAAAAAAAGAACAGCTTATGCTTGTGGTACATAGGGACAACCCAGACAAGGAATAATTAGATGGTGTTGACTTTTTTCGGTGGATTAAATTGCAAATCGGAACATCACTTGTACAGTTCTTTCTACCTCATTTTGCTTTTGGCCTTGTCCTAATTTATGATTTGGGTCTTTTTTTCCTGAGAGGTCTATGAAACAGTTGGAGCAATTAGCAAATGAAAGGTAAATTTACCTTTTGATTTTCCATGGCTTTCGTGTCTTACGAAAAGCATCCTTTATATGAATGAACGTATTCTCGTCTAGAAATTGTTTCTATAAGGTTTGAGCTTGGGAATATCACACATGTGACGAGTTGTTTTAGACGCGATAATCACGCTATCCTTGGCCGGCCCACGGCCCACGGCCCATAGCCCAGGCACTAACAACAACTCAGCCAACAAATCAATGTGCCTTCAACCTTGTAACTTCACCAGATATTGAACACATCACAAAACCTCCCACCCAAAAAAAAAAAAAATCGAACCCCCAATAATGTATTTTAAATCGAACTTCAAATGTTTTGCTTGCTACGATAAACATAAATCTTGCAAAAAGTACTTAAAAAATAAGATTAAAAAAAATCAAAAACACAAAGTCATGGAATTTCATCCATATGTTATCCCTTGCCATTTGATTTGCAATACTTTTCTTGAGCATGTTTATCTCGATCGCCTCCTCAGGAGATACAACATCTGCAACCTCTCTTTGTATAGGTCCACATGAGTACTCCAAATTACCGTACTAGGAAAAGTTTCTTACCATCTTGTTTTGGTCACGAATGTAATTATGAAGAGCACAACATGCAATAATAATACGTGCTTGTTTCCAAACTATAAATGGAGGCATATGTATCAAAATGGAAAAGAGATTTTTCAATGCCCCAAATGACCTCTTAATGATATTCCTTAGTAAAGAGTGCACATGGTTAAATATTTCTCTTACTGTTTTGGGTCGTCTCCCTCTATCTCTATAATCATTCAGATGATATCATTTACCTTTTAGCGGAGTTAAAAATCCCAAAAGTGCTGCATAACTAGAATCTACCACGTACTATTTGCCTATAACAAGGTATATGTATATTTATTATGATATAGAATCGCAACACAATCATAAATAAAATTACTCTTTATTAATAAAGAAAATACCTAGTGGTGGTCGAGAAAATTGTAGTAGGGGAGTCTCCAGTGATATCGAGAGAACACGATAATCGTTAGTAGATGGTTCCCACCCAGTATACACGAACGTAAATTTCATATCAAATGAACAAACGTACAACACGTTTTGGACAGTATTCTCCTTCTTGCCTCTATACGAGATTTGCTTTGACATGAGGACAAAAGCACTAATATGAGTACTATCAATAGCACCTATGCAGCCTGCAATTTCATGAAAGTCTAGTGTTAAACAAGATTATCAACTACATATATTTAATAGTGTAACAATATTATGAAAATCATATATTGAAGTGGCGTTTATGGTTACGATCCATAAGAATATCCTTTGGGATATCATCAAATAAATGTGGTCTAATAATCTCTTTTGAAGGCTTGAGAAATGCTTTCAACACATTAGTGAAATACATGCTGATTTTTGTCCTGAACGTTGGAATCTCTCACATAAATCTCTATTAGAGTTACCATGGCCAACTAAAGATAAGAAATCCCAATTTGTTCATCTATTCTAACATAATGACTATCTTCCAATCACCCTATTGTCTGTTGACACCTGATTTTTAATCATCTTTTCTCTTTTAAAATTAATAAAAAAAACTCCATAAAAATTCATAAAATTAAAAAATCAACTTTGGGGACCTTGGTCAAGCCTAGAGAACCAATTTTGACCAAAAAATAATTTTTCATATTTTCAGTATTTTTGATATTTTTATTTTGGAAAATTCATAAAAAATCAAGAAAAATGAGAAAATTGCAAAATCAACTTTGGAAGCCTTGGCCAAGCTTAGGCAACCATTTTTGAGTAAAAAGTAATTTTTCATATTTTTGTATTTTTTTTAAATATATTTTTTAGAAATTAGGAAAATATTTAATAAATAATAGCATTTGAGGCCACAAAAATACATAAAAATAGTCAATATTTTTTCTTTAAATCCCTTTTCATGTTGGCCATCGCAAATTTAAAAAATCCAATTTGAGGTCATGTATTCCTTAACGAGCATAATCTCAAATCGAGCCTAAAAAAATTCAATTTGAGTCAATTTATTTTCATTTTTCACTTTTAGGAGTTGTGACATTGTTCTTTAATATTCCAAATTTTCATCTTGGCCCAATTATACCAAGAATAACTCAATTTTACAAACAGGGCTTTAATTAAATTTTGCATTATTTTCAATAGCAAGAAATGAGCTTAAATTCAACATGCGATTGGTATGTCAAAAATTGTGAGGAGATTTGGACTTAAAGAAATATTTCTCCAGGGACTAAATTGCAAATACTTAAAATCTCATGGACTAGAGTACAAATACTTAACACTTGAGGGATTATTTTGTAAATAACAAAATGAAGAGTTAGTGGAGAAATTAGAATAGAGAAGGGAAGATGGAGAAGAGAAGATGGAGAAGAGGAGATGAAGATGGGAAGATGGAGAAGAGGAGATGGAGAAGAGAAGATAAAGAAAATAAGATGAGAATAGAGAAGGGAAGATGGAGATGAAGAAGAGTTAGTAGAATGAGAGATAGATATGGAGAAGGGAAGATGAATATGAAGAAGAGTTAGTGGAGAAATTAGAATGTGAGGCAGAGATGGAGAAAGGAAGATGAAAATGAAGAAGAGTTAGTGGAAAAATTAGAATGGGAGATAGATGAGTGGTTTATAAAAGGAGGAAGAAGTGAGCTTGAGAGAGGATTTTTTGGAGAGAAAAGTTTGGATGTTTGAGAGGGTTTTGGGAGATTGAAGAAAAATTTAAGAGAAAGAAAATACCAAAAAGAGAGAGAATTTTGAAAATGCAGGGAGTTTAAAGCTAGAGGGTTATCATCATCAATTTCTTCATCGATCAACATAAATCAAGAATTCATCCCAGATTTGAAGCTAAGTGTCCCTCTACTCTCTTTATTTTTTTAGTATAAACTAGCTCAAATTTTCTACTCTTTTCCCATTTCTCCATATTTGATTTCAGGCAGGAACAAATTATATCCATCAAGCACTTCTCATAATACCATTGAAGCTAAGTGCTTCTTTCATTGTTCTAATTTTTAATGTGAATTAAATCATATTTGCTCCATTACTCCATTTCTCCATATTTTTATGTCAGGCAAAAGACAACTCCAAGTCAACGGTAAATCCTACGAAGGTGTAAAATTGGCGCTGACGAGCTCTTGAGTGCCCATTAAATTTTCAATTGATCCGTCGATGGATTTCGGCCTGAATTGTCAAATCAATTCGTTTTATTTTAAAGAATTTAAACCCCAAAATGTGAAGGACAGAACCCGCTCATTGGAGGTCTTTTAAATTTCTGCAATTTAAATTCCTGCACCTTAAACCCCAAAGGAGAGGGTTAAGCCAAGGCTGAGCTATCCATTGGTGGTCTTTATTTATTGTTATTTACTTCTTGTAATTTAATTTTTGAATCACTAAACCCCAAAATGAGTAGCTCGCAGCACTGCACAGAAGTCGTTAACTCACTCCCTCTTTCGGCTTCAGGGAAATACTTAATATTTTGAAAATGCCAAAAAAATGTCACTCACATATATTCCATTTAAAAAAGTGAAAATACAAAAAGAGAACATTCCACTAGAGTCTTAGGAATAAACCAAGCCTGAGTTGCCAAATTAGGATATCCATGAAATTAAGGTACCGAAATGGCATTAGTTTTAATTAACTAGTGTAACCAAGTCCCCGAACTCATAATCTCTGGTTCGTAGAAGTAATTTAGTTCTCCCGCTAATTTACTTAGGTTTCTAATCAACCTACCAAAAATGATTAGTGGCGACTCCAAATTTTAAAACCATTTGAACAAAAAACCAAAGTCGCGATTTGATAGAGCTTGGGAGAGCTCGAACTAGGTTAGTTAATTTAATCAATTAATCTGGTAATCCATTAACCTAAAAAAATGAATTTTAGGTCGCGACATTGTCCTCATTAAATCACATGGATTCAAAACAACATGTCTCTCCAACCTAAATGATTAATATACTCTATCCGAATGTCTACAAAGAATCTTCCTTACTCATTCGGCTCTTAACAATTGACTGTCCCTAATAAGATGCACGGACATATCCATTACAACTATGCTCAACCATGCTTTATTATTATGTCAACATCAACCCCATCCAAATAATGATCAATAGGTGCTACCTAGCCATTAGACTTATCCAAGCAATTTCACGAAAGACTAGTGTTAGAAGACCTAAACAGGATGTTGGTATCTTCGAGAGATACTACATACATTTTGCTTTGCTGACGTGTCTACTGGGACATGTTAAAGCCATTGGCCACATCAAATCTTAGATTAACTTGCTTGGGCGAAAAATTTTAGTTTAAGATTATTATTCTTTGTGGGCAAAAGGACATGTCAAGTGCTAATATTTATGTGCGGCACTTGTTTTGGTGCATTTTTTTTTTTGCTCACTTAAGTGCCAATTTTTTTTTTAAAAAAAGTTATTTTAGTACAAACTCTAGTGAGCTTTGCTAGAATCTTACATGGTATTCACATGGCTTGTCGGCGGATTCTAGTCAATTACAAAAAAAGTTATAAATTAATAAAAATTTTTACATAATATTAAAAAATTTTAAAAAATAAAATACTAAAAAAAAATCTAAAAAATAATTAAAGAAGAGGAAGTTACCGCGACGAGGGTTGCCCTCACCGCTACAAACAACCCATTTCATTTTTATACTTTTTTTAAAGATTATTTCTCTGTTTAATTTTAATTTTTTTTAAATTATTTATTTATAAGTTTAAAAGTCCACATGCATCCATATGGCCTTATTTTCTTTTCTTTTTTTTATAAAGTAAATGACACTTAATTAGTTGATTGGAATTTCTCGCCATTAGTAGTAAAGTGATCTTTTTTCTCCAATTTGATATTTAAGTGAGCCGAAAAAAAAATGTTGGTACCAAATTGAGTGACGTATACAAATATTGACAGTTGAGATGTCTTTCTTTTTTTTCTTTTTTTTTTGGTTGGATTTTTTTAGGTCATTCGAAGTAGTGATATTTTTGTCCTGCAGGTATGAGTTCATGCATTTATTTTGGTGTTTGACTGTAACTTATTTGCGCAGGCTTATCATCACCTTTGCTTTTGAAAATCCTTCAATTTTTGGAATAAAAACAAAGCATTTCTATCCTAACATGGGTCAAGATAAAATTGTCGATCCTAATGAAATAGCGGACAGTCAACGACCAACGCTCGAACGACTAATAATGATCGTCAACGAACGACTGACAAGTATCGTCAGCTCTCCAATGGTTCGACAATTTTGCCACGATTTTCCAATGACACCGTAACAAGGTCCAGAAGGCATTCATCAATGTGGAACATAATCTATTGTCTTAGTTTAATATATTTTAAGATTGCTCTTTTTCTTTTCTTTTTCAATGACCAGGCTCATATGTACAACTTTTTTTTTTAAAATTCTTTATGAAATAGTTACTGCCACCTATGAAGCACCAGCACATTGAGCAAGTCAACGCGTCGGTGTTGGACACGCGTTGGACGCATGTCGCAACCAACATTGGTGATACGCTAGTCGGTGAGGAAGGAGGGCAAAGGAAGTGCAGATCTGGAGGTTAGAAATCGAGAGAAAAGGAAGAAAAGGGTGCATATGTCTTGAATCATCAAAGAGGGGGAGAGCTGGCAACGAGCGAGTTGTTAGGGAAAGACGGCTGGGTAGGTCGGATTTAGAAAAAGAGGCAGCGATGGAGTGAGCAAGCAATAGAGGATTAGCTCCGGTAGTTGGGCCACTTCGCGAAACAGAGACAAGGGAGAGGTGAGGCTATTGAGAGAGATCGATCGATCGAGAGAGAGAGCGCGCGCCCAGGGGTGGGGGTTTGGGAAGAAGACAAAGATGACAAAGGAAGGGGGTAGGTGGGGGCGGCGGGAGAAGACGAAGATAAGAAAAGAGGTGCAAGTACTTTGCACCATAGATTGCAGAGATCTAGAATAGATAGACGAATTTTTTTAATATCTTTTCCGAAAATATACCTTGGCTCCACATATTTTTTAGGGAGAACCTCACTTTGGAGAGAATCTAATATTCAAGTAATTTATTTTTCTTTTTATTTTATTATTTGCTTATTTTTTAAAAACTAATTGAGGTCAAATTATGAGAGTATCATTTATATATAAAAATATACTTTTAATATATAATGTATTCCCAACGTGTCGAATTTTTTTTTAAATGACGTGTCGCCGTATTATGTTATATGTCGGATGTCGGTATCGATGCTATTTAGACTGCCACTTTGCTCTCCTATTCGAGGTCTAAAATATTGATCGAAAATCCTCGTAGGCTTAAACTTACGCAACGATTGCAACTTAACATACCCAATAGAAAAATAAATAAATGAAACGGAAAGTGACTTGACATAGCTAATGAAAGGTGAACATAATGTTGATCTTCAAGGTCAGAGGAAGAATGTGTCGCCGCATGTTTCACATTTTTTAGTCCTTTTCCCGTGTCTGGATATTCTTATTTGAATAATGCTCAACATACTGGAACCAATTTTCCTAACTAATTCACAAAGGGAAGCGACAGACTTTTATAAAATATTAAATCATACTTTAAAGAGCTTTCCTTTAATTACCAAATTCTTGATTATTATTTTTTACCTTTTGTTTAACGAAGAAATAAAATTAAGGAGTGGGTATTGAAATAATTTTTGAGTAATTATAGCATATACCGGCGGCTTTAAAAAATTTACACAAGCGGCTATATACACCCTTGAATGAAGAGAGTGGATAGTTATAATCCTAACTGGTACAACGTAGAATATCTAATGTTTATATTGCATTAGATACCTATAACTATTAAACTATGTACGGTTTTTTTTTTGGGTCGAAAAACTATGTAATATCGAAAAATCATTACATTTGAACCATAGAATTCCCATTTGAGAATAGTTTGAAAAATTTGTGTTGGCCATGTTTCTTCTAAAATAAAACACGATGATACTAATTTTTGCGTATTATTCTTGAATTATTGAATTGTCTTCGGTGGCCAATTTAGGGAGATGAAAGATTTTTCATCGTTGCACACACAGTTTTGTTTTCGAAAGATATCCCGGTTGGAGTAAACATTTTGTTTCTAGGTATATAACAGACGTCGGACATGGAATACAGTCGCCATTGAGAAGGCAATGCTCTTCCATTTCTAGCTCGTGTATCTGGAGAACTTAGGAGCAATGCTGTGCTTAACACTATAATTAGGGGAATGATCAACATTGGTGTTATAGCTTTGGTCTAACACTCACTTGAGTATGATAATATTTTTTATTCGATCACATGGGTGTCATAATCTATGTACAATTTTCACTTGAGTGCGGTAACTTATTATTATTTTTTATTATCCATGTAATTTTTCAATCGATCATATGAGTGTCATAACTTTTTAAAAATGTTTACCGCAAGTGCCATGTCATGTTCAATTTTGGCACTTGAGTCAATGTTTTTTCTTTTTAAATGTCATGGTATTTGGGTGATCGATTGAAAGATATGACTCTCAAGTAAATGTATTTTAAAAGTCATGACACTCAAGTGGTAAAAAAAAATTGATGATATTCAAGCAAGCCGTATAGAAATTATGATACTTATAATATACTCAGAAACATGACATAAGCTGTTCGCGAATTAATTAATTATGACAAATTGTCATAATTGTGTCAATGATTATATCCTCTTGTAGGCATGGTAAAGGTTCTTTTAAAAAAAAAATTGCCACAATATAACTAGTGCCCCCAAAATTCGCTTGCGGAGGGTTATCTCAATTTTTTCTTCACTTTTGGACGGCACAAATGATATGTTGGGTCGGGTGATGAATCGGATCGAGTACATAAAATTTAAGATATATTTAACTGGTTGGATGTCGCTATTTGGTCACCCACGCGATAGTTCATGGAGACTGTACGTGCCCCATTTGGATGCAATCGTGCTCAATAAAATGTCAATGTCACAATGATTATGTAATTGTACATAGTAAAGCGTCGCACATTCTTCTCATGATGCCCAAAATAAAACATGCACTTACCCTTTCCTTCTATATCCCCCATACATAATTTGTGTTGACCTGCATGCTGATGATTATAAAAAAAAAAAATTTAAGTAAGAATAAGCAACTGTCATTTGTATCTTTTCCTTTTATGCACGTGATTAGTATTTGTGAGAACTGTGTTATCAATTATGCATAGAATTTAAAAAAAAATTGTCCCTTCCATGTGGGGTTCTTACTTTGTATTTCCATATTTCGCACGGTTTCCACATGTTTTATTAATTCCATAAGTGAATTTTCATCTCATTCTACCTTGACTTGATGAAAATGAGATTTATGACTCATAGAAGAATGTAATTTCTTATAACAGCAGAGATTGTAGCTCGGCACGATAGGAGCTTACTCCCCAAATAGTCTCCCTTCAAGTGGTTAGATATCCGAATTTCTAGGTGTCTAGGAATTGAATTCTACGTCATCCCACGTTGAAGGGGGCTCAACTCATATGTGCAGTTGGCATATTTCGAGGTGGTCGCAGTGACAGGTAGACCTGTCCTAGGAAGACCTCTTCGAAGGTCGGCTCATGGCTCTATTGCCCATGATCTAGCGGGATGATGCGATGGCCAACTTGGTGGGCCCGTAAATCAAACATTATGTGATCGGAAGTGAAGGTTCTATAATAGCATCCGGCAAGGGAGCTAGGGAGATCGCCCGTTCTCACCATTTATTTTTAGGGTGGAGCGATTTCAGGTTCCGTTAAGTTCTACCTAGAACCAATTCGTTAGAATAGGTTCCTCGTTTTTTGAAACTTGAAACCTACCCAGCATAGCTTAAAACTTAGATATATCATGTTACAAGTTTCAAGATCAGTTTCAGGATTTACCCAGGTTTCAGCTGTATTCTTAATTGAACTATTGCAATTGGCATACTTCAAGGAGGTCACGATGACAAGCAGACCCATCCTAGAAAGACCTCTTCGAAGGCCAGTTCATGGCTCAGTTGCACATGATCCGGTGGGATGATGCAATGGCCAACTTGGTGGGCTCGTAACTCAAACATTTTGTGACCAAAAGTGAAAGTTCTATAATAGCATCGATAAGGAAGCTAGGCTGATCACCCATTCTCACCTTTTATTTTTAGGACCGAACAGTTTCAGGTTCTATATAGGTTTCACTTGGAACCAATATGCTAGAACCGATTCCTTATTTTTTGGTACCTAGACCTACCTCATATATCATAAAACCTAGAATATATCTTGTAGGAGGTCTCACGATCGGTTTATCATATATTCTTAATCGAACAATTGTAGTGAATCATTATCTTCAATGATTATCACTTACTGTTATAATCCACTGACCTAACTCATATTTAAACACAAGAATTAATAGGAAATATTAACAAAGTAAAAATTTCAGTCACAAATATTGTTAAAAATAGAAACTCAAACTAATGGTTTCATATTACACATTCATCATTGGATACCATGGAATACGTAGGATCGCGTGAAAACATACATCAAGAAAAGCACAAAATTTGTTATAGATTTCAGGTTCTTGTCCATTGAGATATACTTTTTAATTTTTAAAACTTGAAACCTATCGTACAAATTCTAGAACTTGAAATCGAATAAGTTACCCCTTTTACTCGGTTTCAAATTTTAGGTTGTACCCTAAAATCATATTCATAGTTAGGTCTCGACAGTGATTCCCCGCATAAGCAACGGTCGGCTTCTATTTATGCAGAGAGTTGCTACTGCTGGAAAAAGCTTCCACGCGGGCAACATGACGTGATGGAAGGAAACTGTATGTGAAGTGTGGTCAGCTTCTGTCCAACATGCAGTAGCTCACCATATATTTTCTCATTTTGGTCCACTTTCTTGTGTCACCATCTGAAGGCGTTTTCCACATTTCATTTGTCGCCAAACCCCACCACACAACACCCCCACAACCCCACCAAAAAAAACCAGCCTCGGATCGAGTAAAAGGCATACTTCCCCCCTTTTTTCTTGGGACATTGCAAGTTTGGAAGAGACAAAGTAAGAGTCAAATAAACCGAGTGCAATGTACCTCCTCAAACGACAAGGAATTCCTCTTCCCTCTTCAAATAGATGGAAAAACAAGCTGAATAGTTCGGTGTCAACTTGTCACGATGCGTCCGAGTCGAGTACTAGGACTTCACAAAAGGAAAACGATATCGACTATGAGGGTGGGTCGTTGTCCTTGGTAAAAAGAACTCCTCAAGCTGACAAGCTTGTTGAGGAAGAAGGTAATAAATGAGCCTTCCTGAATAGGAACTCCTCCTTTTTGTGGGAAGAAATATCCGGCTTGTCACCATTTTGTTTCTACATGAGTCCCCATTTTCATATGCAATAGGACAGGCATGTCGCCTCAGCACCACCCTCGCAAGACTCTAATTAAATTAATTCATGGCAGCCAAGAGTTGTCGCGAGACTTATCTACTAGGACACCAAACATATCAAGGCAATATAGGACCGAAGACAAATATAGTTCCGATACAACCGTAGGTAGTACCGCCCAGGCGCCGGCGCCGGCACAACATGTCCGCTTTGGACGCAGCTCACTCACGCTCTCCTGACTTTAATTAAAGTACGCTGTGCTAGTTTAGAGGTTGCACAAGGCTTGTCTATGGACACAATAGCCCATATCAAAGGTGATTTGGGATCAAAGGCACCGCCGTAAGAAGCCCCGCTCGAGCGCTGGCAAATTGTTGTTCACTTTGGTTGTGGCTCATTGCACCCGCTCGGCTTTAAAATGCTTGGAACTGGTTTATGTTTGCGGGGGACTTATCTGCCATCCCATCTCTGGGCATTGTGAGATCGAGGCATATTTGAAACCCATATATTATCCGTTTTGAGTTCTGTAATAGTTTTATATTACAACACAGTTAAGCTTCCGCTATCTAGGAAGTCTGGTAGGAGCCGCACCTTCTCCGAATCCTCTCGACCCTAACGATCCCTCTTCCACCCTTGTTTGGGTTGCTTATGGGCCTAGTCGATCCAGGAGCTGCACATACGCCGGAGGGGATCTTCGTCCGATACCATTTGTGACAACTAACCTCATCCACTCGGGGCAATGCCTCAAAAGGAGCACTTTGAGTGAACACAAGGTGGCGATCATTTTAGATGATTATCTAAGACAACACATCAGTCAACGATATGCACAATCAAAATTAGATGTACTCGCATCTCTAAGAGATACGAAAAATCGAGAGAAATATTCTAATCGTCTCTAACAGAGGAAAACATCTTACAGAAAACATGTCTAACATCGAACACGCCGCTGACACAGTCATCGCACCATGAAGAGTCGACATCATATCGTACCCACGATAAACGCGATGCTCAGGCGCGCAA
The DNA here is from genome assembly GCA_016432845.1 of Psidium guajava. Lineage (NCBI taxonomy): Eukaryota > Viridiplantae > Streptophyta > Magnoliopsida > Myrtales > Myrtaceae > Psidium > Psidium guajava. The sequence goes on from CM028232.1 coordinate 11,527,330, forward strand.
CAAATCGTGATGGGTGAAGCAATGAAGCTGCCCTTCGGCAACGGGACATCTTGTTTCGGTTCTTGGAAGGTGGCTCTTGCTCGAGCTGTCTCTTCAAATTTGGTAAGAGGAATTGAAGGTTCCCGTCGTGTTCGGAGGAGGGACTGAGCGAGAGAAGAGACGAGAAGCGCCTGAACCGAACCATTTCGAAAGAAGAGAGAGAAGACACGACATGGCATCCACGCATTTCACATGCACGGAGTGTACATACGTTCGAGGAATCACTGTAGATTTAAGTGGTTGGGGGACCAGTTCCTTTTTTTTTTTTTCTTTCTTTTTTTCTTTTTTCAGGACACACTAAATGGAGGGAATTCTCGATGGATTGGAGCTCATTGCAAATGCAATCATAAACTCTTGCGAAAATTTCAATGTAGTTCTTCCGAACTATTTTCATCGAGAATCCCTGACGTGACGGTGTGCTACATAAGACAGTCCCGTCAGGTCAGCGATTTTCGACGTAAATTTATTGAAAAGTCATTATTGGAATTTCACGCAAATGATTAGAACTAGATTAAAAAGTTGAAAAGTTTAAGACTAAATTGTTATTCGTATAATAGGTTTATCATTAAATTAGATAATTTTTCTTATGAACTTTTACATATGCGGAAGATGTACATTTGTCGGTGAACAACTTTCTTTGTGCGATCGACGAGCGAAGGGAGCTATGGCCGACTTTCTCCGACTTTTTCTCTCTCTCTCTCTCTTGCTTTGTTCAGAACGCCGGCCATGCGAGACCCACGTAAAGTACACGGTACGTCAGTCTCGCCGGTCTCCATCACGTTATGAAGTTTTTTTACTGCTTCATAAGTACTTCCACTCCATTTTCAACGTGAGGATATGCTGACACCCTGAATTGTGCAAATTATCAATCTTGTCTACACGTTTGGAGTCTATTTTAGGCAATGCTTACTAATCATTCTTTGATATGGTGATCTCAATCGATTGACCCCTTTATTCTACAAGCTGTTTGTCTCACGAAAAAATATAACGTTTTTAAAAAATATTTTTCAAAAAATTGACAATATTTTTTGGTGTTTGGCTTATAACCTAAAAATAAAATAGGAAATAGCTTTCATAGTCCGGTATGGCAATTCTAATTTGATTTTTTTCAAATAAATATATACTATTCATGCACTAGTAACTTATGCATGAGTAGCAAGAGAATCGGATACAGGTATCGAGCCTCAGGTCCGGCCTTGATGGACCCCAATTGGATGCTAGGGATCGAGGCACAAGCACCTAGGCCTCGGGCTCGACCTTGATGGACCTGATCGCGGGCACCAAGGTCCTGGGCCCGGCTTTGATGGTCCCAAGCATTGGCACATGGGTCTCGGGCCTCAACTTGACAGATCGTGGATCGAGTACCTAGGATCCAAGCCTGAACGCCAAGGATCTAAGCACAACTTTGTGAACCCAAGCTTGGGTGTTGGGGATTCAAGCTCAGATACTAGGTTCTCATGCTCGATTTTTGTGGACCGGGGCCTAGGTGCCGAGGCATCAAGCATGAGCACTGGGTCTTGGGCTTGGCCTCGATGGACATGGGCGCGGGCTCCGGGGCCTTGATCAACCAAGGCTCGAGCGCTAGAGACTTGGTCTTGGACGCCAAGAACCACCGTTGGGGCTCTTGCGCCGCACCGTAGAGTTTCAAGTCCAAGCATATATACCTGGTCATATTGCAAGAAATGATTTTGTGATAAAACCATTTCCCTGAATCTAAGCATAAGTTTTCTGCTGACTAGGAAAACATTTCTCATTTTCTGCAAAACAAATGGAGCATTTTTACTACACATATGTTCGTAGAGCGGAAATTTACACAACTCCTCTGAACCCCAAAGAGCCAATAATCTCAAGTGATTCGAACCCTGACATCAAAAAAATCGCGAGACGAATTTCGCGATACACGAGATCTCAAGGATGATACGGACGACGAACCAATGCAACGGTATTATCCAAGGGGGGAAAAAAAAAGATGCTGGCAAAATAATGTATGCACTATTTCATCTCACTCCCAATCAAAACTAGGGAAGGGAAATCTTTCCTTTAGTTTCTTCTTTCACTGTCGATGAATATTGGTGATTGTTAAGGGAGGGAGACCCTTCAGGTCCCACTATTTACACCTATGTCCAGTGCTGGTTCTATCGCATTAATATTTACCATCGGCATTGCATGCTTAGCATCTTTTTAGCCGTTGACTTGAAAGGACACGTGGAGCTGACGAAGCCGTTCACGAGATGGAGATATGTCTTGAGCTCGTGACACGTGGCCATGTTCCCTTCTCGGAGGTAGGGCGATTCTCTGCTGCTCAGCCTGAGCTCCTGTCCCACGTCAGCGTAAACCCAGGGCGCGTCCTGCACGCTCTTCTGAAACCACCGTGGCATACCCGCCACGTGGATCGACTTCTCGTCTGCTGACGTGTCGCCGTCCTCGACGACGAAGCCCGGTAGTCTGGTGACTAGATCGTCGGAGTTGACTATGCGTAGGATCTTGGTCCCGCTTTTCTCCAGGTGGCGCCGGAAGCTCCGGTTCCCCACGCGTGGCCCGCCGAAGGACATGACGGTCACCATCGGCGCCCCCTCCAGAGTGGAGCTGATGTCGTAGGCAGCCAGCGTGGCTAGGGCTGCGCCGAGGCTGTGCCCCGTGATGGTCAGGCTGAGCGGCTCATCGCCGTAGGTCTCGACGATCCGCGCGATCTCCTCCCTTATCATCTCCCGTAGGCTCGGGAAATTGGGGGTCCTCGAAGTGTATAGCCTCAGGAACCCGCTCTGCACCATCGGCGTGTTGTCCTCCGTACCGTCGTCATGGTCATGGAGGCACGTCAAGGTGGCGCGCAGGTTCTCTATCCACTCAAGACACGTGCCCGTGCCGCGGAGGGCGATCACCACGTCGCGCCTCCCAAGGCGCTGGATCTCCCTTCGGTCCTGGCAGACGGCCACGTAGCCGATCCAGCTGGACCGGGTGGACATCCAGCCGGGAGCCATCCCGGCCCAGCGCGGCAGCTGGACCCCGCATGTGGCGCGCAGGTTCCTCGTGAGCCGGTACCCGGTCTCAGGGATGCCCGAGCGGGCCAGGAGCGAGTTCCGGGGGTACTTGCAGGTGCCGTAGGTCAGGGAAGAGGGGTCGAAGTCGAAGGAGTGGTAGGCGGCCTCAACGAACTCGCCGTAGCGAAGGATCTCGCGGCGGAGGGTGTCGTCAAGCGGGTCGAGGAGGCCCTCCCAGTCGTTGCGTCCCTGATACTCCGTCCATTTCTTGCCGATCTTGGTGGGCCGGAGATCGGCCACGCCGACGCAGTATTTCACCCGGAACTGGGCTGTCCTGGAGGAGCCGGTCTTACTGATTCGGACGATCGGTTTGCAAGCGAAAGAGCGAAGGCCGGTCAAGTTGTCCGAATTAGAGGGAGGAGCGAGTGGATGAGGAGCTCGTACGAGGAGCCTCATGTAGGGATGAGTGAGTGAGTAAGTGAGTGAGTGAGTGAGTGCGTGCGTGTGTCGACGGCGGGGCTCTTTAAGGTTTGAGTCGAGGGGGGGACGAGACTGTCTTTGGATTGGTGGGTGAAGCGATGAAGTGAGGTGGAGGTTTTATAGTCAGCGCTCACAAGCAAGAGTCGGAGAGCAAAACCAGTAAAAGGACAAAGGCAGGCAAGCAAGCAAGAAAAGAATGTGGTTGGAAATTAACGTTTCTGGACGGCGGGGACTGAAGTGGAAGGAAGGACGGAAGAGAGAGAGAGAGAGAGAGAGAGAGAGAGAGAGAGAGAGGATTTTCAACATAAAAAAAGAACAGGGAGGAAGAGAATTTGGTCTTTTGGTTAATCATTTTCCGGACCCATATAAAATCTTACTAACTTTATGGTTAAAGGAAGATCCGAGTCATTATCTGCCAAACCGGGCCGAATATGGAATTGCTTCGTACTTGATCATATGGTGAGTTGATCCTATACATTTCTCCTCATCCGCACGTCAAAACGCAATGAATATTCTACCCAACACGGTGGTCCCTATGATAATTCAATGAATTTCACCCATTTGATTAGGAAAACGAGGGCTTTCGTTAATAATCGAAATCTTGTGGAGAAGCATCGAAAGAGGCGTCCTACATGACTAGCCATCACGAGACATGTTAAAGCGGTGTCATAGTCCCAATATTTTCATCGATTTGATATCAAGATGCTTAATTGGATACGTTTCATCGTCAGGTGGATCTGCCCAAGCTGCGCGAGCCTTTTTTTTTTTGCCCTTTTGGGTCAAAGCTGTGCAAGCGTTTACCCGCTAGGATTTCGTCGGAGATTGGCGGGATCATAAATTTTTCTTTTCGTTGTTAACGATCAAAGGATGTGATGATTGAAAGGAGGGCCCTTCTCCAATTGTCGAAAGCGATGGGTTCGCCTTTTCAACCTAAAGTCGCACGTGGTCGTCGCTCCTCCGCGTTTTTCCGTTCTTCCTTCGGTTTTCGTTGGCGGCAGTTGCCACAGTTCCAAAAAGCACCGCCATTTGAAGGACCGCTTCTGGTATACGCTCGACTCTTGCGAGCCCATTTCATCTCGGCCATTAGATATCATAATTTTCACATGAGGCTACGGTGGCCAGAGGCCGCAGCGGTGGTGGTGGTGCGGCCTCAGTTGCAGTCGACAATGGGAAGAAGAGGGAACAGAAAGGAAAGAGGGGAAAAATAAATGAGCACGAAAAATAGGTTTTCGTGGTTTAAGAATCGCTAAGGCTAATGGGTTGATGATGTAGGAGTTGATAAATTTAAATGTACACCCTAAATGTAAAGATTCACTATCTTACAAGGGTTTATTATATAAAAAGCCCTAAACTTTTAATACGAAATGTGGTCAAGACTGAACATTTCATAAAGTACAGTCAATTTCTTAGCAGGTTGAAATGTGTTCGATCAAGTTCTAACTTTGTCGGCATGTGACGTTCACTCTCGAAAATTTGAAACATTTGAAATTCCAAATATTGAACACGATTTCTGCCACAAGCAAATAACAAAGCACTTGGGTTTTGTCCATCATGAGTATTTAGCTCGCTTGTGACAATTGATTGAAATTAGAGCCTGATTTTTTTTTTTTGGAAAAATCTATCAATGGTAAAAAAAAAAACTAAAATCGTGTTATCAATCTTAATATAAACCATAATGGAGAAAATTTCCAAAACTCTCCTAAACCTATTGCAATTATGTCAATTCAATTCTAAATCTTTTTTTTTTAATTAATTGAGTTCTAAACTTTTTGCATTTGTATTAATTTAGTCCCAATTTTCACCGGAAATTGCTAACATTAACCGCGGTCTTCTTACGTAGTAGCACCAGTGCTAACATGGATTTTTTTTGTATTCTTTATGATATTTTGTTACACTTTATTATTTTTATATTTTCTTTTAATTTTCTGTGGCCAGCAAGGCTCAACCTTGCCGTCGCTGGGCGAGGTCAGCCCCAATAGTGGCTGTGCTACTAAGGGTTGCTGATCACAAAGAAAAAAATATAAAACATAAGAAAGGAAAAGATTAACAAAATTACAAAAGTTGTGCAAATCAATGCCCAGTGACACGACTTAGGATGGTTGGTGTCCTCGACATTAATTTTCGATCAATTTTTGGTCGGATAGATTAAGTTGGCACAAATGAAAAAAGTTTAGAATTAAATTAGCACAAATAAAGGTTTATGACTAAATTGGCCAACAAAAAAAAGTTTAGGATTGAATCAGCCAAGTATAATAGGTTTATAACTTTTTTTGATAATTTTTCAACCATAAACAGTTCATCTAGAGTGGTTAATTATTTATATATACTCGAATTAGAGAATGAAAATCCATTATCCTAATTTCAATAAATTGATAAAATCTCCAATTTGAAGTAGCAATATCGAGTTAAAAAAAAAGCCTAAAGTTGCTAAACTCTAATTCTCATTCCATAAAAAATTTGATGATAAAAAGGCTAAATTAAACAGTCGACCGTGATCTTTACATAATTGTAAGAACCTAAGATTGATTATTGAATTTTGATTCATTTGAATATTTATGGTTTGATTTATGCTCCGTTTGCTTCGAGAAAAAATAAATAATTCGGAAAGCTATTGCCTAAAAATAATTACACGTATCATTTGAAATAATTAGTCAATAAAAAAATATTTTCATTATCAATGCCTTGTAGTGTCTAAACATTTGCAAAAAATTTTTTTTTGATGAAAATATATTTCTTTTATTAATTTTTGTAAGCGATATAAGCAATCATTTCATTTTTGCGAAATAAACGGAGGCTTAGGGTCTTACTTGGAACTAGATTATTTCTTGATGCTGTCTCAATTGAGTTCTGTATTGTCAATCAATTCTCATGAAATAAGTCCCAACAACCAAAAACAACCATGAGCGTGGCCATACGCTTTTTACGTGATTAAGGTCGAAATCGTGCTTAATTTGATAGGGGTCTAAAACTTCAGTGATCTCACGCCCCGGTAATTTTAGGATTCGATTGCACCGATCTTAAATTTTTAAAACTTGATTGTACTTGATGCAAAATTTTAGAACTTTTGGTGGAATCCTTGTTATTTTATTGTTATCATTTTCCTGACATAGAAGATTTGTATCTTTCAACTCAATTAATTACCATGAGTGCATTGCAAACCTCTCCCTTTATTTACGTAAGTAGACCTCTCCCAACAAAATGGCGCATATAACACTTACGGTTATTAGGGGTGAGCATCGGTTCAAGGTAGACCCTGCAACCGGAGCAATCGCTTCCCAGCTGAATGGTCCTTTGTATAGTTTTTGGCGGTGTACAATCTGTCTCCAACTTACCGAACGTAGGCACACGAGGGAAGCTTTTCCGGGACATGCGCTGTTTGATCTCCACCTCCTTCAGAGAATTCAATTCTTTCAAGCCATCGATGTATCTCAATACTTTACAATAACGTAGCTAAAGATGCCATAGTTTTTTCATCGTTTATGGATTCTTACATTTGATGGATTATAATTTATGTTGTTGTTTTAACTTACATATTGCTTGACTAAGGGATGAGTTGGCACATAACCTTTGAGCATATAACCAATAACCTTATTTTCATGATTTCACTTGTTATTTGGAGCTTGTTTTGTTTTAAAGTTGTCTGAGATTTGATTTGATTTGATTTGCAGTTAAACTACAATGTTTCTCTCTTATATCTATATAAACTGAATGAAATGTAAAAAAAAGATGAGTTGAACACTTCCCAATTGATTTATATTTTTGTTTGTTCTGTACCGTGCGTTTCGTTATTCTGCTACTCTGCTATTATGGTGTGCTATTTGTCTTGATGGTAAATAAGGGGATCTTTTTCCTAAAGTTTGTCTTTTAAAGGAATAAAAAAGAAAGAAAAAAAAAAGAAATCGGTTGTCAATAGACCTTGGAATTGAATCGGGTTGATAAGGTCTGTTCCAAGGTCTACAAGGTAAATTCTAGATTATAAAAATTGAAAACTGATACTCGATAGAGTAGGATATAAGTTCTAAATATGAATTCAACTCATTCTGAAATCGCTTGCAGCTAAAGATTACTCTGAGTGGAATACAAGGTCACATTGTGATTCGAACACAGGATCTATCGCAAAGGAAACAATTAAGTACTCATTCAATCCCTTGGGAATTAAAAATGTAAAGTAGAGGAGTGACGTTATTGTGAACTATTTCTTTGTAACAATTATCCTTCATTCGATCTTTTCGTTCCTGACATCACTGGTGAATGGGGGCGATGTCCTTGTTTTTTTTTTTCCCTTTCCAATCTGCAGGTTTTATTTAACTATAATTACCCTTTTTGACATAAATTCAAGACGAAGCTGCTGATAAACACTTATAAGTGTGAAAAATTACCAAAAAAAAAAAAATTATAAACCTATTTTATGGATACCAATGTAGTTCCAAACTTTTTAATTTAGCCAATTTAATCCTAAAATTTTTAACAATTTGTCTACGTAATCCTTTCACCTGTTCTACGTGACACGGATAATGTTGACATGTTCAATTTTAATTTTAATTTTCAAATTTTATGAATTTTTTTCCTTTTCTTTGTTTTCTTCTTTTCTTTTCTTTTTTTTTTCCCTTCATCCTCCACCAATCACCAACAAAAGCCAACCAGTGGCGAGGCCCGTCAAGGGTCATCCTGTCGACCTCTAGCAAGGGTCATCCTGCCGACCTCTAGCAAGGGTCGGTCGCACTGGGCGAGGCCATCACAACCCACAACAAAGGGCTGGAGCACAACAAAGGTCGGGAGGTCCACTCCCACCCAAGGCTTGCAAAGTTGGCCATTGCGAAGGCCTAACAATTGACAAAGGAAGAAGGCCAAAAAAAAAAGGGAAAAAAGGAAAAAAAAATTACTTTGTTAAAGAAATTGCAAAAATCATCAACGTTAGTATCAATCATGTCATGTAAAATGGTTAGCATTGATTGGACTGCCACTTAGGTGATTTCGGTTGAAATAACTATATTGACAAATGATCAGAAGGTTTATAAATAAATTGGTAAAATTAAAAAGTGAGAAATAAATGAACATTCAAAGAATAGATTTAAGATTTAGGCTACACGTGGAGAAATGGAAATCGAGCGAAGCTTCATGAATATTTTGCTCTAGATAGTATCCTATATATATATATATATATATATATATGCCATAGCATTTTGTGATTCATTGATAAATCCACTTTAATTCTCAATTAACCAATAATGTGGGACCATTAATATGGTTAAATCTAAATCAACGGCTATCAAGAACGTAGAGGATGTAGGATGGACAGTTGGTTAGATCTAGTATGAATCGTAAATACATTCAACCAGCTCTAATCCTTTTACCCATTAATATCTTAGAAGATTTCATAAAATCTTTATCGCTTAGTTTTTGACTTTTTGGAAATATATTAGCCGATGAATTAGTAGTTATTGTTCTTGTTTCTTTAATAGGTTCTCCTCATCTTGATAATCGTTTAAATATTAAGGGGGTGTGCGCTAAATTGATCCGGTGGTGATCAGCATTTTTTTTTTTGGGACGAAAGTGGTGATCAGCATCGGTAGCCCCCTTCATTGACCTTTCGGTCCTGCGAAGTTTCTGAGAACTTATCTGAAAATCATGAAAGTGGAAATCTGGAACTTTAGGAAGAATAATAAATAACTAAATAAATAGAAGCTTTATGAAAAATAAAATGATGAACAAAAAGGTCGGCAACTGTGGAATAAAGTGCAAAAGCAACCGGCTTTCCGACCATTGCAGTGCCTAGAAAGAGAACACTTAGCTCCTTAAACCTCATCCGTTGTTCATTTACGAAAGTATCCCCTGCCGTCCTCCGAAGAATATGCAAAAATAGAGCGACAGAAAGTGAAAAACCGGCTAAATTTCAAATAAACACTTCAACTTATACCGGCAAGGCGAATACATCCCCACTTTTAAGTGGATGTGCTATGAATTTTGTTGTGCATGTAAAACTAACGATAGAATTTTGGTCAAATGAGGTATTCAAATTTCACATTTACCTTTTTTTTCCCCACTTCCGCAATGGTAAATAGGTCAATCGACGAAATCAAGAGTTTGGCTCACTTCATGAATGAACCTCTGATATGCTCGTGCTATGCTGCCTAGCCGTGGCATACCTTGGTGAAGAGATTTTCTCCTAGTCACGGGTGGTGCATAGTAAATTATGAATTAATCCGAACATTTTGTAATGAGAATTGGATGCTTATACTGTTCCTAAAGGGGTTACTAGTGCTGGTTTTTCTTTCCCTCTCTTTTAATAATGAAAATGTTATTTATTATTATTATTATTATGAAGAAGAAGAAGAAGAAGAAGAAGAAGAAGAAGAAGAAGAAGAAGAGGAGGAGATGTTCCAAATAAAAATTTTGCCTTTTCAAATTATGTTTTAGGGAAAATAAGAAATTAATGGTGGTTAACGTTCCCAAAACAATAATAATAATAAAAAAAAACCTATCCTCCCACTAGTTCTTAGGGTCGTAGACGATATATGTGTTTTCCTTTTTCTTTGGTAAGTTCGAATCTTGAATCGATTATGACATGAAAGCACTTGGAAGGCCAAGATGAAGTCAAAAAATGACTTCCATAAAAGACTAAAGTCACTCAGCCACTGTTTGATCTAACATATAGAACAAGAAAGATACATTAATTATGTCAAGGATACCTAATTGAGTTGTTAAAGGTCTCAGACTGATTTGGCAAAATTCCTTCAGGGTCGAAGAAAGAAACGGTGATTTCTTCGAAACCTAATATTTCCGACATAGATGATCTATCTTTGACGGGACTACTCATGTGTTGATGTTAATCTCATCGCGGTATATGAGGGGAGAAAAAATAGAAATAGGTGGTTAAGGAAGTAATATCGTTGTTTGACGATCAAACGATAGAATCATGTGTTACCTCAAATGGAGAACGCCATCAAGTCAACGATTTTTCAGTGAAAATTGATTGAAAGGATTAAATTGAAGTTTGTGCAAAATTTTAAGATTGAATTGACAAATTTAAAAAGTTTATAATTAAATTGTCATCTCTGTAGGTTTAAAATTGGTTGAATAGTTTTCCCCATGTCAAACTCAAGTGCCCACTCTTCTAAAAGTCACGAGCAGCTATAGCATGATTTGTAAATCCTGTGAGCTAATATTATCTGTATCATTAATGATGTGGGTCTCCGTATGGGGCCCAAACTATTGATGCTTGAGATGGACTTGGTTCGTACGATTCATACACTATTTAATTTTTTTTTTTCACAAACTGAAAGCGATGAATGCATTTTGACACTCAATTGACCAAAATCTTTTTTTTTTTTGGAGGGGGGGGGGGAGATTAGCAGAAAAAAGTGCTAAAGTTATTATATTTGTGCCAATTTTCTCTAAACCACTCAATTTGACCAATTGAATCCAATCCATCTAGACAATATTGTCTATAAGTTGCTAGCGTAGATAAATTTTACAATTTAAAATATAATTTTTCTATTTATTTTCTTTTTATCCTTTTTGTTTTCAATAGTGATTGAATGCCTGCCACTAGCCATAGGCAATGGCTAGCGAGCCCCCCCCCCCCCCCCCCCCAAACAGAGTTAGTGACATTGAGACCTAGTGAGCCTCAGCTTAGTCTGGGTGAGGTTGGCCCTGCCAAATCTAGCAAGGGTGGCCCTCAGTGGGCCTCACCCTCTCTCAGGCAAGGACCAACGAGGTTGACCCTCGCTAGCCAATGCCTATGGTAAATAGCCGGCCACCAACCACTACCAACAAGAAATGGAAAAGAAAAACAAAGAAAAAAAATTTCAATTCAAGGAAAACTTCAAAAAAATTATCCACATCAGCTCCAGGCATGTCACGTAAAATATCTGGGGGTCTACATCATCAATTTATTGTTAAAATTGATCGAGTGGACTACACCGGCAAATTGCCAAAATGCTTAGGACGTAATTAGTCAAATTAAATGGTTTAGAAACTCAACTAATATGAGTGCAATAAATATAGGACTTTCTTGGTAATTTCTCTCACGTCTTTCCACAAAGTGTCACAACCAACTACCAATATGAGCATTGACGCAATCCCCTCTTCCTCTTACACCCTCCGCGATCAGAATCTTTTCATGATCTAAAGACGAGGATTATCTCATCGATCGCTTCTTTACACGTTTGATTAATTAGAGATAATCTCCAATTCTCCACCTCGCTCACGTCCCGCACAAGTCATGTCCAAACTCCAAAAACCTTCTTTTCGAGGCACGCCTTGGATTATCAGTCTTTGGCAGATTCCTGTCCATCACAACGCCATCGGATATCCAACTTTTGTTGAATTGGCAAATAGATATGGAGGATACTTTCTTCATGGCGATCATCATTGCTATCTTTTGCTAACTTCAGTTTAAAGATGACATGATTGATGTATATATTTATTTTCATTCGCCAATTCCTTGTCCACATGGTAAAGTTACTCGTAAAAGGCAATGGTCAAACATTCTGTCCACCCTCATAGAAATTGAGGAATGTTTCCTCAATTTTCCTCCTCCTTCTTCCTCTTTTGTTTTTGGTTTTTTTCCAACATAGATAAATTATTAAGGAAATAGTTTATGATTGGTGCTCCAACCCCCACTTCCCAATTGATGCCCGAAAGACGACTCTCTACTCTCAATGGTGTTTCAAATCATCATATCACGACGACACGTATGCATCTGATATGGGATTTCACTGCGCACGGCCAAAACATTAAAATTCCAACACACCAACCCATTGAACCCGTTTATAATCAATTTATTGCAATGCAAATATATTGACTTGTGCCCAATCCGATTCATACTCAATGCATATTCAACTAATCTTTTACATTTTATCCGATTTAGAAAAACTCATATCCAAATTGATGTGAGAATGTGGAGTGAGTACAAGCAGAATCAAATAAGGTAGGGGAGAAAATAAAGTAAGAGTTATAGAGTTGGGTTGGATTTAAGATAGTTGTAAACCTATTTATGACTTATTTTAACACTCATGTTATATTTAAAGCTTTTTTCATAGCCTATTTATCGAATATAACCAATACATACAACAATTCAGCACATTATGTATTAGTTAAAAAACGATTCATAACCCATTTTGACAAGCCTAATTGACAAAAAATGACTAGATCTAGAGAAGAGAAGGGCCTCCCGATCAGCTAGACCCTCTCCTCCAAGTCTCTTGCCATCTTCGACACGACAATCATCAATGGCGACATGATGAAGCTTGGTGCACGGCATCGAGCTCGATAACTAGTGACGAGCTCGGCGCTGCCAAGTAAAGCAACGAAAATCTTTTGAAAAATCATCTAAGCTTTCAAGTTTGAGCTAGGATACCCCCACCTTCGCTATGCATGAGGCCTGCCAACTTGACCAAAGGAAAAATTGAACGATCCTAAGTTCTTATGCGTTGGACCTTCTCTATTGCAAAGTCTCGTAATTACTTGAATTATCTGTTGTCTTTTTATGTCGCCCGATTTATTGGGTAATTGATTAGCTTATGAAATGTAAATCAAGTCAATCATGGAAAAAAGGCAAATTATTGGCGACTAAACTTCACGTCATATCTCTCTCAAGTACTGAGGTGGATCAAACGCATCCAGATCCCCAAAACCGAGGATTTAATCGGCCGCGTCTTATGTTTCTGGAAGTGCTACGTTACTGCGATGTCCTTTCCCACTAAATAACTTTTTACTGTTAGACCATCATATCCACATGTCATCTCAAGGCTATAGCCATTGAATGAACGGGCCTATCATTTGGTAATTTGGTGGGTTTACTGTTTCCAAGTAAAAGAGAAAATGATGAATCAGTCATATAAAAAACAATATACTTTTTGGTTTCCCAAAAAAAAAATTCACATGATCTTTACGTTATGAAAAATCAATCCAAAAGAGTTGGCAAGAGAAGTAAATTTAATTCTTCTAATTTGGATAATTTTTTTCATTTTTGAGAAATGAAATGAATCGGTCATGAGTTGATTTATTAAAACGAGTTATAAACATATATAAATTTTAACCTATGTATGATGGGTGGAGTTGTTATATTGGATAATTATATTCAATTAATAAGTCATAAATGAGTTTAAAGATAGTATGAGTGTTAAATGAGTTATAAATAAATTTACAACTTAGTTAGACTCAACCCACTTTTATGCTCTCTTTTCATTCTTTCTTGCCTTCACTTGATCTCGCACTCACTCATGCTGCTCTCTCACCTCAATTTGAATATGAATTTTTCTAGATAGTTTTTCTTAAATCAGGTTGAATACGGAAGTGTTTTTATAAATATGCTTCGGATCGGCTATACCTCGCTAGATTTTACAATGCATGAAAATGGGTCAAAATGAGTTAAAGTAATCTATTTTGATTGGATTATTTTTTGACCCGACTCATTCATTCGACGGGTCTAATCACAAGGTTGCATCAGTTGTGCTTGACCCTTTTTTAAGTGCCGAGAGCCCACCCACTGAAGAAGTATTTGATTCACAGGTGAGGCCATTCTATCCTTTGGAGATAATGTACGCCACCTCCGTTTGTCATTGCATATTTTTCATGTTTCCAATCTCATTGGGTTCGCGGGGGCTCCTGTGACGAGGCAGACACCTCCCTGTTTTTTTCAGGTTTCCAATCATTTTGGGCTGAAGTGGACTCGGATGACGAGCCCGAGATCTCCACAATATAATGAATCAGATTTGTCCCGAGCGTTGAATTCGACTAGTGCCGTAAGTGGGAGTTGCATGCTCTAGTGTCGTGATGCATTTAAGCCCCCGGCATGAATCCGACGTACCCGGATGGTTTCTCCATGTCGAGTGAGGCGTGGGTGTTTAGATTTGATGGAAAATTGGAACCTCGGATGGTGAGCCTTAAAGTTGGATAGGCATGTCTTGCAATGTCACGATGGACTCGGCACAGGAGGTCAAAGTAAAGTTGCGTTCGTTTCACGGAAAATCAAAACTTTAAAAAATATTTTTTAAAAAATAAACACGTGTATCTTTTAGAAAAATTAGTCAACAGAAAATATTTTCATTATCGATAACACTTCCTATTTACTATTTTCACTATGATGAAAATATTTTGCATTCATTTATTTTATGAGTGATACAGGCATTTATTTTTTCAAAAAAAATTTCAATTTTTTTTTATTTTTCATGAAATAAACACGGCCTAATATACGGTAGATTTGCATTCGAGCTTGTAATCCATTTCTCGTTTTCTTTATTGTCGGTCGCCTCCCTTTTTTGTCTGGATCACCCATCATATTGTTGTTCGATGTCTGCACATTTTGCTCTTGTACAGCTGCATCACCGTTATCAAGAAGGTCATGTCGTTTGAAAAGCTTGCGATAAGCTGTTTGTTCAATTTTGCAAATACTTGTTGCATTTATTACGAGACAAGTCAATGCATTATGACTAGAAAATGTATATGTATTATTTGATTACTCAAACTAGTGAAATCCTTCTTTAAATTAGATCTTCGGTTTCAAATCTTCCCTAAGTCAGTTTTACTTCTTCGTCATCTTCTTGTTTTTTTTTTAGGGGCATTTCATCTTAAATCTTACGCAAACTGTCGTAACATATGATAAGCTTACGATTTTCACTTACAGTGTTTGCCACCGAAGGTGTGGATTTTCTCTCGCTTTGATCCTCAAGGCTTAGGCCACCACAGCCACGCAGAACCGGTTTTCAGAATATGTAACAATGGCCCTAATATATGGTCTACGTTTCTGATTCAAGTGTGATGTCAGGTCTCTTGCACCATCGCGGCCTTAATATTTGATATTCGTTTGAGAAAAGATCATGAAGATTGAGTTCAGCTTCGGATTAAGTCCTGGAATTGTAAAACTTGCGTTCGAAGGACTGATACACAGGAAGATTTGAATTTATGGCCTCAAGGTCCGACACAATGTGAGATTTCAAGGGATCATTGTAAACTATTCTAAAAAAAAGTGGAGACGGGATTTAATATTTAAATGCTTTGATGCCCAATACATTCGAGTAGGCCAGATTTTGGCCTAAGCCCTAAAGAAATAGTTAGATGAAAGTAGGGAGACAAATAAGGATCTAAAAAGATTTAAACTCATGAACTCCTCTTTTAATACCATTTGAGATTTTGTGAGATCACTGCCAACAATTCAAAAAATTTTAAATTATCAGATGAAAGCCTAGTTTAATATTGAGAAATATTCAGTATAATTTCAACCGTAGATCCATACACCACTACCACGTGTTTTGGAAAAAGTTATTATTGATTGAGAGTTCGTGTGGTCTGAAATAATCAACACTACTGTCAAACTGTTAGTCTAGCAGCTTCTTTTAATATTTAAATATTTTAACACCCCCTACTTTGGCTTAAGCTTGAAGCATGGAAACATGTAATTAAGAAGGCACATAAGGGTTCGAAAAAATTTGAACGAAGGAATCCATGTTTGATATCATGTGAGATTTTGTGAGATGACTGCTAACTGTTCCAAAAATTTAAGGTTAAATTTCTTAATATGATATTAGAATGGGTGTTGCCTTTTTTGCCTATGTACATAGGACCCCATCAATCAAATTTCACCTGTCCTAATCAAATTACATGTGCTTCTCATAATCCAAATTTCCTACGAAATGGGCTGTTAAAATATTATCGCACATCCTTTGATAACGAGTCTTATATCTCCGCCTACTTGACACCTTAAGTTTTTAGAACAATGAAAGCAAAAAGAAAAATAACTAAACCAAATTGTGAAAGAGAGAGAGGGTCAAAAGTGAGAGACTGGTGGCTATTGCCATAAACGGCAACAACAAGCACCACAGTCGTTGTCTCGGCCACGACCACATCGACGGCGGTCTCGATTATTCGGAGAGCATCGACGGCGGTCTCGATTATTCGGAGAGCACAACCACTATCGTCGCATGTTCTCGATCTCCTGTTCGTATATGCAATGAGTTTCGAGGTATTAGATTTAATCCATAATTATAGAAACTTAAATTTTTGTGCTCATCGTAATCGTTGCTTCAGTTCAGCCATGCAAGAAAGGGACATTGGAATGGTCTTAGTGCCAAACAGTCAAATTATTTAAAAAAAATACTAGAAAAAATGACATTGAGATGGTTATGAATTCTATATAATTTCCGTACTTGCTAGAACAATCCAAAATTTAGTTATTTTAGCTACAACATATGATCTTTTAAATTGGTCAAGGCTCTCTAGTTTATTACCTTCGCTGGTCATGCTTATGAACGGAGGCTTTGGATTTAGATATTTCTCTTGATTCTAATATCTATTGCAAGTATTTTGCTTAGATCAATTTATCAATTATCTAAACACTTAATTCAAATGTAAATAATGTGAATAAATTGTTATAATTCTCGAAGGATTAGACATGTTAATTGATGATATATTGTGCTTGGTATTGTGGGCTTTATAGTTCAATTATTATTCCTCCAATTTGCATTAACATAGATGAATGGCGATGGATAATTTTTTACGAAGCAACATTTTAAATGACAATTAATGTGTAAATTTGTTATCGTAAATAAATAAAATAAAATAAAAATGGACCAATCACGATATTTTTTTGGTGTTTGGCTAAAATTTGAAAATGAAGTAGAAAATATTTTTCGCTATTTGTTATGGAAATTCGATTTTGATTTTTCTCCATGAACTCATTTTAATAAATTTTATTTCTATTTTATCTTTTATTTTTTAAAAATCAAATTTTTAATCTTTTTTTTCTTTTTCTTTTTCTTTTTCTTTTTCTTTGGCCAATCGCTGGCTAGCGGAGGACTTGCCCCAACCTAGGTGGAGCCTCTAGTGTTGCCGATTGGGTGAGGCCTCAGGCGTCGCCATTCTCTAGCAAGGCTAGCAGCAACGCTCGAGCTAGCCTCACTAGATTTGCAAGCTTTGAGCCTTAGCATATCCAACGAGGCTCATGCTCTTCTATCATCACCGAGGTCAAGGGTGGCCGAAGAAGAAAGAATAGAAAAAAGAAAAAAAATATACATTTTCTCCACTTTTGCAGAAGTTTTTTCATGATTGGAAAATGTTTTCTTTGACTTCCTTATTTTCCGTGAATTAAAAGCCGGATATATGGGAAAAAATCTCCTAAAAATTATTTTCCACAAAATAAACGGAGCATAAAGTTCATAATTCACTCCAACAATCCACATATACCCGTGAGCTCGAACTGCCATCGCGAGACCACCTTGAGGATGGTGGCGCAGCACATGATGGCTGGGCTAAGGTTTCAGACCCAATGATTGTGTCCATAGGACGATCGCGCAATTGTCGAGAGGAGGTCGCCATGGCAATCTTGTGGGGAAAACCACAAAATACCAAAGTTAAGGCTCTCTTTGTTAAGCGAAAAATGAATAATTTGTAGGATATTTGCATAAAAATGATCGCTTGTATCGTTTATAAAAATAAACAAACGAAAAATATTTTCTTCACCCAATAAAATATTTGAACATAGATTGTTATTAGTAATGAAAAACATTTTTCATATATTATGTATGGAAAGCGATATAAACGATTATTTAAAAAAATATTTTTCAGATCATTTATTTTTTTTATTAAATTAACAGAGCCTAAATAAGATTTGAATTGAAGCTCGTCCTGAAGTTGAGATTCAATGTGTTGGCCAAACTCGAGGATGATGCGTAGATTTTGGTGGACATTGTGCGATGGACGACAGAGGAAAAACACGTGGATTTGTTGAATTTTTCCTCCTTGTTTCTTCTTTGGTGAAGATCGTAATTGGACTTTGACCCACCACAGAGAACTATTTTGGGT
Source organism: Psidium guajava (assembly GCA_016432845.1). NCBI lineage: Eukaryota > Viridiplantae > Streptophyta > Magnoliopsida > Myrtales > Myrtaceae > Psidium > Psidium guajava. The sequence goes on from CM028232.1 coordinate 11,545,629, forward strand.
AGTGATGGTGAATGTAGTGGAGAAATGAATAGAACTAGTGCACGAGAACAATGCCTTCGCCACTTTCAGATGCATTTTCGAAAGCATGTTTCGAGGAAGGTTTTCTTGGCATTTTTCGCACTCATTTTCGCCCCTTTAGCGTCGAGATTCACGTGTGAATAGTATTAGAAAAGTCTTACATCGGATAAGTAATGTAATGTTAAGCAGTCGATATATTCAAATTGACCCACGACCTATTAATTTAAGATTTTGAGTGAAGAGGGGTCCGATTAGATATGTTAACGAGCTTAAACTTGAGTTCTTCTCTTGACGATCTCTCTCAATGAAAGTGTCGAATTTTGGTTGTGCACTCCCAACAAATAATATTAGAGCCGACGACCCATAATTCATTTATTTAAATTTTCGAATGAAAGTTGGTCTAACTAAATATATTAACAGGCTTAAACTTTAATTAGCTCTCTCTTGGTGATCTCTCCTGACGAAGGTATCAAACTTTTATTGTGCACTCCCAATATTTTAGATCTTGCTTACTTTTCCCTGAAGATGTCTCGCAACTTTCCTGTACATCATTCGTTTGGAAGTACAACTATTCAAGTGATCACTTAACTCAGCGATTAATTAGGACATTTTCCTTGCCTAAAAATCCCACATTGATTCAATTTGATAAAATTATCTGACGGGGCTTGCCGGAGAAATGATGCCATCGGAACGCGTTTTGAATGAAGTGGTTCGGTTGCAGTCCAAACCCTAAACCACATTTTGAGTTGCAAATGGGAACATATGCGGCTGGAATCTGCGCTGGAGAGTAGGGGGAGCAGGAGAAGCAGCTTACATCGTCTCATCGAAGTTGGGCTGTCCCCCAACATGAATACAATCGAAGTGCTTGAGATGAAATCCGAACCAATCGACGCCCGAAACGAAAATTCAAAAGGCAAAGGTGGGGGCATATGAACTGCAAATCTCGAATGGCTCACAGGACGACCAATCGAGGGAGGTGAAGGAAGAAGAGGCCGACGGCTTACGTCGAGCTTAGTGCTCAAATTAGGTGAAGCCCTGAAGAAAAAACTAGAGGTTAAAGGAAGAAGTTGATTAGGCCGGAAAGTAACATGAAAGAGTGCGACCGCTCTCGGACAATTCATTGCTCGAGAGGAGGATGTCTTCCAAAATGCGTCGGGCGAAATGGGAAAAGGTTTAGAAGACGGGAATAGTACCGATAATGACACAAGGATTCCGCTGAAAGAGTACAATTTTTTTACGTTACTTTACTCTGCCACGTTAGATTTAACTCACTTTTAATCAAGTCCGCATGGATTATGTTTATATTTAACTTAATGCGACATAGGATTTTGGTTAGAGATATATAGTTTGAATAATAACTTAGTAAGTGACTGACTATTCGAAAGTTAGAGTACTTAAGTGATCGCATGAAAAGATATGACACCATTATAAGCATCATGCAAAAATCATGACATTATTCAGCAATATTATCTCGAAATTTAATAGGAGCATAAAGCTCTCAACCGGAAATTTGACTGTCTCGAGATCAAGGGAGACAGAGATGGGTTATTGTCAAGGCCTTGGGCCCCCGGTCCATGAATCATACAAGGCCCTATCTGCTGGACTTCTTTCTTCCTAATCTCTCAGTTCTTTTACTTGGTACTTGTCTCTCTATGATGATGATGATTTCCGACCGCTGTTTGGCGGACGAAGGGCTTCCACCCTGCTTGACGACTCCATCGATGCCTCGACAAATCCAAACTGCTCATACATTTGTCCACGAACTTCGTACCTACCCTTTTTTTTCATTGACTAGTTGTTTGGATGAACGCGATAAATGAAAGCGCGAGTTGATTATTTGGACGACGCATGAGATATCAGATGATCGACGGAGGCAGAGGATCTCGGCGCTTATGAACTTTTTCTTTTCATAAGCCCTCCCCCCACTTCTACGTAGCACGATATTCCGGCAGTTACTTTGTGAACTCGTCGAAATGTTTTGTCAAAATCACCCTCAAGTTTTGACCTAGCAATGCTTGCTCCTATATTTGGCCAACCAATTATTATGGCTTCCGAAGTTAACCCTAATTTGTAACTCGAGATCCGTCCGTGTAGATTGTTTTAACTAATAAAATTATAAAAAGTGTTTAACTAATATCACAGCATTCCAATCATCACATATTTTCACGTTCTTTTGGGATCACCTCTAGAATAACAGATCGGTGTGTCCACGGTAATTGCCTCGTATGTGCGGAATGGGGAAATTGCGTACCTCATGAGGTTTAGTCGGATGTTCGTAGTTCTCCAAAAAAGAGACAAATTTTATTGTGATGCGGGAAAATTGTCCAAAATTTTTTAAACATATTGCATTTTTGTCGATTCGATCTTAAACGTTTTAATTTTGGCGATTGAATTCTAAGCCTTTTCACATTTTCCAGTTAAGTCCATCCTGCTAGTTTTACGGAAAATTGCTGGCGTGGACATCGACCATTTTACGTGGTATTGCCGGCATTTAACAATTTTTTAAAACTTCTTATTAATTTTTTTCTTTCTTTTTTCTTTACTTGTTTTTCTTTTCTTAAAGTGTCTGGAGTTGGACGCATAGGCCCTTGCCGACTAGGGCCACAATGCCCTTGCTGGCCACTATAAGGGAAAAAAAAGGAAAAGGAAAAAAAAAGAAAATTCAAAAAATTATTATTTAAAATTACTTATATCAACGCCGGCCATAATATGTAAGATGACCCACTCCACTTCAGCAATTTTCAGTTAAAATTAATCGGATAGACTCAAAATATGAAAAAATTTATTACTCAATTGATAAAATTAAAATATTTAAAATTTAATTAGCAAAAATAAAATAAATTTAGTATTTTTCGGATAATTTAATCCGTGCGGCCGACCAGCAAATTTTCGCTCCCACATGTACACAGTTACCTGATTTCATCCATGTCGCTGTCATATTGTCGGTACTTTCAATGTCTTTATCTTCAACCCCGCCCCTAGATAAAGCCTCGTTCGGTCGATTAGGTGGAGAGGAAGAATATAATTTTGGAAGTTTGGAATTATGTGGGGGAGGGGCATGACCAAACTATTCATCAAATCTGCATGGACTAATGATGATAGGAAACAAGTTCTGAACAACATTACTCTAAAAGTTCAAAAAAAAAAAAAAACAGGTTGCGTGTTGAGCCTGCAGGCAATAATTTATCTTCCTTGGTCATCTTGTTATTCCACGAAGGTTGGTTGAGAGAGAGTTGAAACTTGCAATGCATGTCTGATCACTTCAAAGGTTATTGCCCAATTCATTGATCTTCATTAGGAAAAGAAATTCAAACGACATAGAATATAAACGAGAAACGTGCTTTCAATTATTCCACCAACCCCTTCATGTGGTCAAACGTGAGAGACAATCACTATCATCTGATAACTAATGCATTTTTTTCTATGTTACTTTTCTATATTAAAGTAAGTCAGAGAAGAGAAAATGCGGGATCATGCTAAACCTAATCTCGGCATGATCCTTAATTACTTTCTCGTGTGTAGTAGGTGCCGCCGACGGTAGTCCGATACCCCGATACCCATCCTGGATGCACACCTTATTTTAACGTGCCAGAGCTCGCACGCCCTGCTCCCTCAATTAATGTTGAATCTTTTTCTTCCCCAATATCAAGGAATATCTCCGAGTTTTACACCTCAAAGTTCATATGAAGCCTTTTAAGGTCATGTTTAGGACCTTATTTGCTTAATTATTTTCTCATGTGTAGTAGGTGGTCAAAGATGTGGTAGGGATTCTATCTTGGGTTGCTGGTTTTGTTTTCGCGTCCTTGACGCGCAACGACGCAAGGTGGGCGTGGGGTTGGGCGTATCCCGGGGACATCAAGCTTGTGTAAAGGCTCCGAATTATACCTTCAATGGGAAAGTAGTGACCGCAAATGAATTTGTACGAACGATGGAGAGTCGGGTTATGCGTGACTTCAAATGCACAAAGCTATTGGTTACTCGTTAGAACCGTGTTTCGATAAGATTTTCATTCTCGATGTTGGATGTACATGTAATATTGCATGCGATCAATTCTATTAACTTTAAAATGATTTGTCCACGCATCAAGGGGTCTTATTGAGGTCAGTTAAATCAATATGTTTCATCTCGACTCAAAATACATGGATGATCTAGAAATTTCAAATGACAATGCTGGGAGATCAAATTCATTCATCGAATCGATCGATTCAGTGTTTCCATAAGACTTTTGTTCTTGACATTGGATGTACAAGCAATATAAACACTCCATTTGGTCATTTCTCTTAAGTTTAAAATGTTTGGTCTGCACATCCAAGGGTCTAGTTGAGATCAGTTGAATCAATATGTCCCTCCCCGACTCAAAATACATGGACGACCTAGAAGCTTCACACGACAACGCCAACATATCAAATCCACTCATCGAATGGATCGATTCCCGATTAGATTAACTTAAGGCATCAACTTGTATGGTCGAAAGATCCCATGGACGGAACGCGCACGCAAATGCACTGGGTATTTAATTAAATACTAAAGCGGTGTGTGTACTTTGATAGATCACTTCAGCGAATATACATACGATTTTCTCTTGATGATCGCGGTACGTCTGGCATTTCTCTTCCTCGACTGCATAAGAATACAACGGAGAGACGAAGAAGTAGGTGAATGATGATGATGATGATGAACCCATGTTCGAGTCTTACTTTTTAGCTGGCGATCGACGTGGGGATTCTTAATGCTTCCATACATAAAACCCAGAGCGTGTCGTATTGTTTCTTGCCAAGCTGGTTGACTCTCATCTGGCGGAGCCACTACTTGATGAACTTGAACCATTCCGTCTCTAAAGTCAGACGCCTTTGAGAGAGAGAGAGAGAGAGAGAGAGAGAGAGAGAGAGAGAGAGTCTCTTGGGGTTAGGTGGACAAGGCAGAAGAAAATTGGAACTTCTTCCTAAATAATTGCTGTCCACTTTTGCAGTTAGAGTTAATATTTTTAAGGAAAAAACCCATCAATTGGAGGCGACTTCTTCTTCTGATGATGATGAAATTAAGGGGAAAAGGAATAAAAAAAAATTAGACAAGTTCATACGTTTGTATGTAGCAGGTCATGGTACCTTATAAAATGCACAACGTGCCTTTGAGACCTTTTGCCTCCCTCCCTCCCTGCCCAACCACCACCCCCCGCCCCTCCCTCTCTTCTTCCTCCTCTCCCTCTCTCTCTCTCTAGAGTCAAGAGACAACATGGCAATGGCTTCTCTTGTGGCGCCAGCACTAGTCGTTCTTCTGCTGGCAATTCCGGCGGAGGTGCACGGGGCGACCCACACCGTGGGCGGCTCCTCGGGGTGGAACCAAGGTTATGACTATGGGACTTGGGCTGCTTCCCAGACTTTCAATGTTGGCGATACTCTTGGTATGCTAAGCCGACCGCTCATTCCGTAGATGAACTCCTGGTCTTTCCATCTCTCTTGGCATGTTAACTTCTATATTTAGCTGACGCTTGTAAGCCTTTGAATTTCCCCTCAAAACTGTTTAATTTCACATGTTGATGATATCGTGTTACTCAAAATGAAATGTCGATGTGATTCTTAAATTTGCATCGAGGGGGCAATTTATTCGAGGAATGACACTAAAGATTCGATGCATCAAGCAATACAAACTTTTGAATCTGTCATAAGCTGTCGTTCATCCATTACGGTGATTTGGTTACTAGTCTATCCTAGCTTGTGTTTGGATCGAAATCATGTACTCTGATTGAAGCTGGAGAGGACATATGCGTGTGATTGATTTAGACTACGTGACACCCAAATTTTATCTATGAGATTAGATTATTGACAGTGCAAAATTCTCAAAAGCTTGATATTACCAGGGAAAGTAGATATTTTATCATTGACAGGGACGGCCATGCTAATTTATTTTATCGCATCATATCATAACAGATATTTATATTCTTTTACTTTTCATCTGGGATTTAATTTTAAGTGGACAGGCGGCATAGTCTCCTTTGATACAACCCACAACGAATTAAAGTACCTGGTTAACCTTGCAAGTTGTAATTAACCATATCAATCTTCTTAATCGAGACAAATACTTAAAAATATTTTGTTTGTGATGATAATGATTGCTTGTATTGCTTGAAATAATTGATCTATAAGAATTATTTAAAGTACTAACAGCAATTTATATCTAAATATTTTCGTGAAAAAAAAAATCCCGTTCATTATTTTTATACTGCACACGCGATTCTTTTTTTGAAAATTGCTTCAAATCCTCTATTTTTCGATAGTAAACACACCTCGGAGGATGCGACACTTGCCTAAATTTATTGAAACATCAAGCGACATTTGCCTAAATTGATTGAAACATCAAGCCAATCACTTGGAGCTAGAGTGCTCAAATTCAGGCACTTATTTAATCTATCTCGCCTTTCTTATAGTGGGTGCGTGGACCATCTGAATTGACAAGATATTATACTTTATCAGAGGTCGAGATGTCTGAGTAGACGTAGGTACACCAAACCGTTGACCCCATTATGGTTTTTGGTGGTCTAGTTCTTTATGCTAGGACAATTGTGATCTGCAATGATGTTCCCTTTTAATCATAATCCAAATTCGTTGACTTTTTTTTTTCTTTTTTATACATCGAACTAGTGTTTTCGTATGGCTCGACCCACTCGGTAGATCAAGTGAGTAAAGACGACTACGACAACTGCAATGTCGGTAGCGCCTTGAAGTCCTACACCGGCGGGAGCAACTCCATCAGCCTCAGCTCAGCCGGCCCGATGTACTTCATCTGCCCCACGCTCGGCCATTGCTCCGGCGGCATGAAACTGGCTATCACCGTCGGCTCATCGAGCACCACCCCTGGCTCCTCGCCTTCGCCTCCCTCCACAAGCACGCCAACTGGGTCTCCGCCCTCCACCCCTACTGGAACAACTACTTCACCACCGCCGCCTAAAGCCAATGGGGCCGCCCATGTTTTCGGCATGAGCCAGGTGATGATTGGACTCTTATCTGTGGTAGCGACCGTTACTGCACTAGTGTGCTAGGGAAGAGCCAGTGCCATTTGCTGTGGAATTGTCTTCTTTTGTTGGTTATTATATGTAACATTTGGCATGTGGGAAAACTAGGTCTCTCGGATTCAATTTATCTACTAAGGTACTTCTGATTCTTGAGCTATGTTAAATCGAATAAATTAGCCATGTATTCAACATATATAGCTAACTAGAATACTCATGACCATTATGAATTGTGCTAATTTGAACTTATTCTATAACTAACTATTAGAAGTAGCACAATCTCATAAGCACGACGGTACTTATTTGTATTAATTTCTTAGTACATGTATACATATTTATGTCATAAATGGTGCATAATTTAATAATCTGGATTTAATAAATCACTTGTAACTAATACATAATAACAAATATAAATGAGATGGGGCAGGACACGGACAAACGGCCCTCGACCTTGAAATCGAACATGTTTTTCCCTTGAACCATGAACCTACCTGCTACTCCCTAGAGCCGGCCTTGAAATGAACCAGCTATAGGCTAGTTCCTGAATTGAACCCGACCGCCTCTCAGCCATATCCTCAATTGTCTTGGAGGACAGAAAAAAAGGTATTGGGAATGTTTAAGGCCGGACTTTTGTTTGTCTAATTTAGTCCTGGAAGTATTTTGTGAGATCTAAATTTGGAACCAAGAAAAATACAACAATTTCAAGTACCCCGGCCGTCTCGTTGATGGCTTCGCTCGGATGGCGATGAGAGTAGGCGCAGGCAATATCTTTGCTTGAGAAACCCTTGTGCACTTTCCAAACCGAAGAAGCGAGAGGCTCGAACTCCATTCGAGGCGCTCTAAATAACTAAGCTAAAGCCCTTGTGTTTGTGATTGATAGGTCATTGGACATAATCAAGATAGGATCCAAAACACAATAGTGATGGAAAAATAATCGAACTCATTTTTAATTAGGCATTGCTCTAGCCTCTTTAGGTTGACTCAACTCAAGTGATCTTGAATCGCGCGGAATGGTCCCCTAATCAATCCAAGAGGCATCTTCCTCTCCAGAACTTCGGAAGGACACTTTTGGAATCACTTTGATCCGGAAAGTGCTCTTTCTAATGGTCCTCACACATGATTTTAGGATGTTAATGCTCTTATCATTGGAACCCGGGACCTGTTAGCAAAGCTCCATAGACCGTACTCTCGTCCATTGCAATAGAAAGTCCGATAAGTTATTGATTGGGTCGCCAAAGCCCAGCGGAGAAAGGCCTTACCAAGCAATTGACTCGACTCTCCTAGCCTCTTACTTCACTTTGGAATTTACTTTGCTTAAAAGTCTTTTTTTTGGGGTTTTTTTTTTTTTGTCTGAGGGCGACAACCTAGAAGCTTTGATTAGGTGCTTTTCAAACATTGCCTGAACAAATGAGGAGACATATTTTCTTATAAAAGAAAAAAGTACCCTTCGGACTATTGTGCCATTAACTATCATTCTATTATTGTACTGGACAAAAGCCTCCATAAATTAGGGTGAGCATGGGTCTCGAGTAAAACTGAAAACTGGACCTGACCAACCCTATAAATTGGTCCGGTTCCCAATTTCTAGACCCCTCAATCCAATTCTAAGTTTCGACGATGTCGTGCAGTATGGATCCCGGGTAGAAACTGAACCGGTCCAAGAACTAGAGAACCGGACAAAACTAAGGTAACCCTAAAACTAATAATATCTATCAATCTTTTCGTCAATTTCATAATTTGGATCATCATTTCATTACTAAAGTACCTCCACGTACGAACTAAACTGAAGATGGAGTAGGAGTCAGATTGTGTGCTTTTGATTAAGACACTATAGGGAGAGATAAGTTGCTCGTGGGAAATGGAGGCACTTATCAACAAGACCAAAACCCTGCTTCTGGGCCTTAAAGACTTAAAGCTGGCCTACCGTAGTAGAGATTCCAATGGCGCTGCAGATTGGCTTGCAAATTAAGGCTTGTCGTAACGGGGTCTCTTCCTTTTAATTGAGCGTCCAACCCCCCAAAAACTTTATTGGCTTTACTTTGTTTGAACTCTAATCTTTTGTTCTCGAACTTTGGAATTCACTAATGAATTTACTTTTCCGACCCAAAAAAAAAAAAAAATCTTTTACGAGTGTTTCTAGTTCACTCTTCAATTAAACCCTTTCATGTACTCTACATGACAACATAATACGATCTCTCTTGTTAGGTTTGAGAGATTACTTCATTTATAAATGGTTCTATTTGGGACAAGTAGTTTTATTGATGAAATTCTATCTATTTGATGGGGATTTTTTTTTTGTTATTGCTTTAATTTTCATTTTGCTCGATTAAATGTAGCGCCCCAAAACGCTACTTCAAAGCTTACTCAATACCCGCTCTCTTCTTAATCTTTTAGAGTTATAGATGGCGCATCCGGAAGATTAAGTATAAAACAAGTTCATAGAGAACATACGGCAAGTACAATGCTTAAAGATTTGGTTTTGCTCATAGGATTCATAATCCTGTTAAAACACACAATCAACAAGCAATAGACTTAGGAAAGAATGGATTTATATATATACATATACCCTTTGGAAGGTTCTTTATAAAAGTTCAAACATTAATAACTACGACGACTGCTTTCATCCTATCGGCACAATCCACGAGTTTTGCCATTACCACCGTCTTCAGAGCTCAGTCACACTTCTTACCTAAGTATCCGAAAAGATAGACCCCAAATATGGGTGAGCTGCTTCTAGCCAAACAACTACATCCTCCAATCCACCATTCATTGGAGCAAAATAGTCAAATAATAAGAATAAAAAATAAACAATGACGAGATCAAAGCAAGCATCGACTACTATTGATGGAAAGCAGCTCGCACCACCAGCTCAAATCAAAAGCACACCTATAAAGGTCTTGGTTAGTCAGGACCGTCTTGGAGTCGACATTTAAGCTACCAAACTTCACTAATCACCCATCCTCAAGATCCACAGAAAACCTCCACCTTGGCTCAATCCTTACCTCGTATTCTTATCGATAACGAGTTAAGTACTTTGTTCAAAATTTCTGATCCTTTGGGGCCATAACAATACACTCGCCTAAACAAGAATAAATTAAGCAAAACAAATGAGGCAATGAAACCTCCTTCCGTCTTAAGCTCACTACTGAAACACCCACTTATGGGTCTCAAATTCAATTCCATCCAAATCAACTACAGTTCAAATAATCTAGTCACATATTTCAACTATCCATAGTTTAAAGGTACTAACGCAATTGATGGATCGATCGTATAGTAGCGTTCACCCTTTCATACACTCAAAAATCTCTCAATTCATACCTATTCTCAAAAGGACACAAATCACTCCAACGAATGAAAATTGAAAAAGCTAGTGGTCAAGGTAGAAGAGCTACTTACCTTAGAAACACATACGAAGAGGAACGACGTCCGAATCACGCTAGACGAATTGTAGGTCTCCACTGACCAGCTTCTGTTCTACTCAAGCCCATGAAAATCTAGGATTTCTATGATGATCAGCTTTCATATTTAAATAGCCCTTGATCTTACGGTCATGTAGGAGAAAATAGAGCTCAATTCGCCCTCCGAATGAGCTCAAACAAGCTATTTCTTCCCGGGCACGCGTAAAAAATCGAGAGAAAGAGAGCGCGGGATAGGGAAGTTGTCTACGAAAATGAAAAGGAAAATAAGGGAGAGAGGGAGCTGAGAGAGTGAAAGTGAAAAATAAAGACTGAATAGTGAGTCTTGACCTTTGATTGGATGAAGTTTCCTTTGGAAGTTTTGGACTATTCATAAATAGTGATGTAGTGGGGTTAAAGGCGACCACAGTTTGAAACCGGGCTGGCTTCGGTTCAGAATCGCCGGTTCTGATTTGTGACGTATCATGAACTGGAACTGGAACCTTTAATGCGGTTCCTATTCCGGTTCATTAATCGACGGTTCCAGGTCGGTTCAAGGGTGAGTTCCAATTTCGGTTTGAACCGGACGAAACCGTTGGTTTCGATTCCGTCTAGTTCAAACCAATTTTCAAATAAAAATTTATGAAATAAAAAATTTCAATAATGAATTATGAAATAAAAAAATGTAAAATTATGAAATAATAAATTTTTAAATACAAATTATAATCAAATTTGATGATCGAGAGAAAAAAAAATGGGAGGGAGGAACAGGCTTGAACTAATGAATTATCATTAAGTGCCCACATAACTTCTTGGGGATAGAAGAATCAAAGCCCATGTAGTTCTTTTACCTTTGATAACCCTATACGTACCTCATCGTCAATCGTCGCTACCCGTGGCAGTGGTACATGTAGCGGTAGTATCTCTATCATTAAAGAATTTGAATTCATTGTTACGATCCATCTCTTGTTGTTGATATATAGCATTTGTCCAATAATCGACACAAGTTTGAGCCTCAATCGAATCTAGAGATAATCTTGAACGTCGGTCATCCAAAATATCACCTTCAATACTAAATGCTTATTCAACCGCAATTGTTGAGTAAGGAGTTACTAAAATCTCTTTTTTAATGTGAGCTAGTACTGAAAATTGAGTTGAATGACTATTCCACCATTGTAGAATTTCGAAATCCATGCCTTCGAATTGAGGAAGCTCAAATACAGTGGTTAAATAAATCTCTAGTTCGGAAATATTTTTCTTTATTTCCTTTTGTCCTTTTTGCCTATTTATTAGATTCATAGATCCTTTACCTAGGTGCCTACCTTGCATGCCACTAACTTGGGAAGAAGTGCCATTATCATCAACTATATTATATCTATTGCAAAAATCATTATACAATTCTATTATTATATTTTTAACTTTTTTTTTCTGTATCTCTAATATTCACAGTTTCAGTCAAATGTAAACACTCATAGTAAAAATTCAAATAATCAAGTAAGCCATCCATTTTGGTATATAGATCCAAAACACAAGCAACCAGATAAATAATACAAATTTTGGTATAATATTGCATCCATTTCGTTCGCATTACTATAATAGTCAGACTTAATTGATCATCGTCTTCATTTTCTGCAAAAATACCAAAAATATTTACACACTCTATTAAAACTAAATGTGTAGTATGATAATAAATATTGGATAATGTATAAGTTGCATTATTAAAAACTTTTAACAAATCTAATTTTTTTTTTACAAATATCCCACTCGTGGGTATAAATTATTTTGAGAAACATGATTCGTAAAAAATATATATAATAAATCTTTATATGAAAAAGATTGATTAAGTAACTCTTATGTGGAATTTCAATGATTTGGAATATTTCTTGAAAATGTTTTTGGTTTCATTCCATTTTATTTACAAAATCTACCACAATCTCTCATAACTTGGAGATGTTTTCATAAATATCGAATTGCTGTTTTTATTGGACGGAGAGAAATTTCAAAAGTTCGTAAACTATCTTGTACAAATAAATTTAAAACATAGCAAGCACATCTAATGTGAAAACAAATTTCACCAAAAGTGGGTTTACAAATTATTTCTAATTCACGAATGGAAGCGGTATTTACCGCGGTATTATCAAAACCAATTGAAAAAAAATTTATTAACCAATGAATATTCTTCTAAAACTTGCTTAATTATTCTATAAATATTATGTGCCATATGTGTTTCATCAAAAACTCGAAATGCAATAATTCTTTTTTGAATGTTCTAATCATCGTTTATCCAATGACATGTAATACCCATATAATAATGAGTTTGCTAAGGATCACTCTAAATGTCGCTACCTATATGAACGCGTCTATTGAAAATTGCAAAAACATTTCTCAAATCCTCTTTTCCTTTTTTATAAAGTTTAAAAATTTGGCATTTAAGCATATTTCTCGAAATAGTTTTGCTTATGGAGTACATGCATTTTGTATAAAAGTATTAAAACTAAAATTTTCGCCAAAATTAAACAATAAATATTCAACGGCAGCAAATTTAGTTAATTCTTGCTCATAATTATTTATATTGTAACGAAATAAAGAAGAAGTGTTAGAATCGACAAACTTGAAAATTTGTTGTTGCCTCGTGTCGATCCTGAATTCCGTTGGATATTTTGACACCAGATATCGTCGATATGTTTCATAATCGCTTTCACTTGTAAATCTGTATGTTTTTTTGCAATGTTGACATGTAAGGTTGAAGTCATTTCCTTTTATATGTTGCTTGGTAAAGTGTTACCATATGATGGATGCGCCCTCGACTCATCTTCTATTTTGTTGACGCTTCTTCGGCATTGGTGGTAGGATGCAGACTTTCTTGCAATAAGACGTGCTCGACATTGGGAATAAAATTAATATCATTACCGTCATCATCTTCCCAATGTGCATACTCATGAGGATTATTAGAATAATTATATTCTTCCAAAATTATCGGGCTCTTTCCTCTTCCACTTGCTATTTTTCGAGAAAATTGAGCAAAAGAAGACTGACAAAATTGAGCGAATTTGAAAGAATTTGAGAGAATTTGAAAAATGAGAGAATTTGATAGAAATTGTAAGGAAAAAATAAAAGGTAAAAATGGATATTTATAATAGTTAAGATTATTTAATAATTTTTTTTCAAAAAGGCAATATTAAAAAAAGGCTAATAATTCCCCCCCCCAAATGGCTAATAGCCGTTTGTCCCATGCCCCAAATGGCTACCATTTATCCCAAACAATTATATTTTTTAAAAAAATTTTATTAAATTTAAATAGGCAATTCGTAACCCGTACCGAACCGCAGGTTTCAAAAACTATGAAACCGGAACCGACTCGTGATCACCTCTAAGTGGGGTGGTTGATGGTGATTGAAGAGTGGTTGACTTGATTTGATGAATTGACCTTGAGTTGATGTACATTAATGAAACGGGACCCATGATCAAGTCAATATTAATGATATCTGACTTATATAAATAATATTCACGGGCTTTTCGATCATTTGAAATTTTTGGACTGGTTGGACATTTGGTCTAGGCTACCGAAGCAATTGCTTATATGGTTAGGCTTGGGCATGAATGATACCAACGTGTTAATTCAATGGCTTGATTTCCTCTACCTAATGCCTCAGGATTTTCCAAATCCTTTTTCAAGCTAAATACAATCGCATCCAACTATTGTCCTTTAAACCTTGAAAATTATTATTTATCTTATAAATGTCCGAATTTTGGGATCTTACATTAAAAATGAAGGGAAAAGAAAAAAATGAAACAAATTGATTGATTTCAAGATATACGAGATAAGTTTCAGGTTTTAAAAATTGTGAACCAATCATGATTCGATGGGTATGAGGTTTCACCTAAAATCCTCACCCCAGTTACAAATCTCCGCACCATCTGCTAGGGCTCATGCTCATGTCCCTCCAAAAGGTAGGAGAAAATATTTAGTGATCATCAAACTCCACGTCAATGACTTGCGTGGTGTGCAAGCTCCACTTAAAATTACGTGTTCTCTGACCTGGAATTAAACCAAAAAAAGCAAGTTTTTTTGCAGGCTACGCAAAGACCAAGGACAAACACCATTAAATGACATTTATTACCTGCTCCTCAACTCTCTCTTCTGCTGCTTCTATCCACAGGCCCTTTTGCCCCTCCCCTTCTCTTCCTTCTTCATCTTCGTCTTCGTTCTCGTCGCTGGCATCGCCTTTCCGGCTTGAGCTCTAGAAATCGCTGGTTGGCCTCTCGAAATCTTCTTCTTCTTTTACTCCTACAAGTCCTGATTTCTGGCTTGAGTAGGTCGATTTTGAAGAGGAAGAAACTTACGAGGCTAGATATACTGGTGGTGGCGTTGAGTTTTGGGGTTCCAGCGACGGCCGAGAGGGATATTGTGGCCTAGAGGGGTTTCGGCAACAGCCGAGGAGAATGATTACTTTCTTTATTGCAAGAGAGGGAGGGGGAAGCTATGGAGGATTGACCTTTTGCTTCATTCGGTATCCAGGGAGAAAGCAAGAGGGTAAATTGTTCCGTTCTCCAGTTAGGGCTTGCGTTCGCGAGGGTGGTGAGAAGAGAAGACTTGATTGACGAGGGAAGCTATATTTCAATGGTTACTGAGTTTGCTGCGGGAGACTTGGATAAAAATTATCATAGATGAAGTGGTGAGAAGACATGAGAATGAAATAAAGATGGTTGTGAAGCATGGTTATCTGAAAAACCAATCTGGATTTTTTGAATGTGGAATCACGAGGCGGATCGTAATATTCTATTCATTTTTGACATGTGAAAAGACACTGTTTGTAGCATATTTATATAAAATTAAGTTCTTTTGCCTTATCAACTTCTATTTTGGAACAGCTTGAGTTAGGTAAGCTCTGCTTGTGTTAGAAGCTTCTGAGATTTCAATCCATTTCATGAAAGGCAAATTAAGGATCAAGTTGTTGTGTCAGCATTTATATTATCTTTACACCTTATTGTTCACACCTGATTTTTAATCATCTTTTCTCTTTTAAAATTTATAAAATTAAAAAATCAACTTTTGAACCTTGGCCAAGTCTAGGGAACTGATTTTGACCAAAAAATGATTTTTCATATTTTCAATATTTTTCAACATTTTTATTTTGGTAAATTAATAGAAAATCCATAAAAATTCATAAAATTGAAAAATCAACTTTGAGGACCTTAGCCAAGCCTAGGGAATCAATTTTGACCAACAAATAATTTTTCATATTTTCAGTATTGTTTTATATTTTTAATTTCGAAAATTCATAAAAAAAAATCAAGAAAAAAAGAGAAAACTACAAAATTAACTTTGGAGGCCTTGGCCAAGCTTATGCAACCATTTTTGCACAAAAAATAATTTTTCTTTTTTTTTTGTATTTTTTATATATTTTTTAGAAATTGGAAAATTATTTAATAAATAATAGTATTTGATGCCACAAAAATACATAAAAATAGTCAATATTTTTTTAAAATTCCTTTTCAAGTTGACCATCGTAAATTTAAAAAAAATCCAATTCGGGGTCGTGTATTTCTTCATGAGCATAATCTCGAATTGGGAAAAAAATTCAATTTGAGTCAATTTATTTTTAATTTTCACTTTTAGAAGTTGTGACATTATTATGTAATATTTTAAATTTTCATCTTGGCCCAATTATACCTAGAATGACTCAATTTTGCAAAAGGGCTTTAATTAAATTTTGCATTATCTTCAGCGGTAGAAAATGAGTTTAAATTTGACATGAGGTAAATTTCGACTAAGCATAGGGGAGGTGTGTCGAAAATTATGAGGAGATTTGGACTTAAAGAAATATTTCTCCAGAGACTGAATTGCAGGGACTACAGTGCAAATACCTAACACTTGAGGGATTATTTTGCAATTAACAAAAAGAAAAGTTAGTGAAGAAATTAGAATAGAGAAGGGAAGATGGAGAAGAGGAGATGGAGAAGAGAAGATGGAGAAGAATAGATAGAGAAAATAAGATGAGAATAGAGAAGGAAAGATGTAGATGAAGAAGAATTAGTGAAGAAATTAGAATGTGAGATAGATATGGAGAAAGGAAGATGAATATGAAGAAGAGTTAGTGGAGAAATTATAATGTGAGATAGAGATGTAGAAGGGAATATGAAGATGAAGATGAAGATGAAGAAGAAGAAGAAGAGTTAGTGGAAAAATTAGAATGGGAGATAGATGAGTAGATTATAAAAGGAGGAAGAAGTGAGCCTGGGAGAGGAATTTTTTTGGAGAGAAAATTTTGGATATTTGAGAGGGTTTTGGAAGATTGAAGAAAAATTGGAGAGAAAGAAAATACCAAAAAGAGAGAAAAAATTTTGGAGATGATGAGAGTTTAAAGTTAGGAGTTATCATCATCAATTCCTTCATCAATCAACATAAATCAAGAGTTCATCCTCGTCAACGAACAAGAAAATTCGAGCTAAGTGTTTTTATTTATTCATTTATTTGTGGTTTTAGTCGCAAATTAGCACAAATTGTTTATATTCCTCCCTCCATTTCTCCATATTTTTATGACAGGCAAAGGACAACTCTCAGTCAACGGTAAATCCCATGGAGGTGTAAAATTGGCACTGACGAGCTCTTGAGTGCCCATTAAATTTTCAATTGATCCGTCGAGGGATTTCGGCCTGAATTGTCAAATCAATTCGTTGTATTTTATTTTAAAGGATTCAAACCCCAGAATGTGAAGGGCAGAACCCACTCACTAGAAGTCATTTAAATTCCTGCATCTTAAACCCTAAAAGAGAGGGTAAGCGAAGGCTGGGCCGTCCATTGAAGGTCTTTATTTACTGTAATTTAAATTCCTGCAATTTAATTCCTGCACCATTAAACCCCAAAAGGAAAAGCCAAGCCAATGTTAGGCCGCCTATTAGAGGTCTTTATATACTATAATTTAAATTCCCGCAATTTAATTCATGTACCATTAAACCCCAAAGGGAAGAGCCAAGCCAATGCTAGGCCGCCCATTGGAGGTTTTTACTTACTGTCATTTAAATTTCCTGCACCATTAAACCCTAAAGGGAAGAGCCAAGCCAGTGCTAGGCCACTCATTGGAGGTTCTTACTTACTGTCATTTAAATTCGTACAATTTAATTCATGCACCATTAAACGCCAAAGGGAAGAGCCAAGCCAATGCTAGGCCGCCCATTGGAGGTTTTTACTTACTGTCATTTAAATTCCTATAATTTAAATTCCTGCACCTTAAACCCCAAAAGAGAGGGCCAAGCCAAGGCTGAGCTATCCATTGGTAGTCTTTATTTATTGTCATTTACTTCATGTAATTTAATTTTTGAATAACTAGACCCCAAAATGAGTAGGTCGCAGCACTGCACAGAAGTCATTAATTCACTCTCTCTTTCGGCTTCAGAGAAATACTTAATATTTTGAAAATGCCAAAAAAATGTCACTCACGTACATTCCATTTAAAAAAAGTGAAAATACAAAAAGAGAACACCCCACTAGAGCCTTAAGAGTAAATTAAGCTTGAGTTGCCAAATTAAGATATCCATGAAATTAAGGTACCGAAAGGGTATTAGTTTTAATTAACTGATGTAACCAAGTTCTCGAACTCATAATCTCTAGTTCGTAGAAGTAACTTAGTTCTCCCGCTAATTTACTTAGGTTTCTAATCAACCTACCAAAAATGATTAGTGGCGACTCCAAATTTAAAACTATTTGTACAAAAAATCAAAGTTGTGATTCGGTAGGACTTGGGAAGGTTCGTATTAGGTTAATCCATCTAGTTAACCTAATAATCCGTTAACTCGGAAATTTTCCACCGATCGAAAAAATTTTCGGGTCGCGACACTTATGCATAAGGAGTGGTTTTATCTGCCAATTTCATTTAAAAAATTATTCTTTTCTATTGGCGTGGCTGTCAAAGTCATTTCAACATACGTGATCTATGTCCTAATGCTGTGGTCTGCGTCCTTTGTTCATTCATTCAATATTACCATACAGTGGCTTCCCTTCCCTTCTTGTGCTGGTGTTCGCGACAGTTGAGTAGAACTTTTCTCCACGCTCCCTTGCAAAAACTTAGTTTTTTAGTGAAGCCGATGATACACACCGCACGAAAAGGAGGACTTGATAAATGGCAGTAGACCATCATCTCCTTTTCTAATCAATTAAATAGAACTACTTCAACAAAATAACATCCACGTAGCCTAGAAACAAACGTAAAATGCAAAGGATAAAAACAGAGCACTCGTAGCTTCCTTTCTCCCTCTCTTGCAATGAACACAATATCCATACTCCTCTCTCTCCTTCGCCACAATATGCCTCTCGGCTATCATCGGAACCCCAAAACTCAGCACCAACACTGGATATAGCCTCGCAGCTTCATTCGCTTCAAAATCGTTGGCGATTTACCCAAGCCCAAAATTGGGACTAGTAGGAGTAGAAGACGAAGAAGAGTTCGAGATGCCAATCGGCAGTTTCTAGAGCCGAATCGGGAAAGGCGATGAAAGCAAAGAAGGAGGAGCAGGGGAGGGCAAAAGGGCTTGAGGATGGAAGCAGGCATAAAAGAGCGGTGGAGAAATGACCTTATCTTTCAAACACAAAGTGTGAAGAGGAGAGAGGAGAGCAGGCAATAAACCTCATTTAATGTTGTTTTTCCTTGGTCTTTAGGTAGCTTGCTAGTTTGCCAGAGGATAGAGAGAAAAAAAAAAAACTTCCGTTTCATTATGTTTAATTCCATGTCAGCGGACACGTGTTGAATTTTGAGTGGATCTTGCGTACCACGCAAGTCAATGACGTGGAGTTTGATGACCACTAAATATTTTCTCAAAAGATAGACATTCTTTGGTGGGCCCGTAATCCAATCAATGGCTCTGTCAACCGATTCCG
Source organism: Psidium guajava (assembly GCA_016432845.1). Classification (NCBI taxonomy): domain Eukaryota; kingdom Viridiplantae; phylum Streptophyta; class Magnoliopsida; order Myrtales; family Myrtaceae; genus Psidium; species Psidium guajava. Next base: position 11,564,923 of record CM028232.1, read on the forward strand.
TGCAATTTATACCTTTCCTTCCTTGATGCTGTCGGGTACTTTTTTGGTCATCTCGCTAGAAATTTACAACGCGTAAGGTAATGCTTCTATTTTTATGCATCTCTTCTGGATATATTTCTAAAATAAGTTTGGAATAAATATTCATTTGATAATGTAATTTTGTTTTTATATTTTTGAAATAAATTTGTAATCTAAGGATAGCTTTGGACCAAAAATAATAAGTAGAGATTTTCTACTTTCTATTTCTAAAACATAGATAAAAATTAGGAATCCTTCCCATCACTCACTCACTCACTCTCTCTCTCTCTCTCTCTCTCTCTCTCTCTCTCTCTATATATATATATATATATATATATATATATTCAAGCGATCTCCCCCTCTCGCTCCCTACAACCAACAATCACTTGCCTCACGCCGATTACTGGTCTTTGACAATTGACACCCATAAAAATTTTATGTTGTTGTTAAAAGAATTTATGTTCTGGGGATATAAATTTTGTGTCATTATCAAACACGTTTCTCTGCTAAAAAATTCATTTAAGAATATAAATTAAAAAAAGTCTATTTCCATCTAGAAATTATTGCTAGGAACAAAATGTTTGTCATTCTCGCCCTTAATGAGCTGAAAATCCTACAATTCCATCTCAATCATCTTCGTATGGGCTCCCCTTTCTTTTATCTTCTCCTGTAGGACTTTCGTTCAGATTGTAAGCTGCGCTCAATCTTTTATTGTCGTTATTGTTCATGAGAGTCATACTTATGGTGTTGGAATCTGCTGCTACTTTGCCATCCTTCTCCTACGATATTCTTCCAACCCCATAGAATCTTCATTCCATTCATTATTTTCCTTTGATCAATTATCGATTCGAGATGCGATTCCAAGAGCGTTAAGAGATATGTTGAATTGAACATTTTAAGATGAGGTTTGGGAGAGGAAGAGAGATGTGAAAAAGGAACTAACTGTGCTGAGTTCTAACCCAGGTTTATGGATACAAATTGTTGGAGTTGGTAAATATTTTAGGGATTCTTGTTTCTCACACCGAATATGTCCACGTGAGCTTAGGAAAATCAAAGTAAGAGCACCCTCCAAACAACATTGGGTTTAGACTTGTGCTTAAATAGACCCGTTTTTTGTTGGATCAAAAGGCTTTTGAAAAGGCTTTTATGCCCATTTTTTTTAAAATCATATATATTGTACTCGTATGAAAAATCATTATAACGAGTAGAAAAAATATAGTGGAATCCCTTTGTAAGACGTAGCCCTATTATGGGGTGAACCTAGGTAATCACGTGTGTTATCAATTTTCTATCTTCTATACAATTGCAATTGCATTGATATTCGGTTTAGGATAAATCTTATCACTAATGTGATCAATCCAATCAATTAATAATGAAAAGCACAAATAAAAATGATTCAACGGCCACCGAACAACAGCTTGCAAGTTAGCCTAATAAAGAAAACATAAAATAAAGGTAACCCTTTTATTTATTTATTTCACAAGAAAAGGGGCAAACCAGAGTTTTGCACTACCACTCCTTTAATCAAATTTGATCTTATTTGATCTGTTATTGGTAAAGGAAGTAAAACTCTTGAAGGCCTATCTAGTACTAGAGTCATTTATATTTCAGAATTGAAGGATTCAATTTTCTAACCAATCTGCAAATGAGTTTGCTTCCTTGAAAATATGTACAATTTTCACATGTTGAAAATATCATAACACTTTCCCAATCTGAGAACAAAAAAAATATCACTGAAATTGAGAGAGAGAGAGAGAGAGAGAGAGAGAGAGAGAGAGAGAGAGAGAGAGAGAGAGAGAGATTCAGAACAAGGGAAATAGTCCCCTACGAGTCCCACTTCACAATAGGCTTGGGAATGCACAAAGAAATGGTCATTGAGACCCCAAAAAACTTGCTCTTTCGGATAATAAAATTGGGGAAAACTATCTAACATGTCCTGAACGTATTGTGTGAATGTCAATTCAGTCCTAAATTTTTCAATGTTTTCAGTTTAGTCATAATCTTTGCATGAAATTTCAACATAATCTTTCTGACCAAATTTCGTCAGAAAATGCTAACGTGGGTGTGTACCATGTAGAAAGGTCAACAATGATTGGATCGACATGTTAGTGATTTCTAGCAAAAATTGACCAAAATGACTACAATGAAATTTTGCGTGAAGGCTTCGGATTAAATTGAAATCATTGTAAGATTTATGACTGAAATTAACAAAATTGAAAGGTTCAGGGCTCAATCAACATTTATACAATAGTTATAGGATAAATTGGCAAAACGTTTGGCACCAATGTAATCAACGTATATATCTTTTGGCACCGATACCGTTCTTCTCCCGCAATCCCTGTATATTAGCTATAGGATTAATTAGGTAATTTTTCCTAAAGAAATAGATGGACCATGTTGACACCTAATTTTTTGGTCATTTTTATTTTCAAAAATAATTAAAAAATAAAAACAATTCATGAAAAATAAAAAATAAAATTTGAAGATCTTGACCAAGGATAAGGAAACAATTTTGAGTAATATATATATATATATATATATATATCTTTGGAATTTCTTTTCATTTAGAAATAGCGGAAAATTAGGGAAAAAAACCAAATGAGGTTGGGAAAATATAAAAACATTATTTTAATTTCAATTGCACTGAACATACGATTTGGGTCCTTGAGTTTCAAAATTCTTACATTTTAGTCCCTAGTTGAACCAAGATCCTAAATTGGGCCTTTCTAGTTTTTCCTTCACTTTGAGTCAATTATGACATTTTATCTAGATACCTTTAATTATTTTCTAGTCAAATTAATTTCATGAATTTTGAGCACATTTGAAAATTGAACTTAATTGAAGTTGCAATTTAGTCTCATTTTGAACTTTTATTAAATTGTTCATTATCAATTGAAATTAGGACCATTACCTAAGCATATTTGGCCATGGGTAACTCACCAACAAGGTTGGATTTACAAAATTTGAGCATTAAGGTCTCAATTAGCCAATATGCACTCAAAATGGGACCAAAATGTGAGGTTTCTTGCAAAATTCAAGGCCAATTGAGCGAGTTCAGGCCATGATAGAGTCCTAAACACACCCCGGAACAAAATCGTGCCTTCGTCTCCGCAAGAAACAGCCAAAATGGGACCGAACCGGTCCAATTTTGGCCTGCCAATTCAATTAAATTGGACCGAACCAGTTTGATTGAACTAGACTCGGTAGAAAGCACAAATGGGAGCAGAAGCAGAAGTGGAAGTCATCGCTACCCCTTTCACACGACAGCAAGCCCAAGAGCCGAAAATGAGAAGAAAAGTCCAGTCAAATCTAGGAAGGGACACTCCTTCCTCCCTTGAAACTACTCCAGGATTCCCTTTGTTCCTTGGTGATCCTCTAAGCACAAAAAAGACAAAAAAAAACACAGCTGTTTCTACCAGGGAAAGTGTGAGACCAAAACTAAAGGTCTGGAACTTTTTTTCTTATAGCTGAAGGGGACAGAGAGATCCCCTTTGATCCCAAGGTGCTCCAGCCTCCAAAAGGTAGAGGGTGAGAGGCTGAACGAAGGAGTTTTTGGTAAGAAACCGAGAGGCCAAGAGAGAGTTGGAGTGTGACGCCTCAGCCCATGCATTACACATGTAATAGAATTTTTCAATTCACAGTCATCAACCTCGACACATCAACACATGGTTACTAAATACATATGCATCATTTATTTATACCACTAGTTTGCGAAATATACATAATATGATTTTTATATTACAGCATAGATAACAACATCATACAACAGACACAACCTCTCCCATTAAGGGCTCATTGGAAACATAACCTGGAGGACGGTCGAAGTATCAATGCAGTCCCACCCAAATATCCACGGAAACGGTATACCAAGCTATATATCGATGAGGAACCCACTCAACAAGTCTCATGTCAATCCACACGGTAGTAGTAGATTTAACAAATATAAAACCTAGATTGGGCACGGCTACATCTTTATTTGCATACTCTATACAACTTGGGGCCCCAAATAGTGGTGGCAACGGTAGTAAGGCATCTTACGTATCTGTAAAATAAAGGAATGGGCCAAAACCTAACAAATAAAACCTATAAGTATAAGGCAGGTAATCCACTTACTGCTCATCTTGACATTCACAATCACCAGTATTCAAAGTACTACATGAGTACATAAGCATACGCATGATTTTCTTTAATATTGACATGTTATAATATCGCGCATATGAAGCAGGCTAACGACATCTTATATCACAATGCGCCAATATCAACTAGTGCTTTATTAATGCAATTAAATGTATATACGTGGGCATGCATCATATTTATTACTTCATCCTTCATCTCTAAACTTTTGGGACCTCCCAACTCACGGGACATCGCAATTCCACTGTATCCAGCAATATCCGCCCACAGGGCATCCCCACACACAAGGCATCTCCACTCTGTGGAATCCCAAAACAATCCTCGAGGCATATCAACACACAATGCATCGCCACACCGCGGTATCGTAGCCACCATCAAGTGGATGACGGACAAATTTTTTACATGCAAAGATGATGCCCACAAATTATTTATTACAACATTATCATTACTATTACTATTTTTTAATATTAATGTTATATTATTTTAGCTCCAGATCGATGACACCCAAAAGCAGAATCCATAACACTTATAACAATCAGCAAGTCCAAGATATGAGTAACTTCAAATTTTATAAAATAATTCTATTATATTACTACATTATTTAAAAAAAATCCATGGTTGGTCAACCTATTTTACTTTCTAATGAATGGTCAGTAACTTCCACACCTCGATTAGTAGCATCCATAATCAACAACAAAACTAGTTTCACCCCCTTTTTTTTTCACTCTTTTCATCCAACATATTACCAGATTTTTAGAGAAAATCAAACACCCATCTTGTTTACAAAGAGACACACAAAAAATACAAACCCTCAGTACACTAGCTTCATCAACGAGCCTAAATCTCTTTCATGTTCCCCATCAAATGCAACTAAATTAGCAGACCACAAACAACTAAGTCAAAAAATACTAAGTAAATCATTCTAACTTAGTGCTGAGAATTTTCACTTACCTCGAAAATATTTGAGCTCAATTCGAACGTTTATTTCCCTTCAAAATGACAAAGCGAAGGTCAACAAATATTTTAATTTGAAAACGACAGAAGCATTGGTAGAAAATACTTGATGAGGTAGACCATGACCTCATTCTACCAAGCTGCAATCGGCTAGCAAAAGAATGAGGGCTTCACTAGCTAGAAATGGAGAAATCCTTTTGGGTATTAAATGCTCCACATGATGCAAGTTGTGAATTCATTTGTTATGGTGAGCATCCATGTCATCTAAGACGTGTGGCAGAACTTTAAAGAAGATAATAGGTTCAATCGTAAGGTTCAAAGAGTAGATATTAAAAAAATTGGTCAAAACATCAAATAAATCTGTGCATAAACAAGAATTTGGTGTTCGTTTCAAACAAAGCTATGTTAATATTTTAAAGTCATTAAAAATTCTCGTAAATCCTACAGATCACATTGTTCACGCGATTTGAATCGGGAATATCTTTCACCGAACTTCGCAATTCGGTTTTTATTAAGAAGGATTCTGCGGTTCTATTCTGATGGAAAGTCAGGGAGAACAGGGGGATGGGTGTGTGCGACTAACGAAAGCGATGGAAATGGTGAAGATTTACTACCTATGCTACTCCTAATTAGCTGATAATGGAAATAGATTGCTTGGAATAGAAAGTACAAGGAAAGGAAAGTAAAGGAATGTTAACACGCTACACTACGAACAGCAAAGTAGGCTGAAGCTTCAAAGAAACATAATGTCTTTCTTTAATGATTGTGGAGAGATCCTTCCTTTCGAGTACTTATCTTTTTTGCATTTCTAACCGCTCAAGCAGTTATTCTTTGATTTCAAACATTTTGAATTTTGGTGCTCTACTTCATCTCTAATCCATGATCTTCACAACTGACTCATGTAAATCGGGGCCCATGTCTCCTATGATTTGTAATTGTACCATCAATCATCTCTTTTAAATGATATTTCTAGGTTTTGGAAAACCTGTTCGCGCCCAAAAGTCTTGTTCTGTACTTCTGAATTTCGGGATGTAATAATTTCCATATTGTGTATCTATGACATGCCGAATCCAAGCACACTATATCTTTCATTCGGCATACTTTCTTTCAAACTTCCTGAATGGCATACATATCTCGAATGGCGCACATATCCCAAATGGAGAAATACTATATTTTCTCCTTACCATCATTCGGAATCTTCCAATGATTCCTTTTTCTATGTATCATTTCTAAGATACCGAATCAAACTACAATGTTTCGGTATCAATGAGTATTAACATATGCCCCCTTTTAAAAGAATTAAAAATGTTTAATTTTTTTAAATTTCAATACTTACAGAGCACCTTCCCTTCCCAAGCGGTATCTTTTTCTGTCCATTTTAAGGATCTCTTCTCTTGTGAAACGGTACTTTTTGAATTGTTCACAAGATTCATTCTCTCAACCTCTTTTTGTATTAAACGACGCCTCTCGTGTCGTTTCCAAACTTACCTTTTCGACTCTTTCCTCATCAGCTATAAAGTCATTTGTCCCAAACAATCAAATTTTTGTCCTCTTCTCCTTACCTTTGCCTTCGCGCTTTCGTCTGGTTTTCTTCTTCCTCAAAAAGTTCTCTCCAAACCCTAGCATTAATCTTTGCTCCTTCCAACAATGGAGTCCCAAGTTTCCTCTTTTTCTTCTACAGAAGCCCTTGAATGCTTCTTCGAGTTTGTGGAGTCGGCCGATTTGGACAATCGCCACTACTTCTCCCTTCTGAACAATGACGGTACTGACTCTTTCATTTTGAGTCCTGCTATTTATAATCATTTTCTGGTTCTAAAGATTTATTCTGAAACTTTTCCTCACCATGAAACCGAGATCCTTCCCATTCATCACACACCGGTTCAGTCTCACCACTGGACATCTCAACCCTCTCGACTTAGGACTTTTTTTCCATTTGACCAATCTTTTTAGCAGTGATATTCCCGCCTTCGCGCTTCTAAGGCTCAACTCTGGGATGAGCTTCAAATCCATGATGGTCTTCGCCTTTCCTGCTTCGATTACCGTCTGAATTTTGAACTGATTGGTGCTCTTTCTAGTTTTTGGTTTTCTTTGACTAATTGTTTCTTTTTCCCTTTCACTCCCATGTTTGTCACTCTTTTGGACTTGGTCTGCATCACTGGTCTTAGTTCTTTGGGAGCGGATGTTGCCACCGTTTCGGTAAACACCAGTCCCAGTTTTCGTCAACTTTCAGATTCTGATTTGTCCTATGGGACCTTTTTGAATAAATACTTTAAGAAAGATGGTGAAGTCACCGATGAGGAATATATCGCCTTCCTACTATATTGGTTGTGCAAATTCCTCTTCTGTCACCCTGTTATTAGGGTCTCTAAGGACTTTTTGTACATAGCCAGTACTCTTACTGTATGGACCAAGCTTGTTCTCGGTAAGATTGTTCTTGCCCTCCTGTATAGGGGATTAGCCCATGCTGCCTCTGTCACTTCTGTTGGTGTCTTACGGATTTTTGGTGGCCCTCTTTGGATTTTGCAAGTCTGGGTTGCTTTTTATTTTCCTTCTTGGTTTTTTTATTCCCAATTCGATTAGCCCTCTTCTATTTCTATACCAGACACTTTCCCCTGTCAAGCCCTGAGTCAGGAACTTAACTCTCTTAGTACTGAATTTTCTTATTATTTTCGGTATTTCGTTACACAACTCTACTCCTTGAACGTAGATACTTTTAATTTTCTCCTTTTCTTGCTCCCGAATTCCGTTGGCATCTCCTTGGTTTTTCCAATAATCGTAGTGAGTACTGGCAGGTCATGCTGGCTTCCATTAACCTCCCTCTCAAAGTCTCATTCAAAGGCATGCTCATTTCTGACTTTAAAGTTTACTCTTCCCAATATTGCGCTCGGCAATTTGGGCTCACACAAGAGCTTCCTGTTCCAGCACTTTATACTTTTTCCTTTCCCTCTCTGCCTGAAAAAGTTACTTGTAAAGTTTCAGACATTTTAGCCTTCACCGAACTAAATATTGTTATTTGGATGATATACCGAAGGCTTTCCGTGTCGGCATATGAGCCAAATCCTGCCTATTCTACTCCTGAATTCTTGTTCTGGTGGAAAGATTACCATTCTCGTGTTTTTTTCGAGAGTCAAAAATTGGAATCATTTCTGGACCAAGAACTACAAATGGTAAATCCGGCTTCCAAGGCAGATGCAATACCAAAACCGCTCCCAGCATCTTCGGGAGAATCTAAGAAAGGTTAAGTGAACTCCTCCCTTTTTTTTGTATGGGTTATAGGCTTACCTTTCATTCTATATTAATATGTGTACTTGCAGACAGCAAAAGAAAACGAACGGTTTCGCCGAAGTCCCCAGTTCTCAAGAAATAGCAACTTCATCGAGGAACAGGTATCCGTATTTCAGAGCCGACTTCTTTGACAGCCTCATCTCAGAATTCGCTTCCCGATGCGCCACTTCGATCATTAAAGAAGCCAAAATCAAGCAAAGGTAAGTGATCATATCTTCTCTTATACTTATACTGTGGCTGTTAAATTTATCATCCCTGATTTTAATCTTTTAACTGTCACGTCCTTCCAAGAAAACGCCTGCTTCTTCTCCTTCCGAGCCTACTATTGAGATTCCAGTCCTTACGGCTACAACCCCTGCTCATCCTCCTTTGATCGAGCTCGATCCTGTGGCACCTAAAGTCATTCACCCCAATTCCCTATCGATGGCAATATCAACACCCGAGAGATTTGCCATTACATTTCCTGGATATAACCCTGAAGAGTCTACTCCTCTTGAGGAACCTACTCTGCCTGAGGAATTGCTTCCAATCGGTATGTTCCAAGCTTGGTAATTAACCAATTCACTTTCTTGCCGAATTATTTCGGCACACATTACTTGTTTAAATTTTGACTATAGTGGTCTCTCTCCCTTTTCGTCTATTTGAAGCTGATTGATACTCATCAAGTCACCAGTTTAACCTCTACTTTTGAACATGTCTCTGCTCGCACTTTTGGTATATGGATTTTTCAACTTACTATTCTTACTACAATTTAATTGGTGGCTCACTAGTTTTCTTGAATTGCAGGACTTCGCCCATCGAAAGCTCCAATCTTTCCTATTGAGATTGTAATCCCCACAAGCATTCCTCCTTCTTTAATGCAGCCTATATCATCCCCCAGAGAATCTCACATACCGTCATCTTCAACAGTCGTTACTCCATCGGCAAAGAAGATTCCCTTATTGTCTGAACAAGAGAATGAGGCTTTCAAAAAAATTCAACAACTTAAATCAGGAGAAACCACTCCAGCTTAATTGAAGGATCTTTTGTCAGCATCCTCTTCAGTCCCTTCTTAGGTTGCCAAAGCTAAATGGTAAGAATTTTTAGATCTTTTGGAACCTGGCTATGGGAAGTTGATTGTAGATTTCAAGAGAAAACATCGGGCTAAAGTTCTTTCCCAAGAGATCTTCTTGGGAAATCCCTCCTGTATGTGTTCGACCGAGCTTCAAAATATCTGCAACGATTTTCAACTTGGTTTCGCCGAGGCAGTAGACACTGTGATGGTCAATATGCACACTTTACCCTACTTTTTTTTCCATGGAACAACCACAATTAGTTGCTGAAGATGAATTGCGGGAACAGCTAGATGATACACTTCTATCCTTCGACACCTACACTGCCGTGGAACAAGAAATTGAAGATCTCAAAAAGAAGAAATCAGATCTCGAAGCAGCACTCAAAGTAGTTGATAACGAGCTTCTTCTTCGGAAGGCTAAACAGGAAGATCTCTGTGTTTCTTGCCTTCGAGACTTCAACAAATAGACACAACTGGCAAAAGAATACGACTCTAGCAAACATAAGAATCTAGTTACAGAGCAGCGGAGGAAGGAGATGGTGGAGCAGAACTTTAATCTTGAATTTCAACTTCATAATTTTATAGAGAAAGCCAAGCAACTGTTAACCAAGGCTAAATGGCAATCTTAATATTCATGTTTCAGCATTTCCAATCTCATTCCTCTGATATTCTCGAAAGCAATTTCTGATGTACTTAACTCTATTTGCCATAACTATTTCATCGCGCAAATGTCGAGCGAATAACAAAAAGAGTCACAACTCTTTCTCGAAAGGTCTAAGTTATCCCTTGACAATCCGAATTCGGGAAGACCACAACATAAAGAGTTAACATCTTCTCCCGAAAACTCTCAATTTTTCCATGTAGCAATGGAATTGGGGAGATTATCCCACACAAAACTGGTTTCTTCCCGAAAAATTGTTTGGCTTGAACATCCTTGCAGCATTTCGGATCGGGAATGCGACAATGTGATGAATTAGAACGCTATCCTGAAATTATTTTAACTTATATTCCTCTGTAACTAAGATTCGGGAAAACGTTTCAACATCAACAAGTAGAATCCCCTGAAAACATTCTAACTACCAATCTTACTGACTTAATTTCTGTAGAATGGCCTCACGTATACTTGATACTGAACTGAAACCTCTTCCCAAAGCATCTTCAGCTTAAGTCTTGGATAACTTGAATTCGGGAAATTTACCTTGTTAATAACTAAATACTTTCCACACGATCTCACGTTCCGTTGTTATCTTAGCTCGTCCTTAAAGACATTCCCCACGTTCTGATAACTGTTTCATTGTCTTATCTACATATATATCACCTGATCATCCTTTTTTTCAAAATACTTTAACCTGCTCATTGGCTTCAATCTTTATTCCACCATGTCTTCTAACGGTTGCCATTCTAGCTACATAGGTAATATTCAACAGCGATCCTTCATTTGTTTCTTCTATGCTCCGTCTATGATTCATGTTCGTAAATCCCAACGATCACGGTTTGATCTTTTGAGGTCCATCTTTTATCAGCCATTCCCCTACTGATGATTGCGTTGTCTGGAAACGCTTTCATGAACTCCTTTCTCACGGTTATAGTGGCATATTCAGGATTCCTGAATTAGAAGAAAAAGTGAATAATCTGTCAAATATGTTTCGGGCCAAACTTTTCTTATCTACCGACCCGTATTTCCTTGATTTGACATGGGAATTATTCTCTCTTTTTCCTTCCAGCTTGCACACTTCTCGTTAGACCATTGAGAAAATCCATAACCTCGATCCCATTGTTTAGGAATCTAGCATCATTGGAATCCGCATCTTTGACGAATTAATGCAGTTATCCAACTTGAGAAATGAGCATCATAGTGCTAGCCGAATCAGTTCTCAACTCCACTCGGATGTAGATACTGCTGCCAACATCCGTGATTTCTTTTCAGAGCTCATCCTTGAACATGGAGATTTTCCAATGTTGAGAGATACATTGACACAGGCTGAGCGTTTGGCTAATTACACGTTTGACTTGTACGAGGACATGATCCATGAAATGAACGATCTTGTCGAAATAATCCAGACTAAAACGCATCGTTTGGCTGATTTGGAAGTACAACTCGCTATACTTCAACATGATCTGTGTTACCATGCCCATCTCCTAGCTGACTTTCTTTAGAAACGGACTTGAAAGTCCTAGTGGCTAAGATTGGAGCGTATTTCTGTTTCATGTAATTGCACTCATGTTATTGTCATTTACTTTCTGTAATTTAATTTTTGAATCACTAGACCCCAAGATGAGTAGGTTGCAGCACTGCACAGAAATCGTTAACTCACTCTCTCTTTTAGCTTCAGGGAAAAATTTAATATTTTGAAAATGCAAAAAAAAAATGTCACTCACGTACATTCCATTTAAAAAAATGAAAATACAAAAAGAGAATACCCCACTAGAGCCTTAGGAGTAAGTCAAACCTGAGTTGTCAAATTAGGATATCCATGAAATTAAGATACCGAAAGGGCATTAGTTTTAATTAACTGATATAACCAAGTCCCCAAACTCATAATCTCTGGTTCGTATAAGTAATTTAGTCATCCTGCTAATTTACTTATGTTTCTAATCAACCTACCAAAAATGATTAGTGCCGACTCCAAATTTTAAAACCATTTGAACAAAAAATCAAAGTTACGATTCGGTAGGACTTGGGAGGGTCCGCGTTAGGTTATTCCATCTAGTTAACCTAATAATCCGTTCACCCGATCAAAAAATATTTTTCGGGTCACGACACACTATCGACTCCACTGGGGATGGAATTTTTAAATTTTCGAAAAAAAGACACCAATTGAAATATTTGAATTTTTATTCGAAATTTTAAAAGCCTTAGTGGACTTAGGCCAATGAAAATTTCATGGATATCTCGCTTTTGGCGATCTTGTTTGGAACTCATCTTTAGGTGTTTAATGGTTTTGCAGGATGGGAGTTATAAGGGGTGGAGTGTTTGACTAGTGCATTTGTTTTGCAGGCTCGGTGTTGGGATTATTTATTTAATTTCGCACATTTCTAGAAGCGATGTTGTGATATCAATTGTTGTGCATGTCTTGCATATTCTGAGGATCATGACACCTGCACACACAAGCGTCAAAACCCAAGTCGTAAAATTCTTCCTAGAAAACCATAGATAGGGATCGAATATGCAAAGCTCTTGCGTTGATTGCGCTTGGGTTGACCATATTTTATCCCGTTCATTATCTGAATTGACAGTTCTTCCCACTTGATATTTGATTGCGCTTGTGGGTAAAGTTGTCGGCTTAAATAGTGGGAGCCTTTTTAGGTCCATACCCTGTCTCCTTTTTATTTTCTAGAGTCCATTCCTCACTCAAGTCATACGCATGTCTATGTGATTTGCATTTTTTTCCAAAGTGAAAGTAAGTTTTCTAACCTTATCTTGTATTTATTTTCGGTTGGTCCATGCTAGGTGTCAGTCAGATTTTGAACTTAACATTACGACCATATTTTCAGAAGAAAACAAAAATCTAATTTAAACCCCATTTCTAAAATTTTTGAAAAAAATGAATGTGGAAAATCCCTTCAAGGGAATTTTGTTGACCAATGAAGAACTTTGTCCCATCTTTCCTATCTCAACAAAAATGAGATTTTTCTGACAAATTTACCACTACAAAATCATTACGATAAAAGAGGAAAATTCATTCAAAATTTTTTTTGGTAAACATCAAGAGATTTTGTCACATTTTTTTAAGTTATAAAAATCTGCAGGAAAATTCTGTATCAGAAATTAATCCATGTTCTTCCTAAGGAAATTTTTTCTGATTTCTCCATAAAATAGAAAAATCAAATTGGACTAATATAGGAGTCATGGACCGACCTTCTTTGTGTCGCATACTAATTATATCATTTTCTTTTGTAAGGAGATCCTAGGTACCCCAGACGGGTGTAAAAATTAGGTTAAATAATATATCAAGAATCATCTTCTGAAATACCAAAGGACGAAAAATACCGAGGCTTCAACCGTTAATTCATGGGGCAAACAAACAAGTCCATCTTTGACAAACAGAATTGTGTCAACCTACAAACTTGTATGAGCTATGTATTCTGATATGATGGTGGATTTATACGGATTAAACACGGGGGAATATTTAATGTATTGCAGAGGATCTCGCGTCTTTTGAAAGACAATATGGATTATATAATCAGAACCTACGAAACAAGTACCTTAACCTGATTAAATCAACCAAAGGCCGATCTTAAAATTTTCTCGGATCCGAAACACATGGAGGTCTTTGGAGGACCGATGTTTTATTAATCACCATGGTCCACAAGCGTTTCTCCCAACGTTATAGGTGATCAACACCAATAAGTAGACGCCGAAAGAGACTAAGCACAATTGAAGTGGGGCACGCAATAGGTGGCTAAGAGCATTTATCGGCGCTCTAATCGAGTGGTCATATTGCAATAATTCACGTGAATAGTTTGTGGGGCTCAAGGTGGCCAGTGGGGTCCACTGTCGAAAGTTGTCTAATATTACCATATGGAGTGGCCAATATCAAGAAAAATGTCAAGCCTCAACATTTTCGGTGTCTTGAATTGTTCTATCATGCTATACGGGAGAAGAAATAATAGCAAGAGTAAAACACAAACATGTGAAGCTTTCTCTTCATTCCATTCATCAGCAAATTCTACAACAATCACTGGGAAGGAAAAGTATTACAAAAGAGTTCCACTGACTCTCCATGAAATTAATGCTCTTCCTACGCTGAGAGACCTGGGATTCGAGATCTGCAAACTTGAAGAATAAACGAGTACACATCTCCTTGTACCTGGTTGCATTAATCTTATGGCGTTCAACGGCGTGTTTCAGATTGTCGATTAGGACTCTCTCGAAAGCTATGTTCGCCGTTAAATCATCAAGCTTCTCCTCCAGCCACTCACATCGGAACTTAATCACGATGTCGCTCGGGTTATGCTCAAAGTAATTCTGGTTCAAAGCTAGGCACTTCACCAGTTTCTCCCACTCATGAATCAACAGTGAGACCCGTTCATCAGCAAACTTGACAACCTTCTTGTATCGAACAACCGCACGCTCTGCAAACTTCAGGCACTCAGATCGATCCTGATAGCGAGCCTTTACGACGCGGGCTAAGGTGACCGTCTCTTGAGTGCTCTGACAAGCCTCTAGAAAATTCATGAAGACGTGTGGGAACTGTTGACACTTGATTTTTTATCACATTTTCTCTTTAAAATTAATAGAAAATCCATAAAAATTCATAAAATTAAAAAATCAACTTTGGGGACCTTGGCCAAGCCTAGGGAATCAATTTTGACCAAAAAAGTATTTTCCATATTTTTAGTATTTTTCAATATTTTTATTTTCGAAAATTAATAGAAAATCCATAAAAATTCATAAAATTAAAAAATCAACTTTGGAAGCTTTGGCCAAGCTTAGACAACCATTTTGAGCAAAATATAATTTTTTGTATTTTTTTGTATTTTTTAAATATATTTTTTAGAAATTAGCAAAATATTTCATAAATAATAGCATTTGAGGCCACAAAAATACATAAAAATAGTCAATATTTTTATTTTAAATCCCTTTTCATGTTGGCCATCATAAATTTAAAAAATCCAATTTGGGGTCGTGTATTCCTTCATGAGCATAATCTCGAATCAGGCCTAAAAAATTTTAATTTGAGTCAATTTATTTTCATTTTTCACTTTTAGAAGTTGTGACATTATTGTCTAATATTCTAAATTTTCATCTTGGC
Organism: Psidium guajava; assembly: GCA_016432845.1. Taxonomy (NCBI): domain Eukaryota; kingdom Viridiplantae; phylum Streptophyta; class Magnoliopsida; order Myrtales; family Myrtaceae; genus Psidium; species Psidium guajava. The sequence continues at coordinate 11,580,124 of CM028232.1, forward strand.
CCAATTATACTCAGAATAACTCAATTTTGTCAAAGGGCTTTAATTAAATTTTGCGGCAAGAAATGAGTTTAAATTTGATATGCGATGAATTTCGACTAAGCATAGGAGAGGTGTGTTGAAAATTTTGAGGATATTTGGACTTAAAGAAATATTTTTTTCAGAGACTAAATTGCAAATACTCAAAATCTCAAGGACTAGAGTGTAAATACCTAACACTCAAGGGATTATTTTGCAAATAACAAAAAAAGGAGTTAGTGGAGAAATTAGAATAGAGAAGGGAAGATGAAGAAGATGAGATGGAGAAGAGAAGATGGAGAAGAGGAGATGGAGAAGAATGGATGGAGAAAATAAAATAAGAGAAGAGAAGATGGAGAAGAGGAGATAGAGAAGAGAAGATGGAGAAGAATGGATGGAGAAAATAAGATAAGAGAAGGGAAGATGAAGATGAAGAAGAGTTAGTGGAGAAATTAGAATGGGAGATATATATGGAGAAGGGAAGATGGAGATGGAGAAGAATAGGTGGAGAAATTAGAATGTGAGACAGAGATGAAGAAGGGAAGATGAAGATGAAGAAGAGTTAGTGAAAAAATTAGAATGGGAGATAGAGTTAATGGAGAAATTAGAATGGGAGGTAAATGAGTGGGCTATAAAAGGAGGAGGAAGAGAGCTTGAAAGGGAGGAATTTTTTTGGAGAGAAAATTTTGGATGTTTGAGAGGGTTTTGGGAGATTGAAGAAAAATTTGAGAGGAAAAAAAATACCAAAAAGAAAGAGAGAATTTTGAAGATGATGGGAGTTTAAAGCTAGCGGGTTATCATCATCAATTTCTTCATCGATCAACATAAATCAAGAATTCATCCCAGATTTGAAGCTAAGTATCCCTCTACTCTCTTTGATTTTTTAGTATAAACTAGCCCAAATTTTCTACTCTTCTCCCATTTCCTCATATTTGATTTCAGGCAGGAACCAATTATATCCATCAAGCACTTCTCATAATGCCATTGAAGCTAAGTGCCTCTTTCATTGTTCTAATTTTTAATGTGAATTAAATCATATTTGCTCCATTACTCCATTTCTTCATATTTTTATGTCAAGCAAAGGACAACTCCAAGTCAACGGTAAATCCCATGGAGGTGTAAAATTGGCGCTGACGAGCTCTTGAGTGCCTAGTAAATTTTCAATTGATCCATCGATGGATTTCGACCTAAATTGTCAAATCAATTCGTCTTATTTTAAAGAATTTAAACCCCAGAATGTGAAGGGCAGAGCCCGCTTACTAGAGGTCATTTTAAATTTCTGCAATTTAAATTCCTGCACCTTAAACCCCAAAGGAGAGGGCTAAGCCAAGGCTGAGCTATCCATTGGTGGTCTTTATTTATTGTCATTTACTTCCTGTAATTTAATTTTTGAATTACTAAACCCCAAAATGAGTAGCTCGCAGCACTGCACATAAGTCGTTAACTCACTCCCTCTTTCGGCTTCAGGGAAACACTTAATATTTTGAAAATGTCAAAAAAAATGTCACTCACGTATATTTCATTTAAAAAAGTGAAAATACAAAAAGAGAACACTCCACTAGAGCCTTAAGAATAAACCAAGCTTGAGTTGCCAAATTAGGATATCCATAAAATTAAGGTACCGAAAGGGCATTAGTTTTAATTAACTAGTGTAACCAAGTCCCCGAACTCATAATCTCTGGTTCGTAGAAGTAATTTAGTTCTCCCGCTAATTTACTTAGGTTTCTAATCAACCTACCAAAAATGATTAGTGGCGACTCCACATTTTAAAACCATTTGAACAAAAAACCAAAGTCGCGATTTGGTAGAGCTTGGGAGAGCTCGAACTAGGATAGTTAATTTAATCAATCAATCTAGTAATCCATTAACCTAAAAAAATGAATTTTAGGTCACGACAGCTTGGCGACTCCGCTGGGGACTTGTTCTTAATTTTTGAAAAAATTTAAGAACTTAGAGGACTTAGGCCAGGAAAATTTCATGAAAATTCATTTAATTTGGCATTGGTTGGATTTTAATCTTTAGGTGTTAAATGGTTTTGCAGGATGGGAGTTATAATGGGTGGAGTGTTTGGTTAACCATTTGTTTTGCAGGTTTGGTGTGAGGGAATATAAATTTAATTTTCGCACATTTTTGAAGCGGTGTTTGTATATTAATTGTTGTGCATGATTAATTGTCTTAGCACTACATCACACGCGTCCTGTTGCCGGACCTGGGCCACTAGTTTTAGGATGGTATTGTGATTTGGTTTTAGCGTTCGGCGTGAGATCACGTCGAAAGTTAGCCCATATTCAATCCCGAACCTCTTTTCAAAAATGAGTTTAAAAGTTAGGCTTTAGGCTTGGTAAGATTACCAAAGCAGTGGTTTTAATTTTTAGCTCGAGCAACCGAAGTAGGGAGACCCGGCTAATCCCGATTACATCGTGGGATCACGGCTAATCTTGATTATGTGCGCCAGATTGTCGCATTGCCGTAAGTCTTTCGCTTCAATTTGTCAGCCTTTAGAGTAGATAGGCTAAGATTTAAACTCACGATTCATGTGCATGTCTATGTGACTTACATGGTATTTTTCAAGGTGAAGTAAGTTTTCTAACCTTATCTTGTATTTATTTTTCGGTCGGTCCATGTTAGGATTCAGTCAAATTTTGAATTTAATATCATGGTCATTTTTTAAAAGAAAATAAAAACTAAATTGGTATCACATTTTTGAAAATAATGAATGCGGAAAAATCCCTTAAGTGAATTTTGTTGATCAATGAAAGATTTTGTCACATTTTGTTTCTTAATACTTCAATGGACCCAAGATTTTCTCAACAAATTTACCACTAAAAGTTCCTTTTGATAAAAGAAAAAACCCTTCGGGAAATTTGCTAAATTTCAAAGAGATTTTATCACATTTTTCAAGTTGTAAAAACTTGCAAGAAAATTCTTTTTGAGAAATTCAACCATGTTTTTCTAAGAAAATTTTCTCTAATTTTGCAAAAGTAAAATCGGACAAATGTAGGAATCATGGGCCGACCCCTCTTGAATCACATACTCATTATATCCTTTGCTTTTGCAGGGAATCCTAGGAACCTCAGGTGGGAGTAAAAATGGGGAATAACCTCGAGGAATACGATAAGACGGATAATTACCGATGCCTCAACCGATAATCCTGGGGGCAAACGAAGAAGTCCCGGACACAGAATCGTGTCAATCAGTCAGTACGTATGGGCGATGTATATTGATGGAGCAGTGAATGCATCCAGATTGGGCATGGGGACATTTTTAATGTATTAGAAGGGTTCATGTATTTTTGTTGAGAAAGCCGAGACCGTGTAATCAAAACCCATAAGGCAAGATTATGAACCCGACCTTGCGACGCCTTTCTGATTAAATTGAACAAAGGCTTGCCTTTTTACCTTCCTCGAATTCAAAACACATGGAAGATTTTGGAGGACCAGTATTTTATTACTGAGCACGGCCCGCAATCATTTCTCCCAATGCTACAGGCGACCGACACATTCAAGTGGACGCCGAAAGAGATAGGCAGGAGTAAAGTGGGGTACGCAACGGGCAGCCTGGTTTGTTTATTGGAGCACTAATCGAGTGGTCGATTTGCAATAATTCACACGACTGACTCACGGGTATCCCTGTGACCGGTGGGGGCCGCCACCGAACCCTTCGTCAATGTCCTTGATATCATCGCCGACAGCAGATAACAAGAACACCAAGAAGAGTGTTAAGCCTCAACGTCTTCAGAACCGTAAATCGTCCTATCATACTATATGGGCGAAGAAATGGCAGGAAAATGAAAAGCACAAACACGTGAAACTTTCTCTTCATTCCATTCACCAACAAACGTTACAACAACTCACTGGGGAGGAAAAGTGAAATCAAATTGAGCCCTAATAAGCATCACAAAGGAGCTCAGCTGGCTCTCCATGAAGTTAATGCTCTGGGTGCACCGGGCATTCTCGGGATCAAGCTCCGCGAGCCTAAAGAAGAGGCGATCGTATTTCTCCTTAGTCTGGGCCATACTGGCCTCGTAATGCTCAACAGCAAACTCCAGGTCCGGAATCGCCGCCCTCTCGAAAGCAATGTCTACCGTAATGTCATCAAGTCTCTCCTGCAGCCAACCGCATTTGCACCTCATCATAATATTGCCTGGCTCCTATTCGGCGTAAGTTCGGACCAAGGCCAGACGGTCCACCAACTTTCCCCTCTCACGAACCAGCCACGAAAGCTGATCGTTGGCAAACTTGAGGGCCTTCTTGTGATTATCAGCCACAAACGTAACCGTTTCTAGACGCTCGTGCCGGTCTTGGTAACGAGCTTTCACGACGGCAGTCACAAGGACCGTCTCATAAGCGCGGTTATAGGCGGCCAGAAAATTGATGAAGAGGTTCGGGAATTTCCGATACTCCCTCCCTAGTTGGGTACCCTCAATAGAAGCTGCGTCCACGGTCCTAAATAGACCGAGGATTTCAGCCTCAACGGTAGAGTTTTGGGCTATATGAGCATAACCTCTACCAAGAAGATTGTAGAGTCTCTCCCACCCAGCCAGGACTTCGGCAGAGAAGGTATGGTTATGAGAATTTGCCATTTTTGAAAGCAGAATACGAAAGAAAGGAGGAGAGAGTTGAGGCAGATGATCGGAATGCGAAGGCGATAATCTGCTTCAATTTAAATACTGATTTCACAAGGGCGGTCCTTATTGGTCAGGTTTTCCTATCTACCATTCTCTGTCGGCAACACCCTCGCTGGCTCAAATTCCAGTTAAGCAGCAACCTCGAGCCGAACAAACTCGACGTCTCTGTGGAAAAGCTGGACGGGACTCCACCGCTTTAAAAAAAGAAAGAACGAAAAGACGAGCTGAGTGGGGGATAAAGAAATTTTCGGCAGAAAGAGAGATATGACTCGTCTTTATTGGAGGACTCGCCAGCAAATCGACGATGGAGATAACGACAGGGCCCCCCCTACCGTGAAAGAAGAAGAAAAAAACGAGCCGAGTGGGAGACAAGTAAATTTTAGCGGAAAAGAAGAGAAGAATTGTCTCCATTTGTAGACAGAGTGAAGGCTCGTCTGAAAAAACAGAAATGTCAAGAGGGGCGATACAATTTCTAAACCTGCACCTAGATTTTAAAAGAGGCGTTCTCCTGGTAATCTTCATCCATACTCAGAAGAGAGTTTTTAAGCATACATGCTTGCTTAGAGAGAGTAAAGATACAAGAGAGAGCTGCAAACGTTGAGGAACCAGTAGCCCATCAAGGATGTCTCAACCCAACATATATGAGGGCTACCGCCACTTGCTGGACATGGGAAATAAAGAATTCAAGGCCATGTCTGGGATTCAGACCATGGAGCCTGGCCCTTCCGCTGACGACGTCCAAGATCTCAGTAAAGATAAAGGCAACAATAGTAAAAGTCAAAAGAAGCGTTACCATCGCTATACTGAGAAGCAAATACAAAGGCTTGAGGATTTCTTCAGAACGTTCCCTATACCGGACGGCAAACAAAAAATGGAACTGAGTCAAGAGCTGGAGCTGGAACCTTGGTAGATCAAGTTCTGGTATCAAAATAAGCGAACCAGAATGAAGGTTCAGTATGAACGCCATGAAAATGTGTTTCTAAAGGCTGAAAATGAAAAGCTCTGGGCAGACGTTCTTGCCACCACTACCTGTCACAACTGTGGTGGCCGTACCGCTTTTACCGAGCTATATTTCGACAACCGACACTTGAGGGATGAAAATGCTCGTTTGAAGGAGCGGTTAGAAAAGATTTCCGCCATTACTACGAAGAATGACGAGGAGCCGTTGGTTTCTGACAACCCCTATATTCCTCCCCCACTACCTTTCCAACCCTCAAATCAATTCCCAACACAATTAGATTTTGTTCAAGGAGCGCATGGGAGAACCGATCTCATTGGATCAACATCAGTACCTCCCGAGGGAAGAGACATGCAACACCACAAGTGGAATGGCCTTGAGGGTGAGCTTGTTGCCATGATGGACCAGTTCGACCCTGGCGAAACTCCGAATCTGTAATGAAGTCCATGGTCCGAAGCCGGTGATTGTGAATCCTCGATCATCTGTACCAGATCTAATTCGAAGTTGATCTAATTCTGAAATTAGTCTGTTGGTAGAGAACCCTCAAGGAAAGCAGAACCAATCTCGAATGAATGTATTTCTCATTTCATGCCCAATTCCCCTGCGTGGGATATTTTTTGCTTTCTCGGTATCTAGGGTTAAGCAATGAGGTAATTCTATTTCCTCCCACCAAATGTGAAAATACCGTATTAGAATCGTAAATGGGACTCCAACTTCATCGAGCAACCCCAGATAGAAATCGAATCTCGTGCCCCAAGCACGATCACAGTTTGGAGAGGAATGACGTGTAAATCGAGAATCGTGGGCTTACTATTGATCTACAGTCTTGGGTGTCGACAAATCCACAAGAAAAGTTATGAAAGGATTTCGGGGGGGCCACCACATTAAAAAAAAGAAAAAAGAAGAAGAAGAAGAAGAAGAAGGAGAAGAAGAAGAAGAAGAAGAAGAAGACAAACTGAGCGAGAAACAAGGATTTCCCCCTTTTGATCAAAAGTTGAATGTCAGATTTTCTCCCTCGGTAAATCCAATAGCGCTGCCCGTGAAGAGGGAAGTCGTTGCTATTGCCAAAGAGAGAACTTGTCCTCATCTGATAGTGAGAGCTCATCTACAAGAACTCGCAGGGAAAGATAGAGAAGAAGGAGTTCTCGTGGGAGAGGAATTCAAAACATTTACCATCAAAGCATCGGCTTTCAAAGCCTGTTACGAGAAGCCATCGACATCCCGTGATCCATCAAGAAGACATCCTGAGGCGGTCTCGAGTCGGCAGTCCTAGATCCAGAAATATGTCGAGCATTAGGGAAACGGGCGCATGTTCAACCCAGGTCGAAGCTGATGAAGTTCCTTACCCTAAGGGTCTACCGGTCATGGCCATTGACGGTAATCCAGTCACTCTGTCAATCCTTGTTACCGTATTAAGAAAATGCCGGTATAAGGTTTTAGCTCAAGCAAAAGAGACAAAGGCCTTAGAAGTATTAAGGAGGAGTAGTGACCAGTTTGATATCATCCTCACCGCCATGGTAGGGATTGACATGAATATTTTCACTCTCTTGGAAGTCATCAATTCTGAATTAAACATGCCAGTCGTCGTAATATCGGCAACCGATGATCAGCAAGCCATAATGAAGGCTGTCTTACATGGGGGCCAAGACGTCATAACGAAACCAGTTAGGCTTCGGGTGCTTCAAAACATATGGCAGCATGTGGTAAGGAAGCAATTGCACGACCAAGAAAACAATCATCAAGCCTTCAATATTGTTCCAAGCAATTGGAAAAAGAAGATGATTTGGTCTCCCGAGCTGCATCGTATGTTTGTTAATGCAGTTCAGCAGCCAGGAATTAATTCGGCACGGCCGCAACATATACTGGAAATTATGAAGGTAGAGGGACTCACTAAAGAAAATGTTTCGAGTTATCTTCAGAAATACAGAAAAAGGATGAGAGAACACAATACAGTTCAGAATCAAGAAAACCAAGGCGGGACTAATCCAAGCATGAACGTCAAGTCTCCTCGCCACCATAAATTCCGCAGGTTAGCAAGGGACCAGCCACTTCCCATCATCAACCAAGCAAGTAGCCGTGCCATCAATCCCCCAAGCGTTAATCAAAGTATCCCCCAAAATCACCCCAATGCTCTTCAAGAGTATAAACCGCAGGGGCAGTGTGTTCAGATTCCTTGGTTTGAGCACCCAACCCATGGTTAGCATTCATCCTACGATCAGCGCGCCTGCGCAGCCAGAGAATCAGACAAGAAGTTATCCTGAGCGCTTCCACTTCTCTAATCCTCGGATGGAAGGAGTTTTTAGCAGCAGGACAGTTGGTGATCCCCTCACTTTCTCGAGTAATGATGAAGGCTCCAGCTCGAGAAGTCAAATTGCTCATGGCGATGACAGAATGAGAAATCTACCGCCAGCATTTGCCAGCAACATTGCCCAATTCGAGCATCAGTTGCTAGAAGGTTCAAGAGATTACCCAGATGATGAGCTTACTGCCCTGGTCAACTAATTTAAGGTTGACAGACATCCGAAGCCATGATCGGAAGCCAGTGATTAGGGACTCTCAAACATCGGTCATCGATGCATGAACCAGCATGAGACTAGCTGATTATCGAAGAGCCGCAGGAGAGGCAGAACTGACCTTGAATAAGTGCACCTTTCATTTCATGCTTAATTCCCCTGCGTGTGATATTTCCAGCTTTCTAGGTGTCTAGATTTAATTTAGGGGCAATGGGGTAATTTGTTGTTTATCCCGTCAAATGCGTGAATCACTTTTTATGCTAGACTCAGGGCGGATCAATTTGTGGCAACGTTGCTAACTACCATAATGAGAAATGTTGAACGGCCTCACGTAGGGAAATTTCAAGTGAAAAGCCCAGGAGAGCTCGAAGACGGGTAACTGTGTGTCGTTCCAATTTACCCTCAATCGTTGCAAAATGCTAAATTGGATTTGTTCCATTCTCACCCAGGAGATTACAAATTGCCTCAAGAGTGTCGCAAAATGAAATGACCCAATGAAAGACGATAAGATTCATTTGACTTGAAGGTAACCTTTAATTAAAGGAGCCCTTCGATCCACAGGCCCGATGGCATGGAAAATGATGATGGTCCGACGCAACCCGAAAGAAAACAAGGCCTAACTAAGCAAAGCACTTATGTGGCAAGCTCAAAGTGAAGGGCAACTCGGGAAATACAATCCAATCCAGTCCAAATGAAGGAACTTCCTTAATTCAATGGAAGTACACACAAGGGTAAAACAGTATCGTTCTAATTTTTTCAAAATATGAAGAACATATACTGACGCATTCCTTTTCATTTTTGCAGGGGTCATCACTGTGCCGGATAGGTAAGTATCCCTTCCCCTTAAAACTCAATAAAATCCAAAGAAAAATCTTGGAATTCTCAAAGCAGGGACCAAAGTTTCTACAACTCATTCACATGAACAATGACAACTCGTGATCCCCAGAGTCTTCTTGCATTCTTGCATGACTTGTTCATCAAGATTTTCACAAAAAATCTTATAAGTTATTTGATATCAATCGATCAAAGAAAATCTTTGCTTCACCGACCCTTTGACCATGCGACGTCAGCTAAAGGAACACTGGGCAAATTGAAAAGTCCTTGTCCACCAAATTCCCAAAGTCAAATTCCCAGTTGGGGCATGTACAGGGGCAGTTTTGGATTCTGCCAAAGTCTGGCCTGATTGAGAACGGAGCAAACTGACACGAGCTCCAACTTGGAAAAAAGGGAAGTGTCGTATCTCTTTCTCATATGTCTTCCAAAGTGACACCCAATTTTCTTCTTGCAGGTGCCAAGCTAGAAGACATGTCTTTGATTGTTACCACTGAAGCAAATCAAAATCGAAGTTTCTCCATCATCTTAAGATCCTATTTCATGCACATTTTTCTCATGCGGGATCCGATGTGGAAACGAGTCATTTGCCAAAACGCAAAATCAAATTCCCAACAGTGATTATATCTGGGGCAATTCCCAATTTTGGCAAAAGCCATGATCACCTGATGCAATCCATACTGATGGAAATGGGGCAAACAAGGGCATTCGACCAACCACGTTGGTCTTCGCCATATCACAACTAGGGCGAGCATATTTCGGGGCAAACATGAGAATGAGCTCGTCCTCGCTCCCGACTAATTTGGTCCGCTCGCATTGTCTTGGGGCAACTTAGATTCCCCCTCATCTGTTTTTGAGAAACATGATAATTCTGTTAATTGCTACATCTGCCTGGTTGAAAAATGCTCGCACATTGTGTGATTCATACATGATTGTTCTTCATGTTTAATCTACCAAATTTGAATATGGAGCATAAAATTGCAAATGATGCATCGAATGTACGGAATGGGGCATGACAGGATGATGAAAGGCAAGCCATTCCCATACACGTCCTGTAATCTAATCCCCAGTGAGATGAACGGTAGCCAGGATCCGCATTCCTCGAGGCGATGGGTATTTTCGTAAGAAGATACGATAGCCGAAGTGACAGAGGCATTCAGTTCTTTATCCAAACACTACAGGTGTCCATTGCAAAACTCTTGAGCGGCGGTTTCATTTTCTCAACCCTGTTAAGAACCACCCCACACTGGGGCAAAACAGAGGTAATTCCAACAATATCAGGAGATAAATGGTTAGAAATTCTCTTGCTTGGACTAACATCAATCTTCGAGTGTTTCTTTGCATGATACTCAAATTTTAATTCAAGTGCTTTAGGATGACGAAGAGCATTTATTTTCTCTATCCTACACACTCATCCTTTGCATAACCCAATTGAGCCTGCAAATTCATTTCTCAAGCCCATGTTGGTGATTCTTGCTCATTTCAAGGTAACGACGACACTTTCCCCCTAAGGAGCAGAATTGAAGAAATTGGGCCAATAGAGAATTCTCGAATTAGCCCATTTCATATGCTAGACTTTCATGTGATGTCTAGTATCATTTGTTGAAAATCATCTTGTTGCTAAAATTCAAAATCACAAGATTGTTAAACAAAAAAAAAAGGAAAACAAGTGTAGCCTAAAGAAAATGGGCCTGCTTCCAAACAAAAGGGAGTCGGGAGTAAGAAAAGCAAAGGCTACTCCAAAGAATCTCGGGCAGAAAGAGCAAAGTGCCTATCAAAAGCAAGGCCAGTGCCCATATATCTGTAATGAACTTCTGACTTCGAACATACATTTTGAATTCCCGAAAAAGGATCCCCAAAGAAATCAGTTTGCAAAGTGTAAAATAACTACCACCCCTCAACCAATGGTGGTGTTCATTGAAGACGAATTCAGGAAGGTCAAAGATCGGTGACAAGACTACAATGATCACCAACACCAAGCCTTTCTCATATATTTTTTTTAGCCAAAAGGAACCCTTCGTTTCTCAGACCCAAATCCCGACCTACGTTACGACCCTTGAAAGTCTCTTCTGATTAGAGCACTTTAATTAATGTAAGAGTTGAATGAATTTAAGCATCGCTCGAAGAAGTTCGAGCAAGATTATTTCTCTCTCATTTTGCAGGGTTCTTGACTTGTAAACCCGGAGCAGATGATGAAGACTTTTTTGTCAATGGCCTTAACTCGAAATGAGTCCCCTTTGATAAGCCTTTGACCCAGCCTACATTACGGTCCTAATTAAGACCTCCAGATCGGCTTGATCGTACTAATTGCGAGATTACTCAGACCCTCGCTGAATGCGATGATGGTAAGATTGAGCGATTCCTTTTCAATCCTGCGATTAGGATAAACAACCCTTCTCGAGAGCGAGAGAAAGCCCTTTCGGACTGAAGTCCCCATTCAGGTTACATTCGAGGTATTCATGACATGATAACCTCCCTGGACAGAATTGGAAATGCAAACTCGACAGAATAGTCATACATGATCCATATTATGAGCATACACATATGGTTTTAATCATTGCAAACTCAACTGAATGGTTTTGCATGAACCGATGAACTTATTGATAAAAATGCTTGCACATGTTACCTCTGACACTGTCCGACAGGTAGTGCATTCCTGATAGTCGAGTTACCCTCCGAGGTCTCGAAATTCATCCAAGGGCTATTGAACAAACAAGCCCTGTTGGCTAATGCTCGCCAAGCATTTTCAGGTGAGTATATCTTCAGCCTAAACCTTTCAATTCTGATGATTGTCTGGGTGCTTAAATCCATTGCAGCATATAAGGTCATTCAGTGAGCAAGCAGACATGATACAATCAGTCTGTCTATACCTCGATCATTAACTCAGAAGATCCAAGTAAGTCTTCTGAACCCTTGCGACTTATGATCAACATGCTCTCATGAAGTCTTCATCAGCTCAAGATTGATATAATCTCGTGTTCTCAAACTTTATCAAATCATGATTGACCAACTCTCGTGTTCTTAATCTTTGCCTCATTGGTTTATTTCTAAAGTGATGGGACAACAAAAATTGGGTTTGAGCTTCTGCAGGATTCCTGGTTTCTCTAGATCCCAGAATGGCACCCTTCATGGTAAGTGAAATTGGGTTTGAGCGTCTGCAGGATTCCTGGTCTCCCCAAATCCCAGATTGGCACCCGAAAATCATTTTCTCAATCAATACCTCTTCAGTCAACCCAAAATGTGACATTTAGGGTATACTGTCTCTGGAGCCCTTCCATTGGAGACCCCAACACGGAATGGTCCATTTTCAAAAGTCCTTTTTATAGGTACCTAAAGTCCTTCCTACAGGCACCCAAAGTCCTTCCTACAGGCAACACAAAAGTCCTTCTTACAAGCACCAAAGTCCTTCTTACAGACAACCCAAAGACCTTCTTACAGGCAACACAAAAGTCCTTCTTACAGGCACCAAAGTCTTTCCTACAAGCACCCAAAGTCCTTTCTACGGGCATACAAAAGTCCTTCTTACAGGCACCCAAAGTCATTTTTACAGGCACACTAAGTCCTTCTTACAGGCACCAAAGTCCTTTCTATAGACACCCCAAAGTCCTTTCTACAGGCACTCCAAAGTCCTTCCTACAGGCACCCAAAGTCCTTCCTACAGGCACTAAGTCCTTTTTACAGGCACCAAGTCCTTTCTACAGGCACCCAAAAGTCCTTTTTACAGGCATACCAAGTCCTTTCTACAGGCATGCCAAGTCCTTTCTACAGGCATCTAAAGTCCTTTCTACAGGCATACAAAAGTCATTCTTACAGGCACCCAAAGTCCTTCTTACAAGCACACTAAATCCTTCTTACAAGCACCAAAGTCCTTTTTACATGCACCAAAGTCCTTCTTACAGGCACTCCAAAGTCCTTCCTACAGGCACCCGAAGTCCTTCCTACAGACACTAAGTCCTTTTTACATGCACCAAGTCCTTTCTACAGGCACCCAAAAGTCCTTTTTACAAGCATACCAAGTCCTTTCTACAGGCATACAAAAGTCCTTTTTACAAGCACCAAAAGCCCTTCCTAGAGGTACCAAAGTCCTTCCCACATACACCAAAGTCCTTCCTACAGGCACCCAAAAGTACTTCTTACAGGCACACAAAAGTCCTTTCTACAGGCACAAAGTCCTTCTTACAGGCATTTTCATGGGGCGACCCACCATACGGGTCAAATCTTAATCACTAGAATCCTTTCATTAGGAACTCTGCTATGGGGTGACCTACCATACGGGTCAAATTTCAATCAAATCAGTAGAATCCTTTCATTAGGAATCTACCATGGGTTGACCTACCATACGGGTCTAAGTTCAACCGCCCTAAGATTTTCTTAACAAATCCTTAGGTTCTCATTCCATTTTCGATTGAGCATGCGTGTCAAGCGACTGCCAAACAACGGGCAGGTAAGTGCTAGGTAAACTCTCATCTTCATCTCTCCCTCACTGCATGAAAGTTTCTTCAAGCCGGATTTGGATCGGAACTTGCAAAAATGGGTATTGGAGATCAAATGTCACGACCCTCTTTATTTCATTGTCTTGAGCCGATTAGAATTCAGGTGTCTTCTCATCTTTGAAATGAACCTCTGCCGAACTTCCTTTCAAAGAGGGGCAGCTGTTGACACCTGATTTTTTATCACATTTTCTCTTTAAAATTAATAGAAAATCCATAAAAATTTATAAAATTAAAAAAATCAACTTTGAGGACCTTGGCCAAGCCTAGGGAATCAATTTTGACCAAAAAAGTATTTTCCATATTTTTAGTATTTTTCAATATTTTTATTTTCGAAAATTAATAGAAAATCCATAAAAATTCATAAAATTAAAAAATCAACTTTGGAAGCTTTGGCCAAGCTTAAGCAACCATTTTTGAGCAAAATATAATTTTTCATATATTGTTTGTATTTTTTAAATATATTTTTTAGAAATTAGGAAAATATTTCATAAATAATAGCATTTGAGGCCATAAAAATACATAAAAAAAAAGTCAATATTTTTATTTTAAAACCCTTTTCATGTTGGCCATCATAAATTTAAAAAATCCAATTCGGGGTCGTGTATTCCTTCACGAGCATAATCTCGAATCGGGCCTAAAATTTTTTAATTTGAGTCAATTTATTTTCATTTTTCACTTTTAGAAGTTGTGACATTATTCTCTAATATTCTAAATTTTCATCTTGGCCCAATTATACTCAGACTAACTCAATTTTGCAAAATGGTTTTAATTAAATTTTGCGGCAAGAAATGAGTTTAAATTTGATATGCGATGAATTTCGACTAAGCATAGGAGAGGTGTGTTGAAAATTTTGAGGACATTTGGACTTCAAGAAATATTTTTTCAGGGACTAAATTGCAAATACTCAAAATCTCAAGGACTAGAGTGTAAATACCTAACTTCTAAGGGATTATTTTGCTAATAACAAAAAAAGGAGTTAGTGGAGAAATTAGAATAGAGAAGGGAAGATGGAGAAGATGAGATGGAGAAGAGAAGATGGAGAAAATAAGATAAGAGAAGGGAAGATGGAGAAGAGGAGATGGAGAAGAGAATTTAAACCCCAGAATGTGAAGGGCAGAGCCCGCTCACTGGAGGTCATTTTAAATTTCTGCACCTTAAACCCCAAAGGAGAGGACTAAGCCAAGGCTGAGCTATCCATTGGTGGTCTTTATTTATTGTCATTTACTTCCTATAATTTAATTTTTGAATCACTAAATCCCAAAATGAGTAGCTCGCAGCACTGCACAGAAGTCGTTAACTCACTCCCTCTTTCGGCTTCAGGAAAATACTTAATATTTTGAAAATGTCAAAAAAAATGTCGCTCACATATATTTCATTTAAAAAAGTGAAAATACAAAAAGAGAACACTCCACTAGAGCCTTAAGAATAAACCAAGCCTGAGTTGCCAAATTACGATATCCATGAAATTAATGTACCGAAAGGGCATTAGTTTTAATTAACTAGTGTAACCAAGTCCCCGAACTCATAATCTCTGGTTCGTAGAAGTAATTTAGTTCTCCCGCTAATTTACTTAGGTTTCTAATCAACCTACCAAAAATGATAAGTGGCGACTCCAAATTTTAAAACCATTTGAACAAAAAACCAAAGTCGCGATTCGGTAGAGCTTGGGAGAGCTCGAACTAGGATAGTTAATTTAATCAATGAATCTGGTAATCCATTAACCTAAAAAAAATGAATTTTAGGTCGCGACAGCTTGGCGACTTCGCTGGGGACTTGTTCTTAATTTTTGAAAAAATTTAAGAACCTAGAGGACTTAGGCTAGGAAAATTTCATGAAAATTCATTTAATTTGGCATTGGTTGGATTTTAATCTTTAGGTGTTAAATGGTTTTGCAGGATGGGAGTTATAAGGGGTGGAGTGTTTGGTTAACCCTTTGTTTTGCAGGTTTGGTGTGAGGGAATATGAATTTAATTTTCGCACATTTTTGAAGCGGTGTTTGTATATTAATTGTTGTGCATGATTAATTGTCTTAGCACTACATCACACACGTCCTGTAGCCGGACCTGGGCCACTAATTTTAGGATGGTATTGTGATTTGGTTTTAGCATTCGGCGTGAGATCACGTCGAAAGTTAGCCCAAATTCAATCCCGAACCTCTTTTCAAAAATGAGTTTAAAAGTTAGGCTTCAGGCTTGGTAAGATTACCAAAGCAGTGGTTTTAATTTTTAGCTCGAGCAGCCGAAGTGGGGAGACCCGGCTAATCCCGATTACGTCGTGGGATCACGGCTAATCTTGATTATGTGCACGAGATTGTCGCATTGCTGTAAGTCTTTCGCTTCAATTTGTCAGCCTTTAGAGTAGATAGGCTAAGATTTAAACTCACGATTCATGTGCATGTCTATGTGACTTACATGGTATTTTTTAAGGTGAAGTAAGTTTTCTAACCTTATCTTGTATTTATTTTTCGGTCGGTCCATGTTAGGATTCAGTCAAATTTTGAATTTAATATCATGGTCATTTTTTAAAAGAAAATAAAAACTAAATTGATATCCCATTTTTGAAAATAATGAATGCGGAAAAATCCCTTAAGTGAATTTTGTTGATCAATGAAAGATTTTGTCACATTTTGTTTCTTAATACTTCAATGGACCCAAGATTTTCTCAACAAATTTACCACTAAAAGTTCCTTCTGATAAAAGAAAAATCCATTCGGGAAATTTGCTAAATTTCAAAGAGATTTTATCACATTTTTCAAGTTGTAAAAACTTGCAAGAAAATTCTTTTTGAGAAATTCAACCATGTTTTTCTAAGAAAATTTTCTCTAATTTTGCAAAAATAAAATCGGACTAATGTAGGAATCATGGGCCGACCCCTCTTGAATCATGGGCTAACCCCTCTTTAGTCATGGGCGATGTATATTGATAGAGCAGTGAATGCATCCAGATTGGGCATGGGGACATTTTTAATGTATTAGAAGGGTTCATGTATTTTTGTTGAGAAAGCCGAGACTGTGTAATCAAAACCCATGGGGCAAGATTATGAACCCGACCTTGCGACGCCTTTCTGATTAAATTGAACAAAGGCTTGCCTTTTTACCTTCCTCGGATTCAAAACACATGGAAGATTTTAGAGGACCAGTATTTTATTACCGAGCATGGCCCGCAATCATTTCTCCCAACGCTACAGGCGACCGACACATTCAAGTGGACGCCGAAAGAGATAGGCAGGAGTAAAGTAGGGCACGCAACGGGCAGCCTGGTTTGTTTATTGGAGCACTAATCGAGTGGTCGATTTGCAATAATTCACACGACTGACTCACAAGTATCGCTGTGACCGGTGGGGGCCGCCACGGAACCCTTCGTCAATGTCCTTGAAGAGTGTTAAGCCTCAACGTCTTCAGTACCGTAAATCGTCCTATCATGCTATATGGGCGAAGAAATGGCAGGAAAATGAAAAGCACAAACACGTGAAACTTTCTCTTCATTCCATTCACCAACAAACCTTACAACAACTTACTGAGGAGGAAAAGTGAAATCAAATTGAGCCATAATAAGCATCACAAAGGAGCTCAGCTGGCTCTCCATGAAGTTAATGCTCTGGGTGCATCGTGCGTTCTCGGGATCCAGCTCCGCGAGCTTAAAGAAGAGGCAATCGCACTTCTCCTTAGTCTGGTCCATACTGGGCTCCTAATGCTCAACGGCAAACTCTAGGTCCGGAATCGCCGCCCTCTCGAAAGCAATGTCTGCTGTAATGTCATCAAGTCTCTCCTGCAGCCAACCGCATTTGTACCTCATCATAATATTGCCTGGCTCCTGTTCGGCGTAAGTTCAGATTAAGGCCAGACGATCCATCAACTTTCCCCTCTCACGAACCAGCCACGAAAGCTGATCGTTGGCAAACTTGAGGGCCTTCTTGTGATTATCAGCCACAAACGTGACTGTTTCCAGACGCTCGTGCCGGTCTTGGTAACGAGCTTTCACGACGGCAGTCACAAGGACTGTCTCATAAGCGCGGTTATAGGCGGCCAGAAAATTGATGAAGAGGGTCGGGAAGTTCCGATACTCCCTCCCCAGTTAGGTACCCTCAACAGAAGCTGCGTCCACGGTCCTGAATAGACCGAGGATTTCAGCCTCAACAGTAGAGTTTTGGGCTATATGAGCGTAACCTCTACCAAGAAGATTGTAGAGTCTCTTCCACCCGGCCAGGACTTCAGCGGAGAAGGTATGGTTAGGAGAATTTGCCATTTTTGAAAGCAGAATACGGAAGAAAGGAGGAGAGAGTTGAAGCAGATGATCGGAATGCGAAGGCGATAATCTGCTTCAATTTAAATACTGTTTTTACAAGGGCAGTCCTTATTGGTTAGGTTTTCCTATCTACCATTCTCTATCGGCAACACCCTCACTGGCTCAAATTCCAGTCAAGCGGCAACCTCGAGCCGAACAAACCCGACGTCTCTGTGGAAAAGCTGGACGGGACTCCACCGCTTTGAAAAAAGAAAGAACGAAAAGACGAGCTGAGTGGGGGACAAAGAAATTTTCAGCAGAAAGAGAGATATGACTCGTCTTTATTGGAGGACTCGCCAGCAAATTGACGATGGAGATAACGACAGGGCCCCCCTACCGTGAAAGAAGAAGAAAAAGACGAGCCGAGTGGGAGACAAGTATATTTTAGCGAAAAAGAAGAGAAGAATTGTCTCCATTTGTAGACAGAGTGAAGGCTCGTCTGAAAAACAGAAATGTCGAGAGGGGCGATACAATTTCTGAACCCGCGCCTAGATTTTAAAAGAGCCATTCTCCTGGCAATCTTCATCCATAATCAGAAGAGAGTTTTTAAGCATACATGCTTGCTCAGAGAGAGTAAAGATACAAGAGAGAGCTGCAACTGCAATAGCCTCCTCACCCTCGACGAAAGGCAGTATCTGAAGGTCGAAAATGCTCGTTTAAAAAGTGAGTTAGATCAATTCATAACAGGATCAAGTTCTGTTGGAGCGATGTACGAAAAGACCGAGCCTATAGAGCCAGTATTGATGCCTTCCGAGGAGCAGAAGACGCATTACCACCGTGTAAGTAGCGTCGACGACGAGATCGCCGCCATGATCAACCAGTTTGATGTTAATAAAGCACCAGGGCTTTAATGTACACACAGAGCCTGTATTTCAAAACTAGTAATCACGGGATCTTCAACATGGCCAACGCGTACCTAATCTGAAATGAAGCCAGCTAATCATGGAAGAGCCTGCAAATGGAAAAAGTTCAAACCGGGGCGAATGCATCTGCTTAGTTTCATCGCACGTTCTCTACTTTTATCGATGTCCAAAATTAATGCGCAAGCTATAAGTAATTATTTCCCTTTCCCCCCATTAAATGCTTGGAACCGTTACCATACCAAACTCGGAAAAATTAATGGCTAGTAATAATCCGCGTAAACCCGAAAGGTAGTTCCGTATCGTTTCAATTTACCCTCGAATTGCTCCAGTTTTAAATTAGATCCCTCTTATTTCAAGGAATTTGCAAAAGCAACCCGAGAATACAGTCATACCCAAAAACAGAATTCCCTGGTCGGACTAAATTGGTGGCAAATCGATCCGTGGACGTTATCACTGGATGGACAACTTCAAACAAAAGAGAATATGAGCGAAAGACACGAGCAACCTCCTAGATGGGTAATTCTGTATCGTTCTAATTTGTCCATAACCATCTCGAGTCTTGAATTGATTTATTTCATTCTTAACAGGGATTGTAATCTTCCTTGAAAAGCACCAGGACATGAAACGGCCCAAGACAATACAACAAGACCGTGCTATCCCAAGGATTAACCCTTAAAGGGAAGTCTGTGGACGCCTACGATTAAATGGGTCTGATGACATGGGGAATGACAACGGTTCGAGACAGCGCGAATTCGATCCCCAAGATCGAGGAATATTGTAAATGTTGTGAATGAATAATACAATCTTTCGCATGTTTCTTTTTTGCAGTAAGAAACAGGAATACTCGACGAACAATACCAAGATTAGTATTTTGCCAGAATCTTGGCTTAATGGAGAATTGTCCAACAAAAGTCGAGGAAAACTCAGTTCAGCAAAACTGGTACAAGACTCGTGTAAAGCATTCAAGACGAAGGGTAAATTAGTGTCGTTTCTAATTTATCCCTTCTAATACTGACTAACATGTCTCCTTTACTTTTTACAGGAAATATTTACACTAACATTTAACATGTTGAAGGAGACAACTCCAAAACGAAAAATTACAATCATCTAAAAAGATCCGCTCTAATGAAAATGGGGGCAAATTAGGGCATTCAATCGACGACCGTGACGGTCGTCAACAAAGCCCGAGTGCTTCGCCTTACCCATGCATATCATTGTGCAGAGGCAAAGTCAGAGATATGCCACTCCTCAGCTTAAGGAATAGGCTCCCTATTTGCTCGATCTGCCCACATGCCAGGGGCAATTCAAATTATCCCATTTTTGATACACTTGCACATTTCTTAAACATGCATGATGCTTAAAAATTGCCACATCCACATTATGTTTGCACATTCTATGATTTATGCATGACTTTTCTGCATGTTTATTTTATCGATTCTAACTTGGGGCATAAACTTCACATGATGCATCAAATGGATAGAATGAGGCATGACAGAATGATGAAAGGCAAGCTATCCCTACACACATCCTACATTTTAATCCGCAGTGAGTCAAGTGCTAAATAGGTTCCGCATTCCCCAAGACGATGGGTTTTCTCGCAAAAAGGTACAATAACAGGAAGGAAAGAGGCATTCGTTTCTTTATCCTAAACACTACAAGTGATATTGATAACCCATTGGAGTGGCGATTTCATTTCGTAACCCCTATCGAGAACCACCCTACATTAGGGTCAAATGAAGGTAGTTTCGGCTATAGCATGAGGTAAATGATTAGAAATTTTCTTACTCGGACTAACATCAATTTTCGAGTAATTCTTTGCTTTCGACCTCGTACGATAATTCAAGTGCCTTAGAATGATGAAAAGCATTCGTTTCTCTATTCAATACACTTTCATCCTTTGTGTTGCTTAATTAAGCCTGCTATTCATTTCTTAAAACCCTGTTGGTGATCATTGTCCCTTCCAAAATGAAAATGGCACCTTTTGAGGTAAGTAAAATTGGGTTTGAGCCTCTATAGGATTCCTGGTTTCCCCAGATTTCAGAATGGCACTCTTTGAGGCACACCAAGTCCTTCTTGCAGGCAAATCAAGTCCTTCTTATAGGCAAATCAAGTCCTTTTTACATGTAAACCAAGTCCTTCTTACAGGCAAATTAAGTCCTTCTTACAAGCAAATCAAGTTCTTCTTACAGACAAATCAAATCCTTTCTACAGGCATTCAAAGTCCTTTCTATAGGCACACAAAAGTCCTTTTTACAGGCATCAAGTCCTTTCTACAGGCACAAAATCCTTTTTATAGGCATTTTCATGGGGTGACCTACCATATG
This sequence comes from Psidium guajava, assembly GCA_016432845.1. Lineage (NCBI taxonomy): Eukaryota > Viridiplantae > Streptophyta > Magnoliopsida > Myrtales > Myrtaceae > Psidium > Psidium guajava. Next base: position 11,601,031 of record CM028232.1, read on the forward strand.
GGTGAAACCTCAATGAAATTTTAAATCAGTAGAATCTTTTCATTAGGAATCTACCATGGGATGACCTATCATGCGGGTCAAATCTCAATCTAATTTTAATCAATAAAATCCTTTCATTAGGAATCTACCATGGGTTGACCCACCATACGGGGTTCAAGTTCAACCACCCGAAGGTTTTCTTATAATGAATCCTTAGGTTCGCATTCCACTTTCAATAGAGCATTCATGTCAGACAACAGCCATACAATGAATAGGCAAATCGCAGGCTTCTCTATCTCTCCCTCACTTCATAGGAGCTTCCACAAGCCTAGTTTGAATAAGGACTTACACAGAAAGGATTGGAGGTCAAATGTTACAACTCTTTTTATTTCCCTAGGTTGAGTCGATTAGGATTCAGGTGTTATCTTTTCTTTGAAATGAACCTCTACCGAGCTTCCTTTCAAAGAGGGGCAGCTGTTGATATTTGATTTTTAATCACCTTTTCCTTTTAAAAATTTATTAGAAAATCCATAAAAATTCATAAAATTAAAAAATCAACTTTGGTGACCTTGGCCAAGTCTCAAGAACCAATTTTGACCAAAAAAATAAATTTTCATGTTTTTAGTATTTTTTAGCACTTTTATTTTTTGAAAATTCATAAAACAAAATTGAGAAAATTGAAAAATCAACTTTGGAAGGCTTGGCCAAGCTTAGGCAACCATTTTCGAACGAAAAATAATTTTTCATATTTTTTTAATATTTTTCAAAAAAAATACAAAAAATACTTGAAAATTCTGGAAAAATAACATTTGAGGCAAAAAAATACACAAAAATAGTCAATATTTTTCTTTTAAATCTATTTTCATATTGGCTATCACAAATTCATAAAAATCCAATTCGGGTCATGTGTCCCTTCACGAGCATAATCTCGAATCGAGCCTAAAAAATTCAATTTGAGTCAATTTATTTTTACTTTTCAATTTTTATGAGTTGTGACATTGTCTTTTAATATTTTAAATTTTCATCTTGACCCAATTTTATTTGAAATGACTCAATCTTGTAAAAGGGCCTTAGTTGAATTTTCGATTTTAGCCCCTAAGTTAATAAAAAAAATGAAATTAAACTTTTTCTAGGGGTACTCATAAGGTAAATTTCGACCAAAGCGTAGGGGAGGTGTGCTGAAAATTATGTGAAAATTTGGACTTAAAGAAATATTTCTTTAGGGGCTGAATTGCAAATACTTAAAATCTCGAGGACTAAAGTACAAATACCTGGCACTTGAAGGATTATTTCGTAAATCATAAAAAGAAGAGTTGGTGGAGAAATTAAAATAAAAAATGGAAGGTGGAGAAGAGGAGATGGAAAAGGAAACATGAAGAAGAGAAGATGGAGATGAGGAGATGAAGAAAATAAGATGATAATAGAAAAGGGAAGATGAGATGAAGGAGGGTTAGTGAAAAAATTAGAATGTGATATGGATGAATAAGCTACAAAAGAAGGAAGAAGTGACCTTGGGAAGGGAGATTTTTTAGAGAGAAAATTTTGGATGTTTGAGAGGGTTTTGGGAGACTGAAGAAAAATTTGAGAGAAAGAAACTACCAAAAGAGAGAAAGAATTTTGAAGATGATGGGAGTTTAAAGCTAGGGGTTATCATCATAAATTCCTTCATCGATCAACATAAATCAAAAATTCATCGTCGTCAACGAGCAAGCAAATTCGAGCTAAGTATTTTTATTTATTCATTTATTTGTGGTTTTAGTCGCAAATTAACACAAATTGTATACACTTTTTTCATCTCTCTATTTTCCCATATTTTTATGTCAGGCAAAGGAAAACTTCAAGTCAACAGTAAATACCAAAGAGGTCCAAAGTTGGCCCAGACAAGCCCTAAATGTCCATCAAATTCTCAACCGACCCGTAGATAAACGTTAGCTTGAATTGTTGAATCAATTCATTGTATTTTATTTTAAAGAATTCAAAGCCCAGAATGGAGAGGACAAAGTCCATCCACTGGAGATCGTTTAATTCCTGCATCATTAAATCCCAAAGGGAAGAGCCAAGCCAATGCTAGGCCGCCCATTGGAGGTTTTTACTTATAGTCATTTAAATACCTGCAATTTAAATTCATGTACCTTAAACCCTAAAAGAGAGGGCCAAGCCAAGACTGGGTCATCCATTAGAGGTCTTTATTTACTGCAATTTAAATTCCTACAATTTAAATTATGCACTACTAAATCCCAAATGGAAGAGTCAAGCCAATGCTAGGCCGCCCATTAGAGGTTTTACTTTCCGTCATTTAAACTTTTGTAATTTAATTCTTGTACCATCAAACCCCAAAAGGAAGAGCCAAGCCAATGCTAGGCCGCCCATTAGAGGTTTTACTTACTGTCATTTAAATTCATGTAATTTAATTCCTACACCATTAAACCCCAAAGGAAAGAGCTAAGCCAATGCTAAGCCGCCCATGGGAGGTTTTACTTATCGTCATTTAAATTCTTGTAATGTAATTCCTGTACCATTAAATTCTAAAAGAGATGGCCAAGCCAAGACTGGGCTATCCATTGGTGGTCTTTATTCATTATCATTTACTTCCTGTAATTTAATTTTTGAATCACTAAACCCCAAGATGAGTAGGTTGCAGCACTACACAGAAGTCGTTAACTCACTCCCTCTTTCGGCTTCAAGGAAATATTTAATATTTTGAAAATGCAAAAAAAAATGTCACTCACGTACATTCCATTTTAAAAAAATGAAAATACAAAAAAAGAATACCCCACTAGAGCCTTAGGAGTAAATCAAGCCTGAGTTGTCAAGTTAGGATATCCATGAAATTAAGGTACCAAAAGGGTATTAGTTTTAATTAACTGATGTAACCAAGTCTCCGAACTCATAATCTCTGATTCGTAGAAGTAATTTAGTCTTCCCTCTAATTTACTTAGGTTTCTAATCAACCTACCAAAAATGATTAGTGGCGACTCCAAATTTTAAAACCATTTGAACAAAAAAATCAAAGTTGCGATTCGGTAAGACTTGGAAGAGTCCGCGTTAGGTTATTCCATCTAGTTAACCTAATAATCCGTTAACCCGACCGATAAAAAATATTTTTCGGGTCGCGACATACCTTGACTTATATTCTTGTACGGAATTGCTTCAACCCATTTCGTGAAATAATCCGTAGCAAGCAGTATAAAACTATGTTTATTAGAAGATTGTGGATAAATCATACCGATTATATCCATTGCCCATCCTCTGAATGGCCATGGCTTTATGATTAGGTTGAGTTCTGCAGCTGGTGCATGTTGCAATGGTCCATGTTTTTTACAAGAATTGCAGGCTTTAGCGTAATCAACACAGTCTTGCATCATTGAAGGCCAATGATATCCATGTCTTTTTAATAACCATCTCATTTTCATGCCAGCTTGATGCGCTCTGCATATCCCTTCATGTACTTCTGCCATAACCAATTTGGCATCAGCTTCATTCAAGCAACGCAACAATAAACCATCGGAAGATTTGTAGTACAGTTCTTCTTCTATCGTTACGTATCTCTGAGCTTGCCTTCTCAGCTTTTGATTTATTGAGTTAGGTTCCTTAAGATATTCCATTGAGGGTTTTCTCCAATCTTCTTTTGGAACCTCTTTATTCATGGCTATCGGTATCTTTCTTTGTTCAATGGAATGTACCAATAGCATAATGTTTGAGACCATGTCTGCTAGTTCTTTTGATATTTTATATCCCGAAGCCATCTGTGCTAACTCATTGGCTTCTTGATTCATTTTCCTTTTGACGTGAACTACGTCATAATCATTGAATTGGCTAAGTTCTTTCTTGGCCAAATAATAATAGCCCACCAAATTTTCATTCAAGCATTGATATTCTCCATCTAGCTGCTTGATCACTAGTTGGGAATCACCAACTATTTTAACAAACTGGGCATTCAAATCAATTAAAATTCCCAACCCGATTACTAGTGCTTCGTATTCGGCTTGATTATTTGAACACTCAAAATCCAGCTTGCATACGTATCCGGTGCATTTCCCGTCAGGAGATATTATGACTATACCAGCCCCCGAAGTTTGATTAGCACGCGATCCATCGAAGTACATAGTCCATGGTACAACGTAAGTAAGACTTTGTTCATTCTGTTCACTCTCTTCCATTTGCAAACATGGGTATTCGGTAAGGAAGTCAGCTACGGCTTGCCCTTTCATTGCCTTTAATGGTACGTATACAAAATCAAACTCGGACAGAATGAATGCTCACTTGGCTACCCGACCTTTTATGATGGGTCGAGACAACATATATTTTATCACGTCTGTTTTGGCAAGCACGTGTACAGTAGTTGGCAACGTATAATGTCTTAATTTTACAGATGAAAAATACAAAGACAAACATAATTTTTCTAATGCGGTATAACGTTTTTCAACATCAGTTAATATTTCGCTCAAATAATATACCACTTGCTCTATTCCTTCATCGTTTTCTTGTGCCAACATGCTCCCAACAATATTATCGGTAGCTAATATATACAATTTTACCAGCTTACCAGCCTTTGGTAACGCTAGGATGAGGGGCTTCACTAAGTAATTTTTAATCGCATCAAAAGCCGCATGTTGCTTTTCACCCCAAACAAACGTATTTTTGTTTTTGAGTCTTAAAAGCTGTGACATCGATTCAACCTCCCTAGATAAATTAGCAATGAACCGACGTAAGAAATTAATTTTTCCCAATATCATATGGAGCTGCTTCTTCGACTCGGGAGGTCTGTCTACTTCAATTCCTCTCTGGTTAACAAGGAATCCCAACAAATTCCCAGCTCTTACACCGAAGGCACATTTGAGTGGATTCATTTTCAGCTTATATTTCCTCATCCGGATAAAAGTCTGTTCTAAGTAGTCCAGATGATCATCCTGAGCTGATTTCACAACAATATCATCAATGTAAACTTCCATAAACTTCCCAATCATGTCATGGAAGATAAAGTTCATTGCCTGTTGATACATTGCTCCTGCATTCTTTAATTCGAATGACATGACAACCCATTGGAAGGTCCCAATGGCTCCTAGACAGGTAACGCTGTTTTCGGGACATCTTCCCGAGCAATGAATATCTGATTGTATCCCGAGTGTCTATCCATTAGTGACAACATCTCGTTTCCTGATGCTGAGTCGATCAACATATCTGCGACGGGCATGTGGTACTCGTCTTTCGGAGTTGCAGCATTAAGATTCTGGAAATCAATACACACCCGCAATTTTCCATTTTTCTTCTTCACTAGGACTATATTAGAAATCCATTCTACATACTTGGCCATCTCTATGAATCCTGCCCTCAGTAATTTTTCGATTTCTTCTTTAATTTTGTCGATCACATTTGGGGCAAACCTCTTTGCTTACTGTTTGTGTGGGCGGAATCCCTTTTTAATTGGTAACCTGTACTCAACAATTTCTCTTGACAACCCTGGCATTTCATGGTAATCCCAAGTAAAACAATCCTTGTACTTGGTAAGCAGCCCTACTAAGTCATCTCTCATGCCCCCTAGCAGAAGCGCACTTATAAATATGGGTTGGTAATGCTCACCTTTCCTGATATTTATCTCAACCAGAGGATCTTCCGTTTCTATAGACTTGATTTCTTCCTTAATCGGTGAATCTTCCCACTCTTCGATAAAGTCTGATGCCTTCTGATCTTGCTCGGCCACTTCAGCCAAGTACGCCAAATACCTTTTCCAGTTCCTTGTAACAATCTATCGACTTCCATAAAGATCTTTCAGGTCTTAAGATGCCAAACTTGACTTAGAGATCCATTCGTTTCTCCCCTTACCGAAGCGGCAAAATGCATAAGACCGTGAGTCAGTCTCGAGAATCTCCAAAACTCGGTTTCCATTCAAATAGTCTTCATCTTCTGGATAGATCTTTATCCATCCTATCGGGATGACTTTCCCGTCTGCCTTGACATACTCTACTTGCTCTCCATTCCAAAACGCTAACATCTGGTGTAATGTAGACGGTACACATTGATTGGCATGAATCTAATCTCTTCCTAGTAACAAATTGTATGCGCCATCTAACTCGATCACAAAGAAAGTAGTCCTTGACGTTTTGGACTTGATAGTAAGATTTACCACAACAGCTCCTTTCACACTTGTCACTTCTCCTAGAAAATCGGATAATTATACATTTGATGGTGTGATCTCATCATCTCTCTTACCAAACTTCCTAAAATATTCGTACGACATTAAATTCAAAGTAGCCCTAGCGTCCACAAATATCTTACTTACGGGCCTTCCATCCACTTTACCGGATATAAGCAATAACTTTAGATGTTTGGCTCTCTTAGTTGGGACTTTCTCAAACTCCATTATTTCATCTTCAGAAAAGCGAAACTCTGTCATAGCTACCTCTCTCTCAGAGATGTGTCCCGAATATTCTTCCACCTTTAAGCCTATTTCGAATTCAGGTGGGAGCTTCGCATTCACCATCCCGATTCTTCCTAGATGGTCACGTTCTTTCGGCATCTTAAACTTCCCTTTCCGAAGTCAATTAGCCTCGTTGTCTTCAGGTTTCATGTGACCTTGACTGAATCCATATTTGTGTTTCCTGACCAGTTCTATTGTGAACTGTCCAAAATCTTTGGTTGGCCGTTCTTCTCGAACTTTCTCTCCCTTGATCAGTTCTTGTCTTGAACTTTCTTCTTGCTGACTCAGAGCAAAAACCTCATCTACTTCTTCTTTCTTTGCTTCGGCAACATTTCGTCTCCATACCCAGTTCTTCCTCCGTGATTCGGGGTTGTCCTACCTCTCCAAGCTTGTTCGAAATATCTCTACTTGCTTTTTTGCCTTTGATTCTTCCTCTTGAGAGTTCGGTATAATGCTTGGCCATGCGGCTTTGCTTCTCTCCACTTTCCTTCGAGAAGATCATGTAGAATTTTGTAAGTCATTTTCCTTTCACCTTTAAGCGAGGCTACTTGTAATGATGTTTCATCATCATTACTTCTTTTAGGAACATCATATTCGGCTTTGGAAATCTTGCTTTCCTCAACCTCTTATGGTGGAAATCTAGGTGGTAGATCATAAAATTCTTCCCCCAACCAGTTAATACAATCGGTAATTATGGTTGTTTGAGGCAATTTGGTTTTCCATAATATACAACGTACTCAAACTTTCCACTGGGTTCTCCAAGAAGACCAACTTCTGGATCTCCATCTTAGTAACGCTGTCAAAGACTTTTTTTCTTGGTTGGCTTATTTGGAGCTTTACTGCTCTCACCTCTTTGATTATTACTCTGACTCACTTGAACTTTCTTGTCCTGTGATATTTCGGGACTATTCTCCTTCTCGACTTTTTTCAGAATGGAAAGTGGTTAATCATCAAATTCATCCCCCCAACCAGATGGCTCAACGGGCAATGATGGTCGTGTGAGGTACTCTGGCTTACTGTAAGACGCAACATAATCATGTTTGCCATTCGGTTCTCCAAGAAGTCTAACCTTCGGATCTCCTTCTTTGTAACGTTGCCACAAACTTTTCTTTTTGACCAGCTTACTTGCGGTCTTACCCACTTCGTCAATTCGGGACTCGCCTTGACCTTCCTCTGATTTCCGAACTTGCCGATTACAATGCTCTTTCTAGCGGTCGCAGTGTACCAACTCACGCCAATCCTCTAATTTTAACTGCTTGCATTGCTTGTCCCTCACATGCTCTTGGGAAGAAATGTTGGGCACCACAATCTCGGATTTGATTTTACTTACTCGTGTTTCCTTTCCGGGGTTCTTAGAAGAAATGTTGTGTCTGAATAAGCTCTTCTGGTATCGTTGCTTCAGGCTTTCTTCACACCTCGTCTTCCTTTCGGGAATAGAATCCATTTCGGTATCCTCCCCTAGTTCCGTGAATCAAATGACTTGTGGAGTCATTGTTAAAACCTCCTCAGGGTCTGATGCTTTCCCAATTGAAATAGAATGATCGGTATCTTCCTCTTGTTCCGCGGACTAGATGACTTGTGGAGCCATTTCCAAATCCTCATCGGGGTCTAATGTTTCCCCCGAATAAAAGAGCCTAATCGGTATCTCCCTCTAGTCCCTCGAATAAACCGATATTCCGACCACTGTTGGTATTGATGACTTAGGTTCTGGTGACATCATACACCTTCGGTTTGATAACCCGACGGGGTATAAATGTTCACTATTCCTGTCATCTTAGGAAAAGGATTTGCATCAACTTCCATTGGTGCTTTCCCTTTATCTTCGGCAAATTTAATCTTGCCCTGCCGAATCGCTTCTTGTATCGTCTTTCTGAAAACGATGCAATTTGTTGTGTTGTGACTGGTTGAGTGATGCCACTTACAATACCTTTTGTCTGCCAATTCTTCCTTAGATGGGATTTTATCTTTCAACTAACTTTATCATCCCATCTTTCAGCAACAAGTCAAATATCTCATCCAACTTGTATATATCAAACGAGTAACTATTTGACTCTCTTGCCTTTGCAAACTCTTTTACCCTTACTGGTTTAAGAGCTGGGAACACATATGGTTTGTCCAACACCATTGTAGCCACTGCTATTTCCCTCTCTTCTTCCTCTTCCATCAGATTCTCCATTTCGGGATTACCTGCCCCAACCAAGGCCTGTTTATTCTCTTTCATTGGTCTCCTATCTTTCTCTTTCAATAGGTGTTCATACTTTGAGACTCTGGTTGTTAGTTGGAAGAGGTCGTCAAAAGTTTGACCTTCAAAGCGCTCCCAAAGGTTAAATTTTAACCCATTGAACGCCAGATCAGTAAATTCTTTCTCAGTGAGAGATGTCAAGCATCGATTTCTTGATTTCTTGAACCGAGCGATAAACTGGTCTGCAGTTTCTCCGCTATACTGATGCATTCTCGCAAGACCGGCTATCGATACTTCGAACACTGACCGATAAAACTGAGAATGAAATTGCCTCTCCATCTGAGCCCATGTCTGATTTGAATTCACTGGTAGATTGGTATACCGGGCAAATGCTGTCTTGGACAACGATAAGGGAAATAGCTTGAGCCTCAAATACTCGTTTGTCCTTGCTTCTCCGCACTACGCTAGAAATCGTCCTAGGTGCTTTACAGTTGATTGGTCTTCTTCCCCAGTGAAGACAGCAAAATTGGGCGTTTTAAATCCTCTTGGGTATGGGATATTGTCCACCCAATCTGGAGCACTATCTCAGCTACCCGATCGGGATTCCATGGTCTCACATCCTGCTAGCCAACCCATGCCTCTTGCCCCCTAGGATCAACTGGCATGGGTCTATCAACTCCTTGATTCTCTGCGTTAAAGTTAACCAGTGGTGCTGGTCTATAGAGTTGATTCTCGATGCCATGTGGATATGCTAGAACTCCAGGAGGCCTCATTAATTCGGGATTGGGTATCGGCACCGGATGCGCATTCTGGACATTTGGGTTGGCCGTCTTGCGGGAAAGTATACCCACTGACTCCATTTACCAAGTTCACTTGAGTTGAATTTTCTAGCCTCAGTATGATCCTTACTGGGGAAGGTTGAAGAGAAACTCCTCCGTTACCTTGACCAGCAACGGGTGGACCATACATTGGAGGATAAGGCATGGCCATAGAAGCATTTACTTGAAAAGAGGGTCCTTGAGACGATGAACCCGATCACGATATTACTTCATTTATTGCATTAACTACCATTGGCTTGATGACATCAGTGACGTGTCGGATCATATGGTTGGTCAATTCATTCTGCTGTTCTTCGAACATTCTCTTCATCGTGGCTACCAGCGTAGCATCTGGTGCTAATGCACGAGCTTGATCATCCGTTAACTGCCGTGGTATGTCGGAGGTAGCTCCAACCATTACATTAGCTACCGAATTTTCAGACTGGTTACCATCGTTTGGATTGTTGGTGTTATCGTTCTAACCATCCACTTGATTTCTTGTTCTCACCATCTTTTTCAAAACTTACCATAAATATCCCACCGGGCGTGCCAAAAAGATGTTCGCGCGATTTGAGTCAGGAATATCTTTCACCGAACTTCGCAATTCGATTTTTATTAAGAAGGGTTTTGCGACTCTATTCTGATGGAAAGTTGGGGAGAACAGGAGAATGGGTGTGTGCAATTAACAAAAGCAATGGAAATGGTGAAGATTTACTACCTATGCTACTCCTAATTAGCTGGTAATGGAAATAGATTGCTTGGAATCGAAAGTACAAGGAAAGGAAAGTAACGGAATGTTAACACACTATACTACGAACAGCAAAGTAGGCTGAAGCTTCACAGAAACATAATGTCTTTCTTGGATGATTGTGGAGAAATCCTTCATTTTCCTTCCTTTCGAGTACTTATCTTTTTTGCGGTTCTAACCGCTCAAGCAGTTATTCTTTGGTTTTAAACCTTTGAATTTTGGCGCTCTACTTCACCTCTAATCTATGATCTTCACACCTGACCCATGTAAATCGGGGCCTATGTCTCCTATGATTTGTAACTGTATCATCAACCATCTCTTTTAAATGATATTTCTAGGTTTTGGAAAACCTGTTCACGCCCATAGGTCTTGTTCTGTACTTCTGAATTTCTGGATGTAATAATTTCCATATTGCGTATCTATGACATGCCGAATCCAAGCACACTACGTCTTTTATTCGACATACTTTCTTTCAAACTTCCCGAATAGCACACATATCCCGAATGTCGTTTAGGATCTTCCAATGATTCTTTTTTCTACATGTCATTTCTAAGATATCGAATCAAACAATAATGTTTCGGTATCAATGACTATCAACACATATAGAATTATTTTACTCAGTAAATGTCAAAACTACCACTCATTTGATACGTAAACTCGAAGTGTATCAGTCTACGTTAATAACTAACACGGCATTACGCATTCCACTGCTATCCTAGAAAATTAATATGAATATGGATATTGGGCAAAACTTATTCTGTTGGCACGAGTTACGGAAATGTTACGGATAGGAAAACATATTTGGCCTTCACTAGACTACGTAAACTACTTAACTAAATTTGTGACATGCGGCATTTATTATCCATGAATGCCCTGCATAATATACATTAACATAGAAATTTTTGAGGTGAGTTTGGCTCTGTTTGATTTTGTGTGTCAAACCAAATAGATCTATTGCTTATAGCCTAGGTAATCAAATCAAAGTGGCCCTTTGCCTTGGCTTTGCTCTTAAAGCCTCGATTTAGTGTTTTTTCAGTGATTTTATAGATTAACACCAATTGTTCGATAAAAAGTCTCACGGGGGAGCTTTTAAGGTTTTTTTTTTTGGTTGGGCGATTTGATGCGTTTATGCATGTACCTCAGGCTCTGAATCGCACTTAGAACCTCAATTACGCTACCTATGCCCCCTTTTTCTTTGCTTCGGTTCACGTTGAAAATCGACAACCGGCCTCCCTGGATCTCGGCCGAAGCCGAGAGCTCTGGGCCACCGCACGAACACCGTCGGACCTCAACGTGGTTCAAATAAGTCTCTACAACCCCCTTGATACTTGCTAGATATGAAGAATACAGCTTAAACACGAGAAAATTTTCGCGAAAATCTTTGCCGGGGCCAGTTTTGTTCGAGTCTGGTTGGAAGCCTTTCAACTTTCAAGCGTCAGTTGAGGCGGCTTTTGTTCGAAATGAGTTCATGGGACGTTGTAGAGCAAATGGAGTAAATGTGTAAAAAAAATGAGTTTGGCCACTGTTTCGGTGTTTTCCAGCAAAGTCGTTGGAAAAGCGAGTGGAACAGTGTTGCCGGTCGTCTTCTCCGGTGGCTTGTTGACCAGTCAATGCAAGTTGATTGGTCAACGTGCCTGTGCGACGCCTACGTGGCTGCCACGTAAGCAGGCCGCAAGTTTTTTTAAAAAAAATTAATGATGATGATGATAGAAAATGAAAGGGAATTGGAAAAAAAATATTTTAAAAATATAATAAAAGTATAAATTAGGTTGGGCTGGTTTTGGGTATTGTCTGGTGAGCTTGCCTCTCAAGTTGGGCCAGAGAGTGAAATTAGGCCGAATTCAAATTAAAATTGGGCATTCCTTTGAAATCATCAGAAAATATAATGGATTGGACCTAGCCCACTTTGGCTTGTTGTTTTAGACTAACGCGAACCCTTAAGGCCCGAATTGGGTGCCCATGGCTCGGGCCGAGTCTGTTGGCCCGGTCCAGATCACCTTTTTAGGACTAAATAAATCTATTATTATTATTATTATTATTATTATTACTATTATTAAAATTGAAAAAATTCCATAAAATCCGAAAAAACGAAAAGCAAATTGCTCGATTGACCTTCTTTTCCTAGTTTTGACTTTAGATTTATCCAAAAAATAACAATTTTGCCCCTATGAGCAAATCTTGCACAATTTTTATCCAAACCCTAATTTGATATTTCTCTAAGTCTTTAGGGATTTATTAGGGTTTTTATGATGCGATGTATTCATTGCCATTGACTTCTTGATTACGCACATTGCATGCCTTGAATGCGATTGATATGATAGACTCATACATGCACAAGCACATTTAGAAAAATACTCGACTTTGTTATCGAAAGGGAGTTAGTGAAAACACCGACGTGACCAAATTCCCAAACCCAAAATCTCTAATTGCATAGAATCGAAAGGTTTTTCTTGACCACTAGATAAAATTTCCGGTCTACCTTCCTCAAAGATCAGTAGCGACTTCTTTTGCATATATACATACACATGCCAATCGATCACACTAAGATCAAACTTAATATCTCTCGCTGTGATTTGGTGTTAGCTTGGGAGGATCTGATCTGAGTTTGATCTTGAAGACTTAGTAATCCATTAACCCATCCCCCGATATGTAGAGATCGAAGTTGGCAGCAACAACCACACTTTGATGTGGCTGGGCAAAGTCCTTTCCGTGGCAACTCTGCAAGTCGTGATAATTTTCTATGCCTAATTTTCTCTATGTCTAAATCAACTCAACAAATTTCATCTCCTCCTTTTCCTAGTTCATCAAAATTCACTTACTTATTAGAAAGTGGAACTCCGAATGACTCGTTACGCAGGATGCAGAACTGCGAATTATGACGTCACGTTTGATCATTAGTAGAATTATTATGTTATTTAGGTATTCCATTATGCTGGTGCAATTAATTTCCAAACTTAGCTTGTTTTCCCAGAGGGACAGGCCCACCGCTCCCGGTAGCCAAAATGACAAGCCACGACAACTCGTGCGTGTTCTTTGCCTCTTACGGAGGCTACCGGAGACAACCATGCAAGATCTGTATTCTGGAACTTCCCAGTGTTGAAGGCTTGCAGTCATTCGCATGGGTACGAGAAGAGGAGGTGTACAATGTCGTCATGGACACCCTTAGTCTCAGCGACGAGATCTTCACCTCCATGAATTCCGTCATCTCTGGGGCGGCTTCCGACAAGGCGAGTTCATCTTGTTACTTCGGGAAGCCCCAAGGGCGGTTGGCAGGTTCGTTTAGCTAAGCTTTGCCATTCCGTACGGTTTCTAATTTACATGAACAAGAAGCAATTCAATTTAAGGATGCTTTTGATTCATGAAAAGTTCAAGATTTGAAAAGTATTTTTCAAAAAATGATAAGTTATATCTCTTAAAAAAATTTATTAACGAAAATCGAGAAATATTTCCATTATCAATAACAATTAATGTAAAACTATTCCCATAGGTTATGAATATAATTTACATTTATAGACCGCCTCCTCCAAAATATACTATGGATGTGCTACAACGTCTCTAGCAATCCGACAAGGTCGGTTTCTCATAAAGTCATAATGGCTTCCTATAACCACATCACTGGCTCTTAGTGACAATTTGTGAAAGCAGATTCTCCTTCATCTGGTTATATTGCGATTCTAATGAAGAAATGATTCTATGAATGAAAATGCTGACTTCAAGTTTTGAGTCATTATCTTGTTTCTATGTACTCCTCTTTGGAGAAAAATTGTCTAAAAAACCTTAAATCTATTGCGTTTTTGCCAATTATATCATAAACATTTTAATTATACCTATTGAGTTTTAAATTTTTTCGCATTTTGCCAATTGAATCCATCCAATCAATTTTGATTAGAAACCACCGGTATGGACATCAGCTGTTTTACGTGGCACGATCGACATTGAAATAAATATTTATAATAAAAATTTATATTTTTTAAATTTTTTTCTTTCTATTATTTATTTATTTATTTATTAACAAACGTGGCCGTGCAAGGTCTTTGACCAACCATTGCCGGCCACAGGCAAGGACTGACACCTCTTGCCTGGTCCGAACAAGGGCCACAATATGAATACATAATTTAAGGGCATAAATAAAGAGGTCCGGGGATCTAAAGGCTCACGAAAACTATGTAAATCTTCGAAATGTGGCAATGGCAAGGCTCATATGATAATCTCACGGAAGAAAATTTAGACTTATTTTCCGCGAATTATCGATATGCCAAACTTTCTTTTCGTCTCATCCATGCTTCGGATTTGCCCTAGCGACCTAGAAATAATTTTCTTGGACTTCCGTTCTTATGGCCATTAAAAATCCAGCTCAACAACGTTGTGGCGCTGCTAATCTAATATGCCACCGCTCTCGGTCGACGTCATCCGTTTGCTTAGCGCCGTCCATGGAATACCGCAACGTCGGATCTCGAACGACAATTATGGACACAAGTCTAGTGGGTTTTTTTCTCGTCATTAGTAAAAATTTAGTTAATTGAATCGGAAAGAATTTATGATGGCACAGAAAAAAACCAGCCCAATACTCAAAAAATGCAACTTTAGCATATATTCCAATTATATCTTAAAAAAATTCTCATAAAAAACCCTCAACTTGAACCTCTATTTCAATTATATCCAAAACTTTTTTTTGTTTAATAAAAAACCCGCAACTTTTACTTTTATCATAATTTTACCAATCTAATATTCAAAAAATCCTCAACTTTAGCATTTGCCTCAATTATGTCAAAACAATTATCTCATAAAAAAATCTTAAAGTGTTACTTTTGGTCCAATTTTACCATTACTAGCCTTTCGTCTATAATCACTATCAATTAATCTTATCTGATTTGAATTTTCTTGCCGAACTTACTAATGAATCTTTAAAATTCAAAAACAATAGGTTTCAAGGACGACGAAATTTGAGATCATTCCTCCAGAGAACCAAATCTCCTTGTCTACTAGCTCTTTGGACTATTGAGTGTATGGGAGAATCTGAAATGCACTATAAAATCTGAAACACACTATCTTGAGTGATTGTATTTCTAGTAATGTATGGGAGAAGTAGACAACAGAAAAAAAGTTGCTAGAATTTTTTATGTTAACTTTGCTGAGGTGTAATTTTTTAAAGACATGAAAATGCCACGTAGGATTAACTAACTGTAATTATAAATGGAAGACTAACAGTGATATAATTAGAAGAAAAGTAAAATTTTAGAATTTTTTATGAGACAAAAAGAAGTTTTGGATATAATTAGAACAAATGCTAAAGTTATGAATTTTTTAGATATTATGCCAATAGACTTAGAATAAAAATTAAAATTGGGGTTTTTCTGGATGTTAGGCCGGCGATAGATGTAAAATTTTGAGTTTTTTACGAAGCAAAAAAAAATTGAATACAATTAAAACGGAGGTTAAAGTTGAACCTTTTTTTTTTTTTTTGCTATTTGGCCGAAAAAAAGCCATTCACAAGAATGTGCCCCGATAAACCGACCCGTTAAAAAATGCGTCGATTTCCTGTTGGCCCGGTCCGGTCCAGAACAACCAGGCCCCTTACGCTCTCCTCAACACCATCACGACGGGTCTCCATAGAAACCTAACTCCAGCCTCTCCCCCATTTTCACGAACACCTGCCAGAACCAAAGACCTTCGAGCCAGAGAGGAAGAGAGAGAGAGAGATGGCACAGTACGAGGAGGAGAATAGCGAGTTCTACGTGCGGTACTACGTGGGTCACAAGGGGAAGTTCGGGCACGAGTTCTTGGAGTTCGAGTTCAGGCCCGACGGGAAGCTGAGGTACGCCAACAATTCCAACTACAAGAACGACATTATGATCCGCAAGGAGGTCTGGCTCACTCCCGCCGTCCTCCGCGAGTGTCGCCGCATCATCGCCGAGAGCGAGGTTTCTTCCTTTTCCCACCCTCCCCTTTATCTCTCTGTCTCGCGCTGGTTTGGGTTTCTAGTTTTTTGTCTTTTGGTCCGGCTCCATTGATTTTGCTTCTTTCTCTCGTGAATTTTTGCTCGGATTCGCTGTGTGATTGGAAGTGGAGGTTGTGTTCGTGTCCTTTCATTTTCATTGTTGGTTCTATGCTGTCCTTTTTTGGTGTCTAGGGCTTTCCTATGGTGTAGGGCTTGGATTTAATTGGGGGAAAAATGGAACTCTCATATATGATTTGGATAAGCTGTTTGATGGGATTTCTCCTTTCTTCTTCCTGGTTACTCATTAGCCTGCCAATCCTAGAGTTCTGTACACTATAGCTCTCTGGATTGACCTTTTTTCCTTTTAGCGTTGCTTATTGGAAACTGATTTTATTAGTTCTCTAGCTGATTATTTTTGGGAGGAAACAGCTTCGGCCTGGTCTTGCTAGGAACTGTCCTTTGGACATTCTGTGATGCTTGGATGGTTCCTCATGTTTAGGAAATTGTTGGCAAGGATCTTGGGGTTTAGAGTGTTGGATTGTCCGTGCATTTATGTGGTGTAGATTTGATTTTTTCTTTTTAAGTTATTGGTGCATAAAACGCAAGAGAAAAGGAGAGCCTTTGTGATGATAAATCAGAAACGGTTCGTTGCTTTCTGGGATTATCTGAGGATTTAAGTTATTTCTTCAACCAAGGTTCTGTTCAGTGGTAAATCTGAGGTCTGGCAACTGGACACTGACCGGTGATGATTTTGGTTTGATTGCGGTCAGCAGCCGTAAATTTCCATTAGATTCAGGGTAGTACTCATTGCTAGGTCACTGCTAATCTTCAAATTTCGTTTCTTATGACCACACTACCTTTTTTTAACCAAATACTGCTCTAATGGATCTGATGAGATCCATTGAAAACTTCTGTATCCTTAAATTTGGAGATTTGGCAATCAGAATCATATGTTTGATGTTCCTATATGCCAATTAATGACTGAAGCATTTGCCCCCGTAAACGTGATGCTCCCTGTATGTGACAGTCAGACAGACAACAGACACACAAAAGCACACACGGGGGTTAAAAAGCATTGATATGGTTGGCCTTGTAATTATTCAAGAAGAAATTTGCCTTTTAAGCAGAAAGTTATCGCCTTTATTCTAAATAATTTATAACTTACAAGCATATGAACATATTAGGAAACAATTATTTAACAAAAGAAATATATGGCTTTGTTGCCCATCTCCTTATTTGTCTCTGAAGTTCTGCGTTCCACAGTCCAAATACAAATGGAGAGGAGATGCTTATAAGCTCAATAAGTTGGGACAATTCTGCCTGTGTTCTCAGTTCCTCATCTGGAACTGGTAGTAGAGAATGGCAGAAAAAAGAGCAGAAAGCTGGTAATAGTGTCTATAAGACATTGGCAATGATTGTTCTTGTTAGTTTTTCTGAGATGATCTTTGCACCATGGTGAAGTTTTCATTTGTGATGCCGATCTTCTAACTACCTGCCATACGTTCGGTGGGGAGGATATGCTTTTTTTAAAGCATATGTTCTTGGTATTCTCCATGGGCTTTTCCCACTCATCATGTATGCTTATTATAACTGTCCGTGCATTTGCTGGTTTTTGCTGTCATAAATAATCTTTGTGCCATAGTAACACTTCATTGGTGATACCCATCATTTAAGGGCTTCACATACTTCAAACCAATTTTGCGTTGGCTTTTTATCTAGCTAGTGAGATATATTTGAGGTTAAGTTTTGGGATTCATTTGTACTACTATGAGTGTTGTCCTCCTTTCAGAACGGATCAGTTACTTGTATATATATTTATCTTGTAATGATTAGTTGTATCTGATCGCTTCTTTGTTTGGTGTATTTATACCACATTTCTTCTCGGTGTATAATTTGGGTAAAATTGACTGTCTTTTAGATTATGAAGGAAGATGATAGTAACTGGCCAGAACCTGACCGTGTGGGACGGCAAGAACTTGAGATTGTGATGGGGAATGAGCACATTTCCTTCACTACCTCAAAGATTGGTTCCCTTGTTGATGTGCAAACTAGCAAGGACCCTGATGGGCTTCGGATATTCTACTATCTTGTTCAGGTTTCTCTTCTTCTGCTTTCATTTGTTTGGCACTCCTTACTAATATGTATGGTTGGAATATAATGCTTTGATATGTTTCTCCTGTGATGCATATGTAGTTCCATTGCCTTTGCAATGATTTCGTTGTATTGCTATTCTAGTTTTATGGTGGAATTCATGTGTTTCCCTTGCCCTCCTTATTTTTATTTGTGTCCTTAGGAGTTCTTGGTCACGTGCAACTAACATATGTACATGATACTGTTTCGTGTTAAAATGCTATTTATTTTATCAGGAGATACTAACACAAATGGTCTTCGAACTTTGGCCCAATGTACAATGTGATCTCTAAACTTTTAATTTGTGACATATTGTTCATGAACTTTGATTTAATATTCAATATTGTCCCTAGACTCTTAATTTGTTCACGTGGTCCTTGATCTAATAAAAAATTTCTAATGCAGTCCCTAAACTATGTGAAAATGATTAAAAGTTCACTAATTATATTGAACAAATTAAAAGTTTAGGGATGGCGTTGCACGTTAGACTAAAGTTCAGGGACCACAGTGAATAAATTAAAAGTGTAGGGACGATATTGTATTTTGGATCAAAGTTTATGGACCATTTTTGTCATTTTTCCTTTTATCAGAGACATGATTACCCAAAACATTTTCTTTTCCATTTCTTGGTTGTTTCTCTTGCTTGTCTCGCTTGAGACCTAGTTGCTTACACTGGGTTTATACTACTTGGCTTTTTAAGCTCTTTTCCAGCTATATGCAGATATTCTTCGGCATTTGGTTTCATTTTAAGGTTTTAAAGGCTGGTTTTCTTTGATTGGCTGTTCCTAAGAAATCGGTGAAGCTGTCCTCTTTCAGCTTATACTCACTCAAAAATTACTTTTCTTTAAGTGTGCTATAGAGGCTCTTGGATTGCCGTAATTGATGTGAGAATAGAATCCATTAAATTTCATGTTTTAAGTTCATGTATTAGCCAAGTGAGGAGTCAGATAATGAATTCAAATACTCTCACCAGTATAGACCATTTTCGTCATTTTCCCTTTTATCAGAGACCTGATTACCAGAACATTTTCTTTTCCATATCTTTGGTGTTTCTCTTGCTCGTCTTGCTTGGGACTTAACTGACGGCTCTAACATGTTTAATGCGTATGCTGGGCTTACACTACTTGGCTTTTTAAGCCCTTTTCCAGTTATATGCAGATATTCCTCGGCATTTGGTTTCATTTCAAGGTTTTAAAGGCTGGTTTTCTTTGGTTGCCTGTTCCTGAGAAATCAGTGAAGCTGTCCTCTTTCAGCTTATACTCACTCAAAAATTTCCTTTCCTTAAATCTGCTATATAGGCTCTTGTATTGCCATAATTGATGTGAAAATAGAATCCATTAAATTTCATGTTTTAAGTTCATGTGTTAGCCAAGTGTGGAGTCAGATAATGAATTCAAATATTGTCACCAGCATGTATAATTCATGTGGAATGTGAAACTGTTCGTTTCTCTCTGTATATCATGAGCTTGAAAGGTTTATTGAGTTGAGTTCTCGTGGATGAAAAGGATGGGGAGAAGGAACTTGCCACATCATGGCCCCTTCACCCTCTCCAATAATTTGATGGTGCTTAAAACACGAGCAGCTTTGGTTAGTTAAGGTTTACTTTAACAATAGTCCATTCACCATCTTTCTATGCGTGGAATACTGGAGAGTCTCGAGACTCTTTTCAGGTAGAGAAAAGACAGCCGAAGCCAGGGGCTTCACCTCTTGAATCTATTTATATATGTTGATGTTGCCTTTTAAATACATGCATTCTGTTATCCCATCAACTATTGTAAGGCAATTGGAGAATTATGCTATGTTTGTCAAACAGTTTTGGTTTACTCACATTTATGAGTTTATGATGATAATAGACGTGTGGTGCAGGACTTGAAATGCTTTGTGTTCTCTCTCATATCTCTCCACTTCAAGATCAAGCCGATATAAAGAGACGTCTTCAAAGCATGTGGCTTCCAATTGTTGGTCCTTTTGGCGGTAGCCTCGTGGTCTGTCTTCATTGATTGAGCAGCATGCGTAGTTTGGTATTTTGCACTGAGTATGATTGGTGGAATCTCCTTGTTGAGTTTTGGGTTTGTAACTAAAAGATGCTTTAACTCGAAATGCCAGACCTCTCTCTCTCTCAAGATGCCCACATCACTCGTGCGCGCACCGTACTTGCATCTGTTCAACTCAGAGGAGGAAAGTTCTTGTCCTCTCATCAATTCAGCTTCCATGAGTTTGAGTTTCTCCGGTGATCAGTAAGGGGCTAGTCTAGCTAATTTTTGTTTCTTTGGCACTCAGTGTTGGCGCAAATCGCATAGCTGCAGATGTTGTCTGATCTGTTTTGAAGATTAGTGACAGCTGCCCCTAGTTTAACTTGGGGTAGATAGCATATAAATGGAGTTTTACATTTCGTTTGTTTTGCGAAAAACTAATAATTTGAAAATATTTTTCTAAAAGCGATTTCTTGTGCTTAAAAATTGAACAAGTAAAAAATATTTTATGGCGTATAAAAGTCTTTAGATATAAATTATTATTGATGGTGTAAATATTTTTTATTGATTAATTATTTTAAACTGCACAAATGATTATTTTTGGAACAATATTTATTCTCTTTTGACACGTGACAAAACATGGTAGACGCATGGATCTTCCTTTTGGTGCATCACTTTGATATTTTCAATATCAACTCACTTTGCCATTTGTTTTTCCTCCTTTTTCCTCTAATTCCATGTCAATTTTTGTGCTCCTTACTTCCTTTCAAAAATAGCAAACTGGATGGAACAAGAGGTCCCATAATATAACTGTTCGTCATTACAAAGTTGCAGTTGTACTAACGGCATTTGAGCAAATATTAAAGAAAAGAAGGACATGAGTGACCGATGACTAGATTTATTATTTTTTTCCTACTTCTAATTGAAATTCATAAGTGAATAAAAAGCAAATTTGACTGCTCACATAAAATAGAGAGAGAATAATTTCTTAGATCTTTAAATTAAGATTATAAATCATTTTTGTCTCATCTACATATCTAAAATAGATCTCGTTAAAATGTAAAAAAACTTGAGGGGGGCGTGGAGGGGGGAGGAGGAAGTGGGGAAGTGCTCCAAAGCACCTCGAATGGGTGGCTAGGCAAGGCGCACTCCACGAGTAACGCCTATTTAAATTTTAGTCCGTTCTTCACTTCTTTTGGAAAGTTTTCCTATTATCTTTCCATGTTAATTGAACCAAATTTGTTCTCATGATGACCAAGTATTCTTCTAGAAATTTGAGATGCAGATTTCAGGACCTGGCTTTCGATGGTATAAGGTTGTCAAGGAGAGGTCAAAATGAGTTCAATGGACAGAGAAACTCAATCGAATGAAAGGGACTTGCAAGCCGAATGACAATCGTCCAAATGAATTTTATGCTAATTTTTGCATATTCAAATGAAGTATGGCCCTTGCCTGAGACCGGTGGATGTTGAGGTCGGGTGAGAGAGGGAAAAAGAAAAACGAAAAAGAAAAATAGAAAAGATAAAAATAAAATATTCAAAATATTCAAAAAAAAATATTAAAATAGTAATAAGAAAATTATTCACGTTAGCGCCAGTAATGTCATGAAGCACAGCCAATGTTTACATTAGCAATTGTCAACTAATAAAGCTAAATTGGTAAAAGGTAAAAAGTTTTAAGAATTAATTGGCCGAAGTGCTAAACATTTACGATTGTTTTGACAATTTTCCGGGCTTTTGTTGGTGTAAGGTGGTAAAGGAGAGGTCAAAATGAGTTCAATGGAGAGAGAAACTTAATTGAATGAAATGGAATTGCAAGCTAAATAACAATTGTCCAAATGAATTTTATGCTGATTTTTGCGTATTCGAATGAAAGGACAGCCCTCACCTAAGAACGGTGGAGGTTGAGGCAAAAAGGAAAACATAAAAGATAAAAACAATAATAATAAATACAATAAAAATATTATAATAATATTAAAAAAAAATTTATCCACCTTAGCGCTAGTAGTGCCATGAAAGACAGCCGGTGTCCACCTCAGCGTTTTCTGACCAATAAAATTGAATTGTCAATAGTGCTTAGGATTTAGAAAATTTTTGACAATTTTCCTGGCTTTTGTTGGTGTAAGGTGGTCAAGGAAAGGTCAAAACGAGTTCAATGGAGGAAGAAAACTCAATAGGATGAAAGGGAGTTGCAAGCCCAATGACGATACTATGCTGATTTTTGCATATTCGAGATCCTAATGGTTGTTGTACAATGATTTCTCACAGCCAAATCCCTGATGCCAAGTGCGCATCAGAACTACGTCATCAGCCAACCTAAGAAGTCAGCCGAAAAAGAACAGACCCCAGCCAATGCTGTAAGCCACCATTGATGCGGGGAGGATAGTTTTGCAGTGATGCTTTATTATTGAATGTTGCATAGCACTTAGTCAAGTGACGATGATATGGCGTGTGATGATTACTTGCCGTTTCTCTCGGTTTATCATGCTTGAGACTAGTGATCATGGGTGTCGAGCAATGTATGACGTGAAGACTTGGGTTCAATGGTTTCGAAATGAATGCCGCAACTTTTTTCGGTGCCAGAAGGCAAGAAAAGAAGCAATGGAGTATATGACGTACTTCGAGGTCCTGAGCTCACTCGACAATACATTCAGACCAAAAAAAAAGACTCTGTCAATGCTAACATCAAGTGCCCAAAGCTTATTTTGTTACCTAAGACTAAATTTTCGGGTGCCTGAGGGGTGTGAACTCCGAAGAACATGACGAACACCGCCGTTTTCAATATGCTGGAATAACTCTATGCATCTACGTTAATCTTTCTAAAAGGGATGGTAATTTATGTAGAAAGCAACAAGGCGAAAGAAAAATACCCGGTCCATATCTACATTGGATTAGACCACCTTCTCTTTACCTCAGATTTCCACCGTACTTCCTTCAATTTCCCATCCAAACCATAATCTCTCTCCATGACAAGATTAATGCCTTCGTCAGAGTACCAGCCAACACCGATGCAAAGAATCCCATCTTTATTAATGTCCACATAACTGGTAACGCCTCCGGGCAACCAAAGAATGGTCGCATCTTGCATGTCGAGCATCTCTTCCTCCCCAAAGTATACTAAGTTCTCGGGCAAGGTCCTTTTCTTTAACGTCTCAGTGCAGAGGTAGACATAGGGGGTCCCAATGCTTTCTTCTGCGACCGTCTGTTCGGCATATACCGGTGTGGCGCTCACCTCAAATACTTTCCATGAACCAGTGAGATCTGATGGCTGGGTTCTTTTCCGCAACGATAATGGCTTCACATCGAAGTCCGTATCGCTGCCACATGACAACAGGCAAAACTTAGGTTTATTCTGCAGGAAAGATTGAAACCACAAGCATAATTTTGTAACTTGAGAAAAACCAAAGACCCTCGACTCATCTCAGTTGGCCAAGCAAGGATTAGGAAAGAAAACACTACAAGAATCAACAGATATAGGCTCTTGACGGAACTTTCGTCTGCAGTATAATTGGTTCATAAGCATGTAATCCAACCAAGAAGTAGCCAATCCAGGGAACAGAATTTAGAAATGCAAACAGTACAACCACTGTGGCATAATATCTAAGAGGGACAGTTTAGTCTACCACATATCTGACAAAACTCCCAAGTTACGAAAAGATTAAGACCTTCATTTGTCTAGGACCAGCATCACCGCTATGGGTATCAAGGCATCTAGTTCGTTAGAAATCCTGTGTAACCCTTCAATCTTTTCTTTTACTTTCAGGAACCACAATGGAGGCAGCACTATGAGGGGGAATAACACCATAAACAAACTATCCATTAAGTGGCGCCACTTACTGCAAATTGTAAGACATGAAGTACAGCAAAGTCGTTGCATAAATCATTCACACTTGTCATCTCAAAATTCATTCAGATGATTTTTTGCTGCCTAACACTGTACGCCTGCACATAGAATAGAATCTGCGTGATCCTCCTTGTCCTCTCAACAGGTAGAAGAAGTAACAACTTACAATTACTATTTTAAAAAAAAAAGTGACCATAAAAACCTTAGTCACATCTTAATAGGTAACAATTTTGCTCTTCTTTAATTACACATTTGTCCCACCCAAAAAATAAATCGCATATTGCCATTGTTATCGTCGACTTATAAATACTCCAAAAAGAATAAAAAGATCTCGATTCTCAAATATAATTGTTCTACCCTTTCATCAAATTTCTTTATCAACGAAAAAGCTTGTAAAGTCAGCAGGCGACTTATTCAGGACTTCGTCCGCTACTTACACACAATATTGGATGTCTACCAGACCAACGGAGTTTAACTTTTCATTTTTACCAATGAGCAGGCTGCCTGAGACAACTTGAGAGTCAACATCTCTAATAGGGTTCTTCAGTTCAATTCTAGGAGTTAAACATCTAAATTTTTCCATACGCAGAGTGAATCACTGCCACTTCACTTTCATTTTAGTCTAGTCAGGAACCTAATTGCGATTGGGAAGTTGCTTGAAGGATCAAATCATAAGATCCTGGAAAATCTGAAAATGTATAAAATTCATGTACCTGTACCAAATAAAGTTCGAAAATATTGCTTCAAAGACCTATATCATGTTCATTACTTGAATTTAAGTGAAACAAGTTTTGGAAAACCTAAAATGTCATGATATAGAACTTTCTAGTCTGAACATAAATATTATTTAATGTAAAGTCAGTAAAATTGCACCTATCTCTAGGATTAGGATGAGTCTCTAATGATCCTACCACCTTAAGATCCTACTTAATATCCAAATTGTTTCTTCGGTTATGAAGATCAGTTCATATTATTTGGACCAGGATTCTCAATGAGATGGACACACAATGGGTCTAAGGATCAAAGCATGTCCAATATTAATCCAAAGTGAGTTACATTACCTTTCATCACGAATATTTGCTGGACTGGCCCACTCTTCTTCATAAACGGCAACTCTCATTATCTGAATGTCTGCACCTCCATTGTTGAATTCTATTGTGTGGACTATCCGGAGTCTTTTGTGACAACCTTTAACCAGACACTGAGACAAGGAAAGGGCAGATTAAGAGTGCAAAAAAGAAAATTCACGTGACTATTTTTCTCTTTTCAGAGAACAAAACAAGACATCTAAATTAAGCACTAAACAAAACAAGTCCTCTTCATTTTCATGAGCTCTGAAGCAGAAGCTTAACTCTGATCTGCCTATGAAAGATAGAAGCATTCTTAAAGCACCAATTATGTACGACAATACAAAATTCTCCATGAAAAGAAAATTATCCGAGAAAGAATAACCACTGTCATCATAAGTCACAAATTTTCCACAACCCCCATCATCTCCATGCATTCTTAGAAAATAAAACAAGTCCACAGCAGTCACTTTAAATGTAAGATTTTGAATGTAGCATTTTGCAGATGATGTGCCCCTGTTAAAAGAAATTAATAGACCATTTTCTTTTGGCGTTGTCATACTTATTATAAAGTAAAGAGAATTCTGGCCGAGCAGCACTTATTAGAAGCACTATTAGGGGTAGAGTCAAGAATGTTCAGACCTAATAAAGATAATGTCACAAAACCACAATCACATGAAAATGGAAACTAGTGACAATGATCAGAAGATCATGAGTCCAGCAGTGAGCATTAAATACTCAGTTTTCTATCATATTGAGTTTCAAAGAAAGCTGATGCTGAACAGTAACATCAAGACAATACATACTCTTTGACCAACAAACGCAATAGCCTTTTCTTCCCTGATTTTATCTTTCTCTTTGATCCATGTGTAAATACGTGATCCGAGTGCAGGTAACCAACCAATGACTAAATAACTCCCATTTTATGTGAAAATAAGAGCTGGTTTCAATAACTCAAAACACAAATCTCTCACCAGAGCTGCCTAGGTATATGTACCAAAACTTCATATGGTCTAACAAACAAAAAATACAAACCCATTAACAATGAGAAAGAAAAAATCTACCACAATGGGACTGAGATCAACTCGGTTCATGGAGAGCAATTTAAATAGCTGCAAATTCTTTGTTTTTATAATGACAATGGGGAATAGAGTTTTCTATGCCTCCCGTAAATTTATTCTCCACCAAAGTCTGCCTTAGTAGGTGAAAGCTAAAAAAAGCTCCCAACGTATGCTCTCTACCCACTGAAAATAAACATTGATGTCTATGTCTATGGATTGGAATATGGTCAACGAAGTTGTAGGTGGTGATTAACCTCTTTAGTTGTGGCTGTACAGTAGAAAGAGGGATTATGTTAGTAAAAGGAGAACCGAATATAATAGTCAGGCAAGTGCTTATCCATTTTCCAAGCTGGGATCTTTACATATATGATGCATTAAAGTCTCATAGATAACTGCAGCATGAGGGGCAGATAGTCTTACAATCGGGAGGGAATTGTCAGATTAAGGGGAAAAAGAAACTACAGTGTCTTCCCCGATCTGTACCTTTGAAAGAAGCCTTACAACCACAAAATGCTGGTTCTGATTCCTGTTTTACTTATTTGTACACATTGAATAATGATCAATTGTCACCCTGTGCAGGTCAAACAGTAAATCTTTGCTTCTTCTTGTTCAGGGATCCTTTCTAACGTTCTGGTTACAAAAGAAGTATAGACACATTGTTTTGTTGCCCTAAAGAACGACTGAAGTTGGAGGATGTCCTCCAGTCTCAATTTCCTGATTAAAACTAAGCATGATGCTGCATTCTACTTAACTCAGAAGAAGAATAAGAATTTGCAAGTAACCAATACGAACTTACCAAGTTGCATGTGACAAAAAACCCACACCAATGCATAAAATGTTCCAATTTATTGAAATCTGGACTATTTACCTGCTCAAACCTGAGAGTGGGGCACAAGTAATAGTTAGAATGATCAACTTCACCGACTGGAATATCAATTGGGCCCCTGGAATAAGATCCATCCTGCAAAGAACCCATTCAAATGAGTAAAAATTTAATGTTCTTATCCTGTCTGATATACTCCAAGATGTTTTCGGCTACTTCCAAATGTATCTTAGTACAGCTATATCGTAAGTACCTTTTTTTTATCATAAATAACATAAAAATAGCTTTAATGACCTAATCATACAAATTTAATCAAGGACACTATCCACGATTATGTAGATATATTTTAGACAATTATATACAACGGAATATCCCATATGCCCCCACTGTAGGCGTTCCAGCTTCCATGAATCAGTGAATCATTGAACGTCAACTTGGACAGCTTAGTTATTCATGTATTAGCCAGAAAATTTTCCAGTCTTGTGATCTGAAAGTAACCGAAAAACAGAGAATGAAGCAGTTCATACCTCAAAGAAAACAAGACCAGGTTCATAGCCCATGACATCTTCTTCCATCAAATCACTGGCTCCAAAGTTGAAAGAATCAAATTTTGGCAGCATACGATCCGCCGCACTTTCATCTATTTGGTCCTTACATGAATCTCCATCTTTAGTCCGTTCTTTGCTTTTGGCATTGCCGCCATTCTTCAATGATATTTCACCATAGGGATTCAGAGTTACCCAGTTTATCTTTCTCTGAATTTGAGATGTTAATCCTCCATGCAATGCTGGAATTGCCTGAACACAGGAAAGTGTATAGCAGTCATAGAGGTTCTCATTCTTTTTACCAATCTCTATGGGTTCCATTTCAGCCGTGATAGGTGAAAATACAGCTCCCACTCCCTTCCATATCCCACTCAAACTACTAGCAAATGTATTCCATACTGGTCTTATTACTGGTTCCTGAAAGGAAAAAAATGATATGAGTTAATTAAGTTCAAGAAGACCAAAAAAATAATCAATTCACGTCTAGCCATCTAAGCATAGCATTTTTTTTTTTTTGTGTGTGTGTGTTTAGATCATATATAATTTTCTACTCATTCAGATTAAAAATCAATTATTTCGACAATTTTATACTTGAGTCAGCAGAAAAGTGCCCAAACCATCTCTAATCATTTTGGCCCCACAAATGTTTACCTCTTTACTGAGTAATACTTGCAAATGAGATTTTCATCTTCCTTCAAATAGAAACTTGGCCCCACAAATTTTATACTTTACCTCTTTACAAAAAGAAGTTATAGCAACAAAATTATGAACAACAGCAACCAATACCAATTCTACTTCAGTATTTCCAAAATCATTTTTTCTTTTATCAAGATGAGCAAATATAAAGCTCTTTCCCCTTCTAGAGAAAGATGAAATCAAGTCTTAATATTAAATCACTGCATCAATCTCAAATGCATTGGAGATCTATAGAATATAGCTCCTTACAGACAGATAGAGAGCCAAATAACGCTTGAATCTATTCATCAACAAGTATTTCATGGCAAAACTGCACTGACTTCATCGCAAGCTATGACTAACTATACAACATGTATAGCTGAACTATACATATACATTGCAAAAATCAGGCAATTTCTATCCTTTTTCTTTTTCGTTAAACGTTAAGGAGAAGTTCACCATGAGCACCAAGGGATGGCAACCCATTTACAGAAGAAGCTCGTCACCACATACAGAACCTACAGATCATGCAGCAATCGTCATGAAACATGCTTGGTGTCTGCTCAAATTAAATCATTATCCTTCCAGCGGCTGCATTAGTGCATGATCAATTATTCCAAGTTCAGATCACAAGTAACTACGGATTCCATCAATCTCAGAAGCTTTTCATATCAATTTGGGAAGTTCGACAATGGTGCACAACCCCATTTAATCCCCAAATAAGCTGGAAATTCAACAACTTTGACAGAGAAGAAAGCATTGCCAGAAATTATAATTTGTTGAAGACCAAACATATGCCAATACTCAAGACCAACAACTGGAGTTAAAATCAACTTTTTAAAGGGCAGAAAGGTGCTAAGAAATTTCACAGACCATGCCGTAGCTTCCTGATAAACGCTATTTGTCACGGTTCTAGTGAAACAGAATCAAAGAACCCAGAAACTTCAGGCAAGAATACAAACCTGCAAGCACCAAAACTTGAAATGCTCTGACTCTACTAAACAACATTGGAACACTTCTATGCAGCACAAAGCCGTAAACTTCATCAAGATGGCATGACATTAGAGTAATTCCTCCTATAATCAAATTACTATTGCTTTCATGGGTCCCTTTTTGAATTATGCTTTCAACCTTTCTCAGAGCAGCTGCTCTCTAGGTACTGGATTGAGCTCACTTCCACTAAACTCCCCAGGAACGATAATTAAAAGCCAAAAGAAAAAAGGGTCCCCACCCCAACAACACCCCCCCCCCTTCTTTCTACAACCCAAAACCAAAAAAAAAAAAAGCGATCAATATAAGAAGGTAATGAAGCGAACCAAACCTGAGTCTGCAGAACCGTTTCGACCTCCATCAACATGGCGCCCGACACCATGACCTTCCCATCCCTCCCTCGCTTCCCTCTCACCACTCTCCTCCCCCTCTTCCTACTCGCCCTCGGCCTCGACCTTTCCTTCTCCGAAGCGGTCCTTGCGGCGTCGTTGTCGATGCTCCACACATTGTCCTTCTTGCCCCGGACGCTCACTTGCTGCTTCCCCCCGCCGCCACCTCCCCGGCGCCCTTGTTGGCCGCTCCGGGGACGGAGGGGGCCGGGTCTCGCGGAACCGACAGGGAGAGAAGGCGGATGAAGGAGGCTGCGGTTGTGAGCGGAGAGAGAGTAGCGAAACCCTAGCGGAGGAGGAGGGGGATTGAGGAGGGTCCGAGTGGAGGAGAAGGTCCGGCAGAGGTGGAGAAATGGAGACTGCATTGTTGCTCTCTTGCGAGCTTTGGAGAAGATTTGAGTGAGAGTTTGCAGGGAGTTCTTGGTTGAGGACGGAGGGAGGTGGGTCGAGTTGAGGTTGACCGTTGACTCTTGGAGGATTATTTTTCTGATTTTATTTCTATTATGCATATATAAATATAAACATACATAAGCAAATTAAGTGCACAAATTTTAAAAAAAGAATGGAGAAGTTAAGAATGAAAGCGGATCGTAGGGGAGGACAAGATGGTACTTTTCCTAAGAAAATACTCTTCAAATCTCTCTGTTTATAGAATTTTACATAAGATGGCAAAAACCGAGGCCGATTCAATAAAGTTTGACCCACGCCGCTCGAAAATCAACTCGATCTCCCCCGAGTTGCCTGAGAAAAGTCAACAATCCACACCTGATTTAATTTGTATCCGAATAACCTGAATTCGAATAATCTATTCATCCGATTACGTTCGACTCGAAATTAAAAATAGAATCCTAAATGAATCAAAATACGATCCGGGTGAAACCCATGCAAATAAAAAATTCTTGAAGTCAATATCGTCCAAACACCCCAATGCCAATTGATATTATCCAAATTTCAGTGATTTAATTTGTGAGAGTATGAAATATTTATGAAAGCTTTAGTTTACAAAGGAGTGTATTGGCCGTTCATTCTTATGATGCTTATTATTTCCGTTACAAGATCCTACCCGACTTTCAATCGTAACGTAATCACCTAAAATGTCTAGAATCAGAATCCGAATCCAAATTAAATTGAAACCGATCCGATTCGATTGTTTGCCAAACCATCTAAAAGTTGAGAGTACCTAAAACTTGCAACGTCTCAAACCAAAACATGATAACTCGAGAAGAACCCAACTTGAAATGACTCAAGTTGGACCTGACATGCACCCGAGACTTTGTAAATCGAAATGACTTGAATTCGAAATCAACTTAACCAAAACTAACTAGAAAAATATTTTTCAATGAGTCATTTTCTAGATAAATGACAATATTTTCTTATGTTCGCCTAAAATTTGAAATCGACCCGAAAAATATTGTACATCGTATGGTATGGAAAATCATATTTGATTTTCCTCATTGCACTTTTTTAATTTTTATTTTCTTTTTTGTTTTACTTTTTCTTTTTTCCTTATTCTTCGCCCAGATTTCGACGAGCTTGAGCTCACCAGCCTACATTATGGCCAATCGCAGGGCTATCGGTGGAGGAAGAACGAGAAAAGAAAAGATAGGACAAGAGGGGGGGGGGGCGAAGAGAGAGAGAGGAATGTAAAGGAGTTCATGAAAAAAATATGGGGGAATGATTTCCACTTGGAATTTTTTTTTAAATAAAAGCCTGAAGTGCATTTGTTTTTTCAAATAAGAGTGTGAATATTATTTCAAATAAAAGCTTGAATTATTCTCTTTATTTCAAAAAATTATCTAATCAAAAGGCATTTTTATACTCATGTTTTTGAATTATTTTCTTTTTCTTTTTTATGTTTTCCTTTTCCTTTTCTTTTTTCTCTTCCCTCTCCCGGCATGCTGGCCTGAGGTGAGGGCCGCCCTTGTACGACGCAGGTAAAGGCGGCCCTTGCCTGCGCCAGCATCTGGTAACCCTCACCTGGGCTCAATAACGGTGGTTGTGGCATCCACACTAGCTCTCTCCCCCTGCAAATTCCTCTGCAGACCCATCTCACCTTCCCTCCTCTACCTCCGCCGAATCTGTGCGAACCCATAAAGGCCAAGCAGGACCAGAACGATTGGCCCTCATGGGGTCTTCCGATTAAGTCTTGCATGGAGAACTAGAACTCCCCCTCCGGTTTCGCCAACAAGGTCATTTGTTCTTTGCTCGTCACCAGGCTCGTAGCGAGGATTTTTAGACGACGGCAGAGTCGATAGGGACATCATCGATTTCGCAGAGTTCAGGAGGCACGTCGGGAAGGAGTCCACCATTATTGATTCCCAAGCTATCTACGAGTTCCAAGATCCTCATGGTCGGGCAGGGGATCCCTCTATTGCAGCTGATGGTCTTCTCAAATTTGAGGATATTTTGAGAGGCATGGCTAGGCTGCAGCTTTCAAATGACTTTGAATTCGTAGAACCCGCCCAAACGAGGGCGAGGGTTGCCCTTTAGGGGTGTGCAAACTGGACCGGACCGGCCGGGTTGGTCCGGTCCTTGAGGAAGGCGGTCCGATCCTTGGTCCTAAAAAATGGGACCAGTGACCGGGCGGCCCGGTCCCCGGTCCCATCCCCGGGGACCGAGGACCGGACCGCCCGAACCGAATCATTAGAATATATAATTCAAAGAAAGAATTAGAAATGTTAGCACAACTCTGTTCCTGAGGATATTGCTAAAGAAAGTGAACAATTGGTCTTGGTTCTCTTTGCCTCATACACTTATCATTCAGTTATGGTTATATATATATATATATATATATATATATATATATATATATTTAGCACTTTTACTCTTTTTTCTTCATTTCGTCCTCATTTTTTCCACCTAATGTGGCACTATGGACCTTAGTTATGTTGACATGAACATTTATATGCAAAAGTATTGCCCAATTTGACGAAAATTAATGATCGATTGAGGTTTTTTGTTATCTATGTTCTATAAGAAACTAGTATTAGCGGTTCTATTGGGACCGGACTGGGATTGGACTGGACTGTCGGTCCCAGTCCGATTCGGTCCCGGTCCAGTCCTTGGTCCTGAAAATTTGGGGACCGGGGCTACAGTCTGGTCCTCGGTTCTATGCTGGGACCGGACCAGCCCAGACCATGCACACCCTTATTGCCCTTACCGTCCGCAGGCAAGAGCCACCCTCGTGGGCCCACCCAGGCAACGGTGACCTCCACTGGTGGTTTGGCGTTGGCTTGAGAAGGGAAGAGGGAAAAAAAAACAGAAAAAGAAAAAGAAGAAAAAAGGAAAAGAAATTTGTAAAAAGTAAATGACGAGAATGCGCTTCAGCCAAGTTCCTTTTTGAAACAATGAGGACACTTCAAGCTCTTATTCGAAATAATATCCATTTTGAGCTTTTATTTGAGAGAATAAGGGCACTCATGCTCTTATTTGAAATTTTTCCTTTCCTATTTTATGAAAAAGGGACATCATTCTACCTTTGAAGGTATTTTTTTTTTTTTACTTGATGAAAAATGTTTTGCTAAAAACTATCTTTTACGAAGCAAACAGAGCATTTGGAGTGATGCGATTCCCTAAACCGGAGTATTTGTATGAATGCCAAACGGACAAATCAGAGATTGCACCTTAATAAAAGATAGAAGGACTCTGTCATGAATGATTGTCGAATATGTAGTTGTCTTGTTTTGGTAGAGAATGTTTACATTTAGTTATTTAGTGAAGGATGTTTATTTTCCTTTATTTCAGTAGTTATTTTGTTATTTATTCGATTCCTAGTTGAGTCAAGATCTCATGTTCTAAAATAAGTGATGTAGGCCAATAGCCGAATTAATGATTTGACCTTATTTTAAAACGCGAGATATCATTTATTTCTACGTTGATTTCCAAGGCAATGGAATTAAATTAAAGATAATTATATAAATAGTCTCTAAATTTTGATTCAATGTATAATGTGGTTCCTAAAATTGTAATTTATTTAATGTGATCCCAAAACGTTAGGCCAATATATAATGTCGTCTTTGAACTTTTAATTTATTCAATATGATCCCTAGACTTTTAGTACTTTTTCAATTTTGTCAATGAACTATAAGAAAAATGTTTAATATTGTCCTTCCATTTATTCAAGTTTAAGGAGAACAGTAAATATTTTCGTATAATTAAGGATACTAAATTGAATATGTATCAAAATTTTAAGGATCGTATTGAACAAATTAAAAGTTTAATAGACAATTTATACATTAAGTGAAAATTCAACTACTTCTGTCGTTCTCCCAGTGCAATACGCAGCTGATATCGAAAGATGAGCCCACTTAATCTAAAGGTCGGTGCCACATTTTAGGGCCCACAGGATAACTGGGCTTGGACAAGTGAATTTCTAGAATTCAGTAGGTTGGTCTTGTCAAGTCCAATCGGCCCAATCCTCGAGAAGAAACGAAGGATGATCTCAATCAAGCAGCGCAACCACATGTGTGGGTAGAATAAACCACGCGACATTGTTTATTTAGATAAACCGAGGTAAGGCCTAGGGCATCAAAGGCCACATACTAAATATATTATATGAGCTCTAGCCGGTTCGGATCGAACTTGGTGGTGAAGGATCAAATAGCAAATCAATGCATATAATCACTTGCACGTGCATACATATCTTGTTAAGCTGCACGTGTCCTCGTCATCACATGATACGCCGTCCCATGACAAATCGTCACACGACACCTCACGTGATACTTTGTCACGCGACCCGATCACACAACACGTCAATTAAATGACATATCATCCCACGATGTGTCATCACATGACACGATGCGTTGTCATATGATAAGTTATCCCATGACACATCATCACACAACAAATCGTCACATAACATATTGTCAGTTGAAAATCGCCTCAAAAGTCCTAAACTATGTATACGTAATGCAATTAGGTCCTAAATGTTTTCAATTGGTTCGATGAAGTCTTAAACTTTCTTGGTAAATGTAATCTTGTCCTTTCGAATGATACATAGAATTGATTATCTGTCATTCAAAAAATTTCTTAAGTGGCATCATAAATTGTACTTTTTAATGTAAGTTTAAGATTTAATTGTAAATTCAGTAAAATGTTTGGACTTAATTGAACCAATTAAAGGTTTTAGGACTCGGTTACACTTTTCTAATAATTGGTTAGGACTTGACTCAATTAAAAGATTGAAGAATTGATGTCATTTGATACATAAGATTTAGGATTTGTGGCAAATTTTGGACCGCTGTAAGGTTTTGAGATCCCACTCCGTGGGCTAGATCAGTGGGGCTTGATATTTGCTGTTACTTTTGGTGGTAAGGTGACGAGCCCGGATACAACCTCGGAATACTCGGGTTGTAGTGGATCGATGAAGATAGACCCTATAGATCTTGAGGACTCGATGGAGAGTGATCCCCCAACGCCAGTAGAGTCTGACCCTGAGGAGCTGCCCTCGTCCGAGTGGAGTGACGCTGAGGATGATTAGACCAGCAGCCATCGATCTTTTTTTTTTTGTAGTCCATTGTAGGGGAAATTTCTGTGGTCTCGACCAGATCCTTTTTGAATTGCTCGGTCGAGTTTTAGTTAGGGTTCGGCTGTAACCCCCTTTTAGTTGTATTTAAATACTTGATGATTCTATGAAAATGTTATTTGGTATGTTCGAGATGTCTCTCTCACTATCCCTTCTCTTTGCATGTATGGGTATTGTTCGCCTTCACTAGCGTTAGTTTTGTGATTGTCAATTGTGTCCATGACGAATCTTGGGTCGTCGCATCATGCTTATTGACCAATCGATGACTTGGAGGGGATGCCGCATGCTTACTGAATTCGGGACATGACATCCTCGTTTAGAATGGAATC
Source organism: Psidium guajava (assembly GCA_016432845.1). Classification (NCBI taxonomy): domain Eukaryota; kingdom Viridiplantae; phylum Streptophyta; class Magnoliopsida; order Myrtales; family Myrtaceae; genus Psidium; species Psidium guajava. The sequence continues at coordinate 11,636,463 of CM028232.1, forward strand.
AGAGCAAGGTTAGCTCGATCTAGAGTGTTCAAAGCTTAGAGTGATAAGATTGTTGAATCTTGGGGTAGCTAGGTAGAGAAGCCTTAGGCTTTAGTTAGGTTTGGGGGCATCTTGCATGATATTGAATGGCGCACATAATTGCTTACTTGAGCTGTTAGTGTTGATCTGTTTTGGGGCTATTTGCTGTTATGTCTGCTGTTTAGACTGCTAGGCCTGAGTAGCTGGTTTAGGTTGCTAATTCCTCGGCAGAATTATAGCAGGTCTCAGCGAGTGAATCTCGAAAGTATGAGTAACCAGGGCAGAAGGTCAGGTAGAACGTCTAGTTCGTAGGCTCTAGCTACAGGAGACCCATAGATAGATGGGGTTTTGAGGGCATTGGAGGAGATTGGAAATTTGATTGGTAAGCAAGCTCAAGAAAGGGCTGCTGTTGTAGCCAAAGCTGCTGAAGCCGTTGTGAATGGGGCGAATGGAAATCATAGGGCCGGGATGAAGTTCGTCAGATGCACTATTTGGTTGAGCGATTCTTGAAGTTGAAGCCGTATGAGTTCAACAAGAGTGAAGAACTCAAAGTAGCCTCCCTTTGGATAAAGAAGCTAGAAAAAGCGTTTACATTGCTAGGATGTTTGGATGAAGAGAAAGTTTTGTTGTTTATTTACCAACTCCATGGTACAGTAAGTGATTGGTGGAAAGCCACCCAAGGAAGGGATTTTTCGGAGGGTGTAGCGCCAAATTGGACGACTTTTTGTGAGGCGTATAACATTAAGTATTTCTCAGAGACCGCTCAAGAGCGAAAAATGGAAGAGTTCATTAGGCTGCGTCAGGGTCAAATGTCGATGGATCAGTATGAAGAGGAGTTTATCAGGTTATCGAAGTTCGCTATAAGGATGATAGAGAACCCCTAGGATAAGGCGATGAGGTTCTAGAAAGGACTGAAATCGAAGCTCAAGAATCAACTGATAGCCCTAGATCTGAGGGATTATGGTGAGATGTACGAAAGGGCTTAGGCAATTGAGCGGGATATGACTGAAAGAGTTGTCGCATTTGGATTATGGTACGCACCTGAGAGAGACAATAAGGATTTTGGGAAGAGGCCAATGATGGACAATAGGAGATTCGTCCATCCTGCCTAAGGGACCCTAGTTAAACCAACGCCATTTATTGGTGTGGCACGTAGAGATTGTGGGAGAAGGCATGGGAATGGCTCCTGCCCGTGAAAGACTGGAGCATGTTTTGGATGTGCGCAGCTTGGACACCAGTTAAAGACCTGTCCGAAGCAAGCACTAGGACTGCAATTTCAATGACAGCAACCTCAAGTAGGATCTCAAGTAGTGACCGCTCCTCAAGGAAATCAGAACCGACCGCCAGCACAGGAAAGAGTTTATGTAGTGGCGCGCAAGGAGGCTAAGAACGCGTCTAGCGTGATCACAGATACCGTCTCTTTCTGTGGTCATGCCTCATATGCCATGTTTGATCTTGAAGCATCACATTCTTTTATGTCTGATCAATTTGTAGCATCGGCTAGTGTTAATGCGAAACCATTAGAAGTTATGTTGCACGTTACCGCTCCATTAAAGGATAAGGTATTTATGTAGGATGTCCAGGCTATGAGATAGCTTTCGGTAATATGGAGGAATCGATTGACTTAGCTGTCTTGCCAATATATGATTTTGACGTAATAGTTGGGATGAATTAGTTGGTTAAGCATGGGGCTGTGATTGATTGTGGTAGCAGGGTGATCCAACTTAATCTAGTGGATCAATCTAGATATGAGTTCTTGGGAAACCGAGGAGAAACCTCGATCCCTTGGATTTTGTCACTAGAAGTGACTAGGCTACTGGACAAAGGGTGTCCAGGATTTCTAGCATCAATGGTTAACCCCTCGGCTAAGGAAGTGCGGCTAGAGGACGTGCTAGTGGTGTGTAACTTCCCTGATGTTGTCCTTCAAGAGCTGTCGGGATTGCCGCCCAAAAGGGAAGTGGGGTTCATAATCGAGTTAGCCTTTGGGATGGAGCCGATCTTTAGAGCACCTTATAGGATGGCATTGTTGGAGTTGAAGGAACTAAAGGTTCAAATACATGAGTTGTTAGATAAATGATTCATCTATCCTAGTGCGTCGCCATGGGGAGCTCTAGTACTGTTTGTGAGGAAGAAGGATAGGTCCTTGCGTTTATGCATCGATTACAGGCAATTGAACAAAGTGATCGTTAAGAATAAGTACCCGTTGTCGAGGATAAATAATTTATTTGATTAGTTGAAAAGGGCATCAGTGTTCTCTAAGAACACTTTGCAGCATTTACTTCTTGTTGACACCTGATTTATTTAATTTATCTAAGAACATGTATTGACACTAGATTTTTAATCATATTTTTTCTTTAAAAAATAAAAAAAATTATGAAAATTCATAAAATTAAAAAATCAATTTTAGGGACCTTAGCCAACCTTAGGGAACCAATTTTGACCAAAAAATGATTTTTCATATTTTCAGCATTTTTTAGCATTTTTTTTGGTAAGGTGAGTAATATAAATAGACTAAACAAAGCGCAATACAACATTTTTCAGCATTTTTATTTTCAAAAATTCATAAAAAAAATCAAAAAAATGAGAAATGAAAAAAATCAACTTTGGAAGTCTTGGCCAAGCCTAGGGAACCATTTTTGAAAAAAATAATAATTTTTCATAATTTTTCGTATTTTTAATATTTTTCGAAAAATACAAAAATACTTAAAAATTCGAAAAAAATAACATTTGAGGCCACAAAAATACATAAAAAAAATCGATATTTTTCTTTTATATCCCTTTTCATGTTGGCCATCGCAAATTTAAAAAATTCAATTCGGGGTTATGTATTCCGTAACGAGCATAATCTCGAATCGGGCCTAAAAAATTCAATTTGAGTAAATTTATTTTCATTTTTCACTTTTAGGAGTTATGACATTATTCTCTAATATTTCAAATTTTAATCTTGGCCCAATCATACCCAGAATGACTCAATTTTGCAAAAGGGTTTTAATTGAATTTTGCATTATTTTCAGCTGTAAGAAATAAGCTTAACTTTGACAAGCAAATGAACTAGACATGTGGTGAATTTTGACCAAGCATAGGGGAGATATGTCGAAAATTGTGAGGGGATTGGGACTTAAAGAAATATTTCTCTAGGGACTGAATTGCAAATATTTAAAATCTCAGGGACTAGAATGCAAATACCTAACACTTGAGAGATTATTTTGTAAATAACAAAAAAGAAGAGTTAGTGGAGAAATTAGAATAAAGAAGAGGAGATAGAAAAGGAAAGATGGAGAAGAGGAGATGGAAAAGAGAAGATGATGAAAATAAGATTGGAATAGAGAAGGAAAGATAAAATGAAGAAGAGTTAGTGAAAAAATTAGAATGGGAGATTAATGAGTGAGTTATCAAAAGAGGAAGAAGTGAGCTTGGGAGGGAGAATTTTTTTGGGAGAGAAAATTTTAGATGTTTGATAGAGTTTTGAGAGATTGAAGAAAAATTAGAGAGAAAAAAAATCAGAACGAGAGAGAATTCTCTTTCAAAAGAGAATTTTGAAGATAGCGGGAGTTTAAAATTAAGCATTACCATTACAAAATCTCCTACCGATCAACACAAGTCACGAGTTGATCCCGTCGTTTGAGATACAATCTTGATCCACAATGTGATGTGAGATCCGAATTCGACAATCAAGTCCGTCAAATCAGGTAACGATCTTAACTATTAAAATCTTTGAGAATTTTGTTACCTAAATGGATTGATTTAAATTTCGATTATATTATGTCATATTCGTATGCCTTTATATCCACATATCGTATTCGTATGTTTTCGTATCCACATATCTTTATTTATTGCAATTTTCTGCATTTATTACTTAAAAGATCCGAACCCCAGATCGCAGTAGGCTCTACCCCCTGCTTGATGGTGTAAAGATCTCTTGTACTTTACTTTTTGCAATTTAATTTCTGCACCATCAAACCCCAGAATGGGAAGGCTGACCCACTTGTTGGAGGTTCTTTATTTACTACATTTACTTTCTGTAGTTTAATTTCTGCACCATCAAACCCCAGAATAGAAAGGCCATTGGAGATTCTTTATTTACTGCCCTTTATTTCCTGCAATTTAATTTCTACACCATCAAACCCCAGAAAGGGAAGGCCACGCCAAGGCCGAGCCACCCATTGGAGATTCTTCATTTACTGCCTTTTACTTCTTGTAATTTAATTTTCGTACCATTAAATCCTAAAATGGGAAGACCGACCCACCCGTTGGAGGTCCTTTATTTACTGCATTTACTTCCTGCAATTTAATTTCCGTACCATTAAACCCCAGAATGGGAAGGCCGAGCCACCCATTGGAGGTCCTTTATGTACTGCCATTTACTTTCTGCAATTTAATTTTTACATTATCAAACCCCAGAATGAGTAGGCCGACCCACCTACTGGAGATCATAACACTGCACAGAAGTCGTTAGCTCACTCCCTCTTTCGGCTTCAGAGAATTTTTAATGCTTTTGAAAATACCAAAAAATGTCATTCACATGTATTCCATCTAAAAGTGAAAATACAAAAAGAGAACACCCCACCAGAACCTTAGGAGTAAACCAAGCCTGAGTTATCAAAATTATGATATCAATGGAATTAAAGTACCGAAAGGGTATTAGTTTTAATTAACTGGTGTAACCAAGTTCCCGAACTCATAATCACTAATTCGTAGAAGTAATTTAGTTCTCCTGCTAATTTACTTAGGTTTCTAATCGACCTACAAAAAATGATTAGTGGGGACTCTAAATTCTAAAATCATTCGAACAAAAACCAAAATTGCGATTCGGTAGGGCTTGGGAGGGTTCGTATTAGGTTAGTCAATTTAATTAACCTGAGAATTTCCACCGATCGAAAATTTTTAGGGTCGCGATAACTTGGCGACTCCGCTAGGGACTTGTTCTTAATTTTCGAAAAAACTTAAGAACCTAGTGGACTTAGGCCTGAAAAATTTCATGAAAATTCATTTGATTTGGCAATTGCTTGGAACTCATTCTATAGGTGTTATATGTTTTTGCAGATAGGAGTTATAAGGAGTGGAGTGTTTGACTAACCCTTTGTGTTTAAAGGTCTGGTGTTGGAATTTTTCGTTTAATTTCGTACATTTTAGAAGCGCTGTTTTAATACCAATTGCTGTGCATGTCTTGCATATTTTGAGGATCACGACACCTACACATACAAGCGTCTAAACCCAAGTCGCGAAACATTTTTTCTAGGTAGCCATAGATAGGGATCGATATGTAAAGCTCTTGCGTTTGATGGCGATGGGGTTAATCATATTTGATCCCGCTCACTATCTGAATTGATAATTCTTACCACTTGATGTTTGATTGCGCTTGTGGGTAAAGTTGTCGACTTAGATAGTAGGGGCCCTTTTAGATCCATACCCTGTCTCTCCTTTTTATTTTCTAGAATCCACTCCTCACTTGAGTCATACGCATGTCTATGTGATTTTCATTTTTCAAGGTAAAAGTAAATTCTCTAACTTTATCTTGTGTTTATTTTTAGTCGGTCCATGTTAGGTATCGGTCAAGTTTTGAACTTAACATCGTGGTCATTATTTTCAAAAGAAAATAAAATTGGTATCCCATTTCTAAAAAAATGTGAAAAAAAATCCCATCATGGAACATTGTTGACCAATAAAGGATTTTGTCACATCTTTCCTGCTTCAACAGAAATGAGATTTTCCTGACAAATTTACCCCTGAAAATTCATTTTGATAAAAAAAGGAAAATTCCTTTGGAAAATTTGGTAAACGTCAAAAAATTTTATCATAAAAACTTGCAAGAAAATTCTTTTTGAGAAATTCACCTGTGTCCTCCTAAGAAAGTTTCATCTGATTCCTCAACAAAATTGAACTAATATAGGAGTCATGGACTAACCTCCCTTGGATCACATATTCATTATTTTCTCTACTTTTGCAGGAAATCACAGGTACCCCAGGCGAGAGCAAAGTCAGGTTTAGCAATACACTAGAAATAATCTTTAGGAATACGAAAAGATGGATAATTGCTGATATCTTAGCCAATAAACCTAGGGGCAAACGAAGAGGTCGATTCTCCCAGAGTCAGAAACTGTCACTTAGTGAATACGTATGGGCCATGTATTATGACGGGGCAGTGAACGTATCCGGATCAGACATGGAGACATCCTTAATATATTAGGGGGTTCATGTACTCATTTTGAAAAGAGCATAGATTGTATACTCAGAACCCAAGAAGCAGGCCGGTAACTCCTTCTTGGCTTGATTAGTCAAAACGTTTGGTGGAGGACCGTGCTTTATTATTGAGTATGGTCTACAAGTATTTCTTCCGATGCTATAGCGATCGACACAAACAAGTGGACGCCGAAAGGAACAAAGCTTGAATGAAGTGGAGCTCGTGGCAGGTGGCCCGGTTTATTTATTAGCACACTAATTGAGTTATCACAGCTGTATTGGTCGCAATCTCAAGACCGACAGTGAGGGCCACCGCCGATTCCTTCTTCAATGTTCTCAATATCATCGTCTGGAGCAACTAACAAGAGCATTTAGAAGAACGTTAAGTCTCAACTTCTTTAGTACCTCAAATCGTTCTATCATGCTAAGTGGAAGAAGAGGTGATAGGAAAATTAAAGTACAAACATGCGAAACTTTCTTTTCATTCCATTCATCAACAAGCTTTATAATAGTCATTCAGGTGAAAAAGTAAATCCAAATTGAGCCTTAATAAGCATCACAAAAGAGCTCAACTGACTCTCCATGAAATTAATACTCTGCCTACACCGAGCGATTTAGGATTCGAGATCTATAAGCTTGAAAAACATGCGGGTATATTTCTCCTTATGCCTGGCTGCGTTAACCTCATGATGATTAATGGCGAATTTCAAATTCTCAATCAGGCCTCTCTCGAAAGCTATATCAGCCGTTAGATCGTCGAACCTCTCCTCTAGCCACTCACATTTGAATTTCATCACAACATCACTCTGGTCATGCTTAAAGTAAGTCTGGTTCAAAGTTAGACGCTTCACCAGCTTCTCCCTCTCATGAACTAACAGCGAGATCCGTTCATCAGCAAACTTGACGGCTTTCTTGTACCGGGCAGCCGCGTGCCCCATAGACTCCAAACATTCAGATCGATCCTGATAGCATTCCTTCACGATGCGGGCTAAGGTGACGGTTTCCTGAGTGTTGCGGCAAGCCTCCAGAAAGTTGATGAACACGTGTGTGAACGTCCTGTATTCCCTCTCCAAGTTAGTGCCTTCGATCGAATAGGCATTTACTTCCCTAAACAGTCGAAGATCTTGGCCTCAACACTCAGATGATGGGCTATATAAATATAGCCTCGACCAAGAATGTGATAAAGTCTTTCCCATTTGAACACAACTTGAGCCGGGAAGACATGCGTAGGAAGACTGGCCATTATCGTTAAAATGATAGAGGAGAGAATCAAGGCTAACGAGCAAAATATGAAAGATAAGAGGAGAGTAGTGAAGTAGACGATTGGAATGCAAATGTGATAATCTACTTCGAGTTAAATATTGATTTCATAGGGGCGGTCTCTATCAGCTAGATTTTCCTATCTGCCATCCCCTTTCGGTGTCATCTCCGTTGGCTCGAATCTCGGTTAATCTGCAATCTTGAGCAGAACGAATCCGAAATCTCTGCGAAAAAGTTTGAGGGGACGCCACCACTTTGAAAAAGAAAGAAGAAAAACACGAGCCAAGTGGGAGATAAGGAAAAATTTAACAGGAAAAGATAAGAGATTTGTCCCCAGTCGTGAAAAGAAGAGAGCTCACCTGCAAAATTGACGCTTCAGATAGGCGAAAGAAATAGTGACATAGACCCTACCACTATGAAAAGATAATAGAAGACAAACCGAGCGAGAGATACGATGAAAAGGTTGAAAAAGACAGAACGCTCAAGAGAAGCAATACAGTTTTTCTAAACCCACGCCTAAATTTTAAAAGGAGACGTCCTCCTGATAATCTTCATCTGCACTTTGAAGAGAGTTTTAAAGACAGTCGCTCAGAAAAATTCAGAAAGAGTGAAAATACAAGAAGAGATAGCAAACTTTGATGAACCATTAACCAATCGAGGATGTCTCAGCCCAACACGCTTGAGAGCTATCGTTACTTGCTGAATATGGGAGATGGGGAGTTCGAGGCCACGTTTGGAATTCAGACCATAGAGCCTGGCCCTTCCGCCAATGACGTTCAAGATCTCGATAAAGATAAGGACAACAACAACAAGGGCCAAAGGAAGCGTTACCATCGCCATACTGAGGAGCAAAAATAAAGACTTGAGAATTTCTTCAAGACGTGTTTTATGCCAAACGATAAAGAAAGAATGGAACTGAGCCAAAGGCTAAGACTAGAACTTTCGCAAGTCAAGTTTTGATTTCAAAATAGGCGAACCCGAGTAAAGACTCGTCATGAGCGCCATAAAGTCGAGTTTCTACGGGTAGAAAATGAAAAGCTTCGAGCAAAGAACAAGATGTATAACGAAGCTTTTAACTCCGCCACCTGCCCGAAGTGCAATAGCCTCCTCACCCTCGAAGAAAGACAGTATCTGAGGATAAAAAATGCCCATTTAAGAGGTGAGTTAGATCATTTCATAATAGGATCAAGTTTTGTTGCAGGGAGATACGAAAAGACCGAGCCTATGGGGTCAGCATTGATGCCTCCCGAGGAAGAGGAGATGTATCACCACCAAGCAAGTGGTACTGAAGACGAGCTCCACGCCATGATCAACCAGTTCGATGTTGATGAAGTATCAAGGCTGTAATGTGTACATGGAGCCCATATCTCGAAGCTGGTGATCACGGGTCCTCCAACATCGCCGATGGGTACTTGACTCGAAATAAAGCTAGTGGATCACTGGAGAGCCTACAAAGGGAGTAGACCCAATCATGAACGAATGCATATGCTTTATTTCCTTGCAGGGGATGTTTTCTACTTTTATTGATGTCCGAAATTAATGCCTAAGCAAGAAGTAGTAATTTCCCTTCCCCCTGTTAAATGCCCGAACCCGTTATTGCACCAAACTCAGGAAAAATTAATGGCAAGTAAAAATTCGCGTAAATTCGACGGGTAGTTCCGCCCTCAATTGCTTCAGTTTTAAATTGAATCCTTTCTGTTCTCAGGAATTTGCAAACTGACCCGAGAACACAATCATACCCAAATGCAAGTTGAATAAAACTTGTGCCAAATCAACTCGTGGACATTATCACAGGATGGATGGCTTTAAATAAGGAAAATGTGAATAAAAGACCCGAGCAATTTCAGAGATGGATAATTTGGTATTTTTCCAATTTATCCATGTTCGTCTCGAATTTTGAATTGAGTTATTCCATTCTTAACAGAGATTGTAAATTGTCTTGAAAAGCACCGTGATGTGAAATGACCTAGTGTAAAGCAACAAGGCCACGCTATCTCAAAGATTAACCATTGAAAGAGAGCCCCCATAAACACCTACAGTCCAATGGGCCTGATGGCATGGAAAATGACAATGGTTCGAGATGGTCTGAGTTCGATCCCTAAGGCCGAGGAATATTGTAAATATTGTAAATGAATAATACAATCTTTTGTACATTTCTTTTTTGCAGTAAGAAACAGGAATACTCGACGAATAATACCGAAGTCAGTATTTTGCCACAATCTTAGCCTAATGGTGAAGCGTCCAACGAAAGTCGAGGAAAACTCAATCCAGCGAAACTGGTAAAAGACCCGTGTAAGGCATTCGAGATGAAGGGTAAACCAATATCGTTTCCAGTTTATCCCTTTTAATACTGGCAAACACGTCTCCTTTCCTTTTGACAGGAAATATTTACACTAACATTTAACATGTTGAAGGAGACAACCCCAAGGGACAAAATCATGATCATCTAAAGAAATTCGTTCTGACAAAAATGGGGGCAAATTGATGGCTACTCTGAATTGAAAAAAGGGCATTCGACCGACGACCATGACGGTTGTCAACACTGAAAATGCCTAAATGCTTCGTTTCACCCCTACATTTCGTTGTGCAGGGGCAAACTTAGGTACAAGTCACTCTTCGACTTAAAGAATAGACCCTCAATTTATTCGGTCCGCATGTCCGGGGGCAATTTGAAGTCCCCCTTTCTTGAGAAATTCTCTTCCATCCTCGCACGTTCTATAAACACGCATGATACTAAAAATTACCACATCTGCATTGCGTGTGCACATGCCATGATTCATACATGACTCTTCTGCATGTCTAATTTTGCCAATTCTAGCTTGGAGCATAAACTGCGTATGATACATCGAATGTGTAGAATGGGGCATGACAAGAAGATGAAAGGCAAGCCATTTCCATATATGTCCTACCTGTTAATCCACCATGAGTTGTGTGCATAATAGGTTCTGCACTCCCCAGGGTAATGGATCTTCTCGCAAAAGGTATGATAGCCGAAGGGAAGGAGGCGATCATTTCTCTATCCTAAACACTACAGGTGATTATTGATAACCCATTTGAGCGGCAGTTTCATTTCATAACCCCTGTCAAGAACCACCCCACATCAAGGCTAAATGGAGGTAGTCCTAGTAATATCGGGAGGTAAATGGTTAGAAATTTTCTTGCTCGAACTAACATCAATTTTCGAGTGATTCTTTGCTTTCAGTCTCGTACGGTTTCAAGTGTCTTAAGACGATGAAAAGCATTTGTTTCGCTATTCAATACACTTTTTATCCTTTGCATCGCCCAATTGAGCCGGCCTATTCGTTTCTTAAAATCCAGTTGGTGATCATTGCCCAGTCCAAGACGAAAATAGTACCACCTCAAAGTAGACGAACTCAGAAGTGTGCTAGACTTTCGATATGTATAAGGCACAATCTTTGCAAATTCTTTTTCTAAATAGAACGGAAAAGACAAAAAGGCAAAGGAAAGAAAGAAAATCCAGTCATAGGTATGAAAAAGCACAGCACCAATCAAAAGCAAGGCCGATACCCATTCAAATTAATATTCATTTTTGAATACCTTTGAAAACTCAGTGAAAGCATACTATCTCCTTCTATAAATCCCCGATGGGACTTGATTGCAAGAGAAAATTCTTTGAATGAGTCATATTGCAAAATATAAGTTGAACTTTACATCGTTCGGGAGTGACGACCATATTAGCATAAGTTAATACCATCCTCATACAACGACGGTGTTCTTTGATGACTATTCTGAGGACTGAGACTGATGATAAAGATGTGATGATAACCAATGTCAAACCCACCTCATATGTTTTATGGGCCAAAATAAGTCTTTTACTTCCTTGGTCACCAATCCTAACCTACGTTACAACCCCTAAAAATTTTTTCTGATTAAGGCACTTGAGTTAACATAGAGTTGAATGATTTTAAGTATCGCTCAAAAAGGTACGAGCAAGATTATTTCTCTCTCATTTTTACAGGATTCTTGACTTATAAACCCAAAGCAGATGATAAAAACTATTTTGTCAATGACCTTGGCTCAAAAGAGTTCTCTTTGGTAAGCCTTTGACCCAGCCTACATTATGGTCCTAATTAAGACTTCCAGATCGGCTTGATCGTACCAATTGTGAGATTGCCTAACGGGTAACACGTTCCTGATGTTCGAGTTACCTTCCAAGGTCTTGAAATTCATTCAATGATTATTGAATGATCAAAGCCTAATTATCGAGAAACCACGAGGCGTTTCTTTCAAATTCTCAGGTAAGTATATCTTCAACTTGACCTCTTCAAAAAAGTGAATTCTTATGATTGTCAAGGCATTCAAATCCATTGCGGCACATACAGATATCCACCTTCTTCAATGAAGCATGATTCATCTCAAAAACAAAAATGTTTGAGATATTTTGATCTTTGCCTCTTTAGCTTATTCCTAAGTGACAAGAGAATATAATCCGAGTTTGAGCTTCTGCAGGATTCGTGATTTCCCCACATCCTAGAATGACATTCTCCAAGGTAAGTTAAATCAAGTTTGAGCTTCTGCAGGATTCCTGGTCTTCCCAAATCATAAAATGGCACCCTCCAAGGTAAGTTAAATCGGGTTTGAGCTTCTGCAAGATTTCTAATCTCCTCAGAACCCAGAATGGCATCCTTCATGGTAAGGTAAATTAGGTTTAAGCTTCTACAGGATCTCTAGTCTCCCCAAATCCCAAAATGGTACCCTTCAAGGTAAGATGAATTGGGTTTGAGCTTCTGCAGGATTTCTGGTCCCCCCAGATCCTAAAATAGCACTCTTCAAGGTAAGTTAAATCGAGTTTGAACTTCTGCAGGATTTATGGTCTCCCCAAATCAAGGAATGACACCTTCCAAGGTAAGTTAAATCGGGTTAGAGCTTCTGCAGGATTCCTAATCTCTCCATATCCTAAAATAGCACCCTCCAAGGTAAGTTAAATCGGATTGGAACTTCTGCAGGATTCCTGGTCTCCCCAGATACCAGAATAGCACCCTCCAAGGTAAGTTAAATGGGGTTTGAGCTTTTGTAGGATTCTTAGTCTCCCCAGATCCCAGAATAGCACCCTTCATGATAAGGTAAATTGAGTTTGAGCTTTTACAGGATCCTTGGTCTCCCTAAATCCTAGAATGGCACCCTTCATGGCACCAAATCCTTCCTACAAGCACCAAGTCTTTTTACAGGCACCAAAATCCTTTTTACAGGCATCAAGTCCTTTCTAAAGGCACCAAATCCTTCTTACAGGCATTTCTATAGGGTGACCTACCATACGGGTCAAATCTTAAATCATTTTTAATCAGTAGAATCCTTTCATTAGGAATCTACCATGGATTGACCTACCATACGGGTCAAATCTTAATCCAATTTTAATCACTAGAGTCTTTTCATTAGGAACTCTGCCAAGGGGTGACCTACCATACGGGTCAAATCCTAATCCAGTTTTAATCACCAGAGTCCTTTCATTAGGAACTCTGCCATGGGTCGACCTACCATACGGGTCAAAATTCAACCTCCTCGGAGCACCCTTAGAATGAATCTTTAGATGCCTGTGTAAAGAGCATTCATGTCAAATAGCAGCCTCACTTCATAAGAGCCTCCTCAAGCCCAGCCTGAATCAGAACTTACTCATAAAGGTATTGAATATCAAATGTCACGGCTGTTTGTATTTTCTTAGGTTGAGTCGATTATGATTCAGGTGTCATCTCATCTTTAAAATGAACCTCTATCGAGCTTCCTTTCAAAGATGGGCAGCTGTTGACACCTGATTTTTAATCATATTTTCTCTTTAAAAAATAAAAAAAATCATAAATTTTATTTAAAAAATCAACTTTTGGGACCTTAGCGAAGCTTAGGGAACTAATTTTGACCAAAAAATAATTTTTCATATTTTCATCATTTTTCAACATTTTTATTTTTGAAAATTTATAAAAAAAATAAAAAAATTGAGAAAATAGAAAAAAAAATTCAATTTTAGAAGCCTTGCCCAAGCCTAGAGAACCATTTTTTAATAAAAAATAATTTTTCATATATTTTTTTATTTTTAATATTTTTCAAAAAATACAAAATACATAAAAATTCAAAAAAATTAACATTTGAGGCCACAAAAATACATAAAAATAGTCACTATTTTCATTTTAAATCACTTTTCATATTGGTCATCGCAAAATTAAAAAATCTAATTTTGGGGTCATGTATTCCTTCACAAGCATAATCTCGAATCGGGCCCAAAAAATTCAATTTGAGTCAATTTATTTTCATTTTTCACTTTTAGAAGTTGTGACATTATTCTTTAATATTCTAAATTTTCATCTTGACCTAATTATACTCGGAATGACTCAATTTTGTAAAATATTTTTAATTAAATTTTGCATTATTTTCAGCGGCAAGAAATGAACGTAAATTTGATAAGCTATTGGACTAGACATGCGGTGAATTTCGACCAAGCATAAGGGAGGTGTGTCGAAAATTGTGAGGAGATTGGGACTTAAAGAAATATTTCTCTAGGGATTGAATTGCAAATACTTAAAATCTCAAGGACTAGAGTGCAAATATCCAACACTTGAGAGATTATTTTGTAAATAACAAAAAAAAGAGTTAGTGGAGAAATTAAAATAGAGAGGGAAAGACGGAGAAGAGAAGATGGAGAAGAGAAGATGGAGAAAATAAAATGGGAATAGAAAAAGGAAGATGAGATGAAGAAGAGTTAGTGAAAAGATTAGAATGGGAGATAGATGAGTGAGCTATAAAAAGGGGAAGAAGTGAGCTTGGGAGGGAGAACTTTTTTAGGAGAGAAAATTTTGGATGTTTGAGAAAGTTTTAAGAGATTGAAAAAAAATTATAAAGAGAGAAACAAAAATCAAAAAGAGAGAGAATTCTCTTTCAAAAGAGAATCTTAAAGATGCCGAGAGTTTAAAGTTAAGCATTACCATCACCAATTCTCCTACCGATCAATACAAGTCACGAGTTCATCTCGTCGTTGGAGATACAATCTTGATCCACAATGTGATGCGAGATCCGAATTCGACAATCAAGTCCGTCAAATCAGGTAACAATCCTAATTATTAAAATCTTCAAGAATTTCATTACCTAAATGAATTAATTTAAATTTTGATTATGTTATGTCATATTCGAATGTCTTTATATTCACATGTCGTATTCGTATGTTTTCGTATCCATATATCTTTATTTATTGCAATTTTCTGCATTTATCGCTTAAAAGATCCGAACCTCAAATCGCGGTAGGCTCTACCCCCCTGTTTGATGGTGTAAAGATCTCTTGTATTTTACTTTTTGCAATTTAATTTCTGCACCATCAAACCCCAGAATGGGAAGGCTGACCCACCCGTTAGAGGTTCTTTATTTACTACATTTACTTTCTGCAGTTTAATTTCTACACCATCAAACCCCAGAATAGAAAGGCCGAGAAAGGGAAGGCCGAGCCACCCATTAGAGATCCTTTATTTACTGTCCTTTATTTTCTGTAATTTAATTTTTGTACCATCAAACCCCAGAAAAGGAAGGCCGAGCCAAGGCCGAGCCACCCATTGGAGGTTCTTCATTTACTGCATTTTACTTCTTGCAATTTAATTTCCGTACCATCAAACGCCAGAATGGGAAGACTGACCCACCCATTGGAGGTTCTTTATTTACTGCATTTACTTCCTGCAATTTAATTTCTGTACCATCAAACCCCAGAATGGGAAGGCTGACCCACCCGTTAGAGGTTCTTTATTTACTACATTTACTTTCTGCAGTTTAATTTCTACACCATCAAACCCCAGAATAGAAAGGCCGAGAAAGGGAAGGCCGAGCCACCCATTAGAGATCCTTTATTTACCGCCCTTTACTTTCTGTAATTTAATTTCTGCATCATCAAACTGCAGAATAAAAAGGCAGAGCCACTTACTAAATATCGTAACACTACATAGAAATCGTTAGCTCATTCTCTCTTTCGGTCTTAGGGAATTTTTAATGCTTTTAAAAATACCAAAAAATATCATTCACATGCATTCCATCTAAAAAGTGAAAATACGAAAAGAGTACACCCCACCAGAACCTTCGGAGTAAACCAAGCCTGAGTTGCCAAAATTAGGATATCCATGGAATTAAGGTACCGAAAGAGTGTTAGTTTTAATTAACTGGTGTAACCAAGTTCCCGAACTCATAATCTCTTGTTCATAGAAGTAATTTAGTTCTCCCGCTAATTTACTTAGTTTTCTAATCAACCTACCAAAAATGATTAATGGCGACTCCAAATTCTAAAGTCATTCGAACAAAAATCAAAGTTGTGATTCAATAGGGCTTAGGAGGGTCCATATTAGGCTAGTCAATTTAATTAACCTGATAATCCGTTAACCTGGGAATTTTTCACCAATCGAAAATTTTTAGGGTCGCAACAATAGGTTATCATCAGCTGAGGATTAAGAAGGAGGATATATCGAAAACGGCGTTTAGGACGAGAGATGGACACTGTGAGTTTACAGTTATGCCATTTAGATTGACTAACGCCCTAGCTACCTTCATGAATATGATGAATAGAGTGTTTGAGAGTTCTTGGATCAGTTTGTAATAGTATTCATCAACGACATTTTAGTATACTCAAAGAGCTCTGAGGATCATGAGTAGCATCTATGTTTCATTCTATCGACCTTAAGAGATCACTCGATTTATGTCAAGTTAGCAACTGTGAGTTTTGGCTTAATCAAGTGGCGTTCCTTGGACATATAATCTCGGGAGAAGGAATCTTGGGAGATCCGTCAAAGATTGAGGCAGTTGAGAATTGGCCCTGATCAACGATAGTGATGGAGGCGAGAAGTTTTCTAGGTCTGGCGAGCTATTACAGATGATTCCTGGAGAGGTTCTTTGCGATAGCTACTCCCTTGACACGTCTATTGAAGAAGAAAACGAAGTTTGAATGGATGGATAAGTGCGATGGGAGTTTTCAAGAGCTTAAGCATAAACTGACAACCACGCTGGTGTTGACGATTCCATCAGGGCTTGGAGGATTTGAGATTTATAGTTATGTGTCGTTAAAAGGATTAGGGTGTGTCTTGATGCAGCATGGGAGGATGATGGCGTATGCATCTCGACAGTTAAGGCCATAGGAGTTAAACTACCCGATGCACGATTTGGAGCTTGCAGTAATAGTATTTGCATTTAAGATCTAGAGGCATTACTTGATGGGAGAAAGGTTCTAAATCTATACGGATTATCAAAGTCTAAAGTATATATTTTCCTAGAAAGAGCTGAATATGAGGCAATGTCGATGGATGGAATTGCTTAAAGATTATGACTGCAACATCCTATATCACCTTAGGAAGGCTAATTAGGTAGCGAATGCACTTAGTCAAAAATTGAACATTACTACTATGATGGTGAAGGAATGGACTCTGCTCGAATGGATAAGAGACTCGAAATTCAAATTAGATATAGGTCACCTCTCGAGTTTAATGGCTACCTTAAGAGTGGAATCGAGGATTCAATCAAGGATTAAGGAATTGCAATCTATGGACCCTGATCTTTAGAAGACTATATCTACAGACGTAGCCAAAAGAAAACCTGAATTTCAAGTGATCGATGATGCAGTGCTGAAGTTTTGTGGGTGAATATGTGTGCCCAATGATGGGGAGTCAAAGGAGGAAATCCTATCTGAGGCTCATCGCAGTAATTACAATATTCATTCGGGGAGTATACAAATGTATCAGAATTTGCATCAACACTATTGGTCGAATGTGATGAAAGTGGATGTGGCTAAGCATGTAGCTAAGTGTTTGACATGTCAATAAGTGAAGGCACAACATTGTAAACCTGGAGAATTACTGCAGCCACTTGAGATCCCAGAATGGAGATGGGAGCATGTCACAATGGATTTCATGACGGGCTTGCCAAGGAGTTAGAGGGTAATGATTCAATCTGGGTTGTGGTCGATAGGTTGACAAAGTCTGCTCATTTCATTGCTGTGCAAAAGGACTTCGCTTTGGAGAAATTGGCCGATTTATATGTGCGCCAAATAGTTCGCCTTTATGGAGTGCCAATATCAGTCACGTCGGATCATGATCCTAGATTTACCGCCATATTTTGGAAAAGTCTTCAGGCTCCGTTGGGAACAGAGTTGAGATATAGTAATACATACCACCCGCAGATCGATGGATAATCTGAAAGGACAATTCAGACACTAGAGGACATGTTAAGAGCATGAGTGATTGATTTTAAAGGCGGATGGGAAGACCATGCAGAACACCAGTGCGCTGCGATGAGGTTGGCGAAAGGGGCATAACAGGTCCAGAATTTGTTTAGTAGCCAATTGAGGCAGTTAAGGTGATCAGAGAAAGATTGAAAACAGCTCAGAATTGCTAGAAAAGTTATACGAATAGGCAACGTAGGCCATTAGAATTTCAAGTGAGAGATCATGTTTTTTTGAAGGTGTCGTCGATGCGAGGACTATCTTGATTTGAGAAGAAAGGAAAATTGAGCCCGCGGTTTGTAGGCCCATTCGAGATTCTAGAGCACATTGGAACTTTGGCCTATCACCTTCCATTGTTGCCAAACCTATCTTAGGTGCATAACATCTTCCATGTTTCAATGCTAAGAAAGTACGAGCTATCTAACGTGTAAGGTTTTTTTTGCAAGAAGGAAAACGTAGACCCCACGCCTCTTAATTTCCTCTCTCTCTCTCTCTCTCTCTCTCTCTCTCTCTCTCTCTCTCTCTCTCTCTCTCTCTCTCTCCTTATTTCTACCGTACATCACTCATGCCCTCACCCACTCTGATTTCCTTTCTCCCCTATCACATCTTCTTTCATCTTATCCTTTTCTCTCTCTTTTTTGACTTTTGATCTTCTTTTTCTTTCTTGTTCATGTAAGAACCTCCCCCACCTACTGTGCATCTTCTTCTCATCTTCTCTTCTGGTCTAGCAGCTAACGCCACCAACCTCCATTCATCGCATCGCCCATCTTCAGCTACGTCGCGCGACGTTACCACACCGTTCCTCCTTAGACCTGAGCTCACCGCCACTATCTTTCCTCCTTTCGTCATCGCTGTCACGCGACGCGAGCCGCGAGCTCGCCGTCACATCGCATCACTGTGAGCAGTGCCTGAGTCGTCAACCATTGAGCTCTAGCTGTTGCCTCTACTTCATCGCCATCCACCGCCTGCTCCTTCAGCCACGCCAGCTCCTCCGCTTGCCGTCATCCAATGTTGTTATGCCACTTCACAACTCGAGTGCCACCGCGAGCCACCTCGTGTCGCTGTTGTCGTTGCACAACGGGAGCCACAAGTCCAACAACTGCTCCGCCATTGTGTTATCATCAACCCGTTTTCCATCGCCCCCGTCGCAACCACTCGCCACCCATTGCTACTTGTTGTCGTCGGACAAGTTTAGGTAGGTTAACCCATAATTTTCGATTAGATTATTAATTGCACCAAGCTTATTTTAGATTAAATTAATATTGATTTAATTAGTTAATTGCGATCGGTTTAAGCTAGTAACCCTGGTTAGGTTAAATGGTCGCAATTAGAATAATTAGACTGGTTTGACTAGTTGGATTGCAATTGAATTATTTATTTAAGATGGGTTGGGATTATTAAAATTTAATTTATTATTTTTGCACTGATTAAAACTTAATTAATTATTTTTGGGATGACTAAAATTTTATTAGGTATTTTTGGGTTGATTAAAACTTGAATAATTTTTTTAGGCAAATTTTTTTACTTAATTAATTAGGATGAAAATTTATTTAATTGTTATTTAGTTAATTAATTGTGGTGCTTTAATTAACTGTGACTTGAATAATTAATTACTATAAACTAACAATTATTTATGACGAATTTGTCGATTAATTTTATTAAATTATCGATTATGAATCTTGGTAATTTTCTAAGTCACTATTAATTTATTATTTATCTACTTGTTATTATTGATTTATTTTTGGGTGATTATTTGATAATTATGTATATGTCGTACGCATATTGATGATTGGTTGCACTTATTTAAATGTAAAGTCTGGTGAATAGTATGCATAATCATGTGACCATATGCGAAGTCAAAATTTCGTATTTGAGCATGAAAAAGAAAACGACATTGAGCCAAGTTTTGAACATGACTGTGTGAGCATTTAAATTAAATGCAAAGATAATAAATGGTTTGATTGTTTGGCGTGCTTGTGTGGTCATATATTGGTTATCATCGCTCGAGGGTGTCCCGAGGACGACGCTTGAAAAGCTCGTGCCGTATCGATCGAAACCACATGACTTATTGGAAGCACGATAGTCTGTGTCGCCAGATTGATCGGATGCCTATTGCAGCTTATGATGGACCGAAGTCCTTACAGGAATGTCTGAAATATCTATGCCATGTCAATCGAAATTACACAGATTATTAGTTGTCGTCACCAACGAAGTGGGACGAAACCCAATTATGCTAGAAGAGCACCAACTGTCTAGTGTGATAGGCACCAACTGTCTAGTGTGCCAAGGCCCGATACTCATTAATAACTGAAAATGGAATGTTGCATAATGTATGAAAGTTTGGTATGTGTGTTCTGATCATTGCATTGATCTTTATGTAATCTAATTATCAAATAAATTGTTGTACTGTGTGGATCAAGATGAGGTAATTGCATGTGATATAGTTAGATCGCCTTCATGTTGTCATGCCTATTTAGATTGCTTGAGTGAATTAATGCCCTTATTGGACTTAGGCGTTGACTCACAGAGATATTTATATCTCACCCATTATTAATAAATATTTTTCAAGGCCGTAATATGGAGATTTGTCATGTGAGGTTTGGGATGCCCATTAACCAATTGTTTGAGACTCTCTTTGGCTAGAGTTTTTGAAAGCAGTAGTTAACACTATCTAGTCCAATATTTTTTTTTTTGTTGGTCTTAGGAAGCAGCCCTGAAGAGAGGCTTATAGATGTCTTTTGTTGAACTTCCCAGGGTTAACAATATTATTATTAATGAAAATAGTCTTTTGCAAACTCTAGCCGCCAATTACTGGTTTTTTCGATTTTCTGTTGCTATCCCTTTTGTTGTATTATCGCCTATGGAGTTTTTACGTTCTCCGTACACTTAATTATAAGCTAAAAATAAATGGATTGATGATGTACCTGAGACATCTTTTTATGACCCAAGGATGTCATAAGCTAGATCCGAGTCATATACTTGATCACAAAGTTATTGATGTGAACGATAGAGTCTCGTACGTGGAAATACTAGTGAGGATAGAGGATCGAAGGGAACAAGTCCTAAGGATCAAGACTGTACCACTGGTCAAAGTAATATGGGAGCATCGTGGAACCGAGGGAGCCGCCTAAAAAAGTGAAGAGGAGATGAAGCGCAAGTATCCTCATTTGTTTGAGCAGTAGTGTTGCGTAAATTTCGAGGAAGAAATTTCTGTAAAAGGAGAAGAATTATGACATTATGAAATTCGACCCATTTTCGGGATTTATAATACAAAATGAATGTATTTCATTGATACACTCTAGCTAAATCTAACTCGGAACTGATCTTCGAGATGATTAATCAAAGGAGAAAGGCTACCTGAAAATTTAAGTACGTAGATCTAAATGCATGGCTCCTAAAAGCCGCTTGTTAATTTGACTAATCACTAAAGTTGCAATCATATGAATTTGGTCACGAAAGGGATTCTGAACTTGGACAATCAAATTCGCATGGATATCACAGTTGTAATTTGGGTATCGCCATAAATAGTTCAACATTGGCCATTTTATTTTGGAGTGCCGAGAAGAAAGGTAGTAAGTTGAAAAAAAACTATTTTGCTCCCAGATTGCAATAGACTGCCTAAATTGTCAGTGGTAGTATTTTTGGTTCGATTAGAATTCTGGTCAAGTGTAATATTGCGTCTAGAGTTGTTTCTGCTTGAGCCCCAACCAATCCCGATTTCGCAAATCTTGAGAAAATATCTCGTCAGTCATCAAATCAATCATATGCCAATCAAATATCTCATCAACCAATCAATCAAATCCCATCAAATCCCCTTAAGTCCATCAATCAAGTCTATAACACATCATCATATCATTCCTCTAACGACTCCACTTGTGTCGTTTCACGAATAGTATGAATCTTACCAAGGAAGTTTCTTCCTCTAAGAAAAGATGAAGACTCTCTCTCTCTCTCTCTCTCTCTCTCTCTCTCTCTCTCTCTCTCTCTCTCTCTCTCTCTCTCAAGATTTCATCCATCTCTCTCTTCTCCTCTTCCTTCATGTTTTTCCATTGGCCACCGCCTATTAACCGTCGATCAGCCCTTGCCAGACCTCCACAACATCAGTAAGTCCCCTCCAACCTTCCTCCGTCTTGTTCTCTCCCTTTTCTTGCTGAAAAGGCATTGACTTGCCCTCTCCAACCGTGGACCATAGTGAGCTATCCGTCGTCGCCGATGAACCACCGCTGTTCCTCTCTGCTTCGGCAATCTTTCGAGCATTTCTCATCATTCATTCATTCATTTTTAGACCAAGCCATCACCCCAAGCTACCTAGGTTAACCCCCATCCGTGGAGTCCCCGCCGTGAGCCGCCGATGTCGCCGTGTGCTGCCATCTCCTAGTCATCATCTGTCTTGTTCGTGGATACCTGAGGTTTATTTTAGGTAAGCAAAATCTCTAAACCTTCAGTAGGACGTTAGACATGGCTCGATTTGGCTCTAGGATGAGTTTAGGTTATTTTTGCGCAATTTTATTGGTGAATATTGAGAGATGTTTGCTGGCCGTTACTATTCATGCGTCATGGTTACTGTTCACATCGAGAAAACACTGTTCATGTGAGTTTTTAGGCTGTCCATGAGTGTCAAGTGTAGTATTTTGAAGAATGGTTGTTGTATCTTGAGGTTTATGTGATGAAATATAGATATTTGCATCGTTCATCGCTTGTGTGCCCTATTCACGGTCCTAAGAGTACTATTCATGCATGGTGGTCACTGTTCATATTGAGGAAACACTGCTCACGAGGGGTCTCATGTGTTCTCATAGCTAAATTGCGTGATTTTGGGATCGTTGATGCATATTTAGTCTCATGGTTACACGGATGGCCTATTATGATGAAATGACATTCATTTGTGCGTATGAAAAGGATGGACACTCATGTTAAAATATGTAAAATTGATCATCTAGTTATGTCCTAGTTTGGCCGTCTGCATTGTATCACGTTTTATGTGCTCGATTGCAAGGTTTTGAATTCAGAATCATTTGAACATGCCTGATTGTGTATTGTGTGCTTGTTAACATGCATGTTGGCATGAGTTTGTAGGATAATGCATGATAATGTCAAGCAATTGGAGGGCAAGCCCCATTGAGAGGGAAACGGTAAGATAAGGTCGGTGCGCCCAGACGCGTACGACGCAAGGTAGCTCAAGTGATAAGGGTGCCAACCTAGGCCTTAGTTTAGATATTATACGAGTTGAGGCACTTAGATGTTCTTGTGTACCTAGGTCTTTGTGCGCTGGAGACGTATATATGGGTATATAGATATGAGGAGTTGTGCTAACCTGAGTTTTTGCATAGTGAGGCGTATATGCGGGTTAAGGCACGGGCTTGTGACATGCATTTGTGATGTGAATCATCTTGTTGAGCCGAAACTGAAACCTAAGCATGGTATGATTGTGTGAAAGCATCCATTTTCTGTGATTGGGATTATCCTGCGTATATTGTTTGTCGATTATTATTCCCTCGTGCATATCATGCTAGCTACTAGTTACTTTGATTTATACCTTTGTATCTCTGCTTAGCCTTTCTTGTTGTAGTGGTTTAGAAGCCTAAAATTGCATGTTTACGGTCAATCTGGGTATGTGTTTCATCTTGCGCTAGGTTTAGGGGTGAGCTTGCTGAGGCTCATTCTCATTGTTGTTGTTGAACCCTCTTTTCAAATCTCCAACCACGAGAATGAGCATCCCCCTATTCATCATGGGATACCAATGGAGATAGATACTAAGGTAACCAAGTATTCTATGGTGAATGGTACTGTACATCTTAAGTATGCTAGTACAATGTGGATTGATGTGGGGAGTAAGTTCTTGGAGCCTACCGTTATGAGGCGTGGAAATATAGAGTGGGAGATTCAAGTTTTGGAGTTCTACAAGCTTTTAAGATTCCATTCCATGGGCTAGATCAGTGGGGCCCAATATCTACTGCTACTTTTGGTAGTAAGGTGATAAGCCCGGATATAACCTCGGAGTACTCGGGTTGTAGTGGATCGATGGAGATAGACGCCACAAATCTTGAGGACTCGATGGAGAGTGATCCCTCGATGTCAATAGAGTCCGATCCTAAAGAGTTGCCCTCGTCCGAGTGGAGTGAGGCTAAAGATGATTAGACTAGCGGTCCTCGATCTTTTTTTTTGTAGTCCATTGTAGGGAAAATTTTCGTGGTCTCGACTAGATCCCTTTTGAGTTGTTGGGTCGAATTTTAGTTAGGGTTTAGCTGTGACCCCCTTTTGATTGTATTTAAATGCTTAATGATTCTGTGAAAATGTTATTTGGTATGTTCAAGTTGTCTCTCTTCCCTATCCCCTCTCTTTTGCATGTATGGGTGTTGTTTGCTTTCGCTAGCGTTAGTTTTGCTATCGTTGATTGTGTTCGTGACAAATCCTGGGTCGTCATGTCGTGCTTATTAACCAATTGATGACTTGGAGAGGATATCGCGTGCTCACCGAGCTCGGGACATGACATAATTAACAAAATTGAAAGATTTGAGCTAAATTGAGCGAAGTGGATATTTTGGACAATTTCTCTATAGTGGCAAATTTCTCTCTTTTCCAAAGCGTGCAACCTTTTAATTACGAGATGACTAAGAGAAACATGATATTAACTTGACAAATTGAAAGCCTAATTCATATCAAAGTTACTGCTCAACGTGGTCATAATGATGCTACTCAACTTTACCAGCACATGCCAACCACTTAGCTGGCCGCACATTTCTAGTGAACCACTCGTTCCAAGGCCGCACGAGCCGAGACCGTTTCAAGGACCAAATGTCGATGTCTTCTAGCTCACCAATTTTGATTTTCAGTTCTATATCAATTTTCAAGTGCTTTGCATATCTAGAAATATGTTCTAAAGCAATTCCCCTTTTTATGCACAAAAGGCCTCTCTCCCCCTCCCACTTTTAGCAACGTAAGTTGATTCTTTCTTTGTCAATTTGAACTTGACTCTTTGTTTGTATATGAGATATGACACACGTGGTCCCTAAATTTTTCCTTAACGTGCAATGTGATCCCTAAACTTCAAATTTGTTCAATATAATCCATGAACTTTAAATTAATCAAAAGTCATGTGTTTGCATGTGAATTGCACGTGGCTTGCACATGAGTTACACGTGAATGAGTTGCATGTAGCTTGTGTTAAAGTATTGTCGCACATCGCTCGACATAGTTTGTGCATGAATTGCACATCAAAGGAAGTATTAAAGTATTGTCGCACATTACTTGACATTACTTGCATGTGAATTGCACATGAGATGGAGACGTTGAAGTATTGTTTTACATCGCTTGACAATAAATCTTGAATGCTCTTTATATTCATATGATCTTTCTCCGCCCATTAGGTTAAACTTTTATGTTTGACTTTTTAATAGGAACATAGCTCTAGCAGCTGAAGAGATGGATGCAAGGAAGGAGAAGCTACTAAGCCCATGGTAGGCAGCAGGGGCATCGGCACAGGCCTTTGCGGTTAGGGCGCTAATGCCACTCCCAGCGGCTGTGTTATTAAACGATTACAAGGTTAGGCTACATGTGGTGATAGTGAGATAAGGATGGCATTGGTCGGGTTTAGCGAGCTGAGCACAAAGCTGGGGAAAACAAGATGGTACATTCTTGTGGTAAGAAGGCAAAGATGTTTGTCTCTTCTTTAGAGCAATGGTCTCGTTTTTTTCCTATGCCTCCAAAGATGCATGTATGGTAGATTAGGAGAGGCGAAATCTTGATACTTACATGGTCGGATGAGAGGATATCTTTTGCATTTTTCTCTTTTGGGCGGAGAGGAGTCGACCTTCAATTTCTAGACCAACATTTGTATCACGAGAGAGCATTTCATGCATCTGCCAAATCCTTTTTATGGACTATGCAAGTAAAAACAAATAAGTGCAATTGGAGTTTCAAAGTCGTAATCTCACAAAGTGAAACTTGTTATTACCAAAACATCTTTTCATTTTAAATCTTTATCCTGTTATTCCGATGAGCATTGTCACTTTAGCTTAATGTACTATACCCTCCCATAATTTTTTATAATAAGCATTAGTCATGAGATTTCTTTCTTGAGATATTCACCAAAAATCCGAACAAATTGAGAGTGGCGTACCAATTAATCACTAGCTCTGATTATTGAAAGTGCGCAACAAAAGCCTGATATCTTCATCCGAAGATATCACTACAAGAGAGCACTAATCCAATCCCATTAATCAAAGTCAACGTGTTTACACGTGAATTGCACGTGGCTTGCACACAAATTACACGTGAGAGGGGTATTGAAGTATTGTCTTACATCACTCTACATGGCTTACACATGAATTATATGTGAGAGGTTGTGTTGAAATATCATTCCACATTGCTCGACATTGCTTGCATGTGAATTGCACATGAGATGGCGGTATTGAAGTATTATCCTACATCGCTCGACAATGAGTCTTAAATGTTCTTTACATTTATGTGGTCTCTCTCCATCTATTAGCTTAAGCTTTTAGGTTGAACTTTCTAAAGAAAACAGATCTCTAAGAGCTAAAGAGATAGATGCAATGGATGTGAGGAAGGAGAAGCTACCAAGCCCATGATAGTCGGAGGGGAGGGTGTATTGGCTCTGGCCATTGTGGTGGGCGTCGCCGATGCCATTCCCAGCAGTTATGCTCATAAACAATTACAAGGTGAGGCTGTACGTAGTGATAGTGGCGACGCTTCCGAATGAATTGAAAAAGGTCTTTTCTCTTCAACTTCTTCACGAGAGGCAAGCAAACAAATTGCACTCTTCTACATAAGCGATGGTACGTTCTTGTGGTAAGAAGGTAAATATGTTGTCTCTTCAACTGTCTTGTCTTTTCATGTGCCTTCAAAGATGCATGTATGGCAGATTAGGAGAGGCCGAATTTTGAAACTTACAAGGCCAGACGAGTTCGTATACGTCAGGAGTCCATTGATGAGAAGGGGGCCCCTCAATTGACCCGCTTTCTTCGGTTGATCGTACTGTGCTCTCCAAAGAGCAACTCTTCTCAGGGCCGAACCCACAAAGATGTCACTTTCAACTTGCGAAAGTTCTTCGAGGCAAGCTCTTATTTTTGCAACTTTAGCCGCGGCTTATATAGGCGAATCCATGGAGGGCTTCCCTCACGGTACTACTTCGCTATGGGTCACCCATGTCAATAACCAGAATGAAAAAAAAGGGAATGTCGTTGGTTACATTTCTTTATGTTATTTGTACCAGTACAAGTACACATTCTTATGCATTTTTTTCTTTTGGGGAAGAGGATTATGAGTCGACCTTCACTTTCTAGACCAAAGTTTGTGTCACGGGAGGGAATTTCATGTGCCTGCCAGATCCCTTTTCGTGGACTAAGCAATTAAAAACAAACAAGCATAGTTGGAGTTTTAAAACCATAATCTCGCAAAGTGAAACTTATTTTACAGTGGACGGGGAGAATCTTAACTATGCTTTTGCAAAACAAAAACATATTTGGGACTCCTTTTGTAAGCTATGCCAGTCATGTTTGTGTTGATGTTCGGTGAAATGTGGGTATTTGTGAAATTTGGTTATGGTATGGAGTGCAATGGCTTCATTGTTAAGGTTCGACACATAATCACAACGAAGTAAAGTGTAGCAAGAAAGAAAAAACCGAGACACAAGATTTTTATCCTTGTGCACCACTAAACTAGTATTACGTTCAGTAGAGGATTTCACTATAATTAACACTTCGTACCTATCATTATATCACTCAATTATAAGAGAAAAATGTATATATGAAAGATCTCTAGTGTCCAGAGGGCATTGCCCCTTGAGACCTCTGCTGGGGTGGTTTCCCCATACCCCTGCGCACTCAGCATGAATTGGGATCCTCGTGTTTTTTTTGTCATTGGGGAATATAAACCACTCCCCATCTACTCAACGTAAATACTAATTAATATGTACGCTATTAAATAAAGTCTCTCTTAACGCACTGAAAATATCCCGAATCATGTATTGAAGTTTCAGTAATGTTGTTATTTTGAATTATCACTCTTTTTTTTTTTTACAAATATCTCTACTTCAAACATTTTCTTTTGATGGCGACAAGATTGAGTAGAGTCCACATCGCACTTATGCAATTGAGATTTTTATAATTTCGTGTAAAGTGTGCCATACCTTTCTTTTGACTTCATATCATTATTTCCACAGTCGTCAATATAAATAGTACTTATCAACTGCTCTATAATCTCCTAGCTCTAACTTTCACTTTTATGACGTTAATATCTATATATAATATAGTAAAAATGTAAAAACATTAACCAAATGATCAGGCGAATATGATTAAATTAATGTTTAAAAAGTTAAGAAAAATAATTAAATTAAATGTAAACAGATTAATGAGCAATAGATAAAAAAAATTAATTGTAATCTTAGGCATGTGCAATTCGTATTATCACGCAGAAGAACAAGCACACAAAATTTCCAGAAGTTTTCATTTATTTTTTGTGGTCGGAATTTTTGGAAGATTTTCAAATGCGTATTTCTCTAAAAAGAAAATCTGTATCTGAACTTCTATTTGTTCCTAACATGGTTTTGGATGCAACAAAGAAATAGGTTGGAAGACATACTTTGCAATGCCGTAAAAAAAAAAAAGCAACGAGGACTAATAATTAATCTTAGATCATCATAGTAAAGAGTGTATTTTCACTAACGTCAGCAAAAAAAAGCCAATTTTCCAGGCAAGAGAAACCAATTTTATATCTGACATTACGTCACCATCATCGGAACAAAGTTATACAGCGAATAATTTTGAAGGGACAAACTGTATACGATTGCTGGATCTAACATCATCTTTTTCTGATTGTCATTTCCATTTTCCTCTCAAGCACTATTTACCATAATTCCCAAATAAAACTTCAACTCATCAGGAAACAAGGGCCATCGCTACCATGCATGAGTGCCGACGCAACCTGAACATCTTGATCACCTTGCCCTTCATCGACGACTGACCATCGATGAGCAGGGGCGCCGAGATCTTCTTCACCGACCTGTAGATCAGCATCTCCTTCGAGACCTTCGAGACAATGAGCATTTTCTTTGTCACAGCGTATATGCCATGTCATGATCATGCATACATGCATTCGTGTTTTCGAAACACACAAGCAACATAACACGCGAAGTCATTCTCAGGGCATCACACGATACTAATGTTTTGCCTAACTTCGTGTTTGAATATAAAAAAAAAAAAAAAAAAGTCGCATCCATGCTTTGTGAAGTAAAATGATAAATGAAGTCAATGGTTGGGATACAGAAATTTCGGCCGACATAGTTTCTTGATCTAGTTCCAAGCTTGGACGAACCTCGGAGATAGCCTCTATAACCAACAACTGCATTTGGTAGCCAAAAATATGCAGAACCCTTAACCGGCTGTACATATTAGTCCCCAGTTTGTTTTCCTTTTCATGGATCTACAGCATACAGAAATTTCATGGTTGGGATCAAAACGACTGTCGTACCGAGCGGTTTCACGAGCCATGAGAACAGAACTTCTCTAAGCTTTACAGAACAAAGCGAGACATTTACATAATAGCAGTAATAGAACTAGACGTTTGTCACATGACCATTCCAGATGCTTCAGTTCCCAAGCGCTTGTTAATAACAAATGGTTGTCCATCATGATAGATTCTGCTTCTTTTACAGCCAAACATTATGAAGGCGGGATTATGTCGAGACGTTGCATCTTCACATTCCCTCACCACCCAGGAGTCAACTTCTCGCCTTTCATAATAAACCAAATAAATGGGTCGGGTCCATCCATAGGGGCAGAGTAAACCCGTTTAAAATCTAATAGAAAATAAAATAACCTTTTAAATGAACATTAGAAACGCGTAAAGATAACGGTCCCTCAACTTTGTTTAATTTAATCCCTATGCTATATGAAATTATTTAATATTGTACCTGAATTTCAATCAATAAAATGATAACATTGGATATTTTTACATAGTTTAGAGAGTAAATTGAACAAGTACAAAAAATTCAAGACCACATTGAACAAATTAAACGTTCAAAATTGATATCGTACATTGGATCAAAGTTCATAAATCATTTATGTAATTATCCCTTTTTCAATCGACTCTCTAAGGTTAATAGAATTTCTACCACATATAATGAATTTTCCTACAGCTTACTTCCAAGTATTATGCAGTGTATCATATTTGCTGAGCTCTCTTATGTTGACATGAAAAAGCCAGGCCTCTCTTTTCTATTCATAATGGCTCAAAAGGAGGCTATTCAAAGTGGCCCTCAACTTTCGACCGAAAAAAAGTGGCCCTCAACTCACTCGACTCTCCCTTTCTTCGTTAAATGGAGGAAGACATGGTGTTGACTACTCATAATTATTGTTTTTTAGGCACAGAGAAAGGGAAAGTTGGCATAATAAAAAATTCAGAAAAATTAGATTACAAAAACATATCCAGAGCACAAATTCGACAGCTCATGAGGACAAGAGCAATCTAATGTGGGTGACATTGGCCTCTCAATCCGGGAAAAAAGGCCCTTTTGTGGTGTCTAAAGCTGTTTGGTCACTTGCCTACCAAGTCCATCTACCCAACTTGAAAGCGAGTGGAACGGAAGAACAAAGGGAGAGCAAAAGGAAGAAAGAGAAAGAGATGTTTGGCAGAGATATACTCGCCCTGCCATTTTTCCGTGTGCTCTCTCTTGAATTATGGATCGATGCTACTGTTGTCCGAACGATGTCCTCTGATCATACGATCCACCTCGCATGGTCAGGGGGGACAACGGAACGTAGGGCAGGTACAGCATTACGAGGAAAATTCAACACGGCTGATTCACGATCTTCCTTTTGCTCTTAAGAGTACAGTCACGAAACAGAAGCAGGCTACACCCATGTCCCACGTGTTAGGATGCGCACGTGGGTTGTGCTAAAAAAGTGCCGCATCGAAAGTTCAACTTCCGTGAAAGTTAATTGCGACAGTTTCGAATTCGAAGTAGTTTGCGTCTTGTAGGATCATTCGCCAAGATGCTCCTCGGAATTTTAAATTAGATCCCAAAATTTTACGGATGCTGTTTAATCCAAGAATCCGGAACAATGGTTATGGTCATCTATCATAACCTACTCTTGGGTTTAATTGATTGGAGTTAGATCAAGTTTATCCATTAAGGGCACCCCACAAATAATATTCAAGTCCAACATCAAACACACGCACATAATTAATTGGTTCATGGATCATTGATTTAAACTTTAGGATAAGAATAGGTTCAATTGAATATTTTATAGGCTTAGGCTCCATTTATTTGGCAAAAAATGAATGTTTTGGAAAACATTTTCCAAAAATGATCCGTGTTATCACTCAAAATAATTAATTACTGAAAAAACTTTGCCACTAGCGATAATTTACGTTTGAACATTTTCGTGAATGCTGAAAATACTTTTTGTTCATTCATTTTTATAAGCTATGCAAGCAAATATTTTTCAAATCACTCATTTTTTACGAAACAAATGAAGCCTCAAGCTCTCTTTGGATGATCTCCGCAAGATGATGAATCATATTGCTTTTGCACAATCCCTAAAGGTAGTAGCAAAGTTGATGATTAATTCGATCGTTTTGATCTCCGTTATACACGTGATGACATTTGGTGTAGGAATCTCATTCAATCATCCAAGTTCCCAAGTAAATCTTGTTGCCATGGTTTAGTCTGGTGGGAGAGACCATGTATGAGACGGGTGTTGTGATATGGTAACATAGTTCGAAGTGCGACTAAGGGTCGAAGCGTGACTATAGATGTGGCGGATGGAAATGATGAATGTTCCGGTTCATAGAAATGAATTGGAAATTTGAGTTGACATATATATGGGCGCTATAGAACGATAAAACCAAGATTGTTATTTTGTAGGTACGTCGGTGTTGATTTGATTCAGCTTCTTCAAACGTATCTTCAGATAGAATAATATGTACGATTTAGATGATCTTTGAATTACCTTTTTTCTCCCAAAACATTCAACTTAAAATCTAGAGTTAATGCCATGAGAAACATCAAATTTGCACGTATGTACAAATTTGCACCAAACTAATTTCTTATAGATTTCTCGGCATATTTGATCAGACTTTCTATTAGTGGTAGAGTTTGGTTTTTAGAGTCTAATGATCAGAAGATTATTGTTGGTTTTTCGTCAAAAGTACAAGTGAACTTATAAGTTTACCCTTGTACTTACCAGGCCAATTGAGTTATTGTCATGCGTCGTGTAGCCTAATAATTTCAATTCAAATGTTGTGAATAACATATCAAAGCCACTTCGTTGGCATGGTAAAATTTGAGGGAAGCTAACGGAGGGTAAATGGGCCACATATGTATTAGTTTGGATTTGTCGTAATCTAAAAATTTTTACAATTTTCATTGATGTATCAGATTTGATTTTTTGATGACCCAAAAATTAGTTTGAGATAAATTTGTCATTAATGTATCAATTATAGTTTTTCATGGTATTAATCATATAATATATGAGGCACAACTTTAACTATCCTATCCTCAAGTTTCCCTCGTTTTGGGAGAAAAAATGACAGTTTCATTTTGACCTAGGGGGACTATCGTGAAGTCAATTAGTAATATAAATATAAGCAATCGATAAGAAGAGCCTATTTTTTTTCCCACAAAATTCCGAACATGTATTAGTAAAACCTCATCCACATAAAGACGGGCATGATCTTTAAGATTACTCCCAAAAGACACTATATTAATTCGAACACACAAACTTTCATTTCCAAATAATGTGTTGGGCAAGACGTACAACTCCACATGTGGTAGAAAAGAACTCTTTTTTCCATAATTCAAAACTTCAATACTCATGATCGATTACCGTTAAACTTCGAAATCCCAACGCAGACACGTGAGATTAGTTATTCAAAGCATTAATCAATTAATTATTCCTATTTTCAATAAAGAAGAATAAATTAATTACAATAGATTATCCTTGACGTGCGAATGCATGGTCTTGACTGAAATGTCTTAGAGAAAGGGTAATTAGAGAATAACATAATGTATCAAAACGTGTAATTTAAATTCAGTGTTTATGGACCAAGTTCCGGGGAGGAACGGAAGAACTTTGGTGCCAACCTAGGTTCATTAAAATCCCATGGATCGATGAGAGATTGCGTATGCTTAATCAATGGTGGATATAGATCCGACAGTATTTAGCAATGGCGGTTTGACTAGATCCTGTCTAAATTTGATAGCGTCTTTTCAGGTCAAACAATGTCAATTCGACATTATTATTATAAAAATAGTAGTAATGATACTAATAATAATTAAAAACTCAAATTTTTTTTTTGTACACGCAAAGAAATATGTGTTTTCGTTTTTAATGCACTAGATTCTACAAAATACGATAGCGACCATTCTCTAAAAATGACAATTTTTTTTTCTTCATTTGAATGTTTAACAAGTGCTTCAAAAACACTAGCTAATATAGTCCTTCTTTGATATAACTATCATACGTGAAATTAGCATCAATAACAAATAGACCTCGTGATGGACTCAACGACCCAACGATCCCTCACCAGCCGACCCCTCCAGTGGCAAGCGAGGCTTGCCCAAATATTTTACCACGAGTGGATGGCCCCCGACAATTTCAGACCTAGTCAGAATGCGCTATAAATCACTCGCCACCTTCATAAAACATAATTTGGACTTTTGAAAATAAAGTTCTCAATTCTTTTCTTTATAATGTTGAATTTCGTATTCATCTTATTTATTGCCTTTTGATTTAATATACGGGTATTTTACCTTTTTCTTGTTACTTCCAGGCGCTTACTTTTTGTTTATCTTTCCTTTGTTGGTGAACGGGCTAGGATTTATAAATCATATTGTACGGGCTAGGGAAAAGGGCAAGATTCACGTGCATGGTGTTATTTGGCTCTACCATCTGAGCATGACACAAAAAAATTTTCCTGCCTCGTGTTACGAAAATTATCCATTATACAAGTACTCTCTCTCTCTCTCTCTCTCTCTCTCTCTCTCTCTCTCTCTCTCTCTCTCTCTCTCTCTCTCTCTCTCTCTCCATGTTACCCTCTAGAAATCTTGATTTCAACGCTTGGACGTGGAAACTCTGCATTGCTTAGCTGCTTTGTGGCCTTCGATATACACATTTGTATAATTGCATGATGTGTTGACTGGATGACTAGACTGATGTGATCTGATGCAGGTACGGTTTTACTTGAAATTAAATGCGAACGCTGGTGCGCTAGGCCCCCGAAAAATCCTTGACGTGGAAAAAAAAAATCTCGGAAATGTTGTTTTTATTGATTACAAAAATTAACAAACAAAAATTAATTTTAAAACAAACTCATACTTCTAAATTAACTCATTTCAAGGTATTATCCGTTTTAACCTGTTCTATACCGCATCTTACGATTTTATTAGGTAGACTTTTTCTTAGAAGGTCATCCATCATGGTAGTCCTCTCATATCAGCACGTTTGATATTTGAGTTTCAATGCTAAGCGTTATTGTTACATTAAAATGTGTCTCTTGTGAGTTAATCTCACCTTTACCCAGGAATGCTTTCTCGTCATTTGATGTGCAATTTGATTCAATCATGCTCCATTAATAATCTTAAAAGCTCGGCAGCCATTTTTTGTTTGGGCCACTTGGCTTCTATGAACACTCCCCACCCCTCATCACCTTGAGTTGTTTTAAGCTCATCAGCTTCATCAGAGCTCATCCCCCAACCACGTACCTACTGGCGCTTGGAGGGAGTCTCACTCTATCCTCATATCATCACAATTTTGGATTAATTCACTTGAGGTATTATCTTTTTTGGTCATCTCATATCGAGCCTCGTGATTTTGTTATTTGGTGCATACATGGGCGTTTTCTCAAGAGTTCATCTATTCTGGTAGTATTCTCTTCTTAGCACATTTAATATTGGAGTTCCTACATTAAAAGTCAATTAGGCGCCACTGTTTATTTCGGATCTCTGCCCCCAGCAAACATTTTTTGCCCTAGTTAAACAGGGTCGATACACACACACACATAGGGTTAATGCCACGAAAAATTTTAGACTTGTACATATGTAATAAATTTTCTCTGAATTAATTTTTTGACCACAAAAAAAATCAAATTGGTAAACTTATAACGAATTTACTCTTCATTAGCTTGTGTTAAATTTTATTATCAAATTGCTAAGTCGGACGACAAGTGATAGTTGATGAGTATACTAAAGTTAGATTTTTTCACAAGTGTATTAGTTTGAGATTTTTATGATATTAAAGGCTTGTATGGTAACAATTTTAATTCTAAAAAGTGATTCTGATTAAAATGATTTTTTTCGATTTCATTCCATGGATGATTTTTAAAGAATCAGAACGCTTTTGGTAACTGTATAAAATTTTTGTTCTTGGAATAGAAATGTGTTTGGTAACTACATATAATTTCTATTTTCGGAAACAATTTCTCTTCCCATTTTTTCTCATTTAAATCAAATAATTACGTAGTTACTTTGTGAAATTTCATCCTGCATTTCGAATTAATCGAAGATTAATTCATGTTATTCTCTTATATAACATATTGCATATTGAAATGTAAAAATAAATATCAAGAGTCATCATGAGTTATTTTCACCATTTATTGTGGGGTTTCATCCAATCTTTTAAGCGAGTGGATAACCGACATGAGCGACACTATTGTTTTTGCAAAAAAAAAATGCACTTACTACCCTACATTGGTGTGCATTTTTTGTTCTAGAAAATCAAATCTCAATATGAATTCATTCAAAACTTAAGAACGAGAGCTTCGTGAGTATTCATACTGGTTATTTTATCTTCTTCCGAAATTTTCTAGAACTAGGCTAAGTCTAAAATACATAAACCTAGGCAATTCACAATTAATAAAATTAAGTGCACAATTAAAGATCATGACATTGATAAATTGCATTATAAAATTTGAACAAAACCCTAAGAGCCTGGAGAATGTGATTGTTTAATTTCAATGGTGTTTATGAGTTTCCTAAAAAAGAAAAATTTATGAAATATATATCCAAATTTATGAAAAAAAGGGGTTAAACTAGCATAATCTAAGCTTTTTCTATTTTTAGGGATTTTCTAAAAATTTTCTAACTTTTTAGAATTTTTTGATTTTTTTGATTTTTTATTTTTATTATATATATTTGAAAAGGAGACTTTGTTTTATTTTAGGTCAAGAGAAAAATAAGATATGTGGTATTTCATTCTATTTTCCGATTTTTAAAAGTGATTCTTTTTTAAGAATCAATTTTTTTTGTTCTTATTTTTGCTCCAAGACTGTTTTTGAAAATAGAATCAAAATCATTTATATTACCAAATATGATTATGATCTTTTTTTGCTCCAAAAAATAAAATCTTAAAATCAAAATAGTTATCATACGTAACCTAATAAAATTTAACGAAAATTAACAGAGAGTAAATTTGTTATAGATGTATTGATTTGGGAATAGTTTGGGATAAATTTATCATAAATTTTTATGGTCAAAATTTTAATATAATATAAATTTAGTACACGTGTATATGTCGAAATTTTTCACGATATTAACTCATTTAAGTTCTAACGGATCTAAATTTTTTTTCAATTATTTGCGGTGACGTTGTTCTGCTTTGCTTGGAATAAAAATAATGTCGTACCACGTGGGTTCAACCTGTACGTTAGCACAGAAACCTAAAAGAAAGAACACCTGGTTGAAAGGATTGATAGAACCAGAAAGAGACACACCCCCAAAAAAAAAAACGATGCCACGTAGCTGTTGATGATTGGACAAATGTGCGAAAAATCTCGAGTCGTCCAATCTTTGACACATGTTTAGCGACCGATTAATTACAGAACAGTGACCAATTAATTACACCTTACCAAAGTCTTTGAATATCGGCCCACGTGGTTAGGTACTTGTACCATCAGAATTTCAGAGCTTCCCTTGAACGAGGTCTCTGGTCCACCATAGTTGAATAAAGTGCTGGAAAAATTCACCATTGCTTTGTGTCTAAATCACAAAATTTTTAAGTTGTTCAGTTGTTGTCTAAATCAGCTTTAGTTGGGATGAAAATTACAAGAGAAAGAAAATAATTACGAAAAAAAAGGAAAAAAGAGAGTCAAATTACCTTTCTTCGTGGTTCTTTTAAACGTGAGATCGACTAGTTCGAAGAAATGCTAAAATAAAAAATGGAAGTAATAAATTTGTACGAGCATTGCGAAACACGTGCTTGGAAGGTCTGAGAAATTAGGGCCCAATGGTGGATCTTAACATTAACATCAATTTTTATGAGAAGATATTTATTGCATGCTAGATTAGCATGCTTCTCTTTTCTAAAGATAAAAGGTGACAGAGGGAGGCTACGGAAATAACCGCCTCTGGTGTTACCTCAATATGCAAGTCTTAGTTCAACATTGCATCGTCCCCAATGGATCACTGTGCACCCAAAGCCGCAGATTGGCCTCCAAAAACGTCTTTCTATGGCGCACTAGTCTACCCATTGTGACCTTACAAAGCGAAAGTCGAACGTGAGCCTCCTTAAATATAGGTTTAGCTCAAAACTCGCGGTGTACAAGCTCTCCAACCGCTCGAGAAGAAACCTATAGTGAAAGCGAACCCTTCTAAAGTGCGCATTGATTTCAAAGTCTCCTAGTAGTCTGGCATCCTTGTGGCCCTCCCATCCGATCATCCGCTGAGCTCGTTCGCTCAAATTGGAATTAGCCCGCCTAATTAACCACCCCATTTGATCTGATCTTCTCCTATTTAGTGGCCACGGGCATAGGACGCTTCGTTTCGCACTTTCTAATGCGGACATTGTCGAGCCGATGGACCTCTTCGAGAACGAGGGGAGAGGGAGAAAGGGAGAAATGAAAGGAAAAGGAAGGAGGAAGAGGAAGAGGATAACGACGGGGTCCGCGATGTAATCGGGACGCATGCTTTGTGGGGGCACGCACAGGGCAAAAGTGCTTTTTGCCCTTTTCCAAAAGCGAAGCGATCGAACGGGCGATGCGTGCGCGCAATGGCACGAAAAAGCGGTCCCAACACATGGGGTGCTGCTCCCCCCCCATCCGAGGTGGACCATCGGACGGCTCCTGTTGGCCGGATACTCTACATCAGACGGAGCCAAAGCGTGCACGAGATGATGGCTCATGCGCTGTGGGCCCCCCCGGGAAATTTTAAATGAACTCAATCACCCCGGTCGCTGGTTCGGGCCCCACCCTCGGCAAACACCCCATGTGATCGTGACCCTATTTCCCCCACTTCCCCTTTCCAAAACGAGGGTGATCCCGTCATTTCACTTTCCTTCCCCCCCCACCACCAGAAAATCCACGGGGCGAGGAATTTTGGAAATTTATATTTTCCTCCTTTCTTTAGTCCGCTTTGATTACGTCTTTTGCCATGTAAAGGAAAGGGATCGACGATGTCGATTTTCGATTTCGACATCCGACATCCGTCCTAAGTTTTTTTTTTTTGGTTTCATTCCATTGGATTTTTACGCATTCGATAATCTCTCCACCGTTAACTTAGAGCGATCGAAGCTAAAGAAAAGATCACGTGAGGTAATAATCATAATTAACTGATCGATGAGACTAATTTTACAAAATGTGGTTTGAGTTGTGCATAACGAAACCAACTATCAGTATTTGCACCAAAATGAGTTGAAAAGGTAAAGTATTGAAGGAGAAAGCAAGAAAAGGTTCCTTAAAATTTATATCTAGTAAAACCGTGAAGATGAAGTGAGATACGAGGCAAAGCATAAAGATGACTCAAATATTAAACCCTTTGTGCCAAATGGCAAGGCATGTTGTGTAGCTAATGCATGAAGAAATATTTTCAAAATTTTATTTAAAAAATCATAAATTTATTATACTTTTACTAATTCAGTGCTAAACCTTTTTCTTTTGCCAAATTTTTTTGGGTCAAAATCTTCTTTTGCCTATTGAGTCTTACAAGAAATTGAAAATCACTCACGTAGGCACAAGCCGTCTTATGTGGCATTTAAGATGTCGATGCGGGCAATTTTTGTATTTTTTAAATTTTTTGGATTGTTTATATTTATTTCCTTTTTTCTTTCCTCTTTTTTATTGCATGCCGGCAAAGGAAAAAAAGGAAAGGAAATAAAAATGAAAAAAAATGAAAAACGGCAAAATGAAAAAAAAATATTAATAAAAATTATCAACGTCAAACGCCCATCGTGTCATGTAAGACGATCAACATCTATATCAGTGATTTTTAGTTAAAATTGATATGATGAATTTAATTGACAAAATTTTAAAGGTTTAAGACTTAATTGATAAAAGTGCAATAGACTTAAACTTTTTAGACAATTTTTTTTTTCGAATATTCACTTGATGAATACACTAATCGACATGTGGTGTATCTGACGATTGATAAGACACATTCACTTGACGATTGATCACATATATTTACACTTCTCACTTTTTTTTTTTAAATCAAGCGCGCGCACCTCATGTCACAGCCACACGGTTATCTCGTCACATGAATACCTTCTCCCGATCTATAGACACGCAAACCAACTTCACAATCACTAAACCATAGCTCTAGAATTTGATCATGGAGCATCGACTAAGTTTTGGCAGTGGAGATCGTATGTCGCGATCTCGAATTTCGCGAAGAACCTTTTTTTTATTTTTTTGGGGAATTTATTGGAATTTGTTAATTAATTAACCAAATACACCGACTATTCTCGCACCATATATACAAATAGAATGCGTGCGATGTTATCCATTCCGGGGTTGGAAAAGTTGCTTCCCACGCCTTTCGGTTTCGGTTAGGGAAAACAACTCACCGGCTTCTTCGCCTTTCCCAATTTCCGTTATCGTTGCCCTCCACTCCACGCGGTCCACTCCATTTCAATTTCAATGCTAATCAGACCAATTAAATTCAATCGCTTTCCGCGCTTTAATTAGTATTAATTAATTAATTAATTAATTGATTGATTGATAATGTTGTAGTCTCCCCTCTCTCTCTCTCTCTCTCCAGACGCACGCAGAACCGGAATTACAAAAGCCCCCACTCCAAAACAAGGATGGAGACTAGAAGGGGGAAAAGAGGTGCATACAAAAACCATTTCTAGAGCGAGAAAATCGTGGCTTAGAGAGAGAAATCGGCCATTCCCTCTCTCTGTAACTGCTCAATGGAGCTTCCGTGGCAGATCTCGAAACCCTAGCTTCTCGTGTTCTTCGATAGATATCCGCCATTCCTCGCGGGACAATCTTGTCTCGCTCGAATCGGAATCGGTTCGCCGTCAACCGGAGCTCCGTCGCGGCCTGTCTCCGGCGTTGAGCTTCTGGCTTCGTTTTCGTTCGGTTCTGGAGATGTCCGGATTATTCGAGCCAGCTTCGTGGGAAGGTTCTCTGCTTTAGCTGCGGGCATTGGCGTTTCCAGACCGTTCGGGGACGAGGAACGTGTTAGTTTCCGCGATTCATTGCGTTTCTGTGCGAGCTTCAAGAGGAGGAGATATCGGATAGCATCGGTTCGATTAGCTCCCTTCTTGGTCTGCGCGCGTGCTCGCTGTTTAGCATTGCGGAGGTGGAGCTGCGTCTTGAGGGTTCGAGATTCCGCGGTGGTTTCCGAAGGGGTATGGCCATGGTGTTGTAGTCGCTTCGCTGTTCAAAGGAGATAATAAATATGGACGATAGGGGAGGGTCTTTTGTCGCCGTCAGAAGGATTTCTCAAGGCATCGAGAGAGGCAATCAATGCCATTCAACTTCAGGTATTCACTGTTTTGCATGATACATTTCTCTCTCTCCCTATCGGAAATAAACGTCCAAACAGTTTGCTTCAGCGAGAAGGTATGCTTCTAGCGAAGTTTCCTTTTAGCTTTTCTCTGGAAATAGTCACTGTCAGCAGTCAGCACATTGGAGTTGGCTGTTGGATTTGAATCGAGACGTGTCTTCAGCGCTACCTATTATTATAACTATGTACTGTTTGGATTGTCTTGATCAGGCAGGTGAGCTGCTTCGAACTGAGATGGCGATATCTAATTAAGCTTACAAGTTTTTGTGCGAATAGTTGTTTGAACTGTAATGCTTTTTCTGATATCAGAATGCGGGGAAAATACCGTGCCAGCTTGATGTTGTCTTTTTATCTCTCACTTTCTTTTTACTGTATGATTAATGGTCCTCTGCAGATCTCCAATGGCATGCTAATTTGACTGCAGAGCTACCTTAAAGTTAAACTATATGCACTGTTCAAATTTTGCATCATACCACTTCGAATGTATAGTTTTTTTCGTTCTGAACAAAATAACGCGTTAGATTTTGTTCCACATCTGAATGGCCTGGGCTCCATTTTGATAAGATTTTGCTCCACATCTTAATGGTCTG
This sequence comes from Psidium guajava, assembly GCA_016432845.1. Classification (NCBI taxonomy): domain Eukaryota; kingdom Viridiplantae; phylum Streptophyta; class Magnoliopsida; order Myrtales; family Myrtaceae; genus Psidium; species Psidium guajava. The sequence goes on from CM028232.1 coordinate 11,677,444, forward strand.
GGCTCCATTTTGATAATCAACCATTTTCTCTTGGCTCATGTATATATGTCTTTGAATTCGAATTTAAATAATCCACAGGTAGATAGTGTAGTCCTTAGTTTGATGATTGGTGCTAGATGGACTGCTCTAACATCGGGCTAGTCAACAGAATGTGGAATATTTACTTTCATCAGGAAACCGTTTATTCATCCCTCTTTGTTTTGCTGGACATTAACAGTGGACGCTTGTGCAGATTATTCTGACATGATCATATGTCAAGTCTTTGGATAAAAAAACTGTTGTCAGATTGTGTGAGCCTACTTATAACTTGAGCCCTTCGATATATGGCAAATGATTTTAACACTAAGAACTTTTATTGATGGGCATGTCAGCATTTTCAGTTTGAAGATACAAATTTCAATTGTTAGGTCTTAGGTGGTTTCATTTTGTTACAGCAGAAGTTGTGGCAGGCTCGGCAGCATGGATTGGTCGAGGCCTTTCTTGCGTTTGTGCACAGAGGCGAGAGAGTGATGCTCGTCCCTCATTTGATTTAACTCCTGCCCAGGTAATAATTTGCTAACTGCGTGACTAATTCATACCATGTTGCATTTCATTGTTTAACCTGATGAGTATTCCTTCTATCAGTATCTTCTTTATCTCCATATCATTCGGTGTATTAAATGCACAGCTCAATGGTCCATATTATCCACAATTTACTGAGGTTAAAGGATAGCTGTTCATGGATTTTTTATTTTTTATTTTTTTTTTCAGTTCTCCTTGCACCTTTTTTATCACTCTGTTTAGCGTCTATGATGCTCTTTGGAGCTATCAACTGCATCAGTGTTTATATCTTCATTTTGTCCTATAATGCGCTTTAATGGTAACTCTATTGAAATTGAGCTGATTGTTCAATCAATTTATTATCTTGTAAGTCCTTCCATTTATATGCCATCAGGAGGAAAGCTTGCAGAGGCTTCAAAGCCGCATAGATGTTGCCTATGACAGTTCTATTCTGGAACACCAGGTAAATTTTCTAGGGCCACTCTTTTTTTTAAACTGTACATTCAGACAGGAAATAAATCAAATTATGCTTCTAACAAGCTAATCCTTTTTAGCATTACTTTGTTGCACTGTCTTAGGAAGCTCTAAGGGCACTGTGGCATGCTGCCTTTCCAGAAGAGGAACTTCATGGTTTGATATCTGAACAATGGAAGGAAATGGGTTGGCAAGGGAAGGACCCATCCACTGATTTTAGGTAAATCTTCTGTTCTACCTGTTGTTGCTAAAATGCACAATGTATTGCTAACAGTTAATGTCGTATGTGTTTCAGGGGCGGTGGTTTTATATCATTGGAAAACTTGCTGTTCTTTGCTAGGAATTTTCCGGTATGTCTTTATTTCAACTACTCTTGTTCTAATAACTTGATTTCTGTCAAATTCGATAATGAGTTGGCACTGGAAGATGTGATTATGTTTGCATATTGTAGAACATGTTGCTTTCAGGTTTTCCTTTGAGGATAGGACCTTCTGTGCTGAGTTACTCTGTTAGTGTGCCTTATGGTTGATGATGTGAGTTTGTGGATTCAAGATGTGGACAATTTGCGTAATTTGAGAACTTGAGTCCTATACAATTATTGTCGGATGAACGTCTGAGAAAATTCTGATTGCTTAACTGATGAACAAAGGGGTATGAGATGAGAGAGAAGAGTTTCAGATGTCATCTGTGGTGATTGCTGATTTACATCTGGAAAATTTTCATTGAGACGTGTGCAGGCAGTAGTCTACAAGCATGGTAGGCCTTTCCTTAATGGATTCCAGTAAAGTCATCTAGGTGGTGTTTACTTGGCTTGAAATCCTCTGCCCTTGAATTTGATACTAGAAAGCATGACACGTGAGTAATGAAATTGTTTTGTATTTTTGTTGAAAGGCTAAAGATGATAAATTAAAAAAGCTGATTGTGTGAGTATGATACATATAGAGAGTATCATAAGGAAAATAAATAAATAAATAGAGTTGGGTTTCCATCTTTTTAGTTTATATGATCATGGTGCTATTGCCTTCTCAGTTGTTAAAGGTTCTTGCCTTTCTATCATGTCTTGTTCTCCTTTTGGCCCAGATATTAGTTTTGCTAGAGCTCACCTGTGCCATATATAGATGTTGGAAGTGTTTTAGCATCATATTGTTAGCGTTACTTTGTCTGAACACATGAATGGGCTTCTCTCCTCATCATATCTCTTCAGCTAGTTCCTTTTATGAGGGGAGGGGGAGACTGAGTGGGCAAATCTGTGTGAAGCATAGGAGAGCAATTTATTCTAGTTCTATATATGCTGTCATGTCGTTCATTTTTCAGGATGGAGCAAGATTCTCTGTAGGAATTAATGTGGTTATATGTGGGATTAAATTATTCTGTAGTCTGTGTTTGTTTGGTAGAACTTTTTTCAAGCACTTCTTTTTTCTTCAAATCTCACGTCCCATGCAATTTAACTTTGATATTATGGGGAAGACATTAAACCTTTCCCAATATAATTCATTTATGTACTTTCATAACTTTTTATTAAAAATAATATTTTTTGGGCTTTCGTTTGATGGAAGAATGGATTAGCGCTTTTTCTGAGTGAAAGCCAACAGGCTTGAATTTCAGGGATTTGTGTTTCACGACAAGTATGCTTTAAGGACATTTCTTCTGATCACTTTTGTATTGAAGGGAAGTACTACTTAACACAAGGACCATTGCCTTTTTGTGACTTATGAGCCTTTTAACCAGTTAAAATTGAATTGGTGCTATTACTTTTACATGATCTTCTTATATAGTACTGTGTACCTCATCTGACAGCTATTAACCGAAGCTGAATCACGACTGAAATAGTTAAATTAAGGGGGGCCTTATAGGAAAGATGCTCATTTGGATAGCATATTAGCTTCTTATTTAGTGTCCATGATCCCGTGTTGATGATGAGATTAATCCTCTTTATAAAGATAGAGCAGATTATGAACCGAAAGCTAAAGCCTCTCTTTCCCTTTTGTTTGGATTTACCAAAACTCAAGAGACTTGGCCCTAAGTCTCATATTTCATGCTATTGTGATTGTAGATGAGTGATCAAATCTAGTTGATACATATTGACATTTTCTGATGGCATTACATGTTCTCAGTGTTTTACTTTTCTTCTTAGAAGGTTTTTGCTCGATCAATCTGTTTCCTCTCTGAGCCATCTGTTTGTTTCTTATGGCTTTTGTTCTTTGCCTCTTTTGCTTCTCATCTTTACTTGTTTCCATTTGTTATAGTTGCTTCCTAGCAAAAGTTTCTAGTTTATATTGATCCTCTTAAGAAGTGCATCAGTATCTGCCAATAATTATGACATAGAGAGAGATTTGTGATCAAGCCCATGATGTTCTCTTCCCATAGCTGATGCGTTACGTTTTTTGAAACAGAAATCCTTTCAAGATCTTCTGAGGAAACGGGAAGGTGATCGGTCATTGTGGGAGTACCCTTTTGCTGTAGCTGGCGTGAACATCACATTCATGCTTATCCAAATGCTTGATCTTGAAGCAGGTAAGATAGGACCATAATTTTCGGCGTGAAATTTTATTTGCGATCATTTGCATGTAACGAACGTGGCAAGGATGGAACCACTGTAGCGACATCAATAAACATGGAGCCTTTTAACATACAGATGCTAGCTCCTACAACATCTTTACATCTGTTTTAGAGTATGGGGCCATGTCAGATGAATGGAGTCTAAGTGTGTTAAAATGACTTCCCTGGTCCTGTTTAAAAATGAGGAAAGCATTTTCCAAATGACAGAGCTCATCCTTGAGAGCTAACTGACTGCTCTTTGTGCTAATATTTTAACTAAGGACTACTACTGCTTTCTAAAGCTGAGCTCACTCACTCTCTCCCTCTCTCCCTCTCTCTCTGTGAAGACTTCAACTAGTGTTTCATTTTTGATTGATTGGCATTTTGTTCTCACCAACTCATTGGTCGAGATTGTCTTTGGCAGATTCATGCACTCTCTCTCTCTCTCTCTCTCTCTCTCTCTCTCTCTCTGATGTATTAATATCAACATCTTGTACAGATCTTTACAAGAAACTATTTTGTCGAAGTCGTAAGTAAACATCAGAAAAATATTTCCTTCTCATTTTTGAGGTACACTGCTAAGCAAGTGGAAAACAACCATTTTTCGTGGGAAAGATTTCTGAAGAAAACTTTTCCTTTTATCACAAAGTTTTCTGAAAAAAGAGAACGCAAACTAAGGAGATTGTTTACATTGTTTTGTGGAATATTGCAATGAATAAACCAAGTATCTGGGTCACAGAACTTTGGCAAAGTCATAATGATGTATTCGATCATGCAGTTAAGCCACGGACATTTGTTGGAGCTACTTTCTTGAAGTTCCTTTCTGGTAATGTTGGCTCTCTATTGCTTCATATGTTTAATGTAGTCTTATGTTGAAGTAGGTCCAGGAGAAGCATGAAGCTGACAAAAGGATTCTTTGTGCTTGTAGTTTGAAACTTTTATTCCATAGGGTCTAATTAATTTCCGTCTCAATCTAGTATATACCTGTCTTCTACTATTGGCAGTCTATTTCCTGTTACTTTTTTTTTTCCTCTTTTAACAAAAATAGTTCACTTGACAGAAAATGAATCAGCGTTTGATCTTCTATACTGCATCACGTTCAAGCTGATGGACAATCAGTGGCTTGCCATGCGTGCATCATATATGGATTTTAATGTGAGTTTTTAATCCAGAAACTATATCGACGGTTCTTTTCAATCTTCCAAGAGTTGTGGATATGGTTGTGAAGCAAATCAGCGAAGTTGCTTGAACCTTTTACCTTCCACTTCTTGCAATTAAAACGCCCTTTTCATAATTGAACGTCGGGGTTGCTCATGGCCTATTTGGTGGCCAAAAGCATTGCTTCATTTCGGTTATTTGAAGGTCCTGCTCAAGGAAGATAATCTGATGTGTCAGTAGTAGTTGGTTGATAAAAACAGTAAGTTAAGGATTGTCACTGCTGCTCTTCATTATAATTTTTTCTTTATAGTTAGGTAACTTATAGGAAAAGATATTCAAGTGGTCTCAACCTGTATACGAGCAGAATCTTCTGGCCACTTACAAGACCATTCGAAGCCTCCTGTTAACCCTGTATCCAGAACCAAAATAACAAAGTGAATTGCCCTCTCAACTTCACCGACTCTTCTCATATAAGAGAGAAATAAAAAATGACACAGAATGATCTATTGACTGTTATACCTTACAGTTATTCGAACAACTTAGAGGAACTCGTTAGTGCACAACAATTTTCACTTAGCCTCTGTCAGGGATGCATGCTATAGTTGCCAGGAATGGTGCACTTCTTATACATGAAGTTCAGGATACAATATTAACTGCATGTTGCTTGCTTTCTCTCTGTAGGCTGTGATGAAATCTACCCGCCGTCAAATGGAAAGAGAGCTGCTGCTCGAAGATGTAACGCGTCTTGAGGACTTGCCCTCGTATGGCCTTCTTGCTCGCTAGTGTGGCTATGTAAGTCCAAAGAGTGGCTGATGTAGAAGCAGGTTTCGTAGAGTGAACAAGGAGGTTACCTTTTCTTAGTCTCTCTCTCTCTCTCTCTCTCTCTCTCTCTCTCTCTCTAGATCATGTTTGTATGTCACGCGACGCTCATAAAATGGCTTTGCATTTACAGTTCTGAGTGTTATCCTTGATTCTTTTGGAGAATTCGAACCTCATTTCTCAAGTCTGTAACTTAGAGTGGCCCTTAATGTGTGATTACGAATGCTGCTCACAGTACCAGAAATATGGCCAGAAAATGAGAAGCAAAAAAAAAAAAAAAAAAGGGCAGAAGAAACGATTCATCTCTCTGCAGCTGAATGACCTTCAGTAGTTCTGCCTGCAGTGAAAGTGAAAATGGTTCCTCATGCCGAAAATACATCGAGGTTTAATATCGCTTCTTCATAGGGAGGATAAAACAGGTCAAGAAGATGGTCATTGTTACATGTCTCCGCATCGGATTTCAACAGGAAGGAATGAAGCATGAGAATGTCCCGCAATCACACTTTGGAGGCACGTTAGGCTTTTCGTTAGAATTTTTATTTTTATTTTATTTGGGTCGAAGATTGGAGGTCGGATTTTTTGCTGGTGAAATTGAATATGACCGTTGGGGATGCAGTTAGCGTGATTGATGTCGTCCAGCGCAAACCCACTCACATTTTGACTTTGCTCATTCTCTATTTCTCGTACCTTAACGCCCGCAATTCGCTTTCTGGCTCTAAGTAAGATTTATTGTTCTCAACGCGAACAACGTTCAAAAGGATATGCGCGCTCTTAACACGGAGGCACAATGACTAGAGTCAGCTTAAGTACAATAATCATCAACCGGTTTAATCTGACAAACACGTATTTCTTTTTTATATTAGCATCTCCATTCGTAAGAGAACCAAGTTGAAATGAACTTTTGAGATTCGAGGTGAGCAGTGGATTGGGAAAAAGAAGAATATGGGCCAACGGTGGTCAGGAACAAGCAAAGGCTAACTCTGACGCTGAAGAAATCTCTCACGACTACTTGAAACTCATTTTTATGCACCCATCATACCTTAAGCCTCAATCTGAGTACCGAAAATGTCTAGAAGGGCAAGGCTTGGGAGATCTGACTTCTAATCCATTCGTTTAGAAAGTTAGAAGACTGCCCCCTCAGCCTCTCATTTCAGAATGCGTAGTAAGTGGAAAATTAGATATATATGGAACCTAAGCATGTCTTCGAATATTTCATTATCAATCTGATCAGTGGGGAAAAAACGAAAAAGAGCAGATTGTCAAGTATTTAGTGACGAGTTTTTCTCTCATCCAATCTCCGCAACACACTCCGAAGATGTCAACACCACGTAGAGGCGTGCATCGCGACAACGGACAAAGAGTTTGGCCCCGCAGGAAGATGGCTGCTAGTAAAATCCCGATAAGGACACAGCCTTACTCGGAATTCTCAAGGAGAAAAGGGTCAGGGTAAAACAAAGCAGAGTGAAAACGGACATATAGGTCTCCCCCCACAAAAATACATGTCTCCAAGTTCTAATTAGATCGTTACTAGGAAAATCACGAGACTCAACTAGAGTAACCACCAGACATCTACCAAAAGATCATATAACGTTCTAAGTGCATCTGCAGTTGTAACACAGGCAGGCAAGTTGCACCTGCAGTCATAGAAACAGGCAAGGACAATGCGGACCACTAGACCAGACACTCATGACAACGCGAATCAAAAGCTCACCAGCTGATAATACATTAAACTAGAATTTAGATGAGCAGAAAACAGTATCGCAGCGCATGAGAATCTACTCGTAGATCCAGGGGTGAACGCTGCTTTGCCAGCTCACAATGCCTTCAGGAAACCACAATGCAATTTCCTTCCTTGCGCTCTCGACCGAGTCGCTTCCGTGGATGACATTCCTGCAATAGAAAAGTCAATTTTGGCCATTAACTTTATCAATCCCACAATGCATAGACAAGTTTCTAATCTCAAGGGTGAATAAAGAATGTGCTGCAATCAAATGTAAGCTGAGACAGGACATCATACAATAATGTATCCAAAACTTAATGTATCCCTCGGATGTGCAGCAAACGAACTTACGAATGCATATCTGTTTGTTCTCTCTTTACTATCAGTTGAAAGAGTTTACGGCGATACCACATGTTCTTGAATTAGAGAAACTAATGGGTCTAAAGAATCTCAGAACACAACCATTACTTGAAGGGGTTGCATTGGTTTGGTACACACTGTTACACCACTTTAAAGATCTATCTTCCCTAGTTCAGTGGCAACTCTGGAAGGGTTGCCATGGGAAGAATTTGCTATTTTACTATGGGACTATCGATGTTTGGCTGCTTTGAAGTATACATGATTCACCGATTTGAGACTATTTCTGACTAAAGAGCGAAATTAAAGTGAATTGAGTCAATCTGACGATCACCAGCAGACCATCAAGTGATTTCACTGCAATGTATTCAATAACTTCAGCCGCATGCAAAAGGAAATCACCTGCCGATGTCAATGGCAAAATCACCACGGATGGTTCCAGGAGCAGATTCTGCAGGGTTGGTGGCTCCAATAATCTTCCTCCCGGTGGTCACAACACCTTTGCCCTCCCAAACCATAGCAACGACAGGGCCAGAGATGATATAATCAACCAGGCCACTGAAGAAGGGCTTCGCAGAGAGGTCTGCATAATGCTTCTCGGCAAAGGGACGGTCCACACTGACAAGCTTCAGACCTGATTCAAATCTCACATACATGCTTTCATCAGGAAAAATATTCAACTCAAGCTTAATCGGGTCCAAAAGTCAATAAAGAGATTAGGTCAAAATGCCAATACAATTTCTAGATGATGCCTGCTCAATTGAAAATGGAAAATCTCCAAAAGGTTACTGAAAATTAAGCAGTAAAAGCAACGACAATCTTTTTCCTCCCGTTAAATGGATTGATCGCCGCATTCAACAATTGTCGGCTGATTAAAAAGGATTTACCTTTCATGGAGAATCCTTTCTTCTCAAACCTGCCAATGATTTCACCAACCTGAAAACAAGAATAGCATTCATGTCGGATCCAATCCAAGTGTTCACACCAGTTAACTAAGACAGCAGACATAAACTCAAGCAAGAGAAAAATCTCCTAATCCTCCAACATACCCATCCATTTCCACATAGCAAGCTCATATACTCACGCCTAATCCACGCTCACTCGGAGAGATCCCAAACAATGAAAAAAAATCTCAAATTTGATCTTTCTTGCATCGAATATGATATCTCACGATCAAGAACCAAAATCCACATCTATCCCACATGATTTCTCCGAAAAGAAACACCAGATCAAACATGTAAAGGAACGAAATCAGGCTATACCGAAGGAAGATGAGATTACACGGGTACTTACAAGGCCCCTCTGGACGCCATCAGGCTTGATCATGATGAATGTTTGCTCCATCTTTCTGGGTGTGGTTCAAGCGAGAATCGACGCCAGGAGAGAGAGAGAGAGAGAGAGAGAGAGTAAGTTGGTATCGGAGAACGGAGGACCCAGACGTGCTATTTATAAGTCGGACGCGACACAAACCCTAGCCATGTCATGATGGTATATTCCCTTGGATCCGGCCCCCAAGGAAATCTCCGCTTGCCGGTTCAAAAGAACATCATTAAACATTTTAATTCCGGCTTTGATGTCAAGCCTTAAAGAAGCTCCATCGAATCTTTCGAGCTGGTGTCATAACATCACTTAGTTATTGAACAAAAGACCAACTTGGCACGGGGGTTGTGCAAATTTAGCGACCCACGCTTTATCCATACATGCAAATTGATGAATATAGGAATAAAATGAAAATAACGATGCGATGACATCAAAGATAACATTTTTTCATGTATCGAGTCGGGTCGATGATCCAGCTCAAATTATAACTCATGTATCAAGTATGTGGGGATCATTTCCACTGAAAATGTCCGAATTTATGTACAAATTTTATTGATTATGAGAAAATGACAAAAAGAAGAAAAAAAAAATCTAAGATAACTTAAATATATTACTTACTCCAATATTTTGTGGGATCTTAGTTTTGACATATGGAATACTTAATTTTCAAGGGAGAAAAGTCACGTGTATTGCCTCCTTTTATCCTCAAGTTCTCTAATGCAGGGCTTAACACCATCGTGAGCTAGCTCAATACTTAGGGTGGGTTTGGTTCAGCATTTCTAAAGGGCTTTGAGTTCTCAAAACCCCTTGAAAAAATGCTGAACTATTTGGCTTAGCTTTAGGTCAACATTTGACCAAATGCGAGTGTTGAGAATGTTGAAAGCCCATAAATGCTAAAAGGATATTTTTTTTTCCTTCTAAAACTATCCCCACATATATTGCCCTTCTTTAGTTATTGTTTATCATCTTTGAAACGGAGGAGGGAGATTTGACCACCAACGAGAGTCTGGTGAGAGGTTGATTGCCCAAGTGAGGGCCATCGTCCAAGCAATGCTACTTGGGTCGCGCTACCTTAGGCGGTGTCACTTGGGTTGCAAAACTCAGATGGTGACGCCTTGGTTCAAAACCCAGGCGTCACTGTCTAGGTTTTGAAATCTTAGGCGACAAAACCCAAGCTTTGCCATCGGGGTCGCATGACCTTAGGTGGTGTTGCGACCTTAGGTCAAGCGACCTAGGCGACATCGCATGAGGTTGTGTGACTGTTGGCACCTGATTTTTAATGATCTTTTCTCTTTTAAAATTAATAAAAAAATTCAAAAAAATTCATAAAATTAAAAAAGTCAACTTGGGAACCTTGGTCAAGCCTAGGGAACAAATTTTGACCAAAAAATAAATTTTCATATTTTCAGTATTTTTCGATATTTTTATTTTAAAAAATTAATAGAAAATCCATAAAAAATTATAAAATTAAAAAAATTAATTTTGGGGACCTTGGCCAAGTTAAGAGAACCAATTTTGATAAAAAATGATTTTTCACATTTTCAGTATTTTTCGGTATTTTTATTTTCAAAAATTCATAAAAAAATCAAGAAAAAAATGATAAAATTGAAAAATCAACTTTGAAAGCCTTGGCAAAGCTTAGGCAACCATTTTTGAACAAAAAATAATTTTTATTAATGTTTTGTATTTTTTTAATATATTTTTTAGAAATTAGAAAAATATTTAATAAATAATAGTGTTTGAGGCTACAAAAATACATAAAATAGCCAATATTTTTCTTTTAAATCCTTTTTCATGTTGGCCATCGCAAATTTAAAAAATCCAATTCAGGGTCATGTATTCCTTCACAAGCATAATCTCGGATCGGGCCTAAAAAATTCAATTTGAGTCAATTTATTTTCATTTTTTACTTTTAGGAATTGTGACATTATTCTCTAATATTTCAAATTTTCATCTTGGTCCATTATATACAGAAGGACTCAATTTTATAAAAGGGCTTTAATTAAATTTTGCATTATTTTCAGCAGTAAGAAATGAGCTTAAATTTGACATGCGGTGAATTTCGACTAAGCATAGGGGAGATGTGTAGAAAATTGTGAGGAGATTTAGACTTAAAGAAATATTTCTCCAGAACGAATAGGCTGAGTCGAAGCCGAGTCCCTCGTTGGAGGTTCTTTATTTATCGCATTTAATTTCCTGCAATTTAATTTTAGTACCATCAAACCTTATAATGGGAAGGTTGACCCATCCACTAGCGATCCTTTATTTTATGCAATTTAATTTCCTGTAATTTAATTTTTGTACCATTAAATCCCAGAATGGGTAGGCCGAGTCAAGGCCGAACCCTTCGTTAGAGGTTCTTTGGTTACTGCAATTTAATTTTCTACAATTTAATTTCTGTACCATCAAACCCCAAAATGGGTAAGCCGAGCCAAGGCTAAACCTCTCGTTGGAGGTTCTTTATTTACTGCAATTCAATTTCCTGCAATTTAATTTATGTACCATCAAACCCCAGAATGGGTAGGCCGAGCCAAGGCCGAACTTCTCGTTGAAGGTTCTTTATTTACTACAATTTAATTTCCTACAATTTAATTTCTGTACCATCAAACCTCAGAATGTGTAGGCCGGGCCAAGGCCGAACCCCTCGTTGGAGGTTCTTTATTTATTACAGTTTAATTTCTTGCAATTTAATTTTCTACACTATCAAACCCTAGAATGGGTAGGCCGAGCCTCTCGTTGGAGGTTCTTTCTTGGTTACATTTACTTTCTGCAATTTAATTTCTGAAACATCAGACCCCATAATGAGTAGACCGAGCCACCTGCTGGAGGTCGCAACACTGCACAGAAGTCGTTAGCACACTCCCTCTTTTGGCTTCAGGGAATTTTTAATGCTTTGAAAATACCAAAAAAATGTCACTCACATGCATTCCATCTAAAAAGTGAAAATGTAAAAAGAGAACACCCCACTAGAGTCTTAGGAGTATACCAAGCCTGAGTTGCCGAAATTAGGATATCTATGAAATTAAGGTACCGAAAGGGCATTAGTTTTAATTAACTGATATAATCAAGTCATCGAACTCATAATCTCTGGTTCGTAGAAGTAATTTAGTTCCCTGCTAATTTACTTAGGTTCTTAATCAACCTACAAAAAATGATTAGTGGCAACTCCAAATTCTAAAATCATTTAAACAAAAACAAAAGTTGCGATTCGATAGAGCTTGAGAGGATCCGCGTTAAGTTAGTTAATCTAATTAACCTGATAATCCATTAACCTGGGAATTTCCCATTGATCGAAAAATTTTTAGGGTCGCGACAGCTTGGTGACTCCGTTGGGGACTTGTTCTTAATTTTAGAAAAAATTTAAGAACCTAGTGGACTTAGGCCTGAAAAATTTCATGAAAATTCATTTGATTTGGCAATTACTTGGAGCTCATCCTATAGGTGTTATATGTTCTTGTAGATGGGAGTTATACGGGGTTGAGTGTTTGGTTAACCCTTTATTTTTATAGATTTAGTGTGTGTGGAAATTGTAATTTAATTTTGCACATTTTTGAAGTAGTTTTTGTATTTAATTGTTGTGCATGATTAATTGCTTTAGCACTACATCACACATGTCTCGTGGTCGGACTTGGGTAACTAGTTTTAGGATGGTATTGTGATTTGGTTCTAGCGTTCGGCGTGAGATTACATCAAAAGTTAGTCCAGATTCAATCCTGAACCCCTTTTCAAAAATGAGTTTTAAAAGTTAGGCCTCAAGCTTGGTAAGATTACTGAAGCGGAGGTCATAATGTTTTTTACTCGAGCAGCCGAAGTGGAAAGGCCCGGTTAATTCTGGTTACGTTGTGGGATCACGGCTAATCTTGATTATGTGCACGAGATTGTCACCTTGCCGTAAGTCTTTCGCTTCAATTTGTAAGCCTTTAGTGTAGATAGGCTAAGGTTTAAACTCACGATTCATATACATGTCTATGTGATTGGTATGTCTTCAAGGTAAAAGTAAGACCTTTAACTTTATCTTGTATTTATTTTTGGTCGGTCCATGTTAGGTGTCGGTCAGATGTTGAACTTAACACTATAGCCATTTTTTCAAAGGAAAATAAAAATCAAGTTGGTGTCCCATTCTTAAAAAAAAATGAATGTGAAAAATCATTTCGGGAAATTTTGTTGACCAGTAAAAGATTTTGCGACATCTTTCCTTAATACTTCAATAGGTACAAGATTTGCTTGACAAATTTACCACTAAAAATTCATTCTGATAAAAGGAGAAAATTCTTTCGCGAAAATTTGATAAATATCAAGAGATTTTATCACATTTTTCAAGTTATAAAAATTTGCAAGAAAATTCTTTCTGAGAAATTCGCCTATGTTTTCCTAAGGAAAGTTTTCTCTAATTTCTCATAAAATGAAGAAATAAAATTGGGCTAATCTAGGAATTGTCGCGAGCCTAAGAATTTTTTTTTGATCGGGTTAACGGATTATTAGGTTTATTAGATGAATTAACCTAATACGGACCCTCCCAAGTCCTACCGAATCGCAACTTTGGTTTTTGTTCAAATGGTTTTAAAATTTGGAGTCGCCACTTATCATTTTTGGTAGGTTGATTAGATACCTAAATAAATTAGCGGGAGGACTAAATTACTTCTACGAACCAGAGATTATAAGTTCGGGGACTTGGTTACACTAGTTAATTAAAACTAATGCCCTTTCGGTACCTTAATTTCATGGATATCCTAATTTGGCAACTCAAGCTTGGTTTATTCCTAAGACTCTAGTGGGGTGTTCTCTTTTTGTATTTTCACTTTTTAGATAGGATGCATGGGTGGTATTTTTTTATTTATTTTCAAAGTGTTAAAAATTCCCTGAAGCCGAAAGAGGAAGTGTGTTAATGACTTCTGTGCGGTGTTACAGTTTACTCACTTTCGGGTCTGGTGATTCAAAAATTAAACGGCAGGAAGTCATTGACAGTAAATAAAGACCTCCAATGGATGACCCAGCCTTGACTTGGCTCTCCCCTTTGGAGTTTAATGGTGCAGGAATTAAATTGCGGGAATTTAAATAACGGTAAGTAAAAACCTCAAATGGGCGGCCTAGCATTGGCTTGGCTCTTTCCTTTGGGGTTTAATGGTGCATGAATTTAAATTACAGTAAGTAAAAACCTCCAATGGGTGGCCTAGCATTAGCTTGGCTCTTCCCTTTGGGGTTTGATGGTGCAGGAATTTAAATTGCAGTAAGTAAAAACCTTCAATGGGCGGCCTAGCATTGGTTTGGCTCTTCCCTTTGGGGTTTAATGGTGCATGAATTTAAATTGCAATAAATAAACAACATCCAGTGGATGTGCTTTGCCTCTCCATTCTGGGGTTTTAGTTCTTTAAAATAAAATACAACAAATTGTTTCAACAATTTGAACTAAAATCCGTTGACGGGTCGGCTGCAAATTTGATGGGCACCTTGAAATTTGTTTGGGTTCACTTTGCACCTTCATGAAATTTATCGTTGATACGGAGTTGTTCCTTTTTTTTACCTATCATAAAATATAGGAAAATGGGAGATGGAGAATGTGTATACAATTTGTGCTAATTTGAGACTAAAACCACAAATAAATGAATATATAAAAACACTTAGCTCGAATTTGCTTGCTCGTTGACTAGGATGAACTCTTGATTTATGTTGATCGATAAAGGAATTGGCGATGATAACTCCTAACTTTAAACTCCCACCATCTTCAAAATTTTCTCTCTCTTTTTGGTATTTTCTTTCTCTCCAATTTTTCTTCAATCTCCCAAAACCCTCTCAAACATCCAAAATTTTCTCTCCAAAAGATCCCCCTCTCAAGCTCACTTCTTCCTTCTTTTATAACCCACTCATCTATCTTCAATTCTAATTTTTTCACTAACTCTATCTCTCATTCTAATTTCTCTACTAACTCTTCTTCATTTTCGTCTTCCCTTCTTCATCTCTATCTCACATTCTAATCTCTCCACTAACTCTTCTTCATCTTCATCTTCCCTTCTCCACATTTATCTCTTATTCTAATTTTTTCACTAACTCTTCTTTATCTCCATTTTCCCTTTTCTATTCTTATCTTATTTTTTCCATCCATTCTTCTCCATCTTCTTTTCTCCATCTTCCCTTTTCTATTCTTATCTTATGTTCTCTATCTATTCTTCTCCATCTTCTCTTCTCTACCTCTTTTTCTCCATCTTCCCTTCTCTATTCTAATTTCTCCACTAACTCTTCTTTTTGTTATTCACAAAATAATCCTTCAAGAGTTAGGTATTTGCACTCTAGTCCCTGAATTTTAAGTATTTACAATTTAGCCCCTGAAAAAATATTTCTTTAAGTCCAAATCTCCTCACAATTTTTTACACACCTCATCTATACTTAGTCAAAATTCACCGTATGTCAAATTTAAGCTCATTTCTTACCGCTGAAAATAATGCAGAATTTAATTAAAGCCATTTTGCAAAATTGAGTCATTCTGGGTATAATTGGGCCAAAATGAAAATTTGAAATATTAGAGAATAATCTCACAACTCTTAAAAGTGAAAAAATGAAAATAAATTGACTCAAATTGAATTTTTTAGGCCAGGTTTGAGATTATGCTCGTGAAGAAATACATGACCTCGAATTGGATTTTTTAAATTTGTGATGGCCAACATGAAAAGGGATTTAAAATAAAAATATTGACAATTTTTATTTATTTTGGTGGCCTCAAATGCTATTATTTATTAAATATTCTCCTAATTTCTAATATATATAAATACAAAGAATATGAAAATTATTTTTTGTTCAAAAATGGTTGCCTAACCTTGGCCAAGGCCTCGAAAGTTGATTTTGCAATTTTCTCATTTTTCTTGATTTTTTTTTATGAATTTTCGAAATTAAAAATATCGAGAAATACTGAAAATATGAAAAATTATTTTTTGGTCAAAATTGATTCCTTAAGCTTGGCCAAGGTCCCTAAAGTTGATTTTTCAATTTTATGAATTTTTATGGATTTTTTTTATTAATTTTAAAAGAGAAAAGAGGATTAAAAATCAGGTGTCAACAGGAATCATGAACCGACCTATCTTGCATCACATACTAATTATGTCATTTACTTTTGCAGGGAATCATAGGTACCCCAGGCGAGAGCAAAACCAGAAATAATCTTGAAGGATACGAAAGGATGAGAAGTTGCCGATGCCTTAGCCAATTACCCTGAGGGTAAACGAGGAAGTCCCTTTCCTTGGAGACAGAATGGCGTCAATCAATGAGCGCGTATGGGCAATGTGTTTTGATGGTGTAGTGAATGTATCCATCAGGCGTAGGGGCATGCTTAATGTATTGAGAGGGGTTCCTATCTTTTTGTTGAATTTATTAACTCGACCTCGCAACGCATTTCAGGTTAAATCAACCAAAGCCTTACCTTTTGACTTCTTTGGATTCAAATCGTGTGGAGGACTTTGGGGGATCGGTGTTTCATTATTGAGCATGACACGTGGGAATTTCTTCCAACGCTATAGGCGACCGACACACACAAGGGGAAGTCGAAAGAGACAAGCATAAGCAAAGTGGGGCACACGACAAGTGGCCCGAGTCATTTATTGGCACACTGATCGAGTGGTTATAGCTTTATTAATTTACATGATTGAACGTGGCTATCTAGGCAGCTAGTGGGGACTGGCGTTCTTGACATCATCATCTACCGCAGTTAATAAGAGTATCAAGAAGAACGTTAAGCATCGACGTCTTCGGTGCCTCAAATTATTCTGTTATGTTATGTGGAGGAAGTGATGGCAGGAAAATTAAAAAAAAATGTGAAGCTCTCCTTCCATTCCATTCATCAACGTACCTTACAACAGCTCACTGGGGAGGAAAAGTAAAACCAAATTGAGCCCTAATAAGCATCACAAAGGAGCTTAACTGACTCTCCATGAAATTAATACTTTGCCTACACTGAGCGATCTAGGATTCGAGATTTGCAAGCTTGAATAACAGGCGGGTACATTTCTCCTTGTACTTGGCTGCGCTAGCCTCATGATGTTCAACGACGAATTTCAGATTATCAATTAGGTCTCTCTCGAAAGCTATATCTGCTGTTAAATCATCAAGCCTTTTCTCCAGCTACTCACATCTGAACTTCATCACAACATCCCTCGGGTCATGCTCAAAGTAAGTTTGATTCAAAGCTAGGCACTCTACCAGCTTCTCTCTCTCGTGAACCAACAGCGAGACTTGCTCATCAGCAGATTTGACAGCCTCCTTGTATCAAGCAACTGAGCGTTCTGCAAACTCCAAGCATTCAGATCGATCCTGGTAGTGGGCCTTCATGACGCGGACTAAGGTGACCGTCTCCTGGGTGTTTCAGCAAGCCTCTAGAAAATTGATGAAGACGTGTGGGAATGCCTTGTATTCTCTCTCCAAGTTGGTGCCTTCGGTCGAAGAAGCATTTATCTCCCTGAACAAACCGAGGATTTCAGCTTCGACACTTGAATGATGGGCTACGTAAATATAGCTTCGGCAAAGAAGATGGTAAAGTCTTTCCCATTTGAACATAACTTCAGCCGGAAAGATTTGCGTGGGAAGTCTGGCCATTATCATTAAAAAGATAGAGTAGAAAATCAAGGCTGACAAGCAGAATACGAAAAATAAGAGGAGAGAGGTGAAACAGATAATTGGAATGTGAATGTGATAATCTGCTTCAAGTTAAATATTGACTTCACAAGGGCAGTCTCTATTAGTCAGATTTTCCTATCTGCCATTTTCTATCAGTATCATCCCCGTTGGCTCGAATCCACTACTCGTCTGCAATCTCGAGCCAAACAAATCTGACATCTTTGCGAAAAGGTGATGTCGCCACTTTGAAAAGAGGGAAGAAAAAGACGAGCCGAGTGTGAGACAAAGAAAATTTTCAGCAGGAAAGAAGATAGGATTCGTCTTTATGGGAGGACTCGCCAGCAAATCGACAGTGGAGATGTTGACAGGGGCTCTCTACCACGAAAAGATGGAAGAAGACGAGTCGAGTGAGAGATACGATAAAAAAAGGATGTGAGAAAGATTGAACTCTCGGGAGAAGTAACACAGTTTTCTAAATCCACGCCTAAGTTTTAAAAGGGAACGTCCTTCTGATAATCATCATCTATACTCTGAAGAGAGTTTCAAAGCGTACACAGTCGCTCAGAAAAGTTCAGAGAGAGTGAAAATACAAGAAGAGGTAGCAAACCTTGAGAAATCATTAACCAAATTGAAGATGTCTCAACCCAACACACTTGAGAGCTATCGTTACTTGCTGAATATGGGAGAGGAAGAGTTTGAGGCCATGTTTGGGACTCAGACTATGGAGCCTGGCTCTTCTGTCAACAACGTCCAAGATTTCGGTAAAGATAAGGACAACAACAATAAGGGTCAAAGGAAGTGTTACCGTCGCCATACTACGGAGCAAGTACAAAGGCTTGGGGATTTCTTCAGGACTTGCCCTATGCCAGATAGTAAACAAAGAATGGAACTGAGCCAAGAGTTAGGACTGGAACTTTCGCAAATCAAGTTTTGGTTTCAGAATAGGCGAGCCCAAGTAAAGACTCGTCATGAGCGCTACGAAGCCAAGTTTCTAAGAGCTGAAAATGAAAAGCTCTGAGCGGAGAACAAGATGTATAAAGAGGCTTTTGACTCCGCCACATGCCCCAACTGCAATAGCTTTCTCACCCGCGATGAAAGACAGTATCTGAGGATCGAAAATGCCCATTTAAGAGGTGAGTTAGATCAGGTCATAGCAGGATCAAGCTCTGTTAAGGAGAGGTACGAAAAGACTGAGCCTATGGGGTCAATATTGATGCCTTCCGAAGAAGAGAGGATACATTACCACCAAGCAAGTAGCGTTGACGACGAGATTACCGACATGATCAACCAGTTTGATGTTGATGAAGCATCGGGGCTGTAATGTGCACATGGAGCCTGTATTTCAAAGCTAGTGATCACGGAACCTTCAACATGGTCGACGTGTACCTGATCTGGAACGAAGCTAGCTGATCACTGGAGAGCCTGCAAAGGAAGAAAAATCAATCATGAAAGAATGTATATGCCTTATTTCCTTGTATAGGATATGTATGCTTTTATGGATGTCTAGGATTAATGCAAAAGCAAAAATTAATAATTTTCCTTTCTCCTATTAAATGCTTGAATCCGCCGCTTTACCAAACCCGCGACGAATTAATTGCGACTAAAAGTCCGCGAGAACCCCAAGGGTAACTCCATATCATTTCAATTTACCCTTAATCGCTCCAATTATAAATTGAACCCCTTCTATTCTCAGGAATTTGCAAATTGGCCCGATAACAGTCATGCCCAAATGCGAAGTGCTCGTATTGAACGAGACTAGGGGCAAATCAACTCGTGGACATTACCACAAGATGGACGACTTCAGAAAAAAAAATGCGAACGAGAGACTCGAGCAATCTCAGAGATGGGTAATTTTGTATCGTTCTAATTTGCCCTTAATCATTTTGAGTCTTGAATTGTTTCATTCTTAACAAGGATTGCAAATTGCCTTGAAACGTACCGTAAAGTGAAATGGTCCAATGTAGTGCGATAAGGCTGCCTATCTCAAGGATTAACCCTTAAAGGAAAAGTCTCATGGACGCTTATGGTCTAATGAGCCAGTGGGCATAGGGAATGACAGTGGTCCGAAGCGAAAGAAATCTAGATATTCGATGAACAAAATCAAGACTAATACTTTGCCACAGCTTTAGCCCAAATGATAAAGTGTCCAGCGGAAACTAGAGACAAACTTGACCCAGTAAACCTGATAAAAAGATCACGCGAAACATTCAAGATGAAGGGTAAACCAATATCGTTTCCAATTTATCCCTTCCAATACCGATTAACATGTCTCATTTTCTTTTGACAGGGAATGTTAATGCTAACATTTAACAAGTCGAAGAAAATAACCCCAAGGGGCAAAATTATGATCATCTGATAAGATCCATTCTGATGAAGGGCAAATTGATGGCTATCCTAAATTGAAAAGAGACGTTCGACCGACAACCATGATGGTTGTTAACATTAAAAAGGCCCAAATGCTTCGCCTAACTCATGCATTTCATTGTGCAGGGGCAAACTCAGATACGAGCCACTCCTCGACTTAAAGAGTAGTCCCTTAATTTATTCAGTTTGCATGTCTAGAGGCAATTCGTATTTCCCCTTTCACGAGAAGTTCTCTCCCATGCTTGTACATTCTATAAACACACGTAATGCTAAAAATTTCCATATTCGTATTGTGTTTGCACATTCCATTATTTATGCGTGACTCTTTTGCATCTTTATTTTACCAATTCTGACTTAGAGTGTAAACCGCACATGATGCATCAAATGTGTAGAATGGGGCATGACAGGATGATGAAAGGTAATCCATTTCCATACACGTCCTACATCTACATTGAATTGTATGCTAAACAATTTCTGCATTCGCCAAAGACAATGAGTTTTCTTGCAAAAGGTACGATGGCCAAAGGGAAGGAGGCGACCATTTCCCTACCCTAAACACTGCAGATGACCATTGATAAACCTATTCGAGAGACGGTTTTGTTTCGTGATCCCTGTCAAGAGCCCTCCACATCGGGGCCAAATAGAGGTAGTCCCAATAATAGCACGAGGTAAATGGTTAGAAATTTTCTTGCTCGAACTAACAACAATTTTCGAGTGATTCTTTGCTTTCAACCTTGTACGGTGATTCAAGTACATTAGAATGACGAAAAGCATTCGTTTCTCTATCTGATACACTTTTATCCTTTGCATTGCCCAATTGAGCCTGCATATTCGTTTCTTGAAAATCCCATTGGTGATCATTGCTTATTCCAAGATAAAAATGGCACCACCTCAAAATAGGAGAATTAAGAAAAAATGGGTTTACATAGAGTTCCCAAGTCATCTCTTTAATTGTGACCCTTGATATGCATGTGCATACGGCACAATCTTTGAGAGATCATTTCAATTAAAAGAAAAGAAAAGAAAAGAAAGAAAACCCTAGCATAAAAAAGCAAAGCGCTGCTCAATAGTAAGGCCAATGCCCATCCAAGTCAATATTCATTTTTGAATCCCTTTGAAATCTTAATGAAAACACAATGTCTCCTTTTGTAAATCCCCAATGGGATTTGGTAGCCAGAGAGAAACCCTTCGAAGGAGCCAAAATTGCAAAGCATACTCAGTCAAAACTTACACCATTTGAGAGCAATGACGGTACCAGTAAAAGAAGATACCATTTTCAGACAACAACAGTATTCTTTGAACTGTTCTAGAAGGCCGAGACTGGTGACAAAGATGCAATATCACCAACGTCAAAATAATGTATTGACTAAACGAGGCAAACTATTTAAATAATTCCATCTCCAGGAGCCTAGGGTCCATGGCCAAACATCGTTCGCATGTTCACCTTCAATTCACGCCATATTAATGACATGTAAGACTATCGGTTCACATGTTCTAGCTACCCAAGATCAGGGATCATAGACCCAAGCAAAAGAAACAACATTCAAGTAAGGCTGCCTAATTACGCACACTAATCTTCACCTCGACAAGTCTAAAATAAATGGAAATTCCACGCCCATTCAATGACAATTGCCTAGCTTAATCAAAGGGTAAGAGGGCCACTTGCATTAGGTCCAAGATTAATAAGGTTAGGGAATTAAGTCATTGCTGAATGGGGCTCAGACTCCTCTCCTTCTTTGGCGTCGCATGAACTCACTAGAAAGGGTCATAGGTGCGCGGGTCTCTAAGGCGGTGATGGGGCATCCATAATTCAGAGAATGGAGTTGAGGGGCCATTGCCTTAACTGCTGCCACTAGAGTTCACTTAGGTGGGAGGAGGAGGGGTGGCGTTACGCATGGGCCTGGCAGAGAGGACAAAGAAGCTCAATAGAGAGAGAGAGAGAGAGAGAGAGAGAGAGAGAGAGAGAGAGAGAGAGAGAGAGAGAGAGAGAGAGAGAGAGAGAGAGAGAGAGAGTATGTGTGTATGTATATGTAGGGTAGAAAAGGAGGGATGATAGGCATAGATAACAAGGGAAGCTTTATGTTGGGGGGTGTCACGCCTCGATCTCGGCGGACATGTAACATCTCGCTACTTGCCTATCAAACATCGCCTGGCCAACACTAGCGGTAGCCCATGACTCGTCGTGGCCAAACGATGGCTAACAAAAGCGACACCGAAAAGAGCACAAACCCTTGACAATACACATACACATGTAAGATATAAAAAGAGAAAGAAATTCAAATTTATATATCATATAAAAGTAAAGGTTCTATATAATCTGGAGGGAAAGGTTATCGTCTGAATCTAAAAAACTTACGTTGGCCAAGATATAAAAGGAATAGGCTAAACCAAAAAGTCACTAATCTCCAACCGTGCCTCATCGGGGGGAACCACTCATCCTTTGGCAAGAGCCACTCCTTCGAATTGGACTCCTCGGATATTGGGGATCCAGGCTCGTCATCCACCCGCTCGACAAACACATCATTTGCTCCCTTAATCTCCATCAACACATCCCTATCTGAGTCCAGTACCTCTATAGGCTCACGATCTACGACTTCGCCACCAAAGATAGTTCCTATCGAGAAGACTAGGATATCTAAACCCTGCAAAGGACCCTGCCACTCTTCCTGATCTCTCTGACTCATCCACCCTATGTATCTGTGAGAGATCAAAACGTTATATCCCTCATACAAAAATTTCATCCACGGCAGGATACGTAACTATCTCAATCTCGATCTCCTGAGGGATCCCGTGGCGGATTTAAGGTACAATCATGGTCGAGGGTCTGAAAAGGTGATCAGCCACAAAAAGGTAAGTCGAAACTCAGCAAGCACATACCTAAACCCAATTTAGAAAGCAGTACATGTCTCACGCCAGAATGTAAATAATCATATGCACGTTATGACTTCAGATCATACAAATGCAAGTGTAGACGCTTAATGATTCACTTAGGGTCCCTAGTGACTAAATAGCTCCTCTGGATTGAACCCCACTAGTGGCTCAATAGCATTTTCGGTCCTGGCCACGTTATATTCGTCTCAAGCTTGTGCCTTAACCCGTGTCTAAACACACTGAAGTTGGCATCCTTATCTTTCAAGCTACCATGTGCCAAACGAGTTTAGGCGTAAGTGCAATGACCATGGCTTTAGCACTGCGATCGGCACCTCCTTATTGCTCCGCTTTCTCGATTGCCCTTTAGACACTGCCGGGTTGTCCTGCACGGTTCTACGTACTTCGCCAAACGCACATGTCTCATGTTAGTATGCAGATCAATGATGAGTATCACAAAGTCCTCAATTGACTCGACTTTTAAATACTCATGCAAGTTAGCTTTGTTACATGCAATTCCTAAGATTATTCACATGAGCACACAATTCACCTTGACGTACATCAAACATAATAACCAAGCATGGTATGTTGCAAAACTTGCATTTCATGACTCGGGTTCAATTTTAAGTGGCCAAGGTTCAAGGGTAAATAATCCGGCACACATGGCAAATTCTAGAGTTCGCAAAAAGATTGGTTTATAACAGCAATTAATTGACATTCGACGCCCAAGAAATTTAATATTTTTCATCATAAAATTTACCCTACTAGTCCCTAGCATACTTGACATTCTAAGTCAAGTTTAGAAATGTGCTCACGCAAAAATCGAGTTCGAGCTCGGGGACGGTGGAACGATCGTAGATCAGTTGAATGACGAACTTGGATGAGCGACAGTGGTAGGACGAGCTCGGGCCATGGACGGCGATGAGCTCAGGCTAAGCAGCAATTGATGTCCGAGTAATCAAGAAGATGAAGACTCTGCAGCAAATTCACGTGCAGCCGAGGATTAGGAGAGAAGAACTGTTATGTCTCGAATCCTACGGACTCGCAACACCTCGTTAAAATCAACAACGCTCGCCTGGCCCATGATCTACGACGACTTAGGATTTGTCACGGCCGGACGATGCACCTGTCAAAACTCACTTGCAGAAGCCATACTTCAATCCAAACAAACACACAAGAGAATGGGGGTAGAAGATAGAATGCATATTGTCGAATCAACAACCATCAATATATATACTATCGATAAGCGTTTGGGGTACAAAGTCAACATAAGACATATAACACTCAGCTAAATCGCATGCTTCCAAAAGACACCTCAACCTAATGACCTACTTCTGGTCAGTGTTGCTCCAATCTAACTATCATGGCAGCTCCTCAGGGTCCTCTTTATACTCAAGAGAGGAAGGCTCGGTGTCCATGGGGTCACCCTCATTGTGACCGTCAATCTCCATATGGCCCTCAGAAGGTAAATGTTCCCTTGGATCAGGATCGATGATCTCTTTGCCAAATGTCGCAGGACATAGAAGGAAGGGGTCTCCCATCTCTTCAATCGGGATGTCAAAAGCTCTCACTGGTCCCATGAACTCCTGACCTCTCCTAACCATCGAAGCCTCATATCTATGTGGTACCAAAAACGGACCTCTAGGGTCTACCCATACGGTGGTAAGGTGTCTAGCCCAAACTATACCATCAGCCTCAGCAAAATATCTCACATTTGTCTCCACCTCCACGGGGAGTCCAAAACGAATCGGTGGGATGCTCATCGCTACGGTCGGGGATCTGAAAATATTGGCAACCAACGCCAGTGAGTTAAAGACTCAATAAGCTCTCCACTATACCTAGCGTAGGATATAGTACACTTATTAGTTCGACCCTAACATACAGTTCTAGGGTAAGTCCCTACTCTCCCATTAACTTTCTCGACAGTGACACAAGTGGGGCATAATATATATGATCCCAAATGGTTTTGGCAAGCATGCATATTCAGAAAAATGAGTTCACAAAATAAGTTTAATGAATAAAACATGTCATACGCCAAAACTTAGTGCTTATTACTTAGTATTCAATGCTCAATGCTCATTGCTTGAAATCAGAATTCCACTTGACCCGCGTTAGACTCATCAGGTTCGGCCTACGTATCATACGCCTTAGGCCCATGCCTTAACCCGCATATGGGACGCCTTAGGTTGGCACGCTTAACACTCTAGCTACCCCGTGTCTCATGCATCAGGGCGCACTGTGCCTCGACCCGTATCATATAGACACATCAGGTTGGCACGTTTATCCCTCCAACTTCCCCATGTAAACTCGCCTTAGGGCCGTCCTCACCCTTATCTTGCCGTGCGTGATGCATGTCATGTTCTCAGAGCAGTCATTTCACATTACTCATGTTACATGCTCTATTTTACATGCACATCAACGGGCAACTTATCGCAGGCATAAAAGTGCAAGTTTCCAGGTGAACCACACGGGGTACACACGTAACATGGCATGTCATGAGTGTTTAGTAAAACATATTTCTCAAAAGCTCATGCTCAAATATTTTCAAATGAAACATTGAACGCGTCTCAATTTCAATGTTTCCTTAAAACATATGGGTTTCTCATCAAGCCCATTTTAAGCTATTGCCTCACTCTCGGCCTACAAGTCACACTCGGTTTTCTAATTTCATTTTAATCATCCCATTGATAGCACCCTAAGCCCCATAAATCAAGGTTGACGCATCTCACACGAAACTATATACTAAGCCCGTTGAGCTTAACTTGCCCATTTTAGTCCCAATCTAGTTCCTTCGCGTACCACCCGACCTAAACACCCAAAGTCACTAAACCACATCATCATATCAGCCCATAAACATCATCCTTACAACGTGAACAAAGTCCGCGAGTCCACAAGTCGGTCCACAACCTGTACGGCCTAAACCGATCTAAACTAATTAGTCAATTATCTAACCTATCCTTGAGCTAAACATCCTAAATATCCAAATCAAGTCAAGTGCCATATTCCTATGCTAAGGTTAGGGGATTCGCTTACCAAATGGAGCTTGAACGATGACAAGAACCCAAGGTGGCCGAATGGAGACTAACAGCCAAGGGAGGAGCACGACGGCAAAGAGGGCTGATCTGGCATCCTTTGTGGTGTTCTCGAGACTAAAGATGATGGGTTAGAGGGTTAGAGGAGTCTAGGAACCAAGTGGAACTAGTCCACAAAGCTGGGACCTCACCAGAGCAAACTGGCAGCCGGCGGAGATGGAGGAGGAAGTGGCTGGTCGAGGGGTTAAATGGAGGTTCCATGGCCAAGAAATGAAGAAGCAAGGGCCAAAGGACTTACTAAGATGAGGGGGGGCCATAGGGGTTGCAAACGACGGCTGGACGGCGATAGTGGATGGCAGAAGTAGGAGAGAGGGAGGAGAGAAGAGAGAGAGGTGGCCGAAAATATGAGGGGTATAGAAAGAGATGAGAGTTTATAATGGGAGTAAGACAAAATTTCAAATGAGGATGAGTGGGGTTAGGTGGGATTAGGTTATAGGGATTCTTGATTGATTGTACTTGTGATAGATTTGATTTGATTGACTTTGAAAAGACATGATTTGATTGACAAGACATGATTGATTGATGGGACGTTCGACGAGATATTTTCTCGGGATTCGTGCTAAATGCACTGATCGGGTACAGAGCGCGAACGAACTCAAACTAAAATTCTCACTACATTGACGCGCTCATTCTACCATAATTATAATCACTCTCAATCTGGGGACCTTGCGCAGACCAAGGGCAAACCAGTAAAATTTCAATTTACGTCTTGCTTCACGACGTTTTCTAGCTGTCTGGCCAACTGACGATTTAACTACAACTGAATCCAATCCTCCATTGTAACCTTCATAAAAATTCAGTTGACCAAAATCAAAATTTATTTCATGGCCAAATCTATTAAATAACGACTCCGTCGAATTCTGGAACCAACAGGCGGCTGTTTAGGAATTACGTGTATTGACTGATTAGGTCCACGTACTTTAGTATCCTAGGTAGCCATTCCCCTTCGGTTAGTCATCTTAGAGTAGCTAATTTTGAGTGAGAATCGATTAGAGTGCATTAATAAAATATATCCATTATTTATTGAAATTCTGATAATGGGTTGAATTTTTAGACTGTTACAAGAATAGCATCAACAACAACTTCTAGCCGTTGAGAGGAAAAAGGAAACAACAACTCAGTAGTAAGTCGCCGAGAGATTGAAGTCAATGGCAGCAACAAGCAAAGACAGCCGCAACAATAAGCAAATGCAAAAGAAGCAACAGTGACTTCTCCAAACTACCGAGAAGGTGATGCGAGCCACCAGGAAGAAAAGACGCAGCAACAGTAGCTGAAGGAAGCAGCGAGCAACAATAACGAAGATGAAACAGTAGCTATATAACAAGTAGCTGAAAGAAGAGGAGTTGCGGTAGGGATTCCAGCAGCTCACCGCAGCAAAAGAGAGAAGAAAGGAGTAGCAGCAAGCCGTGAGTAGCCCCCACTTCGAGTAGCTTCAACCGCAGGGAAGCAAATGAAGATGCAATAGAAAGTATTGGAGGAAGAAGTAGAAGGAGAGGTAGCAGATCAGCAGTGGCAGCGACAATTGAAGAAGAAAAAAGAAGAACACAGCTACAACAGAAAATTCTAGCCAAGAGAGTGGACCAAGAAGAAAGAAGAAGGAGAGGCCAACTACAGAAGGTTTTCCTCCGTGAACAACGAGAGTTTGTGGCCCACTAATAATCAAACTATGTTTCACTTGCATTTGGGATGAGCTCAGCCGAGATAATGAGATAGTAGAGCAGAGTAGCAGAAAGTCTACCCTAGGAGAAAGTTCCAGCTCAATCGAATAATGGAAGTGGGATTTTAAGTGTGCACGTGGGTTCTTGGCCAGCAAAAAGAAGGAAAGAAAGGGGCCAAGGGCACGTGGAGTTTTAGGAGAAAGATCCAGTTGAATATGAAAGGCAAAATTGGTCTAGAAACTTTTATTTCTTGTCATCACATACTTAATTTGATGGGTGTCACAACTCTCCCCACCTCACAGGAATTTAGTTCCCGAAATTTTCATTCTACCAACATCACTAATTACACAAATAAGTGGGGGTGCTTGCGTTTCATTTCATCCTTGCTTTCCTACGTTACGCCTTCCGTTCCATTAATTTCCCAAATTACTTTGACCAGGGGTATTGTTTTGTTCCGTAAGATGTGTTCCCTTCGGTCCTCTATTCGTACGGGTCTCTCTATGTATGAGACTCATTGGTCCACTACAATGACTTTATGATTGAGTATATGACTCGGGTCCGGCTCGTACTTCCTCAATATCGATACATGAGACAAATTTGGTGGTAACACGAGATGATACGCCAATGTTCTAATTCTTTCTAAGATCTCGAATGGACCTACAAATCTCGGACTTAACTTTCCTTTTTTCCCGAATCGAGATAGATCTCTCATTGGCATTGTCTTGAAAAATACGTAATCTCCCACTTGAAATTCCAACGGCCTACGTCGTCTATATGTATAGCTTTTTTGGCGATTCTGAGCTATTTTCAGCATGTCCCTTATCACCTTCACTACTTCAACGGATCGTTGAACCAATTCTAGGCCTGTTATGCTCCTTTCACCAATCTCATCCCAGCAGATTAGAGTCCTACAAGCTCTTCCATATAGAGCCTCGAATGGAGCCATTCCGATGCTCTGCTAATAGCTATTATTATACGCAAACTCCACTATGTGTAATTGTTCTTCCCATCCACCTTTGAAATCTATTACGTAGGCTCTCAACATGTCCTCCAATGTCTAAATCGTCCTTTTTGGTTGTCCATTGGTTTGCAGATGATATGTTGTATTGTACCTCAACTCAGTTCCTAACGCAGTCTGCAGACTTTTCCAAAATGTCGCAGTAAAGCAAGGGTCATGGTCTGACGTGATAGTGATTGGTACTCCATGTAGATGGATAATTTGATGTACATATAATTCAGCTAATTTTTCCAAAGTGAAGTCCTTTCACACCTGCTATGAAGTGAACAGATTTGGTTAGCCTTTCGACCATAACCCAGATTGAATCGTTGCCCCCTTAACTCCTTAGTAAACCAGTCACGAAGTCCATCATGATATGCTCCCATTTCCATTCTGGGATCTCCAATGGCTATAGCAATCCTCTAGGTTTGCAATGTTGTGCCTTTACTTGCTGACATGTCAGGCACTTTGTCACGTGTTTGTTTGGTTTCCAATGGTCCCGGGCGCTCGTCACATACATAAAAACATATCATATGCGTAGCGGAAGGAATTAAATTCAAACGGTGCCCCATATCGTCTTAGAAATCCTCATATACTTTAGTAAAAAATCCAACTTTCTAAAGCTAGTTTAGAAATGTACCTGGAAAACAGAGGTTGGATGAGGCTCTACTTCTTTGTCCACGAGCCTAAAAGGTGTCGAGCCTCTAGTTCGGACACTCCTCAACACCCGTGCGACCTTGAAGATGGAGATTCAGAGAATCGACCCTTGGATTATGCTAGTAATCCCCACGGCGTCTCGTTCCGAACCCTTCGTTTTCAACCAATGGAAACATAAACTGTGTATGCGAATTAGTCGATTCTCGAGCTCACTTTCTCACGAAATTTGGCACGTATATGTGTAACTCTCACACATTTCTAACCCTTGAATTTGAGGGGCCTCTCCTCTATTTATAGAGGATGGAAAATAGGAGAGAAAGAGGGGGAGGAGTGGTTTAAACTGCCCCTCTAAACCACCTTCAGTGGCGGCCCATTGGGAGGCCGCCGCGTATCCTTCTAGCTGGCCCACGTGGGCTAGTTGGATGCTGGTCAAAGGTGATCAAACCGCTTTTGACCAGCAACGTGGGCCCTTCTCATTGGGCAGTGGTCAATGGCGGCAATTTAGCTACCTTTGACGAGCCCGTCGGCCATATTTGGGCGGCCCAAATGGCATCATTTTTAGCTACGATTCTCATCCACGGGCTCTAGATATTCTAGATTCCAAATCCCTTGAGTTTCGTGATCAAATCACGTCATTTGACTTGCTAAACGTCTCTGTCAAATAGATAGAAATTACTATCCTACTTTTGACTTTCTAGAGGACAACCTTTCTTATCCTCTCTTTTGGATAACTATTCTTATCCAACGATGATGTAGGCATGATGTAACCATTAAATCATCAATAATATTATCCTGATGTCATGCCTGTGTCATCTATTTCGTCCTTTAGTGAGCGTTAGAAAAAGGGAACGAATCCAATCCGTTTCAACTCCTTTTGACTATCCAAATAGTCCTATCGCATTCTTGCGATCCCGTTTTCGTCATGGACGTTGGCAGATATCGATTAAGGCGTGTGACATTTCTAGGTTCACCCCTGAACTGGCAGTGAGATTTCTCAAGGAATTGATCGTTCCAAATCAATTCTTAGATCCTACAAACCATGAGTAACTCTAGCAATATATCACGGTTACCCAGTCAGTATGAAGTATGAGGACAAAGTGAACCTGTTGGCCTTAGTTTGGTGTTATTCAGTTCTTCTGTCTTACCATGTCCCGATCGAATGAGGGCCATGGATATCCAAGTCAAACCCACAGATTCGATCATATGCACAAATCTATTTGACGTGCATTTGGCGAGACTCCTCTCGACTTCTGCGTTGGCTAAGGACTTTCTAATGCACGGTCACGCATAGATCGCATAAGACATCAACCTCATCTAATGAGGAGACAGATCCTAACTGTTGCCCACGCTTGTGACCTCGTATATGGAGGACTGTGACCATCATGTATAGAGGCGGATCAATGATCGGCCAATATCGTACGGTGAACCATTGCCATCCAATATACAAGCCAGTATCATAGCTCAGGTCTAAGGACCATTAACACACCAAAGCCAAGAGCGATCGAGATATTGACCAAGCGCGAAGCCTCCATGTTAGTCAATCGCTCTTTTGTCACGTTCAGTGAATCCGATTGAACTCGTTTTTATACGAACACCTGTGTTCCAGCTTAGATGTCTAACGTCCGATGACTTGTGACTCGTCATCCCCATTGGGCATCCAATGCTCAACAACGAGGCTGCAAACACACTGGTCTCAGTCGGCTCGTGGATGCCTAATCCACGATCATTCGACTGAGAACCAATTTGAAGATCAGAGACTAATTGATGACCCGTCACACATATTCTTGACGCCTCAAGAATGGGTATTAGTTTCGGCTGATCTAATGGACTTTATTAATCTAAAATAAAGGGACATGATAAATAAATAAGGGTCTTGCCATACATGTGACCATCACATGGTTGCTTTAGGGCATACTCCTAACAGTGTTTGGCCACATCCACCTTCATTCTGTTCCACCAGAAATGGTGACGCAAGTTTTAATACATCTTCGTGCTACCTGGATGAATGCTATAATTACTACGATGCACTTTTGTCAAAATCTGTTCCTTCAATTCCTCATTATTTGGCATGCATAAGCATCCTTTGAACTTTAGGATTCCATCCTCTGTCACCTGAAACTACAGTTTCCTCTTTGCCACATCCATTATCAAGATCTTCTGTATATCAGGGTTCGTAGACTATAATTCTTTGATCCTCGTGTGAATTTTCGGCTCAACTCTCAAGGAAGCTATCAAACTCTAGTGGTGTTTTACCTCTATCTTGAATTCTGAGTCTCTCATCCCTTCTAGTAATATCCACTTCTTAACCATCATATGCTCGATGCTCGGCTTTTGACTAAGCGCATTCGCTACTCTGTTCGCCTTTCCAGGTTGATACAGAATGTCGCAGTCATAGTCCTTTAATAGTTCAATCTAGCAACGTTGTCTCATATTCAGCTCCTTCTGAGAGAATAGATACTTTAGGCTTTGGTGATTATAAATCTAAAACATTTCTCTTACCAGATAATGCCTCCATATCATTAGTGCGAACATTATCGCTGTCAGTACCAAATCATGCGTCAGATAGTTCATCTCATGTGGCCTCAGCTGTCGAGATGCATAAGCTACGACTTATCCATGTTGCATCAAAACATATCCTATACCTCTTAATGACGCATCACTATAGATTTCGAATTCTCCAGATCTAGATGGAATAGTTAACTCTGGCACAGTCATCAGTCTACGTTTAAGCTCTTAAAAGCTTTCTTCACACTTGTTCGTCCATTCAAATTTCGTCTCTTTTTCCAATATATGCGTTAAAGGTCTAGTTATCGTGAAAAACTTTTTTATGAAGCGTCTATAGTAACCTGCCAGTCCTAGGAAACTTCTCACTTTTGTTACAGTGGTCGGTCTAGGCCACTTTTCAACTACTTTAATCTTTGATGGATCCACAACAATTCCTTCTCCAGAAATTATATGTCCAGGGATTGCCACTCGATTAAGCCAAAATTCACACTTACTGAACTTGACGTAAAGCAAGTGCTCTCTTAAGGTCCGTAAAATAATACTCAAGTGTTGTTCGTGGTCCTCAAGGCTTCTCAAGTACACCAATATGTTATTAATGAATACTATTACGAACTGGTCTAGGAACTTCTCGAATATTCTATTCATCATATCCATAAAAATGGCAGGGACATTGGTTAATTTGAACGGCATGATCGTAAACTCATAATGCCCATACCTCGTCCTGAATGCTGTTTTCGATATGTCCTCCTTTTTGATCCTCAATTGGTGATAGCCTATCCTCAGGTTTATCTTAAAGAACACAGATACTCCTTGCAGTTGATCGAATAAGTCGCCTATTCTTGACAACGAGTACTTATTCTTGATTATCACCTGATTTAATTGCCTATAAAGTCAATGCATAAACGCAATAACCCGTCTTTCTTCCTTATAAACAATACTGGAGCACCCAAGGTGACGCACTTCGGTGGATAAATCCTTTATCTAGTAGTCTTGCATTTAGACCTTTAATTCCTTCAACTCTGACAATGCCAATCTATAAGGTGCCTTAGATATTGGCTCTGTCCTAAGAGCCAATTCAATTGTAAATTCTACTTCACTTTCAGGAGGTAGTCCTGGCAACTCTTGCGGGAAAACATGAGAAAAATCGTACATTACCGGCAAGTCTTCAAGCCTTGCTTCCTCAATTGATTAATTAGTTACAGAGGCTAGGTACCCTTAGCCTCCTTCGTCCATCAACTTAGTTACTTCCAGCAATGTTATCCAAGGAATCGAGGTTCCTTCTCGGTTTCCCCAAAATTCAAATCTAGGGTGATCAGTCGGGTTAAACTGAATCACCCTACTCCTGTAACCAATTATTGCCCTATGTTTAACTAACTATTCCATTCCTACTATCACATCAAAGTCAAACATAGGCAAGATAAGCTAGATCAATTAGTTCCTCTCTACCACTCAAGGATATCTTACACCATTGACATTTTAATGAGATGAGCATTTTATCCTTTAGTGGGGTGACCACATGCAACAGTGTTTCTAATGGTCTCACATTAATACTAGCTAATGCAACGAATTGTTCAGACACAAACGAATACGATGCTCTTGGATCAAATAAGGCATACGCAGCATGATCATATAAAGAAATGGTACCTGTGATCACGCCAGGTACGTTCTCAGCTTCTCCTCGTGCCATTGCGTTTACTCTTCCTTGAGCTGACGGTCGATTTAGATTTTCTTGGGGAGCAATTATCGTCTATGGTCCAACTAGTGGTCTTTATTGTTGAAATTGCGGTCTACGGTTCTTCCTCGGGCAATGTCTTGTAATATGCCCCATTTGCCAACACTCGAAGCATGCTCTTGTCTTCCTTGGGCACAAACCGATCGCATGCCTCTATCCACAATCGCGACACCTTGTGCTACTAGAGGGTGTCAACTTTTCCAAAGTCCTTCGAGCTGGAGGGACAAACCTTATATTATCCATCATGGGTCTTTTTCCGAAACTCTTGTCATCTCGCCTGGGCAAGAATCGTAACCTAGATGCAGCAGCTCTTTCATTTATGTCTCTTTTGAATTCTTGAGCCCTTTCATACATCGCATCATAGTCCTTCAACCCTGTGGTGATCCGTCGGCTACGGAGTTCCTGCTTTAGTCGTTCACAGAATCTCCTTGCCTTGTCCTAGGCGTTCTCAATCATCTTTGGAGCAAACTTAGATAGTCTTGCAAATTTCGCTTCATATTAATTTATTGTCATTTGTCCTTGATAGAGTCGCAAGAATTCTTCCATCTTTCTTTCCTGCACGACTTTCGAAAAGTATTTCCCGTTAAAAGCTTCATGGAAAGCTGTCTAATTTGGCACTGTACCTTCGGGGAAGATTTTTCCTCGAGTGGCCTTCCACCAATCATTAGCTGTACCTTGGAGCTGGTAGATCGCTAACGACACACTTTCTTCCCCAGTACATCCCAACACTTCGAACGCCTTTTCTAGTTGTTTCATCTAAAGGGAGGCTGCTTCAGGTCCTCCTATTCTATCAAATTTTGGTGTATGCAACTTTAGAAATTGCTCCACAAGATGAGGGATCTGTCGACCTCCATCGTCAGGAGCATTATTCACATTGGCTCCATGCACGGCAGCTAAAGCGGCCTTAACAGCTTAGGCCATAGTGCTAGCTCTTTCTTTAGCCTACCTGCCCATCAAGGTACTAACTTCTGCTAGTGTTCTCATGATATCCCCAAGACTTGGATTTTCTACAGCTTGAGCTCTTGCAGCTAGAGCATCGACAGCTTGAGCTCCTATAGCTGGAGCACCGGCAGCTGGAGCACTTGGAGCTTAAGTTCCTGAGCCAGACACATTTCCATACTTTCTTGGTCTATTTCCGTTGCTCATTTTCCTTAGTCTGACCTACCTACACTAGCTATAATTCTATCAAGAATTAAGACCCAAACCACCAATCAGGGTCTAGCAGCACACAACAATTAGTTAGAACATATAATTATTAGCAACAGTCGCAGAAAGACACTAACACTATAATAAAGCTAGGGTTCGATCTCTTACCTCTAGTCCAGACGCGCCTGTAACTTGGCATATAATGAACAACACATGAGATCTCAAGTCTAGCAAACACATGCGCCAATCAAGAACAAGTATACACCCATAACCCCATTCCAACCTAAGGGTCTCTCTATATCAAATTACCCCACGGATCATCAGCCTTACCACTCCAAGCCTTGAATAGTCTCTTATCGAGCTGATCTTACTCTGATACCACTCCAAACAGGGATGTCATGCCCCGAACTCGGTGGATGCCCAACATCCTACCTCTTGCCTATTCGAATATCGCTTAGCCAACACTAGTGACGGCCTAGGACTCATCACGACCAAACAATGGCTATTAGATTTGCAACAGCGGATAGCACACAACCCTAGACAAAAGCACATACAGGATAAAGAGATAGAGAAAATCGAATTTACATAGCATAACATATAATAGTAAAGGTTCTATATAACATGAAGGGAAAGGTTATCATCTGAACCTTAAAAACGTACGTTGGCCAAGATAAAAAAGGAACATGCTAAATCAAAAAGTCATTAATCTCCAACCGTGCCTTATCGAGGGGGACTACTCGTCCTCTGGCAAGGGCTACTCCTCCGAATCGAACTCCTCGGATATTGAGGATCTAGGCTTGTCATCTACCTGCTCGACAAACACATCATCTGCTTCCTCAATCTCCATCACCACATCCCCGTCTGAGTCCAGTATCTCCATAGGCTCAGGGTCTACGACTTCACCACTAAAGGTATCTGCATTTACTAGACCTACCGGTCCCATCGAGAAGACTGGGATACTAAACCCTAGAGAGGACTCTGCCACTCTTCTTCACCTCTTCGACTCATCCACCCCTCATATCTATAAGGGATCAAAACATCATATCCCTTATCGGCCCATACAGTGCAGTTATACTTCTCATACAAAATTCTGTCCACGGTAGGATACGTAACTATCTCGATCTCAATTTCCTAAAGGATCCCGTGGCGGATTCAAGGAACAATCATATCTTTGGTCGAGGGTTTGAAAGGGCGATGAGCCACATAAAGGTGAGTCGAAACTCAGCAAGAACATACCTAAACC
This sequence comes from Psidium guajava, assembly GCA_016432845.1. Lineage (NCBI taxonomy): Eukaryota > Viridiplantae > Streptophyta > Magnoliopsida > Myrtales > Myrtaceae > Psidium > Psidium guajava. The sequence goes on from CM028232.1 coordinate 11,713,230, forward strand.
CAATTTAGAAAGCATTATACGTTTCATGCCAAAATGTAAATAATCACATGCATGTTATGACTTTAGATCATATAGATGTAAGTGCAGATACTTAATGATTCACTTGGGGTCCTCAGTGACTCAATAGCTCCTCCAGATTGAACCTCATCGTAGCTCAATAGCACTTTCGATCCCTGCCACGTCATAAACGTCTCAGGCCTATGCCTCAACCCGTGTCCAAGCACACAGAAGTTGGCGCTCTTGTCTCTCTAGTTACCCTGTGCTAAGCAAGTTCAGATGCAAATGCAATGACCATGGCTCAATTAGCACTGCGATCAGCACCTGTTTATCGCTTCGCTTTCCCGGTGGCTCCTTAGATACTGCCAGGCCATCCCGCATGGTTCTACGCACTCCGCCAAATGTACATGTCTTATGCCAGTATATCGATCAATGATAAGTATCACAAAGTCCTCAATTGACTTGACTTTTGAATACTCATGCAAGTCAGCTTTGCTACATGCAATTCCCAAGATTATTCACATGAGTACACAATTTAGCTAAACATACATCGAATATAATAACCAAGCATGGTATGTTGCAAAAACTCGCATTTCATGACCCGAGTTCCATTCTAAGTTGCCAAGGTTCAAGGGTAAATAATCCGGCGCACATGGCAAATTCTAGAGTTCACAAAAAGACCGATTTATAGTAGCAATTAATTGACATTAGATGTCCAAGAAATTTAATATTTTTCATCTAAAATTTGCCCTACCAGTCCCTAGCATACCGATATTCTAAGTCAAGTTTAGAAATGTGCTCACCCAAAAATCGAGTTTGAGCTTGAGGACGGCAGAACGATTGTAGCTCAGTTGAACGGCGAACTTGGACGAGTGACAGTGGTGGGACGGCTCGACCGACTTTCAACGAGCTCGAGCCACAGACGGCGATGAGCTTGAGCCAAGCAGCGATTGAGCTCCGAGCAACTGAGAGGATGAAGACGTCGTAGCAAATTCACGTGCAGCCGAGCATCAGGAGAGAAGAATAACATCAACAATAACTTCCAACCGTCGAGAGGAAAAAGGATACAGCAGCTCAGCAGTAGGTGGCCGAGAGAACAAAGTCAATGATAGCAACAAGCAAAGACAGCCGTAGCAGTAAGTAAAATCAAAAGAAGTAGCAGCAACTTCCCCAAACTACCGAGAAGGTGATGCGAGCCACGAGAAGAAAAGACGCAGCAACAACAACTAAAGGAAGCAGCACGCAGCAGCAGCGAAGATCAAATAGTAGCTACATAACAAGTAGCCGGAAGAAGGGAAGCTGTAGTAGGGATTACAGCAACTCACCGCAGCAAAAGAGAGAAGCAGCAAGCCGTGAGCAGCAGCCACTTCGTGTAGCTTTGGCCGCGAGGAAGCAAATGAAGATGCAACATCAAGTGTTAGAGGAAGAAATAGAAGGAGAGATAGCACATCGGCAACGACAGCCGCGACAATTAAAGAAGAAAAAAGAAGAATACAGCTGCAGCAGAAAATTCTAGCCGAGAGAGTGGACAAAGACGAAAGAAGAAGGAGAGGCCAGCTGCAGAAGGTTTTCTCTATGAACAACAAGAGTTAGTGGCCCACTAATCATCAAGCTTTGTCTCACTTTCATGGGGATGAGCTCAGCCGAGATAATGAGATAGTGGAGGAGAGTAGCAAAAAGTCCACCCAAGGAGAAAGTTCTATCTAAACCGAAGAATGGAAGTGGGATTTTAAGTGTGCACTTTGGCCAGCAGAAATAAGGAAAGAAAAGAGCCAAGGGCACGTGGAGTTTTGGGAGAAAGATCTAGCCGAATGTGAGAGTGAAAATGGGTCCAAAAATTTTTATTTCTCTTCTCTTCACATACCTAATTTGAGGGGCATCACAAGGGGGGATACCATTTGCAAAGGTAAACAGGAAGAGAGAGATTAATGGGGGTCTGGGTAGCCATTTGAGGTTTCGAGGTCAAATGGCGATTCAAATTCTAACCTAGACTGATCTTGTGCTCAAAATTCAACTAAAACTTTTACTAACGGTTCGGTAAGAATTGTTGCGCCTGAAAACATATCCATAGTCCACTAAATTGCAGCTTGATAATCTAGCCTCGACAAATTATAACTTCTAATAAATCAATTCTGGTACTGACTAGCTTGCCATAAAAACTCAGGATGTCACAAGACATGACTGGAGGAGTTTATTGGATTGTTGGTATCGTAAGTAGATTAATATGTGGCTTCATGGTGAGAAAGACCGCTAGACTTGAGAATAGCTTGACTCCAAATTCCACCGTATGGATCCTACTAACTTCCCGAAGTCTAATTATGGTTGGGTCTTCTCTAGTTCATCACTATAAACCCACTGAAGGACCGTCTCCTACAAAAAAATAGCAATGCAGCACTTCTCGGCTTGGTAGGAAATCAGTGAATGCTCGTGCACAATTGGTTGGAATGTGTATTGTGCGGTGGTACACAAGTATTCACCTTGGTTCGTGTTGCAACAAATCGTGATGATGAGCGTACGAAGAACGAAACTGATCACTTAAGCAAGAGGTAAGAAGTGAGAAGCAATATTAAAGTGACACAAGCTGTGATATCTCTCAGACACATTTGGAGAGAGAAAATACTCTTTATATGTTGCCTCCCTCTTGCAAACTTTGGGAAGCTCCAAAAAAGAAGAGAGTTGTGCCCTCATTCTCTCTCCTTGTCTCACATTTTCTCACTCCCATGTAGTGGAGTTCTAAAACATTTTAATCTTTTTTTCTCTGACCCAAAGTTGATGTTTTTTTTATAAGCGAGAGGGTGCTGATTATCAATAAAGAAGTCAAATCTTACTTCCTTTAATGCCTTTTACTTTCTGCTCATACTTGTGGACACATGAAGATATCATAGAATATATTACTCAAAATATTTGCCCTTTTGCTGACCAAATTCCCCTTTCCTTTTTCTCTATATCATCTTCCCTTGTATGAACATATGAAGCAAAATTTACCAATATCACTGCTTTTCTTTTTTTATCTCTTTCCTTTCCGCAAAAAAATGTGCCAGCTCTAATATTGGGAGAACTACACCTATTTCCTACGTGCAAGCATTTCAACATATTCTGTTAATTAATTTTTGAATTGAGTACAATGTAATTTTCGACTATGAACTTGATCAATATTTATATCCCTATGGGCTCATCTTAATTAAGTTCAGAATCATCCATTCAAGTCTATCCATTGCTAGTTTGAATAATATGCAAATGCATGAATTAAAAAAATTAAACATGAATGATGAATTTTTTTTGGGAGCAATTAAAATCTAACTCTTGATTTTTTTATGCAAAATAAATGATTAAAGAAAAGTAAAAAATTTAGTAGTCAACAACTACTCCTCTTAAGTAGAGGCTTGTAGAGATTTCGCTCAAAGATAAAATTGAGCCCTAAAATTTAATAATATGAATGAATGATTGTGTTGTTTTTGGGTTTTAATGCAATGAAATGATGTACTATATGCAAAAATGAAAACAATAAGGAACATATGTTAAAGCTTCTTATTTCTTGTGAAGCAGTAAAAAAGTCTCACATACGGATCGCATATAAGATCCCTCAAGTGAGAATGCTTTACAATGCTATCAATTCCCTTGTTCCCCAAACTTCTATTCCACTAGAAGTAAGGTTCTCAAGATACTGGATTGCCAATTTGTTAGCTATAGTTTCCTACAGATACGAAACAGCGCAAAATATGATCTGAAAATAATTGAAGGGATATGTTACCTATTTCACTAGGTGAACATAGAAACAATCATGCCACCTGTTGCACTAGGTGAACATGGAATTGGATGTATCACCTGTTCCATTGGGTGAACATATAAGGAGAATCATGTCGCCTATTCCATTGGGCAAACATGAAATGGATTATGCTACTTGTTCCACTGGGTAGACATGAAGGAAAAATATATTGCCTTTTACCAACTGGTGAACGCAAAAGTATAAACATGCCACCTTTTACTAACGGGTGAACATGAAAATTTGAATGCCCCACCTTGTATCAACTTGTGAGCACAAGAAAAAGCATGTCACCTTTTACCAAGGGGTGAACATGAAATTTTGAACACCTTTTACCAACGGGTAAGCGCAAGAGAGAATATGTCACCTTTTACCAACGGGTAAATGCATGTCACCTTTTACTAATGAGTAAGCACAAGAGAGAAAGTGCCACCTTTTACCAACAGGTGGACATGAGAGATTGAACGTGTCACATTTTACAAATAGGCAAGCACAAAAATGAACATGTCACCTTTTACTAATTGGTAGACAAGAGAAATTGAACGTGTCATCTTTTACTAGAGGGTGAACATGAGAAATTGAACGACAAACTCAAGTTAATTGAATGTCAATATAAAAGAAGGCTTTGAAGGGTAATTAGGAAACATACTTGAATCTTCCTTCGCTAACAAGAATGGTTGGGCTACTGCATTGTAACTGTTTTTCCACTCGAGATAGGATTTTAAAACAACATTTGTGCATAACCGAAGTGCAACATATTTTCAAGTTCATGATTTTGCTTGTAGTACCAAGCTCCACTAGGGAATTTATCACTAAGGAAATCTATTTTACCCTTTCGACAAATTGATCATATCGAATGAGGAACCTTTAATCACAAAGGACTTTCCTTCGCTCTTTTTAAAAATCTATTCGACTCAACCATTGATGCGGGTATGATAATTACTCAGAACTTCCCTTCATTATTCTTGATAAGGGTCTAGATATTCTTCCAATTAGTATGACTTGACCAATTTGAGAGATATTTAGAAGGATTATAATGCATGCTCAATCAAACGTTTAGCAAGGGGGAATCGTATGAGTCATGGCTCATCCAATGAAATCTTCATCATCCGCTTTGGGTTTACAAGTCATGAACCCTCCAAAATGAGAAAGAAATAATCTTGCTCGTACTTCTGCGAGCGATAATTAAAATCATTTAACCCTATGTTAACTCAAGTGTCTTAATCTAGAGAGACTGTCGAGGGTTGTAACTCAAGTCAGGTTTAGAGAGCTGAGAAATGAAAAGGCTTATTTTGAGTCAAAGAGCATATAAAGAGGGTTTGACTGTGGTGATCATTGCTAACTTGTCATCGACCTTGACCTTTTGGATTTATCTTTTAAGAATACCATCATTGCTAGGGATGACATGAATTTTAGTTCAAGATTGCATACAAAAATGAGATGTGCAAGCAAATACAAGAGATGAATAGGGTACATTTTTCGCTTTCTTTAAATTAGCACTGACCTTGCTCTTGATAAGTACTTTGCTTTTTATTATGCATAGGATTTCTTGTGAGATCAACCTTTGCTTTTCTTACTTCAGACTCCCATTTTTCATATATATATATATCCTCTTTTTTTTTGTTTTTTTCCTCATTTTTTGATTTTTTGGGGAGCAGACCCTTCTTTAGGTCAAACTTGCTTCTTTCTTGAATAATCTCCTAACTTTGAATTACAACGTCAAGAATAGAATTTATAGGATTATGCCAGGTATTACATGAATAATCCAAAACACGAAATGAGTTTGTTCAGGGATTATCTATTGACCCAAATTTCTTCGATTATGCTTCTTTGGGATAGTGCCGTATTCGTCTTGGAGTGGGTAATGATCATCAACAAGGATTTAAGAAAAGAACTTACATGCTCAAGTGGGCTATGCAAAGCATATAAGTGTATATGGTAGAGAAATTAATGCTCTTCATCATATTAAAGCACTTGAACTATAGCTCGAGTTTAATGCAAAGAAACACCTGAAGATTGATGTTATTTTGTGCAAGAAAATTTCTAATCATTTACCTCATACCGTTGTTGGAATAATCTTTGTATTGCCCCGGTGTGGGGTGGCTCTTGATAGGGGTAGAGAAATGGATATCACCACTGAAAGGGGCTAACAATAGCTACCTTTAGTGTTTGGATAGAGGAATGAAAGCCTCTCATCATTTTGATCATCATACTTTTTGCGAGATAACCCTTCACCTTGTGAGCATGAAATTTTCACTCATCTCACTAAAGATCGACATCTAGGAAGTGTATTGAAATCGCTTGCCTTTCGTCATTCTAACTTTCCTCATTCAACATGATCATTTCATAGGACTAAACAAGTTGCTTAATAAAAAATTCTCTCCCAATGGGAATTAATAATATAGCTAATGTATGAAAGATATTTCAACCTCAAAATATGCGAAATTCAAAATTAACTTGACTATTCATAATTGAAAATGTGAGGGCAAATCAAGTATAACACAATAAGCTGTGCAAAATCTGAGCATGTTCCAGGCATGCAAAATATGGCAATGACTTGTGATAGTTCCACAAATGAACTACACAAGTATATTGAGATTCGAATGAAATCTCTTAGGAATGGGGGACTAGGTTGCCACAAAGTGTAGGAGCTTAATTCTCGAATCAAGAATTGACTCATCCCTAAATTTTCCCCTGCACAAAAAGAAATGTGCATGATTGAAATAAGTTAGGTGAGGGCTCAAGATGCTCTGGCTTAATCAATAATGATGACCATCATGGTTAGCCATATACCCCTACAAGTATAGTCTTACCCTCAAAAGCGAGTAGGTTGAAGAAGATATACTCCCTTTTCAAGGTTGGGGGTTCACTGTAGGTTTGCCCCTATTTCCAAGTCAGAATGGATCATGTTAGGTGTCCATCTCTTGGTGAGGATTGGAATTGCCTTCGGATATGAGTAATGTTGAGAATTCAATTTTTGGCCTTGGAAAAATGTTTCATTTATGCACTTGTCCCTACATGGTGAAATCTAGAGCACTATTTTTAGAAATGATCAGGCCAAAGAAGAGATACTCCCTCTTGAAATAGGTGACCTTGGCTTGCCTTACTTTTGTGATTGATACAGCACAATCAAAAGATCGGTCAAGATTGAAGCATTGATTAGGATCAACTGGTCAATAGACTAGTGAAGGGGTTGCTATCAAGCATGATGTATAATTGGGGTTAAGAATTTATTGCTTGCCCCTAGATTAACTCTAAAACATCTAGTAAATGAATCGGTAAGATATATAGGGTTAAATCATATGCAATTTTTTATTTGTTTCATTTTCTAAGTTTTTAAAATTGCATTTCAATTTTGAAATTCATTTTCTTTCGAAATACTCAAAAAATGAGGAAACATAATTGAGCCCAACCCTTAGGATTCTCCAGGGGTGATATAAATTTTTCAATTGGTTGGATATCATCATAAGGTTGGTTTGAGTACCAATTACACCCTCATTTTTTAAAATAAAAAACCTTTGTAGTTTTATTGATAACTCAACAAATTACATCAACAAATTACATTTATTGAATAGAAAATGCAGACAACTCCTTAATGATGAGGAATTTGACTCTAACAATCAAACTAAAAATTGAAAAATACAGACTAGACACCTAGAATGTAGGAAATATCCCACGTAAGGGATTGCATAAAAAATCAATGGTCACTCTTAAAGCCTGCACCCATCCCGACTGATGATTCTTCAAACATTGCCAGCATGATTCGCTAGTGAGTTACTTTGCACATTTGGTTTATTAACTAGCTAGAGCGAAAATGCCCTAGTTTCAAGTAGGTCTTGAATCCGATGTTTAAGTGCCAAGCATTCATTAGTCGAGTGTTCCAATTCAAATCCATGTTAGTCTCATTTATTCGACGGATCATATTTTGAAAAGGTCGAAGGGTTAGACCTCTGTGGTTTAGAACTCAACAAATTGTTCTTACATAATGCGGCCAATATTTGGGAAAAGGTCCTAGGACGTGCAGTGAATTGTTGATTTTTGCGTTGATATGCTCATTATTCTGCTGACCATAACCATGTGTTAACTAAAGAGTGAATTGTATCTTTTGGGCTTGAGCTAGTGTCTTTTGAACATATGTCATATTCACCTTGGTGGCCGCTTTCTTATCCTTCTAGCTAGAGAATCATTTTCCAGAGAGACTGGAATCATCATACACTCCTTTAAACTAGACTCTATTTCCTCACCCATGGTGCTATGCTCACTAAATGTTCGGACCGCTATCACTGCCGTCATCAGATCTCTTTTCGGTGCCTTTGACATAATTTGCGTTGCCATGTTCCTCCAACATGTTGTGTACTCCTTCAAAGTTTCTCTCTTCTTCAACTCAACCCGTTGGAGGTCTTCACAAGAGATTGTGACATCCATGTTAAAACGTAAGGTATTTAAGGAAAGCATTCAATGCATCCTCCCAAGAGTCCAAGTGGTTGATCCAGTGGTTAGTGTACCATTGCATAGCAGTACCCTTCAAACTTGCCTGAAACGTTTGGACCATAAGTGGACCATTGGAGATGTACTTATTTATCAGGCCTTAATACATCTCAATGTGCTAGATCGGGTTGGAGGCACCCTCATACTTAAAAGTTGGCATTTTAAAATTGTCTGGTACCTGGTGTATAGTCGATTGGGGCGATGCTTTGGGTGCTTTTAACCTCATGCGGCTTCTAATCCATCTTGACCAAAATATTGGCACTTTCATCATTCAGTGTTGGGGCTACAACACTAGCCTGAGGAGTTTTGATCATTAGGTGGCACAACTATACTGGTAACCCGTGGTAATGACTTCCTCAAAAAGTAACGATTTCTCAACATCAATCGTCGGTGCTTTGTCCTATCGTGCTAGCTGGGTGATTGTTGGCTGGGTACTTGAACTCATTCGCTACTACTTAAGCATGAAAGCTTCTATTATTTGGGTCATTATAGCAATCATCTACTGGTTCATCTTATCTATATGCTCTTTCTTCTTCTCTTCTACAATAGCCACAATCTCAACTTTTTCAGCCATTCTTCTAGTCTTGGATCGAGCGTTATAAGGCTCTTGTGAAGGATCCGTGAAATGTATCAAGCCCTAAACCCGGCGGACGCGCAACATCTCACCACCTGCCTTTTCGAACATCGCTCAGCCAACACTAGCCATGGTCCAGGACTTGTTGTGGCCAAATGATGACTACTAGATTCACAATAGCGAAAAACGCAAAAAACCCTACACAGAAACACTTACAGGATAAAAAGACAAAGAAAATCGAATCTACAAAGCATAACATATAACAGTAAAGGTTTTATATAAAATGGGGTATCATCTAAATCTCAAAAACACAAGTTGGCCATGATTAAAAAGGCAACAGGCCAAACCAAAAAGCCACTAATCCCCATCTATGCATCATTAGGGGACTATTCGTCCTCGAACAAGGGAAACTCCTCCGGATCAAACTCCTCGAGTATCATGGATGAATACCTCCATTGGATCAGGGTCTACGACTTTGCCTCCAAAAGTAGCTGCATTCATCAGACTTGTCGATCCTATTTAGAAGACTAGGACATCTAAACTCTGTAAAGGACCCTGCCACTCCTGACTCCTCCAGCACATCCAACCCTCGTATCTATGAGGGATTATAACATTATATCCCTCGTCGACCCATACAGTACAGTTATACCTTTCATAGAAAACTTCATCCACGGAAGAATACTCAACTATCTCTATCTCAATCTCCTGAGGGATCCTGTGGCAAACTCGGGGAATATTCATATCTAGGGTCGAGATTCTAAAAGGGCGATTAGCCACAAAATGTGAGTCGAAACTCAGTAAGCACGCCTCTATACTCAATTTAGAAAGAAGCATACGGCTTATGCCAGAATGTAAACTTTCACATGAAGATGCGGATGCAGATGCTCAATGATTCTCTTGGGGTGCTCGATGACTCAATAGCACTACTGGACAAAACCTCATTAGTGGCTCAATAGCACTTCTGGTCTCAGCTATGTCCTAGACACCTTAGGCCTGTGTTTAACTCGTGTCCAAACACACCAAATTTAGCACCCTTGTCACTCCAGCTACCCCATGCCGAGCACATTCAGGGGTAACTACAACGACCATGGCTCAATAGCACTGCGATCGGTACCTCTTTATTATACTCCACATTCCCGGTGGCCTCTAGACACTGCCAGACCGTCCCGCACAGTTCTACATACTCCACCAAACACACATGTCTCTTGCCAGCATGCAGATCGATGACGTACAGTACAAAGCCCTCAATTGACTTGACCCATAAATACTCATGCAAGCTAGCTTTGTCACATGTATTTTTCCTCACAATCATTCACATGGGCACATATTTCACATCAAAATACATTGAACATAATAACCAAGCATCACACATCACAAAAAATTGCGTTCCAAAATTCGATTTCCATTCTAAGTCACCTAGGCTCGAGGGCAAGTAATCCAGCACATATGACAAGTCCTAGAGTCGGCAAAAAGACCATTTTACCCCTATAACCAGCAAATACACCACACTATCAATAGCAAATAATCGATAATTGACACCCAAGAAATCAATTTTTCACCATAAATTCACCCTTGCTCAAGACCCTAACATATTCGATATTCTAAGTTAAGTTTAGAGGTGATGCTTACCCTCAATTCAAGCTCGAGGATGACGGAATGGTCTCAACTTCGCTGGATGGCCGTTAATGGCGAGCAACAGTGGTTGGATAGTGGATGACAATAGCTCAACTGAACGGCGAGCTTGGTTGAGCGCGGAGTGTTGCGCGATTGAGCTCGCATGATGCCATGGCTCGAGTACGACGACGTGTTGGCGGTGGACACAACTGGAGCAGCAACACAACTAGCTCGTGTGTGATGCAATTGGACCGAGCAGTGGTCAAGCTAGAGAAGATGCATCAGTAAGAAGATTCACAAGCTGCTGAAGTCCAGCTGAAGCCAGCAGTCGAGGGGATAGAACGAAAAAGGAGCAACAGCGAAAGTTCCAGCAACCACGAAGGAAGAGAAGCAACAACATCAGAAGATTACAATGGTGGCCAAGAGAAAAGAAGACATCAATAGCAGCAACAAGAATGAGTGAAGGAAGTAGTAGCCTACATAAGACTCAAGCAGCTAAGAAGAGAGGGCGGCAACGACAGATTCAAGTAGCCATAAAAAACGAGCGATAGCAACTCAAGGCAGCAGTAGAGACCGGTGGCCAATGGAGTAGCAGGTGAGTTAGAGCTGTAGTTTGACCAGCCTCCAGCTAGATGGACACGTGGCGGCCTCCCATTGGCCGCCACGAAAGGAGGTTCTAGAGGGGCGGTTTTAATCGCCCCTCTCCCTCTTTCACTCCCACTTTTTTCATCCTCTATAAATAGAGGTGAAGCCCCTCAAAATCCAAAGTTAGACACCTGAGAGAAACACCAACACACATGCCAAATATCGTGAGAAAGTGAGCTCAAGAATCAACTGATTCGGATACACAAAGTTTGTGTTTCCATTGGTTGAAAACGAAGGGTTCGGATTAAGACGCTGCGAGGATAATTGGCATAATCCAAGGGCCGTTTCTCTGAATCTCCATCTTCAAGGTTACACAGGTGTCGGGGCGTGTCTGAACTAGAGGCCCGACACCTCTTGGGCTCGAGGACAAAGAAGCAGAGTCGCATCCAACCTCTGTTATCCAGGTACGTTTCTAAACTAGCTTTAGAAATTTCGATTTTCGATTAAAGTATACGAGGATTTCTAAGACAATTCAGGGTGCCGTTTGAGTTTATTTTCTTCCGCTGTGTATATGATATGTTTTTGTATATGTAACAAGCGCCCGCGACCACTAGAAAACCAACAAGTTCCAGCAGCTGTTGAACGAGCCAATCGAGAGTAAGGTAAGCTGCAACAACTTCCAATAGTGGTCCTCAAGTAGTTGAACAGAAGCTGAAGCAAGCGGTAATAGGCGTACAGGACCAAAGGAGCAGCGGCAGAAGGTAGCCGAGAAGAAAATAGAAGAGAAGATGAAGAAGAAGAAGGAAGTTGAAGTAGATGAAGCCAGCTACTACAGAGTTCCCCACATGAACAGCAAGAGTTGGTGGCCTCTAATCATGCATATTTATCTCACTTGCATGGGAAAAGTTTACTTAGCTGAGATAGTGGAGCAGGGCAGCCACAATTCTATCCAAAGAAGTTCCAACTCAGATTTTTGGAGAGTAGAAGCAGTAGACTGAGTGGGGACGAGAGAGAGAAAATTAGTGGGGTTGGTAAGGCTTCAGCCAAAATTGGGAGTGGAAATTTAAGAGGGCACGTGGGTTATGGTGGAGGCAGGTAGCAATTCGACTAGGGAGGGGAAGTTCAGTCGAAAATTAAAAGGAAAGGTGGGGTCCAAAATTTTGAAGTCTCTTGTCTTGTAGCTAATAAATTTGAGGGCCAGAATACAATTAGTAAATTTAGGTTAGGGTGGAAATTTTACACAATGGATGGGTATATTTTTCGAGTTTGCGTGATGAGGATTTGGACTCAATTGGGGTTCGACGCGAATAAGAAATTTCTCGATGCGAACGGAAATTTTCTTTCAATGCGATCAACGAAAATCAAATTTTGTATCGACGCTCCAACTAATTTATTCTCGCATCCGAAAATTGATCCTTTTCCCGAGAAAATCTGAATTTCCTTAAAATTTCGAATTCCAAATTTTCAAGACGTCACAATATGTCACCTGAAAAAAGTAACAACCAAGGTGAGTATAATGAATGAGAATAGTGGGCCTGTCCATGATGTGCATTTAGACTCAAAACAAAGATATTTAACACCAGAAGACTGATTCAAGAAACTTTCAGTTTTGTCCACTTTTAGGAATAAATCCATATTAGTTCGTATGATGATCTAAATGGCGCCAAAATTTACAGACATATAGTAAAGATATTATAAAAAAAAACTTTTGTGTTTTAAGTTTCTGCAAAAAAAAAACATGCAGATCAATATAGTTTAATGCATATTTTTGAAAATTTTGCTTAGAAAACTCATTCGTTCAGGTTTTGATTGTGGGGTAAATGACTCATGAAAATTACGAATTAAGGTCTAAAAATTTCCAGCTCACTAGTTCAAAGCCCATTATAACAATTTTATGTTTTGACTTACTGCAAGAGATCCCGTTAACTAGTATAAAATGGTGAAATTAAACTGATGTCGAGAAAATCCTGAAATCCAAACTGGTTTGTTCTCATCATAAATTCGGTAATAAATGAAAAATGCACTGGATTAATCTAAAAAATTTTGAGGTGATGACTTAGGATCTTGTTAAAGTTTTTCGTGAAGTTTTTGTGGGCCATTTTGAATCACAGATTTCGGTAAACATTAAAGAGTATCGAGAGGTTAGTCTGAACTGAATCATTCATTGCAAAAATTTTCAACAATCCAATTTATCATGGATCAACAACAAAAAAATGATACAAGATAGGAGAAGGTCCAGGAGCATACTTACCGTAGGATATTGAAATAAACAAGTCATGCAGACATGCACATGATTCGTGAGTTATCCTTATCATAACTATCCTAAAGCCTCGTAAATTGAAGCAAATGAATTACAGCAAAGTGATAATTGTACGCACATAATCAAGATTAGTCATAATCTTTGACGTAGTCATGATTAGTTGGGTTATTTCACTTCAGCTTTTCGAGTTAAAAATTACAACCCATACTTTGGTAAACTAAGAGAGCCTAAGTTTTAAATTTTGAAACTCATTTTTGAAAAGAGAGTTCGGATTGAGCTCGGACTAAATTTCACATCATGATCTCATTGTGAACATAGGATCCAATCTCGATACCATCATAAAGGTAGTGGCCCATGTTTGACCATGGGTAATGTGCAGTGTAGTGCTAAAATGATAAATCATGCACAATAATTAATATGCAACACTGCTTCAAAAATTGCAGGAAGTAAATTATAGAAATTCCAAACTCAAATCTTGCAAAATAAGGAAGGGTTAGCCATACGCTCTACCTCTTATTACTCTTATCTGTAAAACCATCTAACACAAGGTTAAGAACTTACTTGGAGTCCAATTGCCAAAAAAAAAAAAAACAAATGTTCATGAAATTATCAGCCTAAGTCCAATAAGGTTCCTTTTAATTTTTTTTAAAAAAATTAAAGTGATTCATTAATCAATTTTGTTTTTCAAAAAAATCAAGTTGTTTACCTAGCGCAGTAGCCAAGCTGTCGCGACTTAAAATTTGAGAATTCCAAGCTAATAGATTATCATGTTAATTATTTAACTAACCTAATTTGAGCTTTCCTAAACTAATACCAAATAGCAATTTATGGTTCCAAATGTGATTAACATGTAATGTATTTTGAAATTGAAACTGCTACTAATCATTTTTGGTAGGTTGATTAGAAACTTAAGTAAATTAGTGGGATAACTAAATTACTTCTTCGAACTAGATACCCTAAATTCGAGAACTTGATTATGCTAGATTACTCTAACGCTCTTTCGATATCATTTTATTTCATGAAAAATTTTGTTAGGTAACATTTATTGATTTTAACCTAAGTCATTAAAAAAGATTATCATGTGGGAGTACAATCAATTAATTGAATATTCAAAAATCAATATAATCAAGGGAGCATGCGTCAAACAAAGAATTATATTTTGTTTTTTCAATTTTTTTTAGGATTAATACCATAAAAACCCCTAAACTGATACACTTATGAAAACCCATAAACTGATACATTTATGACAAATTTTCCCAAACTATTTTTTGACCATGAAAAATTTTAAACTGGTACACCCGTGATAAATGTACCCCAAACCATTTTTTACCACAAAAAATTTCAAATTGATACATTTGCGACAAATTTAACATAAACTAATTTTTTTATCACGAAAAATCTCAAACTATTACACTTGTAACATATTTACCCTTCATTAAATTGAGTTAATATCATGAAAAATCCCAAATTGATACACTTGTGACAAATAGAGAGTAAAAATCTCAACTGGTATACCTGTGAATTGCCACGTGCTATCCAACTCACAAACTTGACATCAAATTTAATGAAAATTAACGGAGAGTAAATTTATTAGAAGTGTACAAGTATGGGGTAAATTTATCATAAGTGTACCAATTTGGAGTTTTTTGTAGTTAAAAAATAGCTCAAAATAAATTTGTCACATGTGTACTATTTTGGAGTTCTTTGTAATATTAACCCTTTTTTATATGATGCAGTGTCATGGATTAAGTGCGAGTTCTTTGTAATATTAACCCTTTTTTATATGATGCAGTGTCATGGATTAAGTGCAAAGTTAAACTATATGATGTGCTAATTAATCAATTTAATACACAAATAAGACTAAGGTCTAATTGAATTAACTAAATTGTGTGCAACTTAATTGAAACCTAAGCATGCAATTCTATATGAACCTAGCATGACATGGCAAAGATGATGGCATGGCAAAATGACATGGCAAGAATTATGATATTTTCAATTTTCAGATGAAATTATTTCGTAAAATAGGACTATGTCAAAATAACATTTATCTTACCTATCTTAGAGTTCATATTGACCTAAAACCTAATAAATTAAAGATAGATTATTTTTAACATAAAATTCTACATAAACATGCATATTCTATCCTAAAAATTCAATCCAATATAATTATTTAAAAAATAATTAGATGCTAAAAAATCTACATGATGCTAAATTTGAAATATGTAATTTTTAAATATGGAAAACGAATGAATACAATCTTTTTAGAATTTTCGAGATAATCACATCATGCGCGGATATATTCTAAAAAATGATAATCACACAATTCAAATCAAATTAGGAAGGTGAATATGCCAATCAATTCAATCAAGAAAGTGGATATATCAATCAATTTTTAGAAAAAATTCGTGAATATTTGAATCCAATCTTTAATTCGTAATTCTACGATTAATAATTGAACTCAAATCCTTGCCTAATCGAGTATTCCATCAATAACCCTAAAAATGGACTTTCTTGATTGTGTGGCAAGTTGCGGATTAGGAAATTTTTTTTCCTAATCAACTTATATTTTGAAAAATATCCACTTTGATGCAATGCAAAATATGAAAAGATATGCTAATAATCAAAATTGGCAAGTGAATATACCAAAGTTCAAGATAGGAAAGTTACCTTGTTCTTCAAGATTAAGCTTTCCTAATTTGGATTTTTAATCAAAAATTGCGGCCCAAGATTTGCACTTCACGGACCGGCTCAGTGGTTCTCGGATGGCTATGGTAGTGCTTGTGACGGTTCTCAATTCACACGATGCTTGACTTGGTCAAGACAGGACAGAGGGAGTTTATTGGATAGTTGGTATCGCAAGCAGATCGATATGTCGCCTTGTGGTGAGAAAGACCGCTAGACTTGAGAACAACTTGCATTATACTCCAAATTCCATCGTATGGATCCTACTAAGAACTTCCCAAAGTCTGACTATGGTTGGGTCTTCCCTGGTTTGTCGTTATAAACCCGCCGAAGAATCGTCTCCTACAAAAATAGCAAAGCGGCACTTCTCGGCTTGGTGAAAAATCAGCGAATGCTTGTGGACAATCGGCCAGATTTTGTGTTGTCCGGTGGTGCATGGGTATTTGTCTTGGTTCGAGCTGCAACAAATCATGATGGTGAGCGTACAAAGAACGAAACCGATCACCTTATCATCAGGCAAGATGTGAGAAGCAATAATGAAGTGGCACAAGTTGTGACGCCTCTCAGACTTGTCCGGAGAGAGAAAATACTCTCTGTATATTGCCTCCCTTTTGTAGACTTTGAGAAGCTCCAAAAAAGAAGAGAGTTGTGCCCTCCTTCTCTCTATGTCTCACGTTTTCTCTCTCCCATGTAGTGGAGTTCTAAAAAATTTTGATCTTTTTTTTTGGGTCTCTAAGCCAAAGTTGATGTCCTTTTTAGGCAAGAGGGTGCTGATTATCAATAAAGAAATCAAATCTTACCTCCTTTAATGCCTTTTATTTTCTGCTCACGCTTATGGACTTGTGAAGATATCATAGAATATATTACTTTCGCTGACCAGATTCCCCTTTACTTTTTCTTCATATTGTCTTCCCTTGTATAAATATATGAAGCAAAATCTACCGGTATCACTGTTTTTTCTTTTTATCTCCTTCCTTTCCCAAAAAAATATGCCCCCTCTAATATTGGGAGAATTACACCTATTTCACACATGCAAGAATTTCAACATATTTTGTTAATTAATTTTTTAATTGAGCACAATGTAATTTTCAGCTATGGACTTGATCAATATTTATATCCCTTCGAGCTCATCTTAATTAAGTTCAGAATTATCCATTCGAGTCTATTCACCACCAGTCCGGATAATATGCAAATGCATGAATGACAAAATTAAACGTGAATGATGAGTTTTTTTTTGTAGGAATTAAAATTTAACTCCTGATTTTTATGCGAAATAAATGATCAAAGAAAAATAAAAAATTTTGGTGTCAACAACTCTTAGATTCTGGAGCTTGCCTCATCTTAAGTCATATGCATGAAAATCATAGTTAGGAAAATTATCCAAATTAGGGACCGAAAGGGCTTCAATAGAAATATTGACGTAACTAAATCCTCGAATCCAAATTCTTTGGTTCCGTAGGACCGAATGGAATCTCCCAATTGTTAGGCAGGGTTTTCAATCTACCATTCAAAAATAAATTGGTAGCGACTCAATTGGCATATGTCACCCGACCATACTAATGTTGATCTTGATTAAATAAAAAGTCCCGCCGTTGTGATTTGGTATTGGCTTGAGAGAGCCCATGCTAGAGCCTCCATATCTTATCTAATGGAGACCTTGGCAATCCATTAGCCCAACTTACCTCGATGGCGATTTCAAGGATGGGTCGCGACAAATACATAATAAATATTGATACTAAAGATATTGTATAAAGTATATCTTATAAGACAAAACTAAATTCAAATATACAAAAGTGAAAAAAAATAAAAAAAATTAGAAATTGAAATATTATTTATAATTAACTAATATATGATATTATTAACTTGAGAAGTCTATTATTCGTGGAAAATAACTATTATCTCATGAATATAAGAAATCTCATATATCTTTATCCCACTTCCTATGTGGGATATTTCTATCTATGATTTTATCCTAGTTCACCCTTAAATTAGGACTACGTCCAATAGAGAATTTTACTATAATTAGCACTTCGTATCTCTTGTTACACTACTTAATTAAAGAAAAAAAAATAATAGTAGCTATTCATGACCACAAACCCAAACTACTAATGAAAAAAATATGGGCTTAAACTATAAGAGTGAGTCCCACGTGCCTTTCTATCGATGGGGATATAAATCATACCCTAACATTCTTCCACTTGGTGAATATTGTCCATGCTGCTTTAGACTCAACATAATTGTACACCATTCAAAATTTTACGCACTTATTGCTTTGGTAAAAAAAAATATGTACTATTCACTCTGTATGTCAATTTTTTCTAACACTACAACTTTCTCTTCCACTTTCTCTTAGTTAAAGTGATATTGTATGTCAATGTGCTTTGTTCCTACATGAAATCTAGCATTCTTAGCCAAGAATATAGCACTTTGGCTATCACACCAAATCTTCGCTTCTCCTTATGTAAAGCCAAGCTCTTTACACAATTTGTGCATCCAGATCACTTCCTTAGCAGCATGAGTAAGAGCCATGTACTCTACTTCAATAGTAGATAAAGAGTAATACTCTATCTCTTGCTCATCCAATTCACAGTTTCGTCGAATAATGAAGTAACATATCCACTAGTTAACCTCTTACTAGCAATGTTACCTCCCCAACCAGTATCCACAAAACACTTTAGTTCTAATGCTTGCTCCTTTTTTGAGTTTTCATGCCTTCATAACGTAACTTAAAGTTTAATATACTATGAAGATAATGAAGTACCCACTTTGCTGCCATCCAATGTTTTCTATGGATTGATCATATGACTGCTCGGTATTCCTATTGCTTGAGCAGTATTTGGACGAGTACACACCATGGCATATATCAAGCTCCCCACTATGCTTGCATATGTGATTGTTGCTATCTCCTCAACTTCCTCTTCAATCTTAGGACACTGAAGTGCTAATAACGGGGAACCTGTGGGTCTTAATTGGTTTGCAATCTGTCATGTTGAACTATTTAAAACACTTTCAACATATTTCTTCTAATCGAGTCACAACTTTTCATTCTCACGCTCCCTTTTTACTAGCACACCCAAGATGAAGTCTGCCGGGCTTAGATTTTTATCTCAAATTCTTTTGCCAATAGTTCTTTTATAGTGCTAATCATTCTCATACTATTCTTAAGTAGTACTATATCATTAGCGTATACGTTTAAGATAACAAAATCATCACCTAATCTCTTTACATAGACATAATGATCAGAATCAAAATCTTCTTTTCCTTTGACCATAAGCCTTTTTGATTGCTTCATATAAATATCATCCTCCAAGTCACCATGGAGGATTATTGTTTTTACATAATTGTATGTAGCTTCTACAGATAACACAACTCTTATGGAATTTAATTTTTCAACTTGAGAAAAATCTCACAATAATCAACTCTCTCTATCTACGAGTATCCCTTCTCAACCAAATGAGTTTTGTATCATTCTATATCTCCATCTGTAGACATCTTCTTCTAGAATTCCCACTTGCAACCAATTGCCTTCCGATTTATAGGTAGTTTTACCATACTCCACGTTCTGTTTTTATCTAATGAGTCCATCTCATTTTTTATGGCTTTCCCTTATTGTTAGCCATCTTCCACGATTCTTGCTTCCTTAATAATATTTGGATGAGCACCTGTAATAGTTAGAGCATAATTTTCATTACTAGCAAATAGGGTATACCTCTCAGGTGGTCTTATGAGTCGTATGGACCTTCTTAAGATTGGTTCAGGTGGTATTTCAACTTCAAACTCAGTATCATGATCTACTATATCATCCTCTACATTAAGCTCATTAGCTTTAGAATCTAAATTTTCTGTTTCAGCTTGTGTTAGCACCTAAATTTTGATTTTCCATCTATACTGCATAAAAAAACGAGAATTAATTCTCATAAAAAAAAATTTCCTCATGTATCGTGTTTTTACTTTTCTTTGGATTGCATTTTGCATTGACGGTGAGGAGTTGAGCTTAATTCGACTGGTCATTGGACTAGAGTATATTACAAAAATTCAGCTAAGATTAAAAGAGATGTGTCGAAAATTTGATGGGAATCTAGGCTTGAGTTGAGCTTAATTCAGTCCACTAAATTTTAATTAAAGAATGGGCCTTTTATTAAAGTTTATTAATCGAAAAAAAGAGGCCAAAGCTAAAGCCCGCATATCAAGGTTTGACCTAAATTTTTACTATATAAACGCCTCTAGGTCACGTAATAGAAAGAGGCCACATAATTAATACATGGCAAGCACATTGAGAGCGCAAGAAAAAGAGAGCACATGAGTGGGGGCTCGGTGCACAATAAGCCAGAGAAGAACATGCGACAAAGAATGCTTAGAAGAGAAAAAAAAAGTCATTCTTTTCCCTTGGTTGATTCATGACACTGCTTGCTTCGTGAACGAGCTTGATGCTTCTGCATCACCATGTTTTTTTTTTAATCTTCTGGTTGTCCTTCGAGTGCTCCCGATCGACACCCAGCATCTCAAAGTGAATTCCGGCAGATTTCCAGTTGAGTCTAGGTGAGTTCCACCTTCCATAGGTTATCTTAGCATCTCGAATGTCTGCACTGTCCCGACCATTCTCCTGTGGCCAGCCCAGACCAAAGTCTATGCCTCGGGTGCAACGATTTGTGGGTGTGGAAGAATTTCAATAAAGGTAAGTTCTTTTACAGTAATCACTTCGTGGAATACATTGGAGTCAAAATCCAAAGGAGTTCATGCAGTGAAGTCAAAGAATGAGGAGGACACCATGCATATTAGGTGCATGCGGTGCAATTAAAGAGAAGTTAAAGGAGTCCATGTGATGCAGTTAAAGTACAAAATCTTGGTTTCCTGAACAGCACGTCCAGCCATCATCTAGTCGCGTACCTGTTGCAGCCATCCTTATCGTCTTGTTGGTCAGTCAGCTGAAGCACATTCGGAGCCCCACTATTCAATCCCGAGCTCATTCAAGGCGGTGCATTTGAATCAAGCTACTGACCAACTTTGTCCAGCACCAAAACCACCACTATTTAGCCCCAATTCAAGGTCGATCGGCTTTCGTTTCATTATATTTGAAGGTCTAACTTTGTTACCACGTGTGGCAGGTGGTTTGGCAACAAAACGAGCTCAAAAAGGTGCAACTTTGGACACGATTTCCAGATTGCATGCTCGCTGGAATTTAGCTTGGGAAAAGGCGATTTTTCTCTGCTGTCCAAAGTTGTTCAAAGGATGTTCTCACTGCAATTTGGTGTCAGAGTTTGCTGCTGTTCCAGGCCTATTTTGATGCTAATCAGCACCCAAAAACAGTTATATTTTGAGTGATTATTTGCGACTAATCAGTGCAAATTTTTGCTCATAATTAGGGCTATTACCACATGTTTGGGAAACAATTTCCTTGCTTTTCCATACCAATAAATGCTCAAGTTCTGCTGCAAATTGCCCACATCAAAGCCTCGAAGAAGCTCCTAGGTATGCATAAGTCCCGCTGATCGGTCGAAATTCCTTAGCTTGGATTGCAAGTTTCGGTTCAAGTTTTTTTCATATTAGGAAAAGATTCTCTAGATAAGGTAAATTTTCATATTTGGTCGGTTAATTTTATCTTGTCCCTTGATTTTGATTCCTTGATGGATGAAAGATAATGTTCAGAAATCTTGTGGATATACTTGTTGGATTTAAGATATATTGTGGCTTGATTTAAACATAATCCAAACCCCAATCAAATCTTGTGATATTGTGATTATCTTGTTGGGTATTCAGCATATCTTGTTGTGGAGTAATTTTCAAGCAAATCTAAAATCCAATCTTATCTCAAAGAGATTGTGCATTTGGTACAGAATATTTGGATTATCTTGCGCTCAAATTTGAAATCTTCTAAAGTTCTGATTATTTTCTTTTCTAATTTGGATAATTATCTAAAATATTCTAAAAAATCTCATAAGATAATTTTTGAATTTTGAAAAGATGTAATCCTTAGCGGATAGCGCCATTTGGCCTTCATAATTTGGCAGCTGCCCTAGCTTGGTTGAAAATTTCATGCATTTTATATTATAGTCTAAAATCAAATATTTTTATAATATTCCTTGAGTATAGTACATGCTCCCTTGCACCTCGTCCTCGGATATGTGCTTTGTGGATGACTATCCAACTTCACCCTCGAAGTACGATGTCATCTGCACAAATGAAAATTGTCTATCTCATTTCATAACTTTGGGACCGGATCGACAAATGTCATTTAGATTCACCATCCGACCCCACCCTCAGGGTATGATGTGAATAAATTTCATTTCGACCCTAAACTTTGGGTACGAATCGAATTCATTGAAAAATTTAGATCATAAGGTGTACGATACAAGGTTTATTATACTTTTATTTGACTCTTTTTCTTAGAAAAAAAATCACAAAAAGAACATCGTATCATGGTCTAAAATGGAATTAAATGTCAAGATATCATTTAATATAAAATTAGACTTTGAGTAATCAAATTTCTAAATTTATATTAATCGTTATAAACCTTCAGACCATCTTTTATTTTTGCCCTTTATTTAATCTTAAAATACCGAAAAAATATCATGCATGTGTGTCTCATATAGGGTAGATTATGCATAATTTATAGTATAGTTCATGCATATTTTCATGTCATTTAGAATATAGTTTTAACTTTATTAGTTCAATTTGCATGTCATCTAGGCTAGAAGGAACATCGATTTTCGCATGTCATAGTCGTGCATCCTTGTCTATCATTTATACCATGTCATGTAGTTTAATTGAATCATGTTGTGTGCCGTATATGTTAGACTTCACATTCTTCTTGCAATAAAATTTGATTTTTTTCAAAAGCCATCACGCAAGCCATATAGTTTTTCTGAACATCATATAGTCATGTTTGCATTCATGTAGTTAAGCTTTGCATTTGCATGTTGCATTCATTTAAATTAAAAAAACCTAAAAAAATACAATTGCACCTTGCCTTATAAACCAAGTATATTGGATTTGCCAATTCAAGAAAACTTCACAAGAACGATACCAAAATGTTGTTATTTGAAAAATTAACATAATCAATTCCGCGAACTTAAATATCTGGTTTGCAAAAAATAAAGTATTCTCCCAATTTTTGATTTAGATATCTAATCTACCTATCAAAAAAGATTAGTGGCGGCTCCAAAATTTAAATCATGTGAACATGAACTCAAGTTGCGAATTGGTAGAATATGAGAGAGCTTGCACTAGGTTAGTTAATTTATTTAATTAATCTAGTAATCCATTAACTTAGAAATTTTCTAATTTTTAGGTCCAATAGTTTGGCGACTTTACTAGGACAAATACTTGAAATTTTCAAAAAAATTGGGCTTAATGGTTGACTAATGAATATTTGGAGATTTCATTGTATTCCAAGAGGACTTAGGCCAAATTCTTGTGATGATTTTTCTCTTGGTTAGCTTTATTTCATTGATCACTTAGCGTTACATGTTTTTGTAGGATAAATTTAAACTATTATTGACCTTTGTTTTGCAGGGCAATATAGTTTGATTTTATTTCTGATATGGATAATATGCCATGTGTTTGCATGTTTATTGCATTGCATTTTCACTACGATCAAACCCAGATCGCTAGTAACTAGGATAGTATGGCGCGGGAATCCACCCGACCTCACCCCCGAGGTATGGTCGACCCCGTCGCCAATCCTGAGCTTTCCTTCATATTGGAGATCTCTCCCCCGGCCATACCTTATTGGCACAGGTAGAATCTCAACCATGGATGAAATTCTGAAAACCAGACCCAACCAAGCCCTATTGGTACGGTCCGTTTTTAGAATTTCACTTTTAAAAGATTGTTAATCAATTGACTTGCATTCATGTGCATGTGGTTGTAATCATCGTTTTTCATGGTAAATCCCTAAATTTTTGTCTCATAATTTACTCATTTATTTATCATTATTTTCGGGTCGCTCCATGAGATAAGAATTGTCTAGGCCTTTATCTATGATCATGGGAAGCAAGAGTATTCAGATCATCATCTCACCGAAGGAAGATTTGAACAAGTGGTTAACTCGACTGGATGTCGTAGCTCGTGGTTATGTAGATGTCAGAGTGGGACGGCTGATGTCGATTTTGGATATTCAAACTTGTTCTGGTATCGTGCATGCATTAGCTCATTGCTGGAGTCTTAACACCTCCACATTTTTCCTAGGTAAGCACGAGCTCACCCCTACTTTCGAGGAATATAGCATGCTTGTTGGAAAACCTTTGGACATAGAGTTGACTAGTCCGCTGAATGGATTAGATCCTGCTATTGTGTTAGTCAAATTTTTGAGAATTAAAGTGGAAGAAGTTTGTAAAATTCTAAAGGCTAATCATGGAAATTGTCCATTTTCTTTTGTGAAAAAATGCTTTAATGAAGCACCACCTTTACAAAAGGGCAAGATTTTTCTATTAGCCTTCTTTGGAATAATCCTCATATTGCTTTTGTTGTCCAACAAATTTGTGATGGGAAGAACTTGGTCCATGCTATCTTGGCCGAAACTTTCATATCTCTCACTAAATTTAAGTAAGAAAAAGAAAACATTTTGCAATCCTTGGTTGATCTTTTACTGATTTGGTTTTTATCACACATTAAGCCTTGTAAGAAAGTTGTTTTCATTGAGAAAATCAGAAATTTTTCATATCTTATCGTGGTTTTTCAAGAATAAGCAAGACGAAATCCCCAATTATTATCTTTTTTCCAAAAACAAAAATCCCCAATTATTATTTTTAATGGCTAGAACTTTTGGTGGATCCAAATCTGAAGGATTTTCATTGGCAAGCTAGTTAGTTCCAAGTGGAGAAAGCTCGACTTACGAGCGGCAGGGCCACGCCGATTCCATTGCTTGGGTTTACAGGAGCAATCGAATATTACCCCCTTCGAGTGGCCCCTCAATATAGGGTGGCACAGACTTTGCCGCCACCTCTCGAGGCTGATCAGCTTCAGTTTGTCTTTACTCTAAGTATCTCGGAGCATGAGCAAGCCGTGATCATTATTCGTTCCTCATGGGATTTTTTCTGGCCAACCAAACTCAAGCTACCAATGAAGGATCTATTAGGTAATGAGAAAGCTCATCATGCTACGCCCTCTACATCAAGAAGCATGTGATTCCCAAGGCAATGTGACCAAAGCTTTCCCAGCTGCCAGTTACAGTTACCCAAAGGGCCGAAAAAAAGACCTCAAGCAAAAGTTAGAGCAAGCTCAAGAGACGATAGCAAGAGTGAACGCAGTGAACAAGCGGTTGAAGGATAAGCTTGCTTCCCAAAACTCATAGATCAAGTTGTTTGTCATCGAGTTGTTCGTCATTGAGTCATTTATCATCGAGTTTAGCATTGTTTTCCACTATTTCATATTCGAGTTGTGATTTTATTTTGTTGAATTTTTGGGATCATGTAAGAATAATTGGCTCTTGAATTTCAAATTTCATGTTTGGATTATCACTTTGAATCTGTTTCTGATTGACCATGCTGCATTGAGTGAATTTTTCAAGAATCTTTTGATGCTTTCCAAGTTTTCATCATAAAATAAAAAACGTGCAAAAGATCTTAATCTATCATGTATTAAATTTATAGAGTAATCCATGGTGTTTTCCATTTACTGATGAGTTTCCATCGAGAACAAAGTGGTCTGAAATTTTGGTTATTTTCTCAGCTTGATTTTGTCTCACCGATTACCACTAATAAATGAACCTTTTTTTTATGAAGTCAAGGAACAAAAGTTGTGGATCAGGATCTGAACTAGTCACTTGCAAATTTTCAGATCACAATTCGCATTTTTAATTGCCCTTTTGCTCTTCAAGTGAAAATCGGTCAAAACAGTTTTTTGGAGAAAAGTTTTTAAAAGAAGCAATAAACTGTATTGATCCATGTACTTTTTGCCTCAGAACCAAACATAAAAATTGTTCATTCCCCTCTTGGCTACGTAGCCGTAAATTTTGACAACATTTTGACCACTCCATGATTTTTCATGAACTTCCTCCCAAAATCGGACGAAAATGGAATTTTTCTGAGTCACGATTGTGGGCAAGTCAAGTCCTATGAGTTAGTCTGGTCTAGGGCCATGGATCAATTCACCATCTCTCTACATTATATTGATCATGTCGATGCCTTTTGTAGGTAATTTTTC
Source organism: Psidium guajava (assembly GCA_016432845.1). Lineage (NCBI taxonomy): Eukaryota > Viridiplantae > Streptophyta > Magnoliopsida > Myrtales > Myrtaceae > Psidium > Psidium guajava. The sequence goes on from CM028232.1 coordinate 11,739,336, forward strand.
ATGGATACTTCACATGCTTATAATACTCAGTTGAGAGTTAGCATGATGGCTGACAGTGCCGAGATCAATGTCATAGTCCAAGAGGTTCTAAAGGAGCAGTGGATCCAATGAAAAAGCAATTTTGAGGGTATGATGTCTCAAGCAACTCAAGCAATGGAAAGAAGGGTGGCTAGTTTTGCAAGCAAGCCACAAACGTCTATCTCGGCTCCTCAATCCATGGCGCCTCCTCCGCCTCCACCGATGGATGATCTTGGCAAAGACACAAATCGTGTCCCTATACCTACTTTACCATCACCAGTAGTCTCTAGACCCCAAGCTAACCCTATGACTAGAAGAATGAGTGAGGAAGCCATGAAGATCATAGCTTGGATAGAACAACATCTGAGAGAAGCTGAAGGGATGCATAGCTTAGCTCCCATCGATTTGTCCACTATATGAAGGCAAAGATCCTTGGCAAGTTCAAGAATACCTAACTTTGAGAAGCTAGTCTAGTATCAATTGCATAGAGACCTAGGAAGAAGTTGTGAATGCATTCATGAAGCATTCCAAAGATAAGGAATAAATTCTCAACCTAAACTATGCACCACGCCCGATCGATCATCTGATGGCCTCAGGCATAAATGCTGAGCCCCGTAGCTCATGATTGAGCTAGCAATCCCAGCCAATTGAGCTTGATCCATTCTTTGCCCTTGATCATTTCCTCTACCAAGCAAGGGAGCAACTAGTCAACTCAAATCTAAGTTACATCGGCCCCATCAAGTTGAAGTTTGAGAAATTTGCAAGAACAACGCCAATCGAGAGCCAAGACTATCTCTGAATAGAAGTTAGTGCCCACAATAATTTCATGGATGGTCATTCACTAATGCCCAGTTGGACTGATCAAACACATAACGATCCTTGTAGTGAATCTCAACACCAGCTGTCGTTGATCCCTATATTAATCGACATTACCTTTGGTTGTCTTTTGATTAGCCCCATGTTGATCCTTGGGCAATTCTTAGCCAATCCCTTGATTGATCCATCAGTCTCGCTACATCAACCAATGGAAATATAAAGCTAGTACAATATATGCGAGAGTTCATCTGCAAATAGCCTATGGTAGTGGAAGTTCATTTACAAAGTCTTCCTTCCCTAGGTAATTCGAGACTAGGGGCACAACTAAGCATGAACAAGGAGGCATCTACAATTGTAGATGGTTTGTCTCTTGACAGGAAAGTATCCACCATGGCCATGATTTAGCTTGATGAAGGGATTGGGGTATATCCAACTATATGGAATGGCCAGCACGTACACTAATCCATCAGCTAGTCAAGGCTGATTTATGCTTCGCCCTCAATCGATCCTTTGATCATGCCATGTTAGTCAACAAAGGATGAGGCGAAATCAAGGCCACCCAATCCAAAGGGAGTATCTTTTGCCAAGCCTAATCATTTTCAAAAATGACCTTCCATTTTCCTTTTTGCAGGTGCCAAGTTAGTGGACATGTCTTTGATTTTAATACTAAAGCGAATCGACAATAAGAGCTTCCCGATTTTCACTCACTTCATCTTTTTAAGATCCTATTCATGCACATTTTTTTTCCTATGTAGGATCAAGTGTGGAAACATGTCGTTTGCTAAAACTCAAAGCCGAATTCATAGCAAGTCTAGAGCAATCCTAGATCTAGACAAAGCCATGATCATTCGATATGATCCATTCAAATAAAAATGGGGCAAATCGATAATGAACCCCAATTTGAAAAAGGGAAAATGCCTTCTTTAACTAATTTGATTTCAGATATAACTTTCCATTTTCTTTCTTATAGGGGCACCTACCGACCATGATGGTTGTCATCATTGAACAAACCGGAGTGTTTCAAGTCTTCACTTGACTCATTCATACATGCCTTTCCTTGTGCAGGGGCAAAATCAGAAACAAGCCACTCCTCGACTTGAAGATTACTTTTTGAACTTGTTTGATCTTGTCACATGAGCAGGGGGCAATCCACAATACCCTATTCCCTAGAATCTTTTTTTTCATGCTTGCATATTCTGTGCTTCAAGCAAATACATTTTCATAAAGCATGACAAGTTATTTGAAATTGCCACATTTGCATTGTGCTTTCACATTTTATGGTTTATGCATGACCATTCCACATGTTTAATTTGCCAACTCTGTATAGGGAGTGTAAACTACATATGATGCATGAATGTATAGAATAAGGCATAATAGGATGACAAAAGGCAAGCCATTTTCAAACAAGTCCTGCATTTTAATCCCTAGTGAGTTGAGTAGCAAATAGCTTCATATTGCTCAAGGTAAAGGGTTTTCTCGCAAAAGGTACGATATTTGAAGTGAAGGAGGCATTTAGTTCTCTATTCTAAACACTACAAGTGTCCATTACAAATCCTTTTGAGCTGCATTTTCATCCCTTACCCTTGTCAAGAACCACCCCATATTATGGCCTAACGGAGGTAATTCCAGCAACAGCATGAGGTAAATAGTTAGAAATTTTCTTGTTTGGACTAACATCAATCTTTGGGTATTTCTTTGCATTATACTCAAACCATAATTCAAGTGCCTTAGGATGATAAAGAGCATTTGTTTCTCTATCCTATACACTTATATCATTTGTATAGCCCACTTGAGCCTGCAAATACATTTCTTCAACCTTTATTGGCGATCATTGCCATTCCAAGATGAAGACATGACCATCTCCAAGCAGAAGAACTCAAAAGAGAATTGGGTCAATAGAGAATTCTCGAGTAAACTCATTTTATATGTTAGATTGTTCATATACTATCTAGCATTGTCTTTGTACAATATCTTGTTGTTGTATTTCCTTACGAAGAAAGGGATTCAAAATCACTGGGATTGCCAAAAAAAAAAAGGAAGCAAGTGCAGCCTAAAAGAAAAAAAGGCCCACTCCAAAAAAATCAAGACATTAGAAAAAAAAAGGAAGAAAAAATTCAAGATGTAAAAAAAAAGGAGTCAGGAGCAAGAAAAACAAGAGCTGATCCTACAAAAAGCCCTGAATAGTAAAAAGCAAAGTGCTATTAAAAGGAAGGCCAATGCCCATTCAATCCCAGTTAATTTGTAAAGTGCTTCTGAATTTTGAATGTATATTTTTGTATGTAAATTCCATGAAACATGCTTGTACATAATGTCTCTTGCCAATCCCTGATGGGGATTGGTTGTAAGGAAGATTTCCTAGAGAAGTCAATTTGCAAAGTGCGGTTTTCGATGGAAAACTACCATCCCTTAGCAATGATGGTGTTCATTGAAGATAAATTCAAAAGGTTGAGATCGGTGATAAAACTGCAATGACCACCAACATCAAGCCTTTCTCATATATTTTCTAAGCCAAAATGAGCCTTTTTGTTTCTCAATCCCAAATCCTAGCCTACATTACAAATTTTCAAAATCTCTTTAGATTATAACACTTGCGTTAATGTAGAGTTAAATGATTTTAAGCATCACTTGGATGGGTTTGAGCAAGATTATTTTCTCTCATTTCTGCAGGGCTCTTGACTTGCAAATTTAGAGCAGATGATGAAGAACTTCTTTTAATAGCCTTAACTCGACAAAGAGTCCCTTTTGCTAAAACCATTAACCTAGCCCTCATTACAATCCTAATCAAGACCTTTAGATCGGCTCTGTTGTATTAATTACGAGATTACTTAGACTTTTGTCGAATGCAATGATGGTAAGATTGAATGATTCTCTTGAATCCTACAGCCAATATAAGTAACTTTTCTTAACAGTGAGAAAAAGCCCTTTCGGATTGAAATCTCCTATTTATATTACATTTGAGGCATTCATGACATAATGACCTCCCTAAATAGAATTGATAATGCAAACTTGACGGAATAGTTATGCATGATCGACATTATGAGTTAATATATCATACACAAACTGTTTCTGATCATTGCAAACTCAACTGAATGATTTTACATGAATTGATTAAGTTCTAGCATGTATACTTGCAGATGTTACCTCTGACACTATTTGATAGGTAGCACATTCTCAGTGCTCAAGTTACTTTCTGAGGTCTTGAAATTTATCGGAGGATTATTGAATGAATAAGCCCTTAGGTAAGTATATCTTCAACTTGAACCTTTCAGAAAATGAGTACTGATGATTGTCAAAGTACGTGAATAGATTGCAGCACATACGATCATTCAGATATCCACCTCCTTCAATGAAGCATGATTTTTATGAAATACATGTCACATTGATTTTATGCATCGCATGTGAACAAGTAGTTATGATGTAGTCAACTGTGCCTTGATCATACATTTGAAAAATTCAGGTAAGTTTTCTAAACCATTTTCAAATTGATAGCTTTATTGGCTTTAGTTTTCATTTTGACCTCTCGTGTTCGCCTTGATGAGATTCAAGTACCATATCCTTTTTATATTTATCGATTCAATTTAGCAATATATCCCTCATACTTGTGCTATTTAGCCTTTATCGACTCATGATGTACATGCTCTCATGATCTTTACCTTTGTCAATTTGCAAGGTATACGCTCTTGCAATTTTGATCATTTATCAAATCATAATGATACGCTCTTATGATTTTAGTCTTATTCTTACTAAATCACAATGTATACGCTTTTGTGATCTTGGTCTCTTTTACCAAATCGTGATGTATATGCTTGCATGATCTTGGTTCTTTACCAAATCATAATGATACGCTCTTATGATTCTGGTTTCTTATCCAAATCACAATTTATATGTGTTGACACCTGATTTTCAATCACCTTTTCTTTTCTTCTTTTTTAAAATTAATAGAAAATCCATAAAAATTCATAAATTTGAAAAAATTAACTTTGGAGACCTTTGCCAAGCCTAGGGAACCAATTTTGACCAAAAAATGATTTTTCATATTTTCAGTATTTTTCGGTATTTTTATTTTCTAAAATTGATAGAAAATCTATAAAAATGAGAAAATTGCAAAATCAACTTTGGAAGCCTTGGCCAAGCTTAGGCAACCATTTTTGAGTAAAAAAATAATTTTTCATATTTTTTGTATTTTTTTAAATATAATTTTTAGAAATTAGGAAAATATTTAATAAATAATAGCATTTGAGGCCACAAAAATACATAAAAATAGTCAATATTTTTCCTTTAAATCCCTTTTCATGTTGGCCATCGCAAATTTAAAAAATCCAATTCGAGGTCGTGTATTCCTTAACGAGCATAATCTCGAATCGGGCCTAAAAAAATTCAATTTGAGTCAATTTATTTTCATTTTTCACTTTTAGGAGTTGTGACATTGTTCTTTAATATTCCAAATTTTCATCTTGGCCCAATTATACCCAGAATGACTCAATTTTACAAACAGGACTTTAATTAAATTTTGCATTATTTTCAATAGCAAGAAATGAGCTTAAATTCAACATGCGATAGGTGTGTCGAAAATTGTGAGGAGATTTGGACTTAAAGAAATATTTCTCCAGGGACTGAATTACAAATACTTAAAATCTCATGGACTAGAGTGTAAATACCTAATACTTGAGGGATTATTTTGTAAATAACAAAAAGAAGAGTTAGTGGAGAAATTAGAATAGAGAAGGGAAGATGGAGAAGATGAGATGAAGATAGGAAGATGGAGAAGAGGAGATGGAGAAGAGAAGATAAAGAAAATAAGATGAGAATAGAGAAGGGAAGATGGAGATGAAGAAGAGTTAGTAGAATGGGAGATAGATATGGAGAAGGGAAGATGAATATGAAGAAGAGTTAGTGGAGAAATTAGAATGTGAGATAGAGATGGAGAAGGGAAGATGAATATGAAGAAGAGTTAGTGGAGAAATTAGAATGGGAGATAGAGTTAATGGAAAAATTAGAATGGGAGATAAATGAGTGATTTATAAAAGGAGGAAGAAATGAGCTTGAGAGGGGAATTTTTTTGGAGAGAAAATTTTGGATGTTTGAGAGAGTTTTGGGAGATTGAAGAAAAACTGGAGAAAAAAAAAATTCTTTTGGAGAGATTTCAAGAGAAAAAAATTTTGAGAGAGAAAAATTCGCCGCCGTGGAACAAGCCTTGGCGACGCGACAGATTCATCTCCAACGAGCTCTAGGCGCATCAGCATGTGCAATTATCTGGTAACTCAATTTTTCGTGTTTAGATGACGAAATCTCGAAAATAAATGTACTGAACATTCGTAGATGACTTCGAGATCTTCGATTTGATATATTATGGCACGAAAATTGACGTCGTTTGCTATGTCAAAAGGGTCCCGAAATTGAAAGCAGAAATCTGAAAATATGGTGATCAGAACCTGAGATGGAATTTTTCTGATCTGACCTTTCACGCTAAATGATTTTCCATGGGTTATTCTAGACTTTGTTTCATAAAGACCTCTTCATGACATTTGTTCATAAGATCTTAATGCATAACATATAAAAAATACAAAAATATTCATGCACGTTTCGTATTTTTAATACATTTAATGAAATCATGCAATTCTATTGGCGTCCTTGAGTCTGAGTGTTTTTCTGTGCGTGGTCATATTGATTTGTAGTTATCTTATGTTTAGAGTCTTCTTTTGAAACTTCACAAAAAATGAAAGTTGTTCATTGGGGTCTTTTTTAGTAGACTGGAAAGTTTGGTGCATTAATTTTGAGATTTGAGTGTCCATTTAAGCTTAATCCTGAAATATGTCTGTTCTGTGAAATTTGTTTGTTTGCTGCTGAGCTCTCATGAAAGACCATTTTCTACACGAAAATGAGTGTCTCTTCAATAAGAATGTAAAACATGAAAGTTGTCAAAGACACATTTTCCCATCCACATAAAAAATCTCAGAATTTTTACATACATTTCATTATTTCTTTTGTATTTTATGGTTACTGTTTTCTCCCTAAGAATGTTCATGGACAGTATGATTTAATTCGTATTTTTTGTGTTAATGCATTGGAAAATGTAAAAAATTGTCTCAATGAAGTTTAATCAGCACGTGTTAAACTCTCTTTGAGTTTTTGAATTGTCTTAACTCATTGGTGATTGTGCATGTCCGATTGGATAAGTTCATTATTTTCATTTGGCTTTCGGCCCGATGCTTTAAAGACTGGAGGATGACCGATGTCCATTCCGGTCCGTTTTGTTGTACTCTCGACCCACGAGGCTTGGCGACGGGTGTTTGACCGATATCCATTCCGGTCCATTTTTGTTGTATTCCCGATCATGTCTCGGGTTTTATTTAATTGGTCTGTAATTATTCACCCGACGAGTTGCGGGTTTTATTTTCACTGTCCTTAGGGTAGTTTTACTTTACCTGCTCTCTCTTCACATCTTCATTTGCTTTGGGTGATTTTGCATTCTTTTATAATACATCCAAAATACAAAAAAAAAATGTAGAAAATCCAAAAAACCAAAAAAAAATGGAAAATTTGAAAATACAAAAAATGCCATTCATGTGCATCTCATGTAGTATGTCTCATGTATGTTTGTTATGTTATCCGTATGTTCGTATAGACATATCGTATTTGTTTGTTCTCGTATGCACGTCACGTACGCGACGTTTGCAAATCCACATTTGTCTGTTATGATATGTTATTAACCCATGCATATTCATTCAGAAAAATCAAAAATTTCAAAATGAGGGTTTTATCCCTTTTTTTTCAAAAATGAGGGTTTTATCCCATCTTTTCAAAATGACGACTTTGCCCTTTATGGGCAAAATCGAAATGTACGTATTTACATACACATATCACTATGCATGTCACATATATATGTCACGTATTTGTATGGTGTATGTATGCATGTTACATATCGTATTCGTGCGTCTTCATACGCATGTCACATACGTATTCGTATTCGTCTATCCCCGCATGCATGTTGTATTCATACGCATGTCACGTACGCATATCATTAACATGTCCACGTACGTATGTCCTTCGCATGTAACGCACGTATATGTATTCGTCTATCTCGTATGCATATCGTATTCATACACATGTCACGTACGTATGTCGTTCGCATGTCATGTACGTATGTCATTCGCACGTCACGCACGTATTCGTATTCGCATATCTACATATTCGTATATCATATTCGTATGTCCGTATTTGTGTGTCGTATTTATATGTCAACGTTTGCGTTCATACCCTTTATGCATTTCATTTTAAAGTGAAAACATAAAAAGAACACCTTACCAGGGTCTTAGGAATAAATCAAGTGAGAGTTGCCAAAATAGGATATCCATGGAATTAAGGTACCGAAAGGGCATTAGTTTTAATTAACTAGTGTAACCAAGTCCCCGAACTCATAATCTCTGGTTTGCAGGAGTAATTTAGTTCTCCCACTAGGTTACTTAGGTTTCTAATCAACCTACCAAAAATGATTAGTGGCGACTCCAAATTCTAAAATCATGTGAAAAAAAATCAAAGTTGCGATTTGGTAGAGCTTGGGAGAGCTCGAACTAGATTAGTTAATTTAATTAATTAATCTGGTAATCCATTAACCTAAAAATGAATTTTAGGTCGCGACAATATGCTCTTGTGGTCTTGGTTCCTTTTACCAAATCGTGATGTATGCACTCTCATGATTTTGGTCGCTTGTCAAAATTGCAATGTATACGCTCTTGCAATCTTGATCCCTTTTTTTATTCACAATATATATGCTCTTGTGATTTTGAAAAATTTTAGCTCTACACATATTTTGCGTTGTCCCACATCAGAGAAAAAATTTCTGATCACGGATAAGGCCCTAGTACCTTAAGATTGTTCTTGTGATCTTGGTCCTTTATCTGGTTCACAATGTATATGCTCTTGTGATCTCGAAAGGCAAATTTTCAACACTACATATATCTCATGCTGTCTTGCATTAGGGAGAAGTCTTTGGTCATGGATGTACCTTGAGATCCTCGCAATCACAAGAAGAAGCTTGGGAATTAAGGGAATCATCAGCATTATGAGGCGTCTAGTAAAATAGGTATTTCATATGCGATCCATGTGCAAATTTCTCCAATCCATTTCTTTGGAACGGAGAAGTCTTAGCACATGTTTATTTACAATTCTACATTTGCATAGAAAATGGGATCAAAAACTCCCACAAAAATCATCATTTCATTTGTATTGGCAAAATTTAGGTGCGATTTAGTCTTTGAGTGTAACCTCTACAAGCCTCCACTCAAAGAGAGGCAGTTGCTGACGTCTAAATTTTGATTTTTCATATATACTGCAAAAAAAAAAAGAATTAATTCCCACAAAAAAATATTTCCTCACGCATCATGTTTTTACTTTTCTTTGCATTACATTTTGCATTGATGGCGAGAAGTTGAGCTTAATTCGACAGGTAATTGGATTAGAGCATATTGCAAAAATTTAGCTTAGGTTAAGAGAGATGTGTCGAAAATTTGATGGGAATTTGGGCTTGAGTTGAGCTTAATTCAGACCACTAATTTTTAATTATAGAAAGGGCCCTTTATTAAAGTTTATTAATAAAAAAAAGGGGCCAAAACTTAAGCCCGCATCATCAAGGTTTGACCTAAGTTTTTACTATATAAACACTTGTAGGTCACATAATAGAAAGAGGCCATGTAATTAATACATGACAAGCACATTGAGAGCATAAGAAAGAGAGCACATGAGTGGGGGCTAAGTATGCTTAGAAGAGAAAAAAAAAGCCATTCTTTTCCTTTGGTTGATTTATGACACTTCTGCCTCCGTGAACGAGCTTGATGCCTCTGCATCAACACATTTTTTTTTTATCTGCTGGTTGTTCGTAAAGTGCTCCCGATCACCACCTAGCATCTGAAGTGAATTCTGGCAGATTTCCAGTTGAGTTTAGGCGAGTTCCACCTTCTGTAGGCTATCTTAGTGTCTCGAATGTCTACGCCGTCCTGACCAATCTCTTGTGGCCAGCCCAGACCAAAGTTTATGCCTCGAGTGCAACGATTTGCAGGTTTAAAAGAATTTCAATAAAGTTAAATTCTTTTACATTAATCGCTTCATGGAATACAGTGGAGTTATGATCCAAAGGAGTCCATGCGGTGAAGTCAAAGAATGAGGAGGACACCATGCATATGCGGAGCAGTTAAAGTGCAAAATCTTGGTTCCTTTAGCAGCACGTCCAGCCACCGTCCAGCCGCGTACCTGTTCCAGCCATCTCTGTCATCACGTTGATTAGTCGCTTGAAGCACATCCGGAGCTCCACCGTTTAATCCCGAGCTCGTTCAAAGCGGTGCATTTGAATCAAGCTACTGATCAGCTTTATCCAGCACCAAAACCACCGTTGTTTAGCCCCCAATTCAAGGTCGATTGTTCTTTGTTTCATTATTATTTGAAGGTCTAACTTTGTTACTACGTTTGTCAGGTCGTTTGGCGACAAAACGAGCTTAAAAAGGTGCAACTTTAAACACAATTTCCAAATTGCATGCTTGCTGGAATTTAGCTTGGGAAAAGATGATTTTTCTCTACTGTCTAGAGTTGTTCAAAGGCTGTTCTCGCTGCAATTTGGTGTCAGAGTTTACTATTGTTCCAAGCCTGTTTTGATGCTAATCGATACCCAAAAATAGTTCTATTTTGAGTGATTATTTGCTGCTAATCAGTTTCCTTGCCTTTCCATACCAATCAATGCTCAAATTCTGGTGGAAATTGCCCACATTGAAGCCTCGAAGAAGCTCCTAGGTGTGCACAAGTCCCGTCGATCGGTCGAAATTCCTTAGCTTGGATTGCAAGTTTCGATTCAAGTTTTTTCAGATTAGGAAAAGATTCTCGAGATAAGGTAAATTTTCATATTTGGTCGGTTAATTTTATCTTGTCCCTTGATTTTGATTCCTTGATGGATGAAAGATAATGTTCGGAAATCTTGTGGTTATACTTGTTGGATTTAAGATGTATTGTGGCTTGAATTAAATATAATCCAAATCCCAATCAAATCTTGTGATATTGTGATTATCTTATTGGATATTTGGCATATCTTGTTGTGGAGTAATTTTCAAGTAAATCTAAAATCCAATCTTATCTCGAAGAGATTGAGCATTTGGTGCAGAATATTTGGATTATCTTGTGCTCAAATTTGAAATCTTCTAAAGTTCTGATTATTATCTTTTCTAATTTGGATAATTATCTAAAATATTCTAAAAAATCTCATAAGATAATTTTTGAATTTTGAAAGGATGTAATCCTTAGTGGATAGGGCCATTTGGTTTTCATAATTTGGTAGATACCCTAACTTGGCTGAAAATTTCATGCATTTTATACTATAGTTTAGAGTCAAATATTTTTATAATATTCCTTGAGTATAATACATGCTTTCTTGCACCTTGTCCTCGGATTTGTGCTTTGTGGATGACTATCCAACTTCACCCTTGAAGTACGACGTCATCCGCACAAATAACAATTATCGGTCTCATCTCATAACTTTGGGACCGGATGGACAAATTTCATTTAGGTTCACCATTTGACCCTATCCTCGAGGTATGATGTGAATAAAATTCATTCCGACCCTAAACTTTGGGTACAAATCGAAGTCATTGAAAAACTTGGATCATAAGGTGTACGATACTCAAGGTTTATTATACTTTCATTTAACTCTTTTTTTTAGAAAAAAATCATAAAAAAAATATTAAATTATGATCTAAAATGGAATTAAATGTCAAGATATCATTTAATATAATATTAGACTTTGAGTAATCAATTTCTAAATTTATATTAATTATTGTCAACATTCAGACAATCTTTTATTTTTGCCCTTTATTTAATACGAAAATACCAAAAAAATATCATTCATGTGTGTTCCACATAGGGTAGATCATGCACAATTTATAATATAGTTCCTGCATATTTTCATGTCATTTAAAATATAGTTTTAACTTTATTAGTTCAATTTGGATGTCATCTGGGCTAGAAGGAATCTCGATTTTCACATGTCATTGTAGTGCATCCTTGCCTATCATTTATACTATGTCATGTAGTTTAATTGAATCATGTTGCATGCCATATATGTTAGACTTCACATTCTTCTTGCATTAAAATTTGATTTTTTGAAAAATCATCATGCATGCCTTACAGTTTGTTTGAATATCATATAGTCATGTTTGCATTCATGTAGTTAGGCTTTGCATTTGCATGTTGCGTTCATTTAAATAAAAAAAATATAAAAAATACCATTGCACCTTGCCTTTCAAACCAAGTATACTGGATTTGCCAATTCAAGAAAACTTCATAAGAATGATGTTGACACCTAAATTTTGATTATTCAAAAAAAAAAGAATTTATTCTCACAAAAAATATTCCTCATGATTTGCAGGGGAACTGGGCTTAAATTGAAGAGGGACGGACCCGAGTCTATTTGAAAATTTGGCTAGCCCATGGTGACGTCTTTATTGGGCCGAAAATTCAAAGAGTCTTAACCCATTGGGATTCCTCAATATTCTGAAAATTAAGAGTTTTAATTAATTAAAACTCTTAGATTTAGAATTTCTAATCTAATGGCCCTAATCTAATCCTACCTTAGCTAGGTTTAATCCAAGGGTCCATAATAACTCATAATCCTACTAGGATTAGGATTGGCCTTAACTCTATATAAGTGAGCCATAGCTCAAGGTTAAAGGAGGGTCAGATTGAGAGAGCAAAAAAAAATAGAGAGACACACGAGAGTATTAAGCTGCGAGGAAAAAAGAGAGGACTTTAAAACACGTTGGTCATTGGGGCTTCACTTCAACAGACCACGTCCAAGTCTGAGTTTCTTCACAGGGACTCCACATTGCATCACCATAGAGGAAGAACCGGTCAAGAGGAGAAGGCTGACTTTGTCCACGAAGCTGCTGTTTTTGCCACTCTTCCACGCTGAATTGAGCTGCTGTTCAGCCCCTGATCGTGCCTGGTTTTGTGACTATATGGTGCTGACTTCCTGCTAATTTTGTGCTAAAAATCTGATTCGCTTCCATAGCCATCTGGATCAAAGTTCGAGCTCGATATTCAAGTTTCGTCCAAATTCGGCTATCAAAGTTGGCATTCAATTCAAGGTAAATTTCCTTATCCTTGAATATTAGCTTGCTTAATGTTTTGTAGTTGCGTTTTTCGTTGCACATCTAAAAGCATCAGGAGATAACTGCCCACCTTGGATTGCATGATGTTGCACTAAAAAAAAGGGGATTTTTATGTCAAAAAGATTCAATCTTGCTGGTTCACTAATTGAATTTGAGATGCTGGCACAAAGAATTTTGGGTGTTCCTTCGTGTTCTTGCAATTTTTTTTTCGAAAGCTGGGTGTGCTTTGGTTGAGACGTTGTTTTTCTTGCTTATCTTGAATTGGGACTCAAGTTGTCCTAGATCTTCATCAAGTTGACTTGTGAATTGGACCCCACGTTCGAAAAGGTAACTAGGTAATTCTGAGCCATGTCAAGATAACGTTCAGAATACAAGGTCTTTTGTGCTTTCGAAATTTATGAGAGAATGCTTAATCCAATTTTCAAAAAAAAAAAAAAGAATTGAAGCATCTTGAGGACGTATGAGGATAAGTGGATATTTTTGGTTTTGCATACACTTGGTGAAACGCAAGATATCTTTGGGAGGAATTTAATTTTCATGCAAATCTGAAATTTAGCCTTATCTTGAGGATATTGGTGCATGTGTCAAATTCAGATCATATCTTGAGAATATTCTTTCGGAAATTTGACATGTCTTGCGGTTCAGTTTTCATTATCTTTAAGAGATTGAGCATATAATTCGAAATATTCGCATTTCCTTGGGTTCAAATTTGGGATATTTTTTTTTTCTTTTAAAAAAAATATGAATATATCTGGTGAGTGATTATCTCAATTGAATATCCATTGCGGATAGGGCGATAGGCTCTTTCAAATTCGGCGATTCTTACCCTTTAGTGGTCGAAAATCTCATTCATCTTTTATATGGTCTAAATCAAATATTTTTTATAATATTCCTTGAGTATAGTACATGCTCTCTTGCGCCTTTGTCCCTCGGATATGTGCATTATGGATGACCATCCGACTTCACCCTCGAAGTATGACGTCATCCGCACAAATGAAATTATCCATCTCATCCCATAATTTTGGGGCCAGACCGATAAATTTCATTTAAATTCACCATCCGACCCCACCCTCGGGGTACGACGTGAATAAATTCCCTTCCGACCCTAAACCTTGGGTACGAAGCGAATTCATCGGAAAAATTCAGATCACATGGTGTACGATACTCCAGGTTTATTATACTTTTATTTGACTCTTTTTTTTTTATAAAAAAAAAATACAAAAAAAGAACATCAAATCATGGTCTAAAATGGAATTAAATGTCAAGATACCTTTTAATATAAAATTAGACTTTAAGTGATCAGTTTCTTAATTTATGTTAATTGTTATCAACATTCGAACCATCTTTTATTTTTGTCTTTTATTTAATCCGAAAATACCCAAAAAAGTGTCATTCATGTGCATTTCATATAGGGTAGATCATGCATATTTACCATGTCATTTTTTCATTCATGCATATTTACTATGTCATTCATGCGTTTTTATTCATGTCATATAGGTAGATTTGCATCTTTGCATGTCACGACTTTTAAATTTTAACTCATCTTTTGTGTGCATTAAAACTCATATCATGTAACTTTTTTTTTCCGAAAATTAGCATGCATTTTTCATTCATGTTATTTTGCATATCATTAGAACTCATATTTTTCGTGTATTTAACATAGATTTTTAGACATCATGTTTGTCATATAGTTCAGAATGTGTAGCGTCATATAGTTTCATGTCATAATTGCACTCATGTAGCTGCATTTGCATTGCATGCATTATTTCAAGAAAATCTAAAAAAATTGCACCTTGGTTCTCAAAGAAATCAATTGAATTTGCCAGTTCAAGAAAACTTTTTCACAAGAATGGTACCGAAAGGGTGTTAATTGAAAAGTTAACATAATCAAGTTCCCGAACCTAAATCTCTGGTTTGCAGAAAATAAAGTATTCTCCCAATACTTTATTTAGGTTTCTAATCTACCTGCCAAAAAAAATTAGTGGCGGCTCCAAATTTAAATCATTTGAACATAAACCAAAGTTGCGAATTGGTAGGGCTTGGGAGAGTCCGTATTAGGTTAGCCATTTGATAAACCTAATAATCCATTAGCCTGAGGAAACTCGTTTTTTTAGGTCGCGACAGCTTGGCGACTCCACTGGGGACGAATACTTGAAATTTTCGAAAAAATTGGGCTTAATGGTTGACTAGTGGGTTTTTGGAGATTTCATTGTATTCCAAGAGGACTTAGGCCGAATTCTTGTGATGATTTTTCTCTTGGTTGGCTTTATTTCATTGATCACTTAGGTGTTATATGTTCTTGCAGGATACATTTAAACTATTATTAACCTCTGTTTTGCAGGGTAATATAGTTTGATTTTACTTCTGATCTGGATAATATGCCATGTGTTTGCATGTCTATTGCATTGCATTTTCACCGCGATCAGACCCAGATCGCTAGTAATTAGGATGGTATCGCGCGGGAATCCACCCGACCTCACCCCCGAGGTACGGTCGACCCCGTCCCCGATCCCGAACTTTCCTTCGTGTTGGAGATCTCTCCCCTGGCCATACCCTAATGGCACGGGTAGAATCTTGACCATGGCCGAAATTCTGGGAGCTAGACCCAACCAAGTCACATTGGTACGGTCCGTTTCCAGAATTTCACTTTGAAAAGGTCGTTAATTAATTAACTTGCATTCATGTGCATGTGGTTGTAATCATCGTTTTTCATGGTAAATCCCTAATTTTGTCTCGTAATTTATTCATTTGTTTATCATTATTTTCGGGTCGGTCCATGGCATTAGGATTGTCGAGTCTTTGTCTATGATGATGGGAAGCAAGAGTATCCGGATCATCATGTCACCAAAGGAAGATTTGAGGGAGTGGTTGACTCGATTGGATGTCGCAGCTCGTGGGTATGTGGATGTCAGAGTGGGACGGCTGCTGCCAATTTTGGATATTCGAACTCGTTCTGGTATCGTGCGCGCATTGGCTCATTGCTGGAGTCCTGACACCTCCACATTTATCCTAGGTAAGCACGAGCTCACCCCTACTTTGGAGGAATATAGCATGCTTGTTGGAAAATCCTTGGACACGGAGTTGATTAGTCCACCTATCGGATTAGATCCCGCTATTGTGTTAGCCGAATTTTTGAGAATTAAAGTGGAAGAAGTTCGTAAAATTCTAAAAGCTAATCGTGGAAATTGTCCATTTTCTTTCATGAAAAAATGTTTTAATGAAGCATCACCTTTACAAAAGGGAAGGATTTTTCTATTAGCCTTCTTTGGAATGGTCATTTTTCCATATTTCCAGAACTTCCTTAATCCTCGTATTGCTTTTGTCGTCCAACAAATTTGTGATGGGAAGAACTTGGTCCATGCTGTCTTGGCCGAAACTTTCATATCCCTCACTAAATTTAAGCAAGAAAAAGAAAATATTTTGCAATCCTCGGCTGACCTTTTACTGATATGGTTTTTATCACACATCAAGCCTTGCAAGAAACTTGTTTCAGTTGAAAAAATCAGGAATTTTTCACATCCTATTGTGGTTTTCAAGAATAAGCAAGACGAAATCCCCGATTATCATTTTTCGGAATGGCTAGAACTTTTAGCGAATCCAAATCCAAAGGGTCTCCGCTGGCAAGCTAGTTGTTTCCAAGTAGAGAAAGCTCGACTTGCAAGCGGTGGGGTCAAGCCGATTCCATTGCTCGGGTTTACAGGAGCGACTGAGTATTACCCCCTTCGAGTGGCCCGTCAGTATGGGGTGGTTCAGACTTTGCCACCACCTCTCGAGGTCGATCGACTTCAGTTTGACTTTACTCAGAGTATCCCAGAACATGAGCAAGCCGTAATCACTATTCGCTCCTTGTGGGATTTTTGCCGGCCGACCAAACTCAAGCTACCAACGAAGGATCTATCAGGTAATGAGAAAGCTCATCATGCTACGGCCCTCTACATCAAAAAGCATGTGATTCCCGAAGCAATGCGACCAAAGCTTCCCCAGGTGCCAATCACAGTTACACAAAGGGCTGAAAAAGAAGACCTCAAGCGAAAGTTGGAGCAAGCTCAAGAGACGATCGCAAGAGTCACTGCAGCGAACAAGCGGTTGAAGGATAAGCTTGCTTCCCAAAAGTCATAGATCGAGTCGTTTGTCATTGAGTCACTTGTCATCGAGTTTAGTCTTGTTTTATGCTACTTCATATTCGATTTGTGAGTTTAGTCGAACTTTTGGGATCATGTGACAATGTTTGGCTCTTGAGTTTTGAATTTCATGTTGGGATTATCATTCTGAATCTGTTTCTGATTGACCATGCTGCATTGATCAAATTTTTCAAGAATCTTCTGATGCTTTCAAAGTTCCCACCCTAAAACGAAAAATGTGCAGGAGGTCTTAATCTATCATGTGTAAAATTTATAGATTAATCCGGGGCATTTTCCATTTACTGATGAGTTTCCATTGAGAACAGAGTGGTCTGGAATTTTGGCTGTCTTCTTGACTCGACTTCATCTCACCGATTACCACTAATAAATGAACCTTTTTGAATGGAGTCAAAGAACAAAAGTTGTGGAATAGGATCTGAACTAGTTACCTGCAAAATTTCAGATCACAATTCACATTTTTGATTGCCCTTTCGCTCTTCAAATGAAAACCGGACGAAACAGTTTTTTGGACAAAATTTTTCCAAAGATGTATTAAACTGTATTGATCCATGCACTTCCAGCCCTGGCACAAAACATGAAAGTTATTCATCATCGTCTCATCTATGCTCCCATAAATTTTCACATCATTTCGTTCATTCCATGAATTATTACGATTTTTTTTGTGAAAACTGACAGAACTGAATTTTTTCTGAGATGAAGCCGTGAGTCAAGTCAGGTCACTTGAGTCAGTCTGGATTAGGGCCATGGATCGATTCATCATTCCTCTTCATTATGCTGATCATATTGATACCTTTTATTAGGTAATTCATCACGGATACTCCGCACCCTCATAACACCCGCTTGAAGGCAAAAAAAATGGCCGACAGAGCCGAGATCATTGCAATAGTTCAAGAGGCCCTCAAGGAGCACACAGATGTAATGAACGAGCGGATCGAGGGAACAGTATCTCAAGCAATGGAAAAGATGGCCATCAAGTTGGCATCCATGCTACAGCCATCTAGCTCGATTCCTCCACCCACGGCGCCTCCACCTCCGCCGATGACCAATCTTGGCAATGGTGCCGACCATGTCCCTATACCTACTTTACCGTTGGAAGATGTTATTTTCACGGGTACCAGCTCGGGCGCACCACCGGTAATCTCAATTCCCCAGGATAGTCCTGTGACTGGGGGAATGAGCGAGGAAGCCATGAAAATCATAGCCCAGTTGGAGCAGAGGATACGAGAGGTGGAAGGGACACATAATATTCCCCAGATTGACCTGTCCGTCTTCTCGAAGGTCCAGGTGCCTGAGAAATTCAAGATGCCTGATTTTGAGAAATATGACGGAACCTCTAATCCGGTTCAACATGTTCAGATGTACCAGGCTAGGATGAACAAGTATGTGGCTAATGGTCCCCTCATGATTCAAACTTTTCAAGCCAGTTTAAAAGATGCAGCCATGAGATGGTATACGGACTATGAAATTTATTGTATGGAAGATTGGGAAAAGGTGGCCGCTTTATTTGTTAAGCATTTCAGCTTCAACCTGGACGTCGTCACCACTAGAGAAGATTTGGAGCAGTCGGAAATGAAGAAGGGCGAGACGATTAAACAGTATGCCACTAGGTGGAGAAATATCGCATCTCAACTGAAGCCAGTGCCGCCTGAACGGGAACTCATGAGATTGTTTGTTTCCACCCTTCCTCAAATAATGCGATCCCGCCTCCTTGGAACTGCAGCAACCTCATTTAGCCACCTTATTGCAATGGCCGAGGAAGTGGAGAGCGGCTTGAAGAAAGGGTGGTACGGAGATACTAATTCAAGTATCAAGCGGTTTGCGCCAAAGAAGGACAAAGAACTTACCCCGCAGGTTAATATGACATACGCACAGAAGCCTCAGATGCCCAAGGTACAAGTCCCTAATCAACAACAGGCTAGTTTTGGTTCACAAAATCAGAGGGGAAATCGGCGTAACAACCGACAATTTACTCCTCTCCCTGGAACTCCTTCTCAAGTGTTAGCCGTCTTACGGAAGAAAGATCTATTGACAACTGAACCATTAAGGCCTAATTATGCTTCTTTTGCAAAGTTTGATCCATCTAAGAAGTGTGACTACCATCGTGGTGAGCCGGGGCATAACACGGATGATTGCTGGGTGCTGAAAAATCGTATCCAAGATTTGCTTGAATCGGGAGCATTCTCGTTCCAGAAAGGTGGACAACCAAATGTTCAGAATAATCCCTTACCTAACCATGAGGATAAGGTTAATGTCGTTTTTGAAGATGAGGTAGGCCTTGTCGAAAGTTTCAAGGTTCGAGTTTCTGACATCTTTGGTGCCCTAGTTCGGGCCGGCTATTATCAAAGTGGGGATGTTTTGTCGCTAGATCAGGTAAGACGGAAGGTCCTCAACTTGATGGAGCAAGGAATGATCGTGTATACAAATCGGACCGGGATAGTGGCTACTGTTTCACAAATCGTTATTGACTGGGATAAGGAATTGGCTGCATTGACTGTCGAGGGTGAACCTAAGATTGGAAATGAATTGGTGAAAGAAGAGACGGCTAACGAGATCAAGGCGGATCCTGAATTAGCCAACATGCCCCCCCTGGAAGATGCTTCCGACGATGAACTTGGGATTGTCATACCTGACAGTTTTGTCATTACTTCGCCCCAACCCTTTTCATATAAGGACGATAAGGCAATACCATGGTCCTATGACCTCGAATTGGCCCTGGTAACAAGGTCAGGGAGAACCTATAACAATGATCCACCGGCCAAGCAGACTACAGACAAGGAAGCAAAGGATTTCTTGGCGGTTATTAAGGCAAGCGAATATTGTGTGGTTGATCAACTACGCAAGTTGCCGGCTCAGGTTTCTTTATTGGAGCTCCTCCAGTCCTCTGAGAAGCACCGAAACTCTTTAATGAAAGTGCTGGGAGAAGTCCATGTGCCTGAAGATATCGATGGAGACAAATTAGAGAATTTTGTTGGGACTATCCTTCTAAAAGATCAGGTAGCGTTCGCTGATGATGAGATCCCAATCGAGGGACGGGGTCATAATAAAGCTTTACACATCTCGGTCAAATATAATCAGACTCATGTGGCTCGAGTATTGATTGATAATGGGTCAGCTTTGAATTTGTGCCCTTTGGCTACGCTGAATCGCTTGGGCGTTGACGCAACCAGGATGCAGGCAGCAAAATTATCAGTCAGAGCTTTCGATGGGATGAGGAAGAGTGTCTTGGGGCAGATCAATTTAGAGATACAAATTGGTCCTTCTGTGTTTGATGTCTTATTTCAGGTGTTAGACATCCCCTCGGCTTTTAATCTTTTGCTGGGTCGCCCATGGATCCATAATGCCGGAGCTGTCCCATCTAGTCTACACCAGAAGGTCAAGTTTGTGGTTGAACAGAAACTGATCATCGTTCACGGAGAAGAAGATTTTCGCATCTATAACGAGACAGCTATTCCGTACATCGAGCCAGATCACAATGAGGAGGATTCTTACCACTCCTTCGAGTTGGTGCACACCATTCATGCTTCACCGAAGAGTCCGTCACCAATCCCCGAGCTCTCCAGTGCCTCTGTTATGGTGGCTAAGGTAATGGTAAACAATGGTTTCGAACCTAGTGCTGGATTAGGCAAGCAGGGTCAAGGGATTCGCATCCCAATTGAAGCTAATGGACAATCTCATACAGCTGGTTTGGGATATCGTGGATATGGCCGACCTAGACATGGAAAACAGGGCTTAATAGGCCATGGCAAACCAAATCGTAGTCCTTTGCCACCGCCCTTGAGCGAGACTTTCCATTCAGGTGGAATAATTGGTGGATACGATGATTTGAGTAAGTTTGAGGATGATCTCGGAATAGTCTTCCCTGATTCGTCGAAGGACCAAGATCCTGAACCGATGGTATTTGATGCTGGTAATGCCGACGATGATGGCATACTCCACCTGGCTGACTGGTTCGGTGACTTGACCGTAGCAGCTCTCTTTGATGACCCTGTGAAGATTGATGGAGTCCCTGAAGATGAACTGTATATGGTGCCCAAGCCTCCGAAGCCGTCTGTCAATGCCGTATTCGACGATCCATTGGAGGGTTTAGACACAGAGTAACACCTTTTTATTTATGCATCCCCCTGCGTGGGATTTTTTTTTTGGGCATTCTTAGGATTTTCTTTTCATTGTCGCACTTTAGGATTTTCCTTCCAATAAGATGTAATTCATTGATTTAATATCAATAAAATTACAGATGTTTTTCGATACTCTTTGAATCTTGTTGAAGTACCCCAAACCAGCCCGATGACGATAACCAACGATTGAACAGTATGTCATCCATGGTAAGAACTGAGGGTTGGGCTTCTTCAAGAATTCTCGTCCCGCGGTTTTCAAAAGAAAAAAATCTTTGACAAGGCACCAAAATTGCTATGCCTATGCATGTTTAAACCCTGTTTGTCTTTTTTGATTCCGCTACTTTATGTTTCAGGGGCAAACATGCGGAGGGGAATACGGTGGATCCTGAAGTATACAATGCCCACGATTTGGGAGGTTCAGACGAGTCTGATCTTGAGGATGAAGAGGTACGACGGAACCTTGAGCAACATGAGAAAGCTAAATCGCTAATCATCGAAGAAACGATATCGATCAATCTCGGCGATACAGAAAACCCTAGAGAGGTTAAAATCGGGGCTAGTCTCCCTGAGGAAATGGTTGTAAGACTGACAAGGTTGTTGAGAGACTACCAAGATATTTTCGCTTGGTCTTATGCAGATATGCCCGGTCTTGATCGATCGATTGTTGAACATTGTTTACCGACAGATCCTTCGGTTAAGCCTAAAAAGCAGAGACAGCGGAAGGCTAAGCCAGAGTTGGCAAAGAAAATCGAAGAGGAAGTCATGAAGCTCATCGATGTTGGATTTATAGAAGTTACTCAGTATCCTACTTGGGTAGCTAATATAGTTCCTGTATTGAAGAAGGATGGTCGTGTTCGGGTCTGTGTGGACTATCGTGACTTGAACAAAGCTAGTCCAAAAGATGATTTTCCGCTCCCACATATTGATGTACTCGTGGATAGTACAGCAGGGTTTGAGCTGTTCTCATTTATGGATGGTTTCTCGGGTTACAACCAAATCTTGATGAATGAGGAAGATAAAGAAAAAACAGCATTTACTACCCCTTGGGGGGTATTCCATTATAAGGTCATGCCCTTCGGCCTCAAAAATGCTGGAGCAACATATCAACGGGCAATGGTTACTTTGTTCCATGATATGATGCACAAAGAGATCGAGGTTTATGTCGATGATATGATTGCAAAGACCCGGCGTGGAGAAGATCATATAGAAACCTTGACGAAGCTATTTAAAAGGCTTCAAAAGTTTAAATTGCGCCTCAACCCAGCCAAGTGCGTGTTCGGCACTAGTTCGGGTAAGCTGCTTGGGTTTATTGTGAGTAGTAAAGGCATCGAGATTGATCCATCTAAAGTTAAAGCTATATGTGAGCTCAAACCGCCAAAGACTGTCAAAGAAGTTCGGAGTCTCATGGGCAGACTAAACTACATTGCTCGGTTCATTTCCCAACTGAGCGAAACTGCTAAGCCATTTTTTAGATTACTCAAGAAGAATGCACTAGTTAAGTGGGACAATGAATGTAAAGAAGCTTTTGAAAGATTGAAGCAGTACCTCATGAATCCACCTGTACTCGTCCCACCAACACCAGGGCAACCTTTAACTCTATATCTCACAATCTGTAGTGAGTCTCTGGGTGCAATGCTTGCTCAAGAAAGTCAAGAGGACGGAAAAGAGCGGGCTATCTACTATTTGAGTAAGAAGTTTACAGCATCTGAATTGAATTACTCTGAAGCAGAAAAGACATGTGCAGCACTGGTTTGGGTGCTACATAGGCTACGGCAGTATACATTGCATTATCAGGTACTTTTGGTGACGGAATGTGATCCTATCAAATACTTGCTGAATCAACCCGCCTTGGTCGGGAAGCTTGCCAAATGGCAGGTTCTTATTTCTGAGTTTGACATTCAGTACATGTCACAAAAGTCTGTTAAAGGACGAGTTATAGCTGATGTCCTGGCCGAAAACCCAAGAAAGAATGAAGACATCTATTACCCTGAGGATCGAATCATGGCGGTAAATGATTATACCTGGACTATGTACTTTGATGGGGCCGTGAACTTGTCAGGATCAGGCACCGGAGCGGTTCTAATATCTCCGGGTGGGCAACATTATCCAGTAGCGGCGAAGTTGGTTTTTTCTTGTACCAACAATATAGCCGAGTACGAAGCATGCATTCTCGGGTTACAAGCTGCAATCGAGATGAGGGTGGCCCGCCTCAAAGTGTTTGGTGATTCAGCTTTAATTATTCTTCAGACCGTTGGAAAATGGAAGACACGTGATGTTAAGCTACTCCCTTATCATGAGTATCTAGATAAGTTAGTAGATGAGTTTGATAATATCTCGTTCGAGTATCTATCCAGAACTCACAATCAGTTTGCTGATGCATTAGCCACGCTATCATCAATGTTGCAAGTTACCGATGGCCTTGAGGTGGAACCGTTGAAGATCGAGGTATTGAGAAAGCCAGCTTACTGTATGGCCACGGTTGATGAGCCGGATGGTAAGCCATGGTATCATGATATCAAGACTTACATTCAAAAGCAAGAGTTTCCTGAGAAAAGTACTGCATCTGACCAAAGATATATAAAGAAAATGGCCTCGAAGTTCTTTCTGAGCGGAGAGAATCTGTATAAGCGATCTTTCGATTCAGTCCTTTTAAGATGCATTGATTCCACTGAAGCAGTCCACCTGATGATAGAAGTACATGAAGGAATTTGTGGTCCGCACATGAATGGCCACATGCTAGCTAAGAAAATCATGAGATTGGGTTACTACTGGCTCACCCTTGAGAACGATTGCATCCAGCATGTTCGGAGTTGTCACAAGTGCCAGATTCATGGTGACAAGATTAATGTTCCTCCAAACGAATTGCATCAGTTATCTGAGCCATGGCCATTCTCTATGTGGGGCATTGATGTGATCGGTCCGATCAACCCAAAAGCATCTAATGGGCATCGGTTCATCCTAGTCGCCATTGATTATTTTTCCAAATGGATCGAAGCTGCCTCATATTTGGCAGTCACGGCACGAAATGTCGTGAAATTCATTCGTCGGGATATTATTGCTCGATACGGTTCGCCTGAGGCTATAATCACCGATAATGGATCAAATTTGAATAACAAGTTAGTTGATGAGTTATTCAAGGAATTCAAGATCAAGCATCTGAACTCTTCCCCATACCGTCCCCAAATGAATGGAGCAGTTGAAGCAGCCAATAAGAACATCAAGAAAATCTTGGCTAAAACAGCCGAGAATTACCGAGATTGGCATGAAAGGTTGCCTTTTGCACTTATGGCGTATCGAACCTCAATCCGAACCTCAACTGGGGCAACCCCATATTCTCTTGTGTATGGCATGGAAGCAGTATTGCCAGTTGAGGTGGAGATCCCTTCCTTACGTATTCTTTCCCAGCTCAAGCTGACTGAAGCAGATTGGATCCAGCAAAGGATGGATCAATTGAATTTGATTGATGAGAAGCGACTCAAGGCTTTATGTCATGGCCAATGCTACCAGCAAAGGGTCGCCAAGTCCTTTAACAAGAAGGTTCGACCTCGACATTTCCAAGCAGGTGACCTTGTTCTGCGAAAGCTGTTGCCGATAGTTCCACTTCCAGAAGGAAAATTTGCTCCGAACTACGGTGGACCATATATTGTGAAAAAGGTACTCCAAGGAGGTGCTTTGATTTTAGCTGAGATGGATGGTCGAGTGTTTACCAATCCTGTCAACTCTGATGCTGTAAAGAAATATTACACTTGATTTATTCTGGCATTTTCAGTTAATCAATTTGTGGTGTTCATCTTTGAGTTCAGAACTCTTATGCATCTGTTCTATTTGCTCTTTATTCGCATCACTAATTTTCATTGTGAGATAATTTCAATCAGGAAAACTCCTTGGTCTAATGGAATCAATCATTTGAATGAGAAACGTCAGGATGATGAAAGGCTAGCTATTCCCATACTGGTCCTGCATATTAAACCCTAGTAAGCAGAGTGAAAAATTCCATGCTTACAAGGTAAAGAGTTATCTCGCGAAAAGTATGACGACCAAAATGATAAGGGGCATTCATTTTCTCTATCCCATACACTGCCTGTTATCCTTTGATTAACCCCATTGAACGAAGAACTCATTTCATACCCCTGTCAGGAACAATACTTTCTTGGGACAATTTCCTGAAAGTTCAAGGATGATCAGAATTTTCTTGCTGTCACTTGCATCAATCTTCAAGTATATTTATTGCATGCGAAGTCTGCGGTAGTTCAAGTGCCTTAGACATGACGAAGAGCATTTCTTCCTACACCCCATACACACTCTATCCTTTGCTTAGCTAATTTGAGCGGTAAATTCATTTCTTACAACCCAATTGGTGATCATCATGTGGTGAAGGATTAAATCGCCCTAGGGGCAAACCTATCTTGAATGAAGGCCTGTTAAGGAAAGTGCACAAAAGCTCATCCATGGAGGCTCTTTCCTACTCTTTCATAGAAAAAAGGGAAGAAGAGGGAGAGAAATCCTTACCCAAGAAGAAAAAAGGAGAAAAAGAAAAACCTCTCTTGAGCAAAAAGGGGTCTCGCGAAAGAGCAGCAGAAAAAAAAAAAACAAGATCTCTCTTTCGAAAAAAGAAAGAGAAGAGGAGGAAAAGGCTCTAAAAAAAAAAGAAGAGAAAAAAAAAGAGAAGGAAAAGTCTTGACTGAAGTCATTCGCAAGGATCTTTCTTAAGCAAAAATAAAAATTCCCGAAATAAGGATTATTGGCAAGAGCATCAAGAATGATCACCAACTCCTTCACGATATACCCCTTTGTTTTAAATAGGCCTTTGGTTTGAAACCTACCTGAACCTACGTTACAACCTTTACCAAAGCCTCTTCAGATTAAGGCACTTGAGTTAACGTAGGATTTTAAATGTTTATAAATATTGCTCGGAGAAGTGCGAGCAAGATCATTTTGTCTCATTTCTGCAGAGTTCCTGACTTGTAAACCCGATGCAACTAAAGATATCATTTCAAAGCCAAAACGACTCTTATATGAGTCCCCTTTGATAAGCCATTGACCAAGCTCTGAATTACAGTCCTTGAAAATACCTCTCGGATTGGTCATGTCATACTAATTGCGAGAATACTCGGACCCTTGCCAAGCATGATGGTGATAGTTCAGAGTGATTCTTATACCCGTATCAATGGTCGGGTTTCAAAAGCTTTTTCATAAGAGTGAGTGAAAAGTCCTTTCTAACTGAAAGTTTCTTATTCAAATGTTGATCGGATTTACCGAAAGGTTTCCTTATTGATAAAATCCCCGATGAAACTTTGTGATGCGAGTATAGAGCTCACGTGATTTAATGGTATATAATGTTGCAATGATTTTATGCACGTGTTTGCTTTAAAGACAGGTATGACACAATCATCTTGTCCTTCTCTTGGTCAATGCTTGGGAAATCCAGGTAAGAGTTTCTAAACCCTTTTCAAATTGACAGCTCTACCAAATGATAATCATGATTTTGATTTCTCTATTTGATTAGTTCATGATCGACCTGCTCTCGTGTTCTTAATCTTTATGTTTACCTTGGGTCACGATCGACCTGCTCTCGTGATACCTTTATCAAACTCATGATCGACCTACTCTCATGATTTTGATTTCTCTATTTGATTAGTTCATGATCGACCTGCTATCGTGTTCTTAATCTTTATGTCTACTCTGGGTCACGATCGACCTGTTCTCGTGACACCTTTATCAAACTCATGATCGACCTGCTCTCATGATTTTTGATTTCTCTCGTGTTCTTAACCTTAATATTTACCCAGTTCACGATCGACCTGTTCTCGTGAATTGTGATCACATTTAGATCACCATCAACCTACCCTTGTAGTCTTGACTCTACCTCTACTAAATTACGATCGACCTGCTCTCGCATTTGGTAAGAAGGTATTTCCATGTGTTATTTATAGCTTTGCATATCATGCATCATTTTCCTCTTGCATAAAAACGGGATCAAAAACTCCCACAAAAAATTCATCATTAGCATTGTCAAAATTTAGGTTCAATTTGGTCTTTGAGCGAAACCTCTTCGAGCCTCCACTCAAAGAGGGGCAGCTGTTGACACCTAAATTTTGGTTATTCAAAAAAAAAGAATTTATTCTCACAAAAAATATTCCTCATGATTTGCAGGGGAACTGGGCTTAAATTGAAGAGGGACGGACCCGAGTCTATTTGAAAATTTGGCTAGCCCATGGTGACGTCTTTATTGGGCCGAAAATTCAAAGAGTCTTAACCCATTGGGATTCCTCAATATTCTGAAAATTAAGAGTTTTAATTAATTAAAACTCTTAGATTTAGAATTTCTAATCTAATGGCCCTAATCTAATCCTACCTTAGCTAGGTTTAATCCAAGGGTCCATAATAACTCATAATCCTACTAGGATTAGGATTGGCCTTAACTCTATATAAGTGAGCCATAGCTCAAGGTTAAAGGGGTTTCAGATTGAGAGAGCAAAAAAAAAAAAATAGAGAGACACACGAGAGTATTAAGCTGCGAGGAAAAAAGAGAGGACTTTAAAACACGTTGGTCATTGGGGCTTCACTTCAACAGACCACGTCCAAGTCTGAGTTTCTTCACAGGGACTCCACATTGCATCACCATAGAGGAAGAACCGGTCAAGAGGAGAAGGCTGACTTTGTCCACGAAGCTGCTGTTTTTGCCACTCTTCCACGCTGAATTGAGCTGCTGTTCAGCCCCTGATCGTGCCTGGTTTTGTGACTATATGGTGCTGACTTCCTGCTAATTTTGTGCTAAAAATCTGATTCGCTTCCATAGCCATCTGGATCAAAGTTCGAGCTCGATATTCAAGTTTCGTCCAAATTCGGCTATCAAAGTTGGCATTCAATTCAAGGTAAATTTCCTTATCCTTGAATATTAGCTTGTTTAATGTTTTGTAGTTGCGTTTTTCGTTGCACATCTAAAAGCATCAGGAGATAACTGCCCACCTTGGATTGCATGATGTTGCATTAAAAAAAAGGGGATTTTTATGTCAAAAAGATTCAATCTTGCTGGTTCACTAATTGAATTTGAGATGCTGGCACAAAGAATTTTGGGTGTTCCTTCGTGTTCTTGCAATTTTTTTTTTTTCGAAAGCTGGGTGTGCTTTGGTTGAGACGTTGTTTTTCTTGCTTATCTTGAATTGGGACTCAAGTTGTCCTAGATCTTCATCAAGTTGACTTGTGAATTGGACCCCACATTCGAAAAGGTAACTAGGTAATTCTGAGCCATGTCAAGATAACGTTCAGAATACAAGGTCTTTTGTGCTTTCGAAATTTATGAGAGAATGCTTAATCCAATTTTCAAAAAAAAAAAAAGAATTGAAGCATCTTGAGGACGTATGAGGATAAGTGGATATTTTTGGTTTTGCATACACTTGGTGAAACGCAAGATATCTTTGGGAGGAATTTAATTTTCATGCAAATCTGAAATTTAGCCTTATCTTGAGGATATTGGTGCATGTGTCAAATTCAGATCATATCTTGAGAATATTCTTTCGGAAATTTGACATGTCTTGCGGTTCAGTTTTCATTATCTTTAAGAGATTGAGCATATAATTCGAAATATTCGCATTTCCTTGGGTTCAAATTTGGGATATTTTTTTTTTCTTTTAAAAAAAATATGAATATATCTGGTGAGTGATTATCTCAATTGAATATCCATTGCGGATAGGGCGATAGGCTCTTTCAAATTCGGCGATTCTTACCCTTTAGTGGTCGAAAATCTCATTCATCTTTTATATGGTCTAAATCAAATATTTTTTATAATATTCCTTGAGTATAGTACATGCTCTCTTGCGCCTTTGTCCCTCGGATATGTGCATTATGGATGACCATCCGACTTCACCCTCGAAGTATGACGTCATCCGCACAAATGAAATTATCCATCTCATCCCATAATTTTGGGGCCAGACCGATAAATTTCATTTAAATTCACCATCCGACCCCACCCTCGGGGTACGACGTGAATAAATTCCCTTCCGACCCTAAACCTTGGGTACGAAGCGAATTCATCGGAAAAATTCAGATCACATGGTGTACGATACTCCAGGTTTATTATACTTTTATTTGACTTTTTTTTTATAAAAAAAAATACAAAAAAAGAACATCAAATCATGGTCTAAAATGGAATTAAATGTCAAGATACCTTTTAATATAAAATTAGACTTTAAGTGATCAGTTTCTTAATTTATGTTAATTGTTATCAACATTCGAACCATCTTTTATTTTTGTCTTTTATTTAATCCGAAAATACCCAAAAAAGTGTCATTCATGTGCATTTCATATAGGGTAGATCATGCATATTTACCATGTCATTTTTTCATTCATGCATATTTACTATGTCATTCATGCGTTTTTATTCATGTCATATAGGTAGATTTGCATCTTTGCATGTCACGACTTTTAAATTTTAACTCATGTTTTGTGTGCATTAAAACTCATATCATGTAACTTTTTTTTTTTTCCGAAAATTAGCATGCATTTTTCATTCATGTTATTTTGCATATCATTAGAACTCATATTTTTCGTGTATTTAACATAGATTTTTAGACATCATGTTTGTCATATAGTTCAGAATGTGTAGCGTCATATAGTTTCATGTCATAATTGCATTCATGTAGCTGCATTTGCATTGCATGCATTATTTCAAGAAAATCTAAAAAAATTGCACCTTGGTTCTCAAAGAAATCAATTGAATTTGCCAGTTCAAGAAAACTTTTTCACAAGAATGGTACCGAAAGGGTGTTAATTGAAAAGTTAACATAATCAAGTTCCCGAACCTAAATCTCTGGTTTGCAGAAAATAAAGTATTCTCCCAATACTTTATTTAGGTTTCTAATCTACCTGCCAAAAAAAAATTAGTGGCGGCTCCAAATTTAAATCATTTGAACATAAACCAAAGTTGCGAATTGGTAGGGCTTGGGAGAGTCCGTATTAGGTTAGCCATTTGATAAACCTAATAATCCATTAGCCTGAGGAAACTCGTTTTTTTTAGGTCGCGACAAATGATACCGAAAGGGTTTTATTTGAAAAATTCACATAATCAAGTCCCCAAACTTGAATCTCTCGTTTGTAGAAAATAAAGTATTCTCCCAATATTTTATTTAGGTATCTAATTTATCTACCAAAAAGAGATTAGTATCGGCTCCAAAATTTAAATCATTTGTACATGAACTCAAGTTGCGAATTGTAGAGCTTGATAAAGCTCGTACTAGGTTAGTTAATTTATTTAATTAATCTAGTAATCCATTAACTTGGGAATTTCCTAATTTTTAGGTTGTAACAAGTTGTATAGTCTGTTCTCTTCCTTTAAGCCAATATCTAACTTAATCGTATGTGGTTTTTCAAGAGCTTGTAGAACAATTTGATTTGCCGCAAATTCTTTGAACATCACATCCTTACTATAGATAATATGTTTAGTGTCAATATTCCACAGCTTATACCCTTTGATTCCATCCTTATTCCTAATGACGATGTATTTCTCTGACTTGCTCTTAAGTTTGTTCCTCTTTTTCTTTGGCATATGTACATATGCTTCGCAGCCAAATATTCTAACATGGGATATGTCTGGCTTCTTCTCGAACAGTGCCTCAAATGGTATCTGATAGTTCAAAGTTGATATAGGAGACTTGTTCTTCAGATAGCATGTGGTAGCTAGTGCTTCAGCCAAAAATTTAGTTGTTAAGCCTACACTACTCAGCATACTCCTCGCCTTCTCCATAAGAGACTGATTAAACCTCTCTGCTGCCCCATTCTACTAAGGTAAATAGGGCATTGTTTTTCACCTTGCAATACCACTAGTAGCATAGAATTGATCAAATTTTGCTGAACAGAATTCTCCTTTGTTGTTAGTCCGCAAAATTTTGATCTTTCTATCAAATTGATTTTCATTTTCCACCAAAGCATTGAACTTGTGAAATTTTCCAAACACATCATCTTCTCTATAAGAAATATATCCACACATCTATGGAATGATCATCAGTTAAAATAAATATAATATATTGATTTTCCAAACGATACTATAGGTATAGGATTGAAGACATCCCTATGGATCAGATCCATAATTTCTTTCGCTCTCTCTCCCATGGATTCCAAAGATGCCTAATTTTGTTTCCCATGTAGACAATGTTCATAAAATCCGAAATTCATAAGATAGCTTGGTATTTTATTAAAACATCTTCTTTAAAGTAGGAGTCACCAACCCTTTCTCACCAATATGATTCAATCTTTGATGCCACATCATCGCGGAATCTTCTTCCACCTATTCCATAATATTGCTCTCACCACTGATTACTGTGTTTCCTAGTTATTTTCATAGTTCTTCATCCTGTTCGCCTCTAGCAATCACCATAGATCCATGGCTTAGCTTGCATGAGTATTTGTCGCTAGTGAAAGTAATACTAGCATCTACCATAGTTCCTGTAAAAATAAAATTCCTAGTAAGACTAGGAATATGCATTACATTCGGAAGATTCTTGACTGTCCATCTTTCATCTTCAATTTCACCTTTCCACAACTAACAATATCAAATGTCGTATCATCTCCCATACACACTATACCTCTCTGATGTGGTTCATAACAACAGAACCAATCCCAATGAGGTGCTATGTGGAAAAATGCTCTAGTATTAATTATCCATGTGTTACAGTCAATTTGAGATGAGTTGTAGATGAGATATATACATATATATATATATATATATATATCACATGTTGTTATCATCATCCTTCTTTATACTGTATGATGGCGCCTCATCTCGTTTCTTTAGATCCACACCTTTGCTTCTACATTCCTTCTTTAAGTGTCTAGCATTTTCACACTCTAGCACTTTATTTCAAATTGAACTCAACTTTTAGATCTTCCTCTAGAATTATTTCTAACACTAAATCCGGATTTGGATTGTTCACCATTCCTTCCTCTTACGAAAATAACCTCATTCATTGTATTATTAGAACTTGCTCTCCTCATCTCCTCATACAACAACACAGATAGAATGTTCTCAAAGGATAATGCACTAATACCAATGCTAATCGAAACAATTATATGTTCCCATGAATTCGATAGTAAACATAGCAAAGTACATGCTTTATCTTCCTCATCCAAATTAACATCAATAAATGCAAGTTGCCCATGATAGTATCAAACTCATTTAAATGTGCATAAAATGAATCACCTTTACTCATCCAAAGGTTGACTAGTTGCTTCTGTAGAAACAACAACTTGTTCACAAGCGACTTGCTCTAGTAAAGGCCTCCTAGATTCATCCATAGATCCTTCGCCATCTTCTCAGAGGTCAAGTTCACTAGGATGTTATTGGCAAGACATAGCCAGATCAGGCTTCATGCCTTACAATCGCTATTAATCCACGCCTTCAGTTAATTGGATGCGAATGCAATTTCCTCCTCCTTCACCTTCTCCTTTGTATTTTTACCTCAGGTTTATCTTCTACAACTATGTGCTGCATATCTCTGCCCACGAGCAAAACCTCTATCTTCAGCTTTCATAACTCAAAACCCTTTTGTCCAAATTTCTTTACTCCAATTTGTGATTGATCAACACATATCTTCCCAAGATTCAATTTTTTTTAGATCTCTCTTCACCTAGAAACCCTAACCTCAAATTTCGCTCTGATACCAAATGTTAGGATTCGGCGCACAATCACAATGAAGTAAAGCACAAAAAATGAGAAACAGAAATTGAAACACGTGATTTTATCCTCGTTCCACTATAATTAGCACCTTATATTTTTCGTTACATCACTCAGTTATAAGTGAAAAGGAATATATATAACAATAGCTATTCACGAACGCAAGGCTAAAATATCAATGAAATATGGGCTTAAACGATATGAGCGAGACCTGCATACCTTTCTGTCGATGGGGAGTGTGAATCATACCCCAATAATCATGTCTTGGATAAGGACTAAACACACGATATGATATGATAAATTTATCATATCGTGAATTTTATCTTGATTACCAAATGTAGTCTAAGGTTCGCTTCGGTGATAAGTATGTTCGTCTTCTTCACTTGAGATTTTTGCTTGCATCAACACACAGCATATCTTCACGAGTCATCCTCAAGTGCAAACCTGTGCGTTTTTAATAATTATTTCTATGCCTATGAGATGGGGGAACTGTCATAACCAATAAGGAATTAGCCAATGCGCAAAGAGTCATGGATGCTCCAATGTTAGAAAAAGAAACTCCGTGTTTAATACCAAAGCGGCTAATGGGGTTCAGATTAAGAGGATGTTCATCCCTTGATTTGCTTGTGAAGTAAGGAAACCCTGCCCATTGTTTTGCGATGTGTGTGGAAATGTCATTTTAGCGATGAAGATTGCAAAAATTCGTCCGCCTATAATAATATATTTATCGAGAAATATGTATTGGACCCCATGCATAGTAAAACACTGATGACACGCTTCCTAAATTTGAAACGCCTTCTTAAACCATTGCAAGAAATAAATATTATTCTATTTTTGATTTACATTTTTGCTTTTCCGTGCTTTAAAATTTCTGTTTGATCCATAGATTTGTCCCATACTAATATCATACGTGATCTATACACTAGTTGGGTGGATAGCACCGCGCGCCGAGGTTTTTGCCGTGACTTGGAATTCTAGGGTTTTTACGGATTTCCCCAAGCTTGAGCTTTTGAGGGATTTTAGAGAAAATTCCTAATAAGGACTAAAGTATCATCATTTTCTCAAAAAAACAGACTTTGTTTCAAAGAAGGATCCGAAAGACATTTTCATGAAAAGACAATTTAAATCTAAATTTTAGTTAAATTAGATTAAAACTAAAAAAAAGCTAATTTTTTTTAAAAACATAAAAAAAGGAAAAAATATAGATGGAGAGTTGGCTTGTGGTTGTTGCCCCATCATCGGTGGGGGGGCTAGAGCATGACCGTTCCCTCGACCTGGACAATGGCAAGTGACCCTCCTTTCTATTCGACTACCTCGTTGGCCATTGCTAACGCCCCATTGGTGATGGGGTGATGGCCACAAGTAGAAGGCTTGAGGGTTTTTTTTAATTATAAAAAAAAAAGAAGGAAAAGCAAAAATGAAAGAAAAAACACAAAAAAAAAAAGAAAATGATGAAAATACCCTTGATTGAGGTATAGGCCTTTTTTTAGGCCATATTGTCACTTCAAGCCCTTATTTAAAGTAATATCCACTTAATGTCAATGTTTGAAAAAATAAGGACACTTCAAATCCTTATTTCAGACAAGATTCACTTACTTCAAGTTTTTATTTGAAATTTTTTTATGATTTTATTTTCTCTTTTTCCATGGTGATTGCGACTAATTGGCGATTTTGAGCAAGATGAAGGGGAAGAAAACTATGAAGCATTGGGCCATTTCAAAGTGGTCAATGGTCAACTAGTTTTTTTCTATTCAATGAAGTCATTTCGTCCTATCTATTGTTGGGATATCCCCCTCTAAATCGGATGTGAGGGTAGAACTGCTATTAAAAGATTTATTAGCATCATGCTGTTACGCCAAATGCACATATTTATGTAACCAAGCGTACCTTTGTTCACTTCTTGCAAGTCGGGTTTAGGTGGTGGGGGTGGAATGTCATAAACCTAAGCTGCGTATGGTAACCATTCTCATTCTCTGATTCTGTTCCCTGGAACAGTAAAGAATGAGAATCATGTTTGATAACTCAAATAATTCTGATTCTGATTCTGTTCCCAGAATCAGTTTTAGAGTAAAATCTAGAACAAAAAAAAAAGTTGGTTCTGAAAAAAGAATCACTTTTTACAATCACAAAACAGAATGAAATCTCACATCTTTCACTTTTCCCTTTCATTTTTCTCATCACTTTCCTCTCAACCTAATAAAAATAAAAATAAAAAATTTTAAAAAAAATTGGAAAATTTTTAAAAAATCACAAAAAATTTAGAAATTTCCTAAAAATAGAAAAAGCTTAGATTATGCTAGTTTGACCTCATTTTCATAAATTGGGACTTCAATTGAACTTCAGACATCATGTATTAAAATTTGTGTTTTATTTATGACATGCTAAAAAAATAAATGTATTTAAAATTATTTTAGTGTGCATTGAAAATTAGCCTTCATTTAGGATGAAATTTTACAAAATAACTACATAGTTATTTGACTTAAATTAAAAAAAAATTAGAAAGAGAAACAGTTTTTCGAAATATAAATTTTGTGCAGTTATCAAACGCGTTTCTGGTTCTCCAAAACTCATCCAGAAACAGAATCAGAAAAAGTCATTTTAATCGGAATCGGTTTTTGAAATCAGAATCGTTATCATACGCAACCCTAGCGGCCTTTCCTATCCGGCTTGGCCTCACTATCGCTCATCACTTATATTGTAGGAGTATAGAGTTTTTTACAAAATAAATAAAGCAAGGGGCGGTGAGCTACATATAAGTCTTCTTTCGGAGGGGTACGAAAGATTGATTTTTTTATCATTGCTAACATATATCACCAATATCAAAAGCGAAATTACTTTGTGATGACGACACGACATTCAGATAAAAGAAATCAAAAAGGCAACAAAGAGAAAATTTCTCGATTAAATGTGTAATTTCAATCTGAAATGTCCCAAGAAAATAGAATGTACCATCATCTGAGTTGACCCCATTAAGAGAACGCCAACGTTTTGTCCCTCGATGGAACGAGCACTTCACACTTTGGGTTGGCAATAATGCAGGAGAAATAAAATATGGAAATTAGATTGAAATTGAGACTTAGCCCAGATTGAGAAATCGGGCTAGGCCCACCCAGGCCGAATTAGGCTTTTAAGCTTAATACTGCTGCTGATCACTCCCATTTCAGAGCACTACTCTGTCTAAGGAATTGAAATTAGGGAAGAAAATTTGAACTTTTCTCCTCTCGCGCTCACGAAAATTTAAAAAATTTATAGCCCTTCCCATCTGAATTTTAATTCCGTCTCTTTTCCAAATCGAGCAGGGATGGGAGATAGAATAATTTTGTCTTCCAATTAGTATGCCGACAATTTACAACAACCTGGCAATATTTCGTGACTACTTTCCTTGCATTTCCTAAAAGCTTCTTGTGCATGGTTGAGGTACGGGGAAGATGAATGAGTGAAAGTTCGAGTAAAAAAATGAGGAAAAAGTTCAGAATTCGTAGAAATTACAGAAAACTCCTGTAAATCTTGTTGGTAGTACACGGTCGCCACTAAACTTTTTAAGTGTTACATC
Organism: Psidium guajava; assembly: GCA_016432845.1. Taxonomy (NCBI): domain Eukaryota; kingdom Viridiplantae; phylum Streptophyta; class Magnoliopsida; order Myrtales; family Myrtaceae; genus Psidium; species Psidium guajava. Next base: position 11,775,794 of record CM028232.1, read on the forward strand.
TTACTTTCCTGAACTTCCATTTTGCTACGCCTGTTACCTGTTTTATACTTTCTGTTAGCATATGCAATGCATATTATTTTGTATAGGGTAAAAATGAATATTTTTATGATTTTTTTAAGGAGATATCTCTTTGAACATTGATTCCTATAAATTTAAAATAAAACAGCCGCTCTGCCACTTTTCTGCCCCGTCTTTTACCCTTTTTGTCCGGTAAACTAGTATGTATGTTTTCTTGAGCGGACAGGCCCAAACCACTTCATTGGGCTTTGTAGATACTCAATTTCATAAACCAGTATGTTTGCTGGCCCAAAATGAAATCAATATGTATTTTTAACCACAGAAAAGACAGACCTCAATGCTTAAGCGTTGTTAAAGTGAGCAGGAGGTAACTGAGATTTTATATCCCAGTCATATTGGCCCAAGTTCCCAAGGAAAGGTACGAGAAGAAGAATTTATTTGGAGTAAGTCAAACAAGGGGAAGAATCAAGAAAGTTAAAATCTAAAAAATGTTTTTCCTTTCAACATGTATTTGTCCAACTTATTTATATCACGCCAATGGTTTTTTTGTATTTTCAGTAATACATATACTTAATAAGAAAGCAATTATCGCAAAATCCGTTAAAAGTCAATTTCTAGCATGCAATTTTGCTAGTTAGTAACAAATATGAAGTGCATTCAATTATATAAAACAATAATAGCTGAACCAAGAGAAATACATCAAATTTTGCAAGGAAAATCACCAAAAAAGTCATAAGCTTATTGCAATTATGCCAATTAAGTCATAAACTCTTTTTTTTATAATTCAATTATAAACCTTTTGCAATTATGTCAATTTAGTTCATTTGGCTTATTGGTGTTGACGTGACAATTTTTAATAATATTTTAAAATTTCTGAAATTTTCAATTAATTTTTAATAGCTTTTTCATTCTTTTTTTTTTTTGGTTGAGCCAACAAGAGGCTGCTGGTCATTGGCTGAGGCCCTGGGAGTAATAAATGGTAGCATGAATTACCACTTACGAAGTGCCACATTACTTACTTTACTAATTTATTAGACGAATCTTGGTATTTTTAATATTGTTTTTCATAGTATAACTTCTGACAAAATAATAATAACTAACTTCAAAATACATAAAGCAATTAAAGTTTCTTTTTTTATTTAGCCTGCCCGATAAATGCATGTTTTATTTCCCTAGTTTTGGCCCATGAAGCCAGAATGAGTCGCTATGCTCGAGCTGATTTTGATTCGTGTTTGCCCGTTGATCACTCCCAATTAGCGAGGACGTACTAACGATTGACTGATGATTTAAGGCAGCCCCTCCTGGGCGCGCGAGCATGATATTGTCTACTCTGGTCGCGATTCACTTATGGCCGCACACTCTTAAAACGTATGGCAGTAGTTTAAGGTTATGCAAAACTTATAGGACAAAGCAACAGTCTCTATATCGAGGCGAAACCCTAACATAAATAGAGTAACTAATGCATGCATGTTGGTGATCTTAAAACTCGACTGGCGCACAAAGGTTTGTTCAAGAAGTCCTAATTGTCGGAGAATCACTCGATTCTCAGCACAAGAAATAGGCGGGCGCAGGATCACGAGTTTGAATCACATAAAATCCGAGGCAGGTGAAAGAATAAGTAGAAACTCATTGAAAAGAAGGTAGACCCATAAAAGGGTTAAAGGAGGAGAAGAAGAAAGCAAAGTCTCAATGTCAGACTTTAATATAAAAAAGAAAAAGGTGCATGATGCCACAGCGCCACTAGCAACTCACTTTAGACGTGTTAAGTTAAGGCCCGGCCTAAAACAGAACATGAAATATCCAAATTGGTTGCAAACAAGGAGTTTTTACGGATTTGAACAAAATGGGTTTTATTCAAAATCATCTACCGTATCAAAAAAATACAAGACTAATGCTGACTTATCTAAATATGTGTCAGGAACGTGTCATTACTATTTAGAGATCTTGAAGTGTCGTCGCTAATGTGTAGAAACGGGCATGCCTCGGCATCTCTTCTTTCAGATAGAGTGCACGATCATTTGCTCTATATGAACAAGTTGGAAACCCTAGCTTTCTTGCTTTTTCTAATCCGAGACACTTTCTTTAACTCCATAATTGGCTAATCATGGTAGATAGAACCCGGTTCAATTTTTTCTCATTGATCTTTACAGGTGATGAGTACTTGGAACATCCTCCTTGGTTTTTCTATTGGCAAGTTTGTTGGAGATGGCTAAGTTTCACCTCACCCAGCAACACACCCGCCACATCCCCCTCCCCTTCCAGATTTCGACCGGGTTCGATTGTTGGGAAAAGGTGATAAAAGAAAAAGGGGGTAGAGAGAAGCGAACCGGATCGAGACAAACCGGGCCCGCCAAATATCCGATGCCTCACTCCATCATCATGAGACATTAGAAGGCTTTAGACCTTGATTGAAATGCCATGATTGCTGCATGGAATTCAGCATACACTGCTGCTCTTCCCTCCCCCCCCCCCCCTCCCACCCCTCTCTCTTTGCTTCGAATTGCAATCTTTTTTTCTTTTGGCCTTTTCTTTTTCTTGTGGGAAGAGAATAATGCATTGCACTTTTGGACTCTTATCTTCGAAATCATGAATATGTCGGATCCGTATGTGAACTTCTTCTTTCTCCCTCCCTCTCCTTGCCAATTGCTTAGGACAATTGTTGGGTGGGTTGGTTCAATTGTTGCTTCTTTTGTTTGGGGAAATTATTGGTCAGGTAATTATTCTTGCCGCGCCCCCCCCCCCCCTCTCTTCTTTTCCTTTCTGACACCATTCTTTTTTGTTTTTGGAAATATTATTTTTTCATTTCGTTAGCGAGTGATCCACGACTTCGGAGAGGAAAAAAATTGATTTTGAAAGCATCGATTGATCTATTTTAAGCATAGTCAAAGTCTTGAAAATCAAATCATTCCAAGTAAAATATGATCAGCAAATACTCTGAAGACACTCTTTATCAGCACCCCCTCTGCTAGATAACGATTGATGGACTAGATTCCCGCAATTTCCGGTAATATTGAATAAACCGTGTCGTGTGCGCTCGGAAATTGTCCGTAGAATGTGAGTTGATTTTTCATAAATCTAATGATGAATGTATCGTTATCATATGATCGCTTACAAAAATGCCATTTTCAAAAGTCATGTACAAAATAGAATTAGTGTTCTACAATGAAATGTGTAAAATACAGTGCCATGTACATCACTCTATATTTCTGCCTCTGTGAAGTATTTCTAAACTTTTGAAATTTGAACCATGCTCTTGGACTTGGCCTTTTCTTGTTTTCTCTAAAAAATAAAAAATGAACCGCTACTAGGCATTTATTTTTATTTTTATTTTTATTTTTTGTAGTGGGTTAAGTGGTGTTTGACCAGCTTTCCCGCATCTCAACTGGTTCAGTTCCTTGGACAATCTTAAGGGCTCACTTCTCATATCAATCTAACCTATTCAGAATTTTACTCTTGAAGTGTGTTCAGCAAACGCAAGGATAGGATCAAACTCTATTGCTACCTAGGTGAAGACCTCCAAATCGAAACAAATGTGCACAACTCAAAAGCTACACTATCTTGATGCCACATTTGGGGAGCTGTGTAGTTTTGTGAAGATGACCAGTTGATTTCCGTATAAGTATTCCGTTTGAGGAGACAAAGTAAACCTCTAGAACTGGGATTATAGATTTAACCGTTGACTTCCCCTCGAGAACTGGAAAAGGAAAAAAGACTTTCTGCTATTAAGTTCAAGAAAAAAAAATTGCGGAACTATTCTGCACAAGTCACGTTCCATGTGACCCTAATTTCATGTTCGTGAAAGCTTTCTAAGGTTATGACAAAAAGGAAAAAAGAAAAAAAAGAAAAAGAAAGCTGTCTAGGGTCTTTGCAGATGACATGTGGGGCTCTAGATATGGTTTTGATCTGTTTCCTCTCTCTTGTGTTAACTCTGCTCATGAAAAGAGGGGGAACAAGAACAACCATCGGGGGCATTGGCATCAGGAATTGTGAACAAGTCAAATGCCAACATTGCCATATGACCCTTAGCAAGGTTAGTAAAACATTTAGAATTTTGGGCCCTAACTTGACTTATGAAAGAAAAATAACTAGTTACAGTCGAAAATAATATCAAATAGTCCAGTAATTCCCGTGCTGAGGCATCACCATATGTTGCACAAGTTAATTGATGCCGTGAATGGGAAGTTGCAAAAGTTTCATTCACATCGAGTGTGGGACGGGATACCTAGCGATGTCTTTGTTCGGCGACTCTTTCATCCTAGCCATTAATTCACAAGGGAAAAGACCACATACATACAATTTATCTATAAAATATTGGATTTTTATTTTATTTTAATTGTGGTGTCAATGGAAGCACTCAGCGAGTCATAGGATCATTGTCCATCTAAAGATATGTTAGCTGTTAAGAGGTGATTTTGTGCGTACACTTCCATTAACATGTAAGAGTTTATGTCATTCTGGTACCATGCATATGATGAGTCTACAAGCATCGTGCATCGTTTTGATACACGAGACTTGCATTGTATATCCTATGATAAATGTTAAGATATATTTTGATGTGACCTCGCTCGAACCAATTTGGGAGCGATGAGAATAAGTAAAACTCTATTCAACTTTAGCCACAATTGAAATAACTATTCTCAAATTCAATGTAATCTCTAGTAGCCCATCCAAAGGTAGAGATTCCTTACGAGCCCTATCTCGACATGGACGATGTTATTTCGTTGGAGCTAACCCATTCGTTCAATTGTGGAAAAAAAAAACTTGTCTATTATTACAATCTACTAGGTGCACATACAATTCATATAAAGGAGAATCGATGTGGTTTGGAATAGTTAATGTTTCAAATATGCAAAAAAAAAAAATTTAAAACTTACAAGTGAAGGAAGATCCAGTTATATGAATTTTCTCTTTGTGATTTTCCTATCATGAAGGCATCGCCCTTCTATTATGAATCCACGACAAATGGTATTTGAGTCAAAAGTTGACTAGATGGGTTGTGCCTACTTTACGTGTGTATCGATACTTGATTGAGTATCTCAAGGAAAGTTTGATGTCGGCGATGATTGAGGTTTGGCGGGCGGGATAACCGTAGTGCGTAACACTGATATGGGAATTTAAGCTGATATGTTGGTGGAGAAAGGTACTTCGATGAACTAAGGTGAAAAAGTATAGCTCGACAGACTTTAAAGAGGGGATTTGTTCAAAAGGGTATTTGGAAAATTCAGTATTGAGTTAGGAATAATTAATGTTATTTTAGTTGTACATAACAACTCATTGAGTTCATTTTTTTGAGTAAATGTAAATCTAAGTGACTTTATTGAGAGGATTAAATAATTAATACATCTTAATTGTCTCTCTCTCATTAGCAACCCAAAATTATAGTGTTGTATGTATGTATGTACATTGCTTTTAGCAGGCCTTTCATTCTAGTATAAGTTTGACTGGGAATGTTGGGAGTGAGAAAGAAGTTGGAAAAGAAAGATAACTTTGCAAACTCCTGTAGCAAGATCTTCAAGAATAATTCGTGGATAACTTCAGGATTCACGTAGTAGGCTGAAATGTCAAGAGATTTCCACATTAGAAATTGGTTACTCATTTGAATCCAACCAATCATGTTCGAACTACTTTGGATCAAGGCCACCTATGTCGATCAAAATCCCGAACTTAATGGATTCATGGAGCTTGTTAGATGATTCATGAACCTCTAAGGTGCCTACGAATCATCAGTTTTTCAACAACAAGATTCATGGACTTCAGCGAGAAAAATTGGTTAGGCCTTCCGCTCGGGGAGATCGCGCTTCTGTACAAAGTTAAACCCACAATGTTATGTCAGACGAATCTGAATATTCTCGCATAACGCCACCGTCAGAGCTTGTTCATCTGTGTGTTTGTGCATGTTGAAGTAAGAATGATGATCCAGCAGGGTTACTTACGAAATTCTCTTTGCTTTTCTTCTCCTTCTTCTTTTTCCTTTTCGATAGTGGTCCTGTACGAAGTTTTTTGGCGCGAGCGAGAGAGAGAGAGAGAGAGAGAGAGAGAGAGAGAGAGGGGGTATTTATTGTGACGGTGGGTGATGCTGGGAGGGTCTTTTCGAGAGGGAGGGGGACTGTAGCTGAAGTAACAGATGAGAGATTAGTGGATGGCTATGAGAAATGGTAAACAGAAGAATGGAGGTGGAGGCTATTATGAGACTAGTCTCCCCACTTTTGCGGGAAGAATGAAAGTGGATATTCCGTAAATATAATTAATAAATTATGTTTCCCTCTTGTCTACTTTCCTTTTTTTTTATTAGGGATAAAGTAACGTAAAATACAAAGTTCGAAAATATCACAAATACGAAACAAAGACATGATTAATTCAGGACACGAAAATCAATCATTTTCTTCTCAGACTTTATTTTTGGCAATAAATATTATTATATTTTTATTCTCTAGACGGGTTTATGAGCAGAGACACGCCTTTAATAACAACGTAAAATTTTTATTCATGAAACAAAAATTCATTTGATAATAAAATAAAGTTTCTACGGTTATTGGCCGTTGGGCCTCGGATGATGGCTAGTAATTGGCGGGCGATAGATGGTGAATGGCAGCTTATGTCAAGGATGCGATAGAGAGGGAGACAACACGCGAGGGAGTGAGTAATGAGAAGAATTTTTATTTCTATTTATGCTCTAGAAAAAGAAAAGTAAAAAGTTTCGACTTCTCATTTGTAGTTCAAATCTATTTCTAGGCAAAATATTTGTCCCGAAATTAAAAAAATGACAATATCAACACAAGCCAAAAATGGAAGGTCTCCATGGCCTCACCTTCCACGGAATATACATATGACATCTTCTATGCATGCCTAAGCAAAGTAGTTATAAGCTATGTTACACCGATACGAGACACGACACGCGACACGACACGACATGACACGCCGACACGTGAATTCTCAAAAAATAGAGAATTCCGACACGCTGGGACACGTTATATATTATATATATATTTTTTTTTTAATGGTGGCTCCTTCTCATAAGCTAAATTGTATTAAAGAATTGAAAGAATCCCAACGAATGTAAAAGTTTGCAATACTTTCATCAAAATATCTGCTATGTTGATGCATCTAATACAGTTAAGGTGATAATTACGTCAAAAAATTTGAGTTTCTGACCCATTTTACCACTGGACACGCGAGGGACTCGCGTTGACCCAAGGTCAACGTGTCCGGAAGTGTCCGAGTGTCCGACACGCCAAAATTTTGAAAAATGGCGTGTCCGTGTAACATAGGTTATAAGCCCTTGCCTAGAGGCATCTAATTTTGCTTAGTGATATTTTTGTCAGTGTATTGACATAATTCATTTAGTTAATAGATGGATATTTCTCTCTCTCTATATATATATATATATGACATTCTCATTGATTTATCTAAAGTTTTTGGATCAACCAATCTCGATAGGGACCTGCAAACCATCACGTTCACATGGATTGGGTAATGTTTCATCCATATAGTAGTGAGGCGTGGTTTCCTAGGTCACCATGAGCAGATACAATGTTTCGAATGCGAAATTTGCTTAACAATTTATCAGTTGACCAGCCACTTAAAATATAAATGAAGGGTAATTAAACCATACATTTCCGGTGTAAAACTTTTTCCACAGGTGGTCCTAACTATCCTCAATTTGATGCATAGTGGATAAATGGATAGTTAAAACCCTTAAACCAATGGTGGAAAATGTTGCTTGTGCAGAGTTTTTTTTTTCCCCCTTTCCTTTTCCATACTGACAATGTACGCTTTAATTTTTTATTTATGAAATAAATATAAATATTAATATATTTAAACATGAAAGAAGATTGACGGGAATTTGATTTGGCAGGATTTGAGTGGCCTATCATCTCTTTCCCCACCTTTAAGCAGCCATAGGAGCACATATTTGACATCGATGGAAGTTTTGATGTACCCACCACTCATTGTCCCTGCGACTTTTATTCCCCTACATGCCCATCCACACGTCTTAATTTGCACTGTTTTCTAATAATTTGCCTTACACACTCTACTTTGAAATAGGTATAGCGTTGTCTCTTTTGAATATTTAAATGATTATACCAGATTGGGGGAATTTTGGCCAAAAAAAAAAACTCAATTGTTATCATCTTGGTGAAAGGACATGGCAACCTAAATGAGGTACACACATTGGCACGTGATGTTAACCTTATACCATGGACCTATATAGTAATCATTATGATTCTAAAAAGTGATTCTGTTTAAAATGACTTTTTCTAATTTTGTTCCCTAGATGATTTTTAGATAATCAAAATGCGTTTGATAATCACATAAAATTTCTGTTTTGATACATAAACATGTTTGGTAACTGTACATAATTTTTATTCTTGAAAACAATTTTTCTTCTCAATTTTTGTCATTTAAGTCAAATAATTATGTAGTTATTTTGTGAAATTTTATCATACATTTTGAATTAATTGAAGATTAATCAATATTGATTCTTTCATATAACATATTGCATATTAAATTGTAAAAATAAGTATCAAGAATTATCATAAGTCATTTTCGCCGTTTATTGTGGAGTTTCAACTTTTTTGAGTGAACGGATAACCGACACAAGCGACACTTCCATTTCTATAAGGAAAATATGCTGCACCACACTACCCTACATTAATATGCATCTTTTATTCTAGGAAATCAAACCTCAATATTAATTCATCCAAAACTTAAGAATGAGAGTTTGCTAAGTATTCATGTTGTTATTTTTATCTTTTTTTTCCAAATTTTTTTGAAACTAGACTAAGTCTAAAGTACATAAATCTCGGCAAATCATAATAAACAAAATCAAGTGCCCAATTGAGGATCGTGGTAGTGATACATCGCATCATAAAATCCGAATGAAACCCTAGAGGCTTAGAGAATGTGGTTCGGACTTAATTTCAAAGTTATTCATGAGTTTTCTAAAAAAGAACAAAATCTATGAAATTTAGGTCCAAATTTGTGAAAATAGGGTCAAACTAGCCTAATCTAAGTTTTTTTTTCTATTTTAGGGATTTTCTAATCTTTTTTAGAAATTTTCCAATTTTTTTACTATTTTTTGATTATTTTTATTATCTTATATATTTTTCTTTGAAAATAAGACCTTGTTCTACGGAGAAAAAAGTGCTGAAAGAGAAAAGTAAGAGACGTGGTACTTCATTCTGTTTTGTAATTTTCAAAAGTGATTCTTTTTTTAGAATCAACTTTTCTTTTATTCTTTTTTTTCTCCAAAACTGTTTTTAGGAATAGAATCAAAATTAGAATCATTTAAACTGCGTATGGTAACGATTTTAATCTCAAAAACTGATTTTGATTAAAATAACTTTTCTGATTTTTTTCCTAGATGAGTTTTTGAAAATCAGAACGCATTTGATAAATGTATAAAATTTTTATTCTTGGAATAGAAACGCTTTTGGTAACTATATAAATTTCTGATTCTATTTTCAATTTTTTTCATTTAAGTCTAATATTTAAGTAGTTACTTTTTGGTTTTAGGAAATGAAATCTCATTCTTTTTTCATAAAAAACTTAAGAATAAACATTGTCCTTACTCATGATCCAACAAAAAATATCGATGTTGTATTCATGCTGATTATTTTTATCATTTTCCAAAATTTTCTAAAACTAGACTTAGTCTAAAATATATAAACCTAGGCAAATCACAACCAAAAAAATCAAGTGTACAATTAAATATCATGGCATTGATAAATCACATCATAAAATCCGAACAAGGCTCTAAAGGCTTAGAGAATGTGGTTCGGGTATAATTTCAAAGGTATTTATGAGTTTCATAAAAAAAACAAAATCTATGAAATGTAGGGAATCTAAATCCAAATTTATGCAAAAAAAAAGTGGGGCGTCAAACTAGCCTAATATAAGCTTCTTCTATTTTTAGGGATTTTTTGAAATTTTTTTATTTTTTATTTTCTAAATTTTTCAATTTTTTGATTATTTTATTTTATTTTTATTATCTTATTATTGTTTTTTTTTAAAATGAGACCTTATTCTATTTTAGGTCGATAGAAAAGTGACAAGAGAACTGAAAGAGAAAAGTAAAAGATGTGCTATTTTATTTTGTTTTATGATTCTTAAAAATGATTCTTTTTTTCAGAATCAACGTTTTTTTTTGTTCTTCTTTTTTGTCCAAAACTATTCTCCGGAACAGAATAAGAATCAGAATCGTTTACATTACCAAATAGGATTATGATCTTCTTTTGTTCTAGGGAACATAATCACAAAACCAGAATGGTTATCATACGCAGCCTTATTATCATGCTTCGAACCTCCACGAGCACGCGACATCTGCATAACAACGGTCGATATATGTGACGTCCCAGGACTGTCGCTGACTCAGAAACCTTAATATCCAAATTAACGTTAGCGAAAGCGGTATTTTACCCCTGACAATGAATGAGCAAGGACTAGCCAACCATAATACCTCATATATTACACATTCTCAACTCCATATTATACATGAATATCAGTTTTACGAATATTAACAATAACAACCAACCTAGGGCGACTGCATTCCTCAACAACTACTGATTCTCCATCATTGCCCTTGCCAACTAGGTACTCCGCCACCTGGAAATCAAATCCTGTGGTATCCCTGCCATGCTTATGTCCTAGGGACTGAAAGGTAGGGGAAATCACCGTGAGAACACATCTCAGTAAGCTCACCTATAATCTTGCTCAGGATATTACATACCCTCGGATTCAATTCTAACATGCTCTTTTAGATGCTCAGGTCACAGTAATAGAAACAAGGGCAAGCGAGAAATAGCTCATCATCGAAATAATCAGGTACCTCAATAGTTTATATCTACATAGATATTAACAATGCAAATGCGTGCACATTTTATGCTCTAAATTTCACTCTTAGCATGCTAACCGACTCGACCCGTGTTAAATGCATCAGGCCCATGCTCTTTTTGCACTAAAATATGTATCTTAGGCCCATGATATCTCAATAATTGACTATAAATACGAAGGGACGGTATGTGAACAGTATTCTGGGCTCGTGAGTAGTACTCAGGGCATCGTGAACAATGATTTTCAAACACTATTTAGCCTGTTTTCGCTCTAAATATTCCGAAAATCCATTTTTCGGTACCCGAACCTCGCGGGACCCACTCCAATACCACAAACAGCACTATTCAAGCATGGACAGCAGCATTTCATCAATTCACAGTACACTCACGATCCACAGAAATTGATTTCCATCAAATACGCCGATTATGGCCAATTTTCCTAAACTCATTTACCATGAATCGGTCTCTAGAGCTAATCAATGGCAAGTCTAACATCATGAGCGAAGTCTAGAGGTTGAACTTACCTAAACGAAGTCAAAATAGGGCTAAGGATGCGGCGATGACCGGCGGCAACGACGACGGCGGCGGATTCCGGTGGATTTAGTTTGAACCGAGGTTGTTCAAGGGCTAAAACAAGATCGAATCGAGCTGGAAAACAAGATTATGACATGAATATGGGTTCTAGGGACATCCAAGGTTGATAAATATCAACGGGAACTAAAATTCAAAATCTGGAAATCAAAAATAGATTCATCGACCGAAATGTCAAAGCAGATTCGAAAGGACAAACGATCTCGGATCGAAGTCATTCAAGTTGGAATAGAACCACAAGACATTGAAATACAACATACCCAAAAATCGCGATGATCCAATGGTCGGATTTCCATCGGCCGCCGATTGAAGTTAAGGCGAGAAAACTGGAGAGAGAGAGAGAGAGAGAGAGAGAGAGAGAGAGAGAGAGAGAGAGAGAGAGAGAGAGAGATCTGAATTTAGAGAGAGACAAGAGAGAAAGGAGAGAGAGAATCTGCTGGAAAATAATGGAGGAGAGAGAGTGGTTTGATAATAAATATCCTAGAGATAATTATTAAAAATCACTATTTACTATAAGCGACTTAAAGCTGAATGAATTGACTGATTTTTGGACTATTAGTGAAATTTGGACTGATAAAGCTTGGGCCTCAATTATTTTTGGTCAAAGTTGATCAAATTGGTCAAAAAGATGACCAACGAGATATTTCTCGGAATTCGTGAAATTTCAAGATCGGTCGAGGCTCAATCGGTGCTGATTTGGATCAACCGCGATCGGAAAATAACTTCGGATTTTTTCGTAAAATTTTTCTAGCCTTTCTAAAAATATTTTTATCCTCATGCCATATAATTTAGGTCAAGCCGGGGGTAAAATGGTCACTTTCAATATTTTTCCTTTCTTCTCGGCACTCCGAAACCAATCAACTAATTTTCGAGCCTTTCAGGGCGATGACCAATTTCAATTGCGATATTTCTAAAAACTCGATTATCCAAGCTTGGAATCTGATTTGTGGCCACATTCATATGATAGCGACTCTAGTAAATACTCAGACTAACGGGCGGCTTTTAGGAGATACCCGTATCGACTTGCAATTAGGTCTATGTACTTAAATTCCTAGCTAGCCATTCCCCTTTAGTTAGTCATCTCGAAATGATCAGTTCCGAGTGAGATTTAACTACAGTGCATCAATGAAATATATATCCATTCTATTACAAATTCCGAGGATGGGTCAAATTTCAGGATGTCACACTTATGTTACCAAACATGATTCTCATTTTTTTTTTTCAAAAAATAGAATCAAAGAACTAGAACGATTACTATACTGACCCTACATATCCTAATTTTGTTAATTATACACCTAAAATCTCGCAAAAATATAAAAAATAGTTGGTTCACTTGTGACGTCGTCAATATTTCTCTTGAGCTTTTGTACCTCATCTGATTAATGATGCTCACATATTTAGAAAAAAAAAGTCATTTTCCAAGTGTGTAAATATTTACTTATATGAACTCCAGATAAGTCCATTACCGTATATGATGATAACATTTGATTCACCACTTAAATTGAAATTCCAGTCCTAATGTCCCATCTGTGAGTGTCACTCATGTTGGATTCGAATCTAATGTTCTACAATTCAGCTTCCACAAAATATGGCGAGTTTTATTATATTCACTAATTGAAAAACACACTCGATTTACCATTAAACTCTGTATGTCAAAATCATCTTTTTTACATATACGAAATAAGATTCTTTGATTTTATATATATAGTTAAAAATGGAATAATGGCAGATTCGTTTGACATAAAAGCATGATGGTCATGTACAGGAGAGAATTACCTAATTAGTCCCGAATCTATTGTATGGATATTAATTTAATTATAAACTTTTAATTTTGTTAATTTAGCCTTAAACATTTCAGGAAAATGCAGTGTAGTCCTTCCGATCAATTTTATGAGAAATTGTTGATATGATGATCTAGTCATCGCTGTTGACATATGATTTTTAATCTTCTTTTCTCTTTAAAAAATTAATAGAAAATTCATAAAAATTTATAAAATTACAAAATCAACTTTGAAAGCGTTGGCCAATTCTAAGGAACCAATTTTGAATATAAAGTGATTTTCATTTTTTTTATTTTTAAAATAGTTTTTGAAAAGATAAAAATACTTGAAAATTTGGGAATAATAACATTTGAGGTCAAAAAAATACAAAAAAATATTCAATATTTTTCTTTTAAATCCCTTTTCATGTTGGCCATCGCAAATTGGAAAAATACAATTTAGGGTCATGTGTTCCTTCAAAAGCATAATCTTGAATCAAGTTTGAAAAATCCAATTTGAGTAATTTTTTTTTCATTTTTCACTTTTAGGAGTTGTGACATTGTCCTTTAATGGTCTAAATTTTCATCTTTGCTCAATTGTAAACAGAATGAGTCAATTTGCAAAAGGGTTTTAATTAAATTTTTCATTTTTTAGCGGTATGAAATGAACTTAAATTTGATAAGCGATTGAACTAAACATGGGGTGAATTTCGACCAAGCATAGAGGAGATGTGTAAAAAATTGTGAGGATATTTGGACTTAAAGAAATATTTCTCTAGGGACTGAATTGCAAATACCTAACACTTGATGGATTATTTTATAAATAACTAAAAGAAGAGTTAGTGAAGAAATTAGGATAGAGAAAGGAAGATGGAGAAGAGAAGATAGAAAAAATAAAATGGGAATATAGAAGGAAAGATGGAGATGAAGAAAAGTTAGTGGAGAAATTAGAATGGAAGATAGATGAATGAGCTATAAAAGGAGGAAGAAGGGAGTTTGAAAAAGGGGAATTTTTTGGAGAGAAAATCTTAGATGTTTGATAATGTTTTAGGAGATTGAAGAAAAATTAGAGAGAAAGAAAAAAATCAGAGAGAGAGAGAGAGAGAGAGTTCTCTTTCAAAAGAGAATCTTGAAGGTGGTGGAAGTTTAAAACTATGTGTTACCATTACCAATTCCTGTAACAATTAACACAATTCACAAGTTCATTCCCGTCATTCGAGCTGTAATCTTTATCCACAAGTACGAGATCCAAATTCGATAATTAAATCCATCAAATAAGGTAACGATCATAACCATTAAAATCTTTGAGAATTTCATTACCTAATTGAATTGATTTAAATTTTGATTATGCCATGTCGCATTCATATGTCTTTGTATCCAAATGTCGACTCGTATTACAATTTTCTGCATTTATCGCTTAAAAGATCTGAATCCCAGATCGCAGTAAATTCCGTCCCCCTACTTGGTGATTTTTGCATTATTAAACCTCAAAATTAGTAGGTTGAGCCACTTGTTGGAAGTCATAATACTGCACAGAAGTTGTTAACTCACTCCCTCTTTCCGGTTTCAGGGAAATTTAAGGCTTATATTTATTTACTACTTTTTATATCGTATCTTTTCATTGATCTGAACCCGAGATTGCGGCAAGCTCTGCCTCCTACTTAGTGATGTAAAAATCTCATGTATTCCATCTTTTGTATTTTTATTTTCATTTCATGGAACCCCAGAATTGGTAGGGTGAGCCACATGCTGGAGGTTCTTTATTTACTGCTTTATGTACTCTATTTTATGCGTTTTGATTTCTACACTATCGAACCCCAAAATTGGTAAGCTGAGCCACCCGCTATAGGTTATTTATTTACTGTTTTTTGTACTCTATTTTATGCGTTTTGATTTTTACATTATCAAGTTCTAGAATCGGTAGGCCGAGTCACTTGTTGGAGGTCGTGACACTGCACAGAAGTCGTTAGCTCACTCTCTTTTTCGGCTTTAGAGAATTTATAATACTTATCTTTATATACTGCTTTTTATATCGTATATTTTGATATTGCGTTTATATTTAGAATATTTTACATTATCAATCTTATTTAATTCAAAAATACCAAAAAATGTCATTCAAGTGCATTTCATATAGTATAACTAATGCATATTTTGCCATGCCATATACGTATTCGTATTGCAATTTTCTATATTTTTCGATTCAAACCCCAAATCATGGTAGGCTTCTCCTACTTGATGGTGTAAAGATCTCATGTATTCTGTTGACTCATTTTGTGATACGCATGTCGCGTACGCATGTCACATACATACGTCGTATTCGCATATACACATACGCATATCATATTCGCATGTCACGTACATACGTTGTATTCGTGTTGTCATTAATTCATGTATATTCATCCAAAAAAATTCAAAAGAAAAAAATCTTAAAAATTAGGAAATATGCCATTTCGACGATTAATTCTATTTTAATGATTTTCCTTCCTAATCTTTTCAAAATGAGGATTTTACCTCTTATAGGCGAATTGTCTTGAAAAATTCTAGAAAATTTAGAAAAATATCAAAAAATTAGAAAGCGGGCTATTTCGACTGGCTAATCCAATTTTTTATGATTTATTCGCATGTCACGTTCACATGTTTGCATTCGTATGTTGCATCCGCATATCTACGTTCGCGTGCTGTATTTGTATATCCATGTTCCTATATTGTATTTGCGTGTCCACGTTCGCATGTAACGTACGTTCACATTTGTATGTCATATTTGTATATCCATACTCGCATATTCATGATTTCATGTCCGCGTTCACATGTATACATTCACATGTCTATATTTGCATATTCACATTTTGTTTATCCATACACCTATTACCATCCATGTATTCCATATAAAAAGTGAGAATAATAATAAAAAAACCACCTCACTAGAACTTTAGGAGTAAACCAAGGCTGAATTGCCAAATTAAGATCCATGAAATTAAGGTACCGAAAGGGCATTAGTATTAATCAAGTAGTATAACCAAGTTCTTGAACTCATAATCTCTAGTTCGTAAAAGTAATTTAGTTCTCCAGCTAATTTACTTAGATTTCTAATCGACTTACCAAAAAATGATTAGTGGCGATTCCTATTGAAAATCTTTACATGTTAAATATTGATCTTAAGTCGCGATTTGCTAGAGTTTGGACTAAATTAGTTAATCTAACTAATTAATCCATTAGCCGATAATTTTCCACTATCTAAATTTCTAAGGTCGTGACAACTACTGACCGTCCTATGTGGCACATTGCAATATCAATAATTTCTCACAAAAAATTGATTGGAATGATTACATTGGAGTTTTGTGTAAAGGTTTAAGACTAAATTAACAAAATTGAAAATTTAGGACTAATTTGGTATTTGTAAAGTAAGTTTAGGACTGATTAGATAATTTCTTCATGCATGACCATCAACACTTGAAACTTTCAAAATTCATATACAAAGAGGGTTTCCTCCATAATATAGATGATCATTAATTGACTTGTTTCTCTATGGCATCCGTGAAAGAGACTCAAAAACGAAAAAAAAATTCCTCTAGTTGTGCCTGTCATCCATGTCTTATCTTATTTGTGTTCAATTTCTTCTTCTTCTTGAAAAAAAGATAATTTGGCAAAAAATCCCAAAGGTGAATTGGGTGGAGAGAGAGAGAGAGTGTGTGTGTGTTTAGGGTTTTCTACGCACATCCAAGCTGGTTTCTTTGTATTCAAATCGAATTACAAGAATTAATTCTCTTCATTGTTCTTGTACAAGGTTGCAGCTAGCTTACACGTAGTTTATGTTGTCTCCTAGATAGAATGGTTAGCACATGCTTTGAATTTACAGTTACTAGTATAGTAGCTCGTAGAAGGGGAGCTTACGCGCTTGTAGTTATTGACGTGTCTAGACCTCTTGTACTCTTAATTGAATTTGATTCTTGAATTCTCAGCAAATTTTTTTCCGCTTTCACATGGAAAATCCTTTCGATGTAGATTTTGGTGCAGTTGCGCTGGTGCACTATGGTTATTGTTGATTGGTTTGATTAATTGATTTCATACCTCGCTATGGAGTGGAAGCTTTTCTCTTAATGACAGATAGATTCCATGTGCGAATCATAATATATCCATGCTCATGTTGAAAGAGTAGCTTTTAGTCACATACATTTGTAGATATAAGTTGAGCCGAAAGTATTTATATTTCATTTCACCCAGAAATAAATTTTACTCGCAGATGGAGGACAGCTTTGCCTCTTCGCGAGGGAAGCTCTAAAAAGTCTCAGCCATGATAATAATGCCTTCTTAGGAAGAGAATGACATGCATAGTGCGTCCTAACTGCTGAAAATATGACCTTCTCTTTCCGGGTCTTAAGCAAGCATCATGATTACTTGATTTTGAAATAATTGCAGTTAGTTTTGCCTAATTGATTTTAAAAAAAAATCTCACTTTGTCGCTCTAACAATTCATTAACAACAAGTATAGATGTGCAACTTTTGTCCTTTCATAATCAAAAAACTATTTTTTATATTAATCTTTAAATGCCGTAATCAGGATTTATTGTAGGTTTATTTAATGTGACCATCGCATAACGCAAGGATAACTTCGGCTAGGTGGTGGGATTGTAGGTTATTCTTGTTTCTTTGGAACGTTTTAAGGAGTTTTGATCCGGTAGAATTGGATCGGGGTTCGTTAGACATGGTTTGGCCTATTTCCGAACCATTTCTAGTGGGCTTGGTGCCGGTCGTGTCCTGACACGTGACAACCTAGTGTTTCGCTCATGTTCCTTTGATACGTGGCAATCTATATACCGTTGGTTCCCCACGCCAGAATTGTCACATGGCATAATCCTGTAAATCAATCTTTTTTTTCTTCGTGTACATATCCCATAATTTCCCTCATTGAAGGCATTTTTTGATTTTCTGAACGTTTGGACTTTCAACACTCCTACCGGTATCGAAAGTGAACCACCGAGGAAACTCTGCACAACAAGTGACTCGACACGTATCGCCTGCACTCAATATTCAGGTTCATTAGAATTGCCTGCTCTTCAGATCACTCTCTCTCTACTTCATCCTACTTTTGCTTTTATCGATGCAAGATGTTACCCTTTTCCAAGACTCAAGGATCTCGAGAGAAACCCTAACCAAAATATGTATATGTAAAACATCAAAATACCTGTAGTGAACAACTGGCTTGTCTTTTTTCTAAAGTTAAAGAGCAGCTTAGAGTGAAGAAAAGCCCGTAGAAATGAATGCCTTGTACTGATGTTATCAATGTACAATATGAAATATCAAGAATTTTTCTTCTGCGTGTTCAAGTACACAAACAAAGTCTCGAGTTCTAAGTCCCCATAGGACAACAATCGAAACTAAAATGGGCAACAATCCAGATTGGAGAAAACTTCTTTCGGCCGAACAGATGGCAGAGCATTCATTAAAAAATTGATCACTCACTTGTGACTCTTACTGATATAAGACCACTTTACTTAGTGTCCTATTACATCTCTGGCCGATTTCATTTCAGGCAGCAATTTCAAACACCTTCTCCTGCGGAATGAAGAGCACACCAAACGAAAGATGATTCAATAATATATTCAAAGCAGGTACACTTATTTCTACTTCCTTTCGTTTGTTTTCTCTTGCTTTATTCACATGTTCACTACTGTGCAAGGGTGATACACTAAATTTGTATCTTTGCATTATAGTGTCTACAAGTTTGTATCTTGAGTTCGCTTCATCTTTCAGAGGTGTTTCATTTACCTTATTACCTGAGTTAATGATATCTTCATTCGAAAAATACTTTTTTTTCCCATTTATTTCAACTTCATTGTATTTATGATGTCAAGTTGCTTCGGGCATGCATGACAATACTTCTGGGGTAGAACTCTTGCTTCATAAGTCCTTATGGAGTAGAAATATGTTTGGTAAAGTAACTTTTGAAGCAGCAATTTGTTTGATTACGCAATTTCATTTCGAGCCAATTGAAGAAGTAAAAAAAAAAAAAAAATTCAATTTCTGCTTAGAAACAAAAGTTGATTTCTAGAGCAAAGGTGTTGCCATGCTCCCCCTTAGACTACTATGTTGCCACTACATGGAAATGGGGACCTGATGGTTGGGAAATGATTTGTTGTTCCGATGTACATTGCTCCAGAGACGTTTAAGGTTTTTGGAACTTGGATTTTATTTGGTGTGCAACAGTTTATTATAGACAAAAGACGCATATTTCCTAGCAGGATTGTTTTCGATAAACGTAAGGTCACCTTGCAAATGAAAATTGCCGACTGAGCACCCAATTTATGACAACGACGTCGCAGAAATTTGCGTTGTGAAAACATCTTGACATTGACGGCGCAATTGACGGGAAACAAGTGCATAAGTTAATGCCACCGAGGGTGGTCGGAGGGAAATAAACATGGTCCTTTCCGAACCCAAATGAACCAAAACCCTTTTGGCAAAAAGTTGACAAACACGGTTGCAGAATTGACCAATAGAAATCTGACTTGTGGAGAGAAAATTAGTCAAACCCAGAGAAAGGCAACCGACGGGTGCGAAGCAGGACCTACAATCTCCAAAGCTTGGTTCAAAACCTGTCTGAGGAAGTTGCTGGAGACAGCAAGCCAATGCCCAACAATCTTTCATATGCTGGCAAGATGGGTGACCACCACTGAGTTCAGGACCACCAACAAGCACGATTATGCACCCAAAGGGAAGAATTAGGGCAAATCATAACCAAATCAAATTTCCAAATGAAACCTCCCAGAGGTTTACTCTGCAAATTCTCCATATGAATAACATTTTGTGTGGAAAAAATATCAGAGAAAATGGAATAATAATGTAGTCGGACTTTGAGGCGTGTAATCACTCTCTTTTAAAGTCAATCTGCCCCACGAATTTGCTATAAGTTTTTAGAAAATTCCTTTTAGGATATAACAAAGTCACGGTGAGAATGCCAAATAGCAATTTTAGTAAATCTCTACGCGAAACAATAAAAAGATGCTGCCTCTTTTTTGAAGGAAAGCGAAAAATAAAAGAAGCTACAGAGAATAAACAGAATTGTCCATTATATAATATGAATAGAATACACATCTTAGTGTCTGAACTACTCATACGAACACACCCATTTATGTCCAAAAAATCATAATTTGAACATGACTATTCATGTGTGAAAATTGTCATTTAGACACAACTGTTCATCTCCGAATAGTCATAATTAAAAAAATAATGAAATAAAATTATGGAATTATGAATTTCGAAATTCAATAAAGAAATAATTATTGATTAAGGCTTATTTTCTCACCAAAATTGCGCAATTATTTGCGCACTCGCATGAGGGTATGGTGAGGTGCCCATCCCTCATTTCTCCATTCGAAAGGCTATAATAGCCTTATCATATTTAAAATGTCTTGCACTCTCTCATCCCCCTATATGGGACAAGAAAAATGCCTTATTTTTTTTTTTTACAAACAAACACCAATATATTGTATCCCCACCCATCTAAGACATTGCCGTTCATGCCATTTTCCTTTTGGGATGGAGCAAAAGCATGATACATTGATCAACGGAGATTGTTGAAGCTTATATACTCATCAATGTGTCTATTTAAACTCACATTCCCTCGAAATATTTGAGCCATCTGCTGAATTGTGAGCCAACATCATTTATTAATTACTCTACCCTTATCAATCGTCAAAATGGAAATTTCCTTCTATCATCGATGTGCTTACATATTAGACGATCGATATGGACCAGACAAACATACATTTTCAGAGGTAGGCCAACAATAAATGAAATTTATTTTGTTAAAAGTGACAAAAAAATATTTTGTTAAAAGTTTTTTTTTGGGTAAGGTTATTTTGTTAAAAGTTTTTTTTTGGATAAGGTAAGAATTTATATAGAATAATCAAAGCGCGTTATTTTGTTAAAAGTTTTTTTGGTAAAGGTTATTTTGTTAAAAGTTTTTTTTTTGATAACCGGGGTGTCCAGCTGTGCCGGCGAGCTGACGCTCAAACCGACGGCGACCAACTAATCCCCGGGGAGGCACCGCGGGACCCCACCACCACAGTACTCCGTGTAAGACACCGGTGAATGTGGGCGAGTAAGTTTCAATCCCAGGACCGCGAGTACTACTCAGCGGGGTCCTAGGAGTCTACTCCTTACGACGCGACCACCTGATGGGTGGGTTTATTTTGTTAAAAGTTTGTATTCAATTTGTCCAAAAAATACTATTGATTAATAAACAACTGGCAGGCTTATGCACATGAATTCATTAGCACTCTCTTGATCATGTTTGTGATCTATCATATACTAGTCACACGACATGTGCAAATTATCATGGATCAAGATGCAATGAGATTGAAACCCTTCGATTCAAAAGCAAAATCAGACACATCTAGATGAGCGGGAAATACTTCCTTGTATTATAATAATTAGATAGTAAATCACCTTGTTATCTAACGGTTTAAGTTTTTCAGTACTACTAGATTCCAACAAATAAGGACTTCCATAATCACTTCCCCTTTTATTTGTTTAGTTGTTTATATATTTCTGGTTTCGCAATAAAATAAAAAGGATTGATAGATATCTCCGGCTCTTAAGAAATTGAAGTGTGCGATTTGAAAAGAAAAGTAGAAACATGATTCTCGAGTTTTTGTCTTGTATTGTACATCAAACAACATACACGCATATCTTCTCAATGAATTGCCAAAATATTCCCCTCTCTCTCTACTACATATATAGGGCTAAGCACAGAGGGAGGGAGG
Source organism: Psidium guajava (assembly GCA_016432845.1). Taxonomy (NCBI): domain Eukaryota; kingdom Viridiplantae; phylum Streptophyta; class Magnoliopsida; order Myrtales; family Myrtaceae; genus Psidium; species Psidium guajava. The sequence goes on from CM028232.1 coordinate 11,797,759, forward strand.
GGGGGAGAGAGAGAGAGAGAGAGGGAGGGAGAGGGAGAGAGACTGCAGAACATAGTATTACCCAATACTATACAGTCCTCTTTTAGACTGGACTGAAGATACAGGCGCAACCCTAGTAAGAGAAGAAGAAGGAGGAGGAGAAGAAGATGGGAAGAGAATGATTTTTCTCCAGAAAAACATTCCCGCGTAGCGTTTACCGGTTGACCATAGGAGTGCACTTTACTTGCGCTCGCGTGTGAACGCAAAAAAGTTGCCTTCCACAACCCTCGAACAGGTCGTACGGGGCGCGCACCGAACGGAATTTGGTCAGCTGAAGCTTCTCTCATCGAGGCCCGGATAATTTAAAGAGAAAGGGAGGATTCGATCCCAGATGGAAGGCGAAAGAGGCTCGTCGTCGTCCTCAGTCCCGACCTACGACCTTCAAGTCTCCTTCTCCGGCACCAGCCATGGCATTCACGAGATCGGATTCGTTCCGTTCGAAGACCAGAACCCGGTGCTCGGGTTCTTGACGCCTGCGCCTCCTCTCGTCACCGCTGGGGAAGGCGCTGCGACCGCCACCACTAGCAGGGTTGGGCTGGGCCACCACAACGGCCTCATCGGCAGATCTTCTTGGAATAATGACCAGGTTGCTGAAAGATGAATTCTGTGATTATTAAATTTTTGACCGTATGATATCTTTCACGAGATGTTGTGCATTATAATGAATTTAAAACCTGCTTTTGGTTCATGTTATGATTGTTGAAATGCTTGTGCACGTGTGGCTGTAGCTAACAACCGTTGCTTATGGGGGGGAATTTAGGTTGGCGCACACGATCCGAAGGCTGTTAACGACGAGAATTGCAGCGCGAATCCTAGCGAAGGCAACAATTCGTGGTACTTTCCGGGTTTTGATTGACCACTTTCGAAACGAATAGAGCATTTCCCGAATATTGGTTACCTAATCATGCGATAAATGGGGTCATCTGTAAATCGTAATTGGAGCATATTCAATACAAGAAGGGTATGCATCCCGGTGACAACCAAAGAAGCCGAATCTTTAACATAAAATCATTCCTCGCAGGTGGCGGAGCTCCACGGCGGTGGCGGAGAAAGGGAAGATGAAGGTGAGGAGGAAGCTGAGAGAGCCAAGGTTCTGCTTCCAGACGAGGAGCGAGGTGGATGTGTTGGACGATGGCTACAAATGGAGGAAGTACGGCCAGAAAGTGGTCAAGAACAGCCTCCACCCCAGGTTTGGCATCATTAAAATCATTTAAAAAAAATCAAATTTTCTTCCTTCTTTTCTGTGGCTCAGCATCAGATGATTATTACTTTTCATGGGCATTCTGACATCACCAGTGAGAAAAGCATTCGAGCACAGATCTGGGCGGTTCACATCTGGAAGATTTTCTGAGCCCTCCCTCCCTCTCTCTTCTCTATGCCCCAAGCTCCGACTATATGGATCTGATTAAAACTCCTGCATGATATGATTTTCTCATCTGCTTCCTTTCTTTTTTGGGTTGATCTTCCATGGATGGCGTCAAAAGAGTATGTCGGAAAAGAAGTTAAGGGGTGTGTGTTTATGACTAATGCTTGGAATGCGATGGGATTTAAGAGGCTTGCGATGAGAATGAGAGTCCAAAAATTGAGCTAAATGAAATTAATTATAGACTAATTTGCCTTTCTTGGACGCGTTTAATGATCTTACCAGAGGTATAATACGTTGTAGGCGGATAAATTTGCCTAGGGATATGTGAAAAGAAATCATGTCTTAGGGTAATGTTTTTCTCTAACGATGCCTTTGATTGTATGCTAGGGTTATCGATATGGGCATCGCATGCATCTAACTTTTTTTAAATTTGTAGGCGAGTTGTAGGCGAGTAATGTCAAAAACTCGAAACCCGCCCACAATGTATGGTTGGAGGAAAATATTGACCCGTTCTATTGTTGTTAAAAGGAATATATATTGATTGCATCATGCATACATGTATGCATGTAAGGACGGATATTGACGTTTAAAGCAATTCAAAAGACAACTCCCATACTCTCATGGTAACGAATTTAAATTTGAGAACACAAGAATTTTGCTTATCTTAGTCCTTCTATGTTTATATGTAAAGCTCCATTACATATTCTCGAGTATGAATACCAGTGCCTGAATCTTGTAGATAAATTACATGGGCGATGGTTAAATTAGAACAAACAACTGATGTTGAAGCAATGAGATTCTAAACGACAATTTCATCAGTGAGCGTGAGCCATTATGGGAATCTCTAGGATCACATACATGGACCAAATGTGAGCATACCACATGAGGGGAAAGATCTAAGTTGATTAACCAAGCATTTGTGTAAAAATCAATTATCCCGTGACATTTACACATTATCCAAATTCATTAGTTACTAATGATTTTGTCCATACCCGTAGAAGATATCACAAGGTAAAGAAGAAACTCTAAGGTGTCACCAAGGTACAGCACGCCCCCAATTGAGTGAATCCGATTGTTATATGTCAAGTTCCATGAATTGCCTTATTTATTTCAAATGACAATACTTCTAATTTGATGATTGATTTGGGTGAATCAAAAGTTGGTGCTCCGAGAATATCTAAAAATCTTTTAGGGTCAAGAGAATGTGATAGGGAAATTTTTCGTTGTCCTCAATAAGTGGGGACAAATGAGCATCATCTTGAATGGAAGAATCCTCTGATGTTTGTTTGGAAGGCTTATTCTAAAAAGAAAGAGTCGTTAATGCTTAGGATTGAATTTGGAGTATTCAAAGATGATTGCTTCCTAGTATAACGACAACAAGACTGAGAAGAAGTTATACTCAAGATGATATAATCCAGGCTTCTTCCTGTGTCAATGTTGCAAATCATGTTATGAAGAAATTCATATGGAAAATGCTCAGTGTAAGCATAATGTAAAATTCAAATATATTTTGGCCAATGTTCTTGGGAGAAAATTGTCTTCTGAAAATAGTTTGATGGATGAAGTCATATAAATGGCCATCCATTTGCGTGAGAAATATCTGAAAATGTGTCTTTTGGTGGGATGCAATGTGATTCGGAATGCCCTTCGATGTGTGAGTTTGGAGTGAATCAATGTAAGTTTTGTTCGAGCTTTGGAGGGATTGGAAAGTCTCATGTGCTTGAATTTAGGGCGGACGGTCATTCGCTAGTTAAACTACTGTCATCCAGGTAAATGCCTATTTGATAAATGGATGTAGGGTTTCATAAAGGGACCGGGGGAGAGAGCATCGGGGCTGGTGGGGAACGTTGCCATTGCAACTTTCACAAATTTCGTACTATACTATGAAATTTCACAGTAAATTTCTATGTCTTGTCTCTTGATTCGAGTGTTGCGAGTTGTTCTATCTCTCTTTGAGCTAGATTTCTGGATGCATTATTGCATCATTTCAGCAAAAGTCTCACATATATTGACTGAGATTTTGAAATTAGGGATTTGATTGGCAAAATACGATAGCTTCTTACTATGCTAATGAGTAATACAATAGCTTCTTACTATGCTAATGAGTAATTATTCTTTATGAAAACGGCAAGCGGGATTCTTATATGATGCAAACTTTGTGCAGTTAATCTGTACATGTGTACAGTTGATGTTATAAATAGTCCGATATAGGTGAGCGAACAGGATCATGATTATTTCGCTCCCTTTTAGCGAGGAACTTTAATTTAATGTGTGTACCAAAAGTAGGGTATTGGAGTAGTTTCTGTGCAACATTGATGCCTAGGTGTTTCTCCTTTTCTCTATTCTGTTGTTTCATCATTGAAATCTGGCTCATAATTGCTATTTAGTTGCCACAGAATACTTACTTGACTTGATTTTATTTATATGTTTTCGGTTCTAATGGCAGTGATAATGACAATACTGTCGTATAAGCTTCAACAGAATACATGTTAGGATTCCAGCAAAGGCTGGATACCGCAAGTGTGTTTTTATGAATTCAACTCTATAATCAATTAGAAGATAAAAGATGCGAGCTTGGTTTCGATGTATATTATCAGCTAAACCATGACAAAAATGAAGTGATTATTTATTTGGCGTTACTGCCATGCTGAAGTCTGGAGTCAAAATAATATCGTTATAAAGCTTCATGCGTGGTAGTTCGGACATTCTTCTTTCTATTTAACTTTTGTCTAGTTTTCTTGTGGCACACCATTTTTCCTCATTATTTTTAGCTGAACTGATAAAATTTTGTAGACCCTTGTGGAATTGAAAATACATACTCGTTCTTGTTCCGTTCACTTCATTTTAGGTGGGCCTTGGTCAATTTTCCACGGGACATGCATATTTATCTGCATTCATACAAAGTGCAAATCTCATGTTCATGACAAAGAAAAGCATGTGAAAATGTTTGTAAAGTTAGGGTTCCAACTTCCAATTCTTTCAGTATTCAAAAGAGAAATACGAAATAGAAGACAGAAAAAAGAACAAAAAAATGGGAAATACAAAAAAAGAACAAAAAGGGGAGACAAAGGGTAGATTTATACTGATCTTATGTATCCAGAACTCAACCAAATCATAAGACTTACACATGAACCAAATCATAAAACTTACACATGCATAGGTTTCATAACTCGAAGAGTTCGTGTGTTCCCCAAACCGCACCCCCCTTCTCCTCCTCCTCCTCTTTTCCCTCCTCCTTCTCCCCCTCTACTTTGGAATTTAAGTGATCAGCTACAAATGAATGTAAACTTGAAGATAATGGGTCAAGTAGAGAGAAAATCTTTGAGCCACATAAAAGCCGTTCTTTTCAGAATTTATTACAAGACGTTCCCGGATAATTCTGAGTGTGTTTCGGCGAGTAAAGCCGGAACGCCCTTAGTCGCGTGCATAGACAATTACTAGGTCTCAGATGCTCATGTTTTTGCGGATTGTTTCTGCAGAAGTTATTACCGTTGCACTCACAGTAATTGCCGAGTGAAGAAGAGGGTCGAGCGGTTATCGGAAGATTGTCGGATGGTGATAACGACCTATGAAGGCAGACACAACCATTCTCCGTGTGACGACTCGAATTCATCTGAACATGAAGGGTTCAACTCGTTCTAGTATTGCCCGAAGAGAGAACTACAAGATGCATGTCCTCGTGAATTTTGGAGAAGGTTAGCGTGTGACGTGTTCTGTACTATCGTTGCAAACGGACTCCGACTTCCCTGGTCGTGTAATCTATGTCTAGAAGTATAGTTACGTTATTTTACTTGAACTTATTTGAGGCTTCTTGTGCATACTGTGGCCGCTACATTAATTTCCTGTGAAATATACAGCCTATGTATTCGCTTGTGCAATGTCACTTGTCGTCCATTGCTTGTGAATGCACTCGCATTAGGAGTTTAAGTCGAGGATGTATGAAAAGACAGTTCTTTTGGTTTGGTTTAACTGTTCATAACCAGATCTCTACAAGTTCTGCAGAGCTGTTTCAGTTTGCGTAAAATCGAAAGCTCTGTGGAGACAGATCGGGAAGAGATGCTGTTGGGTTTTATGGGTTATGGGTGGGCCACCCATGTTGAGCTAACCCAGCCCAAGCCCATAGGCTGCACAAGTTCTTTTGAACGTGAAAAAGAACGTTCTCAGGTCCTTCAGTGTTCAATAAACGTCGTTCTTTCTACAGAGAAGAAAAGAACAGCGAAAAACGGGCGACGTTTCCAGCTCCTCTCCTGAACACAAAACCGGTAGACGAATGCTCTCTCAAGACTGTATCGAGATCATTTAATTTGTGGAAATCAAGGTTTGTCTCGTCGCTTGATATATCCCGTTTTCGATTAGTGATTCAAGATGTTCTTGGGCATTGTTGATACCTAAATTTTGACTAATCATTTTCACCCATTCTTGCATAGAAATTTAGAACGAATTTTAGTTCTTAAAAAAAAAATAATTCATCGTTCATATTTAATTTTTGTCAATCATGCATTACATTTTTTTAAAAAAAATTTTGGATCGGCGGCGGAAACGGGATTGAAATTGATACGCGGAGCACCGGAGCTCACACAGCTCAATTCGGCCAAGGCAGGGGATAAGAGCCGAAAATTGCAATGACGAAGAAGGCCATGAGCTTTAACAATTTTATAAGGCTTCAAGCTTAGTAAGCCCATAAACAGGACAAATTCAAAACACGTGGGTAAATGGAAGAGGAAATCGGCACAATATTGAGCCCATATTGAATTTTCCCAAAAGATATACGCATGATATACAAGGCTGATGAAGGGGAAATGCTGGAGCCATCAATCCACTATATGAGGGACATTATAACACGGCAGATGGGGAGAATGGCTCAGAAAAAAAAGGCTGAGGATTCACGTGGAAAAGTATAGTTAGAGAGAGCGTTGAAGGCTGCGGTGGTGGACTTTCTTCCTGTTCGTGATTGCACTTGGACTCTTTCCTTTGCTGCCTCAAGCTGTCCCTGGATGTGTGTCTTCGCCTCCATGACGAAATTCCACAACCTGCTGTTGATCGCCTGCCGCTGCTCCATTTGTTATGCGGATATGAGAGTCCCTCTCAAAAGCACATCCGTCGGCCACCGTTGTCGCTACCTCGCTACGACAGCCCATAGACTAGACCTTCGATCGTTTGGCCGTGCCACCTTCGTCGTTACACGAGTCGGTCCAAAGGTGCGCGAGCTTGGTATGCAAGCTTCGACAAATTTTGGTTCGGGAAAGGCTATTCTAGGTAAGCCTTTGTTTTCCTTTGGTTGTTGAAATATTCTGATTGCTTTGATCGCTTTGCAAACATGTAGGCATTGAATTCAAAGCCTCACATATGATTATCATCTCTCTTGATTTGACAAATTTTTGTTATCAAAAGGTGGAAATTTGAACCTTTTCGCTAAACAAGCGTCGATATTCAAGTTTCGTTATAAAAAAAAAGCATTTTTTTTTAAAGATCAAACATAAAGCCTTGATTTGATATCATGATTTTCGGAATTAAAGCATGCCCTGAATTGCTTGGATTTGTACTTTTAATCCCCATTTTTTTGAATAATAAAACCTAAATCAAAATTAGCAAAATTACTTCTCCTAATAGGTACATATCCTACTGTGACCATTCGGATATGATTCCTTAGGCTTGGTAAAGACACGAAGTTAGCCAACTTTATCTATTACCATTTAGATTCAATTCGCTATTTTCATCAAGTCAATTTTGATTTAGGGTATGCTCTAGTTTTTGAAAAATCAGAATGAATATTCACTACAAAAAAAAAAAGATTCTAGTAACGGCATTTGCATAAACATTTTGACAAAATTCGTCGCTAAATCAAGTTGCGACAAAAATTGCAACGAAAAAAATTTATCGCCAATTTGATGTCACAAAATTTAGTGATGAAAAAGTTTCCTTTCATCAGTAAATTGTGACGAAAGATTTTGTTGTAAAATTCATCGCTAATTTGCCACGAATGCTATTCGTCGAAAAATTTGTTGTCGATTAGCGAAAAATAATTTTTTTCCCAATTTCATCGATAATTAACAATGAATTTATTCATTGCAAAAGTTGTTGCTGTTTGGCGATGAAAATGTTTGTTGCCAGTTAGCAACGACAGCAACAACGAATTTTGGAATAATTTAGTGATGAAATTAATGATGGCATTTTTCTTTTTGCGACGTATTTGATAATGTCTTTAGCGATAAATTTTTCTACGACCATTGTTTAGGGATGAATTTAGCGACGAATTTTTATTAATACTTTAGCAATGAATTTTGCGATGAATATTGTTCAGGGACGAATTTAGCAATGAGATGTTATTAATTTATTATTTTTTTGCCATATGTTTTTAGCGATGAATTTTGTGATGAATATTTTTTAGGGACGAATTTAGTGACAATTTTTTTAAAAAAATCTTGATCTTTCTTCACTACAAGAAAGGGATGAATTTTTATAATTTATGATCATTTGATAAAATCATTTATTTTATTTTATGATTTTAAAATCTAATTAAAAGGAAAATTAATTTTTAGAATTTATATTTAATATTGGTCAAGAACTTAATAACATCAAAATATTATAATAATATGAAAACAAAATACATTCAAATAAAACATCCATTAATAATTAAAAGCCCTCACGCAAGTCGTAAATGTTGGGAAAATGATTGGCGCATGGAGGGGGGAAAAGTACAAAAGAGGCGCTCCCTAATTCACAAATTCCATTGGATGGCACTAAGCAAACAATTTTTGGAAAATAAAAAGGAGAAAAATAAAAAATCAATTGAGACCAAGGAAAAAAGTGCCATCTAATGTCGTCGACAAATTTGCGACAGCATGTTACATTAACAATTCAGCAATGAAATTTGCAATGAACAAGTTTTGTCGCTAAGTTGCCAGTTAAAAAATAGTGCAAATGTTATCATTAATTTTGCGACAAATTATGTTTGTCGCCAATTAGCAATGATCTATTCAGTGGATAAAAAATGTCGCCTATGTTGTCGCTAATTTTGCAATGAATTATGCTTATTGCCAATTAGTAATGAAATTAGTGACGACCTATTATAATAACAATTCAATGAATACAAATGCCGTAACTGTCGTCGCTAAATTTGCGACAAATTGTTTGTCACCAATTAGCAACAGCCTATTACATTGACAACAACAACAACAACAACAACAACAACAACAACAACAACAACAACAACAACATCATTAACAACAACAACAACAACAACAACAACAACAACAACAACAACAACAACAACAACAACAACAACAACAACAATAATAATAATAATAATAATAATAATAATTTTACATAATTAATGAAAAGTCTGAAAAATCACAATCTTCATTTTCTTTTCTATCACCTATCTCAAAATCAGATTCTTCAACACATTCTAAATTTGATTCACAAATTTCAGTTGGATTTACGTCTATCCACAAAAACTTAAATAATACAATCCGCATTAATGGTTTAGGGTTCTCTATCTTTATGATTTCATCCAACAAGTCATAAAAATCATTTTTGCACTTCCATCATTGGATGATCAAATATACGCACACTACTATTCATTGTGATTTTTCCCATTTCATATTCTTAAGTGTAAAAATTATACCCGTTTATGAAATATGCTGACTAAGTTCATACTTTTGAATTTGGATCTCATGACAGATGATATAGCAATCATTGCTTTTCAACTTGATTAGATTATTGTGAAGCTAAAGTCACACACACAAAGTCAATAATATATCTTTTAATTAATAATGTATAAAATATTAATAACTTGATTTTGGTCCATAGGCAACTTACATATATTTTGAACTATACTACAAATTCTTCATCGCATAAATGGTCAAACTTGAAATATCGTTTCGCTTCTGGACAGCTTAGTAAAATATATGTATGGGCTACCGACCATTTTTCGCCTATTAAATAACGAAATTTACATGTTCCACTTAGTCGATCAAGATAATTGAAAATAGTGAATGATTTGTAATTGAGGTTAATAAGGACCTCATCATTTCTTCCCGCTCTCCATCTCTTCCACTATATGTGAGGCTCAAAATAGTATGATACAAATGTTGTCACTTCTTTCACAATATATGTATTACAAATTGAAACTTTAACACATGCCTTATTCTTCACTTTTTTCTTCAACTGATATAAGAATCTAGTTGCAATAGAAACGAAGTTTATCAGAACATAACATATTATTTAATTAAGTAATTTGAAATTTATTAAAAAATACTTTACCTTTCAAATAGATACTTCTATTGAAATTGGACGAGACCTGCAACTTTGGCCTCATAAAGCAAGTGAAGTAAGAGATGCTCAGTTGAATCAAAAAATGATAGAGAAAATACCTTTTCTAGGTTATAAGGATTGATTGAAATACTTCTTCTAGTTTCTCCATTTGTGATTCTTTTAACACTGTTGAGCAAATATCATGAATGAAAATACTTAATTTTGTAATTGCGACTCATGCGAAATTTGGTAGAAGTTCTTTGAAAGCTATTGAAATTAGTCTTTTCATAAATATGTAACAATCATGACTCTTCGAACTTGTCAACTTGCATTCATTCAAATCAAAATATCTCATAAGGTTTAAAGCTTATCTATTAGGAAACCGCACATATTTTAACTATTCACAAACAACTTGTCTCTACTCCTTATTCAATATATAAACAACTTCTAGTTTTTGGTCCCCTATTATTTCCATTCACATATAGTGTAGGCTGATCACAAGTATCTCTAATATCTTTTCTTGCATTCAAGTTGTCTTTTATTTTTTCAGTGACATTTATCACAATATTTATGATGTTGTTGAAAATATTCTTTTCTATATGCATGACATCAAGATTATAATGAATAAGATGGGTTTTCCAATATGGTAGATCTCAAAATGTACTTCGTTTAGTACACTTATGTGTACTTCCATATGTAATAGTTGTACCATGAAAGTTTTCAACAATAGTTGGAAAGTCATATACTCGCTCCCAACTTTGATTACTAGTTAACCTCAATGGTGGGATATTCTTTTAACTCTATTTTTGATGAACTATTTTTTATTCTTTATGAATGTATGATTTATTGGAAAAAAATTGTCTATAACAGTCAAAATAGCTGGCATTCTTATCATATTTTAATATGAATGACATTGATCTCTCTAGGCATATCAGACATCTTAAGATCCTAGTTGTACTCCATCCAAATAATATTCCATAAGTTGAAAAATCATTTATCATAAAAAAAAGAGCAGCCTTCATAAAAATATTTGATCAGTAGACACATCATACGTAAGAATACCTTTATTCTGTAGTTATTGCATCTTTCTAATCAATAGTTACATATACACATCTATCAACTTTTTTGGATTTTGCGGACTAGGCACGGTCAATGTTAAAAACATATAAGGTGTCTTTATATACATACTAGGTGAAAGATTGCATGGAGTTAAGAAAACTAGCCAACATGAATACATTTTTTTTCTAATTTTCCAAATGGGGCAAATCCATCGGTAAAGAGACCCAACCTGATGTTTTGAGGCTCCGTCGTAAACTTAGAGTATATTTTATCAAAATGTTTCCATGTCTCTACATCTGAAAAATGATACATTAGACCCTATTCTATTTCATGATTTATATGGCAAGTCATGTGTTCAGTAGTGGGCTGAGATGCATAAAGCCTTTTCAATCTAGGGATTGAGGGTAGATAAAATATTTGCTTGTATGATTTACACTTTTGATTATGACCTTGTCTAACACCCTAAAACTTAGGGCCAATCCAAGCTTAAGAATCGGACTAGTTATAGATACTAGCCAAGGGTTGAGATAGGCCATCAAAAAAGAATCGCCTTCAATATGGATCAAGGCTTAGTAATATCAATTGACAATGCTATTGGTTGAGGCTTCGACTGTGTGGCAACCATGACTCAAGCATGGATTGGTGGTGATCAATCTTGTTTAGCTACGAAATATCCATAGGATCACCATATAGTTGACTGGGGATTGATCTATGGAATGATTTTCAATTTTGCATTGATCGACATCCAAACTGGCCATGAATCCAATAAAGGTCGATTCGTAACCACACGTTATTCAAGGACTAATCACTCTGGACTTTGTGATGTGTTGGAAAACTACGAATCGAGATGAATCAATCCTGCATCAATTTTAATTGGTCATGAGAGGTAATCTTGATAGTCGTCAATTGTACCGTCGATTTAGAAACGGCGATTCCAACCCTAAATTGAGACAATTAGGATGGCTCTTGATCTGATTGGTAACGAGACATGTTTGGGAGTGCGCCAAGCCATGAGGTTGTTCATTCCTCTTGATGTGTTCAGCTGCACTCTATGGTGTGTCCGCCACGCTCGATAAGGCTCGGCTGTGGGCCAACTTTGCTGAGCAAGTATGGATAGTCCGATCTCTAGTTTGTTTGGAAGCAATGATCCTCCCTAAATGTTTCGATAAGTTGACAAGTGGTGTATTCAAGTTTAAACATCTCATTGGCACAAACTTTTAGAAAGATTTCATCAAATGATTATAGGAGAGATGATTAGGCAAATCTTGACTAGTCAAAGGAAATAGAAAATCTTCTATTATCATGACTATATCTTAGGATAATCTTGACTAGTCAAAGGAATCTCTCTTCAATAATAAATAAATAAATAAATAAAAAGATAATAAGTAAATTCCTCCTTATGATTGGCGTGAAGCATGAATAGGAATCCTAGGAACTTAGTTCAATATAGGCTAGCTATGTGGCAATTTCAAAAGCATCTCTAGAATGTTTCATACTAATGATTAATTAATAATATATATTTATATATTGCTTCAATTAATGGACATAAGTGAGAAAAATAAAAGTAAAAAGACTAGATAATACCCCATACTAGGCGTGTGACATGAAGTGAAATTCTAGAGTCTAGCTTGTCTTGCTAGCATGAGAGGAATGTTTAAAAGATGATGACACTTAATAGAACATTGTCCATAAAGGTAGCAATTGTTCTAGAAACAAGCCTTACAAGCATGTCTAAATATCTAGTCTAATTTAGGACAATCATGAGAAAATCAATAAATGAAGCCATATGGCAAAATTGAGCAAATGAGAAAATTTATTTCATCTTAGGCATTTAGTATGAGGGGTTACACATAATCAAGCTTAAGAAATTAGCTTTACATACATGGAAGATGGGTGGGAAAACTTAGAAGCAAGACATGTCGATTAAAAATCAATGAAAGTTTAATGATCAAATTAAAATAGAAAATTTAATAAGTAAAAGAGGGACAAACATTATACTAGGTCATCAAGTCTAAGAAAATAGGGTATCAATGTGTCAAAATGTCCTTAGATCTCGAAATAACATGCGACATCAATAATTGAGGTAAGAAAAGACAAAATCTGGACATCTAAAGCAAATAATAATTAGATCTAACCATTATGTAACAAGTGGACAAAGGAATTAATGCAAGATATCTTTATAAGTGAACTCAAGACTACTTCATCTCATTTCCACAGCACCTCCACGCTGCTACCATCTTCTCTCTCTCTTGGCTATCTCTCTCGCTCCCTCTCATCTCCCCTCTTTTACCACTCCCAACACCACCTTAAGCCTGGCACTATTATATGCCCGCCATCACCTAGGATAGTCGAAACTCCTTCGGATTCGCCGCACCACACAAGTATATCTGGACTTCCCTTTCTATTTTCACATTTGATTTACTAGAGTAAGCAAATATCTAATTTTTACTTAGGGTGTTGAGCTGATGATTTTCTAATGTTTGTAAGATAAGTTGATATGATGCATGCTCTCCTTGAACTTTCTACGTTTGGTGGTGAGTTTAAATGAGTATGATATGTTATATGCCTCATCCGCAAAGATGAGAGGGCCTTTAAATGTGCGCAAATAGACATGAAAAGTGGAGATGCCATGCGAATATGATTCGAAACTAAAAATGGTTCTCATATATTTACAGTTCACTTTGTTGCTTGCATTATGAATTTATGTCATTAGCTTGCTTCCTACGTTTAGCTTATATATTGACTTACTAAGATTGTTATATTTCACTCATTATCTTTCAGATTTATAGGTAATGGCTAATCCTCCTGCACCTAACTTTGGTATGGTTAGATCAGTTGAAGAATTGCATGTAGATGTAGAGCTCAAGATAACCTATAGGCAATATTTGACTATCGTTTGGGTGAACGAAGGCTTGCCTAGTCATGTTCTTGATAAGTTCATTTGCTTGGTAGCTTATCTTGGGTAGCGACCTCATAAGATGTCACGCCCTGACCCCAATCAGAGCTCGCGACATCCCGTTCATACCTGTAAGTCTCAACACACTTGCCTGGTTTACGGTACGCGACGGCCCAGGGAATCTCTTTGTCGCAACTAGACGACGCGTCCATTTGTCGAACTCATTAACCTGCGGAAACGTGCCTCCTAACCATACATTCATGCATTCAAATATAGAGGGGTAGTACGAACAAATGAATCATAAACAAACATCAATATATACATATCATGAGCGTTAAGTACGAACCCCCAAAAAGAAAACCACAACCTATGGTCAAGACACCTACGCTCACACTATCTCCAAAAGTCTAAACCAGCAACAGTAGGACTCAGTCCTCCTCAGGCTCCTCCTAGGGGTCCTCCTCTGGATCCTCCTCTGGGTCCTCCTCATCGGTGTCCATGGCATCTCCCTCCTCATGGCCGTTAATCTCGGAACGCCCTAGAGACGGCAACTCCTATGGCGGGTCGGGATCGATCACCTGGCCACCATACTCAGCAGGCTGTAGGAAGAACGGGTCCTCCTCCATAGGGATCGGAGAGTCTCTCTGGGGTCCCTCGAAACCATAAAGGCTATCTCTAAACCACGCCTCGAACCTATAGGGTACAAGATAGGGTCCACCCTGATCTACTAGTATAGTCGTCACGTGCCTATGCCACATCACGGCATGCATATCAAAATGGAGGGTGACCTGGGTGTCTATCTGTACTGGTAATCCAAAAAGCATCGAGAGCGCTGCCATCACTAGCGTCCTGGATCTGAAAAAGGAAGGCAACTAACGCCAGTGAGTCGAGGACTCAGCGAGCTCACCACTAATCCTAGCGTAGGGTAGAGTATACTAGTGGGGTCGGTCCTATCCAGTAGACTAGGGCTTACGGTCCAGGGTTCAGACACCCTCTCGGGTGCCCTCAGTACCAGACCCCAATGTATAAACGAACACGCAACCCATAGCAATGCAGTTCATACCATACAGACGGGCAACAACAGACAGTCAATCATAATGCCATATGCAAACTGAGACAGGCCTCAATCAGCCATAATGGATCCCACGGATCACGCCCGTCTATCTCTCCAATTCCCATCAGGGCTCATCCAACAGTGCCATTCGGCAAATGCCACAACTACGTTTCTGATGCTTTACGTTGGCTACTCCCTTATCCCTCCACTTCCCCGCGTAACAACGCCTCTGGGGCTCATTCTCATGTCACATCTCTCGTGACTCATGCCATGCTCTCAATGAATGCGGGGCCCAGATAATTACAAACAGTAGTTCAATCACAGAGCATGCATGCAAAGGTACATAAGTACGGGAATTGAGCATAACAAAGAATCATACCAGTAATTCACTACACTCGTCAGACAAGCATCACGTAGGCCCAATGCTCTTACAATTAGTTCCCCAAGTAACCCAACCGGTTTAACATTATCTCGGGAACTCACTAAATTGGAACTCGGTCCAGAATCCCAGCAATCCAGTCGAACCCAGTAGCTAAGGTTAGTTCCCAGGGAATTAGTAACCCACGATTGATGATTTAGTATTTTAATAAACCCTTGAGCTTAATTAAATTAGGCTTAGCTTAGGTTAGGGCCTAATTAATTTATTTAGGTTCAATTGGGCCTAAGGCCCGTTCTAGGTTCAAGGCTCGATAATTAATTCTTAAATCAAATATATACTTCAGGTCTATTATTATTTTTTTAATTCGTGTAGGGCTCAAGCCCATTTTTAAAGATTAACCTATTAAGCCCAATTTGGCCATTTTAGGCCCAATTTGTTATCCTAAGCCCATGTATATTATTGGGCCTCATATTTTGACATTCAAAATCCTAATTTGGGCCTAATTAATTCAAATTTTCATCCATGAGTGGCCCATTATTTAAATTAGGTCCAATTTGATCTGTTTAGGCCCAATTAGTTGAGAATTAAGTCCATGAGCCCATTAACATCACCTGGCCCATTGTATTACACGCCCATTACCTCTATTCAGCCCATAATTTATATTTCGAGGCCCAATTAATATATTAAACTCGTCCATTCAAAGCCCGCTAGCATAAGTTTAGGCCCGTTAGCTTATTTAAGGTTAAATTTGCCCAAATTAAGTTCCCAAGCCCACTCTAACCCTTAGGCCCACCACATACACGCCCAAACTCGCCTACATCAGCTCACCAAAACAGTTTCAAGGCCCAAACGCATTACCATCAGCCCGTACTTCGGCCCAACTCAACAATTGCTCGATTAGCCTAAGGTAAGTTTAACCTTAATCACATTTTAGACTTCCTAATTAACATGACCAGCCCCTAATTCATCATTCCACAAACATATACCACTAACCTAGACTAAGATTAGTAGTAGAGCTTACCTAGGTTGGACCGAATTTAACGACGGTAGACAACGGGGCAAGGAACAGCCGAATGGCTCTCGACCAAGGGAGGATGGTCGGCGTTGGGGACTGGTTTCGGCGGCTCCAACGGCTCTCCAAGGACCTAGAACAAAGATTTCACGTGCCAAAATAAGTGAGGAACCATGAGAAGGCAAGGTGACTTGGTCGGGTTTCAAAATGGAGCGAAACGACAAAGGGAGCATCGAAGGGAAATGAGGCTGTTTCGGGTAGCAAATGGGGGAGTCAAGTCGCGAAATTTAATGGAGAGGTAGCTGAGACACTCACCAAGAGAGGAGGGTGGTTGGCGGCAGCTGGTTTGGCTAGACGACGGCGGGACGACGGGCGGCGTTCGGGCGGCCGGCTGGAAACGAAGCAAGGAGAGGGGCGAGTTTAGGGGCTGTTCGAGCTTCAAGAAGCCTCTAGGGCATCGGGGATGGAAGGATGAAGGGCTAGAGGGTCATACCTAGGTGTGGGGGTGACGGTTGATGGCGGTGCAGCGGCGGCAACGGGCGGCGCCCACGGCAAACGAAGGAGGAGCCGATAAGAAGGAGAAAAAGAGGATGGAGGAGAAGATGGCGTGAATGAAGGGGAGGGGAGGAGTTCGGCCGAACCAAATGGGGAATAGGAGAGAGAGAGAGAGAGAGAGAGAGAGAGAGAGAGAGAGAGAGAGAGAGAGAGAGAGAGAGAGAGAGAGATATTATAACGATTAGAATAAATGGAAAATAGCTTATAGTGGGTTAGGTTAAATAGTGACATGGATTTGTACTTGGAGTTGACATTGTACTTGACAAGATGTGAGTGATTGGTAGATTGACACGCATTGGAAATTGTGCCATGACTGATTGACATGACATTTGATTGATTTGATAACTGATTTGACTTGCCACGATTTACGTGCCAAATGCACCGATCTGTCCCGAGCGCGAACGAATATTCAAACAGGAATTGATTTCGATTAATCGAATTCACTCACAAAAATCATAATTTAACTAATTCTAAGGACTGAACATTTACCGGGGGCATTTCGGTAATTTTCCATTCACGTCTTGCTTCTTGACGTGTACCGACTGTCTGACCATCAGGCGACGTTTCTGAAATTGATTCCATTTCTTAATTGTGTTTATCTTACTAATTCGAGTGTCCGTTGTCGGATTTCATTTTGTGGTCAATTTCATTAAATACCGACTCTGTCTCCGTCTCAGACCAACGGGCGGCTGTTTGGAAAATTTTCCTCAGGTAGCCTTTCCCCTTCGATTGGTCATCCCAGGGTAGCTAATCCTGAGTGAGCATCGACCAGAGTGTATAACGAAGTATTTCCATTCATTTAGAAATTCCGATAAATTGGTCGAATTTTCACACTATTACAATTCTTCCCTCCTTATAAAAATTTCGTCCTTGAAATTTACAATACATAAGTCCCTGCTTCCAAAACAAAATTACATTGATCTACTCAAATAGATACGGGTATTTCTTCTTCATCTCGTCCTCACTTTCCCAAGTGGCTCCTTCGGTCCCGTGGTGCTCCCAAATGACCTTAACCAACGGTATCGTCTTGTTCCTCAGGACTTGCTCCTTTCGATCCTCAATTCTGACTGGCCTTTCCATGTACGAGACGCGGTCATCCATTTCAATGACTTCATGATCGAGTATATGGCCAGAATCTGGCTCATACTTCCGAAGCATCGATACATGAAACATGTTGTGGATCTGCAACAAGTTCGGTGGCAGTGCTAGACGATAAGCCAGTGTCCCGTTCTTTTCTAAAATTTCGAATGGCCCTACGAACCTTGGACTCAGCTTTCCTTTCTTGCCAAACCGAGATAATCCTCGCATCGGCGACACCTTCAAAAAGACGTGATCTCCAACTTGGAATTCCAATGGCTTACGTCTCCTGTCTACGTAGCTCTTCTGCCTACTCTGAGCGGTTTTCAGCCTGTCCCTGATCACTTTAACTGCATCAACCGACTGCTGTACTAATTCTGGACCTATTATGCTTTTCTCACCAACCTCATCCCAACAAATCGGAGTCCTGCAAGCCCTTCCATACAGGGCTTCAAATGGTGCCATTCTGATACTCTGCTGATAACTGTTGTTGTAGGCGAATTCTACTAAATGCAACTGTTCTTCCCAACCACCCTTGAAGTCTATTACACACGCTCTCAGTATATCTTCCAGAGTCTATATAGTTCTTTCCGACTGTCCATCTATCTGGGGATGGTAGGCTGTACTGAACCTCAACTTTGTTCCCAAAGCACCCTGCAAACTCTTCCAAAACATGGCCGTGAAACGAGGATCTCGATCTGACACAATACTTACTGGCACCCCATGTAGTCTCACAATCTGCCTCACGTACAACTTAGCCAACTTTTCCAGGGTAGAATCCTTTCGTACTGCGATAAAATGCGCGGATTTGGTCAACCTGTCGACTATTACCCAAATCGAGTCATTTCCTCTTTGACTTCTCGATAGACCTGTCACGAAGTCCATAGTGACATGCTCCCATTTCCACTCTGGGATTTCCAAGGGTTGCAGTAATCCTCTAGGCTTGCAATGCTGTGCTTTTACTTGCTGACATGTCAAGCACTTGGCCACATGCTTCGCCACATCCACTTTCATTCCATTCCACAAATAGTGCTAATGTAGGTTCTGGTACATTTTCGTACTTCCTGGATGAATGCTGTAGTTGCTTCTATGAGCCTCGGACAAAATTCTTTCCTTCAACTCCTCATCATTTGGCACACACAAACGTCTTTTAAACTTCAATACCCCATCCTCAGTCACCTGGAATTCTGGTTTTCTCTTATCTGCACCCATCATAACGATCTTCTGGACGTCAGGATCCATAGATTGCAACTCTCTAATCCTTAGTTGTATCTCTGGTTCGATCTGCAAGGTAGCCATCAAACTTGAGAGGGTTCCTACCTCCACCTTAAACTCTGAGTCTCTGATTTCCTCCAGTAACGTCCATTCCTTAACCATCATATGCGCGATGCTCGACTTTCTTCTCAGAGCATCCGCCACCTTATTCGCCTTTCCTGGATGGTACAGAATATCAGAGTCATAGTCTTTCAATAGCTCCATCCATCGACGCTGCCTCATATTCAGTTCCTTTTGCGAGAACAAATACTTCAAACTCTGATGATCAGTGTAAATCTGGAATTTCTCTCCCACTAGGTAATGTCTCCAAATCTTCAATGCAAATACGATCGCAGCTAATTCCAGGTCATGCGTCGGATAATTCATTTCGTGCGGCCTCAGCTGTCGAGATGCATAAGCCACTACTGGTCCATGCTGCATCAAGACACATCCTAGACCTCTCAGTAACGCATCACTGTAAATCTCAAACCTTCCAGGTCTAGATGGGATGGTTAACACTGGTGCGGAAGTCAATCGATCCTTCAACTCTTGAAAACTCTCCTCACATTTCTCAGTCCATTCAAACCTCGTTTCCTTCATTAACAAGTGTGTCAGAGGGGACGCTATCACTGAAAACCTCTCCACAAAGCGCCTATAATACCCAGCCAATCCAAGGAAGCTTCACACTTCAGTCACTGTTGTAGGCCTCGACCACTTCTCTACGGCCTCAATCTTTGCTGGGTCCACTGATATTCCTTCTCCTAACACAATGTGCCCAAGAAATGCCACTCTACTTAACCAGAACTCACTCTTACTAAACTTTGCATACAGTGAGTGTTCCCTTAGCGTCTGTAGGACAATCCTCAAATGTTCCTCGTGATCCTCAGAACTCTTCGAATACACCAAAATGTCGTCGATGAAGACTATCATGAACTGGTCCAGAAACTCCTTGAATATTCGATTCATCATATCCATAAACGCGGCTGGGGCATTCGTCAATCTAAAGGGCATGATAGTGAACTCGTAGTGCCCATACCTTGTCCTAAAGGCAGTCTTCGGAACGTCCTCCTTCTTAATCCTTAGTTGGTGGTAGCCTGTCCTTAGGTTTATCTTGGAGAACACACACGCTCCTTGAAGCTGATCAAACAGATCATCAATCCTTGGCAGAGGATACTTGTTCTTGATCGTCACTTGGTTCAGTTGTCTGTAGTTGATATATAGCCTTAGTGATCCATCTTTTTTCTTAACGAATAGCACCGGAGCTCTCCATGGTGAAGCACTGGGGCGGATAAATCCTTTATCCAGTAGCTCTTGCATCTGCACCTTCAACTCCTTCAATTCAGACAATGACATCCTATACGGTGCTTTAGAGATCGGCTCGGTTCCAGGCGCCAACTCAATCACGAATTCTACCTCACGCTCTGGTGGTAAGCTAGGCAATTCCTGAGGAAACACATCCGGGTAATCCCTTACTACAGGCACATCCTTTAGCTTCATCTCTTGTGCAGTCGAATCTGACACTGATGCTAGAAATCCTAAACAACCTTCGTCCATCAATTTAGTCGCTTCCAACGACGAGATCCAAGGGATCAACGTTCCTCCCCTATTTCCCTTAAATTCGTACCCAGGGTGGCCTACTGGGTTCAGTTGTATCATACTTTTACCACAGTCTATAACTGCCCCATGCCTAACTAACCAATCCATGCCAACAATTACATCGAAATCAAACATGGGTAAAACAGCTAGATCGATCTCTTCCTCTCTACCACCCAAGGCTAAGTTACACCTCTTACACCCTAACACAACAATCACTCTATCCTTTAACGGGGTGGTTACGTGCAGAATCACATCCAACGGTCTAACATTCAATCTAGCTAACTCAGCAAAACGGTCTAACATTCAATCTAGCTCCCAGATCAAACAAAGCATACGCAGTATGATCACAGAGAGAGATGGTACCTGTGATCACTCCAGGTACGTTCTCAGCATCCATGCTGTTGACACCTAAATTTTAAGTTTTTTTATTATATAAAAATTGAGAATTGGCTTTAGTTCTCACAAAAAAATAATTTTTCATGCATTGCATATTTATATCGGATCAGTGGTGAATGGGTTTAATTCAAGATTCTAAGCTTAATTGAATTACATGGCCTGAGTGTTGACACTTGATTTTTAGCCATTTTATTTTTAGAAAATTCTAGAAAACTTATAAAAAAATGAAAAAAATTACAAAAATGGACTTTTGAGGCCCTGTCCCAGCCCAGGGGTTCATTTCCAACAAAAAATGTTTTTTTTGAAATTTTCACATATTTTTAATATTTTTTCGAAAATAGGGAAATAAAAAGAAAAATAATAAAAAATAGCTTTTGAGACCGAAAAATATAAAAAAATAGCCAATAATTTTATTTTAATTCCCTTTTCATATTGGCCTCTTGAAAAAAAAATAAGTTCGGGACTACGGGTTTCTTAGCAAACCATAATCCTGAATTTTTTCAAAAAAATGTTTTAGCGTCCAAAATTTGAATTTTTACATTTTTGAATCAAAGACATTAAACTCAGGTCCTCCACATTTTATTTTGCCTGAAAAGCTGTCTGGATTAGCCCAATTTTGCGAAAAGGATCAATACGCACAAAACTTTAGTCCCTAAATTGGTTCAAAATGAAATTAAACTTTCTATGGGGACTAAATTGTAAATATTTAAGACCTCAAGGACTATAATGCAAATACTTAAAACTTGAGGGATTAGTTTGCAAATAACTAAAAGAAGAGTTGGTGAAGAAAGGAAGATGGAGAAAGGAGGATGGTGATAGAGAATGGATGGTAAAAATAGAGAATGGAAGATGGAGATAGAGAATGGAAGATGAAGATAGAATGGAGGATGAGAATGGAAGATGAAGATAAAGAATGGAGGATGGAGATAGAATGGAGGATGAGAATGGAAGATGAAAATAAGAATGGAAGATGAAGATGAAGAAAGGGAGATGGAAGAGTTGTCTATAAAAGAGGAGGAGAAGAGATTTTGAGAGGGGAAAAAAATTTTGGAGATAATTCAAGGAGAAGGGAAAGAGACTTGAAAGAAAAAAAATTTTTGAGAGAGAAAAATTTAGAGAAAAAAAAATCAATGAGAGAAGGGAGCTTGATAACGAGAGAAGAGAGTTTGGTCGAGAGATTTTCTGATTGAGTCCCTTATACCGTTTCTTCCACCAGAGATTTGCCGGTCGAGTCCCTCACGCCGCTTCTTTCATTTACACTTGATCGCAACCATTCCTTGTTGTTGGAGCTGAGATCCGACGTCCCAATCCGTAGAGTAATACAAGGTTCAAATTTGGCAATCAAATCCGCCACATTAGGTAACGATTCCATCCCTTTGGAATGTTGAAAAATTGCGTTGCCTAAATTAATTGATTTGGATCCATTCTAAATCTTGTTGGATATATCATTTCACTTCCATACTTCGAAATCATATCTTTCAAAATTAGCATCATGTAGATCATTGCACGTGTAACTTATCCTGTAAATAAATTTCTTTATCATACCGCATCTTCTTCTAAAATAAATTCATTCATGACATGCATTGCATATAGTTTAATTTTTTTTTATCCTTTTCATAAAAAGAAAATAAAAAAAAATTACACTTTTGAATCTCAAGTGAAAATTCATCAAAATTGCCAAGTTGAACATTTTCATGAAATTGGTACCGAAAGGGCATTAGTAGAAATATTAGCATAACCAAGTCCCCGAACTCATTAACCTCTAGTTCGTAGGAATAAGGTATTTCTCTCAATGCTTTATTTAGGTGTCTAATCAACCTTCCCAAAATGATTAGTGGCGACTCTAAGATAAATCCTTCTTTTGATGAAATTGAACTTAAGTCACGATTCGGTAGAACTTGGGAGGGTTCGAGCTAGGCTAGTTAATTCAATTTAATTAACCTGGTAATCCGTTAACTTTAAAAATTGGGAAACCGATTTTTTCGGGTCGTGATAGCTTGGCAACTCCACTGGGGACTGGTTTTTTTGGAATTTTTGAAAGAAAAAAGCACTAATTGGAGTACTTGAATTTTTTTTCAAAATTTTAAAAGCCTTAGTGGACTTAGGCCAGAAAAATTTCGTGAAAATTCATTTGGTTTGAGAATTGGTTGGATTCTAATTTTTAGGTGTTAAATGGTTTTGCAGAATGAGAGTTATAAAGGGTAGAGTGTTTAGCTAACCCTTTGTTTTGCAGGTTTGGTGTGTGAAACTTGTCATTTAATTTTTGAATTATTGAAGCGGTGTTTGCATTTAATTGTTGTGCATGATTAATCGCTTTAGCACTACATCACACACATCCCGTAGTCGAACCTGGGCTACTAGTTTTAGGATGGTATTGTGATTTGGTTCTAGCGTTCGCCGTGAGATCACGTCGAAAGTTAGTCCAGATTCAATTCCGAACTTCTTTTCAAAAATGAGTTTTAAAAGTTATGCCTCAGGCTTGGTAAGATTACCAAAGCGGTGGTTTTAATTTTTGACTCGAGTAGCCGAAGTGGAAAGGCCCGGATAATCTTGATTACGTCGCGGGATATCGACTAATCTTGATTATGTGCGCAAGATTGTTGTTTTGCCGTAAGTCTTTCGCTTCAATTTGTGAGCCTTTAGGATAGTTAGAATAAGGTTAACCCACGAGTCATGTGCATGTCCCTGTGATTGTTTATTTTCCTATCCCACGGTAAAGTACGCTTCTGAACTTTATCTTGTCTTATGTTATTGTTTGGGTCGATCCATGACACTTAGGATTGTGGCGCGTGATTTATAGACAATGGGACACATTGATATCCGTTTCGTGTACATTCTAAAGGCCGAGTTGAAGCAGATGTGGAGGTACTTGAGCATTAATGCACAGACCTATGCCCTTAGTCGTATGGGTCACGTATTGCCACTTTTGGATATCGAATTATAGACTGGGGTCATGCAGGCGCTTGCACATTTCTGGTGCCCATATACTGCTACTTTCATTTTAGGTAAGCACGAGCTCACTCCGACTTTAGAGGAGTATAGCCTTGCCATTGGAAAACCTTTGAGTATTGATTTAATTCGCCCTTGTGTGGAAATGGATCCAATTTTCATTTTTGCTGAGTTTTTGAAAATTAGCAAAAATAAAATGAGGAAAATTTTAAAAGGAAATTGTCATATGTGCCCTTTCTCATTCCTCGTTGAACTTTTTTTATGAGAGCAATTTATATTTGCAAAGCAGGATCTTTATTCCAGCTTTCTTCGGACTTGTGATCTTTCCGCTCTAAAAGGATTTTATTAGTCCATCCATGGCTTGGATAGCTAGGCAAGTTTGCAGTGGAATGAACTTTACTAATACTATCCTGGCCGAGACTTTTATATCTTTGACTCGTTTTAAGTAAAACAAGGAAAAAACATTTCACGCTCCGGTTGGACTTTTGCAAATGTGGTTTTTCTCTCATTATGCTAAGTTTGGCTCAAAAATGACAATTCCACGAGTAAGTCAAGAGGAAAACCCAATTGCAAAATTTCAAGAGTTGCAAAAAAATGTTGCTAGATTGTCTTATTCCGAGTGGATTGATTTATTTAAAGATCCGAGTCCCAAGGTTTTTCTATGGCAAGCTATATGGTTTCAAGTCTTTAAGGCTCGTTTGTACCATGGTGAGCGAGAGCCTATACTTTTTTTGGGTATTACCGGTATGACGTAGTATCATCCTCTCCGTGTGGTACGGCAATATGGAGTTTTACAGGATATTCCACCACCTTTGGGGCCAAACACTTTTCAAGTAGAATTCATTGCAGGCGAGAATTATAAAATCGAGATCAAGCATCTTGACCAAACTCGGCTCAAGTCCAAGACTCGCTTACTATCACTACCCAAGGAGGAGCTCGAGGGAAAGGAAAAATGTTATCATGTGAAGGCCCGGTATATTAAGTCACATGCTTCTGAAGTTCCCGTAGGTGATTGTGAATCCCACCCGTCAAGCCGAGATCGAGACCTATGCAAAGAAGACGCAAAAGGCGAAAAGACAAATGAACACTTTGGCTAAGGAAAATGCACGACTTCGGAAAGAGTTGGAGGCCCATTTGTCTATAGATTGCGTCGCTACAAAGAAAACAAAAACAGCTTGATTTGCCATGTTTAGGATTGTTGTTCCATGTTTAATTGCATTTTCATGACTTTATGAGCTTTTCTTGTAATAAAGGTTACTGTTCAGACATGACTTTCTGGTATTACATAATTTTTATTGAACTTTATAATTTTAATTTATCCATAGAGTCTTCACAGAAAACATTCACAAGGCCCTAATTCATCACTAAAAAAAAATTGAATTAATTCAATGTATTTTCCATTTATTACTGAATTTAATGTGAAAGAAAAACTGTATGGATTCTGGAATTTTCTCGACTTCACTTTTGTTTCTCCATTTATCACTAGAAAACATGCTCTATTGAGAAAAATTAAAACATGAAAGTTGTAGATTGGGCTTTTAATTAGTGAACTGGAAATTTTTGGGCATCAATTCACATTTCTGATGACCCATTTATCCTCAAAATAAAAACCGGACAGATCCGTTTTCTGGGCAGAAGTTTTGCAAAGAAGTATTAAACTGTATTAATCCACAAAGAATTTGCCTGTGACTAAAACATGAACGTTGTTAATCATCATCTTGGGTATCGGCTCCCAAATTTTCTTACCATTTTGACCTCTGTACGAATTAATATGATTTTTCTCGTAAAGGTCGACGAAACTGGAAGCTGCCTGAATCAATGCTTTCGTTTTATCTTTGCCTCATTTTGGAGCTTAGAGAGTGTCATGGACCAACCCACTTTTCTCACACATTATACTTAACCCAATCATTAATTTTTTAGGTAATTCATCACGGATCTCCAGGACCCACATATTACCCGGTCAGTGACGAGAAAAATGGCCGACAAAGCTGAGATCAACGCTATCGTTCATGAAGCACTACTGGGAGCCTTGAAGGAGCACATGAACATGATGAATAACCATTTCGAGGGAATGCTATCCCATGCGATGGAGAAGTTGACGGTTGATCTCCTAGGCCAGCTTCAACCGTCCAGCTTCGTCTTTCCACCCAAGATAATTCCTTCACCAGACAACGCTGGCAAAGGCACTGACCGCACTTCCACACATGTGAACCCATTTGAAGGTGTCATTATCACTGGTGCCAGCTCTAACACATCGCCCGTTGTCCCTGCACCCCGAGCTAATCCTGTGGCCGGGGGAGTAAGTGAGGAAGCCATGAAAGCCATTGCTCAAATGAAGCAGCAGATACGAGAGATAGAAGGGGCGCATAACATACCACAGATTGACCTATCTGTCTTTTCAAAAGTCGATGTGCCAGAGAAGTTCAAGACACCCGATTTTGAAAAATATGAAGGCACATCTAATCCAGTTCAGCATGTCCAGATATACCAGGCAAGAATGAGCAGGCATGTAGCGAATGGTCCTTTGATGATTCAGACTTTTCAGGCCAGTCTGAAAGACGTAGCTGTGAGGTGGTATATTGACTACGAGATCCATCGTATGGACGATTGGGAAGAGGTGGCCACTACATTTGTCAAGCATTTTAGTTTTAACCTAGACATCCTGACCACTAGAGAGGACCTGGAACAGTCAGAGATGAAGAAGGGTGAGACGGTCAAGCAATACGCCTCTAGATGGAGGAATATTGCATCCCAGCTAAAGCCAGTCCCGCCTGAGCGGGAACTCATGAGATTGTTTGTCTCTACCGTCCCTCAGGCGATGCGATCACGTATTTTGGCGACTGGGGCAACGTCGTTCAGCCACTTTATTGCAATGGGAGAGGAAATAGAGATCGGAATCAAGAAGAGATGGTACGAAGATGCTGGTACCAGTGCAAAGCGGTTTGGAATGAAAAAGGACAAAGAACCAGCCCCACAGGTGAATTTTACGTACACCCAAAGGCCTCCGATTCAAGCGCCAAGAGTTCAACAGCAAGCCAACTTTGGCACTCAAGGGCAAAGAGGATTCAGGCGCAATAATCGGCAATTTTCCACACTTCCCGGGACTCCTTCCCAGGTCTTGGTTGTTCTACGTAAGAAAGAGCTGTTGACATCAGAACCGATGCGCCTGAACTATGCATCCTTTGCAAGGTATGACCCGTCAAAGAAGTGTGATTACCACTGCGGTAAGCCCGGGCACGACACGGATGAATGCTTCAGTCTCAAGAACCGGATCCAGGATTTGCTCGAGTCCAAAGCATTCACATTCCAGGATAATCAACAGCCGAATGTCCAAAATAATCCTTTGCCTGATCACTCGGGCAAGGTCAATGCTGTTTTTAGTTCAGAAGCTGATCCAGTTGGCGGTTTTAAGGTATGGATAGTTGACACCTTTGATGCTCTAGTTAGGGCAGACTATTATCGTACTGGAGAGGTGGTATCTTTTGACCAACTGAAGAAAAAAGTCTTCACCCTGATCGACCAAGGGATGATCATATGTACTAGCCAAGATGGGTTGGTGGCAACCACGTCACAGATAATAATAGATTGGGATCAAGAGTTTGCAGCTTTAACTATGACACAAGGTGTGTCCGAGCAAAAAGCCGATCTGAATAAGAACGATATTACATAATTGATTAAAGATGATCCAGAATTAACTGACATGCCACCCTTGGAAGACGCTTGTGATGATGAACTCGGGATTGTTATAGTCGCTGCACCACAGCCATTCCCGTACGCAGATGATAAAGCAGTACCATGGTCTTATGATTTAGCATTGGTGACCAGATCGGGATGAGTTTATGATCATGATCAGTCAGCTAAGCATGTTAATGAGAAAGAGGCTAAGGAATTCTTAGCAATCATCAAAGCCAGCGAGTATAGTATAGTTGATCAACTAAGAAAGTTGCTAGCCCAGGTTTCCTTGCTGGAGCTCCTACAGTCATCTGAGAAGCATCGCGACTCATTAATGAAGGTATTGGGGCAAGTGCACGTGCCTGAAGATATTGAT
This sequence comes from Psidium guajava, assembly GCA_016432845.1. Taxonomy (NCBI): domain Eukaryota; kingdom Viridiplantae; phylum Streptophyta; class Magnoliopsida; order Myrtales; family Myrtaceae; genus Psidium; species Psidium guajava. Next base: position 11,825,695 of record CM028232.1, read on the forward strand.
AAAGAAAAATTAGAGAACTTTGTTGGGACAATCCTGCTAAAAGATCAAGTAGCATTCGCCGACGATGAGATCCCAACTGAAGGGCGAGGTCACAATATGGCCTTGCACATAACGCTGAAGAACAAGCAAACCCATATAGCCCAGGTACTGAATGCAGACCGCCAACACTTCGGTTAGAGCATTCGATGGTATGAAGAAGAATGTTCTGGGGCAGATCAACCTTGAAATTCAAATCGGACCTTCCATATTCGATATTCTGTTCCAAGTATTGGACATCTCTTTAGCCTTCAATTTGCTGCTTGGCCGTCCATGGATCCATAATGCAGGTGCCGTACCATCGAGTCTTTACCAGAAAGTTAAGTTTGTAGTCGAGCAAAAACTGGTGGTTGTCCATGGTGAGGAAGATCATCGCATTTTCAATGCAACCGTCATCCCTTACATTGAACTAGCCTATATTGAAGAGGACTCGTATCATGCTTTCGATTTGATACACACTATCCACACCTCACCAGATAGCCCTTTACCGGTTCCTGAACTGTCAAAAGCTTCTCTCATGGTTGCCAAGGTAATGGTGGGCAATGGGTGCGAGCCTGGTATTGGTTTAGGATAAAGCGGTCAAGGAATGCTCACTCCGATCGAGGCTAGTGGATAAATCCATACAGCTGGCTTAGGATACCGGGGAAATAGGCACCGTGGACGAGGTTGCTGGTATCATCGAATTAACCATAGATGCCAAAGCCTGATAGGCTGTGGAAAATCAGAATATAGACCTTTACCCCTGCCTCTTTATCAGACTTTCATTTCAGCCAGAGTGGTGGGCGGCTATGATGAATTGAGTAAATTCAAGGACGATCTTGGCATAGTCTTCCCCGACTCAAAAGGACAGAAACCTGCGCCAATGGTTTTCAATAACAAAGATGCTGATGAGGATAACATACCTAGCCTAACCGACTGGTTTAGAGACTTAACTATTGCTGCAATATCTGAAGATCCAATGCAGGTTAATGAGAGCCCCGATGAAGAGGCTTACATGGTGCCTAAACCACCAAGACCGTCCGTCAATGCCATATTCGACGATCCACTGGAGGGTTTAGATTCAGAGTAATATCTTCGTGTTTATGTTTTCCCCTGCGTGGGAACTTCCATCGTTTTCTAGAATTCCGTTTCCATGTCATTTTCTAAGATTTCCTTTTATGTTGTACTGCACGATTTCCCTTTCAATAAGACGTAATTAATTGATTCTTATATCAATGAAATTACAGATGTTTTTATCAATTTTTTTTATCTTGTCGAAGTATTCCAAACCAACTCGATGACGATAACCAACGATCGAACAATATTGTCATTCATGGTAAGAACTAAGGGATGGGCTTCTTCAAGCAATTCTCGTCCCACGGTGCTCAAAAACAAAAACAAAACAAAACAAAAAACAAAAAAACAAAAACAAAAAAAACAAAAAAACAAAATTTTTTGAAGGAAGTAAAATACCGTGTGTTTAAACCTTGTTTGTTTTTCTGACTTGATTACCTTATGTTCAGGGGCAAATATGAGGACGGAAATGCAGTGGATCCTACCATATGCCATACCAATGACTCGGATAGTTCGGATGAATCAGGTTCTGACATCGAGAAAATACAATGGAATCTTGAACACCATGAGAAGGTTAAAGCTTTAACCGGCGAGGAAACTGTCGCAATAAACCTTGGCAGTGAAGAAAACCACAGAGAGATTAAAATCGGGACGAATCTTCCTATGGGCACAGCTGAGCGTCTGACGAACCTTTTAAGGGACTAGCAGGATATCTTTGCCTGGTCTTATGCAGATATGCCCGGTCTTGATTAATCAATCATCGAACACTGTCTACCGACCGATCCCTTGATTGAGCCTAAGAAGCAAAGGCAGCGAAAGGCTAAACCATAACTCGCAAAGAAGATCGAAGAAGAAGTCATGAAACTTATCGACGTTGGATTCATTGAAGTTACCCAATACCCGAGTTGGGTGGCCAACATAGTCCCGATCTTGACAAAGGATGGTCGTGTACGAGTCTGTGGATTATCGTGACTTGAATAAAGCTAGCCCGAAGGATGATTTTCCTCTCCCACATATCGATGTGCTTGTCGATAGTACAGCGGGTTTCGAATTATTCTCATTCATGGACGGTTTCTCTGGCTATAATCAAATCCTGATGAATGAGGAAGATAAAGAAAAGACAGCATTTACAACCCCATGGGGGTGTTCCATTACAAAGTTATGCCCTTTGGTCTCAAGAATGCTGGGGCAACATACCAGCGAGCGATGGTTGCGCTATTTCATGACATGATGCATAATGAGATTGAGGTCTACGTTGATGACATGATCGCCAAGACTCGGCGTGGAGAGGATCACGTTGTGACATTGACAAAATTGTTTGAAAGGTTGCAAAAGTTCAAGTTACGCCTCAACCCCGCCAAGTGTGTCTTTGGTACCAGCTCGGGTAAATTATTGGGGTTCATTGTTAGTAACAAGGGCATTGAGATCGACCCGGCCAAGGTAAAGGCTATTTTTGAGCTTAAGCCGCCAACGACCGTCAAGGAAGTCCGGAGCCTCATGGGCAGAGTGAATTACATTGCCCGATTTATTGCTCAGCTGTCTGAGACTGCTAAGCCATTTTTTAGGCTACTCAAGAAGAATGCACTGGTCAAATGGGATGGTGAATGTGAAGAAGCTTTTGAGAAATTGAAGCAGCACCTCATGAATCCGCCCGTACTTGTTCCACCCACTTCGGGATGCCCTCTAATCTTATATCTTACAATTCATGATGAGTCTTTGGGTGCTATGCTTGCTCAGACAAGTAAAGAAAATGGTAAAGAACGAGCTATCTGCTATTTAAGTAAAAAGTTCACAACCTCCGAACTAAATTACTCCGAAGGGGAAAAGACGTGCGCATCACTAGTCTGGGTGTTACACCGACTACGGCAGTACACTTTGCATTACCAAATATTTTTGGTAACGGAATGTGATCCCATCAAATACTTACTAAATCAACCTGCCTTAGTTGGGAAGCTTGCAAAGTGGCAGATTCTCATTTCTGAGTTTGACGTCCAATATTTGTCACAAAAGTCAGTCAAAGGGCGGGTAATAGCTGATGTCCTGGCCGAAAATTCGGGACAACACGAAGATGTCGACCATCCCGAGGATTGAATCATGTCAGTAGGTGACTATTCTTGGACCATGTTTTTTGATGGAGCCGTAAATTTGTCTAGGTCAGGTACCGGTGCGGTGTTGATATCCCCAGGAGGACAACATTATCCAGTGGCAGCGAAATTGGTTTTTCCTTGTACTAACAACATCGTAGAGTACGAAGCATGCATTATTGGATTGCAAGCCGCAATTGAGATGGGAGTAACCCGGCTTAAGGTGTTTGGGGATTCAGCGTTGATTATTTTGCAAACCGTCGGGAAGTGGAAGACACGAGATGCCAAATTGCTGCCTTACCATGAATATCTTGATGAATTAGTGGTTGAGTTTGATGACATCTCATTTGAATATCTATCTAGAACGCAAAATCAGTTCGCTTATGCACTAGCAACCTTATCATCAATGTTGCAAGCCACTGATGGGCTAAAAGTCGAGCCTTTGAAGATCAAGGTATTGAGAAGACCGGTTTATTGTATGGTTACGACCGAGGAACCGGATGTTAAGCCTTGGTACCATGACATCAAGACTTATATCCAAAAGTAGGAGTTTCCAGAGAAGAGTATCGTAGCCGATCGGAGGTATATAAAGAAAATGGCCTCAAAATTATTTTTGAGTGGCGAGTGCCTGTATAAGCGGTCCTTTGATTCGATCCTTTTGAAATGCATTGATTCTACAGAGGCAGTCCATCTGATGATGGAGGTGCATGAAGGGATTTGTGGTCCGCACATGAACGGCCACATGCTGGCCAAAAAGATCATGAGGTTAGGATATTACTGGCTCATCCTTGAGAGCGATTGCATTCAACATGTCCGGAATCGTCACAAGTGCCAGATCCATAGTGACAAAATTAATATTCCTCCAAGTGAGTTGCATCAGTTATCTGAGCCATGGCCATTCTCTATGTGGGGCATCGACGTGATTGGCCCTATCAATCCGAAAGCATCTAATGGGTATCGTTTTATTCTGGTCGCTATTGATTATTTTTCAAAATGGAACGGGGCCACATCGTATTTGGCAGTCACAGCACGAAATGTTGTGAAATTCATCCGTCGGGACATCATTGCTCGATACGGTTCGCCTGAAACCATAATCACAGATAATGGCTCAAATCTGAATAACAAGCAAGTGGATGAGTTGTTCAAAGAATTCAAAATCAAGCATCTGAATTCTTCTCCATATCGCCCTCAGATGAATGGAGCGGTGGAGGCAGCCAATAAGAACATTAAGAAGATCTTAGTTAAAACGGTTGAGAATCATCATGATTGGCATGAGAGGCTGCCATTTGCACTCATGGCATATCGAACTTCAATTCGAACATCTACTGGCGCAACCCCGTACTCTCTTGTATACGGAATGGAAATGGTGTTACCAGTTGAAGTAGAGATTCATTCCTTGCGCATATTGTCCCAAGATGGGCTGGAAGAGGTCGACTAGATCCAACAGTGGATGGATCAATTGAACCTGATTGATGAGAAGCGGCTCAAAGCCATTTGTCACGGCCAGTGCTACCAGCAAAGGGTCGCCAAATCCTTTAACAAGAAAGTCAGGCCTCGACAATTTCAGGAAGGAGATCTTGTTTTGCGAAAGTTGTTGCCCATAATTCCACTCCCAGAAGGGAAGTTTGCACCAAACTATGGCGGCCCGTACGTTGTGAAGAAGGTACTCCCAGGTGGTGCTCTAATTTTGGCAGAGATGGATGGTCGAGTTTTTACCAATCCTATTAACTCTGATGCTGTAAAGAAGTATTATGCTTGAATTGGTTTGACATTATTGATAATATGAAGTTTTCATGATTCTCCAATGCATGTCTATTCAATTCCTACTTGCATTACTAATCTCCATTTGGGATGGTTTCAATTGGGAAAGTTTCTTTGGTTCAATTGAACTTACCAACTTTGAATAGGGAGCGTAAATTACATATGATACATCGAGTGTACAGAATGGGGCATGACGGGATGATGAAAAGCAAGCCATTCCCATACACATCCTATGGTCTAATCTCCAGTGAGATGAGCAGTAGTCGGGATCTGCATTCCTCGAGGCAATGGGTTTTCTCGCAAAAGGTATGATAGCCGAAGTGACAGAGGCATCTAATTCTCTATCCAAACACTATAGGTGTCCATTGTAAACCTCCTTGAGCGGCGATTTCATTTTCTTACCTCTGTCAAGAACCACCCTACATTGGGGCAAGACGAGGTAATTCCAGCAGCAGTATGAGGTAAATGGTTAGAAATTCTCTTGCTCAGACCATCATCAATTTTCGGGTGTTTCTTTACATTGAACTCGAACTTTAATTCAGGTTCCTTAGGATGATGAAGAGCATTCATCCTATACACTACATCCATTGTACGGCCCAATTGAGTCTTTATATATTCATTTCTCAAACCCCGTTAGTAATCATTGCTCGTTCCAATTTGAAGATGACGTCATCACCAAGGAACAGAACTGAAGAGATCGGATCAACAGAGAATTCCCAAAATCTTACATTTTACATCATGTGATTGTTTGACACAGCTTTTGTCTGTGAATATTCATGCTGTTTTAATCTCTCATTCAAAGTCATGGGATTTTAAAAGGAGAGCAAATTCCGCCTAAAAGAAAAGGGCCTGCTCCCAAAAAAGAGAAAAACAAAAAAAAACCTCTTCCGAAAAAGAAAAAAAAGGAGAGAAAGAGAGATAGCTCTCTCTCAAAAAAAGAAAATGGGAGTCGAGAGTAAGAAAAAGCAAAGGTTAGTCCCGCAGAAAATCCCGGGCAGTAAAAGCAAAATGCCTATCAAAAGTAAGGCCTATGCCCATTCAATCCTCGTTCATTTGTAAAATATTTTGAAATTTGGATGTACATTTTGTATGTTATCCTTCTTGTAAATCCCAACGACGGACTTGTAAAGAAAAAGTCTCCAAGAAAGTCAAATGGGAAATTTCAATCATCAGCGGAAGCTCCATCCTCAAGCAGTGATGGCACATTTTGAAATCAATTTCAGAAGGCCAAGATCGATGACAAGACAACAATGATCATTAGCATCAAGCCATTCTCATATATTTTCTGAGTTAAAATGAGCCTTTTCATTTCTCAGTCTAAAATCCTAACCTACGTTACAACCCTTCAAAGCCTCTTTTGATTAGGGCACATGGATTAATGTAGAGTTGAATGATTTTAAGCATTGCTCGAAGAAGTTCGAGCAAGATTATTTCTCTCATTTTTGCAGGGTTCTTGACTTGTAGACCCAGAGCGGATGATGAAGATCTCTTTCAAAAAAAGCCTTGACTCCACAGGAGTCCCATTTGGTAAACCATTGACCTAGCCTATATTACGGTCCCAATCAAGACCTCTAAATCGGCTTGGTCATACCAATTGCGAGATTACTCAGACCTTTGTTGAATGCGATGATGGTAAGATTGAGTGATTTCTCTTGAATCCTGCAAGTCAGGAGAAACAACTTTTCTCGAGAGTAGGAGAAAGCCCTTTCAGACTGAAATCCCCCATTTAGAGTACATTCGAGGCATTCACTATGCAATGACCTCCTTGAATAGAATTGGTGATGGGAACTTGACAGAATAGTTTTGCATAAATTCACTAAATGAATTCCAGCATGCATGCTTGTACATGTTACATCTAAACATTATTTGAGCACATGCTTTCTTGATATTCAAGCTACCTTAAGAGGTCTTGAAAATTCACCCTAGGGATATTGAATGAACAAACCATGCTGGCAAGTGCCCACTGATAATTTTCCAAGTCCTCAGGTAAGTATGTTTTCAACCTGAGCCTTTCAAAAGAGCGAATTCTGATGATTATTAGAGCACTTAAATCTATTGCGACATATACAATCATTCAAGCATTCACCTTCTTCAGTGAAGCGTGATTTTTATGAAGTACATGTCGTATTAGCATTGATTTTTTCTATGCGCATAGCTTTGCTTCAAGTGAATAAGCAGGTATGCAGTCAGCCTGTCTACTCTTTGATCATTCGTTCAGAAGATCCAGACCAGCTCTTGTGATCTCGGTCTCTTTCAGATCATCAAAGACCAGCTCTAATGATCGTGAAAGAAATCTACCTCTCAACTACCTGGAAAACTCAGGTAAGTTTCTTGGATCTCTTCTCAAAATTACAATTCCAACATCCTGTGTTTGTACTGATGCAATTCGTGCAGCACAATTTCAATGTGGTCACCGCCCTGTGGGGTTGGCGGTACCTCATCTATATGAGTTGATTTGGTCATCGCCCTGTGGGGTTGGCGGTACTTCATTCATCTCTTGATATGATTCTGCCATGTGAGATTTGCAGCATATCCCTCCTTGATATGACTTCGCTTCGGCGACATATCCTTCCGATATGGTCACCACCCTGTGGGGTTGGCGTTACCTATCTTTACATCTTGATAAGGTCACTGCCCTGTGGGGTTGGCAGTACCTATCTCCTTGATGTGATCCCACTCGAAGAAATGCGGTGGACACATCTCCTTACAGATTTTGCGCTTTCTCGCATCAGGGGGAAACCTCTGATAACGGATAGGCACCCAGTACTTTAAGATCCTAGCAACCACAAGAAGCTTGGAGCTTGAGGGAATCATCAGCATTATAAGGTATTTGGCAAAACGGGTATCTCTGTATGCGACCCACGTGCAGATTTCCTCAATCCATTTCGTGGAGAAAGGAAACCTTGACACGTGTTATTTTCAGTCTTATATATCATCCATTATTTCTCTTGCATAGAAAATGGGATTAAAACTCCCACGAAAATATCAGCATTCATCATTTGCATTGTCAAAATTTAGGTTTCAATTGTCTTTGAGCAAAACCTCTGCGAGCCTCCACTCAAAGAGGGGCAGCTGTTGACACCTAAATTTTAAGTTTTTTTATTATATAAAAATTGAGAATTGGCTTTAGTTCTCACAAAAAATAATTTTTCATGCATTGCATATTTATATTGGATCGGTGGTGAATGGGTTTAATTCAAGATTCTAAGCTTAATTGAATTACATGGCCTGAGTGTTGACACTTGATTTTTAGCCATTTTATTTTTAGAAAATCCTAGAAAACTTATAAAAAATTAAAAAAATTACAAAATGGACTTTGGAGGCCCTGACCTAGCCCAGGGGGTCCATTTCCAACAATTTTTTTTTTTGCAATTTTCGCATATTTTTAATATTTTTTTGAAAATAGGAAAATAAAAAGAAAAATCATAAAAAATATCTTTTGAGACCGAAAAATACAAAAAAAATCGCCAATAATTTTATTTTAATTCCTTTTTCATTTTGGCATCTTGAAAAAAAAACATTAAGTTCAGGACTATGTGTTTCTTAGCAAACCATAATCTCGAATTTTTTCAAAAAAATGTTTTAGCGTCCAAAATTTGAATTTTTACATTTTTGAGTCAAAGACATTAAACTCAAGTCCTCCACATTTTATTTTGCCTGAAAAGCCGTCTGGATTAGCTTAATTTTGCGAAAAGGATCAATACGCACAAAAATTTAGTCCCTAAATTGGTTCAAAATGAAATTAAACTTTTTATGGGGACTAAATTGTAAATACTTAAGACCTCAAGGACTATAATGCAAATACTTAAAACTTGAGGGGTTAGTTTGCAAATAACTAAAAGAAGAGTTGGTGAAGAAAGGAAGATGGAGAAAGGAGGATGGTGATAGAGAATGGATGGTAAAAATAGAGAATGGAAGATGGGGATAGAGAATGGAAGATGAAGATAGAATGGAGGATGAGAATGGAAGATGAAGATAAAGAATGGAGGATGGAGATAGAATGGAGGATGAGAATGGAAGATGAAAATAAGAATGGAAGATGAAGATGAAGATGAAGAAAGGGAGATGGAAGAGTTGTCTATAAAAGAGGTAGAGAAGAGATTTTGAAAGGGGAAAAAAAATTTGGAGAGAATTCAAGGAGAAGGAAAAGAGACTTGAAAGAAATTTTTTTTTGAGAGAGTAAAATTTAGAGAAAAAAAATCAATGAGAGAAGGGAGCTTGAAAACGAGAGAAGAGAGTTTGGTCGAGAGATTTTCCAATTAAGTCCCTTATGACGTTTCTTCCACCAGAGATTTGCCGGTTGAGTCCCTCACGCCGCTTCTTTCATTTGCACTTGATCACAACCATTCCTTGTTGTTGGAGCTAAGATCCGACGTCCCGATCCATAGAGTAATACAATGTTCAAATTTGGCAATCAAATCTGCCACATTAGGTAACGATTCCATCGCTTTGGAATGTTGAAAAATTACGTTGCCTAAATTAATTGATTTGGATCCATTCTAAATCTGGTTGGATATATCATTTCACTTCCATACTTCAAAATCATATCTTTCAAAATTAGCATAATGTAGATCATTGCACATGTAACTTATCCTGTAAATAAATTTCTTTATCATACCGCATATTCTTTTAAAACAAATTCATTCATGCATTGCATATAGTTTAATTTTTTTTTATCCTTTTCATAAAAAGAAAATAAAAAAAAATTGCACCTTTGAATCTCAAGTGAAAATTCATCAAAATTGCCAAGTTGAACATTTTCATGAAATTGGTATTGAAAGGGCGCTAGTAGAAATATTAGCGTAACCAAGTCCCCGAACTTATTAATCTCTGGTTCGTAGGAATAAAGTATTTCTCCCGATACTTTATTTAGATGTCTAATCAACCTACCCAAAATGATTAGTGCCGACTCCAAGATAAATCCTTCTTTTGATGAAATTGAACCTAAATCACGATTCGGTAGAACTTGGGAGGGTTCGAGCTAGGCTAGTTAATTCAATTTAATTAACTCGGTAATCCATTAACTTTAAAAATTGGAAAACCGATTTTTTGGGTCGTGACACTTGCGCGCCACTGCGTAGACTCGTCCTTGGGCAGGTAGACGGTTCTGATTCCTCTGAGGAGCATTGACAATCTACGGCTGCTGTTGTGGCTGAAACGGGGGCCTCGGTCCTCTCTTCGGGCAGTTTCTCTGAATGTGCCCCAACTGACCACATCCGAAGCATCTCCCAGTCTTCTTCGGGCAAGGGCTGTTCCCGTGCCTCCTGCCATAGTCACGGCAGTTCTGACCCCTAGAGTATGATGGTTTTCCCAGGGTCCTCCTTGCAGGTGGGACGAACCTGCGGGTGTCCTTCATCGGCTTCTTACCAAAATCTATGAAGTTCCTCCCTAGCATAAACCGCGATCCAGATGCGGCAGCCTTTTCCTGCAGGTCTCGCTCTATCACCAGAGCTCGTTCATAAATCTCGTTATAGTCCCTCAGTCTTGTAGCGATTATCATACTTCTCTGAACCTCCTCGCCTTATCCCACGGATCCTTTATTAGCCTTCGAGCAAACTTTGACAGTCTGGCGAATTCACCCTCATACTGATCCACAGTCATCGATCCTTGGCGGAGCCTTATGAACTCTTCCATTTTCCTCTCTTGGGCTGCCTCGGAGAAGTACTTTCCATTAAATGCTGCACAGAAAGCAGCCCAATTCGGCCTCATGCCATCTGGGAAGACTCGCCCTCTGGTAGCCTTCCACCAATATCAGCAGTGCCTTGGAGTTGATAGGTTGCTAGTGAAACCTTCTCTTCATCGGAGCATCCAAGTACTGAAAAGGCTTTCTCTAGCTGCTCAATCCATAAGGCAGCTGTCTCGGGTCCACCACTCCCGTCAAACTTAGACGGCTGCAATTTCAGAAACTGTTCCACGATATGATGAGCTTGACGTCCTCCATTACCATGCCCATTGCCTCCATTGGCTCTATTTGCAGCGGCCAAGGCGACCTCAGCTGCTTGGGCTATAGTGGCAGCTCTCTCAGCAGCTTGCCTAGCCATCAAGTTACTCATTTCAGTCAGAACTCTCATCATCTCTTCGATCCTAGGGTCTCCTTCAGGCTCAGGAGCCCTTGAGCTCGATGCACCAGCAGTCGGTCTTCTGCCCTTATTGCTCATCCTCCTAGTTCTCACTTACACCTATACCAAACGAAATTCCCATTCAGGAATTCGAAATTCTAAAACTAGCAATCAAGCTTTCGCCTACTATCGCATCTACTGACATGAATATGCATGTAAAATTTGCTGCAGCTTTAATGCAATTGGACCCAGTAGACATCTAGACTCGACCCTGTCAATGCACAACCTAGGCCACTCTGTTTGCCGCCTCAACTAGAAGCCTGTCGGGAGCCGCTTCCTTGATCAGGTCTCTGCCTCGACGACCACTCCCCGCCCTCATTATTTCTTGGTGCGAACAGTTGTCCTAAGCTACCCATAGTCAGAGAGAATCCTATTCCACGTGTCCCATACCACGCTTCATCACAGTTTTTAGACGTCCCGTCAATCCTGTCCCATACCAGGCTGACGGTTACCAAATCCAACAACATGAAATGCATGTATTTTTCAAGTCCCAAGCCTTTATCTTAAATCGTTTTCATTTATAAACCAATTTATTTTCAATGTGGGAATCATGCAATGAATGATGGTCAAGCAGCATGTGACAGTCGATTAGGCATACAAACACAAGCAGTATCTAGCAGTTTAACCACTCAGTAATCAGCAATCAAGCACCCTACTCATAGGGCTATGCTTTAGAACCTTACCTCAGGTCCTGACGCACTTGCAACTTAGTTTAAAAGATGCCTCAGCCTAAGGCTACTCTAGGCAACCTACTCTACTAAGCAAACACATGCGCCAATCAGATTCATGCATTCTACCCAGCCTAATTCTTAGGTCTAGGGTCTATCTATCTAACTACCCTAAAATCAACAGCCTTATCACTCCAAATCCTCGAACAATCTCATATCGAGCTGACCTTGCTCTAATACCACTCGAACGGGGATGTCACGCCCCGAACCCCAATCAGAGCTCGCGACATCCCGTTCATACCTGTAAGTCTCAACACACTTGCCTGGTTTACGGTACGCGACGGCCCAGGGAATCTCTTTGTCGCAACCAGACGACGCGTCCATCTATCGAACTCATTAACCTGCGGAAACGTGCCTCCTAACCATACATTCATGCATTAAAATACAGAGGGGTAGTACGAACAAATGAATCAAAAACAAACATCAATATATACATATCATATGCGTTCAGTACAGACCAAAAAGAAAACCACAACCTACGGTCAAGACACATACGCTCGCACTATCTCTAAAAGTCTAAACCAGCAACAGTAGGACTCAGTCCTCCTCAGGATCCTCCTCGGGGTCCTCCTCTGGATCCTCTTCTGGGTCCTCCTCATCGGTGTCCATGACATCTCCCTCCTTATGGCCATCAATCTCGGAACGCCCTGGAGACGGCAACTCCTGCAGCGGGTCGGGATCGATCACCTAGCCACCATACTCAGCAGGCTGTAAGAAGAACGTGTCCTCCTCCATAGGGATCGGAGAGTCTCTTTAGGGTCCCTCGAAACCATAAAGGCCCTCTCTAAACCACGCCTCGAACCTATAGGGTACAAGATAAGGTCCACCTTGATCTACTAGTACAGTCGTCACGTGCCTATGCCACATCACGGCATGCATATCAAAATGGAGGGTGACCTGGGTGTCCATATGCACTGGTAATCCAAAAAAGCATCGGGGGCGCTGCCATCACTAACATCCCGGATCTGAAAAAAGGAAGGCAACTAACGCCAGTAAGTCGAGGACTCAGCGAGCTCACCATTAATCCTATCGTAGGGTAGAGTATACTAGTGGGGTCGGTCCTATCTAGTAGACTAGGGCTTACGGTCCAGGGTTCAGACATTCTCTCGGGTGCCCTCAGTACCAGACCCCAAAGTATAAACAAACACGTAACCCATAGCAATGCAGTTCGTACCATACAGATGGGCAACAACAGACATTCAATCATAATGCCATATGCAAACTGAGACAGGCCTCAATCGGCCATAATGGATCCCACAGATCACGCCCGTCTATCTCTCCAATTCCCATCAGGGCTCATCCAACAGTGCCATTCGGCAAATGCCACAATTGCGTTTCTGACACCTTACGTTGGCTACTCCCTTATCCCTTCACTTCCCCGCGTAACAACGCCTCTGGGGCTCATTCTCATGTCACATCTCTCGTGACTCATGCCATGCTCTCAATGAATGCGGGGCCTAGATAATTACAAACAGTAGTTCAATCACAAAGCATGCATGCAAAGGTACATAAGTACGGGAACTGAGCATAACAAATAATCATATCGGTAATTCACTACGCTCGTCAGACAAGCATCACGTAGGCCCAATGCTCTTACAATTAGTTCCCCAAGTAACCCAACTGGTTTAACATTATCTCGGGAACTCACTAAATTGGAACTCGGTCCAGACAATCCCAGAAATCCGGTCGAACCCAGTAGCTAAGGTCAGTTCCTAGGGAATTAGTAACCCACGATTAATGATTTGGTATTTTAATAAACCCTTGAGCTTAATTAAATTAGGCTTCGCTTAGGTTAGGGCCTAATTAATTTATTTAGGTTCAATTGGGCCTAAGGCCCGTTCTAGGTTCAAGGCTCGATAATTAATTCTTAAATCAAATATATACTTCAGGTCTATTATTATTTTTTTAATTCGTGTAGGGCTCAAGCCCATTTTTAAAGATTAACCTATTAAGCCCAATTTGGCCATTTTAGGCCCAATTTGTTATCCTAAGCCCATGTATATTATTGGGCCTCATATTTTAACATTCAAAATCCTAATTTGGGCCTAATTAATTCAAATTTTCGTCCATGAGTGGCCCATTAGTTAAATTAGGTCCAATTTGATCTGTTTAGGCCCAATTAGTTGAGAATTAAGTCCCTGAGCCCATTAACATCACCTGGCCCATTGTATTACATGCCCATTACCTCTATTCAGCCCATAATTTATATTTCGAGGCCCAATTAATATATTAAACTCGTCCATTCAAAGCCCGTTAGCATAAATTTAGGCCCGTTAGCTTATTTAAGGTTAAATTTCCCCAAATTAAGTCCCCAAGCCCACTCTAACCCTTAGGCCCACCACATACTCGCCCAAACTCGCCTACATCAGCCCACCAAAACAGTTTCAAGGCCCAAACGCATTACCATCAGCCCATACTTCGGCCCAACTCAACAATTGCTCGATTAGCCTAAGGTAAGTTTAACCTTAATCACATTTTAGACTTCCTAATTAACATGACCAGCCCCTAATTCATCATTCCACAAACATATACCACTAACCTAGACTAAGATTAGTAGTAGAGCTTACCTAGGTTGTACTGAATTTAATGACGGTAGACAACGGGGCAAGGAACGGCCGAATGGCTCTCGGCCAAGGGAGGATGGTCGGTGTTGGGGACTGGTTTCGGCGGATCCAACGCCTCTCCAAGGACCTAGAACAAAGATTTCACGTGCCAAAATAAGTGAGGAACCATGAGAAGGCAAGGTGACTTGGCCGAGTTTCAAAATGGAGCGAAACGACAAAGGGAGCATCGAAGGGAAATGAGGCTGTTTGGGGTAGCAAATGGGGGAGTCAAGTCAAGAAATTTAATGGAGAGGTAGCTGAGACACTCACCAAGAGAGGAGGGTGGTCGGCGGCAGCTGGTTTGGCCGGACGACGGCGGGATGATGGGCGGCGTTCGGGCGGCCGGCTGGAAACGAAGCAAGGAGAGGGAGGGAGTTTAGGGGCTGTTCGAGCTTCAAGAAGCCTCTAGGGCCTCGGGGATGGAAGGATGAAGGGCTAGAGGGTCATACCTAGGCGTGGTGGTGGCGGTTGATGGCGGTACAGCGGCGGAACGGCGGCGGCAACAGGCGGTACCCATGGCGGACGAAGGAGGAGCCGGCGGGAAGGAGAAAAAGAGGATGGAGGAGAAGATGGCGTGAATAAAGGGGAGGAGAGGAGTTCGTCCAAACCAAATGGGGAGTAGGAGAGAGTGAGAGAGATATTATAACAATTACAATAAATGGAAAATAGCTTATAGTGGGTTAGATCAAATAGGGACATGGATTTGTACTTGGAGTTGACATTGTACTTGACAAGATGTGAGTGATTGGTAGATTGACATGCATTGGAAATTGTGCCATGACTGATTGACATGACACTTGATTGATTTGACAATTGATTTGACTTGCCTCGATTTGCGTGCCAAATGCACCGATCGGTCCCGAGTGCGAACGAATATTCAAACAGGAATTGATTTCGATTAATCGAATTCACTCACAAAAATCATAATTTGACTAATTCTATGGACTAAGCATTTACCGGGAGCATTTCGGTAATTTTCCATTCACGTCTTGCTTCTTGACGTGCACCGGCTGTCTGACCATCAGGCGACGTTTCTGAAACTGATTCCATTTCTTAATTGTGTTTATCTTACTAATTCGAGTGTACATTGTCAAATTTCATTTTGTGGTCAATTTCATTAAATACCGACTCTGTCTCCGTCTCAGACCAACGGGCGGCTGTTTGGAAAATTTTCCCCAGGTAGCCTTTTCCCTTCGGTTGGTCATCCCAGGGTAGCTAATCCTGAGTGAGCGTCGATCAGAGTGTATTAATGAAGTATTTCCATTTATTTAGAAATTCCGATAAATAGGTCGAATTTTCAGATTGTCACATAGAACCATTTCCCGATTCTGATAGTCTACTTAGATTCCCAAGTGGTAAATAGCCGCATGTAGGATGAGCCTCAACCTAAAGATGGAGTTCCTTTTTGCTGGAAAATGACAATATGAAGGAAAAATGGTGTACATATGAAGTAGGTGAAAAGCTAGCTTTGAAGGAGTATAGTGGCCCAGGTGAAACTTTTTAGGGCATCATATAATACCAAAGTAGTAAACCTAGCCTGAAGTGGTGCTTGTACAAATACATGATGCATATGTAATGAAAAATAATATCATCAAATGGTTTAATTCATTCGCTTCCACATGCAACATGATAACAATTAAAAAAAAACATTAAGGGGACGTTATAAGGATGGTGTACCTGGGACACCATGTGTCCTTCCTCATAATATCTTGACACTACGGTCCCTAGTTGGTCTCAACAAAAATATGGCACCAAACCGTAGTGTTCTTGGAGGGATCATGACACTGAGAGCCTCAAGGAGAGTTCACGCCTCCTATCATGGGCCAAGGTGTCTGGTCGAGGACGTCACATCCTATCTCATGTTAATCTTGTACCTAGGTTGATTATAAAATTTGTAAGATTTTCCATTTTTATCATCTCTCCAATATAACATACAACCCTACTACATATATTAATCCTTACAACTGGATAATCTAAGTTATCTACTAGATTTTTTATATCGTAAAAATCATTTGGCATGATGTTATAACGAGACATTGTTTCTCATATTATTTTAACAAAAGAGTTGAAACAATTCTTAGACACATTATACTATACCTTGATATTTAATAGTCTTGCTATTATTGATAACTTAGTGTGATTGTCACAACTTACTCATAAAGGTTCATCTACTGTTTCTAACACTTTTCAGAACTGATTAGATAAAAAAGTTTCATTATTTATATTCTCGTCAATGTTTGTTACTCCTACATCTTTCAATTGTGATGTATAACTAGTATCCACTTATTCAAGTATAGGAGCAAAACTAATACTTGCATGATTTGATTCTAAAATAAAATTCTAACCAGTTACATCAATCACCATTCTCTAGTATGGGTTCAATTGATCATAATAGCTACATTCTTCCCTAATTGAAAATTGCTTACTTTTTCAATATTCTTCATCAAATACAAATGGTTTACCATGGCAAATCCAATTATAATAGTTTAGGTAAACCCAAATCTACAAAGAGGTGCGTGATCCGTACAGACGCTGGCCCGGACACATTCGAAAAAAGTATATATATATTTACCATCATTGCATTTTTTACACGAACAACTTATTTTCATCCTTGAACTCAACTTCACTACTAGCAAAGTTAAAAAAATATTCCAACCTAATCCAAAACTAATCGGTCAATCCTTGATGTTCAAGTAAGTTCTTATTATCCATCCAAACGCTATCTTTTTTTGCATTGTGTCTGTATACAAATTAAAGATTACAAAATATTAACATATCATATTTAATATTTAACATTCTTAATTAAAACCATAAAATTCTAAAAATTAAAATTCTATAGTCAAGTTGAAAAAAATGAAAAAATTACCATGTTAAGAAGACCTACCGAAGTATTTGGTTGAATTCTTTGTAGTAGAAAGTAGTCAATATGATGAGAATTGCAATGTTCACTTGGATTGTGAGACCTTCAAATAGAAACATACTTAAAAAAATAAAAATTACAAAATATTGACGATGCTTATGGCAATTGACAGAAGAAAATGGTGAAAAAACAACAATTTACTCCATGATTATCATATAACACAAATAAGAAAAGAGAAGAGAGTGTGTGAAGAGAGAAGAGTGCAGAGAGAAAAATGGGAAAAGGGATTTGCAAAAGAGGGAATTTTATTCAGTCATGAAATTAGCAATGAAAAATCAATGGTGGACTTTGGTGACGAAACTTAGTGATGAATGTTTATCTAATAATAAAGTTGCTAGAAATTAGTGATGAAAATTTGTCAATAGACTTTAACGATGAAATTTAGCGATAAATATTTCTTGTCACCAGTTAGTGAGGAAATTAGAAACGATCTAGTATAAAAATGTTGCAAATGTTGTGACATTCTGAAATTCGACCTATTTTCGGGATCTATGAAATAAATGGATATCTTATCGATGCGCTTTAATTAAATATCATTTGAAACTGATCACTCTTGAGAAGACTAATCAAAGGGGAAATGCTAGCTAGAAATTTAAGTACGTGAACCTAATTGCGGGTCGATATGTGTAACTATTAGAAGCCGCTCGTTAGTTTGAGAATTTATAAAGTTGCAATCAATTGAATTTGGCCATGAATCAGATTCTAAGATTGGGTATCAAACTTTCACGGATATCATTGCTGTTAATTTGGACGTAGCCTCGCTCGGTTCAGCTATTTAGCATTTCACCCTGAATTATTAGAAAATGTGGCATTAACTTGGAGAAGATCCTTTTTTCCCTTGGGTTATGATAGACTCCATAGATTGGTCGTAGTGGTATTATAGTTTAAAATTAATTCTTTCTTGCATGAATTCATATGGTTATCGTTCACGCTTGAATCCTGGCCAATCCTAAATTCGTAGATCGCCAGATACTTATTCGTCGGAGTCAAACCACCATCTATCCATATTGTCTTTACTTTATATCTCATTGGTGAATAGTGCGAAATTTCTTGACAAGCTTTTCTTCTTCTTCTTCTTCTTCTTCTTCTTCTTCTTCTTCTTCTTCTCTCTCTCTCTCTCTTCCTCTCCCTTTTATCTTCACTTTTGGTAGCCAAAACATCCCTACCTGAGAGAACTATTTTCTTAATTTTCTGTGCGCGCCCGAGAAGAAATCGCTTGTTTGAGCTCGTTCGAAGAGTGAATTTAACATGACCGTAAGATCAAGAGTTATGTGAATTTAATGGTTGTTTTTTTTTTTCAAAAAGTTACTGTATTTTTGTGGGTTTGAGTTGCAAAGATGTTGATCAGTGGAGACTTGCCGTTCGTCGTTGCTTTGCTGCCATAACCACTACTACATTGCCACTGTTTGGGCTCGATCAAGGACGATTCTAGCTTAGGTTTTGAATTGAAAAATTCCTAATCTTTGAGTATGATAATGGGTTAGTCTTAGGTTGAGATTAGAGATGTGATTATGCTTGATTGAAGTTGATTTGCATTAAGTATGGACTGATCTGGAAATTTATGGACTGTTTACATCGCGAGCATTGTTCATTGAAGATAGGTCCATATCTAATTGTCATGACCCGAAATAAATTTTATGATCGACTGAACGGATTATCAGGTTAATTAAATTGACTAACATAATACGGACTCTCCCAAGCCCTACCGAATCGCAACTTTGGTTTTTATTCAAATGATTTTAGAATTTGGAGTCGATACTAATCATTTTTTGGTAGGTTCATTAGAAACCTAAGTAACTTAGCAGGAGAACTAAATTACTTCTATGAATTAGAGATTATGAGTTTGAGGACTTGGTTACACTAGTTAATTAAAACTAATGCCCTTTCGATACCTTAATTCCATGGATATCCTAATTTGGCAACTCAGGCTTGATTTACTCTTAAGGCTCTAGTGAAGTGTTCTCTTCTTATATTTTCACTTTTTAGATGAAATGTATGGATGGTAATGGGAGCATGGGTAAGCAAAGCGTGAATATGTAAATATAAACACGCGGATGTATACATGCAAACGTGGACATGCAATCACGAATATGCGAGCATGGATATACACATGTGACATGTAAATGTGAACCTACGTTACATGCGAACGTGGACACGCAAATATAACGTACGAATGTGGGTATATAAATACAGCACACTAGCACAGACATGCGGATGTGACACACGAATGCAGACATGCAGAGCGACATACGCAGGTGGACATGCGTATGTAGGTATAAGAATATAGACAAGCGGATGTGAATACATGCGAATATCATTATGCGAAGCGAGATACGTACGAGAAGTGCGAACACGACATGTATATATGGACATACGTATGTAACATGTGTAGACGAATCATGTAGATGTAGATATGTGTACACGACATGTAAATGTGGACATGCGGATGCGACATGCGAATGAATCATTAAAAATAGGATTGGCTAGTCAACATGGCTCGTTTCCTAGATTTTGGGATCTTTCTGAGTCTTTTTGAATTTTTCCAGACGATTTGCCTATAAGGGGCAATATCATCATTTTTTAAAAGATCCAAAAGGGAAGTCATCAAAACAAAATTGGCCAGTCGAAATGGCCCATTTCTTAATTTTTAAAAATTTTCAAGATAATTTGCCTACGAGGGGGCGAAATTGTCATTTTTGAAAAGATTAGGAAGGGAGATCATTAAAAGTAGGATTGGCCAGTCGGAATGGCCCATTTTCTAGTTTTTGAGATTGTTTTGAATTTTCTAAAATTTTTTGAGACAATTTGTCTATGAAGGGCAAAATCATCATTTTTGAAAAGATTAGAAAGGAAAATCATCAAATATAGGATTGACCAGTTGAAATGACCCGTTTCCTAGTTTTTGAGGTTCGGCCTTGGCTTAGCTTACCCATTCTGAGGTTTAATGGTGCAGAAATTAAATTACAGAAAGTAAATGCAACAAATAAATAACCTCCAATGGGAGGCTAGGCCTACCCATTTTGGGGTTTGATGGTGCAGAAATTGAATTGCAAAAAGTAAATGCCGCAAATAAAGAACCTCCAATGGGAGCCTCGACCTTGGCTTGGCCTATCCATTCTGGAGTTTGATGGTGTATAACTTAAATTACAGAAAGTAAGGACAGTAAATAAAGGACCTCCAATGGGTGGCCCGCCCTACCATTTCTAGGATTTAATGGTGCAGAAATTAAACTACATAAAGTAAATACAGCAAATAAAGAACCTCCAATGAGAGGCTCGACCTTGGCTTGGCCTATCCATTACGGGGTTTGATGGTACAGAAATTAAACTGCAGAAAGTAAGGATAGTAACTAAAGGACCTCCAATGGGTGGCCCGACCTTGGCTTGGCCTACCCTTTCTGGGGTTTGATGGTGCAGAAATTAAATTGTAGAAAGTAAATGTAACAAATAAAGAACCTCCAATGGGAGGCTCGGCCTTGGCTTGACCTATCCATTCTAGGGTTTGATGGTGCAGAAATTAAACTGCAGAATGAAAGGACAGTAAATAAAGGACCTCCAATGGGTGGCCCGGCCTTGGCTCGACCAACCCTTTTTAAGGTTTAATGGTGCATAAATTAAATTGCAGAAAGTAAATACAGAAAATAAAGAACCTCCAATGGGAGGGTCGGCCTTGGCTTGACCTATCCATTTTAGGGTTTGATGATGTAGAAATTAGACTACATTAAGAAAAGGCAATGAATAAAGGACCACCAACAGGTGGCTTGGCCTTTCCATTTTGGGATTCGGGTCTTTTAAACTGAAAATACAACAAATTAATCTGACAATTTGAGCCAAAGCTCGCAGACAAATTATCTGAGGAGTTGGTGCGCACGTAGGAGAGTCTAGGCCAATTTTTGTGCCTTCATAGGATACGCTATTGATATGGAGCTACTGTTGCCTATCATAAAACATGGTGAAATTGAGTGTAGAAAACTTGTGCTAATTTTCATTTAAAACCAAAAAGAAAAACTTAACTCGAATTTACCGCTAGTCCGAGTTCCTAATCGCGGATTTACCTCGACATAAAATCATTGTCACGCCCTGATCCCTACAGACGCACGACATCCCGCGATTCTAATCACGTTGATTGGCCAATGCGAACGACGACCCAGGAACCGTCGCAACCAAACAACGACTAACAGATAATGTACTAATGAAAGCAAATCCTCAACACCCAGACATACAAAAGAAGATGGATAGGGAGAAGAGAGAAATAACGATCATACAAAATAACCTTTCATAAACATAAGCATAGCGTTAGATACAACCTCATAAAGAAACTAACAGGGTGACCTACACAAAAAAAAGACATATAGGACTCAGTATCTACTCGTCCTCGACCTTGCTCCACTCAGACGATGGCCACTCCTCGGGCATCGAAAGGTCGCTGTCCATCGGGTCCCCCTCGTCATGGCATCAATCTCCATTGGCTAGTCTTCCTCGGGTAACTACTGGTTCGAGTCGGGGTTCACTACCTCGCCCCTAAAAGTCGCTGGGTGCTCGCCAAACTCACCGAAGGGTACGTTAAAACCCTGCATCGGGCCTCTAAACACTAATCTAGCCATATACTTCTATGCCTCGTAGCGGTGAGGTATCAAAAACGGGCCTCCCTCATCAACCCATACAGTACTAGAGGTTCTCTCACAGGCTCTACCATTTGACAGTGGAAACACCGTCATCATAGACTCTATCTCTGCGGAATTCCATGGCGAAGGAAGGGATATTCATTCTCACGGTCGATGGTCTGAAAAAAAAAAAGTTTAACAACCAAGTGAGTCAAAACTCGGCAAGCTCGCTATTAAGCCTAGCGTAGGATGAGGCACGCTTCCCGATCGACCCTAACATGCCAGTCTAGGTTTTTAATCTCATTCAGATAACTAATGTCATATAGAGTCATAATAATTCCACAGTCCGATGGATATACGGCAATCAATCGCATGAACACAATATATGGTAGTTTCAAACCATAGACGTTAATTTTATGCATACCGTGATAAATTCTTTAACCAGTCTCAAATGCTCATTTCACAAACTAGGATGCAATTCGACCCGCGTTAAACGCATTAGGTCTGACCCGCGTATCATACGCCTCAGGTCCATGCCTCAACCCGCGTGTGGGACGCCTCAGGTTAGCATGCTTATATTACTCTAGCTATCCCGCGTCAAGCGTATCAGGGTGCACTGTGCCTGGACCCGCGTATGGGATCTTGGTCGGCACCCTTGTCTCTCCAATTTCCCCGCGTAAATACGCCTCAGGGCCGCCCTCCACCCCGTGTCATATAGGTACCTCAAGGCAATATGTAAATGCTCAATTCTATCGTTATACATGCCATACAATTATGTCCATCATACATGACAATAATTTCAAAGTGATCACACGAGGCATGCTAATTCATCTACAGATCAATTCATAGAATTCCGAGCATTCGACATGGCATACCAATAAGCAACTCATGCAACGCATTCTTAGACCTCAACTCTTTTCGAGCATGAGCATGAATCTCCAAATATCATTCAAGCATGCCATAATTCATATGCATAAGCAAATATGTCAATGACGGGCTAGGATCGTACTAACGGACCTCCGAACCACATGAATCGCCAGGGGTACACATGGACCACCTCATGAACAACAACATAACAATGATGAACAATACAAAAACACTCATGAACAATATCTCCCGGTCCTTGAATGATGAGCTCGTGTAGTGCGCTAAGTCTAGATATGCATTTTCAGTCCTAAAATTCTCTTTTTCCCTTATTAAATGTCAAAATAACCCACATTCTCTCGAGACCAGCCCTCGACGACCTATGAACAGTGTAAGACCAACATGAATAGTAATTCTAGAGACTCTAAATTAGTCCGTCAAGCAACCGATTCAAACCGAGCTTCGAATCTCGTCAAACTCTAACCATTCCTAACCAACCAAGCACCCTAAAGTCTAACATACACGTACGACATTTCTAGGCTGGGTTTAGACGTTGCGCTTACCTTAACGATGCTTGAAGGTCACAAAAATAAACTATGCAAGGGTTGGACAGCAGTGATGAAAAGGAGCAACGATGGCGGAGTACGGCGGTTCTCGACGGAAATCGGCGGCTCTCGAAGAGGCGACGGTCCCGGGGCTAAGCTTGGGAGATTGAGGTGGTCCAAAGTATCTTCTATACCTATGAAAGATTGAGAACAAGGTGAGCGAGGGGTATAGAGGTGCTGGAGCGTCGGCGGATGGCGGACGGCGGCGGTGGAGCTTGACTCCCCACGACCAGCCTCAGTTCAGCACTGATCTACGAAAATTTAGAAACTTTCTAGCCAAATTACCTTTAGATCTTCGAATTCCAAAGTCTTACGGTCGCATAGGAGAAGACGGCGATCGATTTGGACTCCGAATGAGCTCGAACGAGCGATTTCAAGTCGGACAAGCGCTGAAATCCGAGAAGACGGCTTTCTCGGGAATGTAGTATCTTTGGCTAAAAATAAAGAGGAAGAGAGTGAGGGAGAGAGTGAGATGAAGAGCCTTTTAACCGAATGAGGGGAGAAAATGAAGAGACAGAGAGGGAATTTATGAGTCATTATGGGGAGAAGATAAAAGATCATGAGAGTTAGTATTAGATGAGCGAGTTTATGAGTCATTATGAGTGGATTGACTTTTCATTAATCCTCAGAATGACTCTTGATTTGCTCAACATCTTGATCAATGGATAGGTCAATTTGGCACTTGATCGACGCGATAAGAATAATGGAACAACCGACGAGACACTTTCTTGAAATGTGTGCTAAATGCATTGGTTTGGTTCAAGCGCGAACGAACTTAGACTAACTATTATTCTAAACTAATGAGCTCTTGAAACTACAACTACCATTACCCATGATCTCGGGAGCCAATAGCAAATTAGGGGCGAACCGGTCAATTCCAATTTAAGGTCTCACTATTCAACATTTCCAAACAATTTGGTGAATCTGCTGTGCTAACTGCGACTACATCTAAAACTCAACTGTAACGTTTGTGAGAACTCGATTGTCCAAGATCGGAATTCATTTTGGGGCCTAATCCATTAAATATCGACTCTAGTAAATGCTCGGACTAATGAGTGTTTATTTAGGAGATATACCTATCGACTGATCAGGTCTATGTATTTTAAAGTCCCAATTAGCCTTTCCCCTTCGGTTAGTCATCTCAGAGTAGCTAATTCTGAGTGAGATTCGACCAGAGTGCGTTGATGAAATACATCCATTCTTTATTACATAATCTCAATAATGGGTCGAATTTCCAGAACGTCACAATCATCATCTTCATCTCCTGTTTCAACAGCTCGTTCTCTTCTATATTACTATTCACATCCGCCAAAACCTTCCCATTATCACCCACACCAGCTGATCCTCCTATCGGATGGTACTAGTCCTCCTTCTCTAGAGATGCCAACTTTGAGTTTTCATTCAAAGTGGACCGATACAAGATCCTATCAGAATTCCTGGTGAAGCGATGAGCTTGAAGATACAATTTTTTTTTACGGCCACGAGGAAACAGCAATCGACCCGTGAAGTGATCTTTCAATGAATACCGCCGTTGAATTCGTGGGAGATGTTAGGAGTATGCCCTAAAGCAACCATGTGATGGTTACATATATGACATAGATATTGTTTAATCGATATTTTATTAATGGCAAGACGCATAATTATTCATCTTGTCCCCTTTAGATCAGTTAGAACTGATACCCATTCTTGAGGCGTCAAGAATATGTGTGACGGGTCATCAGTTGAACTCTGATCTTCAAACTAGTTCCTGGTTGAAGGATCGTGGATTGGGCGCCCATGAGTCGGTTGAGACCAGTGTATTCCTAGCCTCACTATTGGGCATTGGATGCCCAATAGGGATGACGAGTCACAAGTCATCAGACGTTAGACGTCAAAGCTTAAACACAGGTGTTCGTATCGAAACAAGTTCGATCGAATTCACTGAACGTGACAGAAGAGCGATCGACTAACATGGCGGCTTTGCGCTTGATCAATGTCTCGACCACTCTTGGCTTTGGTGTGTTAATGGTCCTCAGACCTAAGCCATGATGCTGGCTTGTATATTGGATGGCTATGGTTCATAAGTATGATATTGGCCGATCATTAATCCGCCTCTATGCATGATGGTCATAGTCCTCTATATACGAAGTAACAGTCGTGGGCAACAGTTGGGATCTGTCTCCTCATTAGATAAGGTTGATGTCCTATGTGATCTATGTGTGACAGTGCATTAGAAAGTCCTTGGCCAGGGCAAAAGTCAAGAGGAGTCTTGCCGGATGCACGCCAAATAGATTTCTGCATGTGATCGAATCTGTGGGTTTGACTTGAATATCTATGACTCTCATTCGATTGGGACATGGTAAGACGGAAGGACTGAATAACATCGAACCAAGGCTAACAGGTTCACTTTGTCCTCGTGCTTCATTTTGACTGGGTAACCGTGATATGTTGATAGAGGTCACTCATGGTTTGTGAGATCTAAAGATTGATTTGGGACGATCAGTTCCTTGAGGAATCTCACTGCCAGTTCAGGGGTGAACCTAGGGATGTCACATGCCTTAATCGACATTTGGCGACGTCCATAACGAAGACGGGATCGCGAGAACGCGATAAGACTATTTGGATAGTCAAAAGGAGTCCAAACAGATTGGATTCGTTTCCTTTTCTAAAGCTCACTATAGGACAAAATAGATGACACAGGCATGACATCAGGATGATGTCATCGATGATGTAATGGTTATCATGCCTGCATCATCGTTGGATAAGAATAATTATCCAAAAGAGAAGATAAGAATTGTTATCTTCTAGAAATTGTCAAAAGTAGGATATAATTTTCTATTCGTTTGACAGAGACGTTTGGCACGTGAAACGACGTGATTTGATCACGAAACTCGAAGGGCTTGATTTCTAGAATGTCTAGAGCCCGTGGATGAAAATTTCCACTCAAAACGATGCTATTTGGGTAGCCTAAATGGGCGTCCAAAATGGGCCGACGAGCTGGCCCACGTGGCCAGCGCAAAGGACACGTGGCGGCCTCTATTGGGCTTCCACGTAAGGCAGTGTGAAAGGGCGGAACCGCCCCTTCCCTTCTCTCTCTCCTCTCCATCCACCCTATATAAATAGGGGTTAAGAGGCTCAAGTTCAAGAGCTAGACACCTGAGAGAAACACCAACATACGTGTCAAAGTTTCGTGAAAAAGTCATCTTAAGAATTGACCAATTCGGATGCACAAAGTTTGTGTTTCCATTGGTTGAAAACGAAATGTTCAGATTGAGATGCCGTGAGGATTACTAGCATAATCCGAGGGTCATTTCTCCGAATCTCAGTCTTCAAGGTTGCACAGGTGCGGGACGTGTCTGAATTAGAGGCCCAACACCTCTCGGGCTCGAGGACAAAAAAGCAGAGCCGCATCTAACCTCTGTCGTCCAGGTACGTTTCTAAACTAGCTTTAGAAACTTAGATTTTCGATTAAAGTGTACGGGGATTTCTAAGACGATCCAGGGTGCCGTTTGAATTTATTTTCTTCTGCTGCGTATATGATATAAGTATATGTATGTAATGAGTACTCGAGACTATTAGAAACCTAACAAGTGGTATCAGAGCCACGCTTAGAACTCCCGTATACTTGGTTGATTTGATTTTTGATGATACTTGGAATATCGTCGTTTGGATTTCGTAATTGGTTTCGAAACTTAACGAACCCGACCCCACGCATGTCTAGACTTGATATAGGACCTTGAGGATCATTGGATAACCTCGGATGGGGGTGGGACTGCCCGTGGCTCGCGGCCAAAGGCGGGAACCGCCAATGGCCATGAAGGGTCAAAGTCAAAGGTCAAAGCTGGTGGCCATCGCCTTTGACCAAGGGCATGCATGGTAATTTTGTAAAATAAAATTATTTAGTTTTGCAAAAGACAAACCGAGTCAATTTGATTGAAAATGTTCAAACGGACTCAAAATGGGCTCAAATTTGGTCGAGCACTTAGAAACAGCCCGTAGACCAAAAGTTATTACCTTTGGCAATGCACTGTGCTGGATTTGGGCATTCTGGGGTCGTTTGGACACGTTTCTTGCTCTGTTTTTGCGATTAGGGCATTGTATGTCGTAAATTGTTGCGAATTAATGCTTTATTGCTCTTAATGTATTTGAGCATGTGTTGTGATATGTATGTGATATATATATGTTGTCTATTGTGGCGGACGGGTTATTATCTATTTAGAGGATATGTCTGCCACTGCTGGTTGTTGCTAGGATTGGTAGAAATGAAATAGACATAGGTGAGACCTGTTTTGAGAATTGAAATCTCCTCAATTAAATATCAAGTTGTAACGGGTATTAGACTCGTGGCATACCACCGTCGTGGATTTGATGTTCTGCCATACTGAGTTGATTGACTCGTCATGAATACATGGGGGTTAATTGCCATATATGACAAAGGACCGATCCATAAAAGCATTGGATGTTGTGGATATTAAAACCAGGCGATTCCAATAACTGTTAGGTGAGGATTCGTCTATGTTTCAATATCTGCAAATGACGATGGGTTAGACTTGACTGTGGTCATGAGGTCAATAACTGTTAGGTGAGACCTTCGTGCCCCAGAGGCCAAATAATGATTGGGATGAGCATGAGATGCCTGGATAAGTTGATCCACTCAACTAGTTCATGTTGAATGCCAATAACTGTCAGGTGAGGTGGACCATGAACTGATGGGACTCTAATCCCCAGTAGTAGTCTAGCCCAACGAGGACTACTGTTTCTCACTAGAGGAGTGTAGGACTCTATAAATTTAGTGGGCGCCTATTTCATTTAAAGGCCAAAATGAAATAGTAGATAATCCATAGACAATACCTAACGACCTGATTTTCTGCACCAAATTCTTGACATACTCTGTAACAATGGTGAACCCAAACCCATTTGCCTCAATTCTGGACAAGAACTATCTGACTGGTCTAAACTTCAATGATTGGCTTCGAAACTTGAGGATTGTCCTCAACATGGAAAAGCTTGGATATGTGCTGGAAAGGGACTCCTCAATTAAGCTCTCTGATGGTACGAGCACAGACGAGTGAGACAGTTACGAGAAGTGGAAAGAGGATGACCTAAAAGTTAGGTCATATATGTTGGCGTCCATGAATAATGAGTTCCAGAGGAAATATGAGAACATGGACAGTGTAAGGTCGATTATTCTTCATCTGAAAGAGTTCTTTGATGAGAATAGTCGGACTGCAAGATATAATCTATCCAAGGCATTGTACCACATGCAAATGCCAGAGGGTGCTTCCGTGAATGACCATGTTCTCAAAATGATCTGGCACATAGAAGAGCTTGCAAGGCTAAACCTCATTATGGATAATGAGCTGGCTGTGGATTTGATCCTCCAGTCCTTGCCTGATTCCTCCTCAAGCTTTGTTCAAAATTACCACATGCATAACATGGAAAAAACTCTAGCAGAACTTCATAGCATGTTAGTGGTATATGAGAAGGAAATACACAGCAAAAGGCCAAATGTGATGGCCGTTACTGAACCGTCTTCCTCGAAAAGTAAGACTCCTTCGAAAAGGAAGAAAAAGTTCAAGAAAGCTATGAGAAAGCCAAAAGCAGATAAAGAGAACTGTCACTACTGCGGGGTCAATGGGCATTGGAAGAGGAACTGTAAGAAGTACCTCGCTAGCTTAAAGGTTAAGCAAAAGGACCATCCCCATGGAGGTACAATCTCTGTGCTTATTGAAACTAATCTCATGGTTAGTTCACAATCCAGCTTATGGGTTCTAGATTCAGGTGCGACGTCACATATTTATATGTCATTGTAGAATCTGGAAATAAGCCGGATGTTGGGGCAAAATGAGACAGTCCTAACTTTTGCGAATAGAGCAACAGTTGCTTCCATAGCTATAGGGACTTGTCGTGTACTTTTGCCTAGTGGACATGTAATGGTATTATCAAACTGTTTGTATTATGAAAGAGCTGTACGAAACATAATATATGTATCTCGTCTTATAAGAGAGAATTATGAATTTTCCTTTACAGACAATACGTGTTCCATCTTTCATAATAGAAAAGTCATCGGTTTAGCTTAGTTGACCAATGGTCTTTTCACTATAGACATGTCTAGTAATGGGATTACCAATTTAAATAAGCACAATGATATAAATGCCACTGAGAAATGCCAAAGCAATAGTCCAAATCCCAAGTACCTGTGGCACCTCTGATTAGGTCATATTGGACAGGGCAGGATTAACAAGTTGAGTAATGATGGATTTATTAATCCGTCTGGTTTCAAACCATACTCAACCTGTGAAGCTTGTCTTCAAGGAAAAATGACTAAATCGCCCTTTATGGGTTAGGGAGAGAGAGCCACTGATATATTGGGATTGATACATACAGATGTATGTGGGGCTATGAACGAAATTGCTATAGGCGGGTTCTCATACTTCATTACCTTTACCGATGACTATTTTAGGTATGGTATTTGTAATTGATGAAATACAAATATGAATCATTTGAAAAGTTCAAGGAATTCAGAAATGAAGTTGAGAAACAAATAGGGAAAAGCATTAACGCCCTTCGATTAGATCGAGGAGGAGGATACCTTAGTGCCGATTTCCTAGATTATCTCAAAGAAAATGACATATTATCACAATGGACACCTCCAGGGACTCCTGAATACAATGGTGTATTAGAAAGAATGAATCGTACCCTATTGGATATGGTGCGATCCATGATGAGTTACACCAATTTACCCATTTATTTCTAGAGATATACCCTAGAGACCGCCGCATACATACTGAATAGAGTGCCATCCAAGTCTGTCCCTACCACACCATATCAGATGTGGCATGGTAGGAAACCAAATCTTAATCATATTAGGATTTGGGGATGACCAGCTTTTGTGAAAAAGTTGAAATCAGACAAGTTGGAGGCAAGGTCTGAACAGGATTGTTTTATAGGATATTCAAAAGGAAGTCTTAGATATTACTTCTATTTCCATTCGGACCAAAGAGTTTGGGTTAGCAGGCACGCCATTTTTCTAGAAAAATAGCTCATCCAAGAAAAGGGCGAAGGCCGCAGGATAATCCTGCAAGAAGGAAATGAAGAAGTAATGACTCCATAGGTTTAGACTCCAATCGCTAATTCAGTGGGAGCTTCAGACACATCGCCTCTAAGAAGGAGTTTGAGAGTGTCACATCCTCTTGAATGATACTATGGAAATTTGGTTGATCAAATACAGCTGCTGCTTATGGTAAACGACAGTGATCAACCAAATAATCCCGAGACATATACAGAGGCTATGTCAGATAAGGATTCTGACAGATGGCTTGAGGCCATGAAATCTGAAATGGACTCCATGTATTCCAATGATGTATGGACATTAGTTGACCCACTTGAAGGTATCGTACCTATAAGCTGCAAATGGATCTTTAAGAGAAAGATCAATGCAGAAGGTCAAGTTAGGACATACAAGGCTAGACTGGTGGCGAAAGGTTATCTCCAAAGAGAAGGTATTGATTATGATGAAACCTTCTCTCTAGTCACCATGCTGAAGTCCATCAGGATTTTATTGGCCATGGCTGCACACTTGGACTATGAGATATTCCAAATGGACGTCAAAATGGCATTCCTTAATGGATTTCTTGAAAAAGATATCTATATAGAATAGCCGTCTGATGTTGAGTCCAAAGGTGAAGAGCATAACGTGTGTAAGCTTAAAAGGTCCATTTATGGACTAAAACAAGCCTCAAGGAGCTGGAACATTCGATTTGATGAAGTGATCAAATTGTTTGGCTTCATAAAGAACCCGAATGAGCCCTGTGTTTACAAAAAGCTCAATAGGAGCGATTTTTCGTTCCAGGTCCTATATGTGGATGATATATTATTGATTGATAATGATAAACCAATGTTGTTGTCCATTAAGCTGTTCTTGTCGCAGAAATTCTCCATGAATGACTTAGGAGAGGCCACCTATATTTTAGGCATTAGGGTCTATAGGGATAGATCCAGACGATTGCTCGGCCTCTCACAGTCCACGTACATAGATAAAGTGTTGAAAAGGTTCAACATGGAGTATTCTAAGAGAGGGTTATTACCCTTTAGACATGAAATACGTCTTTCTAAGGGGCAGTGTCCCAAGACCCCTGAAGAGAGACAGAAAATGGCAAAGATACCATATGCTTCCGCCATTGGCAGTATAATGTATGCTATACTATATACGAGACCTGATATTGCTTATGCTGTGAGCATTACAAGCAGATATCAGTCGGATCCAGGTGAAGAACACTGGATCGTAGTCAAGAACATCCTTAAGTACTTGAGAATGACTAAGGATTTATTTTTGATATATGGAGAAGCAGACCTTAAAGTTGAGGCATATACGGACTCTGATTTTTAATTAGATCCTGATGACTTTAAGTCAACATCTGGGTTTGTATTCATAATGAATGGTGGAGTAGTAAGTTGGAAAAGTTCCAAGCAAAGTATAACTGCTGACTCCACCACTGAGGCAGAGTATGTGGCAGCTTCAGAAGCTGCAAAGGAGGCTGCCTGGATGAAGAAGTTCATTGCAGAGCTTAGAGTAGTCCCTGTAATCGAGGAGCCGATCCCGTTGTTTTGCGACAACAGTGGAGCGATTGCTCAAGCAGAGGAACCAAGGTCTCACAAAAAATCTAAGCACATCGAA
Source organism: Psidium guajava (assembly GCA_016432845.1). Lineage (NCBI taxonomy): Eukaryota > Viridiplantae > Streptophyta > Magnoliopsida > Myrtales > Myrtaceae > Psidium > Psidium guajava. Next base: position 11,857,727 of record CM028232.1, read on the forward strand.
AGGTGGTTCCATCTCATTCGAGAGATCGCTGAGAGAGACGGCATTACCGTGTAGAAAATGGCCTCCGCAGAAAATATAGCGGATCCCTTCACTAAGGTGTTACCCCAGGCTGTGTATGAGAAACACATTAGTAGAATGGGTTTAAGATATCAGCATGGTTGGCTTTAGTGCAAGTGGGAGGTTGTTAGGAGTATGCCTTAAAGCAACAATGTGGTGGTCACATATATGACATAGATATTGTACGATCGATATTTTATTAATGGCAAAACGCATGATTATTCATCTTGTGCCATTTATTTAGATGAGTAAAGTCCATCAGATCAGTTAGAACTGATACCCATTCTTGAGGTGTCAAGAATATGTGTGACGGGTCATCAGTTAAACTCTGATGTTCAAACTAGTTCTTGGTCGAAGGATCGTGGATTGGGCGCCCACGAGCCAGTTGAGACCAGTGTGTTCGCAGCCTCATTATTGAGCATTGGATGCCCAATAGGGATGACGAGTCACAAGTCATCGGATGTTAGACGTCTAAACTGAAACATAGGTATTCGTATCGAAACTAGCTCGATTGAATTTACTAAACGTGACAGAAGAGCGATCGACTAACATGGAGGCTTCGCGCTTGGTCAATGTCTCGATCGCTCTTGGCTTTGGTGTGTTAATAGTCCTCAGACCTGAGCCATGATGCCGGCTTATATATTGGATGGCTGTGGTTCACATGTACGATATTTGCCGATTATTGATCTGCCACTGTGCATGATGGTCATAGTCCTCCATATACGAAGTAACAGTCATAGGCAACAGTTGGGATCTGTCTCCTCATTAGATGAGGTTGATGTCCTATGCGATCTATGTGTGACGGTGCATTGAAAGTCCTTGGCCAAGGTAAAAGTCGAGAGGAGTCTCGCCGGATACACGTTAGATAGATTTGTGCGTATGATCGAATCTGTGGGTTTGACTTGAATATCCATGACCCTCATTCGATCGGGACATGATAAGACAAAAGGACTGAATAACACCGAACTAAAGCCAATAGGTTCACTTTGTCCTCGCACTTTATTCTGACTGGGTAACCGTGATATGTTGCTAGACGTCACTCACGGTTTGTGAGAACTAAGCATTGATTTGGGATGATCAATTCCTTGCAGAATCTCACTGCCAGTTTCGAAGTGAATCTAGGGATGTCACACGCCTTAACTGACATTTGGCGACATCTATAACGAAGACGGGATCGCGAGAATGCGATAGAATTATTTGGATAGTTAAAAGGAGTCCAAACGGATTGGATTTGTTTCCCTTTTCTAAAGCTCACTACAGGACGAAATAGATGACACATGCATGACATCAGGATGATGTCATCTATGATGTAATGGTTACATCATGCCTGCATCATCGTTGGATAAGAATAATTATCCAAAAGAGAAGATAAGAAATGTTATATTCTAGAAATTGTCAAAAGTAGGATAGAATTTTTTATCCGTTTGACAGAGAGGTTTGGCAAGTCGAACGACGTGATTTGATCATGAAACCCGAGGGGCTTGAATTCTAGAATGTCTAGAGTCCGTGGAAGAGAATTGCCGCTTAAAACGATGCCATTTGAGCCGCCCAAATAGGCGCCTAAAATGGGCTAACGGGTTGGTTAAACCGCCTTTGACCAATTGCCCAATGGGCGGGGCCCACGTGGATGGTCAAAGGCGGTTTGACCACCTTTGACCAGCGTCCAGCTGGCCCACGTGGCTAGCTTGAAGGACACGGGGCGGTACCCTATTGGGTCGCCACGTAAGGCAGTGTAAAGGGGCGGTTCCTTCCCTTCTCTCTCTCCCCTCCATCTACCCTCTATAAATAGTGGTTAAGGGGTTCAAGTTCAAGAGCTAGACACCTGAGAGAAACACCAACATACGTGCCAAAGTTACGTGAAAAAGTGAGCTTAAGAATAAACCAATTCGGATACACAAAGTTTGTGTTTCCATTGGTTGAAAACAAATGGTTCAGATTGAGACGCCGCCAGAATTACTAGCATAATCCGAGGGTCGTTTCTCCGAATCTCCGTTTTCAAGGTCCCACAGGTGTTGGGGTGTGTCTAAACTAGAGGCCCGACACCTCTTGGGCTCGAGGACAAAGAAGCAGAGCCTTATCCAACCTCTGTCATCCAAGTACATTTCTAAACTAGCTTTAGAAACTTAGATTTTCGATTAAAGTGTACGAGGATTTTTAAGACGATCCAGGGCGCCCTTTGAATTTATTTTCTTCCCCTGCGTATATGATATAAATATATGTGTGTAACGAGCGCCTGAGACTATTAGAAACCCAACAGGAGACTCAAGACTCTTTGCCTCTCGCGCATCTAAACCGCCTCCTCTTTCCCCACTCTAGAAGAAAATCAGGCTCCAATGCTTTAAGATCGCTCCTTTGATCATTATCTTCCTTCTCTATTTCCACAACCAAATGAAGGAGACCACCTTTGACAAGCCAAAACAAAGGGAAAAGATTGGCCCTTTTTTAGACCAACAAAGTGTGAGCTAAAGACTCTAGAGGGAGACGATGAAGTTAAACAGCTTAAACCCAGCAGCGCATCAATTTCACAGTTTACCCTAAATATCAATTTTGACCCAGAAGCCAATTTCGGTATGAAAGATGCAACCATCGGGAATATCACAGATCGATTTGAATTTCGAGGCCAAGAACCTTAGAAGATCCAGATGGACAGAGAAATCCTCCGCAAAGGAGTGCCCCATTTCAGCTTTATGAAAGAACTATGGGAAGATTTGTAACGTACAAATATTCTATTCCTAAGTTGGTGCTTCTAAATTCTCTGCATCAGCATACACATCCTCAAACTTGGAAAAACCTGAGAGCTTTGATGGAGATTTTCCAGAGGAAGATCCAAACTCTGCAACAATATGCATTTCGCTGTTATCATCTTTGAGCAGATCCAAAACCTCTATGATTTCATCATCTGTTGTAGGCACTAATCTCCCATCACCTTCCACCCGGATCGAGCTTATAGACAACTGGGTCTGAAATTTGCTTTATGGGTGAATTCGAGGGGGAGGTCTTCCCAATCGAGCCATCCTCGAACATGGCTTCATCAACCCCCTCAGCACCGGCCACATAGGAAGCATTAGCGTCATTGCAGTGGCTGAGCGAGCTCGACTCAGTTACTAAAGACTGAGGGAAAAACACTGGAAGAAAACCAAGTTGGTTACTCGGGAGGTGCGTTCACGCACAAAGGGAAGAGAGATCCCCCCATCTTCATTCGCCAAGCCATCAGCTCCACTGCTTAGTTTTAGCTTCTTCCATGAATCCCCAGTTCAATTCACGATCACTGAGGCATCCATTAGACTGACCTGCTTCATCATGGTAGAACTACTTCGTGAACCTGGAAGAGAACTATCCCCGAAGAAAAATGGGAGTCCCAGATTTGAAAAATCCCCCGAGATTTTCTAGAGCCTGGTGGTTTTTCTCCCTCCTTCATCACTACTCGAGCATCCATCTTATGGGCTGGATTGGAAAATGTAACCATTCTCAGCGAAATGGGATTTTACTTGTGCAAAAGCCTTGTAACGGTGAGAGATTGTATTCTTCTCTTCCTTGGGCATCTTTGCATAGGTTTGCTCGTAGTTATCTGGTTAGAAGATTGGATCCCATCCAAAATCAATTGGTCCCCTTGCAGGTACTACCTTCCCTGGAGTCTTTCCAAGAAAAGTGATTAGTTCAGCATCAGGTCCTTTCATGAAAGAAAATCCGTACAGAGCATAAGTTGATTTATCCTCATATGCCATCAATAAATTGTTGAAACCTTCATGATCAAGCTTTTGCAGAAACCACTTGATATAGGCCCCGGAAGACCCTTTAGGGCATTGAAGGGGAGGCAAGTATCTTCAACCAACACAGGTCAATTGACCTCGATCGCAGCTAATCGGGCCTTTTCTCGAGATATGTCTTTAGGCTCTCCTTGCAATTTAGGCAAGTCGAGCTTGAGTGACTAAAATGGGATGGATTAACCCAAGATGGAGCGGACTTCTTCGAGCTTCTTGGCGTTAGGGTCACGAAGGTCACCTGCCGTGACAGTACTAGACCAGAGGCTTTCACAGCTGCTATGTTTTTCCGCCTAGTTTCTCACTACCCCCGAACGAAAACTTGTGTCTCTATTTTTTGAATCAACCCCCTCAGGAGAAAGGAAACTCTCCCGTTGCTTCCAACTTTAGCTGAATCTCTCTTCTTGTCCTCCTTGAGTGGTGACCATTTGTTTTTCAAAGTGGAGTGACCTTTTTGTCTGTTGTCCTCCCCATGAGCTCCACTAGTGAACCTCTCAATGGCCATCCCCTCTTTTGATCGACACACTTATGAATATCAATGATTGCATCCCTTCTCCACTACGTGACCAACCAAAGGTCTTGATATAATATTGCCTAGCATAGTTCTCCCACTGCTCATTGTCCTTCCCTTAGTTTTTGATCTGGTGCATATCCTTCCCTTTACGACCGAAAGTGCCTTCCACTAATGTCAGAGCGCCATTGATAGTCTTGTCTAGAGAGCTCTCTCCCTTTTTTTTTACTTCTCTTCTTTCCAGCATATTGGTCCACACCATCATTGCCTCTTCATTACACGTTGGATGTTCAAGCATACTTAATGCATTTTGCTGCAACTTGACTATAACCCCATTTTTCTCTAGCCTCAGGAAATGTCATGACCTTGTTGTGTGCAATTTCCTTCCTTTGCTCAGGAATACAGATAAGACATTTGGGGTGCTTCGCGACTTCAGTTGCTTCATCCTCTCCTGAGTCTTCTCATTGCTTCCCAAGTATTGAGCTGCTCGGCAAGTGAATTCTCTATCTATGTGAGATCTTCTGATGGAAACTTGGCCTATATATTACCGGCCACAATGAAGGTGGGGTGTATATGGCTATGAACCTCAACCGTGACTGAGAAATTTCCCTCAGGACTTCTTCAATCGGCCTCCAAATAGATCAAATCGGAGAATCTAGACACACCGAAACTCACATGCTTTGACAAGATGCATGCGCTAAAATGAGAATGAAAATATTTGTGTAGGTACACCTCTTGGAATCGTAGTTCTTCATTCTTCCATTCGATCAATTGACAACTGAAGATTCTAAAAGTACCCCCTAGGGTTCACGACGAAGACAATTATTTTTACACCTCCGAAAACCACCTAAAAGTGGAGAGAAACTCAGGAAACCAACATTACTGTCTGAAAGAGATAATAATCAACCAAAAAAAAAACAAATAAAACCACCGGTCTGATCGAACTACATAGCTTTCTAAATCCTTTTCTCCCATTAATGCTCCAATCCACTAGTGAGGGAAACACCCTAATCATGGCGTAAGAGCCAGGGCGAGACCAATCTTAGCACTCTTATCAATGGATTTAGTGTTAACCTCCCTGGAGACGATAGAAAATGACCTCGGTCGCCACTCATTCTGGATAAGAGCTGGTTCCTTTTCTTCTTTCGATGGAAAGCTTACCATAATAGTTCGACGCATTTAGACGAGTCCAATTTGTTATTTACGAATCGAGTATGGACGTTGACGAGAAAGCTTGACTGAGGTTTCCTCTCGGCTGATAGAATGGAACTAATAAAATCACAGAAAGAGAGACTCGTCAAATGATAAATTGAATTCGGAAAGCCGAACTCAACAATGAAAAATACATCTCAAGCCATTGAAAAATTTGGACTACCAGAGGACAATGTCCCAACTCCAGAAATACAAAAATCGAGAATTATAGAGCTAAATTGAATTTTCTATAATAATTTTTTTCATTTAACCTGAAAATGAGATTAACAAAGTAATTCTCAATTTTAGATTAATTCTTGCAGATTTTCTTCGGCCAGAATGAAGTGAAAATTAAAAGAAACATATCAACTATTTTTTAAAAATATTTTTGTGGCCTCAAATGCAAATTTTTTTAATATTTTCCTAATTTCTGAAAAATATTAAAAAATGAAAAAAAATATGAAAATTTTGGTTGCCTAGGCTTGGCCAAGGTTTCCAAAGTTGATTTTGCAATTTTCTCATTTTTTCTTGATTTTCTATGAATTTTTGAAAATAAAATGCAAGAAAATACTGAAAATATAAAAATTTATTTTTTGGTCAAAATTGGTTCCCTAGGTTTTCCCAATGTCCCCAAAGTTAATTTTTTAATTTTATGAATTTTATGGATTTTCTAAAAAAATTTAAAGGAAGAATGTGATTAAAAATCAAGTGTCAACAATAATCATTCAACACTTTAGCTGTGTAAGTAATCCTCAAACTTAAGGCACGGTACTGGCTTGTATGTTGAATGGCTACGGTTCACAAGTATGCACATTGATAGGTCGTCGATCCACCTTTGTACTTGATGGTCATAGGTTGTTCACATATGAAGTTACAAAGTGGCTAATGATCTCAGTTGGAAGTCCTCTATGGTAGCGAGTGTGATGATTCGAGAATGGAATTTGTTAAAAGAAGTTTCTCATTTGGATTTTTAAACTTCATATAGATAATATCATTGGTATCCTAGTGAGCTTCAAAATTGACCCCAAAGTCATTTGAAAGACCAAGGAATTACAATGAGCTCTTGAAAATTCAAGAGGGAATGCTTAAGTGAAAGAAGCTAGGCTTGTAGCTAACGGGCAATGGAACAATACTTTTTCGAGGGCAACTATGTGTACTAAGGATGAGGCATTAAGAAAAGACATATTAGAAAAAGCACATTGGAGTAGCCACACACACCCTAAGAATATAAAAATTTATCAAAATCTTCGTTAGCACTATTGACGGGATGGAATGAAAAGAGATATTGTGAAACATGTGTTAAAATGCATGACCTGCCATCGTAAGCTAATAGGGATGCTAAAGTGTTGGAAATACTTGAGTGGAAGTGGGAACATGTAACTATGGGCTTTGTGCAAGGATTATGAAGAACGTATATAGGACATGATTATATTTGGGTAATAGTCAACTGGTTGACTAAGTTAGCACATTTTCTATTGATGCGAGTAGATTGTGATGTTCAGGGAATGTTATTTTTCTAATAAGCTCTATTTTAATATGTTTAAAATCATAAATCAGAGGCATATGTAGAAAGCGCAATGGATACTTCATCCTACGATACTTAACTTGGAAGACCTGGCACACACATTATAGAACACTACTATGGCACTACCCAAAAAGTGATAGCTAGACACCTTCCTTATAAACCCATCTGTACATCAGACATTAACAGCTCCCAAACCATGATACTACACTGAACTAGCATCATCATTATTGCCGTCATCTAATGGCATGAAAGGTATTAGCTCTATCAAATGTCTTATATCATCCCTCATGAATAGCGACACCAAACACAGTATAACCAACATCCTTGCCAAACCTACATCTATCCTTACTATAGAAACCAATATACGAAAGTGCTCCAATGGAAACTCAGGGTCACGGTAGTCTTCCCACAAGTAATCAAAGTTAACGGGCACATTATAATGAAGGGGAGGAATGGCGGGAGGAATTAGCATACCTAACTAGTCTGTAATAGTTTAACCATAGTGGGTGAGCTAATAGCTCAACCAGTACAATAACTAACTCTACAACTAACTATTAATCCACCACTCAATCAAGAAGGACTCGACCACATAGACGGGTAGATATGAGACTCTTAATCAATGCACAAATAACACCTTTCGATCTTACAAGCATATGAACAAGTGAATGACCACATGTCAGCCATTTAATTTTCACTTCATTGCCAATTATTCACAGGACACAGCCTGTGATTTCTTGAGAGACATAGGCCCCAATTTCATCAACGAGAGAGAAAGGCCTTGAATCTGGGTTTCGCACCAGTTTATTGTCCATGGAACATCGACCATGGAAATCATGAGAGACATGGGCCTCAATTTATCCAAGGGACACAGGCATTGATTTCCCTACTCTAAGGCTCCATTTCAATTGAACATAGGCTATGGACTTCCGGATTTTCACTTAGGCTCCCATAGGGCATCATCTGGACACAAGCAGATATATAATCAAGCATATTGGGATGCTAGCTGACAAATATTCATCTTGTTATCCATTTTCAATTCAAGACCTATCAAGCGAAACAACCACGCCAATCAGACGTACCCTCAACCACTCGTGCTTGGATTCTTAGTTGCAATGCAACTCAACACCTAAAATAAGATGTACACGACCATGATACACTATAGTTTTCACACGTCAACTCAAAGCACATGGCTGAATGATAATCCACAATTATCGTGCCCAAACGCATCTCATGATTGAGGCATTACTGTCACCTTTGACATGCACAATCAAGTTGACAACTAAGTTTATTCGTACATGATTCAAGCACACCTTGTACACCTCATAGAGTGCACAACTAAACCTCTTTAGCTCAAGTCACATACATGCCAAAGACCCGCAATCTAATAATACCCAAGTCACATCCTTTAGATGTAATTCAACACAATCAGCTCATAAATTCCTCTAATCTTAACTCGCAAGACTTCTATTCAAGTAATAGATCTAACGTGTAAGCTCATTTCCTAGCTCATATAACTCAAACTTCACTCGACCATGCCCATACCCAAGTTCATCTCATAGCTACCAATCAAATGACCAATCAACGAGCTAGCAGCAAAGTTAGAAGCTTTACTTGTCTCATAACATCCATGAAGAAATGAGATCAAAATCGATCAAAATCGACAAAGAAATGAGCTCAAATAGCTCTCATCTTCCTTCCAACATCATGAGGCTAAGAGGGGGATTAGCAAGGTTTCAAGTAGTATCATGGCTAGAGGGAGAGAGAGAGAGAGAAAGAGAGAGAGAGAAACCCTGACAAGGGTCTTGAGGGAGTCAAGGGTCACTACCATGGTCATCAAAGCAAGTTTAAATGGCGAAGGATGGGGTGGTGTGGGTTGAATGAACGAGTGATGAGGAGAAGCGGAGTGGACGAGGTTGGGGGAGAGGGGTATCATGCGAGGAAGGAGAAAATGGGAGAGAGAGAGAGAGAGAGAGAGAGAGAGAGAGAGAGAGAGAGAGAGAGAGAGAGAGGTTAAGTTGATTTGGCTAGGGGCCAAGGGGAGTCTTTCCACGCTCAATTCCTAGACTAAACTCAACTAGACCAGTTCATAGCAATGTTCTCATTTCAACTGGAAATTTAGCGTTATAACCATACCTCAATTAACATCATAAGTCTCATATTTCCATTGTAGATGTCAGTACACAACTCACTTTTCCTACAAAATAAAGGCTAACAAACTTCTAGTCGTCACATACTCAATAAATATCTGGACTTGTACATGAAGGAAATAGTGCGGCTACATAGAGTGCTAGTTACTATAACATCAGATCAAGACTTTAGATTCACAGCAAACTTTTGGAAGAGCCTTCAGGTCGCTTTAAGAGTGAAGTTACAGTATAGTACCACTTTCCATCCACAAACTAATAGACAATCGGAAGGAGTCTGATAACTCTACAAAAGTAGAGTTTAAGTGCTTCTAAAATATGGTTAATTAAGTTTAGTCGTTCGAGTTTTATTTATTTTTTAGTGTTTTTGTTTTACTTTAGTGTTTTGGTCGTGGTTAGTTGATTTTGGGTTTTAATTCTTGTGTTTTCTCGCTCAAGTGTCTCAATGATGTCTTGTTATGTTTAGGTATGATTTGGAAGAATGAAGCGAAGAACATTGATGAGAAGATTTGGAAAACTGCAGCTTCAAAGTTGCTGGAGACAGAACCGAGATGGACGCATCCGTTAGGCATGGACGCATCCATCTGCAATCTATGGCTGAGTACAGAACCGAGACAAACGCGTCTGTCAGGCACGGACGCATCCGTCTGCACGCTGACAATAACGCGCGACAAGCAAACTTCTCCTTTTGCTGTGGCTTGAAGATTTTATTAGAAGATTATGTTTGGATATTTTTAGAATTTGGTTTTCTTATTTTGAAGGGATTAAGGATATTATATTCTAGGAGATTTTGATGGAATATTTGAAAGGTGATAAAGTACGAAAGAGAGAATAACCCTAGCAGATTTTTAGAGGATATCTTTTTGGGGTGGCTTTCTTGGACGGAAATTTCTGGAGAAAAAAAAAGAACAGCTTTTTGGAGGAGAGACATCACGGATTTGAGGAAAGACGACGGCAATTTCTTGACAGCAAGAGGAGAGCGAGGATCGAAGAAGACGAAGCTCGAGTTTGACGACCAAGCTTCATTCTTTCTCATCTTTTGTTCTTGAATGCTGATGTTATTCTATCTTTTTCGGATGATGTGTTTTCTTGGTGTTAGCATGAACTAATTTGCTATTCTAGGGTTACAATGAATCTCGACAGTTGATTAATAGTTGTGAACTTTTCTTTGATATTATTGAATGAATTCTCGTTGTTTATTTCTATCTGCGTTTAATGCTTGTCAATTGATTGGCCACCAGTTGATTTGAATTGGTAATTTAGGTGAACTCGGGAGAGGAACCCTAGATTTAGCCGTGGTAGAAATAACCTAAGTTGATCTTAGTCGGAAGACGGGATTATTAGCGAAAGGGATAGGAATATACCCAATTGCCTTAGATAATCAAATAGAATTGGTTCGTAATGGGTTCTCAATAGTCGCTTGCCTAGGAATAGAGTGAACGATTATTTACTCGAGAATACGTTCCTATTGACGCTCGGAAGAGGTATAGGGAGATGTTAGAATTCTAGGTTAACAACTTGGTCATTCGATAATACTAGAGAAGAGGGATCGACTTGCGATTAATTGTTAAGTGAAATTATATATCCTAGGCTTTTTATCAGTGAAGTTCTACTCAAGTTAAATTTGCGTGTTTTAGTTTATTTTCTTAATTTAGTTGAATCCCTTAATTTAGATTTTCTGAATAATAGTGGTTTGAGACAATTTAGTACTCGATAGAAGTCTTTGATCAGTCCTCATGGGATCGACAACCCTATTTACCCTTTATTACTTGTTCGATAGCGTGCACTTGTGTTAGCGATCTGATTTCAGCATCAACAAGTTTTTGGCGCCGTTGCCGGGGACTGATTTTCATAACTTTTATTGATATTAGTATTAATCAGGCCGTATTAGTTCAGATATCTTTCTTAAATTTTATTGCTTGATTTGCAGGAAATTTCTGTTCACTGCATGTGCCGCTCCTAAAGTTGTGAGTTGTTACCACTAGATCGAGAGATCGAGAGGACATTTCGTAGGTGTTTGAGGGAACAGCGACAAGCTGCAGAGCAAGCCAACATGGGAGACAATAATCAAAATGTAGATCAAGAACAGCCGAGAACTATGCGGGATTATGCACAACCTCATGTGCATGAACGCTCGAGTATTGTAAGGCCCACTATTCAAGCTAATACCTTTGAGATTAAGCCAGCAGTCATCACAGTGCTTCAAAACTCGAGTTTCGGTGGATCTCCTTCTGAGGATCCACATGGGCATATCACTACTTTCTTGGAGATCTGTGACACTTTCCGTTATAATGGGGTGTCAACTAAGGCGGTTCGTATGCGGTTGTTTCCATTCTCACTACGAGATAAGGCCAGGGCGTGGTTATACTCGTTACCAGAAGGGTCCATTACTACTTGGGAGGACATGTCCAAGAAATGCTTATCCAAATACTTTCCTCTAAGTAAGACCATCAAGATGAGGAATGATATTACGTCATTTCGACAACATGGGATCGAATCCTTATATGATGCTTGGGAAAGGTTTAAGGAGTTACTACGAGTGTGTCCTCATTATGAAATACCACCATGGATGTTGGTACAAATTTTCTATGATGGCCTATCAAACACACTTCGTTCGACAATTGATGCAGCAGCTAGGGGAACGTTAATGAATAAGCAACCTCAAGAGGCGCTCGAGTTGTTTGAGCAGATGGCCACTAATGGTCAAGGTGTGAGTTCTTCCCGAGGAGCAGCTGGAGTGCATTCAGTTGATGCAGTTGTAGCTCTAAATGCCAAAATTGATGCGCCTACTCAAGAATTATCTGCACTCAAGAGTCTTGGACTTTCAACGAGCTATCCATGTGAAACATGTGGGGACAATCATGTCCCAGGTCAATGCCTTGCGATGAATGAGTCGGTAAGTTATGTGGGAAGTAACACAAGGAACAATCCTTTTTCTAACACATATAATCCAGGTTGGAGAAATCACCCTAACTTTGCATGGGGGAATCAACAAGTACCTAAGCCGAACCCATCACCTGGATTTCATTAGCAACAATAGAAACTTCCCACACAAGAGAAGATGTTAGGTTTGGAAGAACTTCTTGTTAAATATATTTCGAAAACTGACACACTCTTGCAGAATCAGTTAGCATCACTTAGGAACTTGGAAACTCAAGTCGGACAGTTGGCTCAAGCGATGAACAACCGTCCTCAAGGAGCATTATCGAGCAACACAGAGGTGAACCCTAGGAGTGATGGTCGAGAGCAAGTACAAGTAATTACGTTGAGGAATGGGAGAGAACTTGAAGAAGTAACCAGAGAACCAACACAGATCAGCAAGCCATTAGATGCCGGAGTATCGGGGAATAGTACTGAGATACCATCAGCGAACAGCAGAAGTAGTGCAGCAGAACCGCAAGGTTCGTGCAGCAGCAACACACCGTCTGACCGTCTGCCCTCTACACAAGCTAAAGTTAAGGGAGATTCAAGCAAATCCATGGAGGAGGATGTCACTCAAGCCAGGGAAAAGATATATCCACCTCTTCCTTTTCCCCAAAGAGCTCGAAAGCACAAGGATGAACAGCAATTCTAGAAGTTTCTCGATGTGTTCAAGAAATTGCACATCAATATCCCATTTGCAGAGGCCCTTGAGCAGATGCCGAGCTATGTCAAATTCATGAAAGATATATTGTTAAAGAAGAGACGTCTCGGTGAGTTTGAAATTGTCGCTTTGACAGAGGAATGTAGCGCAATCTTACAGAAAAAGCTACCTCCTAAATTAAAGGACCTAGGTAGTTTCACCATACCTTGCTCAATTGGTTCAAAATTTGTTGGTAAGGCGTTATGTGATTTATGAGCTAGCGTTAATTTGATGCCTTTATCCATATTTCGTGAATTGGGTTTGGGGGAAGTGAAAACCACCTCGGTTACTTTGCAATTAGCTGATCGTTCTCTTACTTATCCTAGAGGGATCATTGAGGATGTTCTGGTAAAAGTTGATAAATTCATCTTTCCTGCTGACTTTATTGTTCTTGATTTTGAGGAAGATCGGAAAATCCCAATTATTTTGGGAAGACCATTCTTAGCAACAGGAATAACCCTTATTGATGTCCAAAAAGGGGAGTTAACAATGAGAGTTAACAATGAGGAGGTGACTTTTAATGTTTTGCAAGCTATGAAATGTCCTGGTGAACCTGATGAATGCTTTTCGATTGATCTTTTTAACAGGTTAACAGTTGAAACATTTCAAGGAATGAATCTCAAGGATTCGGTGGAAGCGTTGTTAACTTCGAGAGAGGAAAGCTATAATGAAGAAATAATGGAAGTGTTGAATTGGTTGAACTCCATCCCTTATGTACCCAAGGCGTTGGCTACATTTGAACCTCTAGAGATGCCCAAGAAATCAGCAAAACCTTCCATTGATGAGCCACCGGAGTTGGAGCTAAAACCGTTACCCATTCACTTGAGGTATGCTTTTCTTGGAATTTCTTCTACTCTTCCGGTTATTATTTCTTCGGAACTAACAAAGTTGCAGGAAGAGAAGTTACTTCAAGTTTTGAGGGAGCACAAGAAAGCTTTAGGGTGGACTATCGCAGACATACGTGGAATTAGCCCAGCGATATGCATGTATAAAATTCTCTTCGAAGAAAATCATATACCTTCGGTCGAGAATCAGCGTCGTCTAAACGCGAACATGAAGGAAGTCGTGAAGAAGGAGATTATCAAATGGTTGGATGCAGGTATAATTTATCCTATCTCCGACAGTTCTGGGTGAGTCCTATACAGTGTGTTCCTAAGAAGGGCGGGATGACCGTGGTTCCAAATGAGAATAATGAACTCATTCCTACCCGAACTGTTACGGGATGGAGAGTGTGTATGGATTATCGGAAGCTGAACGAGGCTACTAGAAAGGATCATTTTCCGCTTCCATTTATCGACCAAATGTTAGACCGTTTAGCAGGTAAGGACTTCTACTATTTTCTGGATGGATATTCAGGTTACAATCAAGTAGCTATAACACCAGAAGATCAAGAGAAAACCACGTTTACTTGTCCTTATGGCACTTTCGCTTTTCGAAGGATGCCATTCGGGTTATGTAATGCACCTGCCACTTTTCAAAGATGCATGATGGCTATTTTCACTGACATGGTAGAACAATGCTTAGAAGTTTTCATGGATGATTTCTCAGTTTTTGGTGACTCTTTTGATCATAGTTTGCATAATTTGGCATGTGTACTTAAACGATGTGAGGATACAAATCTGATCTTAAACTAGGAAAAATGCAATTTCATGGTTCGAGAAGGTATTGTTCTTGGGCACAGGATCTCGAGCGAGGGAATTGAAGTCGATAGAGCCAAGGTGGAAACAATAGAGAAATTACCTCCACCAACTTCAGTGAAGGCCATTCGAAGTTTTCTTGGACATGCAGGTTTCTACTGGAGGTTTATTAAGGATTTTTCTAAAATAGCCAAACCTCTTTGCAATCTCCTTGAGAAAGACAAGCCATTTCTATTCGATGATGCATGCTTGGAAGCATTCACCGAGCTCAAAAAGAGGTTAGTTTCCGCTCCTGTCATCGTCATGCCGGATTGGACTTTGCCATTTGAACTTATGTGTGATGCAAGTGACTATGCTTTAGGAGCAGTTTTGGGGCAACGTAGGAATAAAGCTTTTCATGCAATTTACTATGCTAGTAGAACCCTAGATGATGCACAGTCGAACTATACGACCACGGAAAAGGAATTACTTGCAGTCGTATTTGCATTCGATAAATTTCGAGCTTATCTTGTTGGTTCTAAAGTCATTGTCTTTACTGATCACTCCGCGATTAAATACTTGATTGACAAGAAAGATGCGAAACCGCGGTTAATTAGATGGGTTCTTTTACTGCAAGAATTTGATCTTGAGATTAGAGATAGGAAAGGTACAGAAAACCAGGTGGCTGATCATTTATCGAGGCTAGAAGGGGGAAGCAAAACCGACAATCAAATAGCTATTACGGAGTACTTTCCAGATGAACAGCTATTCTCGGTTAATCACCAACAGGTACCCTGGTATGCTGATTATGTAAACTTTCTTGTCTCTAATTTCATACCAGCTGAATTGAATTCCCAGCAAAAGAAAAAGTTTTTGCATGATGTGAAGAATTATATATGGGATGAACCATTTTTATTCAAGCAATGTGCAGATCAAATTTTGAGGAGATGTGTGCCCGAGCATGAATGGGAAGAAATTTTGTGGCATTGTCATTCATCACTGTACGGTGGACATTTTGAAGGAGATAGGACAGCTGCAAAGATTCTACAATCAGGTTTTTATTGGCCCACATTATTTAAGGATTCTTATAACTTCGCCGCTAAATGTGACAGGTGCCAACGTGTGGAGAACATTTCAAAAAGATACGAGATGCCATTGAACAACATCCTTGAGGTGGAGCTCTTCGATGTTTGGGGTATAGACTTTATGGGTCCATTTGTTTCTTCATTCAATAACCGTTACATTTTAGTCGCTGTGGATTATGTTTCTAAATGGGTCGAAGCGATAGCTTTGCCCACTAACGACGCTAAAGTGGTGTTAAGATTTTTGAAGAAACAGATATTTTCGCGATTTGGAACTCCCCAAGCCATCATTAGTGACGAGGGATCGCATTTCTGCAATAAACAATTTGAGGCCTTGCTGAGCAAGTATGGAATTAAGCACAAGGTAGCCTTGGCTTACCATCCTCAAACAAGTGGACAAGCAGAGATTTCGAACCAAGAAATCAAGAGGATCCTAGAGAAGACTGTGAATCTCTCAAGAAAGGATTGGGCTCACAAGTTGGATGACGCTCTATGGGCTTATCGAACTGCTTATAAGACACCTATCGGAATGTCTCCATATAGGTTGGTTTATGGAAAAACATGCCATTTGCCGGTTGAACTCGAGTATTGTGCTTTTTGGGCACTGAAGAAGCTGAACTTCAATCTTGAGAGAGCAGGGGAGAAAAGGATGCTCCAATTGAACGAGCTTGATGAATTTCGTCTCCAAGCCTATGAGAGTTCCAAGATTTATAAGGAGAAAACAAAGAAGTGGCATGATAAGAGGATTATTGAGAGGAGATTTGAACCTAGCCAATATGTTTTGCTCTTTAATTCTCGACTAAAGTTTTTTCCAGGAAAGCTTAAGTCGAGGTGGTCTGGCCCATTCCAAGTTATGGAAGTTTTTCCCTACGGCTCTGTGGAGGTGATGGATATGAATTCAAGGAGGACTTTCAAAGTTAACGGGCAAAGACTGAAACATTATTGGGGAGGTGATATCGAGAGAGCGGTCGCCTCAATCACCTTGGGAGATACTTGATGAAGACGATAATCGAGCCGACGACTATAAACAAGGCGCTTCTTGGGAGACAACCCAATTTTCTATTCTTTGTTCTTTTACTTTTCTTAATCTTAGTCTATACTTATCTTAATTTTGGTGATAAAAATTTTAAAAAAAAATTGGTGCATATTACTTATATGGTTGCGTTCGTCAAGTTGTTACATATGTCTTGAAATTTTATGGTTGGGCCGGTTGATGACCCGACTCGACCCAACATACCTGACGTTTTTTGTGCGACTCACTCAGCTAAATTCTGAAGATGGAACAACACATTCAAGAGCAACAATCATCTTCGGAGAATAACACGGACGACTAACTATTTAGGGAAGTCTTCACTTTCACCTTGTGCTTATTAGGTTCATCGGGACGATGATTAGGTCAGGTGTGGGGGAGATTGAAGATGTTTTGGTGTTCTTAATGCTGATCATTCATTGCTGAATAGTTAGGTTTAGTCTATATTAGGTTTGGGGGAGTAAGGTTGCTGTTTTGCTGAACTTTTGCTGAGTTTCTTAATTGTTTCTTGGGAATGTTATTGCTGGTTTTTGTTACAGTTTGCTGTTTAGAGTTTGTTTATTGTTTAGAGTGTTATGTTTGTGTCAATTCCTCAGTTGAACTTGATGATATCTAAGATGAATTGGTCCTTGTTCGGTGATGAATTCTAGTGGTTTGCATGAATAACTTGTGAAAAAGAAAAATCGACACTGAGCTCATGAATGTGTTGCAGTGCGTTTGATTTACAAATGGTTTTCTTTCAAAAAAAAAACCTCAGTATGGAAAGGAATGGGTGAAGAAACTCA
Organism: Psidium guajava; assembly: GCA_016432845.1. Classification (NCBI taxonomy): domain Eukaryota; kingdom Viridiplantae; phylum Streptophyta; class Magnoliopsida; order Myrtales; family Myrtaceae; genus Psidium; species Psidium guajava. The sequence goes on from CM028232.1 coordinate 11,875,051, forward strand.
TGTCTTATAACGCATGGTAGTTGGTGATGAATAGAGCTGCCTGAGTACTTCCTTGATGCGAAATCTTAGGTGTAGTTCATTTTTGAAGAAAAAGAAAAAAAAGAAAAAAAAGAAAAAAAAGAAAGCTACCAAGGCTTTGAGTACCAATGTTCCGGTAAAAAAAGTATGAAAAGAAGAAAAGAAAGGATGAATTATTTGTAATGCATACCTGCATATGTGCTTGTGATGTGAGTCACCTTGGTGGTACTCGAGTAGTAGATCTGAGGGGCTCCTTATAGCCTAATGCCTTGGACCAACTGGTCCGGGAGTCATTGATCGAAAGCTCGTTACATGGGTTTCCACCGAGAATTGATGATGAGACATCCAGAGTCGTATAGCGGAAAAAAAAAACTTGCATGTATTAACTCTTAAATGTGCGAAACCTTTGATTAGTGGATAGGAGTGTTTGGGTTAGTCTCTGTAAGTTGCCGTCCTATTATGTTTTATTGGAACTATGAGGTTGGCATTATCCATTCCGTGACACATTGAGGTGATTTAACCTTTTAACATTGAGCTTCATGGAGACAAAAACGTATAGTTTCATAGTCATGAGATGGGTGAGGAGGAAACTTGACCACAAGTTTGAATGCACCATTTCTGAGAACATTAAGGGATTGTTCAAAAAGGTGGATTCGAGTTTTGATTGAGGAATAGTTGTGTCGAGTTTGTCTTTGTATTTTTCTTTTTGCTTATTTGCTCGAGGACTAGCAAATGTTAGGTTTGGGGGTGTGATAACTCTACAAAAGTAGAGTTTAAGTGCTTCTAAAATGTGGTCAATTAAGTTTAGTCGTTCGAGTTTTATTTATTTTTTAGTGTTTTTGTTTTACTTTAGTGTTTTGGTCATGGTTAGTTGATTTTGGGTTTTAATTCTTGTGTTTTCTCGCTCAAGTGTCTCAATGATGTCTTGTTATGTTTAGGTATGATTTGGAAGAATGAAGCGAAGAACATTGATGAGAAGATTTGGAAAATTGCAGCTTCAAAGTTGCTGGAGACAGAACCGAGATGGACGCATCCGTCAGGCATGGACGCATCCATCTGCAATCTGTGGCTGAGTACAGAATCGAGACGGACGCGTCTGTCAGGCACGGACACATCCGAAAGGGTGCAATTGAGCACGTATGATTAGCTATCTCGCTAGTCAAGTCTCAAGTTATGGGTGCGTGTGCTAGATTTTGTGGTTGGTAGTTGGTTTTCATATAAATTTTACTAAATAAATTGAATATCCTGTTGGCTTATGTCCCAACATGGATGATTGAAATTTACCTTCATCCGAATGATACCCTACGGGAACTAGAGGGAAATAAAAAATTCTAAGGCCTGTGTCCCTTGGAAGACCTGGAGTAAGGGATAACCATGACTGGTGTCCCATGGATGAAAAGCTGAGGTATTTCTCCCTCAAAATCGAGGCTTGTGTCCTCGGGAGAATTGAGGTCTGTGTCTTGTAACCATGGCTTGTGTCCTATGGATGAATGATTATAAAACAGAAACTAAAAGATTAAAAATTTAGTTAGATGCATGCCCATGTATGTTCTTGGATGACTAAGGGTCATATTGTATGGAATGTAAAGTCACTGGGTCTCATATTTGCATGTCTGTAATGTCGAGTCCTGCTTGTTTGAGTGATAGATTGACGGTTAGCCGTTAAATTAGCTATTTTACTAGCTGAGCTATTAGCTCACTCTTGTTGTTAAACTATGTTTAGATTAGATAGGTATGTTAATTCCTCCTGCCATTCCCGCTACTGTGCACCAATTAACTTCGTTCACTCATGGGAAGATTATAATGACCCCAAGTTCCCTTTGGAGCATTTTCGTGTATTAGTTTCAATTTTGTGGGTAGATATAGGTTTGCCAGAAGTGCTTATTCGGCTATGTTTTGTGTTACTATTTATGGGAGATGCGTCTAGCAATCTAACAGGACCATTACCTTTTATGCCTTTTGATGATAACAGTGATGATGATGATAGTGTGGAGAAGCAATGGTATCTGTGGGTGGCAGATGACTAGTGTATAGGCTAGATTCGAGGACCATTACCTTTTATGCCTTTTGATGATAACAGTGATGATGATGATAGTGTGGAGAAGCAATGGTATCTGTGGGTGGCAGATGACTAGTGTATAGGCTAGATTCGAGGAGAGAGTACCGCTAACAATTTTTGGGTAGTGTTGAATTAACGTTATGCTTTAGATAGGGGTGGTGAAGAGGATGATGCGGTCGTAATATGAAGGAAGTAGTTATGTTTTATTCACATTCCAACTATCTTCCTAAGCGTGTGAAATTAGGTGTTTCTGACTTGTGTATGGAATATGTTACTATTTGACAGGTATTTGTGGTAAAACCTCTAAAGGCCTTACCCGTGAAATGCGCGTGCTAAGGGTTATCCTTTGATTTATTGTCTGGTGAAGTATCCTCATAGCATTTCTTACATACGCCCTCGTTTATATATCAATAATATCATATTTAAGGTAGAGCTCATTACTAAGTGATATGCTTGGGACGTCACACTAGGCCCTATTATTTCTTAAATCATTTGCTACTATTAAGAGATTGGGAACCTAACTTACCTCCCACTATGATAAATTTGATTCAATTGCTTTTTGGGTTAATATTTTAGACCTATCCATTGACTTAAAATTTGCAAGTTTTGTCACTAAAATAGCTAGCATGATAGGGAAAGTCATGCAGGTAAAAGTGGAGGATAAAGGCCCAGTTTCCAATAGAATTGGGAAAGCAAAAATTGAGTTGAATAACTTAGAAGAATTAAAGGTTGTTCACTCTTTCACTCATAGGGTAAAAAGAATAAGGCTTGATTTTAAATATAAATGGCTTCCCCTTCTACTATTAATCTTGTGGTAAGATAGGATCCATGCTAGTAATTGCAAAGAGGTGCCCTATATCGAAAAAATTTTCAACGCAAAGAGTTGAAAGCCATGAACATAGCCTCTTCTAGGATGTCTTTTATGAGAAATCAAAGAAGGATACAATAGAAGAAGTTGATGAGATCATTCTGGAGACACAAGAAGACGATATATAACCTCTTCCTTTTCTCTTGTTGGGAGCTAATAGTTTTGCATGTACAAACGTTGAAAACTCTTAAAAAAGAAAGGTTACCTTCTTGGGAATTAATTTTGCTAGGGACAAATAGGAAAATTCTATTAAAAAAAGCAATGGGGGAAAGAAATCCTGATGCTCCTAGTTCCTTTGTTTGGAAAATCTTCTAAAGACAATAAGAAGAAAGGGTACAATGCACCAAAATCTCCCACTATCAAGAAACAAAAGAGGCTTGAGCCTTATATCACCTCTTTTGGGAATATCACAAATGTGGTGATTTTTGGAAAATCCCCAATCTTATTTTGATGATAACAAAAGGAATCAAATGTTGCTAATGTGTATATTGGTTGAGTTATACCTAGTGATATATGCACAAGTTAATATTTAGATGATGCACCAGATGTTCTTGAGACAAAGACATGCTTTCCCAATGTTTAGAGTGTTTTGCCAATCCTTAGGGTTGGTAGCCAATCTCTGAGATGAAAAAAATATTGGACATTGAAGATGTCCACAAGCTAGAAGGATCTCTATAAGGTAAACATTTGGAAGGATCTTAATCAAGGGGAAAAAGCCAAGAAGAACGAGGATATTTATGATGGCTTGGAGGTAAAAAAATTTGATTAATACTTAGATTGATTTGGTATTGGTAAACAAGCCTAGAACTGTGATGTTTGTTGAAGCTTAGAAGGATGATATTTGTGAAGGTGAATAGCTTGGAGGAGTCAAAATTGTCAATTTGCTTGGAAGGAACAGAAGAAAGAACAGGTGCATCGAATTGTTATTGGAGCAGCCGATCTTTGGTAGAAAGCAGTTGCCTTATGTAAATCAAGTGGAAGATAATAGCATCAACAAACTAGTAAAGATCTGGATGTCCTAATTATGGGCAAGAGATCATGCAAATGTTCACTTTGGGAAGGTGCTGGTCACTTGATCAATTGACTGGATCTCTGATCAAGAAGGATATACCTGTACAACAATTATGATGATATTAATGATCCTTGGGAGTTCAATGAAGATGAGGAATCAGCTGAGATGTTGATGTCCTTGGAGATCTTTTGAAACTAACTCAATCATATCAGTTAAGATGAGGAATCAGTTGGGATGCTGATGTCCTTGGAGATCTTTGAAAACTGATTAACCAATGAAGATGAGAAATCAGTGGGGATGCTGATGTATTTGGAAATCTTTATATGCTAATGAAGCCAAGAGAATCATTGGATAGTTGATCACAAGTCATCCAGACAATTATTCTACAAACAATACCAACGGATACAAAGGATCAGGTGTGATGATGTTTATGTTGATATCGGGTTTGGTGTTATTTGAGCAACTAACATGTGCGGATGTTTCATTAGAAAGATTATAGCTATTAGCGTGTGAAAGTCTAACGGAAGATCAGGAAGTCTATTAGGCAATAGGAGCAGGTGTTTGGTAGCTTTTTGGAACATTGTCAGAAATAGCAACTACAACAATTCTAATGGGTCTTGAGGGAAGATTAAAGATGTCTATATAATGGAAGACCAAAATGTTATAGCGAGCACAATGTAAACTATGTACTTGTTGTGAGCTAGCTTTCTCTCGATGTTTCTTTGTTCACCCGAAAGATTTTCTCTAGTGACCTTTCTATATTGTAATCTTGTGAAAGATCTAGTGTATAATAGTGAGAGTAGTACATGAGTCCTGATAGTGTAATTTATTAAAAAGACGATACTTTGCTATTTGTAACTTGTCTTGAAGATTAATAGTAAATTTTAACCCAAGTTGTGGCTATTTGTCTTGAGAGTGGACCAAGGCTTAGGGATAAAGTCAAACCGCTATATATCTTGTGTGTTTGCATTTTACTTGATATTTTACTTAGTCTTGCACACGTTCAGATATTATTTTGGGAAATATCTACTTACTACATCTTTTTATATCACCTATTATTTTGTGTGCTCTTATTTTTTGTGGTCTTCATACACTTCAAGACACAATCTTCTCACGATTTTGAAACATCTACTTGACTTGATTTCTACAATATGTCTCGGTAGATGTTTGACCTAATACATGAAGTTTAACTGTTATCTACACACTAACACCACCAGATATTTGTAATATCTACTGCACTTGATTTTCAAATATATTTTGGTGATTTTAGTAAATCATGTGTGATCTTATTCTCTCTCACATTCAAGAACAATCAAGTTATGACACTTGAAATATCTGTTGACCTAATCTTTCAAGAGTGATTGTTGTTTTCCTCAAAATTGTCAAAAGTTCTTTGACACAACCTATTCACCCCCTCTCTAGGTTGTATTATTAGCCCAACAACCTCTTCATCTAATAACTTATTGTTAGATGAAACTCAATTACTTGAATAACCTATGAAACTAACTAAGGAATCTACTAGATGGGATTGGTGGCTAGCCCTAATAAGCTACAAAAAGAGAAATGAATAACCTATGTTGGACTTGTCAAGGGTTGGACACACCCTTAACAATTCAAGAACTGAGAGCCTTTATGATTCTCTTCAGACCTGTTATGTTATTCTAAATAGAGAAAAAAAAATGGGATGATTGTTCAAAGGATTGGAAGAAGTTTAAATTTTGAAATTATGGGATTGTTAATTCCTCGAGATTTGGTAGTGGCTTGACCATGATATGGGACGAGAGAGCTGAAATCACTTTCCATTCATACTTAGAATGCTTCCTTGATTTAAACTGCAAAGAAGTGGCTAATGGGAAGAAGACAAGAATCACTTTTGTTCATGATGCGTACACTTGCCAGAAAGAATTAAATTTTGGGAGGAAATCTGTAATATTTCAGATCTTAATGAGATGCCTCGGGTTTGTCTTGGGGATTTTAATGGAGTCCTGAATTATTGGGAGAAGGAGGGAAGATGTATGGTTGAAAACTATAAAATTTTAGCCTTTCAAGATTTTCCAAAAAATTATTTTCTCATGGATATAGAAAGTAAAGGTTATGCCTTCACTTAATCCAATAACAAATAAGGGGATGAAAACATGAGGGAGAGACTTGATAGGACCTTATGCAACCTTGATTGGAGAGTGATGTTCCCTGAAATTGAAGTGCTTGTTCTCCCAACAATATGGTCTGACCACAACTCAATCTTTTTAGCTCTACAATCGAACAAAGTGAAAAGAAACATAGATTTTAAATCTAAGGTTTTTTTAGCTTAAAATGAAGAATATAGAGAAGTAATAACAAAAAGCTTGGAATATTCCTTGTCCAATCAAGAGGCATTTTATAGAGAAACTGAAGGCTGTGACAAAGGCCATATCACTGTGGAGTAGGAAAAGTTTTAAGAACAGGAAGCAAAAGGTTTAACACTTAAAACTAGAACTTCAATAGCTTAGAAATAATAAGTCTTATAATAAGGAAATAGAGAGAAAAATTTAGGGTAAAATAGAGAATTTGGTGACGAGACATGATGTATTGGGAGGAGACAAAAATATAATTTTTTTTATCCAACAACAATTCAAGGGAGACAAAGAAATCGAATTTCCATGATAAGAGAGTCTGATATGAGCTGGATTCTAGAATCGGACTTGATTAAACAAGAGGTTTTGAGCTTTTTCAGTGAATTATTTAGATTTGATGGTCAAAGGGATATCTCTCTTGTCCTTGAACAATGACTAAAGGTAGTGAATGAAGATATGAACTCCGCTTTGCTTGGTACTGTTACTATGAGAGAAGTGACGACAACCACTTCTTAACTTAAAGCTATAAAAGCCATGAGACCTGATGGTTTAAATGAATTGGTCAATTAGAAAAATTGGGAAACTTTTGGAGCAGGCATCTAGAAGGAAGTAAAGGAATTTTTCTGAATTGGGGTAATGCAGCCTACCTTCAACAGAACCCAAATAATAATGATTCCAAAAATCTAGAATCCAAGAAAGTTCGAACAATACCGTTCCATAAGCTTGTGCAATTTTGCCTACAAAATCATTGTGAAGATCCTAGCAAAGAGACTCAAGCTCATGTTGCTAGGAATCATCACCGATGAGCAAGGTGCTTTTATTGAAGGCAAACAAATAGAGTACAATATTTTTGTTGTCTAGGAGATTCTACACCATCTTAGAATCAAGAAAAGAAGGAGAAAGTTCCAAGAAATTCTAAAACTTGACGTGAAAAGGCCTATGATTGTGTAGAATGGGACTTCTTGGAGGCATACTTAAAGAAATTTGGTTTCACTGAAATGTGAGTTGAGTGGGTTATACGGTGATTTGTGGCATGCCAACAGTGGTTGGAGACATTTCAAGGTTGGCAAAACCTCCTAATGGGAAGAGATGCTATCCTCCTTTTAGTGTAATTGGCAATTAGCATAAATCAAAACTAGAAAGGACAAATAGCTAACAAATGAGTTTTATATGGCCTTGCAAAGAGAAATGAACTAGAACTAATGTATGATTTCATTGATCAAGAGGAAAGTCAATGGAAAGAAGCACTCCTAAGAGAGCATTTTAAAGATCAAACAATTTATGAGATCCTAACAATCCCAATCAAAACTCAATATAGAAAAAACCAAATAATCTGTGCAGACATGCCAAATGGCTCTTACACTATTAAATCTGGTTATCACTCTATTCGAGAGTTAGCAACACAGAGTAGAACAAAGCTAGCCTCATCATCTTATAATGCACCTAGGAAACTATAGTCAAGGATATGGAAGCTCAAGATCCCCAAAAGATCAATTTTTTTCTATTTGAGCTTGTGTCAGAATGCCATTCTAGTCATGGACAATCTATATTGGCAAAAGATACTGCTTGTTCCAACTAGTCCACTATGTGAGCAAAGGCCAAAAGTAGTAGAACACCTTTGTCTTTTATGCCTCTGGACCAAAGGGGTATGAGTGAACCCGATGCTCATTTAAGTTTGGGGTTTAGTTAGAGTCAAAGAATGGTTCTACAACCTGATTATAAGCAAGAACGACTCACCAGAGCTAACTTTGGTGGCTTCAATACTATGGAACTTGTGGAAAGCCAGAAAATGAAAAAAAAATTCGACAAAAACTCCTCAATCCATAAGAAGTGGTCGATTAAGATATATTATCCTCTCAAAACTTTCAAAAGTGGCAAATCTCATCAATTACAACCCAAAGTGAGAAAAGCCTTAAATTTTGCAACTCAAAAGGGGCTAAAGAGTGAAACATTATCATCCATGTTGATGGTTCTTTCACACCAGGGGCGATAGCCTAGGTCCTCCAAGACTCGACAGATGTTTTGCTGGATAGAGGAACAAAATAGTGGCAACTTTATCAGCTCTAATGGTAGAAGCTTTGGCCTTCAAAGAAGGGCTTAATTGTGGTCTCTCTCCGTAGAAAGAACATCGATTTGCTCGAGAAATTTTCTTTAATCCCTCAGACGACAACTTGACCTATTTTTGTGATTGTTTCTTCCTAGTAGAGGCTGTATCTCACCCATGATTCAAATTGTGGGAGACCCATAGCCCAATATCTTCTTGTAAAGACTTACTGTTTTGTTTCTTCCTAGTTGAGGCTATAGTCAACCTCGGATCCAAATTATGAGAGGCCCATAGCCCAATATCTTCTTGTAAAGACTTATTTTTTTAATTTCCCTAAAGCCCAAGTGCTATTTTGGCCCCCGAAAAGTCTAATACGGTGGCAGATTGGATAGTTAAGACACAAGGGGAAAATGAATTATCTAGTAATTAGGTATTCAATCCACCCCATGCTCCCCAGGACCTCCTTTGTCATGAGGCCCATCTTTCAAGCTTCTCCCCTTGAGGTTATACCAATAAAAGGTTTGCTTTCGTCCAAAAAATAAAAATAAAAAACTATGATATTTTCAATCAATTGGTGATGTGTATTGCTCATTTTGTTAGCAAATAGAGATTTCGTGTTTGAACTATGGCTATTGAGAAATGAAGATGCATATCACACAAGTATATTTAACTTGAGAGCTCTTTTTTATTTTGTTAACTCAAAGACTCTCCATATTCATTTTTTAAATGTTTAATATGCTTTCAATTGGCTAATTCTTTTCAATGTGCTATTTTTCATATTTAAGGAAAAAAAATTACAAAGAATTGAAGCCCAAATCGGATTGGGTGTGAGTTAGGATTAGGTGAGACCAATTACAGATCATTAAATTGTATAATAGATCAATTTATTTTGGGCCCATTTTTGACGTATTTAAACTCGACCCAACGTATCTATCTGATACGTCTAGTTTATAGACATCCCATAGTCTGTCCAAATATCTCTTTCGTGAGAGATTTTTTTCTCTCCCAGTAAGAGCCCTCCCTATCCATAGCGATAGTTGTTCCTAACAAGCAAGCCCTCTCTTGAACTCATATCTCGAGCTCCTCCCTATCATGGTCATGGTAACCATCTTCATCTTAGGAAGATTTTTTGCTTAGTTACCCTAACCCTCACCCAGCCTTAAACCCTAGCTTCCCATAATTTCCATGGCCTGATTCTGACGTGCTTCTTGTTTACTTCAACCTCAGTGCTATCACATATGGGCCTCTCTCTCTCTCTCTCTCTCTCTCTCTCTCTCTCTCTCTCTCTCTTCATGAATCCCTAGGCTCTATGTTACATTTCCTTGGCCGAGGGTGCCTTCTCTTGTACCCTAAATCCCTTGCTCCCAACCTCTTTCCCCAAGTCTGACCCCCTCTCCCTCATCCCTTTTCTAAACCCAGCTTGACACTATACCCTCAACCAAGATTGTTCTCTACTACTCTCCTTTAGTCATGGTTCTCTCCCTTCTCTACAACGTAGAGGTCCCTTTAATCTAACATTAAGTGGATTTTAGGCATGAGCGACTCCCTAGTTTTTGCTATGCACATGGGAAGATGGCCCATTATACTTCAAATTGCAAAGAAGTGACCTACAAAGAAGTTGAATCGAAGGAGATAAGTGTTAGAAATTTTAGGTATTAGCTGAAAGCAGAAGCTTGGGAGACAACCTCGTTCTAGAAACTATTTAATGGCAATGAGTTCTCAAAGTCTGATAAAGAAGAATTCATCCTAAAGCCCCGATCTAGGAAGATGTGGTGGAGGGAGTAGTGTCGACGGGAGTGAGGAATGCAAGATGGTGGCTCTAGGGATAAGTCAACAAGGCACCCAATTGATGATCTCAAACGCTCCCTTGCAAGAAGAAACTGCTAAGTACTTAGCCGAATGTACTAAAAAAATAGCAAGGATTACCTCACTTCAGCCCTTACTATGGTCAAGGGAGGGATTATGCTAATTTAGATGATGCTATCCTTCACGAGACTCGGATCCAAGTTGAGAATGGTCCAAAATGATGGGCTTTAGTGATTAGCCCTAATAAACAACTGAGGTATAAGTGAAAATTCTAAGCTAGAACTGTCATGGGCTGGGTCCTACCCTAACATTCTAGTATCTTCGAGCCCTTGTAGCTCATGAAAGACCTAACGCCATATTTTTAATGGAAATAAAAAATAAGAGAGAAATCGTGAATAGGGTGAGGAAAAGACTCAACTTCAATTCATCGATGATAGTTGACCTAGTAGGTACTATTGGGGTTTGATGGTTATGTGGGATGAGGAAGTAAAGATGGAAGTGCAGGAATACAACAGGGAAATCATAAACCTGAAATGTAAACTTCGAGGCAATAGGATGGCTATATGCATATCTTTGCTCCATGCATCTATGAATTTTCATGAGAGACTCCTCTTCGGCAAAATTTGCAAGCTATCCACTATGAGAACGGGTTTCCCTAGTTATGTGTGTGCAATTTCAACAAGATCCTCTATCGTTGGGAGAATGTAGGCAAGCACCACATTGATTACTATAGAATGGCTACTTTTCAAGAGATGTTGAATAACTGTGCTCTAATGGACCTGAAAAGTAAATGGTGTACTTACACTTGGGTGAATAATGGAGTGTTAGATATATGCCCTAAAGTAACTATGTAATAATTACATGTTAGAGATTTCAGTTGTATTTCAATTCATTATTCAATGAATGGAAAAGATGTGTTTATTCATTTGTCCATTTATTTACATAGATGAATGATTTTATAAGATCATTTGTGATTGAGCTTATTCTTGAGACATCAAGAATATGTGTGGTGGGTTCATAGTTAGATTAGATCTTTAAATTTTTCTCGATCAATGAATCATTAAGTGGATATTAATGATTCTGTTGAGAATGGTGTGTTCTTAGCTTCACCATTAAGTATTAGATATATATATATAAGGAAATCACGAGTCACAAGTTATTAGATATTATGATATTCGAGTAAGAACATAGGTGTTTGTACCGGACAAGTTCACCGAGCATGACACGCATTGAATGATTAGCAATATGGAAGCTTTTAGCATGGTTAATGTCTAATTATTCATGCTCTGATCGTGTAAATAATCCTTAGACTTGAGGCATAGTGTTGACTTATGTGTTAGATAGCTATGGTTCACAAGTGAGCATATTAACGGTTCATTAATCCATCTCTATAGTTGATGGTCATAATTCATGCACATACGAAGTCACACATGTGTGTAAAATGAAATCTATCTCCTTGTTACATGCAAGGTATGATGTCCAATGTAAACTAGTTATGACAATGCATTGAAATCCTCAGCCGAGTTTGTAACCGAGAATGAAATGTTCATGTCTCCTCTATATTGATATCGATTAGATTTGTGCATTTGATCGAAGTAGTGATTTGACTAATATTCCATAGTCTTTATTCAGTAGGGACATATTTAGAGAGAGGGACTGAAAAATACTATAACCAAAGCTGAGAGGTTCATTATATTTATGAAGCATTCGCATTATCTAGGTAGCCATGACTTATTGCTAGATGTCACTCATGGCTTGTAGGACCTTGTGGTTGATTGGGATAATCAATTCTCTTGGAAGTATATTGTGTTAGTGTATGTCTTACTATCAGCTCAGTAATAAACTTAGGGATGTCTCACACATTAACCAATAATGATAATGTTGAACGTGAAAGATGATATTGCAAATATATTTATAGTTACTAATTACCGAATTAAGTCAAGCTAAAATTAAATTAAATGATATTTAATTTGTCTTATTTTTTGTCATAATCATGCGTGTATATGATGCACACGTGCACTTAAAGTGGACATATATTTATATGTTCATAATGCACATATATAAATGTACACCTTTTTATTTTTATAATAATAGTAATTGTTAGTATTATAAAACAAAAATAAAATAAAATAAAATAAAATAAAAGGGTGCACGTGTGCAAACCGTGTACGTGGCATATGATCAGCAAATGTTGCTGATTGTGTGCTAATGCATAATGGTTAGCACATGCTGACCGCTATGCTATGCACAAACCCCACTATTAGATCATGGATTATGCATGTGTGATGTGGAAAGACTAATTAGCAATAGTTGCTTGAGGGAGAGTCTATATCCGTGTATGCAAATAAAAGATTAAAAAAAAAACCTCTCCCTTGTTTTAACTAGCCTGTAGGAAAGAGAAAGAGCGGAAATTTGTTCTCTTCATTCCTTTTCTAGTGATCAAATTCAAGAATGCAAAAAGTTGTCACCATAGGATTGCTAGCACTATCAAGGTAGTAATTTTCGTGAGTTCATCTTTCGTTTGATTTGTGATTTGTGGTGTATATGAACGAGAAGTTCAACACTTGTGCGACTCAAATTGAAGAACATTTGAATCAACTCATTTCAAGCATACTACAAGAGATGATCCATTAACCCTCTTCGTTTAAAAATGATTTTCATTCAAACGCCGAACAACACCTCTAGAAATACATATATGGGTTATTTTATTTCTATTGCATTTTATATGTTTTATTTGCCTACGCATGTTACGTGTATCCCAATAGTGGTATTAGAGCCAATCCTTAGCCATTTTCATGAGTTTAATTGATTTAGGTTCATAGTAATTTTTGCATTCTCATAATCAATTTGATTTTAGTGAACAGTTCACTCTTATATTGCCTATAGAAGTTGATTATTTTATATGATAAATTTAATCAACAAAGAAAAAATTAGAGCTAGATCAATTTTGAATCGAAAATATGTAGTTAGTATTAATTTATGTACAAATTTTACAAAAATGATTTGCGGCTGTGAATCTAGAGGTGATGACACTTCTACTGCTTAGAATTATGCACGTGAAATTTGTTTCGTTGGCATTGATTTTTTTTAATGCGGCTTGCGTTGCTCAACCTTGAATTTGATTCGGCGTGGAATTTTTACTGTGCCTTCCGAAATATTAAATTATGAATTTATTACCCATGTATAAGGGTGGTGATCATGGAAAAACCCTTAATTAATTTAATTATTGTTTCACTGGCATTGATTTTTTTTTAACGTAGCTTGCGCTACTCGACCATGAATTTGATTAGTGTGGAATTTTATTGTGCCTTTCGAAGCATTAAATTATGAATTTATTGCCCATGTGGAAGGGTGGTGATTATGGAAAAATAATTAATCAATGTGATTATTGTATAGATGTATGTATGATGACTATAGGTATTTTTTGGGTTGTAATTATTAAATGGAGGCTGCATCCTTCTTTAATTTTCCATGTAATATTTCATTTCCAATGTAGTTTAGCATAATCAATTGTTGATGTAAATGCTACGAGGATTACGTGGGGGAGCCATTAAGCAGGACAACTCTATGTGCCTGGTTCATGAAGAGCTCGAGGAACCAATGAGAAGTGAAAAGTGGCTCTCCATTATTAAAACATTAAAATGGTTATATGTTCTCTCATTGGCTTGAGACCCATTAAATCATAATTCCATGATTATCACGTAGGATAGATGTTTATGTGTTTGACATCGATTTATTTATTATATTTATGTGGGTATGTTAAATCGGTTAATGTGCAAAGTGAGACCTTTTATTATGAACAAAACCTCCTTAATAAAAATATAAAGTCAAAATGGATTTCAGACTCGTGGTCTTCTATCTTCGTGGTTTAATCCTCTATTATAGTGTTTGATTGACCGGCTATGGATACATAGGGGTCAATTATCATTTATAATAATGGACCACTCCATTAAGCATATGATATTGTGGGGTTGGAGTCGAATGATCTTCAATAACTGTTAGGTGTATAGATCGTTTGTGTTTTCAATACTTACATGAGACGATAAGTTAGACTTAACTATGATCATGAAGCCAATAACCATCAAGTAAGACTTTCATAGCCTAGAGGCTGAAGTTATGATTAGGACTCGCATATAATGCGTTGAATAAGCTAATTCACTCACTAAGTTTCTAGAACACCAATGACTATTAGGTGAAGTGGACTATGGGCTAGTGGGACTTCAATCCTCACTAGTAATATGTATCCAAGAAAGATTACCGTTTCCCATTTTAAGAAGTATGGGATCTGAATATAAATTTATGGGAGGATCTATTTCATTTAAAGGACAAAATGAAATAGTTATTTTGAAAAACAATGGCTAATAATTTATTTTTTGCACAAATATTTATTACTCTGAAAATGATGAACTCAAGCCCACTCGCTTCGATCTTGACAAGAATTGTTTGATGGACCCAATTTCACTGACTAAGTGAGGAATTTGAGAATTGTTCTCAATTAAAAAAAATCGAGTATGAGCTTGATAGCAAGTGTCAATCTCTTTTCCCGAGAGTGGGACCTAAGAAGAACACATTACTTATGATACGTAGCATAATAATGACTTAAAAGTTATGTCTTATAAGCTTGCTTCGATGAATAATGAATTTCAAAAAAAAAGTATGAGGCAATGGAAGATCTTTACCCAAAAAAAAAAGGAAAATGCTACGTCAAACCTATCGCACTTAAAGGAATTCTTTGATGAGAATAGTAAAATCACTAGATATGCGATATCTAAGGCAATATACCATATGTGGATGGCTAAGGGATCATCGGTTAATGATCATGTTCTGAAAATGAGTTGACATATAGAAGAATTGGCTAAACTTAATCTTATTATGGACAATAACTTAGCTGTGGATTTGATTCTCCAATCTTTATTTGATTCTTTCTTTGATTTTATCCAAAACTTCCACATGCATAAGATGGAAAAAACTCTTGCTTATTTACATAACATGCTAGTGTTTATCAGATGTACAACACGAGACCCAATGTAGTGGCTATGGCTAAAGTTTCTTCTTCCAAGAATAAAACCATTTTGAAGAAAAAGAAATAGAAGAAGCTTGTGAGATTTGTTATGCAATCAAAACCCAAGGTTGAAAAAGAAAAATGTCATTACTGTGGTGTCATGGGGCACTAGAGGAGTAATCGTAAGAAGTATCTCATGAGCTTAAAAGTTAAGCCCAAAAAGCAACCTTACGAAGGTATAATGTCTATACTTATTTAAGTTAATGTTATGGTTAATGCTAAATCCAACTTATAGATTCTAGATTCTATTGCGATCTCACATATTTGTATGTTTTTGCATAATCTAGAAATAATAAGGATTTTAGGTGAAATGAGATTGTACTAGCATTTACAAATGGAGCAAGAGTTGTTGTGTTAACTATAAAGACTTTTCATTTATGTTTGCCTTCTAGATATGTTTTTATTTTAAAAAATTATTTGCATTATGAGAATACTTTTTGGAGCATCATTCTGTATCTCGTTTGGCTAAAGAGAATCATGAATTTTCGTTTATTTATGATGTATGTTTTATTTATTATGATAGAACATGTATTGGTTCTGGCTTGTTAATCAATAATCTTTATACTATTATGATGTCTAGTAATACGATTACCAATGTCAATAAGCAAAATAATCATAATGTAAATACCATAACTAAACGCTTTAGAGATAGTCCAAATCCAAAGTATGTTTAGCATCTCCGATTATGTCATATTGGAGAAGACATAATCAACAAGTTTAATAATTATGGGTATATTGATCCATCCATGTTTGAGCTGTACTTGGCTTATGAGGCATGTTTTCTAGGAAAAATTACCAAAAGGAGCCTTTTCTAGGATATAGTGCGCGAGCTACTGTTCTACTAGGAGTGATACATATAGATGTATGTGGACCAATTAATGAAACTACTAGAGATGGTTATTCTTATTTCATTAACCTTATCGATGATTATTTATGGTATGGTTATTTATACTTAATAAAGTATAAATCTGAAACCTTAGAAAAGCTCAAGGAATTCAGGTTTGAAGTTGAGAAACCAATAGGAAAGAGTATTAAGGCTCTTTGATCTGATCAAGGAAGTGAATACCATAGCACTAAATTCCTGGGCTATCATAAAGATAATAGCATTTTATCACCTTTAGTGACTCCAGAACATAATGGTGTACTTGAAAGAAAAAATTTCACTTTATTAGATATAGTGCGATCTATGATGAGTTACACCAATTTGCTTATATCCCTTTAGGTATATATCATTAAGACAGTTGCATATTTACTAAACAAAGTGCTAATCCAAATCTATTCCAACTACTCCTTATGAGATATATCATAATAGGAAACTAAGTTTTAATCATATCAAGATTTGGGATTATCCAGCTTTCCTCAAGAAGTTGAGAACATAGAAATTGGAGGCTAAATTTGAACAAGGTCACTTCATTGCATTTCCAAAAAAGACTCTTAGATATTATTTATATTTTCACTTTGACCAAAGAGTTTCATTCAATAGGCATGCTTCTTTTCTGGAGAATCAATTTGTTTACGAAGGTGGTGCTAGGAGGAAAATAATCTCTTAAGAAGAAAACAATGAAGTACCAAATAACTAAGTTCAAACACCGATCTCTAATTCAGCAGGAGCTTTGGTTATACAACCTCTTAGGAGAAGTACAAGAACGTGTCATCTACCTATTTGTTATAAACACTTGCTTTAAGATATTGGGCCACTATTCATTATGAAGAATAGAGATCAATCGAGTAATCCTAAAACCTACAAGAAGGCAATGTCGAACATCGATTTTGGTAAATGGCTAGAAGTCACAAAATTCGAAAGGGATTTAATATATTCTAATGATATTTGGACTCTAGTTGTATAACAACCTGGGTCTACCACTCACAAGATATTGTTCGCTTTAGACACACAGTCCTCACGGTTTTGTTTCTCCGAGGGTCGCCCATACAACCATCGGAAAAGGCCTCTTGCAAGTTAAAGGCAAACTCAAGCCTTATAAGCCAAGCCAAGATCCCTCCCTAAGCAATGTAGAACTAGGGATATCACAAACTCCCCACCTCAATGGCACAGTATCCCCGCTGTGCACCGTGTGCACCAATGAGTGCCCACTGCGGTTTACACATGTTGTCGGAAGTCGACTCTGATACCAATTATAACGACCTGGGCCTACCACTCGCAAGATATTATCCGCTTTGGACACACAGTCCTCATGGTTTTGTTTCTGCGAGGGTCGCCCATACAACCCTCGAAAAAGGCCTCTTGCAAGTTAAAGGCAAGCCCAAACCTTATAAGCCAAGCCAGGATCCCCTCCCTAAGCAATGTAGGACGAGGGATACCGCAAGTTGATTTGCATGATGGTATCATGCCAATTGGGTATAAATGGATCTTCAAAAGGAAGATAAATGCTAAGGGTCAAGTTGGAACTTACAAAGCATGGCTGGTGGCGAAATGATATCATTAAAAAGAAGGGATCGATTATAACGAAACTTTCTCACATGTAGCCATACTAAAAATCCATTCGGATTATGTTAGCTATTATAGCACATCTTGATTATGAGATATTTCAAATGGATGTCAAAATGGCTTCTCTAAATGATTTCCTCGAGGAGGACATTTATATGGAACAACCACAAGATTTTGAATCTAGTGGTGAAAGTTGAAAGGCGTGCAGGCTTGGGAGATCCATTTATGGACTCAAACAGGCCTCTAGAAATTGGAATATCCATTTTAATGAGGTAGTCAAATCGTTGGCTTCATAAAAAATCCAAATGAAACTTGTGTATATAAGAAGGTCAGTGCCAGAGCAATTACGTTTGTAGTTTTGCACGTTAATGATATAATCTTGATCAAGAATGATGTATCGATGATATCATCAATCATACTATTCTTGCCACAAAAATTCTTCATGAAAGATTTAGGAGAGGCAACTTATATTTTAGGTATTAAGATCTATATAGATAGATTGAGGCGATTGATTGATCTCTCACAATCTACGTACATAGATAAAGTGTTAACACTGTTTAACATGTAATATTCCAAAAGAGAATTATTGCCTTTTAAGCATGGATTCTGCTTTTCCAAGAAGATGTGTCCCAACATTCTTGAAGGAACAGAGTAGATGGCGAAAATACCTTACTTATTCGCTATTGAAAACATAATGTATGCAATATTATGTACCATACCTGATATTACGCATGTTGTAAGCATTACTAACAGATATCAATTTGATGCAAGGGAAGAGTACTAGATAGCAGTCAAGAACATCCTTAAATACTCACGAAGGACTAAGGATTATTCTTGATATATGAATATGGAGGGTTTAAAGTTGAAGTTTATACTAATTTCGATTTTCAATTGGATCCTAATACTACAAGTTTACATTTGGGTTTGTCTTTATACTCAATGGTGGTGTAGTTAGTTGGAAGAGTTCCAAACAGAGCATAACTATCGATGCCACCACTGAGGCAAAGCATGTAGCCGCTTCTAAAGCAGTAAAGGAAGCCATTTGGATGAAGAAATTCATTTTTGAACTTGGAGTATTTCCTTCCATTAAGCAGTCGATTACATTATTTTGTGACAGTAGTGGTGCAATAGCTTAAACTAAGGAGCCAAGGTCTCATTAGAAATCCAAGCACATTGAGAGACACTTCTATCTCATCAAAGAAATAGATGGGAGAGGTGATATCGCCTTGAAGAAAATTGTCTCAGTGAAATACGTGGCATATCTCTTTACTGAAGCCTTACACATTGACAAAATGAGTTTGAGGTACCAGACAAGTTAGCTTTAGTGTAAGTGAGAACCTATTAGATATGTACCCTAAAGCAACCATGTAATAGTTATTTGTTAGGAATTTCAGTTGTATTTTAATTCATTATTCAATTAATGGCAAAGACATGCTTATTCATTTGTCCATTTGTTTACATATGTAAATGATTCCATATGATCAATTGTGACTGAGTCTATTCTTTAGACGTTAAGAATATGTGTGGCGGATTTACAATTAGATTAAATCTTTAAATTATTCCTAATTAATGGATCATTAAGCGAATATTAATGATCATGTTGAGACCGGTGTATTCTTAACTTCATCATTAAGTGTTAGATACTTAAGAGAACAATAAGTCATGAGAAATTAGGTATTATGATATCCAAGTCAGAACATAGGTACTTGTACCAAATAAGTTCACTGAGCATGACACGTATTGAATGATTAGCAACATGGAAGCTTTTAGGATGGCAATGTCTAATCGTTTATGCTTTGGTCTTGTGTAAATAATCCTTAGACCTGATGTATAGTGTTGACTTGTGTATTGAATGGCTATAGTTCACAAATACATATATTGGCAGTTTATTGAGTTGTCTCTATACTTGATGATCATAGTTCATGCACATACGAAGTCACGTATGTGCACAACATGAAATCTATCTCCTTGTTACATGCAAAATATGTTCATGTTTCGTATAAATGGACGTTGATTAGATTTGTGTATATGATTAAATTGATCACTTGATAAATATTTCACGGTCTTTGTTCGATTGAGACATAGCTATATAGAGGGATTAAATTATCGTATAACTAAGGCTATAGATTTATTATGTTTTTAAAGAATTCACATTGCTGGGAAACCATGACATATTGTTAGACATTACTCATGGCTTATAGGACCTAGTGATTGATCGAAATAATCAATTCTCTTGCAAGTATTAATGTGTTAGTATATGTCTTACAACTGACTCAGTGATGAACCTAGGGTTGTCATATACCTTAACCAATACATGACAACATTAAACATGAAAAATGATATTACAAATATATTTATAGTTACGAATTACCGAATTAAGTCAGACTAAAATTAAATTAAATGATATTTAATTTTGTATTATTTTTTTGTCATAGGCATGTATGTATATGATGCATATGTGCACTTAAAATGGATGTATATTTATATGTCAATAATGCACACATACTGATATATACCCTTTTTTTTAGTACTAGTAATCGTAATAAAAAAAATAAAAAAGGGGTGCATGTACATGGTCTGCAAGTGCAATTGCAGATCATGTATGTAGAATGCGATCAGCGTATGCTGATCGTTATGCTATGCACAACCCCATAATCAGATCTTGGGTTATGCGTGTGTAATGTGCAAGAACTAGTCAGCAACAATTGCTTGAGGGAGAATCTATATCCTATATATGTGAAAAAAAGACAAAAAAAAAAAAGAAGCTCTCCCTTGTTAGCAAAAATTTGTTCTCTCCATTCCTTTTCTATTAACCAAATTCAAGAATGCAAAAAGTTATTACCACGGGATTGCTAGCATTATTATGGTGGTGATTTTCGCAAGTTTATGTTTTTGTTTGACATACTATTGGTGGTGTATCTGAATTAGAGGTCCGACACTTGTGGGATTCAAATTGAAGAACATTTGAACTAACTCATTTCAAGCATGCCACGAGAGGTAATTCGCCAACCTTCTTTGTTTAAATATGATTTTGATTGAAACACATGAACAATGCCTTTGAAAATATATATATGAGTTGTTTTATTTCTACTGCGTTTTATATGTTTTATTTGCCTATACATGTTACGTGTATCCCAACACAGAGAAAGAGGGGAGCTGGTCCAGGAAGGACTGGATAGAGCGGTTTGTAACATGGAGTAGCGGTGCTATTCCTTGAAGCAGAAGCCTATGCATTGCCGACGGGTGGGATCTAATCATAGCCCCATCTTAATATCTTTCTTTCGGCCTTAATGAAGATGAAGAGAGAGTTCCATTTTGAGGCATTCTAGTTGGATGACCTGGAATGTAAAGAAATTGTTAAAGGGGCATTGAGTGACCAGAACAATCAACATATCAACTTTGCATGTAAAACTAGCAAGGTGGTGGTTGCCCTAACCATGGAGTAGAAAAAGTTTAAAAATGCTTATAGACAAATTGATCTTCTGATGGAGAAGATTACAACATGCACTAACAACCAAAGTTTGGGAGGGAGCTATGAGATTCGAAAGCATATGAAAGAGCAACTGAGAAACTGTGGAGACAAGAAGAAATGTTCTGGAGCATGAGATCGAGGATTAGTTAGATGAAATGGGGAAATCGTAACACAAAATACTTTCACACTACCACGATTTAACGTCAATAGAGAAATAGAATTTCAATGCTGAAAATGGAAGTAACAATTGATGCAGAGACCCTATTGAACTCAAGATCCATATCAATTCTTTCTATCAAGCTCTATACGCATCCTCTAGGGAGAGGAATATTCAGCCAGTTATAGATCAATGCCTTGTTTTAGAAAAGGAAGATATGAACACTGCCTTAATGAAGAGAGTGACCATGAAAGAGATAAAAGTTGCTGCTTTTCAGCTAGGGGCCACCAAAGCCCCCAGATCTGATGGCCTTAATGGACAATTCTACCAACATTATTGGGAAGACATCCAACTAGATGTAGTTCACATGGTAGATAGTTTTCTCTCATCGGGTACCTTTGATCTCTTTCTGAACCAAACAAATACTATCTTAATCCTAAAGGTGGCAACCCAGCAAATATCACACAGTTTTGGCCTATAAGTTTGTGTAATATCAGCTTTAAAATCATCTCTAAAGTGTTAGGAAACAAACTAAAACCTTGGCTAACTAATCTAATTGTGGTCTAACAAAGTGCTTTTGTAGGTGGTAAGCAGATTCAAGAAAATATTTTAATGGTATAGGAAGTGTTGCACTAGCTGAGAATCAAGAAGAGGGAAAGAAGGTTCCAAGCGATCTTGAAAATGGATATGTAAAAAGCCTATGATAGAGTGGAGTGGGACTTTCTATGCACTATTATGTGAAAAATGGGGTTTTGTAAAAGCTGGGTCCAGCTAATAAAAATCTACATTTTTATAGTTTCTTTTCTTATTCAAGTGAATGGCGAATCCCTAGACCATTTCTAGCCTACTAGGGAGATTAGACGAGGTGATCCACTATCGACTTACCTGTTTATCATCATCGCCAACTCCTTTTCCTCTCTAATGAACAAGGTTGTTGCAGATGGGACTGTAAAGGATATTAAGCTGAATAGATGGTGCCCAATGTTGTCACATTTGTTATTGGTGAATGACTCAATATCCTTTCTGGGTGGACTCTAAATGAATGTCAAATATAGCAAATATGTTGAATCAGTACTGTTATGCCTCGAACAAGCCATACATTTGAACAAGTTGGGCATTTACTTTAGCAAGGAATGCCCAAATACGCTGAGGAGGAATAATCTAATGAATTGAGAGTTTCGATATTGGAAAAAATGGGCAAGTACTTAGGGATTCCATCATACTGGGGCCAAACTAATAAGGATATGTTTAGCTAGGTGCTTGTGAGAGTGAATTCAAAACTGGAAAGGTGCAAAGAAAAGCTTGTTTCAAAGGTAGGAAAAGAAATACTAATCAAAACAGTAATTCAAGCCCTACGATAATACGCCATGTCCATCTTTAAACTTCCCACATCTATCTATAAAGAAAAAGAACAGAGAGGATTGCCACCTTTTGGTGGAAGCAAAACGCCAATAGAAAAGAATTCATTGGAAGAGATGGGAGCTTATGAAGACTAGGAAAGATATCGGTGGGCTGGGTTTTAAGGACCTAACCACCTTTAATAAAGTGATGCTTGGTAAATGGGTTTGTTGCCTTGAGAAAGCCCCTAACTTTCTTTAGGATCAAATTTTCAAAGGAATCTTTTTCCATTAAGGCTATGTAATGGCAAGCAAAGAAAGGCCACTGGTTATCCTAAGGGTGGCAAAGTCTATTAGCAAGAAGAGACGCAATTGCATTAGAAACTAGATAGGTAGTGGACAATGGTATGAAGATTAAGATCAAGGAGGACATGTGGCTTCCCTTCGATAAATTCGAAGGCCCAATGGGCCACTTTGAACCAAAGAGGGTAGGAGGCTTGATCAATTAGGAGACGCAATTGTGGATCTCTCAGCTAATAGTATAGCTTTTCAATGAGGATATGGGAAAGGAAATCATTGCAATTCCACTTAGCGAAAATCCCTTGGAGGATTATCTTGTGTAGAGCAATAACAAAGCAAGAACCTATACGGTTAAAGCAAGGTATAACAAGATCCATCGACAAAAAATAAGGACTTGACAACACAGGCATCCTCATCATACAAACCCTCCCAGGGAGCTTTGGACTAAATTATGGAAAATCCAAACCTATCCTAAGGAAGATGGCACTAAACCCCCTATGTTCCCTTTGGTGTAGGCCTCGAAAACTCTCGAGCACCTCTTTTTATTGTGCAAATGGACAAATAGAGTATGGTCAAACAAAAGACTAAACGTTGACACTTCATTGACCAAAATTTCAAGAATTGAGAAATGGGTAATGGACAACCTCGCCATCAGAGTAAATCTCCCACCACCGGACGCCCCACCCTTGTACCCCCCCTCTCGTATCATCGATTTTAGCTGAGATATTTGGGGCATTTGGAAAGCGCGCAACACTTGGGTCTTCCAAAAGCAGGAACCACAACCCTGGCCGTTGTAGATGAAGCAATCAGATCTCACAGGCAATACAAGAGATAGAATCCAAGCGAGAAGAATAGGTCGACAGAGAAGAACCCTTTACTTGATCGTTGGTGCTTGTCAGGCCAGGGAAGCTTCAAATTAAGCATAGATGCATTGTAGATGCATTGTAGAGCACCGAATCGAGCAAGGCCGCAATCATCAGGATCTTCCGAGATGCTTTCGAGACATTGATATCTGGCTTCACAAAGAAGATCCAAGCTCCTTCAGCCTGTGTTGTAGGGACCCTAGTCGTGCATGAAGGGATGGAGTTCCTGTTGAAAGTACAAAGGGGAGAAAAATCTAGTAGAAGTCATGACTTAGATTTCCCGCTCTAAATGTTGTGACAGAGACAGAATGTCTCTTAGTAGTTCGATGGCTTCAACAGCTCGAAGAAAGCCCATGGATAGTGAGCCTAATTATCATGGACTGCAGGGCCTTGATGGACCAACTCAGATATGTCGCCCTAGCCCACTTTCTTCGCTCCGCAAACCAAGCATCCGACTGGATGGTCAAGGCACAACGCACTAACTCCCTCAACCTGAATTGGCTTATAAATCCCCTTTAGAATCTTTGGTCTTTGCTATGTTTGGATTGTAAAGACTCAAATGTTATTCGCAATAAATATGAATGAAAGTAGTAGGTTTTTTTGTCCAAAAGTAAAAAGAATTGACTGTCCAAATGATTGGAGTTCATGTTACCTTACAGAGAAGTTTGAAATAAAAAAGTTTTGGAGAATTAAAGAAGAAGAAGAGAAACGAAAACAGAAGGAAAGAAACATTCCGGTTCGCCATTTGCTCTCATTTGAACCGAACCGAGTCAAGGAACCGACACTGCACTCAACTCTTTCTTCTTCAACTAAATTCGAAGATACAGGCTTATCTACGCCCGCAAGGAAGCGCCATTCTCTAAACCCTGAACTCGCTCCCTGCAGTCCCCTCTTCATACCACCCCCTGCACCACCTTGCAAGAGAACCCGAAAAGCCCTATCCATCAACGAAGATGCTGCTCCAACCTTCTCTCAGCAACCGCACTCCTTCGATCTCTCCCTCTCTGTCCTGCCCCAACCCTCTGCAATGGAAGATCTCCCAGATCATCCTCCGCCAAAGCTCGAACCCCTTCAAGCCGTCGTCGATATCGTGCTCTGTCTCGCAGGTCCACAGCTACAACACCGTGGACTACGAACGGAGGCCGATGGTGAAGTGGAATGCCGTGTTCAAGAGGATATCGCTCATGGAGAGCCCCGAGCTCGGGGCGGCCACCGTGCTGAACCAGTGCGAGGACGAGGGCAAGAAGCTGACCAAGTGGGAGCTTTGTCGGGTGGTCAAGGAACTGAGGAAGTACAAGCGGTACAAGCTGGCTCTTGAGGTAAGAAGATGAGTCAAATTGGTCGTTGTTTCACGGTTGGATGAGTATTCGGATTCTATCGTTGGTTGGCGTTCCGTTCTTGAGATATGTCGTGCCCTGTTGGACAGAGTGATAGGTTTACATGTTCCTTCAGGACTTGGTTCTGCTCTTATTAAAATTGCAACCCTGTAGTTAAACGTTGAGCCTTTGTGAGGTTGTTCAATTTTCTTTTCTTGTTTCTGTCAAGAATGAATATTGCTCTCGTCAGTGCTGCAAATTTGAATAAATTGATTGAGATTGACTTGGCACGTCCATGGGTTCAGGGGTTTGCAATACAGGGGAGTAGGACTTGGTTGGTGTTCTAGGTTGCAAAACTGAACTAGCCAACGACAAGCAGGCAGACTGCTCATTTCGCTTTGGGAAAGGTTCCCTGATTGCGGTTCTTATTATTGGTTAAGTACTTTGTTCT
Source organism: Psidium guajava (assembly GCA_016432845.1). NCBI lineage: Eukaryota > Viridiplantae > Streptophyta > Magnoliopsida > Myrtales > Myrtaceae > Psidium > Psidium guajava. The sequence goes on from CM028232.1 coordinate 11,900,595, forward strand.
ATGATATCGATCGCACAGGGCTTTTGTAGAATTGGCACGTTTTTTGGCATCCTTGAGAATATTCTTTGGCTAATTGATTATGTTTGTTGGCCAACTTGTGGATGGTTTAGTATCTTGTACACCTTACAGGTCTTTATGTAAAGCCGTCATCACCATCTCCAATTGTCTTTTCTATAAATGTCCATGGGATGGTCATGAGATTTTAATGACTGCAAATAGTTAGAAGTGTGGATGCGATGATAATTTGTTGTTGTCAACTCACTATTATTCTTCCCTAAAGACTGATCAGCTAGCTTTTCCATGACAGTTTCTTCATTCATGGATGCAAAATTGATTTCTCCAATAGATAGTGGTGATCCAAAAGTATCATTGAAATGGGGAGAAGATAATTTATGACAAATTGAATCTTTTAATAGATTTTGACTTTGTCCATTGTTAATATCTTCAATGCTGCAAAATTTCCGCAGTTGCTGGTGTCATGTTAGCAGCTAATGGACTCTCTTCTTGACCATTAGCAAGTGATAGACTTAAAGAGCATTTTTATTGGACAATAGCAAGGAAGCGATTGGAAATGCGTAATATAGGATAATTTGTGCAGCCCATTGTTTATTCATATTGGTTTGCAAGTCCAAAAATGATGGTTTGATCATGTTGCATCAACAAAGTAATATATTTGAATCCTTTTCAAAGTAAGGCGAGTTGAGCACTGGCCGAAATAACTCCCTCTTGGTTAGTAGAATTTCTGCAGAGGAGTCTTTGTACGATATAGTGGAATAAGAGCTCTCAGATCTCCCTTTGGCTTTGGCAGAAGATGTTCTCTCAGCGGAGATGGTTTATCTCGAATATGGTAGTTATGTGATTTAGGATGTTGACAACTAAACTTGCAGTTATGCTTAAACCGACATTTAATGTCTTTGCCTGTGGTTGTCTGCACTTTATGATCATTTCACATCAAGCATTCATTTCCCAAGTATGTAAACATTTTATTACTTTGGTCATATTTAACTGCATGGAAACCTGTGGGCTCTCCAGTTCCTTGTACAAGTTTTATTCTAGTGTTCGTGCCTTAGGATGTTTGTTGTCCATTTTGCAACGTGGACTGTCAAGTGATATTTTTACTTCGTTTTTTGGACTTCCACTACCATGCTTTGGATGTACATACCTGTTGGTTTGGATATGTCTGAAGTATCATCACATATCTGTGTCAGTTAGCATGGGTTGACTGCTCAGTGTGTACTTCGATGTCTAGCTATTCGTGAAAATCTCTTATTTGTGGAGGCCCATGGTTTTTGAAATCTATGGTCAATAGGAAAGACAACTCCGACACTTGGTCACATGCAAGTGAATTGGAATATATCCTGTTCATATTTTTTAGTTGCATCCCTGCTGTTAATTGTTTCCGGTGGGGTTATATGTAGTTTCTATGCGAAAAATTTTCAGGATTCCTGCATAGAGTTGTAGATACCTGCAGCCATCATTTGACATGTATTTCTTGCACTAGCTTTAGTATGGGCCATGAAATTCTTATTTATTCTCCAGGTGTATGATTGGATGAACAATAGAGGAGAGAGGTTCAGATTAGCTGCCAGTGACGCTGCCATTCAATTGGATCTGATTGCCAAAGTGCACGGCATTTCTGGTGCTGAAGATTTCTTCTTGAAGCTACCGGATACTTTGAAGGACAGAAGGATATATGGGGCTCTTCTCAATGCGTATGCACGCACCAAAATGAAAGAGAAGGCAGAATCCTTGATTGACACAATGAGAGAGAAGGGCTATGCCATGCATGCTCTCCCGTTCAATGTGATGATGACCCTCAACATGAATCTTAAGGATTATGGAAAAGTTGATGCTCTGGTGTCGGAAATGATGGAGAAGAATATACAACTTGATATGTACTCGTACAATATTTGGTTATCATCTCGAGGGTCCCAGGGATCTGTGGAAGGAATGGAGCAAGTTTTCGAGCAGATGAAACTTGACAGCATGATCAACCCCAACTGGACAACATTTAGCACGATGGCAACAATGTATATAAAGATGGGACAGCTGGAAAAGGCTGAGGGTTGCTTGAAAAAGGTGGAGAGTCGAATCACTGGCCGAGATCGGATTCCTTATCATTATCTCATTAGCCTGTATGGTACTGTTGGTAACAAAGAGGAAACATATAGGGTATGGAACACTTACAAATCAGTTTTTCCCACTATCCCAAACCTTGGATATCATGCCATGATATCGTCTCTTGTCCGGATCGGCGATATCGAGGGGGCAGAAAAGATGTACGAGGAATGGCTTTCAGTGAGGACATCTTTTGACCCTAGGATAGGAAACCTTCTCATGAGCTTTTACGTTAAAGAAGGAAATTTTGACAAAGCCGAGGGCATTCTTGATCAAATGGTCGAATTGGGAGGAAAGCCAAATTCAAGTACATGGGAGATTCTCGCAGAAGGTCATACTGGGGAAAGAAGGATTTCCGAGGCTTTTTCTTGCTTTAAGGAGGCATTTTTAGTTGATGGGTCAAAAAGTTGGAGGCCTAAGCCAGTGACTGTGTCTTATTTCTTCGACCTTTGCGAGGAAGAAGGTAATTTGGAAACCAAAGGGGCTTTAGTAGGGTTGTTGAGGCAGTCAGGATTTCTTGAAGATAAAACTTATGCATCCTTTGTTGGCTTATCTAATGGACCTCTGAAAGATGAAGCTGGATCCCAGGATGAAGGTGATGGATCTGAGAAGCTTCTCGACCAGCTGCAGGGTAGCATGTGATGCGTTTGGGGTCTGCTATTTTGAAAATCTGTTGTCTACTTGGAGTTGACTGTGAAAATTACTATGCACAGGGCATGGAAATCCGAGTTCTGAAGCCCCAGACTTGAGCATTGTAGATATTGTGAGAGAATAATCAGACGTTCTGCTTGCAATCCCAGAATATGGAGCTTGATATGCTTCTTGCCGTGACGATGGACTTATGGACGTGGGAATCGCTTATGAGACAGATCCAGCTTCTTTATCTGATTTATTTTGTAACTCTCCACCATTGTTAGTCGACATCTGTTAAAAAGAAATTTTGGCATCACGGAGATTTTGGGTTCTGATTTAGTTCTTCTCTACATTTGTGGAAGAAACATTTGAATTTCATTCTTCTGTCATGCCTTGTGAAGTTATGTCGGCGGTCCCATTCCGTCCATGAGCTGTTCACTCTAGCAGTCAACTGGTTTATGAGCAAAGGAGGTAAATTTGCTCTTACTCTTTCATTTTGAGAAGTACATGAGCATACATACACAGATGTGTATATGCGGAAACTCATATTCTGCATAGTTTTTTCTTGATTCTTCTCTTGCTGAACGGATTGGTTGGCGGCCTCGTTTTAACTATCGAAAGTTTTGTCATTTAAATCCACCCTCTCTGAACTCCTGACTCTCCTTAGAGTGAGTTTTGACATGCAAAATTAGTCACCTCATTGGTACCCTTGGGGGTTCTTCAACTTAGTCCGGCTTTTTGCCTATAAAAATCGGGCGGTGTTCCCTCCGTTCCGGGACTTCGATTGATGGGTTTTAAATATGAACATCATCTATCTGAGAATTCAACTAAATGTGAATGTGGGTGATTTCGATGTTTGTAGTTTAACTAACTCAGAAGGCTGTCGTGAGGAAACTGATGAAGGAAGTATGCCCCTTTCACAATCGTAATCAATTTTTTCATTTGATTGCACTTTTAGATATTTCAGCTATAATTTCTCTCAAAATTCAATTTCACTTCACTAAGTGTTATAAACAGCTAGAAATTTGCCTCTACAGTCTTACGTTTTTTGAAAAATTTTCTTCGGCAAATGTCGTGACTCCGTTAATTACATTTTAGGAATCTGCACCCCATTTGTCGAGTTTCTATAGCACAATGAAAAAGGGAATTCAAGCCTTAGGATCCGATCCACAAAACCCGTCCCTAACCCGTCTGAAGAGTGGCTCAATCCAACCGCACCTGATTTGATCCATATTCAAAACAACCAAAAGTACCCGAATCATCCAGCCACCCGAACCTGACCCAGCACAGAAGGAAACTTAATCTTAAATGAACCCGAAGCAACGCATGATTCAATTCCACGTAATCCAAATCCACGAATATCCAGGTTTCACATTTCAGATTACTCTAGGAAAGATATAGTACACTCAAGATTAGTGCGTCTTCCAGTAGTTCAAATTTATATATGTCCGAGGACGAACTGAAACAATTGGAAGCGAAATCAAAACCAAAGCAAAAACCAAAATAGGCACATAATCAAACAGATTTATGCGAAATTTGAGAGCCTAAAATTAGTAAAGATTGGAAACAATCCGAATTTGCATTAAAAAAATAAAGAACCTGAACTGAACCGAAGTCTAGATGATTCATCGCAACCCGACTTCTAATTGCAATTTCATAAACCGAAATGTGGTAAATCTGAAAATATATCAAATCTAACCACATGAAAATGATCCAACCCACCCTTGTGCCGAACTATTTGAAGCTCAAGGAAACTAAAACTCATAAAGACCTCAGCTGATCAGACCTGCATTTGAAAGACAACTCAAAAATTGAAACCAAGATGTTCTGAACCCAGCTAACGTGCGTCTCTACTTAGAACCGCGGAATCGGTGTTATATTCTGTTAGAATATGTCCCGAATTTGAGCCAAAAGCGAAAATTAGAATTTCAGAAACAAATATATCTTGATCTTGAAATTAAAGATAAGATTTGTTTTGAATATTACGGAAATCTTTCTTGATGAAAATAGTGTAATATATTCTATTTTGATATATTTCAAATCAAGATCAAGAACAATATTTATATTGGAGTTGAACTTTCCACGTGAGATAAAGACAAAATAGGAAAGTCAATCTTGATTTTCATTGACTGAAATTCCCTATTTTATTTCTCCAATATGTGTGTGGCTTCTTTGTCTATATACAAGTATGCCGTTGTTGAGAAGATGAAAATCAAGGAAGCACTGTTTCGTCGAGTGCTTGGCAAGGGTTTGTCTTCGTGAAATTACATCAATAATTCAAGTGTTGAAGCAGATTAAATCTTGTTGTAAGATTTGCGAATTAATTCCTTTGTGAAATTGAGATATTATTTCATTAGGAATTGTGGGGCTAAACACTGCGTGCGTTCTTGATTGTAATTGGGGCTGGGAAACACCAAGAGTGTTTGAGTAACTCAAGTGTGGTTTGTAATCTCCGTGTATCGCTTGATCTATAGTGGAATTCGTTGATGCTCTCTCCGTGGACGTAGGTCTCTACGACCGAATCACGTACATCTGGTGTCCGATTTATTTTCTTGTTCTGTCTATTTATTGTTCGATCGCTTGTTCCGCGTAACAAATTGGTATCAGAGCTTGGTTTGGCTGAAGTGAAGCGAATCGATGGCGACATAAGAAGTTAAAGTGAAAATAGATAGATTTAAGGGGAATGACTTTGGTTTCTGGAAGATGCAAATTGAAGATTATCTATATCAGATGAAGCTGCACTTGCCCCTATTTAGGGAGAAACCCGAGACGATGAAGCAAGCTGATTAGGAATTATTGGATAGACGAGCGATGGGTGTTATTCGGCTGACGTTGGCTCGTAACGTCGCGTTTAATATCGTCAAAGAGAAGACTACTGCAAGTTTGATGAAAGCCCTATCAGATATGTACGAGAAGCCCTCTGCGATCAACAAGGTTTATTTGATTCGACGTCTATTTAATTTGAAGATGAGGGAAGGTGCGTCAATCACTAATCATATTAATGAATTAAATGTGATCATTAGTCAATTGACTTCAGTTGAGATTGACTTTGAAGATGAGGTATGTGCTTTGATTTTATTATCCTCATTGCTTGATAGTTGGAATACTATTGTTACTGCTGTTAGTAATTCCTCTGGATCAACAAGTTTAACTTTTGATGGGATTCGAGATTTAATTCTTAGTAAAGACATCCGTAGAAGAGAATCTGGCGAATCTGTATCTACTGCTTTAGTAGGTGAAAATAGAGAAAGAGCTAGTACTCGTATTGGCAGGAGTAGTATGAACATGAATAGACGCAGTCAGTCTAAGACTGGTGGTGTTGTTTATTGGAACTGTGGCAAGAGGGGGCATCTTAGAAGGGATTGCCTTAAGCTGAAAAACGATAAGGGTAAGGGAATTAGAGTTGAATCTACGGATGATGTTGCAGCTATAGCTGATGGTGGTTCGAATAATGCTGATTTTGTCTTATCTGTCACTGATTATTCGTCGTTTGATGGATGGATTATGGATTCTGGTTGTTCTTTTCATGCTACACCAAACAAGAATTGGTTTACTACTTATCAGTGCACGGATAGTAGTAAAGTGCAATTGGGAAACAATGCTGAATGCAATGTTGTAGGTATTGGCAATGTGAGAATCAGAATGCATGATGGTATTGTGAGACATTGACTGAAGTGAGGCATATTCCAGAATTGAAGAAAAATTTGATTTCCTTGAGTGCCTTGGATTCAGCTGGGTATCGGTATTCTTCAGAATGCGGAGTTCTAAAAATTATTCGAGGTGCCTTGATAAAAATGAAAGCAATCAAGCACAATGGCCTATATGAGCTTCAAGGTGAAATAGTGACAGATTTCGCTGCAGAGACGTCAGATACATCAGTTCGAGAGTCAGACATGTGGCATATGTGATTGGGGCACGTTAGCAAGAGAAGCCTAAAGGTTCTAAGTGAAAGAAATTTATTATGTAGTTATGTTGGCCCTCTGCGATCAACAAGGTCTATTTGATTCGACATCTATTTAATTTGAAGATGAGGGAAGGTGCGTCAGTCACTAATGATATTAATGAATTCAATGTGATCATTAGTCAATTGAGTTCAGTTGAGATTGACTTTGAAGATGAGGTATGTGCTTTGATTTTATTATCCTCATTGCCTGATAGTTGGAATACTACTGTTACTGCTGTTAGTAATTCCTCTAGATCAACAAGTTTAACTTTTGCTGGGATTCAAGATTTAATTCTTAGTGAGGACATCCGTAGAAGAGAATCTGGGGAATCTATATCTACTGCTTTAGTAGGTGAAATTAGAGGAAGAGCTAGTACTCGTATTGGCAGGATTAGTATGAATATGAATAGGCGGAGTCAATCTAGGACTGGTGGTGCTGTTTGTTGGAACTGTGGCAAGGCGGGGCATCTTAGAAGGGATTGCCTTAAGCTGAAAAACGATAAGGGTAAGGGAATTAGAGTTGAATCTGCGAATGATGTTGCAGCTATAGCTGATGGTGGTTCGGATAATGCTGATTTTATCTTGTCTGTCACTGATTATTCGTCGTTTGATGGATGAATTATGGATTCTGGTTTTTTTTTCATGCTACACCAAACATGAATTGGTTTACTACTTATTAGTGCATGGATAGTAGTAAAGTGCAATTGGGAAACAATGCTGAATGCAATGTTATAGGTATTGGCAATGTGAGAATCAAAATGCATGATGGTATTGTGAGGACATTGACGGAAGTGAGGCATATTCCAGAATTGAAGAAAAATCTGATTTCCTTGAGTGCCCTGGATTCAGCTGGGTATCGGTATTATTCAGAATGCGGAGTTCTAAAAATTATTCAAGGTGCCTTGATAATAATAAAAGCAATCAAGCACAATGGCCTATAAGAGCTTCAAGGTGAAATAGTGACAGATTTCGCTACAGAAACGTTAGATGCATCAGTTCGAGAGTCAGACTTGTGGCATATGCGATTGGGACACGTTAGCAAGAGAAGCCTAAAGGTTCTAAGTGAAAGAAATTTATTATGTAGTTATGTTGCTGACCAACTAAATATATGCAAGTGCTGTGATTTAGATCAACAGCGGAAAGTGCAGTTTAGTGAGACTATTAGAGAAACTACGGAAATTACATAATTACTTCACTTAGTTGTTCATAGATTGTCGCGGTTTCCTTCAAAGAAGAGTGCCAGATTTATGCTAACAGTTGTTGATGACTACTCGAGGAAGACTTGGGTGTTTGTGCTTAGGCACAATTGATGTTATTGTCAGGATCGGGCAGGTAAAAAATTTGATCGAAAAGGAGACTGGTATATCGGTCAAGCCGGTGCGGACTGACAAAAGCATGGAGTTTTGCTCGAAGCTATTAAATGAATTTTGCATGAAAGAAGGCATAGTGAGACACCACAGTAGTGCTAATGAATCACAACATGTTGCAGAATTGATGAGCATAACATTACTAGAGATGGCCCATAAAATAATCTCTAGTGCTGGTATGGCTAGAAGATTTCTAGCGGATGCGCTTAGTACGACGAGCTACCTGATGAATAGATCCCCATCAACTGCGATTGGATATCGGATTCCTAAAGAAGTATGGTCAGGTAACGTTGCTGATTATTCTATTCTTAGAATATTTGGTTGCCTATGTTTTGCTCGAGTTAGTGATGGTAAGCTCGATGAAAGGGCAAGAAAGTGCATAATCCTAGGCTATGCACAAGGTGAGCGGGGTTATCGGTTGTGGTGCCCAGAATTAAATTCACTTATTATCAGCAGAGAAGTTAGGTTTGACGAGTCTCCAGTACTTCAGGTTAGGAGCGATTATAGCAGTGTTCATACGGATCTGAATGGTGTTCACCTTGAGGTGGAGTTGCAACCAGAAACTCCTGATGTAGCAGGTACTAACGAAATAATCGACACAGGTAATGCTTTTAGTAAGGTGGAGCATTTAAAGCCAACAATTGCTATAACTTCTGATATTGACAAGGTACGTATTCGGTCTTCGGACAGATATAGATGTAATGATGGTTTTGCTTTATCTGTGGTAGAGTAGGTTGTGTCGGATAATTCTTGTGGAGCAGTTAAAAGTACAAGTGCAATTGGTGTTTTGATGAGATCTTTAGTTATGGCGAAGTTCAAGTGCGGCTTGGACTTGGATGATATCTCTGGCGGTTGAGCCCACTAGGGTTGTTGGGAGAGTAGTAACGATGTTTTTCAGAATTCTAGAAAAGCGATTGTCACATAGCTCAAATGTTGAGCCAACGTGGAGATTTGTTAGAATATATCCCGAATTTGAGCCCAAAGGGAAAATTAGAATTTCAGAAACAAATATATCTTGATCTTGAAATTAAAGATAAGATTTGTTTTGAATATTACGGAAATCTATCTTGATGAAAATAGCGTGATATATTCTATTTTGATATATTTCAAATTAAGATCAAGAATAATGTTTATATTAGAGTTGAACTTTCCACGTGAGATAAAGACAAAATAGGAAAGTCAATCTTGATTTTCATTGACTGAAATTCCCTATTTTATTTCTCCAATATGTATGTGGCTTATTTGTCTATATACAAGTATGCCGTTGTTGAGAAGATGAAAATCAACGAAACGCCGTTTCGTCGAGTGCTTGGCAAGGGTTTGTCTTCGTGAAATTACATCAAGAATTCAAGTGTTGAAGTAGATTAAATCTTGTTGTAAGATTTGCGTATTAATTCCTTTGTGAGATTGTGAGATTATTTCATTAGGAATTGTGGGGCTAAACACTGCGTGTGTTCTTGATTGTAATTGGGGCTGGGAAATACTAAGAGTGTTTGAGTAACTCAAGTGTGGTTTGTAATCTCCGTGTATCGCTTGATCTATAGTGGAATTCGTTACTGCTCTCCCTGTGGAAGTAGGTCTCTACGACCGAACCACGTAAATCTGGTGTCCGATTTATTTTCTTGTTCTGTCTATTTATTGTTCGATCGCTTGTTCCGCGTAACAAATTGGTATTGGAGCTTGGTTTGGCTGAAGTGAAGCGAATCGATGGCGATAGAAGAAGATAAAGTGAAAATCGATAGATTTGAGGGGAATGACGTTGGTTTTTGGAAGATGCAGATAAAAGATTATCTATATCAGATGAAGCTGCACTTGCCCCTATTTGGGGAGAAACCAGAGACGATGAAGCAAGCTGATTCGGAATTATTGGATAGACGAGCGATAGGTGTTATTCGGCTGACGTTGGTTCGTAACGTCGCGTTTAATATCGTCAAAGAGAATACTACTATGGGTTTGATGAAAGCCCTATCAGATATGTACGAGAAGCCCTCTGCGATCAACAAGGTTTATTTGATGCGACGTCTATTTAATTTGAAGATGAGGGAAGATGCGTCAGTCATTAATCATATTAATGAATTCAATGTGATCATTAGTCAATTGAGTTCTGTTGAGATTGACTTTGAAGATGAGGTATGTACTTTGATTTTATTATCCTCATTGCCTGATAGTTGGAATACTACTGTTACTGTTGTTAGTAATTCCTTTGAATCAACAAGTTCAACTTTTGGTGGGGTTCGAGATTTAATTCTTAGTGAGGACATCCGTAGGAGAGAATCTGGCGAATCTGTATGTACTGCTTTAGTAGGTGAAAATAGAGGAAGTGCTAGTACTCGTATTGGCAGGAGTAGTATGAACATGAATAGACGCAGTCAGTCTTAAACTGGTGGTGCTATTTGTTGGAACTGTGGCAAGAGGGGGCATCTTAGAAGGGATTGCCTTAAGCTGAAAAACGATACGGGTAAGAGAATTAGAGTTGAATCTGCGGATGATGTTGCAGCTATAGCTGGTGGTGGTTCGGATAATGCTGTTTTTATCTTGTCTGTCACTGATTATTTGTCGTTTGATGGATGGATTATGGATTCTGGTTGTTCTTTTCATGCTACACCAAACATGAATTGGTTTACTACTTATCAGTGCACGGATAGTAGTGAAGTGCAGTTGGGAAACAATGCTGAATGCAATGTTATAGGTATTGGCAATGTGAGAATCAGAATGCATGATGGTATTGTGAGGACATTGACTGAAGTGAGGCATATTCCAGAATTGAAAAAAAATCTGATTTCCTTGAATGCCCTGGATTTAGCTGGGTATCGGTATTCTTCAGAATGCAGAGTTCTCAAAATTGTTCGAGGTGCCTTGATAATAATGAAAGCAATCAAACACAGTGGCCTATATGAGCTTCAAGGTGAAATAGTGACAGATTTCGCTGCAGAGACGTCAGATGCATCTGTTCGAGAGTCAGACTTGTGGTATATGCGATTGGGGCACGTTAGCAAGAGAAGCCTAAAGGTTCTAAGTGAAAGAAATTTATTATGTAGTTATGTTGCTGACCAACTAAATATATGCAGGTGCTGTAATTTAGATCAACAGCGGAAAGTGCAGTTTAGTGAGACTATCAGAGAAACTACGGAAATTGCAAAATTACTTCACTTAGTTGTTCATAGATTGTCGCGGTTTGCTTCAAAGAAGAGTGCCAGATTTATACTAACAGTTGTTGATGACTATTCAAGGAAGACTTGGGTGTTTGTGCTTTGGCACAAGTTTGATATTATTGTTAGGATCGGGTAGGTAAAAATTTTGATCGAAAAGGAGACTGGTATATCGGTCAAGCAGGTGCGGACTGACAAAAGCATGAAGTTTTGCTCAAACTGTTAAATGAATTTTGCGTGAAAGAAGGCATAGTTAGACACTGCACTAGTGCCAATGAATCACAACTTGTTGCAGAATTGATGAGCATAACATTACTAAAGACGACCCATAAAATGCTCTCTAATGCTGGTATGGTTAGAAGATTTTTATTAGATGCGCTTAGTACGGCGAGCTACCTGATGAATAGATCCCCATCAACTGCGATTGGATATCGGATTCCTGAAGAAGTGTGGTCTGGTAACGTTGCTGATTATTCTATTCTTAGAATATTTGGTCGCCCATGTTATGCTCGAGTTAGTGATGGTAAGCTCTATGAAAGGGCAAGAAAGTGCATATTCATAGGCTATGCACAAGGTGAGCAGGGTTATTAGTTGTGGTGCCCGGGATTAAAATCACTTATTATCAGCAGAGAAGTTACGTTTGACGAGTCTCGAGTACTTCAGGTTAGGAGCGATTACAGCAGTGTTCATACGGATCTGAATGGTGTTCAGCTTGAGGTGGAATTGCAACCAGAAACTCCTGATGTAGCAGGTACTAATGAAATAATCGACACAGGTAATGCTTGTAGTAAGGTGGAGCCTTTAAAGCCAACAATTGCTATAACTGCTAATATTGACAAGGTACGTATTCGGTCTCCTGGCAGATATGGATGCAATGATGGTTTTGCTTTATCTGTGGTAGAGGAGGTTGTGTCGGATAATTCTTGTGGAGCAGTTAAAAGTACAAGTGCAATTGATGTTTTGATGAGGTCCTTAGTTATGGCGAAGTTCAAGCGCGACTTGAACTTGGATGATATCTGTAGCGGTTGAGCCCACTAGGGCTGTTGGGAGAGTAGTAACGATATTTTTCAGAATTCTAGCAAAGCGATTGTGACATATCTCAAATGTCGAGCCAAGGTGGAGATTTGTTAGAATATGTCCCGAATTAGAGCCAAAAGCGAAAATTAGAATTTCAGAAACAAATATATCTTGATCTTGAAATTAAAGATAAGATTTGTTTTGAATATTACGGAAATCTATCTTGATGAAAATAGTGTGATATATTCTATTTTGATATATTTCAAATCAAGATCAAGAACAATGTTTATATTAGAGTTGAACTTTCCACGTGAGATAAAGACAAAATAGGAAAGTCAATCTTGGTTTTCATTGACTGAAATTCCCTATTTTATTTCTCCAATATGTGTGTGGCTTATTTGTCTATATACAAGTATGCCGTTGTTGAGAAGATGAAAATCAAGGAAGCGCCGTTTCGTCGAGTGCTTGGCAAGGGTTTGTTTTCGTGAAATTACATCAAGAATTCAAGTGTTGAAGTAGATTAAATCTTGTTGTAAGATTTGCGTATTAATTTCTTTGTGAGATTGAGAGATTACTTCATTAGGAATTCTGGGGCTAAACACTGCGTACGTTCTTGATTGTAATTGGGGCTGGGAAACACTAAGATTCCTTGAGTAACTCAAGTGTGGTTTTATAATCTCTGTGTATCGCTTGATCTATAGTGGAATTCGTTGCTGCTCTCCCCGTGGACGTAGGTCTCTACGACTGAACCACGTACATCTGGTGTCCGATTTATTTTTTTGTTCTGTCTATTTATTATTCGATCGCTTGTTCCGCGTAACAAATTGGTATTAGAGCTTGGTTTGGCTGAAGTGAAGCAAATCAATGGCGACGGAAGAAGTTAAATTGAAAATCGATAGATTTGAGGGGAATGACGTTGGTTTCTGGAAGATGCAGATTGAAGATTATCTATATCAGATGAAGCTGCACTTGCCTCTATTTGGGGAGAAACCAAAGACGATGAAGCAAGCTGATTGGGAATTATTGGATAGACGAGCAATGGGTGTTATTCGGCTGACGTTGGCTCGTAACGTCGCGTTTAATATCGTCAAAGAGAAGACTACTACGGGTTTGATGAAAGCCCTATCAGATGTGTATGAGAAGCCCTCTGCGATCAACAAGGTTTATTTGATGCAACGTCTATTTAATTTGAAGATGAGGGAAGATGCGTCAGTCACTAATCATATTAATGAATTAAATGTGATCATTAGTCAATTGACTTCAGTTGAGATTGACTTTGAAGATGAGGTATGTGCTTTGATTTTATTATCCTCATTGCCTGATAGTTGGAATATTACTGTTACTGCAGTTAGTAATTCCTCTGGATGAACAAATTTAAGTTTTGGTGGGATTCGAGATTTAATTCTTAGTGAGGACATCCGTAGAAGAGAATCTGGCGAATCTGCATCTACTGCTTTAGTAGGTGAAAATAGAGGAAGAGCTAGTACTCGTATTGGCAGGAGTAGTATGAACATGAATAGACGCAATTAGTCTAGGACTGGTGGTGCTGTTTGTTGGAATTGTGGCAAGATGGGGCATCTTAGAAGGGATTGCCTTAAGCTGAAAATGATAAGGTAAGGGAATTAGAGTTGAATCTGCGGATGATGTTGCAGCTATAGCTGATGGTGGTTCAGATAATGCTGATTTTATCTTGTCTGTCACTGATTATTCATCGTTTGATGGATGGATTATGGATTATGGTTGTTTTTTCATGCTACACCAAACATGAATTGGTTTACTACTTATTAGTGCACGGATAGTAGTAAAGTGTAGTTGGGAAACAATGCTGAATGCAATGTTGTAGGTATTGGCAATGTGAGAATCAGAATGCATGATGGTATTGTGAGGACATTGACTGAAGTGAGGCATATTCCAGAATTGAAGAAAAATCTGATTTCCTTGAGTGCCTTGGATTCAGCTGGGTATCGGTATTCTTCAGAATGCGGAGTTCTAAAAATTATTCGAGGTACCTTGATAATAATAAAAGCAATCAAGCACAATGGCCTATATGCGCTTGAAGGTGAAATAGTGACAGATTTCGCTGCAGAGACGTCAGATGCATCAGTTCGAGAGTCAGACTTGTGGCATATGCGATTGGGACACGTTAGCAAGAGAAGCCTAAAGGTTCTAAGTGAAAGAAATTTATTATGTAGTTATGTTGCTGACCAACTAAATATATGCAGGTGTTGTGATTTAGATCAACGGCGGAAAGTGCAGTTTAGTGAGACTGTCAGAGAAACTACGGAAATTGCATAATTACTTCACTTGGTTGTTCATAGATTGTCGCGGTTTCCTTCAAAGAAGAGTGCCAGATTTATGCTAACAACTGTTGATGACTACTCGAGAAAGACTTGAGTGTTTGTGCTTAGGCACAAGTTTGATGTTATTGTCAGGATCGGGCAGGTAAAAAATTTGATCGAAATGGAGACTGGTATATCAGTCATGCAGGTGCGGACTGACAAAAGCATGGAGTTTTGCTCGAAGCTGTTATCAGGGTGGTGACGACCAACAACATGTTGCGGATGTCAGTCTGTTCTAGGTCCTGTCGGATATAGTTGAACGAGCTCCTTCTAGGTTGGAATGCTGTCTTCCGAGGGGCTAGCCACTTTCACCAAAGTATATTGAGCTAGAGCAAGAGCTATTACGATGCTGAGTCCATGAAATCTTCTATATACGCAAAACACTGGGCATGAGTATGGACAAAAGTGTATTTTTGTCTATCGCTGTAGTGTAAACATAATTCTCTTTTTTGTGGGCTGAACAACATCACGAGCAGCAAACGCAACATGTTTCTCTCGGATCAAATGTATGGGACTTAGAACACCAGACCAATACCCGTGGCCAACGTCGGATTGTGTTTCGAGTTACCATCTACATTGTCGATGTTATGTGGAAAATTTTCCGGTGACGGAGGCCTTTCACCCCACCGGTTTCGTGGCTTTATGAGTGGGCTTTGACTCTCTTCATTCTTTCTCTCTATATACGTACATTTCGAGCTTAACAAGGAAAGCATATGTACATATCAGATGTTAAAGTTTTAAGAGGGTCTGTTCAGCAGCCGTTCGTCATGATCCAATTTGGATTTGGTCCATGTCTATCAACTCATTAGATGCAAAGACAGAGAGAAGTATTTTAGTGTTAAGAGGGGCAGTCTCGCATTAAAATCATTTGGAAGGTGGACCCACATGTTTCATTCCAAAATTTGAAGATACAAACATGAATCGAAAATTTTCCCGATGCTAGTTAAGTGTTGAAAATTTTGTGAAGTATCCAAAAAAATTGGAGCTAAATAGAGTCACCGAACACCGTATAATTCGTTGGTAAGTTAACAACATTAATTTTTTGAAATTACTATCTTTTTGTTGACAGTGTACAAATGGAGAAATTATCAAGAAAGTTCTAAATCTATAGCACTTGCGTCAATTTAATCCCATACATATTGAATTGATCAATCTGGCCCTTAACCTTTTGACTATTTGACAATATAGTCCAACTAGCCAATTTTGAATGAAAATTAATAATATGGATGCCCATTGCCATACTTGGCATGGTCGATGCAGATGTAGACAATTTTTACAATTTTTTTGAATTATTTCTTTTTTCTTTGTCTGTTACACTTTTCTTTTTGCCAATGGTTTGCGAGGGTTAGCCTCACTTGGGTTAGGGCAAGGTTGCCCTGGCCTAGGCAAGGCTTGGGAGAGAGTCGACCTCTCCAGATTTAGCAAGAGGACCCTCAATTTGGTGAGGCTCGATTGGTGCCTAAGCGAGGCCTAGCGAGGTTGATCCTTGCCCAAGCGAGGCCGGCTATTGTTTGTGGCCGATGGCTGGCGATTGACCACTAGGGAAAAGGGGAAAAAACAAAGAAAGAAAGAATAGAAAAAGAAAAGAAAATTTAGAAAAATTATTGAAATTGAAAAAATTGTCCAAATCAACTCCGATCGTGCCACTTAGGATGGCCAAAGCGTTCACTTCAAATTTCCCGCAAAAATTGATCTAGTGGACTGTATTAGCAAATCTTTAAAAGGTTAGGATTAAATTAAAATATTCATAACTGAATTAGCACAAGTGGGATTGGTTTAGGACTTTCTCTGTAATTTTCTTATGTACAAATCATCAAATTTTCTTTCTTTTTTTAATAACTTTTCTCTGTCTTTCATACAAGTATGAAATTATTATTATTTATTTGAGCGACTTATAGACTATTTTTCGATTATCATATCTACATGAAAATACCAATAGTTATTTGTGTCACTTATTAGCTTTTGGGGGTAAAGATTGAAGTATCTTACTCATACGTCCCTTGTTCTGTCGTTTTCGACAACCTATTTAAAGGAATAGAATTTCCTCTCGATTTTCACGGGCAGCTGGGGATTAAAGAGGGGAAAAAGAAAGAGTAGAGAATAAGGATCCAAATCCAATGTGGATCCGGATCCCCTAACATAATAAAACTATGTCAGGGGTGACATAAGCGATCTTGACCGTCCAATTCAAACATGGACGGCCCGGATTGATTAATTCAAAATTTTAAAATTCCCGCCAAAATTTTTTCCCCATTTGAAAAACTTGATGTGGATCAATCTGGGCCGTCCATTTTGAATTGGACGGCCCGGATTGGGTAATGTCACCCCTAACATTCCAAGGCTGCTCGTATTAGGCCCATCAATTGCTCCGATTTGGGCCTGTCATTTCAGGATTGCTAAGTGACACCGGCCGAATTGGACATGCTGTCGCATTACCTTAGCAAAAGTTATTTGATAACTATGAGCGAAGGAGATTCGACCAAAAAAACCAAAAACCAATACCATGAGCTAAGGAGTTACTCTATTTCACAATGTTTTACTCTCAAATGACAAGTAAAGATGAGCTTCTGATCAATTTTGAATTATTGTGGCGGCCTGACCTCCTCTGGGTTATGTCCTCGGAAAGGAGCAACAACACAAGGTGGTAACCACTTGGAAGTGTATATTTGTTTATGAATCACTTAATATAGCGCCGCCCCCCCCCCCCCCCCCCCTTTCTCTCTCTCTCTCTCTCCCCTGATATGGTATTTTGAGATGTGAAGAAATCAACCCCTTTAAAAGAAGTGGAACTTTCGACACGTTACAACTTCTCTTAGATACGTGGTGGCAACATGATGATGTCCATTTAACCTTAGATTAGATTAACAGAGAATGAACAATGTCTGGTCTATACCCAGACGATTTACCTCTCATAAAGTGCTAACAAGTTTTTAAACTTGCATTGAGAGAAAGAGCTTCACCAATGAAAACCAAAGTCTACTGTGGCTTCCACAACTGCAGAATTTTGCCCTTTTTGAATTTTTTTCCTCTCTTTTGCTAACTGACGCACGAACCATAGACACATGGTTAATTTTATTATGCTTTTCTGCTTTACTCTAATTCCTTCTGCCGATATCGGTATGATTTCATTCTTCATCTTTAGAGATTGATCTCATAACAATCGTTCTCAATGGTGTCTCCACTATGATATGATCGGCTGGAGATGCTTTTGGAACCTTTCAGCTAAGCTAGCAAATTGCTCTATGATTGTGATGCAATGGTCTTGTGATCGCACAGCCGCAAGTTGCGCAGTAGCCGAAGACTTTTGCCCGAGAAATGAAGCATTTGCTTCTGAAGTGCAAGATGGAGAGGCTTGATTTGGGTATTATTTTGGTTTAGCCAAGCCAAGGCCAGTTTCTTCAGCTCCATTTTTTAGGTGAAATTCAAGTTATTCCACAACTTGGTTTTAACCCTTTGGATCAGCTTTGAAATGTTATGGCGCTGAGGAGGAACAATAGTCTAACTTCCCAAGCTGATACCCGCGAGATTATGAAATTCACGAAAAAATGGATACGATTTGGAAAGCGCGATTCTTGCTCTGTTGGTACGAATTTTGAGTAAAAAAACTAGAAATTCTTTCTAATTTGTGATGGCAAAATTTCAACCTTGGGACCAAAATGATTCCACCACTGGTCAAACCGATTGGGTAGGTGGTTAATCTTGTTGAGCGGCTTGAAATAGAAAAGCCAAGAATGGAGATTGTTATTCGCAGTAAAATACAGATTACCACGCATATTGATATTCTCAGTGTTTGTTAGGAATCGGCAAACAATCCACAACGAAGTAAAACCTAAAATAGAAAAAAATAAATAAATCAAGATGTAAAGGTTATCCTGGTTCACCCTTAAAATAGGACTACATCCAGTAGATGATTTCACTATAATTAGCATCTTACGTCTCTCTGTTACATTTCTCAATTACTAGATAAATAAATAATATATAGCAGTAGCTATTTATAGGCTCAAACTCAAACTACCAAGAGCAAAAAATATGAGCTCAAATTATAAAATTTTTGTGTCGGCTCGAGGGCACTGTGCCCGCAAACCTCATACCTTCTTGTCGATGAAAAGTATGAGCCATCCCGAACAATATGTAAATGTGAAGAGATATGGGAGTTTTGTGGTTGTTCTGGCTAGGAAGTTTTTGATAGGAAGAGGAGATGGACCCCATTCGGATTGTGAAGTGACTTGGAAAATGGTTGCATGGAGAGAAAGAGCTTCACCGTGAAACACGCTAATTCTACTCAATACACCAACAAAACCTAAAGTCTATTTAGGCTTCTACAATTGCAACATTAGGCTCTGTTGTTTTTTCTTTTTTTTCCCTGTTCTTTTGCTATCGGGCATGCCAACTTAAAACACATGATTTTTGACAGCTAACCCTCCCAAAACCAAGATGCATCCCTTTTAACTACCCAGGGTAAAAGCTACACATTCCTCCGAGACTTCACAATGACATACTTCCTAATTTGAATGAATGACAACCCTCATGACAATCAGAGCAGCTGCAATGATACAACAACTATCGGAACTTCACCTTCTCCATTGGCATGATCGCGAAGATCGAGGCCCCGTATGTCATCAGCATCGAGACCGTCGCAACGACCACCTCAAGGAAGAAAGGGAAGCCCCAAGTCAGGTTGACTATGAGGAAGACTGACGAGGAGAGGGCGAGCGTGTTGCATGTCAGGGACACGTAGAAGGCCGTCATGTCCGAGGCGTAGTAGATGGCCCGCCCTGCCTTGTGATTCTCCGCATCCTCCCGCCAGGGGGGGTTGCCACCGGCCTGGAAGGTCACAATGACGATCAAGGTGGCTACCACCAGGAGGTAGTTGCGGACCTTATCAGGCTTATTTTTTCCCTTCGTGGTCGAGCAAAGACTTGAAAACTTCCATATGAAAAATTGGTGTGGCGGATTGCCCATGGTTTGCATACAACTAGGAGGCTACGTCTTACAAACGAGTGAATCGCTTCCAAAGAAACAAAATCGGAAGAAGAAAGACCAAGAAGTAGAGACTAACACTTGAGTCATTGTTTAACCATTTCTTTGTCTTGATTTAGAGGCTGAGAAGAATCAAAGTCGCTACGTTTTTGGACCAGGCCTGTGAGTGGGGAACCTCGGGTCATCATGAGAACTAATTGCTCTTTTGCGTCCTTTGCTTGGGGATTTTAGAATTGGGAGAAAGTACTCGGTGGTTGTACACTATCTTTGCATGGGATCACGTGGTATGTATTTGACACGTGTTGATGACTTGGATAAATATAAAAAAGCAAAAATCTAGCTGGATTTAGTCTCTCCCTCTTCCCCATCTTCCACAGTCACCTCCTCCATCTGCAGTTGCCGGCGAAGTCGGCTTCATTGCGTCCAAGCCGATTACTATTGTGCATCCATGGCCGAGCCACCCTCCCTGGTCGCGGCATCTCGCAGTCGTTGCGTCCATGGCCAAGCCATCCAGATCTGAGCGGCTGCTCACAGTCGTCGCTGCAGAGGCTTGCGGCCGTGGATGCCCCAGATCTGGAGGTGGCCGAAGAAGAAGATGGTCTTAGGGTGGAGGAACAAGAAGTGAGGACGGTCGGTATGTCCAGGCCTGAGCTCGCGTCTGTGGATACCATCATACCATAGATCTGGAGGATGACGAAGAAGATGATCTTTCAGTGGCTTGGCCATGGACTATGGCTCTAGATCTGGCGACGGAGGAATATGGACACAAGCGATGACAAAGGGAGTGGCTCTATTTGCGATCTGCGATGACGACAGAGGGATGGCTCGGCCATGGACCTCTCCCGATCTACCGACGCCTGACTGCGAGCAACGACAAGGGGTGGAACGGGAACGATCGCAGATGGAGGAGGAAGAGATAGAAAAAGCGAGGCAGATATATATTTTTTTATTTACTTGCCACATCATGGATATGTGTCAATGTTATAACGCACTATACGTACTTTTTATCGTTTATAATTATAACTATAGTTAGGCATGCAAAAATACCACAAATTTTTTCACGATGACATCATATATAGCACAAGTCTAATAAACTAAGTATGCATCCTCTTTTATATTAAACATCCATTTTACAACGCAGCTACCAGACAAAACACGACATATCATACCACCATATTACATAACATTATAGTAGTTTATATTATTTGACAATACACTCTACATATGCGTCTTCACAAAATACATCAGACTTGGGAAGTGTTGTGGTTCTTTTCTCCATACTAGTTTCTACACCACAAATGCCCACATGTACGAAGTCGGACTATCAGCTACGGATCGTCCGCTACACCTATAAGCGAGCCACCATCGTTCCCTTCGTTGTTATGCCTAGGAGGACCATCGAAGTGGTAGGGGAGAAGCATAGGTTACCCTATATTTGTCCAGATAGTGGTTAGTCCCTGGTACTAGTACACCCTCATATATTCACTATATATATATAGGTGCTCCAAAGTATGGTAGGATTCATCCTATAAATCTGAAAATAAAAATAAAAATAAAGAGTGAGCGGAACCCCAATAAATAAAAGCCTCTAAGTTAGAAAATCCGCTTACCACTCAATTTGGTAAACAAAATATTACATCATGGTTAAGTATATTGGGGAATCCATATTTACAAATCTCCTACAGAGATATGTACTAATAATGATATCACATGCATTCATCTTCTTATCGACCAGTGGATAACAACACACATCATGACCCACTAGTATCACCTAGTGTCACATAAACATGTGAATATGTACACATGAACATGCATTTTTATTATTATTCTTATTTCTTTAAGATCGCACAGCATGGATATTCCCAAATTCTCGAGGCATCTACCCGCCAAGTACCGCCTAGTATCCCATACCTCTTACGTGCTGCTTTTTGGCAATTTGATCATGACATGTTTGCCAATCTGAACGACAACCCTCAGGAGGACGGGAACCGCTGCAGTGAACAACAAGTATCGGAACTTCACCGTCTTCGGGGTGATCGCAAAGATTGAGGCCCCATAAGTCATCACCATCGAGACTGTAGCAACAATCACCTCAAGGAAGAAAGGGAAACCGCAGGTGAGGGAGATAATGAGGAGGATCGATGAGGCAAGAGCGAGTGTGTTGCAAGTCAGGAACACGAAGAAAGCCGTCTCGTCCGCAGCATAGATGGCCCGCCCTGCATCGGGCCCCTCCTGCCAGACCCCGCCCGGCGGGTTCACGCCAGCCTGGAAAGTCACGGCAGCGATCAGGGTGGCCACCACGAGGAGGTAGTTGCGGGCCCGATTGATCTCATTTTTGCAGTCCTGATCATGCTCATCTTTCACTTCGTTGTCGCACAAAGACTTGAAAAACTTCCTTATGGGAAATTGGTCTCTTGAATCGGCCATAATTTGCATGGAAGTAGAAGGGTATGCCTTATGAGTGTGTGAATCGCTTTAAAAGAGGCCAAATGAAAAAAGCTTGACCAAGACCAAAAAAAAAAAAGAGAAAGCTTGACCAAGACGAAGAACTTGAGTCGTTGTCTACTAGTTCCTAGTCGTGGTCTGGAGAAAAGGAAAAATCAAAGTGCTTTTGGTAATGCGGTGTCATCATCAGCGGCTTTCAATTTATTGAAATTGCTATAAAGCTGAATGTTGATTGCAAGAAAGTCCCTACCTTTGTAGACCGGGCCTTTGTGCATCATGAATAAAATTGCTTTTTTGTGTCCTTTTATAGGGGTGATCTGGAGATTTTTTTTACTGTGAATTCGGAAAAAATATTAGATAGGTCGAGATCAACACATGTCCATACGTTTCGGCCAATTGCGAAAGGACACGTGTCCTTTTGGCCCCTTCTCTCTCATTTGTCTTTTTATCTCTCAATTTCTTTTTAGTTAGGACACATGTCCTCTCTTAATTGATCGAGGTATACGGACACTTGTTGGCCATGATTTACCCAAATATTTTTTCGTGAATTTGGGTTCATGAATCTTGATCATTTGCACGACAAGATCCTGTGAAGCCTACATGGAAGCCACGTGACGCGAAAACAGCTATTGATATGTAATAGTGCCGCAGACAATAATGACTCTCGCGGTGGGGTCAATGTGAATCGATCACATTGGATAATTTGATCCGTAAAACGCATCAGTTTTCCACCCCAATTTCACTTTTGTCCTTTTCTTTCGGTGATTAGGGTACTCTATCGCCTCCAATTTCACTTTTATCATTTTCTTTCAATGATTAGGATACTCTCTCGCTAGATGGTATGGGATCAAAACACCCAGTGTCCAGATTATTTTGAAATGAATGGAGTGACTAATCCGACGGTTTTACTACATTTCTTAAAATATGTTCTTCTTTACAAACAGAACTATAGGCGCTATGATTGTGACTTATCCGTGCAAAACATCATGGTTTCCATGAACTCATACTCTAAAATTATCACCGAAGTTGTTAATCAAGATAATATAGCCGATAGTGTTGACACTTGATTTTTAACAATTCTTTCTCTTTTAAAATTAATAAAAAAAATTCATAAAAATTCATAAAATTAAAAAATCAACTTTGACGACCTTGGCTAAGCCTAGGGAACCAATTTTGACCAAAAACTAATTTTTCATATTTTCAATATTTTTCGGTATTTTTATTTACGAAAATTAATAGAAAATTCATAACAATTCATAAAATTAAAAAAATCAAATGTTTGGGACCTTGGCCAAGCCTAGAGAACCAATTTTGAACAAAAAATGATTTTTTTAATATTTTTTGTATTTTTTTATTTTTTATAAATTAGGAAAATATTTAATAAATAATAGCATTTGAGGCCACAAAAATACATAAAGATAGTCAATATTTTTCTTTTAAATCCCTTTTCATGTTGGCCATCGTAAATTTAAAAAATCCAATTCGGGGTCGTGTATTCCTTCACAAGCATAATCTCGAATCGAGTATAAAAAATTCAATTTGAGTCAATTTATATTCATTTTTTACTTTTAAGAGTTGTGACATTGTTATCTAATATTCTAAATTTTCATCTTGACCCAATTATATCCAGAATGATTTAATTTTGCAAAAGGGCTTTCATTAAATTTTGCATTATTTTCATCAGCAAGAAATGAAGTTAAATTTTACATGCGGTGAATTTCGACTAAGTATAGGGAAGGTGTGTTGAAAATTGTGAGGAGATTTGGACTTAAAGAAATATTTTTCCAGGGACTGAATTGCAAATACTTAAAATCTCAAGGACTAGAGTGCAAACACCTAACTCTTGAGGGATTATTTTGCAAATAACAAAAAGAAGAGTTAGTGGAGAAATTAGAATAGAGAATAGAAGATGGAGAAGAGGAGATGGAGAAGAATGGATGGAGAAAATAAAATAAGAATAGAGAAGGGAAAATTGAGATGAAGAAGAGTTAGTGGAGAAATTAGAATAGGAGATAAATATGGAGAAGGGAAGATGAAGATGAAGAAAAGTTAGTGGAGAGATCAAAATGTGAGATAGAGATGGAGAAGGGAAGATGAAAATGAAGAAGAGTTAGTGGAGAAATTAAAATGGGAGATAGATGAGTGGATTATAAAAGGAGTGAGCTTAGGAATGATGATTTTTTGGAGAGAAAAATTTTGGATGTTTGAGAAGGTTTTGGGAGATTGAAGAAAAATTTGAGAGAAATAAAATACCAAAAAGAGAGAGAATTTTGAAGATATGGGAGTTTAAAGCTAAGGGGTTATCATCGCCAATTCCTTCATCGATCAACATAAATCAAGAGTTTATCCCCGTCGTTTTAACCGCAATCTTAATCCACAAGGTGATATGAGATCCGAATTTGGCCATCAAATCCGTTGTTGCGACCCTAAAAAATTTTTCAATCGAGTGAACGGATTATTATGTTAACTAGATGGATTAACCTAATACGGACCCTCTCAAGTCCTACCGTATAGCAACTTTGGTTTTTTGTTCAAATGGTTTTAAAATTTGGAGTCGCTATTAATCATTTTTGATAGGTTGATTAGAAACCTAAGTAAATTAGCGGAAGGGCTAAATTACTTTTACGAATCAGAGATTATGAGTTCGGGGATTTAGTTACATCAATTAATTAAAAATAATGCCCTTTCGGTATCTTAATTTCATGGATATCCTAATTTGGCAACTCTGGCTTGATTTACTCCTAAGGCTCTAGTGGGGTATTCTCTTTTTTTATTTTCATTTTTTTAAATGCAATGTACGTGAGTGACATTTTTTTTTGCATTTTCAAAATATTGAATATTTCCCTGAAGCCGAAAGAGGGAGTGAGTTAATGACTTCTGTGCAGTGCTACAACCTACTCATCTTGGAGTCTAGTGATTCAAAAATTAATTACAGGAAGTAAATGACAATAAATAAAGACCACCAATGGATGGCCCAGCCTTGGCTTGGCCCTCTCTTTTGGGGTTTAATGGTACATGAATTAAATTACAGGAATTTAAATGACAGTAAGTAAAACCTCCAATGGGCGGCCTAGCATTAGCTCGGCTCTTCCCTTTGGAGTTTAATGGTGCAGGAATTAAATTACAGGAATTTAAATGACGGTAAGTAAAACCTCTAATGGGTGGCCTAGCATCAGCTTGGTTCTTCCCTTTGGGGCTTAATGGTGCAGGAATTAAATTGCAGGAATTTAAATGATAGTAAGTAAAACCTCAAATGGGCGGCCTAGCATTGGCTTGGCTCTTCCCTTTGGGGCTTAATGGTGCAAGAATTAAATTATAGGAATTTAAATGACGGTAAGTAAAACCTCCAATGGGCGGCCTAGCATTGGCTTAGCTCTTCCCTTTGGGGTTTAATGGTGCAGGAATTAAATTGCAGGAATTTAAATGACAATAAATAAAGGACCACCAGTGGGTGGGTCGCCCTTCTTATTCTGGGGTTTGATGATGCAAGGATTAAATTGCAGAAAATTATAGTACGAATGTGACATATAGATATGGAGACATAGGAGTACGACATGACATAATCGAGATTTAAATCAATCCATTTGGGTAACGAAATTCTTGAAGATTTTAATAGCTAGGATCGTTACCTGACTTGATAGATTTGATGGCCGAATTCGGACCTCGTATCACCTTGTGGATTAAGATTACGGCTCAAACGACGGAGATGAACTCTTGATTTATGTTGATCGATGAAGGAAATGGTGATGATAACCCCATAGTTTTAAACTCTCATCATCTTCAAAATTCTCTCTCTCTTTTTGGTATTTTTTTCTCTCAAATTTTTCTTCAATCTATCAAAACCCTCTTAAACATCCAAAATTTTCTCTCCACAAAAATTTTTCTTCCAAGCTTACTTCTTCCTCTTTTTATAGCCTATTCATCTATCTCACATTCTAATTTTTCCACTAACCATTCTTCATCTTATATTCCCTTCTCTATTATCATTTTATTTTCTTCATCTCCTCTTCTCCATTTTTCATTTTCCATCTCCTCTTCTCCATCTTCTCTTCTTTATATTTCCTTCTCCATCTCTTCTTCTCCATCTTCCATTCTTTATTCTAATTTCTCCACCAACTCTTCTTTTTATTATTTACGAAATAATCCCTCAAGTACCAAATATTTATACTCTAGTCCCTGAGATTTTAAGTATTTACAATTTAATCCCTAAAGAAATATTTCTTTAAGTCCAAATTTTCACACAATTTTCAGCACACCTCCCCTATGCTTTGGTTGAAATTTACCTTATAGGTACCCCTAGAAAAAGTTTAATTTCATTTTTTCGTTAACTTAGGGGCTAAATCCAAAATTTAACTAAGACCCTTTTACAAGATTAAGTCATTTCGAATAAAATTGGGTCAAGATGAAAATTTAAAATATTAGAAGACAATGTCACAACTCATAAAAAGTGAAAGTAAAAATAAATTGACTCAAATTGAATTTTTTAGGCCCGATTCGAGATTATGCTTGTGAAGAAACACGTGACCCGAATTGGATTTTTCTGAATTTGCGATGGCCAATATGAAAATAGATTTAAAAGAAAAATATTGACTATTTTTGTGTATTTTTTTTTGCCTCAAATGTTATTTTTCCAGAATTTTCAAGTATCTTTGTATTTTTTTTGAAAAATATAAAAAATTATGAAAAATTATTTTTCATTCAAAAATAGTTGCCTAGGCTTGGCCAAAGCCTCTAAATTTGATTTTGCAATTTTCTCATTTTTTCTTGATTTTTTCTGAATTTTCGAAAATGAAAATGCTAAAAAATACTAAAAACATGAAAATTTATTTTTTGGTCAAAATTGGTTCCTGAGGCTTGGCCAAGGTCCCCAAAGTTGATTTTTTAATTTTATGGATTTTTATGGATTTTCTACTAAATTATTAAAAGGAAAAGGTCATTAAAAATCTAGTGTTAACATCCGTCAAATCAGGTAACGATCCTAGCCATTAAAATCTTCAAGAATTTCATTACCTAAATGGATTGATTTAAATCTCGATTATGTCATGTCGTACTAATATGACTCCATATTCACATGTCGCATTCGTACTATAATTTTCTACAATTTAATCCTTGCACCATCAAATCTCAGAACAAGAAGGCCAACCTACCCACTGGTAGTCCTTTATTTTCTGCAATTTAATTTCCTGCAATTTAATTTTTATACCATCAAACCCCACGATGGGTAGGCCAAACCATGGCTGAGTCCTCCCGTTGGAGGTCCTTTATTTAATGCAATTTAATTTCAGTACCATCAAATCCCACGATATGTAGGCCGAATTAAGGCCGAGTCCCCCTGTTGGAGGTCATTTATTTAATGCAATTTGATTTCCTGCAATTTAATTTCAGTACCATTAAACCGCACAATGGGTAGGCCGAGTCAAGGCCGAGTTCCCCGTTGGAGGTCCTTTATTTAATGCAATTTAATTTCATGCAATTTAATTTCAGTACCATTAAATCCTGCGATGGGTAGGCCGAATCAAGGCTGAGTCCCACGTTGGAGGTCCTTTATTTAATACAATTTAATTTCCTGCAATTTAATTTCAGTACCATCAAACCCGACGATGGGTAGGCCGAGCCAAGGCCGAGTCCCCCGTTGGAGGTCCTTTATTTATTGCAATTTAATTTTCTGTAATTTAATTGTTGTACCATTAAACCCCAGAATGAGTAGGCCAAGCCATATGCTGGAGGTCACAACACTGCATAGAAATCGTTAGTTCACGCTCTCTTGCGGTTTCAGGGAATTTTAATAATATGAAAATACAAAAAAATGTCATTCATATGCATTCCATCTAAAAAGTGAAAATACAAAAAAAGACGTCACCTCACTAGAACCTTAGGAATAAACCAAGCCTGAGTTGCAAATTAAGATAATAATGAAATTAAGGTACCAAAAGAGCATTAGTTTTAATTAACTGATGTAACCAAGTCCCTGAACTCATAATCTCTGGTTCGTAGAAGTAATTTAGTTCTCCTGCTAATTTACTTAGGTTTCTAATCAACCTACCAAAAATGATTAGTGACGACTCCAAATTCTAAAATCATTCAAACAAAAACCAAAGTTGCAATTCGGTAGGGCTTGGGAGGGTCCGTATTAGGTTAGTCAATTTAATTAACCTGATAATTCGTTAACCCGAAATTTTTTCACTGATTGAAAAATTTTTTAGGGTCGCGACAGCTTGGTGACTCCACTGGGGAGTGTTCTTAATTTTTCAAAACTTAAGAACCTAGTGGACTTAGGTCAGAAAAATTTCATGAAAATTCATTTGATTTGGCAATTGCTTGGAACTCATTCTATAGATGTTAAATGGTTTTATAGATGGGAGTTATAAGGGGTGGAATGTTTGGCTAACCCTTTGTTTTGCAGGTTTAGTGTGTGAGAATTGGAATTTAATTTTTGCACATTTTTGAAGCGGTGTTTGAATTTAATTGCTGTACATGATTAATTGCTTTGGCACTACAGCACACACGTCCCGTGGCCGGACCTGGGCCACTAGTTTTCGGATGGTAATGTGATTTGGTTCTAGCGTTCGATGTGAGATTTCGTCAAAAGTTAGTCCAGATTCAATCCCGAACCCCTTTTCAAAAATGAATTTTAAAAGTTAGGCTTGAGACTTGGTAAGATTACCGAAGCGGGGGTTATAATTTTTAACTCGAGCAGCCAAAGTGGAAAGGCCTGTTGTTGACAACTGATTTTTCATCATCTTTTGTTTTTAAAAAAATTAATAAAAATTTCATAAAAATTCATAAAATTGAAAAATCAATTTTGGGGACGTTGGCCAAACCTAAGGAACCAATTTTGACCAAAAAATGATTTTTCATATTTTCAGTATTTTTCAACATTTTTATTTTCAAAACTTAATAGAAAATCCGTAAAACTTTATAAAATTAAAAAATCAACTTTGGAGACCTTGGTCAACCCTAGGGAACCAATTTTGACTAAAAAATAATTTTTCATATTTTCAATATTTTTCGGTATTTTTATTTTCGAAAATTAATAGAAAATCCATAAAAATTCATAAAATTGAAACATCAACTTTGAAGACCTTGGCCAAGCGTAGAGAACCATTTTTAAACAAAAAATAATTTTTCATAATTGTTTATATTATATATATTTTTTAGAAATTAGGAAAATATTTAATAAATAATAACATTTGAGGCCACAAAAATACATAAAAATAGTCAATGTTTTTCTTTTCATGTTGGCCATCGTAAATTAAAAAAAATCCAATTTGGGGTCGTGTATTTCTTCACGAGCATGATCTCGAATCAAAAAAAATATTTCAATTTGAGTAAATTTATTTTCATTTTTCACTTTTAGGAGTTGTGACATTATTCTCTAATATCCTAAATTTTCATCTTGGCTCAATTATACTTAGAATGACTCAATTTTGCGAAAAGGCCTTAATTAAATTCTGCAGTAAGAAATGAGTTTAAATTTGATATGCGGTGAATTTCGACTAAGCATATGGGAGGTGTGTCGAAAATTGTGAGGAGATTTGGACTTAAAAGAAATATTTTTTCAGGGATTGAATTGCAAATACTTAAAATCTCAGGGACTAGAATGCAAATACCTAACTCTTAAGGGATTATTTTGCAAATAACAAAAAGAAGAGTTAGTGGAGAAATTAGGATAGAGAAGGGAAGATGAAGAAGAGGAGATGGAGAAGAGAAGATAGAGAAGAATGGATGGAGAAAATAAGATAAGGATGGAGAAGAGAAGATAGAGAAGAATGGATGGAGAAAATAAGATAAGAATAGAGAAGGGAAGATGGAGATGAAGAAGAGTTAGTGTAGAAATTAGAATATAGGAGGGAAGATGGAGAAGAGGAGATGGAGAAGAGAAGATGGAGAAGAATGGATGGAGAAAATAAGATAAGAATAAAGAAGGGAAGATGGAGATGAAGAAGAGTTAGTGGAGAAATTAAAATGGGAGATAAATATGGAGAATGGAAGATGAAGATGAAGAAGAGTTAGTGGAGAGATTAGAATGTGAGATAGAGATAGAGAATGGAAGATGAAAATGAAGTGGAGTTAGTGGAAAAATTAGAATGAGAGTTAGATGAGTGGGTTATAAAAGGAGGAAGAAGTGAGCTTGAGAGAGAATTTTTGGGGGAGAGAAAATTTTGGATGTTTGAGAGGGTTTTGAAAGATTGAAGAAAATTCGAGAGAAAGAAAATACCAAAAGAGAGAGAAAATTTTGAAGATGATGGGAGTTTAAAGATAGGGGCTATTATCACAAATTCCTTCATCGATCAACATAAATCAAGAGTTCATCCTCGTCAACGAGCAAGCTAATTCGAGCTAAGTATTTTTATTTATTCATTTATTTGTGGTTTTAGTCTCAAATTAGCACAAATTGTATATACTTTCTCTATCTCTCTTTTTCCCATATTTTATGGTAGGTAAAAAAAAAGGGGGACAACTCCGTATCAACGATAAATTCCATGGAGGTGCAAAGTGAGTCCAAACAAATTCCAAGGTGCCCATCAAATTTGCAGCCGACCCGTCAACGAATTTTAGTTCAAATTGTTGAAACAATTTGTTGTATTTTATTTTAAAGAACTAAAACCCCAAAATGGAGAAGCAAAGCGCATCCACTAGAGGTCGTTTATTTCCTGCAATTTAAATTCTTGCACCATCAAACCTCAAAGGGAAGAGCCAAGCCAATGCTAGGGCGCCCATTGGAGGTTTTTACTTACTGTAATTTAAATTCCTGCACCATCAAACCCCAAAGGGAAGAGACAAGCCAATACTAGGCCGTCCATTGGAGGTTTTTACTTACCGTTATTTAAATTCCCGCAATTTAATTCCTGTACCATTAAATCCCAAAGGGGAGAGTCAAGCCAAGGCTGGGCCATCCATTGGAGGTCTTTATTTACTGTCATTGACTTCCTGCCGTTTAATTTTTGAATCACCAGCCCCTAAAATGAGTATACTGTAACACTGCACGGAAGTCGTTAACACACTCCCTTTTTCAGCTTCAGGGAATTTTTAACACTTTGAAAATAAAAAAAAAATACCACCCATGCATCCTATCTAAAAAGTGAAAATACAAAAAGAGAACATCTCACTAGAGTCTTAGGAACAAACCAAGCTTGAGTTGCCAAATTAGGATATCCATGAAATTACGGTACCGAAAGGGCATTAGTTTTAATTAACTAGTGTAACCAAGTCCCCGAACTCATAATCTCTGGTTCGTAGAAGTAATTTAGTCCTCCCGCTAATTTACTTAGGTATCTAATCAACCTACCAAAAATGATTAGTGGCGACTCCAAATTTTAAAACAATTTGAACAAAAACCAAAGTTGCGATTCGGTAGGATTTGGGAGGGTCCGTATTAGGTTTCATCTAATAAACCTAATAATCCATTCACCTGATACACTTATTTTTTAGGGTCGCGACAGCTTGTCGACTCCAGTGGGGAAGGGATTTTTAAATTTTCGAAAAAAAGACACCAATTGGAATACTTGAATTTTTTTCGAAATTTTAAAAGCCTTAGTGGACTTAGGCCAATGAAAATTTCATGGATATCTCGCTTTTGGCGATCTTTTTTAGAACTCATCTTTAGGTGTTAAATAGTTTTGTAGATGGGAGTTATAAGGGGTGAAGTGTTTGGCTAACTCTTTGTTTTGTAGGCTTGGTGTGTGAGAATTATTATTTAATTTTTGAAATATTGAAGCGGTGTTTGTATTTAATTTTTGTGCATGTTTAATTGTTTTAGCACTACATCACACACGTCCCGTGGCTAGACCTAGGTCACTAGTTTTAGGATGGTATTGTGATTTGGTTCTAGCGTTCGACATGAGATCACGTCAAAAGTTAGCCCAGATTCAATCCCGAATCTCTTTTCAAAAATGAGTTTTAAAAGTTAAGCCTCAGGCTTGGTAAGATTACCAAAGCGGTAGTTTTAATTTTTAGCTCAAGCAGCCGAAGTGGGAAGGCCCGGCTAATCCCGGTTACGTCGTGGGATCACGGCTAATCTTGATTATATGCGTGAGATTGTCGCCTTGCCGTAAGTCTTTCGCTTCAATTTGTCAGCCTTTAGAGTAGATAGGCTAAGATTTAAACTCACGATTCATGTACATGTCTATGTGACCTATATGGTATTTTTCACGGTGAAAGTAAGTTTTCTAACTTCATCTTGTATTTATTTTTGGTCGGTCCATGTTAGGTGTCGGTTAAATTTCGAACTTAACATCATGACCATTTTTCAGAAGAAAAATTAAATTGCTATCCCATTTTTGAAAATAATGAATGCGGAAAAATCCCTTAAAGGAATTTTAGTGATCAATGAAAGATTTTGTTACATTTTTTCTTAATGCTTCAATGAACCCAAGATTTTCTCAACAAATTTACTTTGAAAATTCATTCTGATAAAAAAGAAAATTCTTTCGAGAAATTTGGTAAATATCAAAGGAATTTATTACATTTTTCAAGTTATAAAAACCGGTAAGAAAATTCTTTTTGAAAAATTTACCAATGACTTCCTAAGAAAATTGTGTAATTTCATCACAAAAAGTTAAAAAATAAGATTGGACTAATCTAGGAGTCATGGACCGACCTTTCTTAGATCACATACTAATTATTTTCTCTGTTTTGCAGGGAATCAGAGATACCCTAGGTGGGAGCAAAATTGGGTTCATCGGTGATAACATACCAAGAATGACCTTGAAGAACGCAAAATGTTAGGAAATGGCCGATACCTCAACTGATAATCCTGGGGGCAAGCGAAGAGATCGAACCTCCTGGAGTCAGACACATGTCAATTAGTGGGCATGTATGGGCTTTGTGTGTTGATGAGGCCTTGAATATATTTGGATCAGACATAAGGGCATTTTTGATGTATTTGGAGGTTCCTGTATTTTGTAATCAAAATCCGTGAGGCATGTATATTAATTCGACCTTGCAACGCCTTCTTGATTAAATCGACTAAAGGCTTGCTTTTTAACTCTCTCGGATTCGAATAACGTGTAAGACATTAAAGGATCGATGTTTTATTAATGGGCATGGCTCACAATCATTCCTCCCAACGCTACAGGCGACCGACACGAACAAGTGGACGCCGAAAGAGAATAGCATGAAGCGAAGTAAGGGCACGCAACAGGTGGCTTGATTCATTTATTGGCGCACTGATTGAGTTGTCATAATTCACGTGACCAACTCACAGGTCTCAACGTGGCTAGTAGGGTCCGCTGTCAAAAGATTCTTTAATATTCTCGAGATTATCGTCTATAGCAGCAAGCAAGAACATCAGGAAGGATGTTAAGCCTCGATATTTCCTGTACCTTGAATCGATCTATGGTGATATACAGGAGAAGAGATAGCTGGGAAATTAAAGTACAAACGTGCGAAATTTTCCTTTCATTCCATTCATCAACGAGTTTTACAAGCAACTCACTAGGGAGGAAAATTAAAGCCAAACTGAGCCCTAATAATCATCACAAAAGAGTTCAACTAGCTCTCCATGAAATTAATGCTTGCCTACATTGAGCAATCTGGGAGTCGAGATCTGCAAGATTGAAGAACAGACGGGTACATTTCTCCTTGTACCTGGATGCATTCATCTCATGGTGTTCAACGGCAAATTTTAAGTTGTCGATCAAGTCCCTCTCGAAAGCTATATCCGCTGTTAGATCGTCGAGCCTCTCTTCCAGCCATTCACATCTGAACTTCATTACAACATTTCTCGGGTCATGCTCAAAGTAAGTCTGATTTAAAGCTAGGCGCTCCACCAGCTTTTCTCTCTCGTGAACCAGCAGTGAGACCCGCTCTTCAGCAGATTTGAAGGTCTTCTTGTATCGAGCAACTGAGCGTTCTGCAAACTCCAAGCACTCTGATCGATCTTGGTAGCAGGCCTTCACAACGCGGGCTAAGGTAACCGTCTCCTGAGTATTTCGACATGCCTCTAGGAAGTTGATGAAGACGTGTGGGAGCGCCCTGTATTCCCTCTCCAAATTGGTGCCTTCGACTGAAGAAGCATTTATCTCCCTGAACAGACCAAGGATCTCAGCTTCGACACTCGGATGATGGGCTATGTAAACATAACCTCTGCCAAGAAGATGATAGAGCCTCTCCCATTTAAACATAATATCAGCCAGGAAGATGTGTGTAGGAAGGTTAGCCATTATCGAGGAGAAAATCAAGGCAGACAGACGGAACACGAGAGTATTGAAGGAGAGAGCGAGGGCAGACCAGCGGAGTGCGAAGATGGTAATCTACTTCGAAGTAAATATTGATTCCGCAGTAGCAGTATCAACTAGTCAGACTTTCCTATCTGCCGTTCCATGTCAGTATCACCCATGTTGGCTCGAATTCGCTGCTCATCTGCAATCTCGAGCCAAGCAAATCCGACGTCTCTGCCGAAAAGTGGGACAAGACGCCACCGCTTTGAAAAAGAGAGAATGAAAAGACGAGCTAAGTGGGAGACAAAGAAATTTGTGGCAAAAGAGGATAGGGCTCGTCTTTATCGGATAATTCGCCAGCAAATCAACGGTGGAGATAAGCAGGAGAGATGACGACGGGGACCCCTAGCGTGAAAAGATGAAAGAAAGCAAACTGTGCAGGAGACATAGTAAAGAGGTTGAAAAAGACAGAATTCACGGGGTGAGCAGTACAATTTCTAAACCCATTCGTAGATCTTAAAAAGAGCCATTCTCTTGGAAATCTTCATTCATGCTCAGAAGAAAGTTCTAAAAGCATACACCGTCGCATAAAAAAATTCAGAGGGAGTGAGAATACAAGAGAAGACAGCAAACCTTGAGAGATCATTAACTAAATCGAAGATGTCTCAACCCAACACCCTTGAGAGCTATCGTTACTTGCTGAATATGGGAGAGGAAGAGTTCGAAGCCATGTTTGGGATCGAGCCCATGGAGCTTGGCCCTTCCGCGGACGACATCCAAGATCTCAATAAAGATAAGGACAATAATGGTAAGGGTCAAAAGAAGCATTACCGTCGCCATACTAAGGAACAAATACAAAGGCTTGAGGATTTCTTCAGAACATGCCATATGCCAGACGGCAAACAGAAAATGGAATTGAGTCAAGAGCTAGGACTTGAACCTTTGCAAATTAAGTTCTGGTTTCAAAATAGGCGAACCCGAATGAAAACTCGTCATGAGCACAACGAAGCCGAGTTTCTAAGAGCTGAAAATGAAAACCTCCGAGCGGAAAACAAGATATATAAAGAGGCTTTTAACTCCGCCATCTGCCCCAACTGCAATAGCCTCCTTACCTTCAATGAAATGCATGATTTGAGGATAGAAAATGCACGTTTAAGAATTGAGTTAGACCAATTTATAACAGGATCGAGTTCTGTTGGAGCATGGTACAAAAAGACCAATGCTACTGGATCAGCATCAATACATCACGAGAAAGAGGGGACGGATCACCACTAAGCGGACATTGACGATGATCTTTTCGCCATAATCAACCAGTTTGATATCGGTAAAGCATCGAGACTGTGATGCACATGCTCAGCTTGTGGCCACCAGACCTTCAATATGGCCGATGCATACCTGATCCGGGATGAAGCTTGCTGACCACTAGAGGGCCTGCAGAGGAAGAAAAACTAATCCAGAATGCATATGCTTTCATTCCCTTGCATGGATATTTTCTGCTTCTATGAATGTATGGAATTGACGCAAAAGCGAAAAGCAATCATTTCCTTTTCCCTTGTTAAATGCTCGAGTCCGCCACCACACCAAACTTGGGATAATTAATTGCGACTAAAAGTCCGCGAATACTCGAAGGGTAGTTCCATATCGTTCCAATTTACCCTCGATTGCTCCAGTTTTAAATCCAATCCCTTCTATTTTCAGGAATTTGCAAAACAACCCAAGAATACAGTTGTACCCGAAAATGAAATTCCCCTGTCGGACTAAACTGTGGGCAAATCGGCCTGTGGACATTATTGCTGGATGGACAACTTCAAATAGAAAGAGAATATGAGCAGAAGACGCGAGCAATCTCAGAGATGGGTAGTTTTGTATCGTTTCAATTCACCCCTGATCATCTCAAATTTTGAATTACTTTATTCCGTTTTAACAGGGGTTGTAAATTATTTTGGAGAGCATCGTGGCGTAACCCAATATGACAAGACCGTACCATTTGAAAATTAATCCCTAAAAGGAACCTCCATGAACGCCTGTGGTCTTATGGACCAGATGGCATGGGGAATGACAGTGGTCCGAGACGTCCCGAGTTCGATCCTCAAGGATGGAAATGTTGTAAGTATTGTAAATAAATAAAACAACTTTTTATCGCATTTCTTTTTGCAGAAAGAAACAGGAATACTCGACGAGCAATACCAAGGTCAGTATTTTATCACGAGCTTAGCCTAATGATGAAGTGTCTAGCGCAAGCCAAGGGAAACTCAATTCAGGGAAGCTAATAAAGGGGTCGTGCAAAATATTCAAGATGAAGGGTAAACCAGTATCGTTCTAGTTTATCCCTTCTAATACTGGCTAACACATCTCCTTTCCTTTTTACAGGAAATATTTATACTAACATTTAACATGTTGAAGGAGACAACCCTAAGTAGTAAAATTATGATCATCTGAAGAGATCCATTCCGATCAAAATGGGGCAAATTGATGGCAGACCCTGAATTGAAAAGGGGGCAAAGTCTGAGATAAGCTACTCCTCAATTTAAGGGGTAGACTTCGTGATTTGTTCGATCCGTTCACACGTTCAGGGGCAATTCAAATCCTCTCATTATTGAGAATTTTCTTCCATACCTGCTTATTTCACAAACATGCATGATGCCAAAATTGCCACATTCGTATTGTGTTTGCACGTGCCATGATTCATGCATGACTTGTCTGCATGTTTAATCTGTCGATTCTGACTTGGAGCATGATCTACACATGATGTATCGAATGTGTAGAATGGGGCATGACAGGAAGATGAAAGGCGATCCCATTTCTATACACGTCCCATATCCACAAAGAGCTATGTGCCAAATAGATTTCGTATTCCCCAAGGCAATGGGTTTTCTCGCGAAAGGTACGATACCGAAAGGAAGGAGGCATTCATTTCTCTATCCTAAACACTACAGGTGCCCATTGACAAACCATTTGAACGGCAATTTCATTCCATAACCCCTGTCAAGAATCACCCCACGTCGGGGCCAAATAGAGGTAGTCCCAGCAATAGCACGAGGTAAATGGTTAGAAATTTTCTTACTCGGACTAACATCAATTTTTGAGTGTTTCTTTGCTTTCAACCTCATATGGTAATTCAAGTGCCTGAGAGTGACGAAAAGCATTCATTTCTCTATCCGATACACTCACATCCTTTGCATCGCCCAATTGAGCGGGTACATTCATTTCATAAAACCCCGTTGGTGATCATTGCCCAGTTCAAGACGAATATGACATCACCACAAAGTAGAAAAGCTCATAAAGAAGTGGGTTTACATGAAATGCCGAATCGACTCTTCAAGTGTGCTAAGTCTTTGATATACATGTGTATATGGCACAATTTTTAGAAATTCTTTTCCTGAACAAAACAAAAAAAAACAAAAAAGGCAAAAAATGGGACCAAAAGAAGAAAAGCCAATCTCTGGGCATGAAAAAGCAAAGTGCCAGTCAAAAGCAAGGCCAATACCCATTCAGATCAATATTCATTTTTTAATGCTTTGAAAACTCAGGGAAACATACTATCTCCTTCTGTAAATCCCCAGTGGGATCTGGTTGCGAACAAAAATTCTTTGAAAGAGTCAAATAGCAAAATATACAGTTGAAGTTTACACTGTCCGGGAACGACGACGGTATCAACAGAAGTTGACACTCTCCTCATACAACGGTGATGTCTTTTGGAGTCTATTTTAAGAGGGTCGAAACTGGTGACAAAGATGCGATGATCACCAACGTTAAGCTCATCTCATATATTTTCTGGGCCAAAATAAGCCTTTCGCTTCCTTGGTCCCCGATCCCAACCTACGTTACAGCCCATGAAAGTTTTTTTTGATTAAGGCGCTTGAATTAACGTAGAGTTGAAAGATTTTAAGCATCGCTCGAAAAGGTACGAACAAGACTATTTCTCTCTCATTTTAGTAGGGTTTTTGACTTGTAAACCCGGAGCAGATAATGAAAACTTGTTCGTCAATGGCCTTGGCTCAAAAGAGTCACATTTGTTAAACCTTTGACCCAGCCTACATTACGGTCCTAATCAAGACCTCCAGATCGGCATGTCGTACCAATTACGAGATTACTCAGACCCTTGTTAAATGCGATGATGATAAGATCGAGTGATTTCTTTTCAATCCTGTAATCAGGATAAACAACCTTTCTTGAGAGTGAGAGGAAGCCCTTTTGGACTGAAGTCCCCCATTCAAATATTCGAGGTAT
The DNA here is from genome assembly GCA_016432845.1 of Psidium guajava. Taxonomy (NCBI): domain Eukaryota; kingdom Viridiplantae; phylum Streptophyta; class Magnoliopsida; order Myrtales; family Myrtaceae; genus Psidium; species Psidium guajava. Next base: position 11,938,977 of record CM028232.1, read on the forward strand.
TCATACCATGATAACCTCCTTGAACAAAATTGGTAATGCAAACTTGACAGAATAGTTATGCATGATTCACATTTTGATTGAATGCATCATGAGTTATCACACATATTGTTTCTGATCATTGCAAACTCAGTTAAAACGTTTTACATTAACCAATGAACTCATTGATGAAAATGCTTGTATGTGTTACCTCTAACATTGCTTAACAAGTAACAAGTTCCCGATGTTCGAGATACCTTTTAAGGTCTCGAAATCCATTTGGCGATTATTGAATGAACAAGCATAGTTGTCAAAGAAATCACTAGGCAGTCTTCCAAATTCTCATGTAAGTATTTCTTCAACCTAAACCTTTTAAGAGAATGAATTCTGACAATTGTCAAGGTGCTCGAATCCAGTGCGGCACATATAGGTATCCACCTTCTCCAATGTTCGAGACGTTTTGATCTCTACTTGTTTGACTTATACTTGAGCAACAAGAGAATATAATCCGGGTTTGAGCTTTTGCAGGATTCCTGATTTCTCCAGATCCCAGAATGGTACCATTTGAGGTAAGTTTAATCGGGTTTGAGCTTCTGCAGGATTCCTGGTCACCCCAGATCCCAGATTGGCACCCAAAAATCATTTTCTCAATCAATACCTTTTCAGTTTACCAAAAAAGGTGACAATTATGGTATACTGTCTCTAGAACCCTTCTATTGGAAACCCCAATACAGAACGGTCCGTTTTCAAGTCCTGAGTTGCAGGCACCGTATAGACGAATCATGGAGCCCTTCCATTGGTAATCCCAATACGGAACGGTCCATCTTTCAAAAGACCTTCTTATAGGCATCAAGTCCTTTTTACAGGCAACCCAAAGTCCTTTCTACAGGCACCTAAAGTCCTTTTTACAGGCAAGCAAAGTCCCTTTTACAGGCACCCAAAGTCCTTTTTACAAGCGACCAAAGTCCTTTTTACAGGTAACCAAAGTCCTTTTTACATGCAACCCAAAGTCCTTCCTATATGCACACAAAGTCCTTTCTACAGGAATACAAAAGTCCTTCTTATAGGCACCCTAAAGTCCTTCTTACAGGCACCAAAGTCCTTCTTACATGCAACCTAAAGTCCTTCTTACAGGCAACCAAAAGTCCTTCTTACAGGCACCAAGTCCTTCTACAGGCAACCAAAGTCCTTTTTACAGGCAACCAAAGTCCTTTCTATAGGCAACACAAAAGTCCTTCCTACAGGCACCCAAAGTTCTTCTTACAGGTAACACCAATGTCCTTCCTACTAGCACACCAAAAGTCCTTCCTACAGGCACCAAGTTCTTCCTACAGGTACACCACAAGTCCTTCCTACTGGCACACCAAAAGTCCTTCTTACAAGCACATCCAAAGTCCTTTCTACAGGCAAACAAAAGTCCTTTTTACAGGCACCAAGTCCTTCTTACAAGCACCCAAGTCCTTCTTACAGGCACACCCAAAATCCTTTCTACAAACACGCCCAAAGTCCTTTCTACAGACACACAAAAGTCCTTCTTACAGGCATCAAATCCTTCTTACAAGCATACCAAAAGTCCTTTCTACAGGCACCCAAAGTTCTTTCTACAGGCACACAAAAAGTCCTTCTTACAGGCACCAAGTTCTTCTTACAGGCACACCTAAAGTCCTTTCTATAGGTACAAAAAGTCCTTACAGGCACCAAAAGTCCTTCTTACAGGTAACCAATAGTCCTTCTTACAGGCACAAAAGTCCTTCTTACAGGCAACCAAAAGTCCTTCTTACAGGCACCAAAAGTCCTTCTTACAGGCAACCAATAGTCCTTCTTACAGGCACAAAAGTCCTTCTTACAGGCAACCAAAAGTCCTTCTTATAGGCACCAAAGTCCTTCTTACAGGCAACCAAAAGTCCTTCTTATAGGCACCAAGTCCTTTCTACAGGCATTTCCATAGGGTGACCCACCATACAGGAATCTACCTTGGGTTGACCTACCATACGAGTCCAAGTTCAACCACCCTAAGGCTTTCTTCTAACGAATCCTTAGGTTCTCACTCCATTTACAGTACAGCATGTGTGTCAGGTAGCCGCCATACAACGAGCAAGTAAGTGCCAAGTAAACTCTCATCTTTATCTCTCCCTTACTGCGTGAAAGCCTCCTCAAACTGAGTCTAGATTGGAACTTACTTCGGAGGGTATTGGAAATCAAGTGTCACAATTTTTTTTCCTTGTGTTGAGTCGATTAGGATTCAGGTGTCATCTTGTCTTTGAAATGAACCTCTGCCGCGCTTCCTTCCAAAGAGAGGCAGCTGTTGACACCTGATTTTTAATCATCTTTTCTTTTTAAAAACAATTAATAAAAATTTCATAAAAATTTATAAAATTGAAAAATCAACTTTGGGGACCATGGTCAAGCCTAGGGAACCAATTTTGACCAAAAAATGATTTTTCATATTTTCAATATTTTTCGACATTTTTATTTTAAAAAATTAATAGAAAATCCATAAAAATTTATAAAATTAAAAAATCAACTTTGGAGACCTTGGTCAACCCTAGGGAACCAATTTTGACTAAAAAATAATTTTTCATATTTTCAGTATTTTTTGGTATTTTTATTTTAGAAAATTAATAGAAAATCCATAAAAATTCATAAAATTGAAAAATCAACTTTGGAGACCTTGGCCAAGCCTAGAGAACCATTTTTAAACAAAAAATAATTTTTCATAATTGTTTATAGTTTTTATATATTTTTTAGAAATTAGGAAATTATTTAATAAATAATAATATTTGAGGCCACAAAAATACATAAAAATAGTCAATGTTTTTCTTTTCATGTTGGCCATCGTAAATTAAAAAAAATCCAATTCGGGGTCGTGTATTTCTTCATAGGCATGATCTCGAATAAAAAAAATAGTTCAATTTGAGTAAATTTATTTTCATTTTTCACTTTTAGGAGTCGTGACATTATTCTCTAATATCCTAAATTTTTATCTTGGCTCAATTATACTTAGAATGACTCAATTTTGCGAAAGGGCTTTAATTAAATTATGCAGCAAGAAATGAGTTTAAATTTGATATGCAGTGAATTTCGACTAAACATAGGGGAGGTGTGTCGAAAATTGTGAGAAGATTTGGACTTAAAGAAATATTTTTTCGAGGACTGAATTGCAAATACTTAAAATCTCAGGGACTAGAGTGCAAATACCCAACTCTTGAGGGATTATTTTGCAAAATAACAAAAAGAAGAGTTAGTGGAGAAATCAGGATAGAGAAGGGAAGATGGAGAAGAGGAGATGGAAAAGAGAAAATAGAGAAGAATGGATGGAGAAAATAAGATAAGGATGGAGAAGAGAAGATAGAGAAGAATGGATGGAAAAAATAAGATAAGAATAGAGAAGGGAAGATAGAGATGAAGAAGAGTTAGTGGAGAAATTAGAATATAGAAGGGAAGATGGAGAAGAATGGATGGAGAAAATAAGATAAGAATAAAGAAGGGAAGATGGAGATGAAGAAGAGTTAGTGGAGAAATTAGAATGGGAGATAAATATGGAGAATGGAAGATGAAGATGAAGAAGAGTTAGTGGAGAGATTAGAATGTGAGATAGAGATAGAGAATGGAAGATGAAAATGAAGTGGAGTTAGTGGAAAAAATTAGAATGAGAGATAGATGAGTGGGTTATAAAAGGAGGAAGAAGTGAGCTTGAGAGAGAATTTTTGAGGAAGAGAAAATTTTGGATGTTTGAAAGGGTTTTGGAAGATTGAAGAAAAATTCGAGAGAAAGAAAATACCAAAAGAGAGAGAAAATTTTGAAGATGATGGGAGTTTAAAGCTAAGGGTTATCATCACAAATTCCTTCATCGATCAACATAAATCAAGAGTTCATCCTCGCCAACGAGCAAGCAAATTCGAGCTAAGTATTTTTATTTATTCATTTATTTGTGGTTTTAGTCTCAAATTAGCACAAATTGTATATACCTTCTCCATCTCTCTTTTTCCAATATTTTATGGCAGGTAAAAAAAAAAGGGGGGACAACTCCGTATCAACGATAAATTTCATGGAGGTGCAAAGTGAGCCCAAACAAATTTTGAGGTGCCCATCAAATTTGCAGCCGACCCGTCAACGAATTTTAGTTCAAATTGTTGAAATAATTTGTGGTATTTTATTTTAAAGAACTAAAACCCCAGAATGGAGAGGCAAAGCGCATCCACTGGAGGTTGTTTATTTCCTGCAATTTAAATTCCTGCACCATCAAACCTCAAAGGGAAGAGCCAAGCCAATGCTAGGCCGCCCATTTGAGGTTCTTACTTACTGCAATTTAAATTCCTGCACCATCAAATCCAAAAGGAAGAGACAAGCCAATGCTAGGCCACCCATTGGAGGTTTTTACTTACCGTTATTTAAATTCCCGCAATTTAATTCCTGCATCATTAAACCCCAAAGGGGAGAACCAAGCTAAGACTGGGCCATCCATTGGAGGTCTTTATTTACTGTCATTGACTTCCTGCCGTTTAATTTTTAAATCACCAGACCCCGGTAGACTGTAACACTGCACAGAAGTCGTTAACACACTCCCTCTTTCGGCTTCAGGGAATTTTTAACACTTTGAAAATAAAAAAAATGCCACCCATGCATCCTATCTAAAAAGTGAAAATACAAAAAGAGAACATCTCACTAGATTCTTAGGAACAAACCAAGCTTGAGTTGCCAAATTAGGATATCCATGAAATTAAGGTACCGAAAGGGCATTAGTTTTAATTAACTAGTGTAACCAAGTCCCCGAACTCATAATCTCTGGTTCGTAGAAGTAATTTAGTCTTCCTGCTAATTTACTTAGGTATCTAATCAACCTGCCAAAAATGATTAGTGGCGACTCCAAATTTTAAAACCATTTGAACAAAAACCAAAGTTGCGATTCGATAGGATTTGTGAGGGTCCGTATTAGGTTAATTCATCTAATAAATCTAATAATCCGTTCACGTGATACACTTATTTTTTAGGGTCGCGACACCTAGCTAATCCTGGTTTCGTCGTGGGATCACGATTAACCTTGATTATGTGCGCAAGATTGTTGCATTATCGTAAGTCTTTCACTTCAATTTGTGAGCCTTTAGAGTAGATAGGTTAAGATTTAAACTCATGATTCATGCGCACGTCTATGTGACCTACATGGTATTTTTCACGGTGAAAGTAAGTTTTCTGATTTCATCTTGTATTTATTTTTGGTCGGTCCATGTTAGGTGTCGGTCAAATTTTAAACTTACTATTGTGGTCATTTCTTTAAAAGAAGATAAAAATCAAATTGGTGTCCCATTTCTAAAAATAAATGTGGAGAAATCCCTTAAGGGAATTTTGTCGACCAATAAAGAATTTTGTTACATCTTTTCTGCTTCAATAGAAATGAAATTTTCTCGACAAATTTACCACTAAAGATTCATTCTGATAAAAGAAGAAAATTCCTTCAGAAAATTTGATAAACATCATGAGATTTTACCTCATTTTTCTAAGTTATAAAATCTGCAAGAAAATTCTTTCTAAAGAAATTCGCCCATATTTTTTAAAGAAAATTTTCTCTAATTTCTCATAAAATGAAAAAAAAATAAAATTGGACTAATTTAGGAGTCATGGATCGACCTCTCTCAGATCACATGCTCATTATCTCATTTACTTTTTGCAGGGAATCATAGATACCCCGGATAGGAGCAAAATTAGGCTCATCGATAGTAATATACTAGGAATAACCTTGAAGAATGCAAAAGGATGGGAAATTGCTGATGCCTTGACCAATGACCCTGGGGGCAAGCGAAGAAATCGATCCTTCCAGAGTGAAAAACGTGTCAATTAGAGGGGCACGTATGGGCTTTATATTTTGATGGGGCGATAAATTTATCCATCAGGTCTGGGGGCATGCTTAATGTATTGAGAGGGGTTCCTGTGTTTTGTTGAAAAAGCATAGATTGTGTAATCAGAACCTATAAAGCAAGTATAGTAACCCGATCTTGCAGCCTTTCTGATTAAATCAAAGGCCTGCCTTAAAACTTCCTTAAAACTTCCTTGGATTCGAACCACGTGGAGGTTTTCGGAGGCCCGGTGCTTCATTATTGAGTGTGGCCCATAGGCATTTCTCCCTATGCTACAGGCGACTAACACACGCAAGTGGGCGCCGAAAGAGATGAGCATGAGTGAAATGGGGCACGCAACAGGTAGCCTGGTTTATTGGAGCACTGATCGAGTGGCTTCAGCTTTGCTAATTTGCGTGATTGAATGGGGGTCTCTAGACGGCTAGTGGGGGCCATCGCCGAATGCTTCTTTAGCGTTGTCGATATCATCATCTACCGCAACCAGCGAGGGCATCATGAAGAACGTTAAGCCTCAACATCTTCAGCACCTTAAGTCACTCTATCATCCTATACGGGAGGGGAGATGGCAGGAAAATTAAAGAAAAAAACATGTGAAACTCTCCTTTCATTCCACTCATCCACAAATCTTACAACAATTCACTGAGGAGGAAAAGTAAAATCAAATTGAGCCCTAATAAGCATCACAAAAGAGCTCAACTGACTCTCTATGAAATTAATACTCTGCTTATACTGAGTGATCTGGGATTCGAGATCTGTAAGCTTGAAGAACAGGCGGGTACATTTCTCCTTGTGCCTGGCCGCGCTAGCCTTATGATGTTCAACGGAGAATTTCATATTATCAATCAGGTCTCTCTCGAAAGCTATATCCGCCGTTAGATCATCAAACCTCTCTTCCAGCCATTCATATCTGAACATCATCACGATATCACTCGGATTATGCTCAAAGTAAGTTTGGTTCAAGGCTAGGCGCTCCACCAGCTTCTCCCTCTCATGAATCAATCGCGAGACCCATTCAGCAGCAGACTTGACAGCCTTTTTGTACCGAGCAACCGAGTGTTCTGTAAACTCTAGGCATTCAGATCGATCCTGGTAGCGGACCTTCACAACGCGGGCTAAGGTGACCATCTCCTAGGTGTTTCAGCATGCCTCCAAAAAGTTTATGAAGACGTATGGGAACATCCTGTATTCCCTTTCCAAGTTGGTGCTTTCGATTGAAGAGGCATTTACTTCCCTCAACAAACGGAGGATTTCAGTTTCGACACTCGGATGATGGGCTATATAAATATAGCCTCGGCCAAGAAGATGGTAAAATCTTTCCCATTTGAACATAACTTCATCCGGAAAGATCCGCGTGGGAAGACTGGCCATTATCATTAAAAGATTGAGGAGAGAATCAAGACTGACGAGCAGAATACAAAAGAGAAGATGAGAGAGGTGAAACAGATGATTGGAATGCGAAGGCGATAATCTGTTTCAAGTTAAATAGTGACTTCACAGGGGCAGTCTCTATTGGCCAAATTTTCCTATTTGCCATTCTCTGTTGGCATCACCCCCGTTGGCTCAAATCCCGTCAGACGGCGACCTCGAGCCAAACAAATTCGAAATCTCTGCAGAAAGTTTGAAGTGATACCACAACTTTGAAAAAGAAGAAAGAAAGGTGACTTGGGTGGGAGACAAGGAAAATAGGATTCGTCTTTATGGGAGGACTCGCCAGTAAATCGACGGTGGAGACGTTGACAGGGGCTCTCTACCACGAAAAGATGGAAGAAGACGAGCCGAATGAGAGATACGATAAAAAAAGGAAATGTGAGAAAGATTGAACTCTCGAGAGAAGCAATACAGTTTTTTAAACCCACGCCTAAATTTTAAAAGGGAGACATTCTCCCGATAATCTTCATCTATACTTTGAAGAAAGTTTCAAAGACGGTCGCTCGGAAAAACCCAAAGAGAGTGGAAATACAAGAGGAAGTAGCAAACCTTGAGGAATCATTAACCAAATCGAAGATGTCTCAACCCAACACACATGAAAGCTATCGTTACCTGCTGAATATGGGAGAGGAAGAGTTTGAAGCCATGTTTAGGATTCAGACCATGGAGCCTAGCCCTTCCACCGATGACGTCCAAGATCTTGATAATGATAAAGACAATAATAGTAAGGGTCAAAGGAAGCGTTACCATCGTAATACTGAGGAGCAAAGAGTTAGGACTGGAACTTTCGCAAGTCAAGTTCTGGTTTCAAAATAGGCGAACCCGAATGAAGACTCGATATGAGCGCAATGAGGTCAAGTTTTTAAGAGCTGAAAATGAAAAGCTCCAAACGGAGAATAAGATATATAAAGAAGCTTTTGACTCCGCCACATGCCTCAACTACAATAGCCTCTTCACCCTCGACGAAAGGTAGTATCTGAGGGTTGAAAATGCCCGTTTAAGAGGTAAGTTAGATTAGTTCATAATAGGATCAAGTTCTGTTGGGGCGAGGTACGAAAAGACCGAGCCTATGGAGCCAACATTGATGCCTTTCGAGGAGGAGGGGATATATCATCACTGAGCAAGTAGCGTCGATGATGAGATTGCCGCCATGATCAACCAATTTGATGTCGATGAGGCACCGGGGCTTTAATGTGCACATGAAGTCAGTGATTACCGAACCTTCAACATGACCGATGCGTACCTGATCCGGAATAAAGCTTGCTGGCCACTTGGATATTTTCTGCTTTTATGAATGTCTGGAATTAATGCAAAAGCAAGAAGTAATCATTTCCATTTCCCCCATTAAATGCTCGGACATATTAACGCACCAAACTTGGAAAAATTAATGGCGAGAAAAAATCCGCGTAGACTTGAAAGGGTAATTCCGTATCGTTCCAATTTACCATCATTTGCTTCAATTTTAAATTGGACCCCTTTTATTCTCAGGAATTTGCGGACTGACCTGAGAACACAGCCATACTCGAATGCGAAGTCCTCTTGTTGAATGAAACTGGAGGCAAATCAATTCGCGGACATTATCACTGAATGGACGATTTCAAATAAGGAAAATGCGAATGAGAGACTCATGCAATATCAAAGAAGGGTAATTTTGTATCGTTCCAATTTGACCATAATCGTCTCAAATTCTGAATTACTTTCTTCTGTCTTAATAGGGATTGTAAAATGCCTTGAAAAAAAACGAGACGTGGAATTGCCCAATACAAAGTAGTAAAACCACGCCATCTCAACGGTTAACTTTAAAAGAGAGCTTCCATGGACGCCCATGATCTCGTAGACCAAATGGCACGGGGAACGGCAGTGAAAGAAATAGGAATATTTGACGAACAATACCAAAGTCAATACTTTGCCACAACTTTGGTTCTAATGGTGAAGTGTCCAATGAAAGCCAAGGGAAACTCAATCTAGCGAAGCTAATAAAGGGGTTGTGTAAAACATTCAAGATGAAGGGTAAATCGGTATCGTTTCTAATTCATCCCTTCCAATACCAGCTAATATGTCTCCTTTTCTTTTGACAGAAAATGTTAATACTGACATTTAACATGTCGAAGAAGATAACCCCAAGCGGCAAATTATGATCATCTGATAAAATCCAGTCTGATGAAACTGGGGCAAATTGAGGGCAAACCTTGAATTAAAAAGGAGAGTATGTCCTCTTTAACCCATTTGGTTTCGAGGGTAACCCTTCTGCTTTCCTTCTTGGAGGGGCATTTGACCGACGACCATGATCGTTGTCAACATCTGAGAAACTCAAATGCTGCGAATCTTCACTTGACTCCTTCGCCCATGCCTTTTATTGTGCAGGAGCAAAGTCTGAGATAAGTTACTCCTCGGCTTAAGGAATAGATCCTCGATTTATTCGATCCGCATGTCCAGGGGCAATTCGAATCCCTCCTTTCTTAAGAAATTCTCTTCCATGCTTGCGCATCCTATAAACACGCATGATGCTATAAAACTGCCACATTTGCATTGTGTTTACGCATTCCATGATTTATACATGACTTTTCTACATGTTTAATTTGCCGATTCTGACTTGGAGTATGATCTACACATGATACATCGAATGTGTAGAATGGGGCATGACAGGATGATGAAAGGCGATCCCTTTTCCATACACATCCCATATCAGTAGAGCCCTTTCATTAGGAATCTACCATGGAGTGACCTACCAAACAGGTCAGATCTCAATTAGATTTTAATCAGTAGAATCCTTTCACTAGGAATCTACCATGGGGTGACCCACCATACGGGTCAAATCTTAATCAAAGTTTTAATCAGTAGAATCCTTTCATTAGAAATTTACCATGGGGTGGCCTACCATACAGATCAAATTTCAATCAAATTTTAATCAGTAGAATCCTTTCGTTAGGAATCTACTATGGGGTGACCTACCATACGGGTTCAAGTTGAATCATCCTGAGGTTTTCTTATAACGAATCCTTAGGTTTTCATTCCCTTTTAAGCAGAGCAGTCAACAACCATGAGGCGAACAGGTAAGTTTCAGGTAAATCCCTTACCTCTCTATCTCTCCCCTACTTCATGGGAGCCTCCTCAAGCCGGGTCTGAATCGGAACTTACTAAGAGGAGTACTGGAGATCAAATGTCATGACTCTTTTTATTAGGATTCAGGTGTCGTTTCGTCTTTGAAATGACCTCTACCGAGCTTCCTTTTAAAGATGGGCAGCTGTTGACACCTGATTTTTAATAATTTTTTCACTTTTAAAATTAATTAAAAAATCCATAAAAATTTATAAAATTAAAAAATCAACTTTGATGACCTTGGCTAAGCCTAGAGAACTAATTTTGACCAAAAATAAATTTTCAAATTTTCAGTATTTTTATTTTTGAAAATTAATAAAAAATTCATAAAAATTCAGAAAATTAAAAAAAATCAACGTTAGAGACCTTGGTCAAGCCTAGAGAACCAATTTTGAACAAAAAATAATATTTTAATATTTTTTGTTTTTTTTTATTTTTTTAAATTAGGAAAATATTTAATAAATAATAGCATTTGAGGCCACAAAAATACATAAAAATTGTCAATATTTTTCTTTTAAATCCATTTTCATGTTGGCCATCGTAAATTTAAAAAATCCAATTCGGGATCGTGTATTCTTTCACAAGCATAATCTTGAATCGGGCCTAAAAAATTCATTTGGGTCAATTTATTTTTATTTTTTACTTTTAGGAGTTGTGACATTGTTCTCTAATATTCTAAATTTTCATCTTGGCCTAATTATACCAAGAATGACTTAATTTTGCAAAAAGGCTTTAATTAAAATTTGCATTATTTTCAGCAGCAAGAAATGAAGTTAAATTTGACATGCGGTGAATTTCGACTATGTATAGGGGAGGTGTGTTGAAAATTGTGAGGAGATTTGGATTTAAAGAAATATTTTTTCAGGGACTAAATTGTAAATACTTAAAATCTCAGGGATTAGAGTGCAAATACCTAACTCTTGGGGGATTATTTTGCAAATAACAAAAAGAAGAGTTAGTGAAAAAATTAGAATAGAGAAGGGAAGATGTAGAAGAGGAGATGGAGAAGAGAAGGTGGAGAAGAACGGATGGAGAAAATAAAATAAGAATAGAGAAGGGAAGATGAAGATGAAGAAGAGTTAGTGAAGAGATTAGAATTGGAGATAAACATGGAGAAGGGAAGATGAAGATGAAGAAGAGTTAGTAGAGAGATTAAAATGTGAGATAGAAATGGAGAATGGAAGATGAAAATGAAGAAGAGTTAGTGGAGAAATTAGAATGGGAGATAGAGTTAGTGAAAAAATAAAAGTGGGAGATAGATGAGTGCGTTATAAAAGGAGGAAGAAGCGAGCTTGGGAAGGAGGATTTTTTGGAGAGAAAATTTTGGATGTTTGAGAGGGCTTTGAGAGATTGAAGAAAAATTTAAGAGAAAGAAAATACCAAAAAGAAAGAGAGAATTTTGAAGATAATGTGAGTTTAAAGGTAGGGGTTATCATCGCCAATTCCTTCATCGATCAACATAAATCAACAGTTTATCCCCGTCGTTTGAGCCGCAATCTTAATCTAAAAGGTGATACGAGATTCGAATTCGGCCATCAAATCCGTCAAATCAGGTAACGATCCTAGCCATTAAAATCTTCAAGAATTTCGTTACCCAAATAGATTGATTTAAATCTTGATTATGTCACGTCGTACTCATATGATTTCATATCCACATGTCATATTCGTATTATAATTTTCTACAATTTAATTCTTGCACCATCAAACCCAAAAATGGGAAGCCTGACCCACCTACTAATGGTCCTTTATTTTTTGCAATTTAAATTTCTGTAATTTAATTTTTGTACTATCAAACCCTACAATGGGTAGGCCAAACCAAGGCTGAGTCCCCTATTGGAGGTTCTTTATATGCAATTTAATTTCTTGCAAGTTAATTTTAGTACTATTAAACCTCACGATGGGTAGGCTGAGCGAAGGCCAAGTCCCCCGTTGGAGGTCCTTTATTTAATGCAATTTAATTTCCTATAATTTAATTTCAGTATCATTAAACCCCACGATGGGTAGGTCGAATCAAGGCCGAATCCCCCGTTAGAGGTCCTTTATTTAATGCAATTTAATTTCCTGCAATTTAATTTCAGTACCATCAAACCCGACGATGGGTAGGCCGAGCCAAGGCCGAGTCCACCGTTGAAGGCCTTTTATTTATTGCAATTTAATTTTCTGCAATTTAATTGCTGTACCATTAAACCCTAGAATGAGTAGGCCAAGCCACATGCTGGAGGTCACAACGCTGCACAGAAATCGTTAGTTCGCGCCTTCTTGCGGTTTCAAGGAATTTTAATGATTTGAAAATATCAAAAAATGTCATTCATATGCATTTCATCTAAAAAGTGAAAATACAAAAAAAGACGTCACCTTACTAGAACCTTAGGATTAAACCAAGCTTGAGTTGCCAAATTAAGATAATCATGAAATTAGGGTACCGAAAGGGCATTAGTTTTAATTAACTGATGTAACAAAGTCCCCGAGCTCATAATTTTTGGTTCGTAGATGTAATTTAGTTCTCTCACTAATTTACTTAGGTTTCTAATCAACCTATCAAAAATGATTAATGGCGACTCCAAATTCTAAAATCATTCAAACAAAAACAAAAGTTGCGATTCGATAGGGTTTGGGAGGGTTCGTATTAGGTTAGTCAATTTGATTAACTTGATAATCTGTTAACCCGAAATTTTTCCACCGATTGAAAATTTTTTAGGGTTGCGACAATTATCATCACCAATTCCTTCATCGATCAACATAAATCAAGAGTTCATCCCCGTCGTTCGAGCCGCAATCTTAATCCACAAGGTGATACGAGATTCGAATTCGGCCATCAAATCTGTCAAATCAGGTAACGATCCTAGCCATTAAAATCTTTAAGAATTTCGTTACCCAAATGGATTGATTTAAATCTTGATTATGTCATGTCATACTCATATGTCTCCACATCCACATGTCGCATTCGTACTATAATTTTATACAATTTAATTCTTGCACCATTAAACCCCAGAATGGGCAAACCGACCCACCCACTGGTGGTTCTTTATTTTCTGCAATTTAATTTCCTGTAATTTAATTTTTGTTCCATCAAATCCCACGATAGGTAGGCCGAGCCAAGGTCGAGTCCCCTGTTGGAGGTTCTTTATTTAATGCAATTTAATTTTCTGTAATTTAATTTCAGCACCATCAATCCCATGATGGGTAGGCCGAATCAAGGCCGAGTTCCCCATTGGAGGTCCTTTATTTAATGCAATTTAATTTCCTGCAATTTAATTTTAGTACCATCAAACCTTACGATGGGTAGGCCAAGCCAAGGTCGAATCCCCCGTTGGAGGTTCTTTATTTAATGCAATTTAATTTCAGTACCATCAAATCCCACGATGGGTAGGCCGAATCAAGGCGGAGTCCTCCGTTGGAGTTCCTTTATTTAATGTAATTTTATTTCTTGCAATTTAATTTCAGTACCATTAAACCCCACGATGGGTAAGCCGAGCCAAGGCTGAGTCCCCCGTTGGAGGTTCTTTATTTAATACAATTTAATTTCCTATATTTTAATTTCAGTACCATCAAACCCCACGATGGGTAAGCCGAATCAAGGCCGAATCCCCCGTTGGAGGTCTTTTATTTCATGCAATTTAATTTCTTGCAATTTAATTCAGTACCATCAAACCCTACGATGGGTAGGCCGAGCCAATGCCGAGTCCCCCATTAGAGGTCCTTTATTTATTACCATTTAATTTTATGTAATTTAATTTGTTTTACCATTAAAGTCTAGAATGAGTAGGCTGAGCCATCTGCTGAAGATCGCAACACTGCAGAGAAATCGTTAGTTCACATCCTCTTGCGGCTTCAGGGAATTTTGTTGATTTGAAAATACCAAAAAATGTCATTCTTATGCATTCCATGTAAAAAGTGAAAATACAAAAAAAGACGTCACCTCACTAGAACCTTAGGATTAAACCAAGTTTGAGTTGCCAAATTAAGATAATCATGAAATTAAGATACCGAAAGGGCATTAGTTTTAATTAACTGATGTAACAAAGTCCCCGAACTCATAATCTTTGGTTCGTAGATGTAATTTAGTTCTCCCGCTAATTTATTTAGGTTTCTAATCAACCTACCAAAAATGATTAATGGCGACACCAAATTTTAAAATCATTCAAACAAAAACCAAAGTTGCGATTCGGTAGGGCTTGGGAGGGTTCGTATTAGGTTAGTCAATTTGATTAACCTGATAATCTGTTAACTTGGAAATTTTTCCACCAAAAGAAAAATTTTTATGGTCGCGACAGATAGCATGGGATTTGAACTACTTAAAGATATCAGAAGATTTTTGGGTTCTCCTTTTGAGTTCAAGATACGTCATATATTTCAGGAAGGAAATTGATCAGATGATATGTTTGCCAATATTAGCATAGCGAAGCAATTGGATATTAGGTTCTGCTTGCAGCCTCCTAGAGAATTATTCCATATTTTGTTCAGTGATAAAGCTGGTATTATAGGCTTTACACTTTAATATTACTTAGTTTGTACCTTAGATTTAAAAAAAGAAAAAGAAAACCTATGTCTAGGAAAATTTGGCACGTCTCCCGTTATTAGCGTCTAGCTTATGCTCGTTGGCCTGGCATCGTGCTTTCTCTCCTTTCTTTGTTCTTGCCTTAGTGAACACAACCTTACAACAATTGAGGCTATGACCACCGCGACGTCGATAGCTAGCCTTGGGAGACGCTGGCCAAACTTGCCTCTCTTCAATTCTTCCACCCCACTTCCCCCCTGGTCCGCCTTGGGTAACACAAATTTTGCATCGTCCTATGCAAGACTTTGGTCTAGGCAACAACAGATTCAGCGTCGAAACGCAGCAAACCTACAACGAGGAGGGGAACGTACGTAGAAGGTTAAACTATGATGGCTATCGGGAGTGGCCCTTGGCGATGCTGGCATTGTTGCAGTTTCATATTTTAATGGTCTTTCCCTTACAGAATCAAATGTTTTATAACGTCTCTCATGGTAATTATGACTGCAAATCAATGCAACCAATTTGTAACAGCTTTGGTTTGATTTATGTTGAGAAACATTCCTTTTGAATATTTTGATTCTACAAAATTATTCATTTAAAGAGGGAATCTGGTTAATGCTAATAAATTTTTTATTGCAAGAATGAACACGTGAACAGAAGCTTATATTATTCCAAATCTAGCATTCGAACTCAAGGTATAGTTGTCACGTATTTGTTTCTGATAAGCTAAAGTCTTTCACTCAGATAGAGAGAGATATTACCTCTAAAGACTAAATCTCGAGAAGACTTATGTGACAAGTTGGCAAAGTCTTTACTAAAACTTAGAGTCACTGTTCTAATATGTTCAAATTTAAAGAGTCTTTTCTTTTTCTGAAGACTGTTTCTGAATTATGTTTAGATTCTGCAATATCTTTCGCTAGATTCTGAAGACCCACGTTTGGTAGATTTTCAGTTTAGCTATGTAATTTATGGGAGTTTGTAAGATTTGATTAGCATGATTATTTTCCAATCAAATCAGGAGGATATCCTTGATTGGATATTACCTCCCATGAACAAGATATCGTGAATATTTGAACTAACTCTACTTATGAAAACTAAGGATTTAGTTGTATGGGCGACTGAATCTAAATGGTTTAGACTCTATTGCAATGGTTATTAAATCTTTTCATATACAGTCTCATTTAATCGAGATTGATGGCATCCAATCAGCAATTGAAGAGCGGTCCTTTAAAGACTTGTCCAACGGTTAGTTTGTGGATGAAGAAGTAAAAAAGGAAGATCCATGGTGTCCAGTGTAGAGAGATCAAAACTTATAATTCCAAAGCACTTGAGTTGTTCAAATTCATTATCTTGTTCTCAAGAGCTATAAGCTTTATCTTTAAGAAGCTTTGTAAAAGTGATAAAGTATGATATCTCTTGTAACTTTTTTATAATTCATCTAATGGAATCCAGTCAATGGGTTGTTATCATGGGAGAGTGGATGTAAACTTGCTAAAGCTGAGCCATTATAAACTTGGCGTGCAATTCTCTCTTACTCTAAACTCTCTTTTCAGTATTTAGAATTCTACATGTCTTGCTTCAGTAACTTATTCTGTTTGTGTTTCGCATTTGTTTAAACTCTGCAATTAGTTTCAAAACTATTCAGAATCACCTATTCATCCCTCTCTAGGTGATACTGTTAGAGACAACAATTTATTTCTTCAATGAATTTGTAATGGCTTTGATTTGATTTATTTATTTATTAACACACTTCTTTATTTGCTTGCCTATAATGAGAATTCCCTATTACAACAAAGATATACCTAAACAAGAGATCCTTAATTATTTTTTCCCTTCATTTAGTTGGGTTTTATGTCAATGTTATTGTTTGTGTTTCCTCTATTAATCTATTTGGAATATAGAGGAAGATCTGTTGCATCTTAGGACAATAATAACTAGAGCCTGACATTTTGAGTTATGTACTTCCAGGGCAAAATTATCCTTAATATTGTTGTGTGAACTAAGTATGTAGGAGAAGATGGAAAAATAAGAACGCATATTTTTTAGGCAAGTGTGTAACAAACTCACCTACTGAATCAACTAGCCCTGAAAATGGATGTTAAAATAGCTTTTCTGAATGGTAATGTAGAAGAAGAAATTTACATGGCTCAAACTGAAAGCTGTATTATTCATGGCCAAGAAAATAAAGTTTGTAAACTCCTTAATCTTTATATGGATTAAAGCAAGCACCAAAGTAATGACATGGGAAATTTGATCAAGTTCTAGTTGATGACGAATTTTCCTCTATTGGAGTAGATCAGTGTGGGTACACAAAAATTGTTAGATGGTGAATCTATAATTATTAGCCTATATATTGATGACATGCTTATTTTTGGTACATGCATTGATGTTGTGAATGAAACCAAGTGTTTATTGACTTCTAAATTTTATATGAAGGACCTCGGAGAAGCGAATGTTATTTTGGGTGTTAATATCATAACAAGTGATGGTGCCCTAATGCTTACTCACGAGCATTAAGTGGAGAGGCTACTTAACAAAAATGGACACTTTGATGTCACAGCTAATGGGCACTCTTATGATGCTAATACTCAATTAGTTAAAAAAAACATAAATGAGATAGCATAGCTCAATCTGAGTATGTTCAAATTATTGGGAGTTTGATGTATTTCATGAACTACACTCAACTTGATATAGCTCATGTTGCATGTAGATTGAGTAGATACACACAAATCCCTATCGTAATCATTGGATTGCCTTGAATAGAGCAATGAAATATCTTAGAGGAACTATTAAGCTATGATATTTTACATAGTGAATTTCCTACTGTATTAGAAGAATATAGTGATGCGAACTGAATTTTAGATTCAGGTGAGACAAAATCCACTAGTGGATATGTGTCACCCTTGGTGGCGGAGCTCTAACTTGGAAATCAGCCAAGTAAACTATATTTGCTAAATCCACCATGAACTCAGAGTTTCTAGCTTTGGATCTGGCTGGCAATGAGGCCGAGGGGTTAACAAACCTCTTAGCTGATATTCTGTTGGGAATGAAATAGACGACTTTTGGTGTTTACGCATTGTGATTGCCAAGTAGCAACAGCCATTGTAAATAAAAAAAAATCTTAATTCTAAACCCATACACCATCTCTGCGTATGGTCCAGAACGATGCCGTCTGACCTTGATGTGGGCTTTTCTTCCTCTTATTGAGCTCATGAAACTTGCGAGAAGCTGGAGCTCACAAAGTTTGCATTCGAAAGATGGTGGTAGAGATGGAGAGACGATGTGTGCATTGCGTAGAGTAGTTTAACCTTGCACGAGGGGTTGTCATCGGAACTATTGACACTTAAAATTGACCCGGGCTTCAGAGTGCAAAAGAGCCCAAAAAATACCATGGGTTTAAGAACCTGGAGTGTTTAAGGGTTCATCGGCCACCAAATAATTGTTGTGGCCGATGTTCGAACAGAGGAAGTATTGGTGACACTAATATACAAGAAAAGTTTAACCCTATATGAGGGGTTGTAATCGGAGACTATTGACACTCAAAATCAGGCCGTGCTTGAGAGGGTAAAAGGGCCCAGAAAATACCATGGGTTTAAGAACCCAGAGCGTTTAAGGACCCATCGGCCACCAAGTACTTGTCGTGGCTGATGTTCGAGTAGAGGAAGCATCGATGACTCTGAAACACAAGACAAGGTAATAGGTCAAGGAATCAACCAATCAATGGATAAGAAGAGCAGTTACAGAAGTATATCCGGCAATTTTGAGATAGATGATGTGATAGCAACAGCTATCCTTTGTACTCGACTATTAATAGTCAGAGAATAACCTTTAAAGGATCCACAATCAATAACACTTACTAATTTCTTCTGCAATTTAAGTCATTCATTTTTACTATTTCATTCTCGTTAGTTCTAATTTCTTCTGCAATTTAAGTCATTCATTTTTACTATTTCATTCTCGTTACATTTATCGTTCAATTTATCTCTTGTTTGTATAGTTATTTTCTATCCGGAATTATCTCAAGAACCCGAATAATCTTCATAACTGAGGATCCAAATCTTTAGTGAAAAGTATTTCGTCACGGATCATTTTCAATGAAACAAAGACTAGCGATTATATTTTATGGGTTGTCATCCAGACACAAATGACTATAAGGGATCTTATGTTCGGGTCAACGACCGGGTTATGACACATACATCGTAGTCCATAAGATTTTTGAGTTACTGTTGGCTGTAATTTTTATTAAATTAAGAGACTGCTTGGATTTATCTTTATGAAGCTTTCAGTTAAATTACAAGATACTGTGAAAATGCTACATAATGTAACTGTCTTTATCAAGCTTTTGCCTCAGTTTTTATTTTTTCCATTTTTCAAGAACCATCCCCATATCGAAAATGCCCGCTAAGATCCACAACCCACCAAAAGAAATCCAACCGGTTACTATTTTCCCATTAAGGTTCACAATTTTTTTTTTTTTGTTTGCGCGTCTGACAGTTTTCACAATAGCAAATCCAACCTTGCATTTTCGCATTAGTTTGTCAAGTTTTGTTAAAATCACCTATTTACTCCTCTCTATATGATATTTTAGCCTACAGCAAAACTAATTGCTCTTTTGTGCCCTTTTCTAAGGGGGTTCTAGAGTTGGGGACTTGTCTGGTATGAATTCGGGTAGATCATATGTTTGGATCACATGAAATCTACGTTCAAGTCACACGACACGAAAACATCATTTGTCTTGTACAAGGCACATGTGCACCCGGCAACACTGACTCTTAGACCAGCGGGGCCAATGTGAATGGATGTCATTCAACAGTGCAATGAAGAAAGTACACGAACTATTTCATTCTTTGTTTTATCGCTCCAAGTTAAATTCTATCCTTTCCTTTCAACGATTCGGATATTCTAATGACCAAGATATTCTATTTGGGCCGCGTCCTCTAAAGGAAAAATTTTATGTGACAACCTTAAAAGGGATTTTTTAAATGACAAGGCAAAAAGGGCGACTATTTAGGAGTAGGTGTTTATTTATGAATTGCTTAATATGAGCTCCCTCATCTGACATAAGAATTTAAGACAATCGAAAATGCATACCGCTTGAACATGCGAAACTTTTCATACGTCACAATGAACAATATTCGAATCCCTCTCACCCTTCCTCACTGTCCTTTGTTACTCTTCCCCCACTGTGGCCCGTGAGGGCTTCACAGCCCTCGCTTTGCAGCAGTGCCTTGCGATGGCTTGAGGAGCAGCCGTAGGCGAGGGCACCTTGCTAGCTGCGAGTGAGGAACCCTTCGATTGTGGCTGCCGGCCTTGCCTAGACTAGACAAGGGCTTCACAGCCCTTACCTAGTGGCTAGCAAGCTCCAGCGGCCCTCGTCGACCAAAGTGGGGTAGATAAAAAAGAAAAAATATTAAAAAATATATATGAAATTAAAAATTCTCTACATCAACGCAGGCTATGCCAAATTAATATCAGCTAGTCAAATGGATTGAATTGACACAAATGCAAAAAGTTTAAGGATTCAATTGAAAAAGAAAATTAGGACTAAATTGACATAATTATAATACGTTTAGGGATTTTTTGCTAATTTTTCCCAATAATGACCGGTCTGTATATAGACGAGTTTTATCTCAGTAGTGATCCCCTAAGTCTAATAAAGTTCTAATAAGATCTGAAGTTTCCATACATAGAAAGAGCTTCACCAATGAGACATGCTTATTCTACTCCGCATTACCATCAAAACTTTGGCTTTCACAATAGCAACATCACCTTCCTTCTCTCTCTCTCTAACTAAAAATACATGATTGTTGAAATATGACTGTTAACTACCCAACTTACCACTTACGTGCTCCTTTTTGACAATTTGTGCGAGACATACTTGGACATCAGAATGACAACCCTCATGAGGACCGGAGCCGCCGCAATTGACAATAAGTATCGGAACTTCACCGTCTTCTTGTCCCTCGGGGTGATCGCAAAGATTAAGGCCCCGTAGGTCATCAACATCGAGGCCGTAGCAATGACGACCTCAAGGAAGAAAGGGAAGCCCCAAGTGAGGGAGAGAATGAGGAGGGTCGCCGAGGAAAGAGCGAGTGTGTTGCACAACAGGAACACGAAGAAGGCTGTCTCGTCCGAGGCATAGATGGCCCGCCCCGCCCTGAACCCCTCCTGCCAGACCCCGCCGGGGGGGTTCACACCAGCCTGGAAAGTCACGGCAGCAATCAGGGTGGCCACCACGAGGAGGTAGTTTCGGTGGTCCTTGTCATTTACTTTATGTCCGAAAAAGGAATCGAGGAACTTCTTCCTGAATGACGAGTTGGCCATGACTTGCGTAGAAGTAGAAGGGTACGCCCGATGAGTGGGTGAATCGCTTTAAAAGAGGCCAAATGAAAGAAGCTTGACCAAGACGAAGAACTTGAGTGGTTGTCGTGGTCTTGAGACTAAGAAGAATCAAAGTCTTATCTGGCTGGGGGCAATGCGGTGTCATCATGAGTGGCCTTCAATTTATTGAAATTGCAATAAAGCTGAATGTTGATAACAAGAGATTCCCTACCTTAGTGGGCCAGGCCTTTGTGCATTATGAATGCTAATTGCTTTTTTTTGTGTCGGCGGGTTAGCATCAAGTGACGATGGCGTGGTGCCATGGTCGTGGGTGGGTGATTGTCGTTCATAGACTGCGTATGCGTGGGTGGCTTTACTTCTGAAATCGTCATTCATATTCTATCACCGTTCGATGCCCTCCTACATAGAAAATTCTGATTCTAAACCCATGCACCATCTCTATCGTCCTGCCTCATATATCTTTCTACATTTGTTACGCAAAACAAGCGATTGAACAATAAATAGACAGAATAAAAAAATAAATCGGACACCAAATGTACGTAGTTCGGTTGTAAAGACCTACGTCCACGAGGAGAGCAGCAACGAATTCCATTATAGATCAAGCGATACACGGAGATTACAAATCACGCTTGAGTTACTCAAACACTCTTAGTGTTTTCCAGCCCTAATTACATTCAAGAACACACATAGTGTTTAGCCTCATAATTCTTAATGAAATAATATCTCAATCTCACAAAGGAATTAATACGCAAATCTTACAACAAGATTTAATCTGCTTCAACACTTGAATTCTTGATGTAATTCCACGAAGACAAACCCTTGCCAAGCACTCGATGAAACGGCACTTCCTTGATCTTCTTCTTCTCAACAACGGCAAACTTGTATATAGACAAATAAGCCACATACATATTGGACAAATAAAATAGGGAATTTCAGTCAATGAAAACTAAGATTGTCTTTCCTATTTTGTCTTTATCTCACGTGGAAAGTTCAACTCCAATATAAATATTATTCTTGATCTTGATTTGAAATATATGAAATAGAATATATCACACTATTTTCATCAAGATAGATTTCCATGATATTCAAAACAAATCTTATCTTTAATTTCAAGATCAAGATATATTTGTTTCCGAAATTCAAATTTTCGCTTCGGGCTCAAATTCGAGACATTTTCTAACAATCTACACCTTGGCTTGACATTTGAACCATGTCACAATCGCTTTGCTAGAATTCTGAACACCATCGCTACTACTCTCCCAATAACCCCAGTGGGCTCAACCGCCACAGATATCATCTAAGCCCAAGCCGCGCTTAAACTTCGCCATAAATAAGGACCTCATCAAAACACCAATTGCACTTGTATTTTTAACTACTCCACAAGAATTATCCGACACAACCTCCTCTACCATAAATAAAGCAAAACCATTACTACATCCATATCTGTCAGGAGATCGAATACGTACCTTGTCAATATCAGCAATTATAGCAATTGTTGGCTTTACGGGCTCCACCTCACTACAAGCACTATTTGTGTTGATTACTTTGCTAATAATCACTACATCAAGAGTTCCTGGTTGCAACTCCACGTCAAGCTGAACACCGTTCAGATCCGTATGAACACTGCTATAATCGCTCCTAACCTAAAGTACTGGAGACTCGTCAAACATAACTTCTCTACTGATAATAGGTAAATTTAATTCCGGGCACCACAACCGATAACCCCACTACCTTGTGCATAGCCCAGGAATATGCACTTTCTTGCCCTTTCATTGAGCTTACCATCACTAACTCGAACATAACATGGGCAACCAAATATTCTAATAATAGAATAATCAGCAACGTTACCTGACCACACTTCTTCGGGAATCCGATATCCAATCGCAGTTGATGGGGATCTATTTATTAGGTAGCTCGCTGTATTAAGTGCATCCGCTAGAAATCTTCAAGCCATACCAACACTAGAGATTATTTTATGAGCTGTCTCTAGTAATGTTATGCTCATTAATTCTGCAACATGTTGTGATTCATTGGCACTAATGCGATGTCTCACTATGCCTTCTTTCATGCAGAATTCATTTAACAGCTTCGAGCAAAACTCCATGCTTTTGTCAATCCGCACATGTTTGATCAATTTACCAGTCTCCTTTTTGATCAAAACTCTCAACTGCCTGATCTTGATAATAGCATCAAATTTGAGCCCAAGCATAAACACCCAAGTCTTCCTCGAGTAGTCATCAACAACTATTAGCATAAATCTGGCACTCTTCCTTGAAGGAAACCACAACAATCTACGAACATCTAAGTGAAGTAATTCTGCAATTTCCGTAGTTTCTCTAACAGTCTCACTAAACTGCACTTTCCGCCGTTGATCTAAATCACAGCACCTGCATATATTTAGTTGGTCAGTAACATAATCACATAATAAATTTCTTTCACTTAGAACCTTCAGGCTTCTCTTGTTAATGTGCCCCAATCACATATGCCATAAGTCTGACTCTCGAACAGATGCATCTGACGTCTCCACAGTGAAATCTGTCACTGTTTCACCTTGAAGCTCATATAGGCCATTATGCTTGATTGCTTTTATTATTATCAAGGCACCTCGAACAATTTTTAGAACTCCGCATTCTAAAGAATACCAACATCCAGCTAAATCCAGGGTACTCAAGGAAATCATATTTCTCTTCAATTCTGGAATATGTCTCACTTCAGTCAATGTCTTCACAATACCATCATGCATTCTGATTCTCACATTGCCAATACCTACAATATCGCATTTAGCATTGTTTCCCAACTGCACTTTACTACTATTCGTACATTGATAAGTAGTAAACCAATTTCTGTTTGGTATAGCATGAAAAGAACAACCAGAATCCATAATCCACCCATCAAACGATAAATAATCAGTGACAAACAGGACAAAATCAGCATTATCCAAATCACCATTAGCTATAGCTGCAACATCATCTACAGATTCAACTCTAATTCCCTTACCCTTATCGTTTTTCAGCTTAAGACAATCCTTTCTAAGATGTCCCCTCTTGCCACAGTTTTAACAGACAGCACCACCAGTCCTAGACTGACTGCGTCTATTCATGTTCATACCACTTCTGCTAACATGAGTACTAGTTCTTCCTCTATTTTCACCTACTAAAGTGCAGATACAGATTCACCAGATTCTTTTCTACGGATGTCCTCACTCAGAATTAAATCTCGAATCCCATCAAAAGTTAAACTTGTTGATCCAGAGGAATTACTAACAGCACTAGCAGTAGTATTCCAACTATCAGGCAATGAGGATAATAAAATTAAAGCACATACCTCATCTTCAAAGTCAATCTCAACTGAACTCAATTGACTAATGATCACATTGAATTCATTGATATGATTAGTGACTGATGCACCTTCCCTCATCTTCAAATTAAATAAACGTCGCATCAAATAGACCTTGTTGATCGCAGATGGCTTCTCGTACATATTTGATAGGGCTTTCATCAAACCCGTAGTGGTCTTCTCTTTGACGATATTAAACGCGACGTTACGAGCCAACGTCAGCCGAATAACACCCATCGCTCGTCTATCCAATAATTCCCAATAAGCCTGCTTCATCGTCTTTAGTTTCTCCCCAAATAGGGGCAAGTGCAGCTTCATCTGATATAGATGATCTTGAATTTGCATTTTCCAGAAACCAAAGTCATTCCCCTCAAATTTGTCGATTTTCACTTCAACTTCTTCTGTCGCCATCGATTCACTTCGCTTCAGCGAAACCAAGGTCTGATACCAATTTGTTACGCGGAACAAGTGATTGAAAAATAAATAGATAGAACAAGAAAATAAATCGGACACCAGATGTACGTGGTTCGGTTGTAGAGACCTACGTCCATGGGGAGAGCAGCAACGAATTTCACTATAGATCAAGCGATACACGGAGATTACAAACCACACTCGAGTTACTCAAATACTCTTAGTGTTTCCCAGCCCTAATTACATTCAAAAACGCACATAGTGTTTAACCCCACAATTCCTAATGAAATAATCTCTCAATATCACAAAGGAATTAACATGCAAATCTTACAACAAGATTTAATCTGCTTCAATACTTGAGTTCTTGATGTAATTTCATGAAGACAAACCCTTGCCAAGCACTCGATGAAACGGCATTTCCTTGATCTTCTTCTTCTCAATAATGGCAGACTTGTATATAAACAAATAAGTCACACACATATTGGAGAAATAAAATAGGAAATTTCAGTTAATGAAAATCAAGATTGACTTTCCTATTTTGTCTTTATCTCACGTGGAAAGTTCAACTCCAATATAAATATTGTTCTTGATCTTGATTTGAAATATATGAAATAGAATATATCACAATATTTTCATCAAGATAGATTTCCATGATATTCAAAACAAATCTTATCTTTAATTTCAAGATCAAGATATATTTGTTTTCGAAATTCAAATTTTCGCTTCAGGCTTAAATTCGAGACATTTTCTAACAACCTTTGAGGGTGGCCTTCCTCCCCGATCCTCCACACTTTTGCCACCATTGGTCTCTGTCTCCTCTACAACCACTCGGCTAATCTCTCTATCTTCTCCATGGCCCCGTCTGCAACTTTGCTGCCTCAGATCGGTGAGAACGTCGCAGACCGCAGATAAGAGGCCAACAATGACAAAAATCACTATGGTCCAGAATGATGGCGTCTAACCTTGATGTGGGCAGAGCGTAAAAGGGCCTAGAAAACACCATGGGTTTAAGAACCCAAAGCATTTAAGGACACATCGGCCACCAAATACTTATCTTGGCCAATGTTCGATCAGAGGAAGCATTGGTGACATTGAAATACGTGAAAAGTTTAAACATGTACGAGGGTTGTCATTGGACACTGTTGACACTCAAAATCAGGCTAGGCTTGAGAACATGTGTCGCGACCCTAAGAATTTTTTTCGATCGGGTTAACGGATTATTAGGTTAGTTAGATGGATTAACCTAATACGGACCCTCCCAAGTCCTACCGAATCGCAACGTTGATTTTATTCAAATGGTTTTAAATTTTGGAGTCGCCACTAATCATTTTTGGTAGGTTGATTAGAAACTTAAGTAAATTAGCGGGAGAACTAAATTACTTCTACGAACCAGAGATTATGAGTTCGGGGACTTGGTTACACTAGTTAATTAAAACTAATGCCTTTTCGGTACCTTAATTTCATGGATATCCTAATTTGGCAACTCAAGCTTGGTTTATTCCTAAGGCTCTAGTGGAGTGTTCTCTTTTTATATTTTCACTTTTTTAAATGGAATATACGTGAGTGACAATGTTTTTTTGGCATTTTCAAAATATTAAGTATTTCCCTGAAGCCGAAAGAGGGAGTGAATTAACGACTTCTGTGCAGTGCCGCGAGCTACTCATTTTGGGGTTTAGTGATTCAAAAATTAAATTACAGGAAGTAAATGATAATAAATAAAGACCACCAATGGATAGCTCAGCCTTGGCTTGGCCCTCTCCTTTGGGGTTTAAGGTGCAGGAATTTAAATTACAGAAATTTAAAATGACCTCCAGTGAGCGGGCTCTGCCTTTCACATTCTGGGGTTTAAATTCTTTAAAATAAAATGAATTGATTTGACAATTCGGGCCGAAATCCATCGACGGATCAATTGAAAATTTAATGGGTACTCAAGAGCTCGTCAGCGCCAATTTTACACCTCCATGGGATTTACCATTGACTTGGAGTTGTCCTTTGCCTGACATAAAAATATGGAGTAATGGAGCAAATTGATTTAATTCACTTTAAAAATTAGAACAATAAAAGAAGCACTTAGCTTCAATGACATTATGAGAAGTGCTTGATAGATATAATTGGTTCCTGCCTGAAATCAAATATGGGGAAATGGGAGAAGAGTAGAAAATTTGGGCTAGTTTATACTAAAAAATCAAAGAGAGTAGAGGGACACTTAGCTTCAAATATGTGATGAATTCTTGATTTATGTTGATCGATGAAGAAATTGATGATGATAACCCTCTAACTTTAAACTCCCATCATCTTCAAGATTCTCTCTCTCTTTTTGGTATTTTTGTTTTCTCTCAAATTTTTCTTCAATCTCTCAAAACCCTCTCAAACATCCAAAATTTTCTCTCAAAAAAAATTCCCCTATCAAGTTCACTTCTTTCTCCTTTTATAACCCACTCATTTATCTCCCATTTTAATTTTTCTACTAACTCTATCTCCCATTCTAATTTCTCCACTAACTCTTCTTCATTTTCATCTTCCCTTCTCCATCTCTATCTCACATTTTAATCTCTCTACTAACTCTTCTTCATCTTCATCTTCCATTCTCCATATTTATCTCCCATTCTAATTTCTCCACTAACTCTTCTTCATCTCCATCTTCCCTTTTCTATTCTTATCTTATTTTTTCCATCCATTCATCTCCATCTTCCATTCTCTATTCTTATCTTATTTTCTCCATCCATTCTTTTCCATCTTCTCTTCTTCATCTCCTCTTCTCCATTTTCCTTTCTTTATTCTAATTTCTCCACTAACTCTTCTTTTTGTTATTTGCAAAATAATCCTTCAAGAGTTAGGTATTTGCACTCTAGTCCTTGAATTTTCATTATTTACAATTTAGTCCCTGAAAAAAATATTTCTTTAAGTCCAAATCTCCTCACAATTTTTTGACACAATTCACCGCATGTCAAATTTAAGCTCATTTCTTGTTACTGAAAATAATGTAAAATTTAATTAAAGCCTTTTTTGTAAAATTGGGTCATTCTGGGTATAATTGTGCCAAGATGAAACTTTAGAATATTAGAAAACAATGTCACAACTCCTAAAAGTGAAAAATGAAAATAAATTGACTCAAATTGAATTTTTTTAGGCCCGATTCGAGATTATGCTCGTGAAGGAATACACAACCCCGAATTGGATTTTTTAAATTTACGATGGTCAACATGAAAAAGGATTTAAAATAAAAATATTGACTATTTTTATGTATTTTTGTGGCCTCAAATGCTATTATTTATGAAATATTTTCCAAATTTCTAAAAAATATATTTAAAAAATACAAAAAAAATGAGAAATTATTTTTCGCTCAAAAATGGTTGCCTAAGCTTGGTCAAAGCTTCCAAAGTTGATTTTTCAATTTTCTAATTTTTTCTTGATTTTTTATGAATTTTCGAAAATAAAAATATCGGAAAATACTGAAAATATGAAAAATTATTTTTTAGTCAAAATTGGTTCTCTAGGCTTGGTCAAGGTCCCGAAAGTTGATTTTTTAATTTTATGAATTTTTATGGATTTTGTGTTAATTTTAAAAGAGAAAAGATGATTAAAAATCAGGTGTCAACAGCTGTCCCTCTTTGAAAGGAAGCTCGATAGAGGTTCATTTCAAAGACGAGATGACACCTAAATCTTAATCAACTCAACCTAAGAAAATGCAAAGAGTTGTGACATTTGATCTCCAATAGCTCTCTGAGCAAATTCTGATCCAAATTGGACTGGAGGAGATTTTTATGAAGTGAGGGAGAGATAGAGGAGCGAGCTTACCTGCCACTTACCTGCCCGTTGTTTGGCGGATGCCTGATATGGATACTCTACTGAAAGTGGAATGAGAACCTAAGAATTCGTTATAAGAAAACCTTAGGGTGGCTGAGCTTGGACCCGTGTGGTGGGTCAACCCATGGTAGATTCCTAACAAAAGGATTCTACTGATTAAACTTTGATTGAGATTTGACCTGTATGGTAGGTCATCCCATGAAAATGCCTGTAAGAAGGACTTTGTGCCTGTAGAAAGGATTTGGCGCCTGTAAAAAGGACTTTGGATTGCCTGTAAGAAGGACTTCGGTTGCATGTAAAAAGGACTTTGGGTTTCCTGTAAGAAGGACTTTTGCGTTGCCTGTAAGAAGGACGTTGTGCCCGTAGAAAGGACTTGGTGCCTGCAAGAAGGACTTTTATGTTGCCTGTAAGAAGGAGTTTTGTGTTACCTGTAAGAAGGACTTTGAGTTGCCTGTAGAAAGGACTTTGGGTTGCCTGTAAGAAGGACTTTGGGTTGCATGTAGGAAGGACTTTGGTGCCTATAAGAAGGACTTTTGTGTTGCCTATAAGAAGGACTTTGAGTTGCCTGTAGAAAGGACTTTGGTGCCTGTAGGAAGGACTTTTGGGTGCCTGTAAGAAGGACTTTTGTGTTGCCTGTAAGAAAGACTTTGGGTTGCCTGTAGAAAGGACTTTGGGTTGCCTGTAAGAAGGATTTTGATGCCTGTATGAAGGACTTTTGTGTTGCCTGTAAGAAGGACTTCGGGTTGCCTGTAGAAAGGACTTTGGTGCCTGTAGGAAGGACTTTTGGGTGCCTGTAGGAAGGACTTTTGAGTGCCTGTAAGAAGGACTTTTGTGTGCCTGTAGAAAGGACTTTAGGTGCCTGTAGAAAGGACTTTGGTACTTGTAAAAAGGACTTTGGTGCCTGTAAGAAGGACTTGATGCCTATAGGAAGGACTTTGGGTGCCTGTAAGAAGGACTTTTGTACGCCTGTAGAAAGGACTTTAGATGCCTGTAGAAAGGACTTGGTATGCCTGTAAAAAGGACTTTTGGGTGCCTGTAGAAAGGACTTAGTGCCTGTAAAAAGGACTTAGTGCCTGTAGGAAGGACTTTGAGTGCCTGTAGGAAGGACTTTGGGGTGCCTGTAGAAAGGACTTTGATGCATGTAAGAAGGACTTTGGTGCCTGTAAGAAGGACTTGGTGCCTGTAGGAAGGCCTTTGGGTTCCTGTAGGAAGGACTTTAGTGTGCCTATAGAAAGGACTTTGGGGTGCCTGTAGAAAGGATTTGGTGTTTTAAAGGGTACCATTCTGGGATTTAGGAAGACCAAGAATCCTGCAGAAGCTCAAACTCGATTTAATTTATCATGAAGGGCGCCATTCTAGGATCTAGGAAGACTAGGAATCCTACAGAAGCTCAAACCCAGTTTATATTATCTTGTTGCTCAAGTATAAGTCAAAGAGGTAGAGATCAAAACATCTCGAACATTTCTGTTTTTGAGACAAATCATGCTTCATTGGAGAAGGTGGATACCTGTATGTGCCGCACTTGATTCGAGCACCTTGGCAATCGTCAGAATTCATTCAAAGATTCAGGTTGAAGATATACTTACTTGAGGATTTAGAAGACTGCCTAGTGATTTCTTGACAACTAGGCTTGTTCATTCACTAATTGCGGAGTGGATTTCGAGACTTTGAAAGGCAACTCGAACATCGAAAATGTGTTACCTGTCAGGCAGTGTCAGAGGTAACACATACAAGCATTTTCATCAATGAGTTCATTGGTTCAGCAAAGTTTGTAGTGATTAGAAGCATTCTATGTAATAACTCATGATGCAATCAAGATGTGGATCATGCATGACTTTCTGTCAAGTTTGCATTACCAATTCTATTCAAGGAGGTCATCACAGTATGAATACCTCGAATGTAATATGAATGGGGGACTACAGTCCGAAAGGGCTTTCTCTCACTCTCGAGAAAGGATGTTTATCCTGATTGTAGGATTGAAAAGAAATCACTCAATCTCACTATCATCGCATTCAACAAGGGTCGGAGCAATCTCGCAATTGGTACGATCAAGCCGATCTGGAGGTCTTAATTAGGACTGTAATGTAGGCTGGGTCAAAGGCTTACCAAAGAGGACTCTTTTGAGCCAAGGCTTGTTAACAAAAAATTCTTCATCGTTTGCTTCGGGTTTACAAGTTAAGAACCCTACAAAAATGAGAAAGAAATAGTCTTGCTCGTACCTTTTTGAGCGATACTTAAAATCTTTCAACTCTACGTTAATTCAAGCGCCTTAATCAGAAAAGATTTTCACAGGTTGTAACGTAAGTTGGGTTTGGGGATCAAGGAAGCCTTAATTTGGCCTAGAAGATATATGAGATGGGTTTGACATTGGTGATCATCGTATCTTTGTCGCAGTTTCGGCCCTTCTAGAATAGTCCTTAGAGAATATCATCGTTGTCTGAGGATGGTATCTGTTTTCGCTGGTGCCATTGTCGCTTCCAAACAGTATAAACTTCTACCGTATATTTTGCAATCTGACTCCTTCAACGAATTTTTTCTTGCAATCAGGTCCCTATTGGGGATTTACAGAAGGAGTGCATAGTTTTCGCTAAGTTTACAAAATTTACATGTAAAGTTCAATAAACATTGATTTGAATGGGCATTGGCCTTGTTTTTGAGCGGCGCTTTGCTTTTTCATGCCCAGGAACTGGTTCTTCTTCTTTTAGTCCCGCCTCTTGTCTTTGTATCTCTTTTCTGTTCAGTTTTCTAAAGATTGTGCTATATACACTTGTATATCAAAAACACACTTGAATAGATGACTCGGGAACTCTTTGTATACCCATTTCTTTTGAGTTCTTCTGCTTCGAAGAGTTGCCATCTTCATTTGAGTAATGATCACCAATAGGGTTTTAAGAAACGAATATGCAGGCTCAATTGGGCGACGCAAGGGATAAAAGTGTATAGGATAGAGACACGAATGCTTTTCGTCGTCCTAAGGCACTTGAATTATCGTAGAAGGTTGAAAGCTAAGAAACACTCAAAAATTGATGTTAGTCCGAGCAAGAAAATTTCCAACCATTTACCTCGTGCTATTGCTGGGACTACCTCCATTTGGCCCCGATGTGGGGGTGATTCTTGACAGGGGTCATGAAATAAAATCGCCGCTCAAATGTGTTATCAATGGTCACCTATAGTGTTTTGGATAGAGAAATGAACGCCTCCTTCCTTTTGGTTGTCGTACCTTTTGCGAGAAAACCCATTACCTTGAGGAATGCGGAACCTATTTAGCACACGACTCACTGTGGCTTAAAATGTAGGACGTGTATCGAAATGGCTTGCCTTTCATCATCCTATCATGCCCCTCTTTACACATTCGAGGCATCATGTGTAGTTTATACTCCAAGTCAGAATCGGCAAATTAAACATGCAGACAAGTCATGCATGAATCATGGCATGTACAATCACAATACGAATGTGGCAATTTTGGCCTCATGCATGTTTGTGAAATAAGCAGGTATGGAAGAAAATTCTTAACAATGAGAGGATTTGAATTGCCCCTGGAAGTGTGAACGGATCGAACAAATCGCGAAGTTTACCCCTTAAATTGAGGAGTAGCTTATCTCAGACTTTGTACCCTTTTCAATTCAGGGTCTACCATCAATTTGCCCCATTTTGATTGGAATGGATCTTTTCAGATGATCATAATTTTTACCACTTGGGGTTGTCTCCTTCAACATGTTAAATGTTAGTATAAATATTTCCTGTCAAAAGAAAAAGAGACATGTTAGCAGGTATTGGAAGGGATAAATTGGAAACGATACTGGTTTACCCTTCATCTTGAATGTTTTGCACGACCCCTTTATTAGCTTCACTAGATTGAGTTTCCCTTGGCTTTCGCTAGACACTTCAACATTAAGCTAAGATCATGACAAAACACTGACTTTGGTATTGCTCGTCAAGTATTCCCGTTTTTTCTGCAAAACGAAATGCGCAAAAAGTTGTTTTATTTATTTACAATACTTACAACATTTACATCCTCGAGGATCGAACTTGGGACGTCTCGAACCACTGTCGTTCCCCATGCCATCCGGTCCATTGGACCGTAGGCGTCCATGGAGGCTCTCTTTTAAGAGTTAACCGTTGAGATGACGTGGTCTTGCTACTTTACATTGGACAATTCTACGTCCCGGTTCTTTTCAAGGCCATTTAAAATCCCTGTTAAAAATGAAAGTAATTCAGGATCGAGACGATTATGGAAAAATTAGAACAATACAAAATTACACTTTTTTGAGATTGCCTGGGTCTTTCGTTCGCGTTTTTCTTCGTTTGAAGCTGTCTATTCAGTGATAATATCCGCAAATTGATTTGCCCCCAGTTTCATTCGACAAGAGAACTTCGCATTCGAGTATGGTTGTGTTCTCGGGTCAATTTGCAAATTTCTGAAAATACAGGGATCAATTTAACACTGGAACAATTGAGGGTAAATTGGAATGATACAGAACTACCCTTCAAGTTTACGCGGATTTTTACTCGCTATTAATTCCTCCCCAGGTTTGGTGAAGCGGCGGATCCGTGCATTTAATAAGAGAGAGAAAGTTTACTACTTCTTGTTTTTACATAGATTCAAGACATTGATGAAAGTAGATAACATTCCCCGCCAGGGAATAAAACTTATGTATTCATTCAGGATCTGCTCGGCTTCCTTTGCGGGTCTTCCGGTGATCAGCCAGCTTCGCTCCAGATCTGATATGCATCGACCATGTTGAAGGCCTCGTGATCACCAGCTTTGAAATACAGACTCCGTGTACCTTACAGCCCTGATGCTTTACCGATATTGAACTAGTTGATTATGGCAAAAAGATCATCGTTAATGTCCGCTTGGTGGTGATCTGTCCCCTCTTTCTCGGAAGGTATTGATGCTGATCCGGTAGCATTGGTCTTTTTGTACCCTACTCCAATAGAACTCGATCCTGTTATAAACTGGTTTAACTCACTTCTTAAATGCGCATTTTCAATCCTCAGATCATGTATTTCATCGAAGGTGAGGAGGCTATTGCAGTTGGGGCAGGTGGCAGAGTCAAAAGCCTCTTTATACATCTTGTTTTTCACTCGAAGGTTTTCATTTTCATCTCTTAGAAACTTGACTTCGTTGTGCTCATGGCGAGTCTTCATTCGGGTTCGCCTATTTTGAAACCAGAACTTGATTTGCAAAGGTTCAAGTCCTAGCTCTTGACTCAGTTCCATTTTGTTTGCCGTCTGGCATAGGGCATGTTCTGAAGAAATCCTCAAGCCTTTGTACTTGCTCCTTGGTATGGCGACGGTAACGCTTCTTTTGATCCTTACCGTTGTTGTCCTTATCTTTACTAAGATCTTGGATGTCGTCGGCGGAAGGGCTAAGCTCCATGGGTTCGATCCCAAATATGGCTTCGAACTCTTCCTCTCCCATATTCAGCAAGTAACGATAGCTCTCAAGAGAATTGGATTGAGACATCTTCGATAATTCCTCAAGACTTGCTAACTCTTCTGGTGTTTTCACTCTATCTAACTTTTTCTGAGCGACTGTGTATAATTCGAGATTATCAGAAGGACGCCTCTTTTTAAAATTTAGACATGTATGGTTTCTCCTGAGCATTTCGTCTTTCTCAACCTTTCTTGCGTGTCTCTTGCTCGGCTTGTCTTTTCTCGTCTTTTTTTAGTGGTAGGGCTCTCGTCGTTATCTCCACCATCGATCTGCTGGCGAGTTCTCTCATAAAGATGAATCCTATTTTCCTTGTCTCCCACTCAAGTCACCTTTCTTTCTTCTTTTTCAAAGTGGCGGGGTCTCGTCAAATTTTCTGCGGAGATTTCGAATTTGTTTGGCTCGAGATCGCCGTCTGACGGGGATTCGAGCCAACGGGGATGGTGCCAGTAGAGAACGGTAGATAGGGAAATCTTGACTAGTTGATACTGTCACTACGAGATCAATTTTACTTCAAAACAGATCACCATCGTCGCATTCCGCTAGTCTATTCCACCTATCTTCTCCTTTCATTCATATTTCGCTCGTCTGTCTTGATTTCCTCCTTGATAATAGCCAATCTCCCTACCCACATCTTCCCGACTGACATTATGTTTAAATGGGAGAGGCTCTATTATCTTCTTGGACGAGGTTATATCTATATAGCGCATCATCCGAGTGTCGAAGCTGAGATCCTCGGCCTATTCGGGGAACTAAATGCTTCTTCAGTTGAAGGAACCAACTTGGAGAGGGAATACAGAGCATTCCCACACGTCTTCATCGATTTTTTGGAGGCTTGTCGAAACACCCAGGAGACAGTCACCTTAGCCCGCGTCGTGAAGGCCCGCTACGAGGATCGATCTGAATGCTTAGAGTTTGCAAAACGTTCAGTTGCTCGATACAATGAGGCTGTCAAGTCTGCTGATGAGCGGGTCTCACTGTTGGTTCATGAGAGAGAGAAGATGGTGGAGCGCCTAGCTCTGAATCAAACTTATTTTGAGCATGACCCGAGGGACGTTGTGATGAAGTTCAAATGTGAATGGTTGGAGGGGAGGCTCGATGATTTAACAGCGGATATAGCTTTCGAGAGGGACCTGATCAACAACTTAAAACTCGCCGTTGAACACCACGAGATGAATGCAGCTAAGTACAAGGAGAAATGTACTCGCCTGTTTTTCAAGCTTGCAGATCTCGACTCCCAAGTCGCTCAGTGTAGGCATAGCATTAATTTCATGGAAAGCCAGTTGAGCTCCCTTGTAATGCTTGTCAGGGCAAAATTCGGCTTTACTTTTCCTTCCCACTAACTCTTGTAGAGCTTGCTGACGAATAGAATGAAGAGAAAGCTTCTCATGTTTGTGTTTTACTCTTCTTGTCATTTCTTCTCTCGTATAACATAATTGAATGATTTAAGGCACTCCTCGTACCCACTTCAGTTAGGACCAGAGCACCTCTTGAGAGTACCGTCTTTAAGATATATGGGTCACCATAGTCTAGAGCAAACTTAGTTTCTGAAATAGAGACTGTTAGCAGCAACCTTTGTGGGACGAGATCGTCTCTCTCTATTAAATTCAATCTGCTTCTATCAATTGTACCTCCGAAGGAATACATAGGAAGTGTATCTCTACCTCAGCTGGTAGGATTGCCTCAATCTTGTCTTATCTTGACAAATGGTGGCTGTAAAAATGATAATACACAACCTAACGGACAAAGGCAAGACGCCATCACTCCTCTGTGATGATGATATGGAAAAAGGATTCGGCGGCGGCCCCCACCAATCACAGTAAAACCCACAACTGGTCATTATTACTGTTCTGACCACTCGGTTAGTGTGCCAATAAATAAACCTGGCCATCTATTGCGTGTCCCACTTCTTTTCACGCTTTATCTCTTTCGGCATCCACTTATTGATGTGTCACTTGCCTGTAGCGTCGGGAGAAATGCCTGTGGGTCACACTTCGATAATAAAGCACCGGGCCTCCAAAATCCACCACATGATTCGTATCCGAGAAAGATAAGAGGCAAGCCTTTGCTTAATTTAATCAGAAAGGCGTTGCGAGGTCGGGTTAAGATCATTGCTTCATGAATTCTGATAATCTGCGCCTTTTCAAGAAAAATACAAGAATCCCTCTAATACATTAAAAATGCCCCATGTTTAACCCGAATACATTCACTACCACATCAAAATACATAGTCTGTACGTGCTCAATAATGGACATATTTTCGACTCTGGGATAATTGGCCTCTTCATATGCCCCCAGGGTTAAGGGGTCAGCAATTTCCCGTCCTCTTGTATTTCTAAAGGTTATTTCTAATTTTTACTCTTGCCTGGGGTACCTAGGATTTCCTGCAAAAGCAAAGAACATAATTAGTATGTGATCCAAAAGAGATCGGTCCATGACCCCTAGATTAATCTAATTTTATTTTTCCATTTTAAGAGAAATTAAAGAAAATTTTCTTCAAAAAGGATTTTCTTGCAGATGTTACAAATTAGAAAAGATGTGATAAAATCCTTTGCATTTAGCAAATTTCCCGAAAGAATCTTTTTTTTCTTTTATCAAAATGAAATTTCAAGGATAAATTCGTTAAGAAAATCTTTTGTTTATTGAAGCCTTAAGGAAAACTGTGACAAAATCTTCTATTAGTAAACAAAAGTTTCTTAAGAATTTTTCATGTTCATTTTTTCAAATGGGATACCAATTTAGTTTTTATTTTCTTTTGAAAAATGACCATGATATTAAATTCAAAATTTGACTGAATCCTAACATGGACCGACCCAAAAATAAATACAAGATAAGGTTAGAAAACTTACTTCACCTTGAAAGAAATACCATGCAAATCATATAGACATGCACATGAATCGTGAGTTTAAATCT
This sequence comes from Psidium guajava, assembly GCA_016432845.1. Lineage (NCBI taxonomy): Eukaryota > Viridiplantae > Streptophyta > Magnoliopsida > Myrtales > Myrtaceae > Psidium > Psidium guajava. The sequence continues at coordinate 11,976,075 of CM028232.1, forward strand.
TAGCCTATCTACTCTAAAGGCTGACAAATTGAAGCGAAAGACTTACGGCAAGGCGACAATCTCGCGCACATAATCAACATTAGCCGTGATTCCACAACGTAACCAGGATTAGCCGGGCCTCCCCACTTCGGCTGCTCGAGCTAAAAATTAAAACCACTGCTTTGGTAATCTTACCAAGCTGGAGGCCTAACTTTTAAACTCATTTTTGAAAAGAGGTTCGGGATTGAATCTAGGCTAACTTTCAACGTGATCTCACGCCGAACGCTAAAATCAAATCACAATACCATCCTAAAACTAGTGGCCCAGGTCCGACCATAGGACGTGTGTGATGTAGTGTTAAAACAATTAATCATGCACAACAATTAATATACAAACACCGCTTTAAAAATGTGCGAAATTAAACAAATAATTCTAACACCAACCTGCAAAACAAATGGTTAGTCAAACACTCCACCCCTTATAACTCCCATCTACAAAACCATTTAACACCTAAAGATTAGGATTCACCCAATTCATATCAAATAAATTTTCATGAAATATTCTGGCCTAAGTCCTCTAAGTTCTTAAATTTTCAAAAATTAAGAACACGTCCCCAGCGGAGTCGCCAAGCTGTCGCGACCCTAAGAATTTTTTTCGATCAGGTTAACGGATTATTAGGTTAGTTAAATGGATTAACCTAATACGGACCCTCCCAAGTCCTACCGAATCGCAACGTTGATTTTATTCAAATGGTTTTAAATTTTGGAGTTGCCACTAATCATTTTTGGTAGGTTGATTAGAAACCTAAGTAAATTAGCGGGAGAACTAAATTACTTCTACGAACCAGAGATTATGAGTTCGAGGACTTGGTTACAATAGTTAATTAAAACTAATGCCTTTTCGGTACCTTAATTTCATGGATATCCTAATTTGGCAACTCAGGCTTGATTTATTCCTAAGGCTCTAGTGGAGTGTTCTCTTTTTGTATTTTCACTTTTTTAAATGGAATATACGTGAGTGACATTTTTTTGGCATTTTCAAAATATTAAGTATTTCCCTGAAGCCAAAAGAGGGAGTGAATTAACGACTTCTGTGCAGTGCTGCGAGCTACTCATTTTGGGGTTTAGTGATTCAAAAATTAAATTAGAGGAAGTAAATGACAATAAATAAAGACCACCAATGAATAGCTCAGCCTTGGCTTAGCCTTCTCCTTTGGGGTTTAAGGTGCAGGAATTTAAATTACAGAAATTTAAAATGACCTCCAGTGAGCGGGCTCTGCCCTTCACATACTGGGGTTTAAATTCTTTAAAATAAAATGAATTGATTTGACAATTCGGGCTGAAATCCATCGACGGATCAATTAAAAATTTAATGGGAACTCAAGAGCTCGTCAGCGCCAATCTTACACCTTCATGGGATTTACCGTTGACTTGGAGTTGTCCTTTGCCTGACATAAATATATGGAGAAATGGAGTAATGGAGCAAATATGATTTAATTCACATTAAAAATTAGAACAATAAAAGAAGCACTTAGCTTCAACGGGATTATGAGAAGTGCTTGATAGATATAATTGGTTCACGCCTGAAATCAAATATGGGGAAATGGGAGAAGAGTAGAAAATTTGGGCTAGTTTATACTAAAAAATCAAAGAGAGTAGAGGGACACTTAGCTTCAAATCTGGGATGAATTCTTGATTTATGTTGATCGATGAAGAAATCGATGATGATAACCCTCTAACTTTAAACTCCCATCATCTTCAAAATTCTCTCTCTTTTTGATATTTTTTTTCTCTCAAATTTTTCTTCAATCTCCTAAAACCCTCTCAAACATTCAAAATTTTCTCTCAAAAAAAAATTCCCCTCTCAAGTTCACTTCTTCCTCCTTTTATAACCCACTCATCTATCTCCCATTCTAATTTTTCCACTAACTCTATCTCCCATTCTAATTTCTCCACTAACTCTTTTTCATTTTCATCTTCCCTTCTTCATCTCTATCTCACATTCTAATCTCTCTACTAACTCTTCTTCATCTTCATCTTCCATTCTCCATATTTATCTCCCATTCTAATTTCTCCACTAACTCTTCATCTCCATCTTCCTTTCTCTATTCTTATCTTATTTTCTCCATCCATTCTTCTTCATCTTCTCTTCTCCATCTTTCATTCTCTATTCTTATCTTATTTTCTCCATCCATTCTTCTCCATCTTCTCTTCTTCATCTCCTCTTCTCCACCTTCCCTTCTTTATTCTAATTTCTCCACTAACTCTTCTTTTTGTTATTTGCAAAATAATCCTTCAAGAGTTAGGTATTTGCACTCTAGTCCTTGAATTTTCATTATTTACAATTTAGTCCCTGAAAAAAATATTTCTTTAAGTCCAAATCTCCTCACAATTTTTTGACACAATTCACCGCATGTCAAATTTAAGCTCATTTCTTGTTACTGAAAATAATGTAAAATTTAATTAAACCCTTTTTTGTAAAATTGGGTCATTCTGGGTATAATTGTGCCAAGATGAAAATTTAGAATATTAGAAAACAATGTCACAACTCCTAAAAGTGAAAAATGAAAATAAATTGACTCAAATTGAATTTTTTTAGGCCCGATTCGAGATTATACTCGTGAAGGAATACACGACCCCGAATTGGATTTTTTAAATTTACGATGGCCAACATGAAAAAGGATTTAAAAGAAAAATATTAACAAATGCTATTATTTATGAAATATTTTTCTAATTTCTAAAAAATATATTTAAAAAATACAAAAAAACAAGAAATTATTTTTTGCTCAAAAATGGTTGCCTAAGCTTGGCCAAAGCTTCCAAAGTTGATTTTGCAATTTTCTAATTTTTTTCTTGATTTTTTTTATGAATTTTCAAAAATAAAAATGTCGGAAATTACTGAAAATATGAAAAATTATTTTTTAGTCAAAATTGATTCTCTAGGCTTGGCCAAAGTCTCCAAAGTTGATTTTTTAATTTTATGAATTTTTATAGATTTTGTATTAATTTTAAAAGAGAAAAGATGATTAAAAATCAGGTGTCAACAACATGTACGAGGGTAAATGGTGTTGTTTCACTAACAATATTACCTAAAATGGGTGAATATTATCAAACTTTATAAAATAATGTGGACTTGAGAACTTTAAGTTTGATAGGAGTAGATAAAATAACCGAATCGTACAGTGCTTCTACCAAACCGTTAATAGGTGAGAATAGAGAGTAGGAAACAATGCATAACAGATTATATGGTTTGGCTTATGAAATCCTTCGTCCACTCTCCCACATTAATAGCCTTACTGGTTAGATTCTACTAAGTAATCAAATGAAAAATTACAGAAAGATATGCTAGATTAAATTCAAGCACTTCCAACAGAAGCAAATGCTGCCTCTATTAAGGCTATCTTACTCTACAAACTTGACTCTGTATACGCACCTCTCACAAGATTTTCAGATATACACTCAAGTAGACAATTTTAACAAGTAAAGCTCTCTTGAATGTGGATGTACATGCAGTACATAATTTTTTCATTTCTAATTTCACTTTGGGTAGTCTTCGCGCTAGTTTTTTAGAGGAAAGCTTGGCCATTTGTTTGAGACTAATGTGTCCCATCTTTTTGTGCCTTAAATCAGTATCTTCTTTAATAGAGACAAGACACTTGACTTATTTTGAGTCTACGTCTAATAAGTAAATATTCCCATGTCTTCTTCCGATGAAAGTTTGAGTCATGTTACTAATCACACCTGTACATTTATTTTCCTAAAAATAAATCTTAAAACCAATGTTACACAATTGACTAACATTTAATAAATTGTAATCACTACAAAAAAAAACAAGGTTTTAGCAATTAGCGATGAAATTTTTGATAAAAATTCGTTGCTAAGTTCATTTGCAACGAATTTTGCAACGAAAACATATTCGTCGTTAATTAGGCGTCGTAAAATTTAGCGACGAAAAATTTCAACTTTTGTTGCTAAATTGCAACAATTTTTTTTTTGCGACAAAATTCATCACCAATTTGCGATGAAAAATATTCATGGGAATTTTCGTCGCTAATTTGTAATGAATATTATTCATGGAAATATTCGTCGTTAATTTAGTGACGAAATTTGCTACAAAATTAGCAACGAAACATATTCGTCGGAATTTTCGTCACTAATTTGTGATGAATATTATTCATCAAAAAGTTCGTCGCTAATTAGGGACGAACGTTGTCACGAAATTTGCGATGAAAGTAGGAAATAAAATTATTTTTCGCCAACGCCAGTCACAAAATTTAGCGTCGAACTTTTTGATCTTTTGTCACTAAATGAACACTATTTGTGGCAAAATTCATTGCTAATTAGCGACGAATTTTTAGTAACGACTAAATTTTTGACCTTTCGTCACTAATTTAGCGACTAATGATTTTTGTAGCAAACTTCGTTGCTAATTAGCGAGGACGGCTTTTTTTTGGGTCAAAAGCGTAGAATGTTAGCAATGAAATTTGCCACAAAAGTTGTGATGAAATTGTCTTTTATATATTTGTAAGGGCCTCGCGACGATAAAATGAGCGAGGATTGTTGTTATAGTTGCTCAACCATAATTTTATTTTTTCTCCATAGAAAAATTGCATAAATATATAAATATCAAAACCTAAGAAGTGTATAATTTCTCGAGAAAAATGTAAAATTCTTGAAAAAGTGATACAAAACATGCTTTCCACAATGCTGGAAAAGATGCAAAACAATCACCCAAAACATGTGTTCAAGCATAGGGATACCAGACATGGACCACAATGCTGGAAAAGATAAAGCACCAACTTCTCAAACGGTCTCTCACCAAGAAATAGAACGGATGTCTGTTGATACCTAATTTTTAATCATCTTTTCTCTTTTAAAATTAATAAAAAAAATCCATAAAAATTCATAAAATTAAAAAATTAACTTTGGGGACCTTGGCTAAGCCTAGAGAACCAATTTTGACCAAAAAATAATTTTTCATTTTTTTAGTATTTTTCGATATTTTTATTTTCGAAAATTCATAAAAAATCAAGAAAAAATGTGAAAATTGAAAAATAAACTTTGAAAGTCTTAGCCAAGCTTAGGCAACCATTTTTGAGTAAAAGTTAATTTTTCCTATTTTTTCTATTTTTTTCAAATATATTTTTTAGAAATTAGGAAAATATTTAAAAATAATAGCATTTGAGGCCACAAAAACACATAAAAATAGTCAATATTTTTATTTTAAATCCCTTTTCATGTTTGCCATCGCAAATTAAAAGAAAAATCCAATTCGGGGTCGTGTATTCCTTCACGAGTATAATCTCGAATCGGGCCTAAAAAAATTCAATTTGAGTCAATTTATTTTCATTTTTCACTTTTAGGAGTTGTGACATTATTCTCTAATGTTTCAAATTTTCATCTTGGCCCAATTATACCCAAAATGACTCAATTTTACAAAAAAACTTTAATTAAATTTTGCATTAATTTCAATAGCAAGAAATAAGCTTAAATTCCACATGCGGTAGATGTGTCAAAAATTGTGAGGAGATTTGGACTTAAAGAAATATTTCTCCAGGGACTGAAATGCAAATGCTTAAAATCTCATGGACTATAGTACAAATACCTAATACTTGAGGGATTATTTTGTAAATAACAAAAAAAGAGTTAGTAGAGCAATTAGAATAGAGAAAGGAAGATGGAGAAGAGAAGATGGAAAAGAGGAGATGAAGATGGGAAGATGGAGAAGAGGAGATGGAGAAAGGAAGATGGAGAAGAGGAGATGGAGAAGAGAAGATAAAGAAAATAAGATTAGAATAGAGAAGAGAAGATGGAGATGGAAAAGAGTTAGTAGAGATGTAGCTAGCAACGACACATAGAGGGGGGGTGAATAGGTGCTTCTATAAATTTTGAGTTATAAGCGCAAACAAGCACAAAAACTGAGTATTGAAACTAAACAGATCAAGCATGCACGAAATAAAGGAGTTCAGAAGGAGAAATGTGCACACAGATTTATAGTGGTTCGGCTATAATAAGCTTACGTCCACTTTCCCACGATGATAGCCGATTGGCTGGATTTCACTATGATGATTGCAATGTTACAATAAACTTCTCTCAACTCACTCACAAGAGTATTTCCACGAGAAGTTAAAAATAACTTTCTCAACAGTTTTGCTCGTTTTTTTCAACTCTCTCAATTTTCCTTCTTCTACTTATTGCTTTCTTTTTCACTTGTAATTTTTTTTTCTTTTTTTTTGGAACGAATACCAGCACTCTCCTTTTATACCCCTTTCACCTCGAACTAGCCGTTGTCAAGGTGCTCCACGGGATCACTCGTTAATCTTTAATCAATCTTGATTGAGCGAGATAAATCTCGAAAGATGCTAGGTACCCGTTGAAGAAAGATTCTGGTTACTTCAGATCCAGTCGCCCATACAACTAAATCTTCAGTTTCCATTTTCATGAGATGTTGAATCTTCTGAGGAAGGAAAGAAAGATAATATCTAATCAAGGATTTTTGTCCTAATGAAGATAGACAATCATCCTGTAGATCGAATCCTTTCACTTCCCGTAATTTCCGAAATCAATCGGACTCCTATCAAACGTAGGTCTTCTTAGTCCAGCTGCAGATTCTGAATCCGTTCAGAAACCGCCTTCAAACCATGTGAAGTCTCTCTGAATCTAATTCGGTTTTTCTCTGTGAATCTGAGCTCTTAAAGATCCTACTGTCGACGTCTCACATGAGTCTTCTTGAGGTCTTCCAAGGCAATGATGTCCTCCATCTGAATCCACTTGAGGCAGTCAAACACTTCATCTGAATTACTCAGATGCAGACTCCTCCTTCTGATTCCTTTAGAGGCACAAGCATAGTTCCTCTTTCTGACCATTCAGAAGCACTACGGTGACGACTCTTCCTTGAGTCTGAACGCCAGTTGCGGGATATTCAAAGCTCTTTTCACATCGTGATTTCTGCAAAGAAGATATATTTTCATTAACTAGACTTCTTAATATGAGTTTTGTCAGAATCAAAATTCTTAGTAGGATAGTTTCCTCAACAATCTCCCCCTTTTTGATGGTGACAAAACTCTTTTGGTTTTAAGCAATGATAAAGTAAAATAAATTAGTTTAAGCACAAAAGATTCTCTGTAATGAAGCAATTATATTATAAGAATATTTTAATAATAAAGGTAGATAAAAACTTTCGAGTAGTGCAACAAGGTGACATAAGATTATTGCAACTTAAGCGATATTTATGCTTCTGAAAAAGATATCACCGTATCATGCTGAGGTTGCACATTGTTACACCTGCAAACAGTTCATGCCTTCTCCCCCTTTTTGTCATCAACAAAAAGAGATAAAGATAAACAATAAATGTTGAATAAACGATGTTGATATAATAGTCATGAACAATGTTTAAAAGAAAAAGGATTTAAGAGAGAATGGGCTCGTCATCATCCTCTTTGACTTCATCTTAAGGTCTGCTTCTCTTGGATTTGACAATGGTAAAACTGTCCAGATCGTCTATTTTGTTGCACAGCAAACTACAAGTCTTCTTGACCAAATCTTCCAACACAGCCAGTTTAGCCTCGACCTTTGCCTCGAATGCCTGCATCTGTTCTCTGTTCTCCTGTCTGAATCAAGCTTCAACCCTAATTTCTATTCGCAAATTCTGAACATCTTGCTGAATTTGAAGTAAAAGATTGTCAGTTTCTAGATGGATAATGACAGGTTCTGAAGCATTGTCTGCATTTTCTGGTTGAGCTTCAGATGGCTGTGGCTGTTCTTCAGCTGTTGGTTCTGAAGGCTGTTCTTCAACTGAAGGTGCAGTAATCTGTTCTTCAGACCGAGATAATGATTTTGCCTTAATCCTATTTGGCTCTAAGTCTTTGAAGAGCCTTGAGAAGACACTCCTTACAGGAACCTCTTCCTGAATAGGAATTGGTTTGTCCTCTACTTGTCGTACATCGAGAAGACTTATAATTCTCACAGCTTCCATCTGTCTTTCAAAGAGTGCTTCTTCATCTTCCTCAAGCATTTCTTCAATTGTTTCCAGAATCTCCCCCTGAGGTTGTGCAAGAGTTACAAATGTAACTTTCGAACGAGGTTCCTCCTGTTCAACCTCCATTTGAACTTGTTCCTCAGCAACTAACGGTTCCTCTCCTTCAGGTTGCCCTTCAGAATGTCCTTCAGGTTGTCCTTCAGGAATCTTAGGGAGGTCCTCCACCATTCATTAGGATCCTCCTTCTCCTTATGAGATTCTGTTCTTAACTCAGTAGACCCTAATTCCTTCTAAAGGGTCAACTTCTTTGTCTTCTTTGGTGATGGAGAGGGTGTTTCCTCATTATCAGATTCAGAACTACTTGACAATGAGCTGCTCTGGATCGTCTTGTCCTTCCCCCTTGTCGCCATAATCTTCCTTCTCTTGGCTGATCTCTCATCCTACTCAATGTCCACTGGTACTACTCGTGACTTGTTGTACCACTTGCCATTTTTCAGCCTGAAACCCATCTTCTGAAGCATTTCAGCTCCACCAGTTTTTACTGAAACCTTTTTCTCTGTAAAAGGTTTAGGCAGAAATTTGATTATGGTATCTGAAGATGTCATGAATGAGAGTTGCATACGGCAGTTGACCTTTAGTCTTTTGCACAGTTCTATACATATGCAGTATGACTACATGTGCAAGAGTAAATTTGTATCCTGTCAACAGAGCCCACATCAACTTGGCCTCGAATCTTGAGATATCAGTCTTTGATGATACTTTGGGTCGAAGAGACTAAATCACAATCTTGTGCATCATGATGTGCTTTAGAGGAAAATCATTATAGGCAATATGTGCCTTGGAATCTCTGGAGAAATTTTCTTTCCCTGTCAGATAAGTAAATACCTCATTCGGCTGGACATTAATAGGAGTAAACTGTCTGCGTTTAACCCCTATTATGTGAGCTAATTTATCATCCCTCAGATAACAAAGTTTATGACCTATCTTGTAATACAAAGAGTTTGCATTAAAGAAGGACAGCGTAGAGTAGAAAAAGGCAACCAAATCAGGATAAATAGGAGCCTTCTTTTCCACGAAATAATCCAGTTTGCAATTTTTCATATGCATCTTCAGTGGGATTCCTACAGACTCCAAATAGTCAAGGTCAAAAACCCTGTGAGGCATAATACCTCTCTCTTTAAGAGTCTCAAATCTGTCCTTGTGATCCGAATTCAAAAAGTATTGATCGGTATAACCTGCTCTCCTGGCCAAATGAGGTTTAAACTTCGCAAAGTTTTTATACAAGTATTCATCGTCATCTTTTGACTCTTCTGCCTTTCCCTTTTCAGCCATTTCCTTCGGCACATTTCTTTTAGGAGACGTCTTTTTCGAAATAGATTTTTCAGGGACCACTTCCCTTTTGACCTTTTTCATCGCCATATTCAATGTTTCATCATCGCCCAGAATAACAGTTCTCAACGGCTTATCCAGACATTCTAAATATTCTTCCTCACTAGAAAAATGGTAAACATTCAGAAACTTACTAATAATGGTGTATGCACCATCTCTTCTTTTCAGATTGTCATAGAGGTGCTTGATACGATGAGTCTTTTCGACTTGCTTTGAAACTCGCTGTCGATGATGATTTCGGAGCCATTTAGAAAGTAAGATTGTAACGATGAAAAGGTGAGGTCTTTTTGAGAGCAAAAGGACTTGTGAAAAACTTGGAAGGGTTTAGGGTTTTTCAAGGGAAGAGAGTTTAATATTTAAAAGGCAACACAAAATAACGCTATTTTTGGCAATAGAATCAGGAATATTGCGAAAATATTTTGAACGAATATATTATATCAATCAAGATAGAATTGAATTAGAGAACATACCTTTTGTCTTAGATTCTATCAATCGAACAAAATTACTTACTTGAAATTTCGAATAATTTGATACCTGCTCTCGAAGTTTCATATAATCTGCTTCTGAATCTGAAACTTTGGGCTGACCTTTCAATTTGCGTCTGAAGACCTAGTCTCTGAGATAATTTGGTCTTGATAGTTTCCTGTTTCTTATAGATCTTAACAAAAAGGGTTAGTGATTGATAATTTATCATGAATAAAATTAAAACTTAACTTATCAAGGGGCTTAGTAAAAATGTCTGCAAGTTGATTCTTCGTGTCCACATGATGAATCTGAACCTCTTGATTTTGAACATAATTTCGTATGAAGTGATGTTTTATCTCAATGTGCTTTGCTCTCGAGTGGGGTATTGGATTCTTGGTGAGATTGATTGCGCTTGTGTTGTCGCAAAGAATTTCAACATTTGAAACTTCAATTCCATAATCCATTAGTTGCTGCTTCAACCATAGAATCTGATCACAACAGCTTCCGAGAGATACATATTCTGCTTCTGCTGTTGATAGAGTCACGGTGCTTTGCTTCTTAGAAAACCATGAGATTAGCATATCTCCCATTAATTGACACGTTCCAGAAGTGCTTTTTCTATCAACTTTGCAACCCGCTAAGTCTGCATTTGAATATCCTTTTAGCACAAAAGTTGATTCTTTTGAGTACCATATTCCGAGATTTGGATAAGTTCCAATGTATTTGATGATTCTCTTTAGAGCCGAGAGATGCGATTCCCTAGGACTAGATTGAAATCTTGCACATAAACATACACTATACAAAATATCATGTCTTGATGCCGTAAGATACAGAAACGAGCCAATCATGCTGCGATATAGATTCTGATCCACTTCCTTTCCATCTTCATCCTTGTCCAATTTTGATGAATGGGCAATGGGAGTTTCCATCTTTTTGCTATTCTGCAAACCAAACTTCTTTACTATTTCAAGAGCATATTTCTCTTGATGGATAAAAATCCCTTTCTCAGATTGATGAATCTGAAATACGAGAAAGAACTTTAGTTCTCTCATCACGCTCATTTCGAATTCATCCTGCATAGCTTTGGAGAAATTCTTACACAGAGACTCGTTAGATGAACCAAATATTATGTCATCAACATAAATCTGAACGATCAGAATGTCTTTACCCTACTTATGAATAAACAGAGTGGTGTCTACTGTGTTTTTTGTGAACTTCTTTAGAGAAAGAAAGTTACTTAACCTTTCATACCAGGCACGAGGAGCTTATTTTAATCCATATATAGCTTTGTTCAGTAGATAAACTAGATCTTTTCCTCTTGGTTCTTCGAACCCTGGTGGTTGTTCAACGTAAACTTCTTCCTTAATGTAGCCATTTAAGAAGGCACTCTTTACGTCCATCTGAAACAACTTAAAATCGTTGTAACAAGCATACGCGAGAAGTAGCCTGATGGCTTCTAACTTGGCAACGGTGCATATGTCCCATCATAATCTATCCCTTCTTCTTGGGAGTACCCTTTTGCAACCAGTCTTGCCTTGTTTCTGACTACTTTTCTCTTATGGTCTAGTTTGTTTCTAAAAACCCATTTTGTGCCGATGACAGGTATGTCTTTGGGTCTTGGCACTAATTTCCAGACGTTATTGATCTTGAATTGTTGGAGTTCTTCTTGCATTACATTTATCCAGCTTTCATCGATTAGAGTTTCTTCGACACTTTTTGGCTCCAATTCAGATACTAGTGCGAAGTTCCCTGATAGTTCTCTTATCTTCGATCTGGTTCTTATACCTTCATCCAAGTTTCCTAAAATGAGATCCTTTGGATGACTAGACTTGTGCTTCCAGTTTGTGTTGAATCTTTCATCTTCTTGTGAAGTGGTACAGTCGTTCTGTCTTTTTTCTTGATCTGAAAAAGTGGTTGCTTCTGGTTCATGAATCTGAATATCTTCTGAACCATTATCTTCTTCTGGTTTGAGATGTACAGTTGGCATTTGAACAGCTTCTTCCTTGTCTCTTTCCTTCGGACTACATTCTGCGAATTTGACATTCATTGATTCTTCTACCGTTCGAGAGGATTTGTCGTAGACTCGAAAGGCTTTGCTAGTTATTGAGTATCCTAGGAAGATTCCTTCATTTGACTTATCATCAAACTTGCCAACACGATCGTTAGCGTTTTTCAATATAAAGCATTTACTGCCAAATATATGGAAATATGAAAGATTGGGTTTCCTTTCCTTAAAAATTCGTAAGGAGTCTTTTCAAGGATGGGTCTTAAGGAGACTCGATTCAAAAAATAACAAGCAGTTGAAATTGCTTCTGCCCAAAAATGAGATGCAATTTTGCTTTCAATAAGAAGAGTTCATCCCATTTCTTGTAAAGAACGATTTTTCCTTTCAACAACCCCATTCTGTTGAGGTGTGTAAGGAGTAAAAAAAGTATGTTTGATTCCAGCATCATCACAGAAACTAGAGAAATCATAGTTTTCAAACTCTCCACCGTGATCGGTTTTAATGCAAGAAATCATAAAACCTTTTCATTTTGAATCCTTTTTGAAAATTTTGCAAATGCAGCAAATGTATCACTCTTGTGTGCTAAGAAAATAACCCATGTGAATCTGGAGAAATCATCAACAATAACCATACAATATTTCTTATCTCCAAGACTTAGAATCTTGTTTGGTCCAAAGAGGTCCATGTGAAGCAACTGTAATACACGATTAGTTGAAAGATAATTTATGGGCTTAAAGGTGCTTCTGACCTGTTTTCCCAAAGTGCATGCAGTGCAAAGTTCTGGCTTTTCAAATTTTGTTTGAGGTAATCCTCGTACCAGGTTCTTAGATGATAATTTCGAAATATGTTTAACACTCATGTGGCCAAGCTTCCTGTGCCAGAGATCAGATTCATCTTTGACTGAGATGAGGCACTTAATTTCTTCAGATGCAACATCCAGAAGATAGATGTTTCCATGCCGATATCCAGAAAAGCTCTGTTTATTATCACTACTAATACATATGCATTTCATATCTTGAAAACAGATTTTATATCCAGAATCACATAGTTGACTTACCGATATCAGATTGTACTTCAAACCTTTAACGAGGGATACATCGTTAATAATGAGATTTCCAATCTTAACTGCTCCTTGTCCTATTACCTTACCTTTATTCTTACCTCCAAATGATACGTTTCTGCCACTAATCATGGATAATTTAGTAAAGTTTTATGGATTACCAGTCATATGACTTGAGCATCCGCTGTCCAGAAACCATTTCTTATTTCCCTCCCGAGGTACCTGCAAGAAAAAATAATCTTACCTTTGTTTTGGTACCCTCATTTACTGGGGTCCATGGAAGTTTGTATATGCAGATCTATTCACAGGTTTCCATACAAACATGCATTCATTTTTGCTGTGATTTCTACCACCACAGTTTGAGCAACTTCTAGAGTAATATCTTTCTGTTGATTCCCTGTTAGGATATTGTGAAAAACGTGATCTTGTGAATCTATGTGGATATTGTGAAGGAGGTGAACTAGTATACCTTCTATAAAAGTTCTGCGGATAATGAGCTTTGTAAACATTTTGAAAATAATGAGTTCTACGCATGTTCTGAAAACGTCTAACAGAATTATGATATGATCTATAACGATTTTGCGAATGATATGGCTTGTAATAATTCTATGAAGGTCTAGTATATTGCCTATATGAATGATGCGTTTGATATGGTTTTGTAACCTGATTTTGAAAATGATTATGTGGATAAAATTGCTTGTAAGGTTGATGTGACGATTTAGTAAATTTCTTGAAAAAATGTTGTTGATATGCAGATTTGGTAGGTCGATGTTTCAATCTATTTTCAGAATCTGAAAAATTGTTTTCAAAACTATCCTGTTTTTCAAAACCAAGACCAGATTTATTACCATAAGGAATTTGGGTAGAAATGATATTTTCCAGATTTTTAGAACTATGAGAAAACCTCTTAGTTATGTTTTCAATTTTAGTCTTTAACGAATTGTTTTCCTTTAAAGTAAGATCGTGACTTTCCTTTAAAGAGTGGAATTCCTTTTGTAAAAACTCGATCCTATCTTTTTGAGAAAGATCTTGCTGTTTCAAAATTATGGCATCTTTTTCCAAAACTACAGTTTTATCCTTTTGTAAAATGTCTTGCTGTTTCAAAGATTGATTTTCTTTTTTTAAAACTGAAATCTTTTTGAGAACTTCTTTATAATTTTTGCACAGCTCAATTATATATTCAGAGACATTATCAGGTAGCTCAGAAAGGTTTACCTCCGTATCTGACTCTGAGTCTGAATCTGATTTTTCCATGAGACATATGTTTGCATAGTCCTCGTCGCTTTCCTCAGAATCACTTAGTGTTTCTGCCTTCAAAGCTTTTTTGCATTTCTCAAATTTGGCTTTGTCCTTCTTCAGCAGTGGACACTTGAGTTTAATATGTCCCACTTTCTTGCAATGAAAGCATACGATGTCTTTGCTTTCCTGTTTGTCATAACCAGACTGTTTGTGGTCTTTTCTTCTGAATGTCTTCTTTCCCTTGAAGAATTTACCTTTCTTGGCCATCTTTCTGAACTTTTTCACCATTAATGCGAGCTCTTCATTGTCTTCATCTTCATCATCTGAATCTGAGATTTTGGAATCTCTGGTTTGTTGTTGTTCCTCTCTGTCTCATATGATTGCAAAGTTCCAACTAACTCGTCGATAGATAGTGGTCTTATAGTCTGGCATTCCTGAATGGAAGGCTTGATGTAGTTCCATTCTTCAGTTAATCCTCGGAGGATTTTTCTGACCTGCATTGGTTCAGCCACAGGAGTACCTTGTTGTGCTAGACCACTAGCCAGAATCTGAAACCTGTCAATCATCTCAGCAATTGTTTCGTCAGGTTTCATTTTAAAGGATTCATAGTCACTCAGTAGTATACTGAGTTTAGTCTCTTTAACCCGATTAGTGCCCTGATACGTGACATGTAGTTTGTCCCATATCACCTTCGCAGATTCTTCTTCTGCTACACGATTATAGATTGGTGAGGATGGAGCATAGAAAAGTGAGTGGACAGCTTTAGAGTCAAGTCCTTATCCCTTGACTTTTTCAGCATCTGTAAGAGTTGCTGGGTTTCCTTCTGATCCCATATTTGCGGAAATGATAGGGACCACTTCTCTGGTTACTACATTCCACATTTGATCATCTAGTGCTTTGATGAACCACTTCATCTTATTGCACCAAACATTATAATCCTTTCCGTCGAAGTACGGTGGTTTGTTGTGGAATGATGAGTCACCAGAACTTGAGAAGTTGTTGCTAGACATGATAGATCATTAGCTCTGAAGTAGAACACTTCACAAAAGTGAGCAACCTGGCCCTGATACCAATTGATGTAGTTAGCAACGACACTTAGAGGGAGGGTGAATAGGTGCTTCTGCAAATTTTAAGCTATAAGCGCAAACAAGCATAGAAACTGAGTACTGAAACTAAACAGATCAAGTATACATGAAATAAAGGAGTTCAGAAGGAGAAATGTGCACACAGATTTATAGTGGTTCGGCTATAGTAAGCCTACGTCCACTCTCCCACGATGACAGCCGATTGGCTGGATTTCACTATGATGATTGCAATGTTACAATAAACTTCTCTCAACTCACTCACAAGAGTATTTCCACGAGAAGTTAAAAATAACTTTCTCAACAGTTTTGCTCGTCTTTTTCAACTCTCTCAATTTTCCTTCTCCTACTTATTGCTTTCTTTTTCACTTGTAATTTTTTTTCTTTTTTTTGGAACGAATACCAGCACTCTTCTTTTATACCCATTTCGCTTCAAACTAGCTGTTGTCAAGGTACTCCACGGGATCACTCGTCACTCTTCAATCAACCTTGATTGAGCGAGATAAACCTCGAAAGATGCTAGGTACCCGTTGAAGAAAGATTCTGGTTACTTCAGATCCAGTCGCCCATACAATTAAATCTTCAGTTTCCATTTTCATGAGATGTTGAATCTTCTGAGGAAGGAAAGAAAGATAATATTCAATCAAGGATTTTTGTCCTAATGAAGATGGATAGTCATCCTGTAGATCGAATCCTTTCACTTCTCGTAATTTCCGAAATCAATCGGACTCTTGTCAAACGTGGGTCTTCTTAGTCCAGCTGTAGATTCTGAATCCGTTCAGAAACAACCTTCAAACCATGTGAAGTCTCTCTGAATCTAATTCGACTTTTCTCTGTGAATCTGAGCTCTTAAAGATCCTACTGTCGACGTCTCACATGAGTCTTCTTGAGGTCTTCTAAGGCAATGCTGTCCTCCATCTGAATGCATTTGAGGCAGTCAAACACTTCATCTGAATTACTCAGATGCAGACTCCTCCTTTTGATTCCTTTAGAGGCACAAGCATAGTTTCTCCTTCTGACCATTCAGAAGCACTACGGTGACGACTCTTCCTTGAGTCTGAACGCCAGTTACGGGATATTCAAAGCTCTTTTCACATCGTGATTTCTGCAATGAAGATATACTTCCATTAACTAGACTTTTTAATACGAGTTTTGTCAGAATCAAAATTCTTAGTGGGATAGTTTCCTCAACAAGTAGAATGAGAGATGGATATGGAGAAGGGAAGATGAAGATGAAGAAGAGTTAGTGAAGAAATTAGAATGTGAGGTAGAGATGGAGAAAGAAAGATGAAGATGAAGAAGAGTTAGTGGAGGAATTAGAATGGGAGATGGATGGATGAATAGGCTATATAAGGAAGAAGAAGTGAGTTTGGGAGGGGGATTCTTTGTGGGGAAGAAAGAAAATTTTGGATGCTTGAGAGAGTTTTGAGAAATTGAAAAAAATTAGAAAGAAAGAAAAAAAAATGGAGAGAATCTTTTTTTAAAAGAGAGTTTTGAAGATGGTGGGAGTTTAAATCTAGGTGTTACCATCACTGATTTCTCTACCGATCAACACAAGTCACGAGTTCATCCCTATTGTTCGAGCCGCAATCTTGATCCATAAGGCGACACGAGGTCAGAATTCGACAATCAAATTTGTCAAATCAGGCAATAATCCTAGCCATTAAATCTTCGAGAATTTCCTTGTCCAAATGGATTGATTTAAATTTCAATTATGTCATGTCGTACTCGCATGTCTCCATATCCACATATCGCATTCGTATTTGTGTTGTCGTTAATTTATGCGTATCCAAATAAAAAAAATTTCGACTGGGCAATCCTATTTTTGATGTTTCCACCTCCCGATCCTTGAAAAATGACCATTTTACTCTTCTGGTCAGTTTGACCCAAACTTCTTCCCAATCATTCCAAATGAGTTTTCATGAAATAAAATAGTATCGAAAGGGCGTTAGAATAATCTAACGTAACCAAGTCCCCGAACTCATTTTTTTTAGTTCGCAGAAATAAATTAGTTCTCCCGCTAATTTATTTAGGTTTCTAATCGACCTACCAAAAATGATTAGTGGCGACTCCAAATAAAAAATCTTTGCATGAAAAGAACTTAAGTTGCGATTTGGTAGGTCTTGGGAGGGTCCGAATTAGGTTAGTCAACTAGCTTGATAATCTGTTCACCCGATTAAAAAAAATTAAATATTTTTCGGGTCGCGACAGCTTGGCGACTCCGCTGGGGAGTTGTTCTTAATTTTTGAAAATTCAAGAACCTAGAGGACTTAGGCCAGAAAAATTTCGTGGAAACCCATTTGGTTTGATAATTTGTTGGATTTTAATCTTTATGTGTTAAATTGTTTTGCAGGTAGGAGTTATAAGAGGTGGAGTATTTGGCTAACCTTTTATTTTGCAGGCTTGGTGTTGGAATTATCCGTTTAATTTCGCACATTTTAAAGCGGTGTTTGTATTTAACTGTTGAACATGTTTAATCATTTTAGCACTATATCACACACGTCCCGTAGCTGGATCTGGGTCACTAGTTTTAGGATGGTATTGTGATTTGGTTCTAGCGTTCGGCGTGAGATCACGTCGAAAGTTAGTCCAGATTCAATCCCGAACCTCTTTCAAAAATGAGTTTTAAAAGTTAGGCCTCAGGCTTGGTAAGAATACCAAAGCGGTGGTTTTAATTTTTAGCTCGAGCAGCCAAAGTGGGAGGGCCCGACTAATCTTGATTACGTCGTGGGATCACGGCTAATCTTGATTATGTGCGCGAGATTGTCGCCTTGCCGTAAGTCTTTCGCTTCAATTTGTGGGCCCTTAGGATAGTTAAAATAAGGTTAACCCACAAGTCATGTGCATGTTTATGTGATTGTTTATTTTCCTATCCAGCGGTAAAGTATGCTTCTGAACTTCATCTTGTCTTATGTTATTGTTTGGGTCGATCCATGACACTTAGGATTGTGGCGTGTGATCTATAGACAATGGGACACATCGATATCCGTTTCGTGTACATTCCAAAGGCCGAGTTGAAGCAGATGTGGGGGCGTTTGAGCATTGATGAACGGACCTATGCCCTTAGCCGTATGGGTCACATGTTGCCACTTTTGGACATCGAATTACAGACTGGGGTCATGCAGGCGCTTGCACATTTCTGGTGCCCATATACCGCTACTTTCATTTTAGGTAAGCACGAGCTCACTCCTAGCATTGCCATTGGAAAACCTTTGAGTATTGATTTAATTCGCCCTTGTGTAGGAATGGATCCAATTGTTATTTTTGCTGAGTTTTTGAAAATTAGTGAAAATAAAATGAGGAAAATTTTAAAAGGAAATTGTCATATGTGCCCTTTCTGATTCCTCATTGAACTTTTTTATGAGAGCAATTCACACTTGCAAAGCAGGATCTTTATTCTATCTTTCTTCGGACTTGTGATTTTTCCACTCCAAAAGGATTTTATTAGTCCATCCATGGCTTGGATAGCTAGGCAAGTTTGCAGTGGAATGAACTTTACTAATGCTATCCTGGCCGAGACTTTTATATCTCTGACTCGTTTTAAGCAAAACAAGGACAAAACATTTCATGCTCCAGTTGGACTTTTGTAAATGTGGTTTTTCTCTCATTATGCTAAGTTCGGCTCAAGAATGACCATTCCACGGGTAAGTCAAGAGGAAAAACCAATTGCAAAATTTCAAGAGTTGCAAAAAAATATTGCTAGATTGTCTTTTTCTGAGTGGATTGATTTATTTAAAGATCCAAGTCCCAAGGTTTTTCTATGGCAAGCTATATGGTTTCAAGTCTTTAAGGCTCATTTGTACCATGGTGAGCGGGAGCCTATACTTCTTTTGGGTATTACCGGTATGATGCGGTATCATCCTCTCCGTGTGGTACGGCAATATGGAGTTTTACAGGATATTCCACCATCTTTGGGGCCAAACACTTTTCAAGTTGAATACGTTCCAGCCGAGAATTATGGAACCGAGATCAAGCATCTTGACCAAACTTGGTTCAAGTCCAAGATTTGCTCACTATCACTACCCAAGAAGGAGCTCGAGGGAAAGGAAAGACGTTATCATGCGAAGGCCCGGTATATTAAGTACCACGTAATACCAACTCGCATGCTTCTGAAGTTCCCATTGGTGATCGTGAAGCCCACCCGTCAAGCCGAGATCGAGACCTATGCAAAGAAGGCGCAAAAGGCGAAGAAACAAATAGAGACTTTGGCTAAGGAGAATGCACGACTTTGGAAAGAGTTGGAGGCCCATTCGTCTATAGATCACGTCGCCAAAAAGAAAAGAAAAATAGCTTGATTTGTCATGTTTAGGATTTTTGTTCCACGTTTAATTGCATTTTCGTGACTTTATGAGCTTTTCTTGTTATAAATGTTACTGTTCAGACTTGACTTTCTGGAATTGCATAATTTTTATTAAATTCTATGATTTTAATTGACCCATAAAATCTTCACAGAAAATATTCACAAGACCTAATTCATCATTCAAAAAAAAGTTTGAATTAATTCAATGTATTTTCCATTTATTACCGAATTTAAGGTAAAAGAAAAACTGTCTGGATTCTGGAATTTTCTCAACATCACTTTTGTTTCTTCATTTATCACTAGAAAACATGCTCTTTTGAGAAAAATCAAAACATGAAAGTTGTAGATTGGGCTTTTAATTAGTGGACTGGAAATTTTTGGGCATCAATTCACATTTTTGATGACCCATTTATCCTCAAAGTAAAAATCGGATAAATCAGTTTTCTGAAGAAAATTTTTAGAAAGAAGTATTAAAATGTATTAATCCATGAGGAATCCTCCCAATCTCAAAAAATGAAAGTTGTACATCATTGTCTTAATTATCAGCTTGCAAAGTTTGGTACTTTTTCAAATTTTGTGGGAATTGATACGAATTTTCTCGTAAAAGCTTACGAAATCGAAACTTGTTTGAATTAATCTTTTGATCATATTGGCTCCATTTCTTGGGTCGCGAGGGTTGTCATGGATCGACTCGTTATTTTCATCCATCATACTCATTTGTATAAATTCTCCTTTCAGGTACCCATTGATCATGGAAGTGCCACGTAGCCGTATCAGAACCCATCTTAGGACAAAAATGGAACGTGAGGAATTGAGCCCTAGGGTGGCCAATCTTGAGAATCAGATAAACATGATAGCTGCCATGATGGCAGAAATGAAGGCGATGAGGACTGCCACACAAGGGAAGTCCCTCAGTGCATCCGAGACCGGTCCGTTTACAAATACCAGTACATCTACTGGCTCAGATACCAACCAGGCTGCAAGTATTGAACCCGAGAAGGAAGCACCCCCTAAGACTTCACCGGTTGTAGTTAACCTAGAAAGGGAGAAGAAAGAGAAACCCGCGGAGAGGACAGAGGAAGGTGTGAGGAGGCTGGCAAAGATCAAAGAGTGTCTTAGTAGCCAAGGATACGAGTTGGCTCGGTTTGACAAAATCTCGCCGTTCACCAAGATAGAAGTTCCAACTGGATACAAGGAACCTGAGTTTGTGAGAAAATACGATGGGACAGGCTGTCATCGAGCTCATTTGAAATACTATTTGCGTAAAATGGCACATTATTCTGACTATGTCTCACTGCTGATAAACACATTCCAAGAGAGCCTGTCTGGCGCTGCACTGGCGTGGTTTATCGAGCTCGACATGGAAGAGTATGACAATTGGGAAGACCTGGCCGAGGAATTCCTTCACCAATACAAGTTCAACGCGACTACAGCGCCTACCAGAGAAGACCTCTTAAGGACCCTGAAAGGAAGGAATGAGTCTATACGTACTTTTGCTCAGAGGTGGCGAGCGATAGCTACCCACGTCAAACCACCCATCCCGGAAGAGGAGTTAGTAGATCTGTTTCTGAAGACGTTACCGCTCGAGTACTTCGAGAAGCTTAATACCTTAGGCTGTCAAACTTTCACGCATCTCATAAGGGTGGCAGAAAGCCCTAAATGGGCCTTAAGGGAGAAGCATATACAAGAGCCGTCGTTTAAACGGCCTTATCCAACCAAAAGGGAGAATGCAGGCGAGGTCGCCTTTGTACTAAACCCGCCGAGGCCAAAGAAGTTTTCAGGATCCACCCCTACTCAAGGTGGCTCGTCCGAATCAGCTCCAGAAAAGTTCGAAGTTAAGAGAAGAACCACACCGTCTTTCACTCTATTACCTCGTCCCTTATCGAAGTTGTTACCTATGCTACTGGAAGGCTGCTTAGTTGCCAAGGAGCCACCTAGACCGAATCCGCCGAGGTTTCCTGAGTTTGACGAGACTCAGTCGTGCGCCTATCACATGGGTGAAAAAGGACACAACGCAAATAACTGTCTCGTGCTCAAATATAAGGTGCAAGAGCTGATGGATGGAGGAGTATTGGAGTTTGACAAGACGGAACCAAATGTGCAGCAAAATCCCCTACCGGATCACGAGAGGGTAAACGCCATATGGGATAAGAATGACATGGACAAGTTGGAATTCATGGCCAATGTTACAAAGCTGCAGGAGGTATTTAATCTAGCCGCTACATGCCCTGTCGATAGGAAAGCCTCAAGAGAGAAAAAAATGAAATATTTAGCTAAAATGGCCGCTTTAGGGATGTCGCCTGAAGCATAGTGTTCTGACTACGATTCTGAATACATCAAAAAGGATGAGCTGATCACTGTGATTGGATCAAAGGCCCCCTTTGTAATCAAGTTGGACGAGGTAGACAAAAGGGAGAATGTTGAGAGTAGTTCCCTCGACCATGCGGTGATTTCTCTTACAGAGCTTAAACTGGATCAGAGGAAGGCACAACATGATGAAATAGTTGAAAAGATTGTGATAAAGGTCCCTCCACCATCGGATTACGATCCCAAAGCTGTCCCTTGGGATTACAGTACAGGTGAGATAGATGCCGTCATGAGATCTGGCAGGTGCTATCCACTAAGAGAAGGTGAATCAGAGAAGAGAGAGGTGTCAAAAGAGGACGCAGAGAGGGCGTTGTCCATCGTGAGGACAAGTGAGTTTGAAAAAATAGAGCAACTAAGGAAAATGCCAGCTCAGATCTCACTACTCGACCGCTCGCCGTTACAATTGAACACCAACAAGCACTGAACAGGCCTAGGATATACTGGTGAATCCAGTAAGGGCCTTACTTCCAGAAGCTGTCATGGACGCCGAGGCCGAGGCCATCATAGGGGCCATGAAAGTCGAGGAGGCAGAGTTAATTCATTCATTGGCTCCAGAGCTTGGAAAGGAAAAATTAATGCGATCGGGAGTTCGCTGGGTCAGTATTTCTCCGAGCGCCCTAAGATGCTAGCAGATGAAGCCATTCAAGGCGCAACAGAGCTTGATATGTCCAATCTGTTTCTAGAAGACACCGTCAATGTCATCATCGAGAGGCTTGACGAGAACTCTATCTCGTCTGAGTAAAGATGCTCTTCTTCTACTTCTTATAGCATTTCTTTAACCGCAATTTTAATTCAGTTGTTGTATTTCGTTTGGTTTCTCTTTTCAATTCCAAGAAAATACCTTTGGATCTCGAGCCGTTGGTCCAAATGGTTGCCTTGTAATGCGGCCTTATCAGTGAAATTCAATAAAATGCATGTGCATGTTTTATTAAGGGCGTGCGGGAACATTCCAAACCAGCCCAATGATAATGCCTATCTTCGATTCTCGAAGATTTGAGGCTTGGATTCCCGCACGCTTCCTAATTTATCAAGCAAATTAAGAGAAGCAAAGATATCCGAGGATATGAGAATTGGCTCTCTTATTACATTTTTTCAAATGGTTTTTGAAAATCATGCATGAAAACTACTTGTTGAAAGGGACTAATCATCTTCATGACATTTTAGGCATATCATTCTAAGCATGCATAATAGGCTGTTGTGTGACTCGGATCAGCAAGGAGATTACTCTTGTGGCATTAGGGAAGAAGATGAGGATTTCATAGATATTTAGAGAGATTGGAGTCGGTACGAAGAGTTTAAACCCCTAACAGCAGAACAGGCAGTGGTAGTGAACTTGGGGGACTCACAGAATGTTAGAGAAGTGAAGATTGGGGAGTCCTTGTTACCCTCTGAAGCTGCCCGAATGATTAAACTTCTCAGAGAATACCAAGATGTCTTTGCTTGGTCGTATGCAGACATGCCCGGCCTCGACCCTAACATTGTGGAGCACGTACTGCCTATTGACCCTAGCATCCTGCCAAAAAAACAAAGGCTTAGGCGAACGAGGCCCGAACTTTCCAAGAAAATTGAGGAGGAAGTGATGAAGCTCCTTAAGGTGGGATTCATAGAAGCAATCCCCTATGCCGATTGGATCGCTAACATCGTGCCAGTGATGAAGAAAGACAGTACAGTCCGAACCTGCATCGATTACCGAGACCTGAATAAAGCCAGCCCAAATGATGATTTTCCTTTGCCGCACATAGACGTATTGGTCGATAGTACAGCTGGGTTCGAACGGTTTTCCTTTATGGATGGATTTTCTAGCTATAATCAGATCCTAATGAAGGAGGAAGATAAGGCGAAGACCTCATTCATAACACCATGGGGCACCTTTTGTTATAGGGTTATGCCTTTCGAGTTGAAGAATGCTGGGGCAACATACCAAAGGGCCATGATTTCTCTATTCCATGACATGATGCACAAGGAAATCGAGGTGTACGTAGATGATATGATTGCCAAGTCTAGACTAGGAGAAGACCATGTTCTGGTGTTAAGAAAATTGTTCGAACGTTTACGAAAATATAAGCTAAGGCTGAACCCCAACAAGTGCATATTCGGAGCAAAATCTGGAAAGCTTTTAGGATTCGTGGTTAGCAGCCATGGCATCGAGGTCGACCCTTCCAAGATCAAAGCTATACAGGACATTAGTATCCCAACTTCAGTAAGGGAAGTGAGAAGCTTGCTGGGACGGTTAAACTATATTGCCAGATTTATATCCCAACTTCCTGATGTGGCAAAACTGTTCTTCGAGCTCTTCAAGAAGGGTGCCGAAGTCATTTGGGATTCAGAATGCCATAAAGCATTTGAGAAGATTAAGGAGTATCTGATCCTACCTCCAGTATTGGTACCACCAACCCCGGGAGTCCCCTTGACTCTGTACTTAACTATATATCAAGAATCATTAGGAGCTTTACTCGCCTAGACGAAACCGGAGGACGGGAAGGAGCGAGCGGTTTATTACTTGAGTAAGAAATTTACGCAATCGGAGGCTAATCACCCGATGGTTGAAAGGACATGCGTCGCACTAATCTGGGTACTCCACAGGTTGAGACAATACACCCTCCACCACCATATCCAGCTAGTAACAGAATGCGACCCAATTAAGTACTTGGTGGAGAAACCCGCCTTATTGGGAAAGCTAGCTAAGTGGCAAGTATTGTTATCAGAATTTGACATAAAGAGTTCACCTCAGAAGTCAGTCAAGGGGCGGGCCATAGCCGACATGTTAGCAGAAAATTCACAGGGGTTTGTAATCCCTAATGAGGAAGAGGTCGAAGATCGAATCCTCACATTGTCTGATGATAAGTGGACTATGTATTTTGATGGTGCCGTTAATTTAGCCGGATCTGGAAGTGGGGCAGTATTGATATCCCCGAACGGCTTACATTATCCGGTTTCCGCAAAGTTGGTATTTCCATGTACCAATAATATATCAGAATATAAAGCCTGTATTCTAGGTCTGCAATTAGCCATCACCATGAAGGTGCGAAGGTTACAGATTTATGGGGATTCCATGCTGATTATTCTCTAAACTCAAGGAGAATGGAGAACAAGAGATTCTAAGCTCATTCCCTATCATGAGTTGCTAGAGGTGTTAACCGATAATTTTGACGAAATCTCGTTCGAATATCTATCAAGGACCCAGAATCACTTTGAAGACGCGTTAGCTACTCTATCTTTGTTGTTGCAAGTAGAGGACGGGCTCAACATCAAGCCTTTAAAAATCAATGTCATAGATCAGCCAACCTATTGCATGCTAGTAGAAGGCGAATTCAATAGTGAGCCCTGGTATCACGACATTAAGAATTTTCTTTCGAAAGGAGAATTCCCTCTAGGGAGTCAGATAGGGGATAAGAAGTACATAGCAAAGATGGCTACCAAATTCTTCCTGAGCGGGCAAACTCTCTATAAAAGATCCTTCGATTTAGTCCTATTAAGATGTGTAGACGCTAAAGAAACAAACATGCTCATGAAGGAGATCCATGAAGGGATATGCAGTCCTCATATGAACGGCTACCTCCTCGCAAAGAAAATCATGCGGCTTGGTGTCACGACCTGAAAAAATTTATTAAATTCAAAATTGGGTGAACAGATTATCAGGTTAATTAAATTAACTAACCTAATACGGACCCTCCCAAGTCCTACCAAATCGCAACGTTGGTTTTTGTTTAAATGATTTTAAAATTTGGAGTCGCCACTAATCGTTATTGGTAGGTCGATTAGAAACCTAAATAAATTAGTGGGAGAACTAATTTATTTCTGCGAACCAGAGATTATGAGTTTTGGGACTTGGTTACGCTAGATTATTCTAACGCCCTTTCGGTACCAATTTCATGAAAATTCATTTGGGATGATTTGGAAAGATTTGGGTCAAACTGACCAGAAGGGTAAAATGGTCATTTTTTCAAAGATCGAAAAGTAAAAACAGGTCAACCCGGTTGAATGTGGTCATTCCTTATTTCCCACAATTTCTGAGAAATTTTTTTTTTAATTTTTCGAGATAATTCACCCATAAGGGGCAAAATCGTCATTTTGGAAATATTGGAGTGGAAAAATTGCCAAGAATAAGGTTCATCAGCTAAAATGATCAATTTCCTAATTCTTGAGGCATTTCGGGATTTTGAGAATTTATCCAATTTTTTAGATATATATATATATTTTTCTTTTACGATTTTTGATTTTTTGATTTTTTGATTTTTTGATTTTTTTTATTTATTTATTTTTATTATGTAAACCATTTTAGTCTTATATTGTTATGTTACTACAATATTAAACAAAAGGAATTGGGTCGAGCCTCAGTCTTGAGGCCCACATATATAAATTACGTTCGGACCAGACTCAACCATAAATCTAAACTACGGACTTCACAAATTGTAATAAACTTAAACGGCCCGAATTAACGCTAACCCATTGATAAATGAATTAAGCCTGTCCGAAAAAACAAGTCTACTTACCTGGCCCAATCTGGAGCACCTATCTGGCCCAATCTGGAACACCGATTCTGAACAACTTTTTATGCTCTTTGGTACAGTTGCAAGTGATTCTCTAGATTCGGACAAGTTCGGTCCAAATTCATGCTGACCATCCACATTGCCTGACGTTATCTCATTCTCCTCACGGGCAATAACCTTCTCCTTAACATCAGCATTTCCTCTCCCCAAAATCCCGTCAAAGGCACCAATAACTATTCTTTCGCATAAACTGCAAACCTGACTACGTAGATTCCAGTGCAAGAGCAAACTTGATGGGCGCCAGAAAAGTGTAGAAGGCCACACCCCATTAAAACTTGGCCTCATTCATCACCTCTTCCTATCCATCTTCTTCGCTCTTATATGCATCATCATACGCTTGGAAGGAATGCATCTCAGGAACACATTCTCCAAAGGCTTCGATGCTCCCACCTTTTCTCTGATCTCAACCTGCATCTCACGACTTGAACCCATTCATCAACACCGGGTTCAACCGTGTTCCTACGTGAAGGCCAAAGTCTATCGGAATCTGAGCCCCAATTATTCCATGACTGCCGTAAAATCCAGCTTCCTTCCTCTGGACCGAGCACGGTGGCAACGTCATATCGCAATATTTCGGCGGCCCAACTGTCTTTATACTCAGCTCATTCGTCGGGGTACTCAATCAGAGAAATAGTTTACAGTCCAAAGGCCTCGATAGGTTCAGCCGTCATCTTCGTCCCCATAGTCCATCCGATTCAATCCTCCTCGTTTTGCCCCACTGATTCTCCAATGTGCAATAACGTCTGATGCAAATCATTACCCGACTTCCCAATTTTCTCGTCAGTTCTATCCTGGGTTTCTATCCCATATGCATCCTTTGCTTCCACACTGCCCATCCAACACGTATGGCGTCCCTCGGACTAGAAACCACGTGGTCGCACCATCATCCCCATCATTCCTCCATGACCTCCAGCAATTCTGAGCAACAGTGATTGGCTACATAATCTGCATGGCTTCCAAAAGAAAACGGCAACTCCAAAGACGCGCTTCAAAGCCTTGAACCGGCAATCTTGTCAGACCCTCATTTACATGACCACATATGGCACGTATAGCTAACAATTTAAGCGAGTCAAGCAACTTCTTTTCCTGCGAAAGCACTTCACGACCCCAACTTCAAAGTCCAAAAGCACTTGAGTTGAAAGGCAGAGTATGCGCGTTGAACAGCTGGAAATCATCGGATGATGGCAGCCGTCTCCGTATCACGTTCCCTGTCTGAAGCCTCTCTTGGCCTCCCTCTTGACATACTTCCGAAACCACTTGTGAGACTCCGGCGACTCCAGTTGGTATCACGGACTGGTTCGAACTCGCCGAAACACTCCACGAAATAGCGAGATGGTAATAAGACCATCTTCTTCTTCTTCTTGAGCTCACCAGCCAAGCCGCGTCGTTCGAGGAGATCCCATGAGTAAACCATTGCAGGCGAAGAAGTTGGAGCCAAGGAAAGCAACATCGAAAAGCGACAGAAGTGCGAGGCTCAGCACCGCCAGATTCTTAGCCATAGATAGGGAAAATGTCAATGCGCACCGAAGCTCAGGAACGGCAGATTCTTCCTCGAGCTTTTCTTACGTTGTCTCCCGCATGGAGACTCGACCAATACTCTTTGCCATTATGCTCATGCATGTAAGTCTCAACGAACAATAAGCAAATAAACGAAGCAGCTTTTTCACCAAAAGCACCCACACCCGAACTTCTTTTGAATAGAAGAGAGAAAGGAGGAGGAGCTAAACGTTGGAGGGTTTGGGGATGAGAGGAATGGTGAACTGCTTGAAACCCTCCTTGAGCTTGGCTTCCTTCTCGCGGATCCTCTGCATCTTGAGCATCCTCCCCCTGACAAGCTCGCACTCGCATTTTCTGTACCGGTCTCGCTCCCCTTCCCACTTCCACTGCAGGTAGTATTCGGCCTGCCGGCATTTGTGGAGCGGGATCAGCAGGTGCGTGCCTGGACTACAACATAGCGTCCCGGGTTCGCCTCCTTCGTCTTGCAAACGCTTCGAGAGGGACTTTAACATCATCCACCACACGAAGTAAGATGGTCGTAGATCTGGAAAGGACCGTCGGATCGGAGAGCAGGTTGGCGAGTCTCAAGCTAGAAGTGTGCCAACTATTGCAAAGTTCAAGTTGCGATCCTCTCATCTGGGGTTTGGGCAAGTACATCTTCACCCGGCATGTCTCTACCGAGCTACCTCACCACAAGGACTAGGGCATGATTCGGGTATTAGAGGACGTCTTGAAGGTACTTGAAGACATCAGAACGTGCGTATTGCTATCTTGTTACATGCCCTATCTTTCAGCATGCTATCTTTTCCTATCACCAAGCGAATAGAGATTTCCCAATGCAGAGATACATCGGTCGAAGCTCAGAAGTCCTTTGAGGGTAAGCTAGGAGGTGTTCACGGGCAAGGGCTCTATGGAAACCATCGTGTTGTGGTGGACAGCCACTAACTTGTGGTGGGCCTCCACCACTCCAGCCATTACCATGGAGATGGTCAAGAATGCTAGCCCTACGGCAATTCGCGGGACTGAGGGGTCTGGGACACTGAATCCCTAGATGTACGGGGTTCATGGTTGAATCCAGAGGACGAAGGCCTTAGGCTTCTTTTGCAAGTAAGCAGCTTCGTTGTGACTTCACCGCCGAATCCAAGGATGTGAAAGCAATGCAATCTCGACTCCCCCAACAGGACCACTGGTGGACGATTTACCATCTTTTGCTAATAAAGCAAATTGACTTGAAGCCATCTGTTCTTTCTCATGACAATTACCAACTATCTGTTGTGGGCTAGTCATCCTCTGCTTCGCAATTTCAATTGTTTCAGCCGTCCGGTTCTTTGCTCTGGTCCCCCATGACTGCAAAAGTCTGAGACTTTGAATCTGTTGCCTCATCAGTATGGGAAGAGAGATACTCCTTCATGCTTTCAGGTTCTACTGAAGAAGAATATTCATCGATTACGAAAAATCTCATTTGCTAGAGAAGTTGGTTGATCCTCTGGTGGGGAAGAATCCCAGTCGTCAAAAGTCACTTGCTGGTCAAGAGAAATTCCCTATTCCCCCCATCATGACTTTCACTTGCCTGTCCAGAGCCATGCCTCCACTACCGCCTCTCCTCTTGGACGTTTACTTGTTACAGTCGCCTAAGGTGGTGACACCGAGGATGTCTAACTTCGACGAGGAGACGGCAAAAATGAGTGGCAGCAACAACGCGAACGCCAAAAGACGTGGAGGGACGAGCATGAGCAGAGAGCTATTCAACGGAGGTTTAGGTAACAATGTCTTCCCTTCACATCAGCCTCCAAGCCTGTTTTTCGGGGTCGACGTGCAGCACTACGAAGAAGATCAAGGCCGGTGGAGACAGCAAGGAGCTACATACGTTTGTGTGCAGCTCAAGCGCATCGTCGGTGTCTGAAGGCAACATGAGACGCGCGGTGAATAGAGCCGCTAAGGCCTCCCCTCAACATGCAGAAACTGCTTCCCCTCCTCCCCTTGCTTCGTGACCTGCTAGCATTTTTAGCTGAGCTTCTTGTCACCTCTTCGGATCATGGTTTGAAGTCAACGTCCATATGTCCCATCGGTGCTCATCCGCGATCGTCCACAGCTCGTAGCTCCGGCGAGACTCAAGACAGGCCGGCCATGTGTTTTTCATCGGGGTAATGCACAAAAATGGACATAGCGAGTCGTAGAAGAAGTGTAACGTAGCAAGTAGAGGCAGAATTTGACCGTAAGAGGGTCATTCGCACTCGAAAAAGAACTTCAAACGAATTCAAGCCAAACGGACAAAAAACAGAGCATGTTCGGAACAGGAAAAACTTACCTTCTTCGTGTGCGCAATGGGACGCCGCGGGGTCAGGGGTGATCTCTGGTTCGTGGACGAGCTGCCAGGCTTGATTAGAGAGCTTGACGACGTCTGGATCGTCCAGAGGAGAAGCTCCTTATTCCCCGCTCTGTCCACGCGCCTTCTACCCGCCTCTGCTTTCTCTTTTCTTTTCTTTTTTCTCAACCCCCCGTGATGGCCATGATGAACGTTTGTTTTTTGTAGCTCGGTTGACTCTCCTTCTTGCACCAAACGTTCAAGGCTCCTCGTTCGGTATAGCTACGTTTCAGCCATATCTTCCTCATGTCCACATGCCTTGCCTTTGACCGAGTCTCCCTCACTCTGATATTCTCCTCGTCAAACGGTCATGTCTTCTCGGAGGTAGGTAGAGCTAATGCATGTGACTGATGTCACCTGAGTTCCAATGTTTACAATGCATGGAGTTGACAAACCGTTCCAAAAGACTCTTTAGTTGTTGTCCTCTACTCACCATTCCGAAGGCTGGAGGCCAAAAGGAACCATTCTTACGCACAGAGACATCATGAAGCAACGATCTTCGCGGAGGGCCTTTCCACTTGAAGTTGCCAGCATATGAGTTTGACTTCTTCACTATTTCATATACTAGCCTTTTGTTTGCTTAAATGTGACCCAATCTTCATTCCTGATAATGTACAGGCGCACTGATTCGGCAATTGAAAATTAGCTTGTTCTGCCATATCAATGAAGTCTACCACAATAATGCAGCCAATATCCCAAAGCCTTAACTTCCTAGCAATCTGTCCAGCCACTGCAAGGTTTACATCAAGAATTGCCTTTTCTTGTGAGTTTTCCTGACCAAACACCTCATGACCGTGATTCACATAGAGGTTAAAACCTCAGTTTTCAATCGCTAGGGAACCTCCATTAGCAGGTGGAACCCTTTTGTTCAGGATATTATCAATCTCCCCTTCAATGTTGAATTCGTCAAAAAGGGGAATTCTTTTATCATACAGCTCAACTAGGTCACGAAGATCTGGAGCTATTTCTTGGCGATAGTTGGTAACCTCCTGAAAAGTCCTTGGAGAGTCCACCACCATTTTTGTCACCTTCTCGTTAAAATAGTCTTGGATCATTGGACCGATGGCGAAGGAAACTCGCACGGCTCAAAGGACCCAGCTAGAATGGGAATCACGAATCTTAATGGTCCTGTTGAATCTTGAAGGCAATCGTTCAGGAGAAAAGCCAAGATTGCTAGTGTCAAGTTTTTGTACCCAAGATTACGTAAAAGAACCTTTCCTTTATTTTATGTGACCCCGTATCAGTGAATTTTCAACGAACACCAAACACCACGATCTTTGAAATGCGGACACAACAGAACACAGGGACTGCTCTTCAGTTGGTGGGTTTGCTCCTTCAAGTTTTCGTGTCTACTGATCTTATAGATTCCTCTCTCCAACGTCTCTTCTGTGTGCCTATTAGGCACGAGGAATCCTTGGTGTATAAGACCAATGGGCAAATGGATAGCGGATCCGGAGCTAGCTGTCATCACAATGAGGCAATCTATGGGGTGGTACTCATCAATGGACTAGGCTTGACGCAGTAAAAATGTCGGCTTGGTTGTTTTGCCATTCATGATCTCTGAAACTTGTACAAGTATTTGAAACGCTTGAGTTTCGTGACTAATGTAGATTCAAGCAAGGCCCATCAAATGATAAGTTGAATTCGAAGAATCGAATGCAATAATAAAAATGCACCATCGGGCCATTGAAAAATTTGGATTATTAGAGGACAATGTCACGACACCAAAAATGAAAAAATAAAAATAAAAATAAAAAATTACAGAGCTAAAATGAATTTCCTAATAAATTTTTTTGTTTTGTTTTTTTTTTGTTTTTTTTAATTAATCTGAATACGAGATTAACAAAGTAATTCTCGATTTCTGATCAATCATTATTATTATTATTATTATTATTATTATTATTATTATTATTTTGAGATTTTCTTTGGCCAAAATGAAGAGAAGATTAAAATAAAAATACTGACTCTTTTTTTCTTATTTTTGTGGCCTGAAATGCAATTTTATTTATTAAATATTTTCCTAATTTCTGAAAAAAAAATATTAAAAAATGAAAAAAATATGAAAATTTATTTTTTATTCAAAAATGGTAGCCTAAGCTTAACGAAGGCTTCCAAAGTTGATTTTTCAATTTTCTCATTTTTATGATTTTTCTATTAATTTTTGAAAATAAAAATACCGAAAAATACTGAAAATACGAAAAACCATTTTTTGGTCAAAATTGATTCCCTAGGCTTAGCAATCACCCATCCCCTTATAACTCCCATCTACAAGAACATTTAACACATTAGGTTAGTGGACTTACCTCACCTTCAAGAGCACCTGCAGAAAAGCATGTTAGAAAACACCCAACCTTTTTTAATCGGCTCAAGTCCTCTAATGGGTTAAACTAAATCCCCAGTGGAGTCGCCAGTCTGTCGCGACCCTCTCGAGATTTTCCAAATCCCGAGGGGGTTAATGGTTTGCTAGGCCCATTTTGAGATCTGGGCTTAGTTCGGGCCCTCCAAGGCCCATACTAAATCGTGTCAGGAAAATTTAAATCGAGATCGACCTTAGTGTAGTCGGGTGACATGTGAATAGTGTGCATGCCATAGGAGTCACCACCAATTATTTATTGGAGGGTATGATTGGAAACCCTATCGAACGATTGGGAGAGATCGTTCGATTCTGCGAAAACCAGATAAATGGGTTCGGGGACTTGGTTACCTCAACCCGCAAGTTGACGTCCTTTCGGTACCTAAGTTGAATGATTTCCTAATCTAAAGAGTTTATGCAGGCGAGATTGGGTAATGTAGGCTCTAGAAGTCTAATGGATTCATGCGAATGGGAGTACCTATCCTATCAATCACAACAATAAAGAAATGCGCAACCAGAGAAATCACGTCGAAACCAGTCAATACAAGTAAAAGGGAGTCTTAAAAGTCTTGGGAAGCGCGTCAATTTAGTTCCAGGATAGTTCGGGGTGATTTGGAATGGTTCGGGTCAGATTGACCAGAGGGGCAAAATGGCCATTTCCGAAGGTTCTGGAAGCCAAAAATATGAAATTATGTCAAACCAGTTGAATGTGGTTTTTCACTAACTTTCACGATTTTTAGGAATTTCTCTGATTTTTCTGAAATTTTTGTAGTTTTTTTTGGAATTGTTCAGACTTTCTAAGAACTTTCTAAGGATTTTCCCTATTTTTGGACATTTTTCGGAATTTTTATTTTATTTTTTTGAGGACCTTCTTATGGTTTTATGGATTTTTCCTATTATTTTTTAGAATATCCTCTATATTTTCTGGAATTTTTATTTTTAATTTCTAATATTTTTCCTTTTTTTAGGGTTTTCTAAGACTTTCTGGAGTTTTCCTATTTTTTAGAATATTTTCTATATTTTCTGGAATTTTTATTTTGATTTCCTATATTTTTCTTATTTATTGTTATTTAAAAACAACACTTTTTTACATGTTCTAACAATTTTTCCAAATTTTTAGGTTTCTACGAATTTTCATAATTTTTCTATTGATTTTTAATTATTTATTTTACTTTTTATTTATTTTCCTGTAATTCCCGAAAACGTTTTAAATTTTTACTAGATTTTCAGAATTTTTTTACATATCTTTTCCTATTTTTGTATTATTTTTTTACTTTGTATTTTATTTTCCTATTTTTTCTATTTTTATATTAGTTTTTATCATTTATTATTATTTTTTTTAATTTAATTCTATTGACTAAAACGACACAGTTTCTAACTTTTCTAGGTTTTTTAGTTTTTCGTTAGTTTTCTAATTTTTATATTTTTTTGGATTTTTATTATTTTATTTATTTTTAATCTTATTTTAATTCTCCGGACCAGGTCGGGTTGACCCAGCCCAGCCGAGGACCCGGCCCGTAGGCCCAAACCTAAACCCTAGGTTAAATGATGCCGCATTGGTTTTCTTTTTTATATTTTTATTTTTTATTATCCTTTTATTTGATTTTTATTTGATTTTTCTGATTCTTTATTATTTTTGAATTACGTTATACGGACCGGGCCGTATTTACCAGGCCCACTAGCCAGCCCGAGGCCCACTATTTTAAATCCAAGAGAAACGACGTAGCTTCAAAAATTTAATTAATTTTTTTTAATCTTCAATCAATTGTTTTTATATTTTTATCCTATTTTCCTATTTCCCACTAATCCTAATCCTACCGTTTAAGATTTAACACATGGCTAATCTACGATCGTTGGATCTCACGTCGTCGTTGACCTGGCCAATCTTCGTGCGTGGGAGACGACCAGAGAAGCGACGATCCTGGCGACGCCGCCGGAGGCTCACCGGGATGTAAAAACAACCTACAAAAGGCCCAAATCTTCTCCCGATTCCAGACTAAGTCAATCCCTAAGTCTCCCAAAGCTGGTGAACTTCAAATTTAGGCCGGGAGTCAAAGAGGAATCAGTCCATCAACGCCGGCAAGGTTCAGATCTCCGGCGAGTTTGAAATTCTCACTTCCGATGCTCAAATGTCCAACTAATCAATTAACAAGCGTCGAGAGGGTCTTCGAAGACTTACGTGGCCGTTGCTCGAGCTCTAAAGTAGCTGGTGTGAGCTATGGAGCTCACGATTTGTTTAGGGTTTTGAGAGGACGACTCGGGCAAACATGCAACGCAATCACAAAGGAAAGGCCAAAACATGCGCAGAGGGGCAGAAGAAGTGGTTCAGAGGAAGTATTATGCAAAAAGACTGGCTGGATTGGATTCCGCCATGAAAGCTCAAATGCAAAGGTGTCAATGGTAATTAACTTCCCGCACGGTGAAACGTCAATCTGATGAGTTGTCAAGGTTCCTTAGAGTCGTGTGATGCTTCTGGAGCTTTTCCAAGAGCTTGCCGTTGCTTTGATGTCGTCGACGAAGCTCTGAAAGCTTTTTGCCCAAAAACAAGGTCTCCTCTCCCCGAAACCCCCGTCGCCCCAAAACTCCAGCTCTCTCTCCTTTTATATCCATCAATAACCACTTAACAGAATCCCTCGAGAAATCCCGATATCTTCTCACTCAATTCTCGTTCCCACTCCCCTAATCTCCCAGAATCTCTCTCTTTAACAGACCTCCTCTTTTGAAGCTCAGGGCACGCATAAGTTCCATTTTAATCAAAATCCGTTACTCCTTCCTCTTCCAATTGTGATGCATAACTAGTACCAACCTATTCAGATGTAGAAGTAAAACTAGTACTTGCATGATTCGATTTTGAAATAAAATTCTGACCAGCTGCATCAATCACCATCCTCTGGTATGGGTTTAATTGGTTACAATAGTTGTATTCTTGTCTAATTGAAAATTGGTCAGTTCCTCGATATCCTTCATTAGATATAAATGGTTCACCCTAATAAATCCAATTATAGTAGTTCGGAATAAACTCAAATCTATAAAAATGTTCTCTAACTTTATCACACACATGAAATTTATTATTACTGCACTTTTTACATGGACACCTTAACTTATTTCCATTCATGAACTCAAGTTTACTACTACAAAGTCCAAAAACTGTTCTAACCGAGTGCGAAACTCATCAGTCAATCTTCGACGTCCAGGTAAGTTCCTATTATACATCCAAGCTCTATCTTTTTGCATTGTGTCTGTATAGAAATTAAAAAAAAATCTCATAAAATATTAAAAATATCATATATACTATTTAATATTCTTAATTAAAACTATAAGTGGTTCACCATGGCAAAAAAATTATAGTGGTTCAAGATAAACCCAAATTTATAAAGATGTTCTCTAACTTTATCACACATATGAAATTTACCATTATTGTATTTTCTACACTGAACTATTATGGTGTAAATTCAATGGATAAAAGTTGTCGCAAATGTTATCGCTAATTTTGCGATGAATCTGTTTCGTCATCAATTAGCGATGAACATCATCTGTCATCGCTAATTAGCAACGAATTTAGTGACGAATACGTGTACTCCTTCAAGTGAAATATAAACGTGCTCAAAGAAAAATTCAAGTGGAAAAAATGGAAAATTTACCAAATGAAGAAGACTTACCCAAGTATTTGGTTGAATTTTTTGTAGTGGAAAGTGCTCAATTTGATGAGAATTGCAATGTCTCACATCGACATGTACCTAAAAAAAAGGAAAATTACTCAATATCAATGAAGATTATGGCAATTGATGGAAGACAATGATGAAATAAACAACAATTTATTTCATGCTTACCATATAATACAAATAACAAGATAGAAGAGAGAAGAAAGTGGGTGAAGGGAAGAGCGTGGAGAGAAAAGTGGGAGAAGAGATTTGAAAAGGGAAAATTTTACTCGGTCTCAAAAGTAATGACGAAAAAGTGTCAGTGGATTTTAGTGACAAAAATGGTTCGTCGCTAAAATAGTGACAAAACTATTTTGTCGCGTACTAATTTTAGCGACGAAAAAGTATGTCATCGCTAATTACCGATGAATTTTGCGACGAATTTTGTAACGAAATTTTTTCTTCGCTATTTTCGTCACAAATTAGCGACGAATTAAATTTCATCGCTAATTTTTAGTGGCTAAAAGCCTTTTGTTACTTTGCGACGAATTTGGTAATGAATTTTGCAACAAAAATATTTTCGTCACAAATTAGTGACGAATTAAGTTTCATCGCTAATTTTTAGTGGCTAAAAGCCTTTTCTTATTTTGCGACGAATTTGGTGACAAATTTTGCGATGAAAATATTTTCGTCACAAATTAGCAACAATTTTCATCGCTAATTTTTCGTCACTAAAAGTCTCTTGTTTTTTTGTGACGAATTTTGCGACGAATTTATGATGAAAGTTATTTTCGTTGCTAATTTCGTCACAAATTAGCAACGAATTACACTCCGTCGCTAATTTTTCGTGGCTAAAATCCTTTTTTTTTGTAGTGAATTGAGCCCTTCAACGAGTGAGATATAATTAAAGATAAGTTTTTTGATCTTGACTATGCCTCTACCAATGATGTTTCCTTTTTTGTTGCCTCTGAAAGACACTTCTACCATTAACTTTTGTGAGTTCTAAGAATTTGCTTGCATCTCCTGTCATATGTCATGAGCAACCACTGTCTAGGTACCACTTATTCTTCTTTTTCTTTGGTACCTACATAAAATGAGCAGATTCATGCTTTCGTTGGTACTCAGACTTTCCTGGGTCCTTTAACATTAGTTGACTCTATCATTCTTAAGATAACTTCTCTGGTTGGTTTCCAAACATTGGGGCAATCATTCTTAAAATAATTTTCATTATCATAGTTTGAACACTTGAAGAATTTGCGGCCAATAGGTTTTACAAGTTGTTTTTGAAAATGATTTTATAAGAAAATTTTGAAGGTCTCTTTCTTCATCTTTCTTTTTAATTTGGGAAATCATTTTGAAAAAAAGTTCCTTTTTCATGTCCAAGACCACTTTTGTTGTAGTAGAATATTTGAATTAAGAGAATATGTTCCAAATCTTTGAATTGAGTGAAATGTTTTTGGAAATTGCTAAAATTTCCTTTTTGTAAGATTCATTTTATTTTAAAAGATAATCTTGATTTCCTTCAATTTCCAACGATTCCTTTTTGAGAAGATCTTGATTTTCATGAGTTTCCAAAATTTCTTTTTTGAGTAAATCTTGATTTTAATTCAAAACAAAATATTCCTTTTGGGAGAAAATCAATCTTTTCATTTTTGGAAAGATCCTATTGCCTTAATTTCAAATTCTCCTTTTCCAACTCAAAGATTTTCTTAGGAGCTTTCTTATAATCCAAACACAACTCATCAATGTCATCAGATAAGGGATTTCTGGTAGATTTACCTCTCTGTCATGCTCAAAATTTGATTTGGCCATTAAGCATATGTTGGCACAATCTTCCTCATCACTTTCTTTGCACTTAGCGTCATTCCACGTCTCAGCTTTCAAGACTTTCTTTTTCTTCTCATGTTTCCCTTTGCCTTTCTTCAGAAGTGGACAATTGGGTTTGATATGTCCTCATTTCTTGCATTCAAAGCAAATAATATACTTACCATCTTCCTTTTGAATAGAGGATTTCTCTACTTCCTTATATTGACATCTTCCTTTGAAATTTCTTCATTTTCCTGAGCTTTTTGACCATTAGGGCTAGCTCTTCATCATCTTCATCTCCTTCAGAGTCTCTATCGCTCGGATCATTCACTTTTGATTTAAAGGAAATTTCCTTTCTCCATTTGGAATCACCTTCATCGTTTAGTCATTCAGACTCATGAGATGTGAAAGTTTCAACTAGTTCATCAATAGATAGAAGTGATACTCTTGAGGTTTCTTGAATAGTGGTTTTGACATTGTTCCACTCATTTGTGAGTCCCCTCAAAATTTTATTGACTCTTTCAGCTTGAGAAATTTGCTTGCTATAGTAGGTTAAGCCATTGACAACATCGATGAATATGTTGATCATATCAGAAATAGACTCATCAGGTTTCATTTGAAAGATTCATGTTTTTCAAGAAGAATATTCGTTTTTGTTTCTTTGACTCTTTCAATTTCTTTGGGAGTAACTTGAAGGCTATCCCATATTTCCTTTGCTGTTTCACAAGAACAAACACGATTATATTGAGTTAGAGATAAGGCATAATAAAATGAGTAAAGTGCTTTTGAATCTAAAGCTTCTCTTTTTGAGATTTCAGTAGAGTCGAGTTTTAATTCTTTTGGAGTTTCTTTCTTTGAGGAAGAAGTTGTAGGATTTGCTCCATTTTGCACATCATCCCACATAATGGATTGGTTGACTTGATGAAAGCTCTTATTTTGTTTTTCCATATGTTGCAATCTTGTCCATCAAAGTATAGAAATCTAGTGTTACTTTGACCTTCCAAAATTCTTACTCCAATAATGCTAACCATAAAGAATTATTAGCTTAGAAGTATACACTTTAAATAACAAGCCTTGGGCTCTGATACCAATTATTGTTTTACTAACAATATCACTTAGAGGAGGTGAATAGGTGCACATAATCAAACTTGATAAAATAATGCGGAATTGAAAATTTCAAGTTTGATAAGAGTAGATAAAGTAAACAGAACCATGCAGTGCTTTCACCAAACAGTTAATATATGCAGGCGGAGAATAGGAAACAATACACAAGAGATTATAGTGATTTGGCTTATGAAAGCCTTCATCCAATCTTCCATACTAACAACCTACTGGCTAGATTCTATTAAGTAATCAAATGAGAGATTACAAAAAGATATGCTAGCTTGAACTCAAGCACTTCCAACAAAAACGAGTACTGCCTCTATCAAAGCTGTCTCACTCTACACACTTGACTCTGTATGTACCTCTTAAAAGCT
The DNA here is from genome assembly GCA_016432845.1 of Psidium guajava. Taxonomy (NCBI): domain Eukaryota; kingdom Viridiplantae; phylum Streptophyta; class Magnoliopsida; order Myrtales; family Myrtaceae; genus Psidium; species Psidium guajava. Next base: position 12,015,628 of record CM028232.1, read on the forward strand.
TTTTTCGAATATATGCTCATGTCGACAATTTTGACAAGTAAAGCTCTCTTCAATAAGGATGTTGCATTCTAGATCTCTCTCACTAGTCTTCGAACTTGGTACTCCTTATATACTTATCATCTTCCAATCTTCCCGTTGGACAGAACCACATTGAGAATTAATCACGATGAAGTAGCCATTGGTTGATTGCTAAATAGAGATCAAAAGTCATTGAGATGAGAGTAATTTGAGATAGAGAGGATTTGCTCACCAATACAATCAAATCTTGACTCCTTATCTCAAGCTTCTATAAGAGGAAAATATCTACGAATGATTGCCAATTAAGAATTCTCATAAGAAAAGTAATAAGAATAACTTTGTTATTGACAATCAATCAATTTAACTTAGAATCGAAATCCTAACTCGATAATTAACCGTTAGTAGGGAAATTCAATTAGCTTAAACATATAAGAGTGAAATTCAATAAACAATGAAGATTAGACAAAGATCCAAATATATCTCTCTAAGAAAATCTTGTACAAGTCTACCTTTGCCACAAATCGTGGCAACTTCTATCAAGATAAAAACGTTAACCATATTAAATACAATAGGCGTAGAGATATATTTGACATAAATCTTCAAAGTATAAATCAAAGTCTTTTCAACCATAGTTTGTTTGTTTTGTTTCATTTCTTTCAAAATTAAATATAATTTCCCAACAAAAGGGCACAGAAAATTCTTTGGGTTTAAGAAACCAGAGCATTTAAGGACACCTTGGCCACCAAATACTTGTCGTGGCCGATGTTCGAATAAAGGAAGCATCGGTGACACTGAAGTACAAGAAAAGGTAATAGGTCAAGGAATCAACCGCTCAATGAATAAGAAGAGCAATTACCAAAGCATAACTAAGAATTGAGGGATATATGATATGAAAGTAACCACTACCAATGGCTGTCCTTTGTACTCGATTATAAATAGTCGGAGAATAACCTTTAAAGGATCGATAATTAACAATACTTATTAATTTCCTCTACAATTTAAGTCATTCGTTTTTTACGTTTATCGTTCAATTTATCTGTTGTTTGCATAGTTACTTCATGTCTAGAATTATCGCAAGAACCGGAATAATATTCAAAACCGAGGATCCAAGTTTTCGATGAAAGGTCCTTCGTCGCAGATCATTTCTAGCGAAACAGAAAGTAGCCATTATATCTTATGGGTCGTCGTCCAGACACAAATGAGTATTGAGGAATGTTAGGTTCAGGTCAACGACCGGGTTACGACACACACATCGTAGTCCATAAGATTTTTGAGGTACTGTTGGCTGTAATTTTTATTAAATTAAGAGACTGCTAGGATTTGTCTTTATCAAGCTTTCAGTTAAATTAAAAGATACCGTGAAAATGCTACATAATGTACCTGTCTTTATCAAGCTTTTGCCTCAGTTTTTCTTTCTTCCATTTTTAAAAAATTACCACCGTATCGAAAACGCCCGCTAAGATCCACGACCCACCAAAAGAAATCTAACCGGTCACTATTTTCCCATTAAGGTTCACAATTTTTTTGTTTGCGCGTCTGACAGGTTTCACAAAGAGCAAATCTAACCTTGCATTTTCGTATTAATTTATCAAGTTGTGTTACGATCATCTATTTACCCCTCTTTATATGATATTCTAGCCTACAGCAGAACTAATTGCTCTTTTGTGTCCTTTTTTTAAGTAGAATCTAGAGTTGGGGACTTCTCTAGTACAAATTCAGGTAGATCATATGTTCGGATCGCATGTGAAGTCCACGTTCAAGTCACGCAATACAAAAACAACAATTATCTTGTACAAGGCACATGTGCAGCCGGCCATACTGACTCTTAGAGCAGCGGGGCCAATGTGAGTGGATGACATTCAATAGTGCAATTAAGAAAGAAAACGAACTATTTCATTCTTTGTTTTATCGCTCCAAGTTAAATTCTCTCCGTCTCTTTCAAAGATTCGGATATTCTAATGACCAAGATACTCATTTTAGAATAATTCCAATGACCCAAAGTTAAAGACATACTCAGTGAATGAGTTAATTTTAACTTTATATCACAGTGAATTACTTTCAAACAAGAAGTCTCGATGGGTTTTAAGTCAATTTGGAATTATGGTAAAAACCGGGGCTTGCTCTATTTGGGCCGTGTCCTCAAAAGGATAATTCTACGTGACAACCTTAAAAGGGATATTCTAAATGGCAAGGCAAAAAGGGGCAACTATTTTGGAGTAGGTGTTTATTTATGAATTGCTTAAAATGAGCTCCCTCATCTGACATAAGAAATTAAGACAGTCGAAAATGCATTCCGCTCGAACAATCAAAACCTTTCAGACATCACAATTAACAATATTCCTATCCCTCCCGCCCTTCCTCATGGACATTTGTTGTTGCAATTAGTAATTAAGTCATACTTCTTTTTCTTAATTTGTAGTTAGAAGACACCAAACAGTGACGGAAAAATTACCAAATAAATCTTAAAATTATTGCAATTGTGTCAATTTATTTCTAAACTTAATTTTTTTGTTTTTTTTTGCTAATTGAGTCCTAAACTTTTTTTAAAAAAATTTTCTTTCTCTTTCTACTCTTCCCTGTGTGGCCCAGTGAGGGCTTCATAGCCCTTGCCCGCCGCCACGCTTGCAATGGACTAAGGAGTGGCCGTGGGCGAGGGTGCCTTGCCAGCTACAGGTGAGGAACCCTTCACTCGCGGCCACTCAATCTCGCCTAGACTGGGTGAGGCCGAGCGAGAGCTTCATGAGCCTTGCCTAGTGGCTAGCGAGCTCCAAGGGCCCTCGCCGGCTATAATGGGGGAAAAGAAAAAAAAAAGGAATAAAAATAAGAATAAGAATTAAAAAAATTAAAAATATGGGATTAAAAATTCTCCACGTCAGCGATAACTATGCCGGGCTAAATAAATTAACTGAATTGATACAAACGTAAAAGATTTAAGAATTAATTAGAAAAAAAAATTATGATTAAATTGACACAATTGCAGTTTATTTAAGGACTTTTTTAGTAATTTCCCGAACAATGACCAGTTTGTATATAGACAAGTTATATCTGAGCAATAATCCTCTGTCTAATAAAGTTCTAATGAGATCTGAAGTTTCCACACAGAGAAAAAGCTTCATCAATGAAACATGCTTATTCTACTCTGCATTACCATCAAAACCAAAGCCAATTTTGGTTTTCACAATTGCAACATGACGTTCCCCTCCCCTCCCCCCCCCCCCCTCTCTCTTCCTCCTCTTCCCTTCTCCCTCTCGCTAGCTAAAAATACATGATTGTTGAAATATGACTTTTAACTACCCAACTTACCACTTACTTGCTCCTTTTTGACAATTTGCGCGAGACATACTTGCATATCAGAATGACAGCCCTCGTGAAGACCGGAGCCGCCGCAATGGACAATAAGTACCGGAACTTCACCGTCTTCGTGTCCCTCGGGGTGATCGCAAAGATTGAGGCCCCGTAGGTCATCAGCATCGAGGCCGTAGCAATGACCACCTCAAGAAAGAAAGGGAAGCCCCAGGTGAGGGAGAGAATGAGGAGGGTCGACGAGGATAGAGCCAGCGTGTTGCACAACAGGAACACGAAGAAGGCCGTCTCGTCCGAGGCATAGATGGCCCGCCCCGCCTTGAGCCCGTCCTGCCAGACCCCGCCGGGGGGGTTCACACCAGCCTGGAAAGTCACGGCGGCGATCAGGGTGGCCACCACGAGGAGGTAGTTGCGGTGCTCTTCATCTGTTACTTCGTGTCCGAAAAAGGATTTGAGGAACTTCTTTCTGAATGGCGAGCAGGTCATGATTTGCATAGGAGTAAGAGGGTTTGACTCTTATGAGTGGGTGAATCGCTTTCAAAACGGAAGAACGAAGTCCAAGAAGTCGAAATTGAGGCTTGAGTCATTTTTTATAATTTCTTTGTCTCGTTGCTGAGACAAAGAAGAATCCAAGGCGTGACCGGCTGTCATGCGCACATGGGTGGCTTTTCATTTATTGAAATTGCAGCCAAGCTGAAGTTTGATTGCACGAGAGTCCCTAGCTTTGCGGACCAAGCCTGTGAGCGGGAAGCTTTTGTCTGATGGAAAATAATTGCCCTTTTGTATCTTTTTTTCTCGAGAGAATCAAAAGATTCATGATCCCCTCCCCCAAAAATTAAATAAAAAATTTTAAATTTATCGTAATTATGTCAATATAATTTTATTTTTTAATTTATAGAATTATAACTTTTTATAATTGTGCTAATTTAATCTATTTAACTGGCTAACACCGTGATAAATTTTCAATAACATTCTAATATTTTTCAAACTTTTTTAATATTTTTTTTTGTTTGGCTGGCTAGGGATTATTGGCACTGACCCTCATGAAGGTCACAGTCCTTGCCCAAATGCAACGAGAGCGCAACCAGCTAGGACCACAAATCTCGCTAGTGATCAATGACCTTCGCTTGCCCTCTCCTAGGGTAGGGTCGGTGATCTTAGCTAGTGAAAAGCATCAAAATTATTTTAAACATAGCTAAAAAATATTATTAAATTTGCCTTGCCACGTTCGGTAGTGTCACGTCAATATGGACTAATCAAATAGGCTGAATTAATACGATTATAATAAGTTTATTATAATTTTTTTTATAATTAAATATGAATTCGGGTTCATGAATGTTTGATGATTTGAACGATAGGATCATACGAAGTCTACGTGTAAGCCACGTAAAACGAAATCAAGTATTGATATGAAACAGGTACGGCGTACCCCCGGACGCAGACAATAATGGCTCCTAGCGGCGGAGCCGCTGTGAAGAATCACGTCCTTTTGATTCGCGAAAAACGTGTACTATTCCGTCCTTTCACTTTTATCCTTTTGTTTACGGATACTCTAGAGTTGGCTGGCATTGAATGGAAACACCCTCAGCTTAAGAAAATTTATACCAAATATCAAAAGGATGTGTTTGTTATTTTATTTAACGAATGATATCACCACTGTCCCTTTAATTTTGTCCGACAATCAAAACATCCTTCTATCCCTTTTATTTTTTGTGGCTAAAAACGTCCCTTGACTTTTTGAAAAATTTCATCGTTGAGTCCTTTGACATGTTTTACGCCGGAATACATGTGTCATATTATGATTCGCTAAAAATTATTTTGAGTCAAAAAAGATGCCATGTCAAACAATATAAGAGAAAACAAAATTAAGAGAGAGATAAAGGTCGAGCTCGTCCTATGGTGGGTCGCCAGCCGTCATTGTGGCCGGCGCCTAGCAGAGGAGGAAAGAAAAGTTAAATGAAAAGAGAAAATTCAAGAATAAAAAATTATTTGAAAATTCAGAATTTAAAGTAAGAGAATTATAAAAATTGTCTAATTTAATGCTAATCGTGCCACGTAGGGCAATTGGGTCCACATCACTAATTTCCAATCAAATGACAAAAAAAAATCAAATAAGATTTTCCTTACTAAAATACGAAAAATATTTTTTAATTTATTTTTCATACATTAGCTAAATATTGAAAAATATTGTCATTAATTAGAAAATTGAATTTTCAAATATTATTTTTTAAAAAAGTCACGTGATTTTTAAAACAAATGAAGCCTAAGTTAGACAACATTATTGACGTCAGAATGGGACGACAAGAAGTGTAGTGACGTCCACGCGTCCTAGCTGTTGCCTTTAACCCGACAGCCTGGTGGTAGCTGAACCTTTCCCTTTCTGAAAAGGAGTATAATAGAAAACACGCCAAGTGAAAATCGTTTTAGAGTCGTACCGACGATGGAACAAATGCCACCAGATGTTGGATGATATCCATTAAACCCAATTGAACAGGTCCAAATCCGCCAAACACCTGCACTGGGAGTCGTACCAACGTAGGACTTGAAAATCGATTGGACCTGTTGGTCTGGGTCCTGGGATGGTTTTGGAAACACTGGCCACAAGAAAATGGAGGTGCAGTCCAGATAAAAATAGGAACCCGTCAAGAAAAGCTGATGATATTTGTGCCACGAGATTTGGACCTTTCACATCGTCGGCACATGTGCCTAAAAAGCATATGGTTGGCGATTATACGCTAGTAAATTATAAGTTTAGGACACCTAATACATCAATCCTGGTACGAATCCTCGTGCTCGTTATACAAAACTCACGTCATTTGACCCTGATGTGCTATTGTTCATTCAACTGTCACAACAGGAAGCCCTTCTCCTATGGGACAATTCAATTATTATCATTTGGACGTCTAATTTCAGAATTGCAAATTAACGCCGTTCAAAATACTTCCGAGATGCTATATTATAAGGGCCCAACAAAATCATCGTATAAGGATGAGCCATGACACAACCGACTGGCCAAACTGTGAGGCATGCCACGGATCATACCATTATCAAGCACAAGGATCGACTATGAACGATCCAACATGACTGAGCATAAACCAAGGCAGCCGAACGGATGAGTTAGTGCATGGAACAGTGTGCGATCCGGTACATGAATCAACGCATGAACGACACGAGCCAGTGCATAGTGCGCACGATTCGACGCACGGCCAGGCGCCTGACTAGGCAGATGAATAGGCACGATCCATGGACAATTCTGGGTAGCCCAAGAATCGTCCAAGGGGCTACTGTGATGCGGGCATAGCTTGTGGAGTCCAACAAAATGGAGGACACGAGGAGTCTCACAAAGGGACAAAACCACGTAAGACGAAGCATGGGAATCCAAGTAAGGCAAGACAAACGGATAGGACCAAAAGTAAAAGACGGAACGGGGCAGTCAAAGGGTCACACGAATTCTGTCCCTTTGTTGTATAAATAGGGGGAGCACCCTCCCGTTTTAAAACACATTTGTACTCACAACTAGCACGATACACTCTCATTCTCTCCCAAGTTCTCTCTCTCTCGGTTCCCTCTCTCTCCCTCTATGATTCGAGTGTGGTTAGTGTTCATGAGAACGATCCTTAGGCATAAGGCTTGGCTTAGACAATCCACCGGTTCCACGAGCCTACGTCGCTGCATGGTTTGGTCCCGGGCAACTGGCCCATGACACTATTGCATCTTCTTAGCAAAAGTTTTCAACAACAATGAGTGAAGGAGTTATATTTCATAACGAATTACTTTCATATAACAACTAAAGGGGGTTTTAGGTGAATTTGGAATTACTGTAATAGCTCGACCTGCTTTAATTGGGTCATGTTCTGAAAATAACCAATTCAAGTGACACTATACATAAGTGACCATTTAAGAATGGGTGTTACTTTGCCAATTCCTCAATTTGGTCTATTTCATCCGATGTAGGACTTTGAGATGTTAGAAAAGCACCTCGATAGAGAGAAGTGGAGCTTTTGAGACATCACAGTTCTTCTCTTAGGACATAGGCGACGTGATGATGTCCATTTAACCTTCAATTCCTCGCTCACCGTAATTTGTTGTTGTCAGTAATTTTTCTTTTTCATAAATAGAAATAGAAAGACAGCAATCAACGAACAGTCTATGTACAGACCATTTATATCTCTAGCATTGATCGTCTAAATATCATAAAGTGCTTCCAAGGTATGAAATTTGCACAGATCACACACCATCACAACCAAAGTCAATTGCTGTTTCTACGATTGACATACTTTTGACTACCCAAAGCACGTCCATGTTTTTCCTGACCATTTCCCCATGACATACTTGCAAATCAGAATGACAACCCTCACGACAAACGGAACCGCCGCGATGGACAACAAGTACCGGAACTTCACCGTCTTCGAGTCTTCCGGCGTGATCGCGAAGATCGAGGCCCCGTAAGTCATCACCATCGAGACCATCGCAACGACCACCTCGAGGAAGAAAGGGAAGCCCCAGGTGAGAGAGATTATGAGGAGGATCGACGAGCAGAGAGCGAGCGTGTTGAACGTCAGGAACACGAAGAAGGCCTTCTCGTCCGAGGCGTAGATGGCCCGCCCCGCCTTGTGCCCCTCCTGCCACACCCCGCCCGGGGGGTTCACGCCCGCCTGGAAAGTCACTGCCGCGATCAGGGTGGCCACCACGAGGAGGACGTTGCGGACCTCCTGGGGCGAATCTTTCCCTTCGTGATTGAACAAGGTCTTGAGGCACTTCCTCACGGAGTATACGCGCGGCGAATTGGCCATGATCTCCAGAGAACTAGAAGCGTACGTGTTTATAGTTTCAAAGAGGCAAAAAATCGGAAGAAGCAAGACCAAGAAGTAGAAATTGAGCCTCGAGTCATTGTTTACAGCTTCTTTATCAATAGGTAGAAATTGGCCCTCGAGTCATTGTTTATAGTTTCTTTGTCTTGGCCCAGAGACAGGAGAGGAATCAAAGTCGCGTCTGGCTCTTGGTTGATGCGGTGTCGTGCGCACATGAGCAGCTTTCCATTTTTTTCATTAAGGCAACGAAGCTGAATGTTGATTCCGCGGGAGTCCCTACCGTTGGAGACCAGGCCTGTGAGTGGAGAATCTTGTGCCGTGATGAAAACTACTTTTGTGTCCTTTTCTTACGTTTCTAAGTTTGGGGACTTTTCTAGAATGAATTCCGATTCTTGAATGCTTGTTCATATGGACGATTGGATCGCATAAAGTCTACACGAAATTCACGTGAAACGAAAGCAAGTATTGATATGCAAAAGGTACGCATACACCCTGGCGCAAACAATAATGGCTCCTGGAGGTAGGGCCAACGTGAATGGATCACATTCGATTATTTGATTAACATGAATTATTCCATCCTCTATTCCCACTCCAATTTCGCTTTTATCCCTTTTCTCTCAAAGATTTGGATACTCTACAATTAGGTGGTGTTCGATCAAAGTATCCTCTTGCCAAGAGAATTTCCTTTCGAGAACTCATACTAGAGGAAAATGCTTACTTGACTATACTGTTAGGGATGGTATAATCTTAACTATAAATCTACACATCATCACCATGTGTTTTGCATAAAGCACTTGTTGATGGGGAGATCCCGTGGTCAGAAATAACTGATAGTACCGCAGGCTATTAAGCCAGCAGCTTCCTATACCAAATACCAGAATATCCTCGTCAACCCCTATCCCATTGCTGCCGACGGCTCCCATCCTCATTTTCTAGCGCTCACAATCGTCAGCTTGGCATCATGCTTTCTCTCCCCTCCCTTGCTCCTGGCTTGGTGAATATGATCTTACAACAATAAAGATCGTGACCACCCGGATGTCGGTATCTAGCTTGGGAGACAGTGGCCAAGCTTGCCTCTCTTTGTTCCTGTCCTCATCAAGGACAGGGACTCGAGGGTTGCAATCCCCAACAAGCTCGGCACCATTCCTTGCACAGTCGTGCAGCTCGACATCCTCAGGCCACAACTTGCTGATCGCCGTGCTGTTTGAGCTGTAAGTCTAATTAAGGTAGTTTCGAAATTGACATTCAGCAATAAAATATTTGACTATCTAATTTGGACTTATGTGATTCCTTATGTGGGTGCGACGATGTCTAACATAATCAATCGGTGTGACAGTGCTTCTACAAACTCAAGCAAATCTCACAACACTATGACTCACTCTCTATTTCTTCAAGCGCCTAGATCACCTATCTCACTTTCCGCAGGGAACTTTTCATAGGTTAATCCGAATCAAGTTTCGGCATTTAGGTCTTCTACGTGTAGGCATATCCCATCTTTCATCTAATTATGGATCTTTCATTACTCATTTGTGTTATCCATGCCATGAAAGATAAAATTAATTATAGACCCCAACTCAATAGTGGCCCCTAATTAGAGATCAACCTCGAGCCCAAAGCGATTCGATTAGGGATCTATATAAACTATAGGGAGGCTGACATAAATTACATTATAATTGAACTGACTTAAATAGGAAGGCTCCGAGCTAAGTTGAATTATATGAATATGAACTAAACATGTAAAAGCATGAAATTGGGCCAAGCCCATTGACTACTAATATAACCATTGCATGTGCTTGGCACATAGGGATGCCAAGAAAGATTGTATTATCTAATTATACTTGGAGGAAATAAAAGACACTATCATTGGAATTTTAATTACATGGAGATAACTAGAAAGGGATATGTTAATTTCCCGTGGTGAGAGGGTTAGTGTATGTCTTTGATCTAAGGTAGGAAACTGATGGATCCTACTCTTGCAAGAGAACCTTAGATCAGAAGCCTATATGAACACATTAAGAGGTTATCACAAAAGGAAGACAATATAGATTAGGAGGCGCGCACACAAACCATACAATGGAGGGACGATCGGAAAATTTTTAATACAAAAAGTGTAAAGCTCTATTCCTCGACAACAGAAAATTTCCGACACGCAATTTCATGAAATGAACGAGTGTACATCCGTTAACTGTTCAAATTTTATGGATGTTACAATAAGACATTATTTTTTAGTTTGTTCGGTGAGGTTGATGATAGAATATTTGAATATGCCTTTGATGGAGAAAACCAAATTGGTCGGATTGTCACATCAAGACAGGAGAGGTCAATGTGCGGTCTCCAGAAGACAGTGAGTACGTACTTGCTTTAGGTCAGAATGTGTTGAAATTTTTTGGAAATCTCTAGGACACCTAGTTCTTCAACCTACTAGTTCTTCAACCTACCAAAGCAATCAAGAATCAAAGATATAGAGACGCAAAGATTGAACCTCCGACTCTCATCCCCCAAAGGCGGAGGTGGTGGTGATGGGTGGAAGAGACTAGGCTTCAACAGTGGATGTCTGAACGTTGTGAAGAAGGTATTGGGGTTGATTGAGGCAAGATGCACAAACTACGTTTATGGGCCTCCATACTCCTCCGGAACTTGTCGCCGTCAATAAAATTCACGAGAAGCATGAACTCCAGAGTGGAGAAAAAATATGAACATCACCCATCTTAGTTTTAATTAAGTTTACATGTCCATGAAACTTCGTACTTATATCCAACTAAGTAACAACTTGGTTGGAGGAAGTTTTCTTTAGGACGGAGAGAAAAACACGGACCTCACGTACATACATACGTACATACGTGCACACAGCTTTCTAAACGGAAGCACCTCCTTGTCTCAACTTATTACCCTCGGGCATTGTCCGGAGCCCCTCCCCGCTGGCTATCGCTATCCGATGACTGCTTGCACCGATTATCGAGCTTCCCATACATCTGGAATATGCACCGAGATATCACCGGCAATGCCCCCGCGATCAGCACGTACCGGAACCTCAAAGACTCGTGTGGCGTCACAGCAAAGATCGCAGATGCGTAGGTCACCATCATTGAGGCCGTGGCCACCCATATCTCGAAGTGGAGTGGGAACCTGTAAGTGAGGCAGACGATGACAAGTAGCGAAGTGGAGAGTGCGAAAGTGTTGGAGACCAAGAACACATAAAAGGCGATCTGCTGAGACGCGTAGATCGCTCTGCCGGCCGAGTGGCCATCGTCGTTGTCTTGCCATACCCCGCCGGGAGGGTTCACGCCCGCCTGGAACGTGATCGCCGCGATCAGGGTAGCAATGATCAACAGGATGTTCCGCACATCGCTCGCCTTGTCGCGGCGGGGGTCGTACTGGAAGTGTCGGAACCAGTTTTCTGCTATGTTTACTGGCATGCGACTCCCTTGTCTTTGGTGCTTGTTGTTATTGGCTTCCTCCATTTTTCCAGGCTTGTATTCATCCATTTTTTTTTGCTTTTTTCCAGAGAGAGAGAGAGAGAGAGAGAGAGAGAGAGAGTTAAGAGTGAAGATGCTGGACCGTGTAACGTTTCGGTCGTTTTAGTTTAATATAGGAATGAGAAAAATCATGAAATTATTGAAGGATGTGTTGAACTTTTCTTTATGAATCCAACAAAAATGTAAAGTCCGCGTCGTCCTTATCTTTGAGGAAAGACTCTTTTTTGTGGGGTTCCTACAGCTTTTGTCGTTATTTGAGTCCATGCTATGATTGAGTTTGACGAGGAAACCATTCACCCGGCCGTCCAAGGATAACGTATTTATACCGAGACAATGACATAAATAATTTTTAAATTATAATTTAAAGTGAAACGTGATATTTAAATTTTTTACTTTATTTAATATAATCATTGAATTTAATACGGTTATTAAATTTTTTTACACATATTCAATTTAGTCTCTAAACTATTTGAAAATATTTAATATCCTCCTTTTATTAATTGAATATTTTTATATAGTATAAGAATGAAATTGAATATGTATCTAAAGTCTTAAAGACTTCATAGAATACATTAAAAATTCAAAAATAACATTGCAATTCATTCATACATTCTATCAATGTTTACATAACTTAGATCGTACCAGTAACACTCAGTAATCTCCCGAGCGTATGGGTAATTAGTACCCTAGTTTTTATTGTGATATTTACGGAATCGACCTGTATCGTCTTGATTAAAAATGCAATATTTCATTTGCTTAGGGGAAAGGGTTTCAATCCACCTTCCATAGCCCAATTTTCATCCCCAAAATAAATGGCGATGCAGATATACCTTTCCTTCTATTAACTAATAGGGGTGTTTCGACTTCTTTGAATACCAGAATAATCCTCATCTAGCGTGACAATTCATGTGGCGTGATAAGTCCCTGTGAACATTTCGATTCGGGCTAGTCATCAGACTCATATCATGTGGCGATCCAACAACATCGGCAAAAAATCCTTAACATTTTTCTCTCACCTCCTCAGCCACCACTTCCTCCATCCAAGGGCCATGCCTCCGCCACCGTCGGCTCGGACTTGCAATTTCCGGCAAGCAAATTGGCTTCCTCAGCATCATTGCACCGCCATGGAATTGTCCAACCTTGTTCCTCGCCCAGCTCGTCTCTCTCTTAATTCTCGCTTTGGGTAGGTGGCCTTCTCCTTCGAGCTTTAGTTGCCCACCGTCGGTTGTCACCAACTCGTTTCGAGGCCCACCCAAGCCTCAAATCTGGCACCTCATCACCATCGTCTTGTTCTTGTCAATGAGAGAGGCTAGAGTCCATTAGGGTTGTGCTTTTCTTGAGTCAATCTTAACATGATCTCACTGTGATTAAACGACTAATCAAGGATCATGTTGGAGGGAATTATCTTAAACAAGGTTGAAACATAAAATGACTGTATTGAGCAGGCTGGTCTATTATCATAAAATGCAAGGTCATTAGTGGAAAGATTGGCTTTCTTGTTCATAAGTGATACATCGCTCTCTAACATGAACCATGTCGACTGTATATCTTTTGATTTTCTGAAAATAAAATCGGGCCGATCTATTATCATAACTTTGGTTAAAAGTATCGCCAACAAGCTGAACTAAGAGCTGACGCTTAGTGCTGAGCATAGAGCTGACGCGACCCCAGGTCTGACAATTATGGCCAAATCACATTTTCCCACAAATCTATATACTCTTTTGCCACATGTCCCTTGGAACAGAGAGATATTTTTTAACTGAATTTTCAGGACGTAGAAGAGGTGGAAAGAGATCATTTATGCGTTTCACGTTCGCGCCAGCGACGCAACAGGTTAGGGATTCATTTTTTTTTGGGGGCGCGCCCGCGGGGCTTGGGGGTGTTGATAATTATTTCTGTAAGAGCTCTCCATTTGTCTGATTAAATCTTCAAATATTTTAGGGAAATTTTAAATAAAGGATTGGGTCACTTTCTCAAAAAAAAAAAAAATGTGTCGATACGACATACTACATCCCTAATCGTGAGAGAGTTGGGTCGGGAGGAGCTGAGAAGTGCTTAAGCTAGTAAGTAGAGATAAATCATGTAAATATCACGTGAACACCCCTTCTCACATGTAAGTCGCATTATGAGTGGCACATGAAAATGCGATTCACTAGCTCTAATACCATATTAAAAAATCCAACCAAAAAGTTTAAACTGATAGGTGGAGGGAAATCGTATGAATATAAAGAGTATATATGATCCGTTATTAAGGGATATGAGACAACAACTTCAACATGACCGACAAGCATGACAATTCACTATGTGTACCTTGACACTCCTGGATAGCTTGATGCTACTGTATCTTGCTCTAAAATCGAGGACAATCGGTGCTAATTTGGCTATTGGCAATCCACGAGATACGATCAGTACTGACGTGGACACATTTTGTAATTTTTTGAATTTTCTATAAACTTATAGTTGTGTTATTTCTATTTTTTCTTTTTTCTTTTTTTTCTTTTTCACTATTCACCTTCCCCGAAAAGTTAAAGAGCAGAGAATGAGAGTATATGCGCAAGGAAATGTGAAGGCTAGGCCCACTTTCTTGGACGGAGTGGTGTTATCGAGCTGGCTTTCGGCTCTCTTTCCCCACTTCATACATCAATCCTAGTACGGATCCTCGTGCTCATTATACACTGGACATCATCCTATGACTCCGATGTTCTACTCTTCATGCAACATCACAACACGCATCTCATGAATATAAGCCATTCGCCTAGGAGACGGTTCAAATTACTTCGGAAAGGCTTTCGCCAAAAATTAGTTAAAGTTTTTTGGTAACTAGGAGAGAAGGGGCTACTTTATTTCACAATGAATTACTTTTAAACAAAGAGTATATATGGGTTTTGCGTCAATTTGGACTTTTTATAATAGCCCAACTTGCTCCTAGGTTATGTCCTCTTAAGAATATTCCATGGCTATGGAGGTTGACCGACCAGATCTTGAGGCATCTCGTCCTCGATGTGATGTCTCCCTGCCATTCTATAGTGATAGTCGAGTGGTGAAACAACACGAGAAAAAAATAGAGGGAAAATTATCCAAAAAATCCTAAACTTAATGCACTTTTGTCAATTGAGTTTTAAATCTTTTCGCGTTTTGTCAATTGCTTTCATCGAACCAATTTTGACTAGAAAGTACCGACATGGGTGTCGATTATCCTACATAACATGGCCGATGAGGGTTGCAGGGGCTTCATTGACCAATTTTTTAGTTTAGTTTTCCTTTTTTTTTTGGTCATATTCCTCTCTTTTGCTTCATTAACTTTTTCTCTATTGTAGCCGTCAAGGATCATCAAGCCCTCATTGGCCACTGCAAAAGGCTTGTTGGGCCCTCACTAGCCGCAGGAAAGGTCATCGCAGCTAGCATCACATAGATCTAGGCAAAGTGGCCTAGCTCACCACTATGATGATCTAGGCGATACTGGGTGAGGGTCACAACCCTTACTTGAGCTTGTGGCTCTTGCCAACTTTAATAAAAGGAAAAAAAAGAAGGAAAAGGGAATAAAAAAGAAAAAGAAAATATATTAAAATTTTAATAAAAATTAAAAAAAATTGAAGTTTTTAAGATATTCTTTACATCAACGTCGGCCGTGCCATGTTGAACGAACGACGTCCACTGCAGTGATTTCCGATCAAAATTGATTAGATGGATTCAATTGAAAAAATGTCAAGGTTTAGGACAATTAGCATAATAAAAAAAAACTTTATGATTGAATTGACGGAAGTGGAATAGATTTAGGACTTTTAAACATTTTTCTCAAAAATAAAGAGAAAGGTGTTGGGGGCTGCATCTGAGGCGGGTTGCAAGAGACAGGCTTCAATGCTCTGTGGGTATTGTGAATAGTTAGACAATGGATTTTTGTGGATGTTGAATTGTGGTACTTTAATATGGAGTATGCAAAGGATTCTTAAAGCCAAAAGTGAGGAGTGTAATTGGTATATCACCGATGATCTTTCAATTGGGTACACAAATTAAGTTTAGTTGGTGATTGCCTCATCATACTATCACACTTTTCTTGAAGCTAAAAGTAAGGACTATTTTTTTAAAGTGCTTCTGCAGCATGAGTCTATCCTATAAATTACAATCAAAGCATGTAATGTGAGCAATCAAGGAGTCAATAACAAGGGATAAATCGCATCAAATGACCCTAGTGAAGCCCTAGAGGCTTAGAGAATGATCATTAGGGTTTTTAGTTATACTTTGCATGATTTACCCGTATAGTAAAAATCGTCATTTTTGGAAACTCTGAGGTCAAAACTAGGAAAATGAGGTCAATCTACCCATTTTCTATTTTTTTTTATGATTTTCTGGAAATTTTTAAAATTTAATCCATTTATTTTTTGAATTTTTTTATTTTAGAATTTATTTAATTAAAAAATAATTCGGACTAGGCCGAAAACCCGGCTCACACCATACCAACTCGGGCCCTAAGGGTCCAAGTTGGTCTAAGACCAAAGCAACCCTTGGGCTAGGCCCCATTTTGGTATGTTCTAACGATTTTCAAGAAAATGCCCAACTTTTTTTTTTTTTATCTAAAGCCCACATACCAGCCCAACACCAAATCAGACAAACCCCAACTTCAAAAATTCGAATTTTCAAATTTATATTTGATTTTCAGATTTTAATTTCTTTTTTTCATTTTCTGAAGTAAACATTTTTTTTATTTTATTCTATTTTATTTTTCAAAAAAGAAGTGGTCAGCGGGTGCCTAAATGTGCGCCACATAGCACGTTGACTGGTCAACAAGTGTTGATCAATCAAGCTTCTCGTCCGATACAAACAATGAAGTCCGACGAAAATTCTGGCAATCTGCCAGAAAAACAACGATTAGTGCCAAAATGAGCAAATTTTTTGCCCAAACTCACCCGATCTGCTCTACAACAACCCAAGAGACCATATCAAGCAAGAACATCCCATCCCCCCCCCCCACCCCACCAAAAAAAGAAAAAGAAAAAAACCAACAAAGAAGAAAAGCCGTGTATGGTACCGGCTCCGAGGAAATTTCAGCGAAAATATTTTTTGCGTTTAAACCGAACTCTAGCTATCTAGCAAGCATCAAGAGAGTTGTAGAGGACCTAAGTCCCATTGTGGTCCGACGAGCGTCCATGCGACGTGCCTGAGCTCTATGGGGTCAGCCGTCGATTTCCAACATGAATCGATGCAAAAAAAAAAAAAAATAAAAAAGAAGAAAGGACATGGGAGGGCTTAGAGTTGGTTCTAGGAATGATTCAAGGCAAGAAACACGCGATTGCAACCAAAAAATGGTATGACCGAGAGTTTTTTTTTTTTTTGTCAAATGAAACTTTCCATTAATCTAAGGGTGAGCCTAATTACAGCTTAAAGAAGTGTCTGAGCAAACAAGATGCCATGGAGCTTGAGGAGATCTAGAGGCCCAGTTATAAGGTAGGGCATTGCATCTTTGGACTTTAACTAATCAAATCAACAACTTTATTTGCCTCCCTATAGTAGTGGACCAAATGGGCTTTAGGTACTTGAGATAATAGACTTATACTCTGCAATTAGAGGAGCAACTTCGCACGAAGGCTTATGTGTACTTGAAAGAAAGCTTATCAAGTTGGAGTTGCCAGATTCAACAATGTACTTTCTTCTCATTGCTTCAAATCTGGTAAGATGATCTTAAGGGTTTCAAGCAGAGCTAGGGTTTTCACCTGCAAAGCCAGCGACACTCTCATTGATTTTGCAATTCCATCCACGATCTTGCCCGATGAATCTCGACAAATGCTAGCAATTACACCCTCAGTCGAGCCTTCCACAAAAGAACCATTGCAATTCCACTTGAGGGTACCTTGTTCCAGAGTTTGCCAAGTAGCAAGTGAGTTTTGTGGGTTTTGAGTGAAATCTTTGCAATTTGGGTTCCCTCTTTTGAAGTTTTTTTGCATGGCTATAGCAAATTCCACTGTCATCTTTGCCTCTGATTTTTGGTCTCTGGAAGATAGCATTGTTTCTGGAAACCCATATATTCCACGAAGTGATGGCTAGTAACTCAAATGATGGAGGATTTGAGCTGAGGTTTTGTCACATTGAGAAGCCAATCCTCGATTCTATTTAGGCCTAGATACAAGATCTGAATGCCTATTGTCGGGTCAGACCACACGTTTCTTGTCCAGGGACAGAGGAGAAGAAGATGCTCTATGGGTTTTGGTGCGCATCGACACAGTGGGTAAAGCGGCTCCAGTAATATTTTTCTCTTGAATAGATTCTCACCGGCAGGAAGTGCATTTTGATAATCTTTGGGAAAGTTTTCAGATTCTATACCTTGTTCCATAGTGTCATTGGAACTTGGTAGGAAAAGGATGGTTGATTTGCATTCTATTTGATCCCTGAAGCTCTGAGCTTGTTATAGCCACTTTTAACCGAATAATTCCCATCTCTAGTTCCTGTCCAAACTAGTTTATTTGCTTCATTACCAGCTCGTAAGGGAATTGTTCGAATTTCAACCACTGTTTGTTCATCAAATAATTGGTTCAGTGTTTGATCTTTCCACAGGGCTCCCTCCAAACTGATTAAATTTGAAACTAGCTGTGGTTCATTCCAGCTTGCCGATCCCCTGATTATGCCTTTCTTCTTCCATCTATCCTCTCTAATCCTGATTTCATTCTCATTTCTTACTGACCACATCACTTCATTAGACATAGCACCTCTTTCCACTATTAAGCTTTGCCATCCCAAGATAGTCTTGATCCCTTTCTTGCATGCCAGAAGTCAGAGTGAGGGAAGTATAGGTGTTTCAGTATCTAGCACCAGAGAGTTCATGGAGAATGTGTAATTCTTGAAGCTTGTTTTCCTAGCGTTGCCCTGTCGAAAATAAGAAAGTCCTTGAACCCTAGCCCTCCACTATCTTTCCTTTGCTTCAATAAGTCCCACTTCTTCCGATGCAGACCTGATTTGGAATCATTGTTTTTCTGTCAAAAGGCAGTGATTCTTTTCTCTTATAGCTCAGCATATAGAAACTGGAATTTTGAATATAGACATAGCATATTGCGGAAGAGCTTGCACAACTGCCTTAATTAAGATTTCCTTCCCAGCCTTCGACATTAAGTTCTTTTTCCATCCTTCCAACTTCAAGTTTAATTTGGCCAAAATCCATGCAAACAATTTGCTTTTTAGATTGCCCCCAATAAGAAGGGATGCCTAAATACTTCCTTTTTTTTTTTTTATCAATTTCAGGAACTCTCAATTCCTGGGCCATATTAGTTCTCAAACTTTAAGGGCAGTCAGCACTAAAATGAATTGCTGATTTGTTCAAGTTTATGGTTTGACCAATAGCAAAGCAAAATTGATAAAGAATTGGACATTCCTCTATCTTCCCATCCAAGAAGAAAATAGAATCATCAGCAGATAGCAAATGGGCTAAAGTTGGACACTTCCTGTTCAGTTTTATTCCTCTAATGCTTTAACTGCTTTCCTTGTGAAAAAAGATAAAACATTTGCCATCAATATGAATAAATAATGGGGAGAGAGGATCACTTTGCCTTACTCCTCACGATACTTTGAAGTAAGGTAAGGGTTCCCCATTGAATTTAACACTAAAGGCGACTAATTGGACGCATTGCATGACCCATGAAATCCATTTGCTGCTGAAACCCATTTTTAGCATATAAGTTTCAAGAAAATCCCATTCCACTCACCGTACGACCGAGAGTTTAAACCCAAAAAAATAACACTAGAGGCATTTCATCGAACAGTTGGTGCGCATCATAAAAATCATTAAATCGAAGTATTACGAGCAAAACTAAAGCGAAAAACCACTCAAGCTAGACTATTCAGGCTACCAGCAGTGTGTGGAACAACTTTTTTTTTTTTTTGGCTCCGTTTGATGAAAAACTCAAACAGAGCCAAAATCACAGTGAGTTGTGCTAAAAAAAAAAAAAGTTTCCAAGCCCGTCCGGGGCAACGCCGGTGGTGGCGAAGGCTTCATTGATGATATAGTGAGTCTTCCGGATGTCGACGATGCTTCTTCGAGCACTCTCACTGCTTGAATCTTTGTTGCACGCTCCCTCCGACACTCTCGGCCCCTCTTGGTCACCACCAATTAAAAAAGAAAAAATGCCACCAACCTACTACTCTCTTCCTTTTATAGCCGAGAGACCTCCCCTCCCAGCATACTCTCTCTCTCTCTCTCTCTCTCTCTCTCTCTCTCTCTCTCTCTCTCTATATATATATATATATATATATATATATATATATGTTTTGCATGAGATCCGGTCAGTCGGACTGAACTGTTTCAATCAGTCCAATTTTGGTTGGTTCTTTCAAAGTCGAAGGCATGGCTTCAATTCGAGGTGCGCTTAGGACCCTATCACGGTGTGACCTCACATGATTGGCTTTGAATTTTGCAAGAAACTCCAAATTTTTTTTTATTGTTTTGAGTGTAAATTGGTTAAGTGAGCCCTTTAATGACCAAACTTTGCAAATCTGACCCTGCCAATGAATCACCCACGGCCAAATATGCTTGGGTAATGGTCCAATTTCAAATGATAACGGCCAATTGAATACAAGTTCAAAATAAGGACCAAATTACAATTCCAAATAAGTCCAATTTTCAAGTGTGTTCAGTTCATGAAATTGATTTGACTAGAGTGTAATAAAAGGTATCTAGATCAAATGTCATTATTGACTCAAAGTGAAGAGAAAACTAGAAATGACCCATTTTGAGATTTTGGTCCGACAAGGGACTAAAATGTAAGAATTTTAAAACTCAAGGACCCAAATCAAATTTTCTAGTTTAAAAGCAAGCAAAGTGCAATTGGGACTAAAATAAGAAAAATGATTATTTTTCCAGACTTTTCCAATCTCATTTGGTATTTTTTTCCTAATATTCGACTATTCTTAAATGAAACGAAATTCCAAAAAAAGAGCAAAAAACTGAAAAATATTTTTTTTTTCTCAAAATTGGTTCCTTATGCTTGGCCAGGGATTCCAAAATTGATTTATAATTTTTGTGATTTTTTTTATTTTTAATGATAAAAATAATTAAAAATCACGTGTCAATAATCGAACTGCTAGATCAAGACAAGACAAGAGCTCAATGATTTCGCGAAAATGGCAAGCACGCATTCGTTCTAGGTCGCAATTTGTTGAAATTTTGAGGAAATATCTAAGACACCTAGTTCTGCAACCCCACCAAATTAATCGAATATCAAAGATATCGAGATGCAAAGATTGAACCAAGAACTACCAACACTCGCTGACGTTGATGAGACATGTCCGATTATTTATTCTAAAATAACACAAACAAGTGATTTCTTATGAAAAAAGTAGCCGATTTCACTTGAGCATTGATTTTCAGAAGTTGTACTGCTTAAATGATCACCTCAAAAGTTATGACATTAGAGATATTTTTGATACTGTTTTTGTCAAAATAATAATAATAATAATAATAATAATAATAATAATAATAATAATAATAATTTCCTAACAACAAAATCAGGTGAGTCTATTATCAGAGTCTGGTTGAAATATCTCCAGAAGCGCTGACGAGATCCCATTCCTCTGCAAATTGATGTACCCTTTTCGGTATATCCAGATGGAACAAAGAGATATTTTCCAATCAATTTGGAAGCCTTCTGATGAGATAAATATAAGGAGAGGTGGAAAGGGATTGTTTTTCCATTTGCTTGACTATCGCGAGAGCGAAAGAACTCTTCATGAAATTCCATTTGGGGGTAACTATCCAGAAAGAGAGTAATAGAGCTCTTCATCTTGCAATCAAATATTTCAAACATTTTAGTAAATATTCAATCTAGGATGTGCCAGCCAATTCGCCTCAAGTTTGCTTTGAGAGCTTCTTCCTCTAAAATCTCTCCATGGAATCCCTAATTAACTCTCGCTTGTAAATAATTGAAAGATGGATCTCCTAATTGGTGCCATCTTTCAATTTAACCCCGTACCACTTTCCATCTTCTATTTTGATAATTACCTATTTGCATCCTGAGTTGAGAGTTAAGAGTAAAGATGCTGGGTCGTGCAATGTTTCGGTCGTTTTAGTTTAATATAGGAGCGAGAAAAATCATTAAATTATTGAAGGATGTGTTGAACTTTTTTCTTTGTGAATCCAACAAAAGTGTAAAGTCCACACTGTACTCGCATATGGGGAAAGGCTTTTTTGGGGGTTCCTATAGCTTCCTTCTTTATTGCAGTCCATGCTACCCTATGATTGAGTTTGACGGCAAAACCGTTTATGTCTGGATAAAGACACAACTCATCCCTGAATTTTAGTTCAAGGTGGAACATGATATCTAAATTTTAAATTTATTTAACACGATCCTTGAACTTAATGTGGTTGTTGAATTTTTGATACATGTTCAATTTAGTCCATGAATTATATGAAAATATTTAATACCTCTGTCCATTAATTGAATATTTTCATATAGTATGGAGAATTTCTTGGTAGGAACGAGTTATGATAGAATATGCTTTCTCTGTGGTGG
This sequence comes from Psidium guajava, assembly GCA_016432845.1. Taxonomy (NCBI): domain Eukaryota; kingdom Viridiplantae; phylum Streptophyta; class Magnoliopsida; order Myrtales; family Myrtaceae; genus Psidium; species Psidium guajava. The sequence continues at coordinate 12,037,726 of CM028232.1, forward strand.
AACAAAATATCTTTGATTTCCCCTAAATTGAACACGTATCAAAAGTCTAGAGATTTCATAGAATATATTAACAGGACTAGGACAATTAGCACAATAAAAAAAGATTTATAATTGAATTAGTTAAAGTGAGATAGATTTAAGACTTTTTGTATACTTTTCTTGAAAATAGAGAGAAAGGTGTTTGGGAGCAGCGTGCAAGGTGGGGTGGAAGATGTTGAGATGTGGTTCACACTTCCCTGCAACATGAAATCACGTGGGTCCCGCTCCTACGGGAGTTCGCAAGAGCTGTCCCGATGGGGGTCTCAAGGGGACAACGCCATTTGAACATCAGATGGTTTTTACGATTTAAATTCGTAAATTTTCATTAGTATTTTGGGCTTGGATTCGTGAATAGCTATTGATATATATATATATATATATTTTTTCGATTGTAACTGAGTCATGTAATGAGAGATAGGATGTGCTAATTATAATGGAATCCTTTATTGGACGTAGTTCTAGTATAAAGGAAAATTAGGATAAAATCTTGTGTCTTAATTTCTCTTTCTCGTTTTACGTTTTACTTCGACTTGATTATATGCTGAATCCTAATGGAAGAGACTAGGCTTCAATGTTTTATGGGTGTCGTGAATAGTTAGACAATGGAGTTTTGTGGGATGTTGAATGGTGGTACTTTAAGATATGGAGTATGCAAAGGGATCTTAAAGCCAGAAGTGAGGAGTGGAGTTGGTATTTCATCGATGATCTTTCAACTGGGTACACAAAATAAGTTTAGTTAGTGACTGCCTTATCGTATTATCGCACTTTTCCTGAAGCAGAACTTCACATTAGTGCTACTTCATTCTCCTCTTTATTTCAGTTAAACAGCTTCTTAAACGCTTGTATTATAAGATGCTTTCGTTTTGTACATCATATCACTGTGGATTAGATGCTAGTTTATCGTGGCAACTTAGTATGGCCGGTGATGCCCTAACATTAACAATTCCACCATCAAATACATGTTAGATATGAATTAAAGAATTAAAAGATCCATCTTCGTCAGCCGCCTGATAAGAGCTCTCAGAGCAGTCTGCAATTACTATACATGCCCTTGTTCGTGCACGCCATGGATATCAAGGTAAATAAAAGTCAGTAAAAGGTAAGAGAATTGATTTTTGTGTCAGAAATTATGAAAGTAGTGATTAAAAAAGAAACCAAATAAACTTTGGTTCTAATTCAGATGGGAATCAGTAATCCAGAACTACTTGGTAACTTAACCTTAGAAAATGATTTGGAAGAAAAGGAAACAAAAGTAATAGCTCTACTTTTTGGTCGAAAATAGCTCTACTTGAAGAGTCCAAAGTTTGAAAGATGAACACCTAAACATTGGCAAGCAAAGTCAAATAAAAAACATTAGTTGGTACTTTAATCGAAGAAAAATTAGTGTGCCACAAAAAAATGCTAGTATACTAATTGGTAAAGTTGAAGTGTTGATGCAAAATGTAAAGTTGGTAAAAGATAAGAAATTTTTTTTGGGTCAAAGATAAGAAAAGTGGGTAATTAAAGAAAACTAAATAAATATTGATAGCTAACTAGTTGGTAACTTAATTAGAGAAAAGTTGGTAATTACTTTTATTAAGGTTGATAAATACAAAAAAAGTCAATAAGCAAGACTAATTAAAATGATAACTCAATTTAAAAAACTTAAAATTTTAAAAGAACAAATAAACATTGGACAGCTCATACGAAAGTTGGTAACTTAATACTAACAGGCAACCTAATCAGAAAAAGTTGGCAAGTCACTCAAATAAAGGTAATTTTATAAAATAGTCAGTAAATTTAAGGGTTGACAAGAATGATAGAAGATTTTTTTTTTATGAGAGAATAGAAAAAGCTTGGCAATTTAAAAAGGAAAAGCCAAATAATGTCGCTAACTAAGTCAAATAAGAATTGGTAATGTTTGGTTAATCAGGAGAAAGTTTGTAATCCCTCTTATTAAGGTCCGTCATTTGTGGAAACAGTTAGTAAATTTCACATGTTGGTAGCAACGAGTGAATTTGAAAAGTTGGTAATTTAAAAAATAATAATAATAACAATCCTAAGCAACTCAAATGACACTTTGTAAACTAAAACTAGTTGATAAGCTAATGGGATTAAAAAAAAAATGATAAGTCAAAGCCTGCGTACGAGGATGGTATTCTATATCTTGATTCTGTTCTAGACCCATAGGACCATGTTTCAAAGCTCAAGCTATTTCACTGGACATTTGTCTGGTCATTATGGAGAAATCCTATACGAATGAGGTACATTAGTTATATATATATATATATATATATATATATATATATATATAACCGAGATCCAATGACATAACCTTAGGTCTTCCAAAAGTGGAACAAGTGTTAGAAATGCATTTAATTGATTCAATATTGATGAACCTACAAAAAAGAATTAAGGGTGGCATATAAAAAAAATTCTTCAAATTCCTTGGGGATCCTTGATTGGGGTTGAGCTAACTATAGTACAAAGTCGTATATCTTTGATTAATAAGATCTAAAAGGTTTATTGACTCTAGGGGATGCAAATCCATAATAGGCGCATAGAAATTGTTGTACGCCAATAACATCAAAGGTGTTAGTTTCAGAGGATGGAATGCCTAATGTTTTTTTCCCTTGGAGAACTAATTGGATTGTTGCGAGTGGCACAAACGAGGCGCGCTTTGGAAGAATCATTCTATTACCGCACTGTCCTATTAGGAATAACAAAGGCATTTTTAAATATTCAAAGTTTCATATTTGAAGCGACTTTTCAAGAAATTGCTCGAGTTTTAGCCAAAACTACTCTCCGAGGCTTTGGAAAGGCCTAAAAGAGAATGTGGTGATAAGGGGGATGATACCCATTGGTACTAGATTCAAAGGATTAGTACATCATTTAAGGCAACATAAGAACATTTTCTTTGAAAACCAAAAAGAAGAATTTTTTCAAGGGGAATCAGAGATATTTTGTTCAATCATTTAGAATTATTTGATTCTTCCATTTCAAAGAAATTTCATGATCCATCAAAACAATCATTTACAGCAGCATTTAATGATTCCTAAAAGTGGATTCATACTTTTTGCATTTTAATAAATAAAAACTCTTACCCACCATTTGGTGGCCGAGTTGGTTTGCGCTCAGTTCTTTTCACGAGAGATCTTGAGTTCAAAACTTCTCGGCGCTAGGTGACTTGACTGGGGGCCCGTGGTTGTGGGGTCTGTAAGTCCTCCCAAGGACTAGTCGTGTTTCACCGCTGGTTTGAGCACAAGCTCGCTAGTCGCACAGACACCTCGGTTATAAAAAAAAACTCTTTATTTATAGTAATTTTATGTGGTAATCAAAATAAAGATAATAATGAATTGAGGGTAGGGTTTTGGATTGTGTATCGACATCGACATGTACAATCTCCGATAGAAGAAAAGGTTCCATTGAAACAATTATTTAGTTTAGGGCAATCTCGTCACTTTAAAAAAAAGAAGAAGCGGAAGTTGGGGGGCGAGGGGATGACAAGAAGATATTGAAATATCAATTTGGAAGAGATGATGGAAGCGGGAGTTCATTTTGTTCATGGTAATAGGAAATGGAATCCTAGAATGGCATCTTATATTTTTGCCAAGCGTAAAGGTATTCATATTATAAATCTTAATAAAACTTCTTGTTTTTTCTCTGAAGGTTGTGATTTAGTTTTTGATGCAATAATTAGGGAAAACTAATTATTAATTATTGGTATCAAGAATAAAGCAGCTATTTCAGTAGAACAAGCTGCAATAAGGACTCTATGTCATTATGTTAATAAAAGTGGCTCGGTGGTATGTTGCTGAATTGATCCACCGTAGAAATGAGACTTCATAAGTTCAAGGACTTGAGAACAGAACAAAAGATAGGGAGACTTAATCGTTTTTCGAAAAGAGACGCAACTATATTGAAGAGACAATTACCTCACTTGCAAATATATGCAGGCAAGGTTAAATATATGACATGGTTACATAATATTGTAATTCTTGTTCATCAATAAGAAGAATATACGGCTCTTTGATAATATTTCCAACACTGACCCGAGCATTGCACCAAGGCAACCCACTCTCACCATATCTCTCCATTCTAGTGTCTAACGTTTTATCTTCCATGATAGCAATAGCTATGCAGGAAGGTACCTTAAAGGGTATTACTCTTAATCGGCACTAGCCTACCCTTTCACACTTATTATTTGCACAAAATGCCATTTTCTTCCTTTAGGGGAAGCTTTCAGAGTGCCAACACCTAGCCCAACTCATCCATCAATATTGCTATGCATCCAGCCAAGAAATTAACCTCAATAAATCTGGTATTTTTTTTAGTTGTAGCTTTCTACCCTCACTGAGACAAACATAGGTGTTGAACTACGCGTCCTCGAAATCTCACAAATAGGGAAATACCTCGATCTCCCATTTGATCGGGGTTAAATAAAGAAGCAATTTTTTTCATGGATCCTAGCGTGGGTACACAAAAAGTTGGAGGGTTGGAAAGAGAAACTATTTTCTATGGCTGGTAAGGAAACTCTCATTAAAGCGGTTATACAAGTTATTTCCCAATATGCTATGTCAGTTTTCAAGGTTCCACTATCAGTGTATCAGGCGATAGAAAAGAGGGCTGCAAATTTTTGATGGAAGAATAGCCAAACCTATTCGTGACTCCATTGGCATATATGAGATATTCTTAACCATGATGAAGTGGACAGAGGCCTTGGTTTTCGAGACTTGGTGTAGTTTAATAAGGCAATGCTCGAGAAAACAACTTGACGGCTGCATTCTAATTCCACCAACCTTTGGGCAACTTTGTTTAAAGCCCTCTACTTTCCTCCATCAATCATTTTGGAAAGCTACCCACGAGGTTGTCCCTTATAGGGTTGGCAAAGTCTCATAGCTAGAAGGGACCACCTTACCCCTTTTATTAGATGGCAAGTGTGGGATGGCTAGAGCAAATCCATTAGAACGGACCCTTGATTGTGAACAGACTAAATTGGAGGATAACTACAAGAGGGGGAACCACTCACGATAGCTCAACTCACCAGGCCTTCTATGCAGTGGAATAAACCACTGGCGCGGACTTACTTCCTTGCTCAAATAGTAGACGAAATACTCGATATTCCACTCAACCCCCTTATAGACCTACAAACCAACTAATATGGGCATTACACCTCGTTGATAATTATTATGTTAAATTAGCCTATGCCCCGAATGACACCCCACGACCCGTCTTCTTCTTATCAGCAACCTCAAAAGCTATGGCGCCATATTTGGCGACTATAGGTACCCCCAAATATCAAACACTTCCTATGGCACCTTAGTCAGAATGCCCTACCTACAGTAGAGAATCTAATGCGAAGACACATCTTATCTAAATCAACCTTCATCGTCTATCGCCAGCATTTAGAGACAATTAATCATTTGTTTCTTCTTTGCTCCTGGACAAAAAAAAAAAAATGAAATGACCAACAAATTTAGTGACTATCAATTCCTACAGCCTTACTTGTACTAAAGACTAATTATCACCCCGGCGAACTCCATCTGGAGCCTTCATCGCCCACATCGTCTAGCAAATTTGGAAGGCTTGCAATGTACATATCTTCCGAGGATAACCAATGGGTCCATGGAATGTAATCAACACAATAGTCACGGCTTACCTTAGCTTTAATTGATGGAATCAAAGAACCACTAGTTTGATCGAACAATGAATTAACTCACCTTTGCATTGGTGACCTCCATCCGCTGGCACCATAAAGCTCAATGTCGATGCATCAATAATTTCAAGTGAAAGCATTGGTTCTATTGCAGGAATACTTCGTGATAACTAAGGTTGCTACTAAAGAGGTTTCGCCCAAACCATCCCTATAATAGATATGGAACAACTTAAGCTTATCGACTGTTGCAAGGTTTCACACATATGTAATATGTGAGGAGCATGCCTTAAAGCAACCATGTGATGGTCACATGTATAACATAAATATTGTACCATCGATATTTAATTAATGGCAAGATGCTTGTTTATTCATCTTGTCCATTTATTTTAAATGAATGAAGTCTATTAGATCAGTTGAAACTGATACCCATTCTTGAGGCGTCAAGAATATATGTGACAGGTGATCAGTTGGTCTCTGATCTTTAAATTGGTTCTAGGTCAAAGGATCGTGGATTGGGCGTCTACGAGTCGGTTGAGACCAATGTGTTCACAGCTTCGCTATAGAGCATTGAATACCCAATAGGGATGACGAGTCACATGTCATTGAACGTTAGACGTCTAAGCTGGAACATAGGTGTTCGTATCAAAACGAGTTTGATAGAATCCACTGAATGTAACGGAAGAGCGATTGACTAACATGAAGGCTTCGTGCTTGGTCAATGTCTTAATCGCTCTTGGCTTGGTGTGTTAATGGTCCTCAAACCTGAGCCACGATGCTGGCTTATATATTGGATGGCTGTGGTTCACAGGTATGATATTGGCCAATCATTAATTCGCCTCTGTGCTTGATGGTCACATTCCTCCACATACGAAGTCACAAGTGTGGGCAACAGTTGGGATCTGTCTTCTCATTAAATGAGGTTGATGTCCTATGCGATTTATGCGTAACGGTGCATTAGAAAGTCCTTGGCCAAGGCAGATGTCGAGAGGAGTCTCGCCCAATACACGTCAGATAGATTTGTGTATATAATCGAATCTGTAGGTTTGACTTGGATATCCATGGCCTTCATTCGATCGAGGCATAGTAAGATAGAATAACTGAATAGCATCGAACCAAAGCCAACATGTTCACTTTGTCCTCGTATTTCATTCTGACTAGGTAACCGTGATATGTTACTAGACGTTACTCACGGTTTGTGGGATCTAAGGATTGATTTAGGATGATCAATTCCTTGAGGAATCTCATTGTCAGCTCAGGGGTGAACCTAGGGATGTCACACGCCTTAACCGACATCTGGTGACATCCATAACGGAAACAAGATCGCGAGAATACGATAGGACTATTAGGATAGTCAAAAGGAGCTAAAACGGATTAAATTTGTTTCCCTTTTCTAATGCTCACTAAAGGACAAAATAGATGACACATGTATGACATCGGGATGATTTCATTGATGATGTAATGGTTACATCATGCCTGCATCATCGTTGGATAAGAATAGTTATTCAAAAGAAAGGATAAGAAAGGTTATCCTCTAGAAAGTCAAAAGTAGGATAGTATTTTCTATCCATTTGACAGAACGTTTGGCACGTCAAACAACGTGATTTAATCACAAAACTTGAGGGACTTGAAATTTAGAATATTTAGAGCCCGTGGATGAGAATCGCCACTGAAAATTATGCCATTTGGGCCGTCCAAATGGGCGCCCAAATCTAGCCGACGGGCTGGTCAAAGGCGACTAAATTGCCGTCTTTGACCACCGTTTAATGGGTGGAGCCCATTTGGCTGGTCAAAGGTGATTTGACTGCCTTTGACCAGCGTCTAGCTAGCCACGTGGGCTAGCTAGAAGGACACGTGGCGACCTCCCATTGGGTCGCCAATTAAGGCGGTTTAGAGGGGTGGTTTATATCGCCCCTCCCCTCATTCTCTTCCTCTAATTCGACCTCTATAAATAGAGGTGAGGACCCTCAAATTCTGAGGTTAGAAATGTGTGAGAGTCACACATATGTGTCAAATTTCATGAAAAAGTGAGCTTAAGAATCGACTAATTTGGATACACAAAGTTTGTGTTTCCATTGGTTGAAAACGAAGGGTTCGGATTGAGATACCGTGAGGATTACTAGTATAATCCGAGGGCCGTTTTTCTGAATCTCCGTCTTCAAGGTCGCACTGGTGTCAGGACGTATCTAAACTAGAAGCCCGACACCTCTTGAACTCGAGGATAAAGAAGTAGAGTCGCATCCAACCTCTGTTATCCAGGTACGTTCCTAAACTAGCTTTAAAAAGTTCGATTTTCGATTAAAGTATACGAGGATTTCTAAGACGATCTAGGGTGCTGTTTCAATTTATTTTCTTCCGCTGTGTGTATAACATGTATTTATGTATGTAACAAGCACCCGGGCCATTAAAAGCCCAACATTTTGATCGATTGCTGCCACTCCAAAACAGGAATGAGGCCAATTCTAGCAATGCAATTGTCGATCTTTAACGTGTCTAGGCTCGACTACCCCATGGAATTTCTTCCTATGATGATGCCGAAGTTACTCCCTGCACCTCGTGGATATCGACTCCAATCCTTCAGGAATGCGACCTTCTTGTGCAACGAGCCGAACAACAAATAGAGTTTAATTTTTGTCCACGTGAGGCCAACTGGGTAGCACACTGGTTGGCTCAAGCCCAACAGCAAAATACTCTTTTGACTAACTGAGCCTCTACATCCCCGCCTGTACTAAATGCCTTGATTTGTTTAGAGGACTACCCAAAATGTACCTACCTTTGAAGGCATCAATAAAATGTTCTTTGACAAAAATAAAAAATTAAATGAAAATTTATCCCCAAAAAACTAAATAACAAATTAATAAATTCAAATGAGAGTTGATAAATTACGTCGTCTATAAAAAAAAAAGATAAGTAAATGTTGGTAAACAATAACAAAAGTTGTAAAGTACAAAACCAAAGAAAGGTGGATAACTCAAACAAAATTGGTAACTTAAAATGCAGTTAGATTTCTAATTAAAAACAAATAGGTAAGTCATTCAAATAAAAACTTAGAAATTCAAGGAAGTAAGTAAAATTAAAAAAGAAATGAAAGTTGGAAAAAGATAAGAAAACTCAATAGTATGCTAACGGTCAAATAGAGTGGATAATTGGCAAAAGGATACATTAGGTGATGTTATTTATATACGGCGCTAATTATGGTGTTAATATTTTTCGCTAGCTCACTTAAATGTCAAATCAGAGAAAAATAATCACCTTAGTGCCAAAAGTGAAAGATTTACCAAATAGTCCACGTGGCATTTTTATTAGTATTTTAATATTACGTGGTTTTTTGTAAATGGTAGTCCACATAGCAATTATTTTAAAAAAAATTCAATCCTCATGGTTTGAAATTTTACAAATTAACCTAATTTTTTTTAAAAAAGTTAAGATAAATTTTAAAAAAACCTAAAAAAAATAATTTTTAAAAAAGGAAGAACTACTTCGCACAGCTACAAGATTTTACCCTCACCACTGTTGCTCCATCATCTTTAGCCATTACCGGTGAGGATGAGGGATGGGCCGCAGTAAGCCCTAGCCAGTGGCCGCGACCCTCGCTAATGATTGGTGAGCGGTCAACCTTGCATATTTGGCAACGTCGAGCCTCGTTGCGACTAGGTGAGCCCAATGATGGGGTCTACGAGGTCGAGCCCTCGCCAAATTGCTCCAGGTCTTGAACGAATCCCAACTCTCCCAAGCTAAAGACGGCTCGGGTCACGTCAAGTGTCGCTAGTCCACTCTTGCGCTAAGCAAATCTCCCTCTCCTCCCCATTATTTGTGAGTGTCGTAATTAAAGAAGAAGAAGAAGAAGAAGAAGAAGAAGAAGAAGAAGAAGAGGAGGAGGAGGAGGAGGAGGAGATTGGAGTTGAGAAGAAGATTGATGATGATCTCGATCATGAATGGTGAAGACTCATACAAGCTCCTCAAGCAAGACTCTCGCCCTCTCCATGAGATCCTCGTCCACTTCGACTCCGCTTTCCCTTGTTCCCTCTACTTCCCTCTTTGCATTCTCTCTATCTTATTCTAGAGGTCTACTCTTTCCTTTGCTTAAGATCTATAAGGTTGAGCTCTCGCTAGCCAACAGGGGGTTGTCGATTATTAGTCGAGGCTTAGCACCCCCTGCTGGCCCATCCCCAACCCTTACCTGCCATTGCCGGCGATGGTGAAGCAGCGATGATGAGGGTTGTGCAAGCCCTCACCACCGTAACTTTTTTTTCTTTTTTTTTAATTATAGTTTTAGCTTATTTTTATTTTTTTAATATTATGCGAAATTTTTTACTACTTTTTAGCTTTTTTTTTGTTTTTTAATAGTTGATTGGGATCTTCTGACAAGCCACGTAGATACAACATTAGATTTTCGACAAAGCTTACTATAGTTGGCACTTAAATAATTATTTTTTTTATATTTTCCATTAGTCAAATTGGATGACGTTAATAGAGGACTTGATTGCATCAATTTGACAAGTTTTAAGATTCGATTGTACGTTTTGCAAATTTTAGGACTCAATTATACTTTTATGACAAGTTTTAAGATTTCTAGTGAACATATCCCATAAATTTATGGCTTTCCAAATAATCTTCCCACCGGAAAAGCCTCGCATTTTCATGGATAAAAAGCAAACATCACATTGACTAAAATTCCAGCATATTCAATCCCTCTCAAGTTCTTAGCTTGCAAGAGACCGAGGTAAGAGGACACAAATATGCTTCATAGTCTTAACTAAACCATGTCCTGAGCGCGGACTGGCTCATTTTCTCACCCACAGACATGCGAGGCCGATTATGACCGGCGAAAATATGGACAGTCCGACGAAGAAGGAGTTGAGGAAATTGTTGGGCGTGAGGGAGCCCATGGCGGTGTCGTACGTTGCTGTCAGGGCGAAAAGCGCGACTTTCAGCTCCATTTGCATCGGGAATCCAAAGGTGAGGTTGTAGATCATCTGGATAGAGGCGAAGAATCCGAGCGAGTTGAAGATGAGGAAGAGGACGTACGAGGCCGGGTTCTCCGTTCCCAGAACTGCCTGACCGGCTTTGTACGATGCAGTGCTGTTACTCGAGGGCCCTGAATTCTCCTGCCAGAGTCCACCTGGCGGCTGAAGCACGGCTTGGTAGGTAGCGGTTGTGATGAGAGCGGCGACGACGAGCAAGGCGTTCCGCACATCACCCGGGGAGTCCCTTTCTTTTTTGTACTTGAAGTACTCTAACCATTGGGTTCTCTCATCCCTGACCCTCAAGATACTAAAAAAACGGGAGGTCCAAGTTCTGAGTGAATTGTGACATCCGGGTGATTGGAAGTGCTGTCCATTTGATTGATCGGTTTGGGGTTCTGGGTCTTCAGTTGCCACCGTCACCATAGAAGGCAATCCCGTTGCTCTCGTGGCTCCGCATCGCGTGAGGATTTCGGCGATTTCCGCATCACCGGCTTCATTGTCAATGAGCATTAGAATGTCTAGAGGCGTTAGACCAGCCTCGTTCCTGGCGTTCACTTCGATCAGATCTTTGTCAATTGCATCGCCCGAGAGCAGGAACTCGACTACCTGTTCGATTCAAGAACATATTTCATTTATCATCCAGCTTTCTTGTTGGGATTTCTACCGACAATTTAGCAGAAACGTGAGTTCGACCCTTCTGGATCTAAGCTTTGCCTGTTGAGGACCACACTAACATGAACTACTGTCGGAGAAAAGAACAAATATTCCTAAAATTCCGTTTCCTTCACCTGTGAAGAACAGAGAAGAGGAACCGATATGATTAAATGAAACGGGTCAAAAGAACTGGGCAACTTGCCTCGTATTGCTTTCTAGCCACCGCGAGGTGCAAGATCTGGTTCCCTTGGCCGTCCCGGCAATTCAAGACGTGCTCTTTGTTCAACCGCTTCAGCTGCTGCACCAGCAACTTGAACGCCTCGAACTGGCTGTTTTTCACCGCGAGGTGGAGCGCGCTCTCCCTCCGAGCTGTCACTTCGTCGACGGAATCAGGACAAGCCATGACCAGCTCCTTCAGGACTTCGCCCTTCCCTTTGATGGCCGAACAGTGCAGAGGAATCCTCCCCTCTCTCCCCTTCACAAGGCACAGGCGACGGCCCGCTTTCAAGAGCTCCCGAACCATATCCATGTCGCCCCTCGCCGCGGCAATGTGCAGGGGGCTGAAACCATTCTGGTTCAGCTCGTTGGCGAACTCCATCCTCAGCTTCAGGACTTCTCCAACGAAACTCACGTGGCCGGCCATCGAGGCGACGTGTAGTGGGTTGTCTCCCTCGGCAAGAGAAGCGGCGTTGAGGATGAGGACGTTTTCTCCGATCAAGGAGTGCAACAGATCAACATTCCCTGTGTAGGATGCTTCAAACAACCTAGGATCCATCTTTTGGGCCTGAGAAGTGAGAAGGCTGTTTTGGGATTCTTATGCTGGAAAGTTTATCTTTCACTACTTGCTAATGTCCTTGAGTTTGGAAAGAATATTCGAACTGGACTCCATTTCACACTGGGAAAATGATAATTGGACCAATCTTGATTGGTTTTTGTTTGCTTGTGACCGTTTGACTTTTCCTGCCCAGGATGGATAACGGTTCAAACTAGAAGAGAACTCATTTCGATAGGTGGAGGTACATCGACCACAGAAAAGCAGACCGCGGACTGTTTTTTTTTTTTGGGAAGTTGCCTTGAAAGCAACGAGACAAAAAAGGCCATGAATCCGAAATGGAATGGGGGTGGTGGAGAAAGCTGGAAGGGGAGCGGGCCAAGAAATAAAGAGACGTGTCGGCTGCGCCCTTCCGTGGGCCGGTCCACTTGCTTTTTTTTTTTTGTGCGGCTAAATTAATTGTTAAACTATGTTTGCCAAGTGACGACTGACAAAATCTGGTTTCAACAACAAGACCGTGCTTGACGTAGGAACTATCAATTTAAGGTTACATTCAAGAAGAATAACTCTTAGAAAATTAAATACCGAACACAAAAATGAAATATAATGATGGCGTTATTACCTTGACAAAAAAATCATACCAAAAAATAAAAATATAAACAGCAAGTAAATTTCCTACAAGGCTATCGATTTATTTCGCAAAAAATATAACATTTCTAGAAAATATTTTTTTAGGAAATCATTTTTCAGAAATATGATAATATTTTATAGTTTTTTTGTGGATACCTGAAAATAAAATTAAAATTATTTCGTCGTTTGGTGAAGAAAATCACATGACTTTCATAAATAGACATTCACCATTCTAGCGCTAATACTTTTGTATGGGTAGCCAAGGAACACCTAATTTCGTCAATCCAATTTAAATTTAATCCATTTTTCTTTAGTTTTACAATAAAAAGGGAAAAATAGGAATTTTCTTTTTTTTTATTGCTTTAGTGCTAAATAGGAAAAGAGAAATAAGATTTAAGTGATGAATAAAAAGTGAAAAAGAGAAAAGAAGGTTAGATTAGCCCGAACGACCCGTATTTGCGCGGGCGATCCGGCCCGCGAATTTTCTCCCCCGACCATCCCCTGCGAGATGGGCCCACATGATGCATGCCCGTTTCGTTTTATTTTTCCTTCCACGAGCCTATGAGCGCCATGCCCATTTCCTTCTTTTTTTTGCATGGGCCTGAGCACACGGCCCACTTCGTCCCCTCCTCTTTTCTCCCTTGCACCAACCCAGCCCAGGCCAGCCGAGTCTCTTTCTTCCTCTTCACATTCACGTGCGATTAGAGGTGGCCACGGTTCGGAACAGGGCCGGTTCCGGTTCCGGACTATCATGAACCGGAACCGGATCCTTGAAGACGGTTCCGGTTCCGGTTCATGAACCGGCGGTTCGGGCCGGTTTAAGGGCCGGTTCCGGTTCCGTGGTTCCGAACCGGAACCGAACCGGCGGTTCCGTCCGGTTCAAACCGATTTTCAAATAAAACTTTAAGAAATAAAAAAATTTTAAATAATGAATTATGAAATAAAAAAGATAAAATTATGAAATAATAAATTTTCAAATACAAATTGTAATCAAATTTATGGATCGGGGAAAAAAAAAGGGAGGGAAGACAGGGCTTGAACTTAATGAATTATCATTAAGCGCCTACATATCTTCTTGGGGATAGAAGAATCAAAGCCCATGTAGTTCTTTTACCTTTGATAACCCCATACTTACCTCATCATCAATCGTCGCTACCCGTGGCGGTGGTATCTTCGTCATTGAAGAATTCGGATTCGTTGTTGCGATCCATTTCTTGTTGTCGATATGCCGCCTTTGTCCAATCATCGACACAAATTTGAACTTCAACTGAATCCGGAGATAATCTCGAACGTTGATCATCCAAAATATTACCTCCAATACTAAATGCTTGTTCAACCGCAACAGTTGAGCAAAGGGTTGCTAAAATCTTTTTTGCAATGTGAGCTAATACTGGAAATTGAGTTGAATGATTATTCCACCACTTTAGAATTTGAAAATCAATGCCGTCTGATTGAGGAAACTCAAATTCAGTAGTTAAATAAATTTCTATTTCAGAAATATTTCCCATTATTCCCTTTTGTCTTTTTTGTCTATTTATTAGATTTCTAAACCCTATACCAAGGTGCTTACCTTACATGCCACTAACTTGGGAAGAAGTTCTACTATCACCAACTATATTATATCTATTACAAAAATCATTATACAATTCTACTATTATATCTTTAACTTCTTTTTCTATATCTCTAATATTTACGGTTTCAATCAAATGTAAACACTCATAGTATGAATTCAAATCATTAAGTAAGCCCTCCATTTTCGTACGTGGATCCAAAACACAAGCAACCAAATAGATAATAGAAATTTTGGTATAATATTGCATCCATTTTGTTCGCATTGCTATAATAGTTGGACTTAATTGATTATCGCCTTCATTTTCTTGAAAAATATCAACAATATTTAGACACTCTGTTAAAAATAAATGTGTAGTAGGATAATAAATACCGGATGAAGTATAAGTTGCATTATTAAAAACTTTTAATAAATCTAAAATTCTTTTGCAAATATCCCACTCTTGTGGGTATAAATTACTTTGAGGAACATAATTCGCAAAAAATATACATAATAATTCTTTATATGAAAAAGATTGATTAAGCAACTCGTACGTAGAATTCTAACGATGTGGAACATCTCTTGGAAATTTTTTTGATTTTTTTCCATTTTGTTTACAAAATCTACCCCATTCTCTTATAACTTGGGAATGTTTCCATAAATATGTAATTGCTGTTTTTATTGGACGAAGAGCATCTTCAAGAGTTCGTAAACCATCTTGTACGCATAAATTTAAAACATGGCAAGCACATCTAATGTGAAAAAAATTTCCACCAAAAGCGGGTTTACAAATTGTTTCTAACTCGCGAACAGAAGCAGTATTTGACGCGGCATTATCAAAACCAATTGAAAAAATTTTATTAACCAATAAATATTCTTCTAAAACTTGCTTAATTATTCTATATAAAACTTGCTTAATTATTCTATAAATATTATGTGCCGTATGCGATTCATCAAAAACTCGAAATGCAATAATTCTTTTTTGAATGTTCCATTCATTGTCTATCCAATGACATGTAATACCCATATATTAATGAGTTTGCCAAGGATCACTCCAAATGTCGCTACCTATATGCACACGTCCATTGAAAAATGCAAAAAAATTTCTCAAATCATCTTTTCCTTTTTTATAAAGTTTAAACATTTGGCGTTTAACCGTATTTCTCGAAGCGGGTTTTGCTTGTGGAGTACATGCATTTTGTACAAAAGTATTAAAACCAAAATTTTCACTAAAATTAAACGCTAAATGTTCAACGGCAGTAAATTTAGCAAGTTCTTCCTCATAATTATTTCTATCGTAACGAAATAAATTAGAAGTGTTAGAATCGACAAACTTGGGAATTTGTTGTTGCCTCGTGTCGATCCCGAATTCCGTTGGATGTTTTGACGGCAAATGTCGACGATATGTTCCATAGCCGCTTCCAGTTGTAAACCTGTATACTTTTTTGCAATGGTTACATATGAGATTGTAGTCGTTACCTTCTAAATGTTGCTTGGTGAAGTGTTGCCATATGATGGATGCACTCCCTCGACTCATTTCTTTTGTTGTTGATGCTTCTTTGGTATTGGTAGTTGGTTGTAGACTTTCTTGCATCGGGATGTGCTCCACATTAGGAATAACGTTGATATCATCTTCGTCATCGTATCCCCAATGTGCATACTCACGAGGATCATGAGAATAATTGGATTCTTCGGGAATCATCGGGCTCTTTCCTCTTCCACTAGCCATTTTTTGAGAGAATTGAGCGGAAGAAATTGAGCGAATTTGAGAGAATTTGAGCGAAGTTGAGAGAACTTGAGAGAATTTGAGAAATGAGAGAAATGAGAGAATTTGATGGAAGTTGTGAGGAAAAATGAAAGGTGAAGATGGATATTTATAATGGTTATGGTTATTTTTTAAATTTAAAAAAATTATTTAATAATTATTAAAAAACAAAAAAATAATAATAAACGGCTATAATATAGCCGTTTGAGCCGGGCCGGTTTGGGAAAATTACAACCCGGAACCGACCTGTGCCACACGGGCCGGTTCCGATTCGCAATGAACTGGCCCGTTGACCAGGCCGTTCCGGGCCGGAACGGGCCCGTGGCCATCTCTACGTGCGATGCCTAAAGGCAAGCCACCGTCGGCCAGTTGTGATCAATTCCTGGCTATACAAGTCAACGAGCAGCTAGGGGAGCTCCTCCCAGATATGTTCAACCCCTATATAAGGAGTTGGAGGAGAGAGAGGTGAAGGAGGGGTGATCATTCTGAGAAAAAAAAAAAGAAAAGAAAAAGAAAAGAAGAGGGCTGAGAGAGTTTGTTGAACAGGGAAGAAATTCGAGCACCGGCAAAAGGAATTGGCCCTACAAATGTAGGGGAAACGTTTCTACTGTGAGTTTTCGCCATCCTGTTGCCATTCGCTGTCAGTAGAGCCTCAAACCAGTTTGGTTTCTCCCTCCGCCCTCGGTTGCCCTGTTTTTTGTCCTGAAGATTCACCGGGCCGAAACCTCTAGTTCCTCGGTTCGGCTAGCTTTTTGGCTAGTTCCTGTGACTTGTTGATTGCCGTAACTCCCTATGGTGGTTGGTATGTGGTTTGGTTTGGCGTCGATAGCTTCAGCTAAGCCTCGATCCCTCCATCCTTTGTTTTTGTCCACCATAGCACCCTTGCCTGAACCAAGAGACTTTCGCCTAAATTTTGCTTCAATTTGTGTCTGTTATTCTTACAGTCAGCCAAAACAAGCCTATAACTATTATCGTGCTGCCATCATCATGCGTTGTCCCATCGTAGCTGCACTCCCAAAGTACCATTGCCACTATAAGCCCATTCATTTGGTAATAAACAAAGTATCTAAATTGTATGTTCCTTATTTGTTTAAAAATTGCCAAGTACAGCAAGTCCACTCACAATGGAGTTGTAGTGCATAAACATTCTAGTCATGTCTTCACAAAATTTCATTTGGAATGTCTCACGATCTCCAAGTATGACACTCATCTTGGTCTCTCTATCCTATCGGTCACTTCAAGCGTAGGAGGTCGAAGAATATAGTTAAGTAATGCCTAGGCTTTGGATAAAATGAACACTTTCATCCTTCATTTCCAATAATATTCGCCAGCTGCTCCACCGAGATCCAACGAACCCTCACCAATAACCAGTAGCCCAACAAGTTTTTCCTACAGGTTTCCTGAAAAAGCAAACCAACAAATCCCAGTTGGGCCATTTCGTCGCTGTCCAACACCGACTGTTTCTCGACCACACCCTATAGCAGCTTCCTGTCTCGCCTAACCACCACACCTCCCAGTGGTCTCAGTAAACTCCCTGCACATCCAGATCCTCCCACCATTGTACTCATATCGCCCAGCAAGCTCAGCACCATTCCTTGCACAATCGTGCAACTCGGCATCCTCGGGCCACCACTTGCCGATCACCATGCCACTTGAGTCGTAAGTCTAATTAAAGTAGTTTCGAAATTGACATTCAGCAATTGAATATGTGACCACCTAATTTGGAATTATGTGTTTCCTTATGTCGGTGTGATGATATTTAACACCATGAACACTCGGACAAAATTTTGGTCGTTTCCTCCTGAGTCTACTACTTCCCTTAAGTTGAATTTATATCCATCACACCTCAAATGACCTTTTTGGAAATTTAAATCCAAATGAGTATTATTGGTTCTACCATTTATTATTGCAAAACTTTATTACTGACATCTAAATTTTGACAAGCAATAAGAAAATTAGGGATCGACTTTGACTCCATAGTGATTCAATTAGGAATTGACCTTGACCCCTAATTGAGAAAAATAAAGAAAAGGAATGGAAGGAACTAGAGAAGGAATGAGCTACATTATGTTTACGAGCTAAAAGAGCTAGTAGAGAGAGGGACTTTGGGTTCTGCAAGCGCCCTAGACCACCTCTCTCGCTTTCCACGGGGAACCTTTCTTATGTTGATCCAAATCAAGCTTCGGCTTTTAGGTCTTCTACGCGTAGGCATACCCCTTCTTTCTTCTAGCTTATAGATCTTTCATTACTCATTTGTGTTGTCCCTGCCGTGAAAGATAAAATTAAGGATAGACCCCGACCCAATAGCGGCCCCTAATTAGAGATCGACCCTGACCCCAAAGTGATTCAATTAGGGATCGACATAAACTATGGGGAGGCTCACATAAATTACATTATAATTAAACTATCTTAAGTAGGAAGACTCAGAGCTAAGTTGAATTATATGAACTAACCCTGTAAGAGCACGAAATTGGGCGAAGCTTATAGAATACTAATATAACCATTTCATGTGCTTGGCGCATAGGGATGCCGGGAAAGATTACATTATCTAATTATACTTGGAGGAAACAAAAGATACTATTATCGAAATTTTAATTATATGGAGATAACTAGAAAGGGATATCTTAATTTCCTAAGGTGAGAGGGTTAATATGTCTCTTTGATATAAGATTTGGAAAGTGAGGGATCCTATTCTTGCAAGAGAACCTTAGATCTGAAGCCTATATGAACACATTAAGAGGTGTCACAAAAGGAAGACAATATAGATTAGAAGGCACACGCGCACAAACCATACAATAGAGGGACGTTCAGAAAATTTTTAAAACAAAAAGTGTGAAGCTCTATTCCTCGACAGTAGAAAATTTCTAACGCACAATTTCACGAAATCAACAAGTGCACATCCGCCAACCATTCAAATTTTATGGATGGTGCAATAAGACATTATTTTTTAATTTGTCCGGTGAGGCTGATGATAAAATATTTAAATATGTCTTTTCATGGTGAAAACCAAATTGGTCAGATTGTCGCATCAAGACAGGAGAGCTCAATGTGCGGTCTCTAAAAAGACGGTGAGTACGTACTCGTTTTAGGTCTGAATGTGTTGAAATTTTGTGAAAATCTCTAGGACACCTAGTTCTTCAACCCCACCAAAGGAATCGAGCATCAAAGATATAGAGACACAGAGATTGAACCAAGAACTTCCGACTCTAATCGACATTGATGAGACATGTTGGATTATTTATTTTAAATAACAGAAAAATGTGATTTTTCAATGATACAAGTTGAACAACCGATTTTTAGAAGTTGTAGAGCTCAAATGATCGTTTGAAAAATTATGACATTAAAAGGGGAGTTTGTGATACTGTTTTTATCATTTTTGTTAATGTTCTAGCAACAAAGTCAGGTGACACTATCATTAGAGCTCAGTCAAAATATTTCAAAGGAGCTTCAGAAAGAGATGAGCTAAGAACGGGGATAAGAGCTAACGCGACCCCATAGTCCGACAATTATGGCCGAATCACACATTTTCCCACCAATTGATTTTTCCAATCAATTTGGAGGCCTTCCGACGAAATAAAGATAAGGAAGACATGACGGGGAGAGCAGGAAAGGGATTGTTATTCCCATTTGCTTGACGATCGTGGGAGCGAAAGAACAAATTGCAAATTTTTTGGGGATAATTTATTTCGAAAGAGTGTGATAGAGCTCTTCATTTTGCAATTAAATCTTCAAACAATTTTAGCAAATACTCAATTTAGGATGTGCCAATTCGTCTCAACTTCAATTTAAGAGCTTCTTTCTCTAAAATCTCACTCACAAATCCCCAGTTGAATCTCGCTCGTGAAATAATTAAAAGATAAATTTCGTAACATTGACCCACCAACCTATATGTAGACATGTAGACCTCTTCCACTGTCGCCATACCAGCCGACTGCCTTCACAGAGCTCATTGCAGCTCACCTTCTCCGACCAGGGCCGACCCCCCTTCAACCATCTCGCCAATTGCTGCCTTGGTCCCGCTATGAGAGTAGATGTTCAAAGCTCGGTTCCATGGCCATGGAGGTCGACCCTCAGATCTAGAGGCCTCTCCTCCAATCTGGAGGCGATGCCTCCGGCAGGGGGAGCTCGATGTCAAGCTGTAGATAGCGTAATGTGCGAAAATACCGGAGAGATAATAGACAAAAAGGAAATTCAACATACAAAGAGAACAAATAAAGAGAAAAGGGACTATGAGAAGGGCTTTGCCAGAGGTTCTCAAAGACGGGATATGGCAGCCGAAGGTATCTGGGTGGCGTCCAAAGGCGGCGGCGGCGGGTGGAAGATACTAGGCTTTAAAGTGGAGACAAAATATTAACATCACCCATATTAACTTTAATTTAGTTTACATGTCCATGAAACTTCGTACTTATATCCAACTAATTAACAGCTTGGTTGGAGGAAGTTTTCTTTAGCGCGGATAGAAAAACACGGACCTGACATACATACATACGCACACAGCTTTGTAAACGGAAGCACCTCCTTCTCCAATTTATTACCCTCGGGCATTGTCCGGCGCCCCTTCTTGCCGGCTCTCGCTATCCGATGACTGCTTGCACCGATTATCGAGCTTCCCATACATCTGGAGTATGCACCAAGATATCACCGGCAACGCCCCCGTGATCAGCACGTACCCGAACCTCACAGACCCGTGTGGCGTCCCGGCAAAGATCGCCGATGCATAGGTCGCCATCATCGAGGCCGTGGCCACCCATATCTCAAAGTAGAGTGGGAACCCGTAAGTGAGGTAGGCGATGACAAGTAGCGAAGTGGAGAGAGCAAAAGTGTTAGAGACCAAGAACACATAAAGGGTGGTCTGATGAGACCCGTATGTCGCCCTGCCGGCTGAGTGGCCATTGCCATTGTCTTGCCATACCGGGCATTTTACAAAATGGGGTCTCAATATATATATATATATATATATATATATATTACTGATTTGGGCTTGTTGCTTCTGAAGAGATCAAAAGGATGTCAGAAGAAGTTCTGTGTCTGCTTCTGAATATTGTTGTTGCTTCTGAATTGTTCAGAAGGACATTCAGATGCACAAAACAGAGTCGAACGAAGAACAGAACGTATTCCAAGAGCGAGATTTGAACGTATGGAAGGGAAAAACTTCAACTCTTATTATTCCACACGATTGTAACACTTAAATACATACTCCAAAACAAATCTTTATTCTAAATCTACTAGGATTCTAATCAAAACAGAATATTTGAATAATAAAACAGGAAAGTTATCTAGTAAATTCAAATCTAAACAGAATCTAATCAAATCTCAAAATAGAATCGCTATAACAAAATATTCTGCAGCCTTGATTCACAACATTCTCCTCCTGAATCAAGTGCTACACATTCCCAGTTTTACTCTCAAAACTTCAAATCGACCAACGTTGAATGACTTTGTGAATATATCTGCAAGTTGTTCTTCTGAACTGCAGTATACCAACTTTACTTTTCCAGCTTTCTGCACCTCTCTCAGAAAATAATATTTGATCTTGAAATGCTTTGTTTTTCCGTGAAATACAGGATTATGTGAAATTGCCAATGCAGCTTGATTATCTACAAACACTTCAATGCCTTCTTCTTGCTTCAGATGCAGATCATCCATCAGCTTCTTCAACCATAATGCTTGATTTACAGCTGCAGTAGCTGCAATAAACTCAGCTTCTGCAGTTGATTGAGCTACAATTTCCTGTTTCTTTGAACTCCAGGAAAAACACGCCGAACCAAATGTGAAACAATAACCTGAAGTGCTTTTCATATCATCCATTGAACCTGCCCAGTCACTATCTGAATACCCCTGCAACTTAAACTCTTGAACTTTACAGAATTTAATCCCATATGAAAGAGTACCATTTAAGTATCTCAACACCCTCTTTGCTACTACCATATGTAACTTACTTGCACAATCAAGAAATCTAGACAAGACACTTACAGGAAACATGATGTCTGGTCTAGTTGCCGTGAGATACATAAGACAGCCAATCAAACTTCTGTAAACTCTTTCATCTATAGGTTCTGAACCATCATCCTTCTGAAGCTTTTCCTTCTGAATCATTGGAGTACTCACACTCTTGCACTCCTCCATGTTAAATCTCTTCAGAATCTCCTTCGAATACTTCTTCTGAAATATAAAAACTTCATTCTGAGTCTGACTAATTTTCATCCCCAGAAAATATGACATTTCACCAAGATCTGTCATCTCAAACATCTTCATCATCTCCAGCTTAAATGCAACAATCTGAGCACTCTTACTTCCTGTTACTAGCAAATCATCTACATAAAGTGATACTACCACCAAGTCAGATGCTAACTTCTTGACATATAGAGTGGATTCACTTAAGCTTTTCTCAAAATCCAAGTTCACCAAGTGCTCATCAATCTTACTGTACCAAGCTCTAGGAGCTTGTTTCAAGCCATAGAGAGCCTTTTTCAGCAAATAAACCTTCTCCTTCTGGCCTGGTGTGACAAAACTTTCTGGTTGCTCAACATAAATTTCCTCCTGCAATACTCCATTCAAAAAAGCAGATCTTACATCTAACTGATATACTTTCCATCCTTGTTGAGCTGCCAAGGCAAGAGTCATTCTGATTATATCCATTCTTGCCACTGGTGCAAAGGTTTATGAGAAATCAACTCCCCAAACCTGTGCATATCCCTTCACAACCAATCTGGCTTTGTACTTGTTCACTGAGCCATCAGAATTGAGTTTGGTTCTGAAGACCCATTTTACACCAATCACCTTCCTGTCTTCAGGTCTCTCTACTAACTCCCATGTTTGGTTCTTTTCAATCATAGCCAACTTTTCATTCATTGCAATCAACCAGTTCTGATCACTTTTAGCTTCCTCATAACTCGAAGGTTCCAAAACAGCCACACTACACCTCTGATATATATCAGTCAGAGTTCTGGTCCCTCTAACTGGAACATCATCCTCCAGCTCGTCAGGTTCTAGAGATACCTTCTTCTGCTTGTCTTATGACTCTTCTGTCCAGTCCCATTGTTCATCTTCAAAGAACTGAACATCTCTGCTAGTGATCACCTTCCCTGTATGTGGTTGATAGATTCTGTAGGCTTTTGACGTTGAACAATAGCCAACAAAGATTCCAGATTCAGCTTTCTCTCCCAGCTTGTCTCTTTTGACATGTGGAATATGAGAAAAACACAAACAGCCAAACACTTTCAGATTTCGCAATATTGGCTTGACACCAAACCAAGTTTCAAAGGGTGTCTTCTTCTTCAATACCCTTGTAGACAGTCTGTTCAGCAGAAAGACTGCTGTGTTTGCTGCTTCTGCCCAAAACTCTTTTGGCAGATTCTTCTCATGTAACAGACATCTAGTCATCTCCATGATGGTTCTATTCTTCCTTTCACTAACTCCATTTTTTTGTGGAGAGTAAGAAGCAGTTAGTTGATGCTCAATACCAGCTTCTTCACAGAAAGAGTTAAACCTCTGTGAAGTGTATTCTGTTCCATTATCAGATCTAATGACCTGAATTTTGCAGCCACTTTGGTTCTCAACCCATCTCTTAAACTTCAGAAACACCTCAGCAACTTCTGACTTTTGCTTCATGAAGTAAATCCAGCACATTCTAGTATAATCATCAATGAAGATAATGAAATACCTATTGCCATTTAGTGAAGGAGTCGCATGTGGACCACAGAGGTTTGTATGGATCAGCTGTAGCTTCTTTGTAGCTCTCCAAGTTGATTCTTTGAATGGAAGTCTCGTCTGCTTGCCCAACAAACAAGACTTGCACCTTGTGATCTCCTCCTCCATACTCGGTAACCCTGTTGCCATCTCATTTCTCTGCATAAACTGCAACCCTTTGTGATGAAAGTGACCCAACCTCTTGTGCCATAACTCTGAATCACTAGCTTGACACTTGAATGCCACTTGCTTCTTCTCGAGAGGATGCAGAGAGAAACTCTTCTTCTGCATCTTGATTCTGAACAGCTTCTGTCCATCTGAATCAAATATCAAACACTCTCCTTCTTCAAATACCACCTTAAATCCCTTTTCTACTAACTGACCGACACTTAGCAAGTTCTGATCAATCTCAGGGACATACATTACATCAGAAACAAACTTTGTTCCAGCACAACTCTCCATTGCTACAGTCCCTTTACCTTTCACTTCTAAATACTCACCATTCCCAATCCTTACTCTTGACTTCAATGACTTGTTAAGATCAGTGAACAACTTCTCATCACTTGTCATATGGTTTGTACAACCACTATCAACAAGCCAAGTATCACATGGAGTACTAGAAGAGAAACAAGAAGCAACAAAAAGTTGATCTACCTCTTGTTGAACTGCAGCGTGTGCTTCACCTTGATTCTGATCTCCTTTCTCTTTGCAGAACTTCTCAATGTGCCCAAGCTTCTGACACTTTCTGCATCTTACATCTGGTCTCTTCCAATACCTAAAGTGTGGATGATTCTGTTTTCCACAATGCTTACACGAAGAATACCTTCCCCAATTGTTCTTCGAATTAGCAGCATTGTTCTCTCTCGCAGTAGCTTCTGAACCACTACCACCATTCCACTTCTTCCCTTTCCACTTCTTGTCTTTCTCTTTAACATTCTGCTGTACCTTGGCCTGTAGAGCTCCTTTGGCACTACCTTCTAGCCTCATTAACCTCCTCTGCTCTTGCGCTTGCAAAGCACTTAGCAATTCGGCAAATCGAATCTGAGACAAAACCCTAGTATTCTCCAACGAGGCAATTATTGCCTCAAACCTTTCGGGTAAAGAGACAAGAATTTTCTGCACTAACCTATTGTCAGAGAGATCAGTGCCTAAAACTCTTGCCTGATTTGCTATGTTTATCAATTTATCAGAATACTCCTTAATTGTCTCAAACTCCTTCATCTGAAGTCTCTCGAATTCTCTAATCAGATTCAGCCCCTTCATGCTTCTGATCCTTTCATCTCCTTGATACTCGGCTTTAAGGAAATCCCAGATGGCTTTTGCTGAATCGCAAACCATGATTCTGCTGAAGATGGCAGGTGAAACAGCAGCATCTAAACAAGACTTCGCCTTTGCTTTCCTTGTAACCCTCTCTTTGTGATACTTGATTTGATTGATGGTTGCGTTGTCAAGAAGGGGAGCAACTTCATAATATTCTTCTATTGCTTCCCAAAAATCACAACCCTCTAGATAAGCTTGCATCCTCACTGACCAGGCTTGATAATTTTCTCCATCAAACATTTATGGAGCCATGGCTGAAAAACCACTCAATCTAGCCTCTATCTTGCCTTCGTCTTCTATGGATGCAAACACACTCTCAATCAATCTCACATGTCACTAACAGCACGGCCCCTTAAGATCAAGAGAGCTCTGATACCAATTGTTGCTTCTGAAGAGATCAAAAGGATGTCAGAAGAAGTTCTGTGTCTGCTTCTGAATATTGTTGTTGCTTCTGAATTGTTCAAAAGGACATTTAGATGCATAAAACAGAGACGAACGAAGAACAGAACGTATTCCAAGAGCGAGATTTGAACGTATGGAAGGGAAAAACTTCAACTCTTATTATTCCACATGATTGTAACACTTAAATACATACTCCAAAAAAAATCTTTATTCTAAATCTACTAGGATTCTAATCAAAACAGAATATTTGAATAATAAAACAGGAAAGTTATCTAGTAAATTCAAATCTAAACAGAATCTAATCAAATCTCAAAATAGAATAGCCAAAACAAAATATTCTGCAGCCTTGATACACAATAGGGCTTCATTAAAAAAATATTTACCGGTTTGGGGTCTGTCTGGTAGGGGAGTGCCGAATGGACCCCCGTTTGGCACTAGCAATGTCGAACTATGCAGTTTGGCACCCCTGTAGCTGAATTGAGCTCACGGCTCCCATAGCTGTCGAGCTTGAGTAGTCGAGGTTTGTGGCCATGGTGGCCGTGAGCTGTGGGCTCGAGCTCCGCGACCATGGTGGCGCAAGCTCGTCAAGATTCGACGTTGAATATTTGCAGCAGAGGATATCGGTCAAGATTCTAAGGTGGAGTTCTCCGAAGATGAGGAAACGCTCATAACCAGAATGTTCAAACTTGTTGGTGAGAGGTGGGTTGGGTTCTTCTGCCGCTTCCAATTCTTTTGTTGCTCCATCGTTCAGGATATGACGTGCCCTTAACGCAAGTTCACATGTTTTCTAGTTGGTCGCCCATCGTCGGAAGGATTCCTAGGAGAACAGCGGCGGAGATTGAAAAGTACTGGACTTCAAGGAAGACTGAGAAAGACCAATCTTTGAGGTGCTTCGGCACTTGATAGATAATTTTTTGCCGGAGGGATCCTAATTGGTAAAAAAATTTTTAAATGAGACCCAAATCAGTTAAAAGAAAAATTTGAGACCCTTTTTTAAAAAAGCCCTGCCATACTCCTCTGGGAGGATTCACACCCGCCTGGAACATGATCGCGACAATCAGGGTTGCGATGATCACTAGGATGTTCCGTACCTCACTCGCCGAGTCACGCTCAAGGTCGTACTGGAAATGTCGGTACCAGTTTTCTACTATGCGTCTCCGTTGTCTTTGATACCTGTTGTCATGGCCTTCCTCCGCTTTTCCTGGCTTGTGTCCAGCCATTTTCAGCTGGGCTGTCTATTGTTTCGGGTATTTCAGCTTAATATAGGAATGAGAAAAATCATGAAATTATTGAAGGATGTGTTTAAAAAATTTGTAAAGTCTGTGTCATACTGAGCTAAGAGCTGACTCTGAGTGTTGAGCACAGAGATGATGCGATCCAGGTCCGACAATAATGGCCAAATCACATTTATCCACCAACGATGTACTCTTTTCCCACATGTCTCTTGGAATAGAGAGATAATTTTTCAAATGAATTTTCAGGACGGGGAAGACGAAAGAGATCATTCATGTGTTTCAATTTCGCGCAAGCGACGCAACAGATTGGGAGATTTTTTGGGGGGATAATTAGCTCCGTAGAGCTCTCCATTTGTCTAATTAAATCTTCAAATAATTTAGGGAAATTTTTAAATAAAGGATTAGGTCATTTTCTAAAAAAAAAGAGGTTTAATGTGGATATCGTTTCAAGTAAAAATATGAAGTGGTCAAATTAATCTCCAACATGTGTTGATGTGGCGAACTACGGCCCTAGTTGCGAGAAAGCTAGATTGGGAAAGCGGAGGAGCATCAAGCATAAATTGATAAGTGGAGAAAAACCATATGAACACCTCATCTCACCTACAAATTGGATTATGACTGGCACGTGGACTTTGACTAATTGAGGGTAGATGCGATTCACGTGCAAATCGGATTATGAGCGGTATATGAAATTTGATTAATGAAGGTAAACATACAATCGTGGATAACACTGGCTTTGATACCATGTTAGAAAATCCAACCCAAAAGCTTAAATTGATAAGTGAAGAAAGACTACATGAATATAAATAGCATATAAGACCTGTTTTCAAGCGATGTAAGATAATAACTTCAACGGCGCCGACGAACGTGGCAATTCACTATGTGTACCTTGACCCTTCGAGACGGCTTGATGCTACAACACCTTGCTTTGAAGTCGAGGATTTTGTGTTGTT
Source organism: Psidium guajava (assembly GCA_016432845.1). Classification (NCBI taxonomy): domain Eukaryota; kingdom Viridiplantae; phylum Streptophyta; class Magnoliopsida; order Myrtales; family Myrtaceae; genus Psidium; species Psidium guajava. Next base: position 12,065,333 of record CM028232.1, read on the forward strand.
TACGGATCTTCTAATGGTGATTTCTTCTGTAGTGATTGCTAGAATATTAGTTAGGACGACAAAGAATAGGTTTACTTGGCATAAACTGGCGTGGTTCTATTCAGCTGTGCCAAGTTTTGGCTTTTATAGTTTTGGTGTTAATTTTTTTTTCATCTTGTACCTTTATCTCTTTTATAAAAATGTTTTTCAATTTGAACATTTCGGTCTTAATTCTTTTAATAACTTTCCAATACAGTCATTTTGGCAAATTTTAATCAGAAATATAATGTGATTGTTGGCCATTTACATGGTATGATTGGCGCTGACGTGAATGCATTTTGCAATTTTTCATCATTTTCTAAAATATTATAATTAGATTATTTCTTTTTTAATTTTTTTATTTTTCACTATTCATCTTCCCCCCAAAAAAATAAAGAGTAGAGAATGAGAGTGCACGTACAAGGAAATGTGAAGAATAGGCCCCATGGACGAAGCAGTGTCATCGAGCTGGCTTCTGGCTCTCTTTCCCCACTTCATACATCAATCCTAGTACAGATCCTTGTGCTCATTATACACTGCTCATAATTATATGATTCCGATGTTCTACTCTTCATCCAACATCACGACACGAATCTTGTGAATATAAGCCATTCGCCTCAGAGACGGTTCAAATTACTTTGGAAATGCTAGCATTAAAACTTAGTTAAAGTTTTTTGGTAACTAGGAGTGAAAGAGATAATTTATTTCATGATGAATTACTTTCAAAAAAAGAGTACATATGGGTTAATTTGGAATTGTTGTAATAGCCTGACTTAGGGGTGAGCGGTTCCAGGTTCCGGGTAGGTTCCGCTTGGAACCTGGAACCTACCCGCGAGTACAGGTTCCTCGTTTTTTGGAATCGGGAACCTACCCTGTGTATCCTAGAACCTGGAACCTACCCTGTCACAGGTTCCAGGATCCTATTCCAGGGTACCCGGAACCTACCAATTTCACTAAGAAAACTTGCGAAAAGAAACTCCAACATCCACATAATCATGTTCGGGAAAATCTCATTATCCCAAATACTAATAAGCATAATCGAACACTAGTTTGTCCAAATAATAATAATAATAATAATAATAATAATAATAATAATAATTGAACACTACCAGCTCCAAAAAATTATATCGCCAAGCATAGACAAAGCGCTACTTAGATACAAAAAAGAATCAGTCCTTTTTGCATGAAAATGGACAAAACATACTGTCTCACTACTAAATTCATCCTTTCTAAAATATCAACAGAAGTTTAAGGTCGAGAAGTGCCATCCATTGATTGCTCCAAATGGGATCTCAACCTATCAAGGGAGAACTTTCTATCTTCAAGGCTAACCAAACTGCAAATTGGAGGTGATCCATCTGCAAGAGTGGCAGTTAGAAAAGGCCAACTACATTGAATAAATCTTGAACAGAAGTCTAAGTTGCACAATTACCTGTCCAAACTGTTCCCCCAGAATTAAGATAATATAGCTCGTTGAAGAGAGTGATGAAAGAGGCTAGAGAGGAAAAAAAACATATTTGCTTAGCTTGCAGCTGCATTAGCAGGATCTAGCTGCAAAAGAAATAAAAAAGATCAAAAAATACATTTTAAAAGTACAATAACCAGTTCAATAAAAAAATCACAGTAAGATGAAGGTTAAAATTAAAATGCTGAAGTTGCTTTAGCACTACATTGCCTCACATATATTAACCTAGAAATTTTCAGATCATGAAGAACAAATAACATAAGTTAATAATTCATATAGAGCTTTATGTTAGTACCTACTCCGTGATAGCAATTCCACTTCAACCCGTAAACTCTATTTACCGATGATAATGGTTTCATTAAGACAATCCATATCTGAAAAGAAGAAGAAATTAAGTAGAACATTTAGTTAAAATATATATAAGCATATAAACATCACTTACCTAACTTAAATTTTTCTGCATTCTCAATGCACTCTTCAATATTAATCAGCATACGTGCGGCTCTTAACCAATCTTGAGTGCAAAGTAAAGCTTCTACAACTTTAGGAGTTAAAGAACTTCGAAAGCCATCAAGCACTCGACCCGATGTACTAAAAGTTGACTCTGAAGCAACGGTACTTACGGGAATAGACAAAACATCTCGAGCCATCAAAGATAGGATTTTATATTTTGCCTCAGTAGTTTTCCACCACATCAAAAGGTCAAGATCAAGAGCCTTTTCATCTTTATCTTCAAGATATTGATCAAGCTCAGATTTATTGCCATCGTGCACTTTTTTCTTCGAGAGCATAAAGGTTTTCCGCTAAGCTTGGATGTCATACTTGCTGCTAGTTTCATTGCCAACGGAATTGGAACCACTGCTACTAGAACTCAGACTTTGGCCACCACGCTTTTGACTACTTGAAGCAAAAGATTGCTCATAAAATTCATACAACTGCTTCAAAGCGTTCTTCACCTTATCATACATCTCATTGATTCTCAACTCATCATCATAAATTTGTTGATAACAGAAGCTCACATAATTCAACTTCTTCGTAGGATCCAACACAATAACTATTAACACTAGCATATTCACCTTATCTAAACTCCCATAATATTTGTCAAATTTCTCTATCATTTTCATACCCATAGGTCCAAGCTTAGGATCCAAAGAATCCGCTGCGTCTTTCAAATATTTGTACAAAGCAGCTATCCCCTCAAAATAACCATTTGAAGTAACATATGAACTTCCCGACATCAGTTTGGTGGCTTTATAGAACTGTTCTAGAAAATTGCAAAGAATAATGGCGTTTTCCCAATCATCATCAATAGGAAGATCATGGCTAAGCTCACCTACGAAAGACAAATCCTCTTCTCCCATCTGTGCAAAGGCTTTTCTAAACTTTATGGCGGTGTCTAACATTAAGTAAGTGGAGTTCCATCTAGTGGCAATATCAAGACAAACTGAACCCTTGTAAGTGATCCTTTCACTCTCAATGCAAGATTGAAATGTTTTGGCTCTCATGGGAGAGCTCCTCACATATTTAATTGCATTTCAGACATGTTCAATAGAAGCATCTACCTTTGTCAAGCCATCTTTCATAATCAAGTTCAATATATGAACAATGCACCTCATGTGTAAAACCTTACCACCTAAGATCAATGACCATTCTTGTGAAAGCTTATCCTTCAAATACCCAATTGCAACATCATTCGAACTAGCATTATCTACGGTGATTGTGGACACCTTGTTTTCTATTCCCCATTCGTAGATACATTTCTCCACCATTTTTCCAATCTCCCTACCCCTGTGACTATGCATCACCACAAAATTGATGATTCTTTTATGCAACTTCCAATTTTCATCGATAAAATGTGCAGTGAGACACAAGTAATTCATATTTTGAATGGAAGTCCATGTATCAGTCGTGAGTGCAATCCTAGAATTACACTTGCCAAAGTAAGTCCTCAAACAAGTTCTTTCACCAAGATATAACTTCATGCAATCTCTAGCCACTATGAATCGTGATATATGTTTGAAGAGAGGTTGTAACTCACTAATATACTCACGAAATGTAACACGCTCAACCAACGAAAAAGGTTGCTCATCAACTATGATAAATTGAGCAAGCTTTTGTCTAGAACGATCTTGATCAAATGTCCAAGTCGATAAGACATTACCACTACTAGAATCTCCCCCTGACTTGCCATCTACATTTATATTACGGGGTGCAAAGAATTTTTGCCTCTTATCTATATTGCGAGGAAACTTCTTGTATGTTACCATGTGCTTCCTCATCGACGAAGTACCATTAGAAACACTATACTTTAATTGGCCCCCACAATGAATGCACCTCACGCTATTTGCTTTCCCAATCTTCTCATCTATGATTTTCGCAAAATGTTCCCAGCAATCGGATGTATTTTTCTTATCAAGAGAAGGAAGATGAGCAGTAGCACTAGGTACCTTGTTTGTCGCACTCGCACCCATGGTCGGGGATGGCTCTTCTTCACCTTCATTTCTCGACAATCCCAATTCAGTGTCCGGAGTCATTTGCTCAAGTCCCTCCACCTCCATCGACATGTTATCTTGATACATCAACTTCACACATACAAAAATAAAATATAATTAGATTACATCAGCATATCTATCTATTGTTCTAATCAAAGTATAAATACATTTATAATGGATTTCAAGAGCCAGGCAACCTCCAAAGGAATCCCCAACAAGATAAATCGGCTTATGTGGAGATGAGGCATACTCAGCTTTAACAGTTTTCTTGACGAATATCACCAGATCTAACATGAATAAATACAACAGAGTAGAAAAGATCTTTGTCAAGTTCTCAGTTAGTACAGCCCAAAAAGTGGAGAAAAAATTGAGATTTGTTTGTGATGCGGAGGTGGGTGATTCCATATATATATATATATATATATATATATATATATATAGGAAGATCGTACTTGTTCTTTTCCCTAAATCAATGGAGTGAACTGCAATCGAGCGATTCCTTTTTTTTTTTTTTTTTCAATTTTTCATTGCAAATGTTATCACCAATTAGTGACGACCAAAAATGTCGTCGCCAATTAGCAATGACCTTTGTGAAGAAAAAGTAAAAGAAAATCGTGATTTGGGGGAAAAAACAAGTACGCCTTTCCCATTTAGCAACGAGTATAACATGTTATCGCTAATTTCAATTTAGCGACGATATTGATTTTCGTTGCTAATTAGCGATGACTATAAAATGTCGTCGCTAATTAGTGACAACATTGATTTTCATCGCTAATTATTTTTATCGCTAATTAGTGACAGACATTTTACAGTCGCGGCTAATTAGCGACAAGCTTTGTGACAAAATAGTAAAAAGAAGAAGATTCGACACGCTGGACACTCTTGGAAGCGTTGACTCGGGTGAATGCTTCTTGCAAATTTTTTTACTGGGAAATGGGTAGCGTGTCCAGGGGTAAAAGTGGGTCAGAAAAAAACCCAAAATTTTTGACCTAATTTCCTCCTCTCAGCTCTCGCATTCTCTGCTCTCCATCTCACACTTCTCTCTCTCAATCGAACATCACCTCCCTTGGCTCGATTCGTGACTCGCCTCCCCAGCTCGTTGCCTTCCTTGTCGCCTCTCCAACTCGCTGCCTCTTCTTAGTTCCCCCTACTCTCGTAGGCCTCAGGTCGTCACCTCAGCTCGACTTCGCTCACCTCGGGCCCTCATCAACCCGATTCTTGCTTGTTCCTTGACTGATATGCCTTTTGTTTTTTGGATTTGCTTTGCTTTGTAATTTCAGTCATTTGATGATATTGGTGAGCTGTTTCATCTTTCTACTAAAATATAATTTTGACTTTGCAAAATTATAAATTTTCAAGATTTACAGGTTAGTGATTTGGGAAACTTAATCGGCAGTACCGGGAATGGCACTTTCATTTGATTCCCTATTATTCATTTGTTCAGTTCGTTCGTAAGGTAGAACAAGTGGCTGCCTCGAATTAAGTAAAGGTAATTGCTACCGCAGAACTATGAATTAGAGAAGAGATAAGAACTAATTCTTATTCTTAATCTGAATAATTATAGGCTTATGTAACTTAGTTTATTAGCTAGTATTTGACTGATTTTGCTACTAAGAGAAATATATCTCTTTATGGTGTATCTGGACTGTATGCTTGCCAACATCCTTTGATAAGCTGTTCTTGGTCATTTCAGTCTTGAATTATTGGAAAGAGCCTGCATAATAAACCTGTTAAGCTTACTTTACCAGTACTTGTTCTCTAATATGCTATTCTTGGTTACTTCTATCTTGAATTAATGGAAAGAGCCTGACAGATCAAGCCGTAATAAATGGTTAAGCGTACAAGAACCCTTTCCAAAGTAAGAAGATGTTGTCTGCCTTTGAATACTTTTAATTGATCTCGGAAATCACATGGCTCTGTGGAAATATAAATTGCGGTCAGATTGCTTGATTTTGAGTGATCTATTTACATGATACCTGGAAAGCTAGTTGATTTTCTTCTATGAACTGCCATGATTGACTGTCTGGTATGTCCATAAATATCATTGGCCAATGTGGGATATGGAATTACATTTTTGAGTAGAACTACTCGTTTAATTGAAGTTATGGCTTCTAATTCATTATGTGCAAATGCTCTCTTTCTTCTTATTTTTATATTGTCTTTATCATTTGTTTTTCACTGTGCTACGATCAAATACTATAGGTTGATAAGTATAATTCAGGCCTTAAAGTTACATGGATATCGATGGGCTAAGCTTCTATCTTTCCTCTTCCTTTGTTTCCAAAACATGCTCTTTCTCTAATTGTCTCAAATGCATGTGCTGTATGAGGATTCTTTTAGCTTAATTCCATCTCAATTTTATGCTTTTTACCATATAGCATGTAGGTTTAACACATGGGGTTTGTATATAATGGAGGAATGTGAGCATAGTTAGAGGATGTTACGAACACAATGAATTGATTGTGTTTTTTTGTATGGTCCCGAAACTTTTGTTAAGGTGCTTTTGTTGAACTTTTAGTTTTATAGATACCCTAGAGCTTGGACAGTGGGCACATAACTAAATTCTATTTTTTTCTTTATTTTCTTGTGCCACAATGGTTGTAATATGCTCCCCTTTAATTTTCATGGAATCTAATGTTGACAAGATTTCAATAGGTTCCTTCGATACCAGAGCTTGCTATTTATCGAAGCCAATAGCAAGTGTATTTCATTTTCTCAAGTTTTATCTCTTGCTCTCTAAAACAAAATGGTAAGCTTCATGATGTACGTCACTATGTGTCCCTAATAAATGTTCATATTTTTGTTATGATATTTGTCTAACCTTCCTACTTGTCAGTATGAACGTGGAGGTCACATGCATGGTGCAATTTCACAAAGACGGCCAGCTCCTTCTACTTCCTCGTCCTCCTCCCCTGCCTTTTCCTCTTTCCCGGCCCTTTCATCTAACCCGCAACCACTACTTGCTGATGTGCAACATGGAAACATTGGCCATTCCTTCGACTCTCCAGAACATATTAGGAGACAACTTGGTCACATGCAAACTGAATCTACCTTAGTTCTATTTCCTTCAGTTCCCGTTCCTTCAATTCCATCTCCTTCAGTTCCATTTCCTTCAGTATAACACTCGAATGATGATGAAAACAGAGGTGAAGAAGATAGACAATTCATGATAAGCTCACAAAAACATTCCTAAGTACTTCATTTTTTAAGTATATATAATATTTACGATCATCCCTTCATTTAGGTTTTAGATATGGACGTTAACTGAATTGTCCATATCGTTTTAACCTGTTTGCAAATTCATGGATGTTACGTATGCTGTGAGGTAACTTAATAAAATAATCAATAACTATTGGTGGGGGCAGTAGATTAGTTACAGCAGCGCTTCAAAAGAAGTGAAGGATTTGTGGTGAAATGAGTTCAAGATAAGTTTTGTCATTCTATTTTCTCACAAACTAAGCTCGGTGTAAGTAAAGTTAGTTACTTTTCTATTGATTGAAGCGGAAATTTAGGTGGGATGAAATAGAAGATGATGAAGTTAAAAGAATTTTTAAGAAGAAAGCCAGTGATCACATACGAAATGTAATGAATAAAGCTAAGATAAGTCAAGTGAAGCCGGATTTCATTACAAGTGACAATTGGACAGAAATGAAGAGAACTTGAGAATCTGAAAAAAAAAAAAAATAAGCAAAGGAGTGCACAGAATAAGAAGAATCGAGCTTTTAATTCTAGTGAAGGGTTTGCCACATATGCTGGGGGCTCTATCAACATTGGGGAGCAAAGAAAAAGAATGGTAAATTTGTTAAACATTTTGTAAGTTAATTTAATTCAATTACTCATTTATGTTTATATTTTATAGATAGATGAATTGGGGATGAAACCGATATATATAACTACATTTGAATGCACAAGTTAATTTAATTCAATTACTCATATATGTGTATATTTTATAGGCAGATGAATTGGGGATGGAACCGATATATACAGCTACATTTAAATGCACATTTAGAAAAAAAAGATAAGACATGGACTGACGATCGAGCAAAAGCTATTAAGATATGTAAGGTTAACTTGAATGAAAATAATGAATGCTTTTAATATTTATGGTAATTATATGTATGAAGTTGTTTTATTTTCATCTATATTTTTAATGTAGGAAAAATATGATGAACTTTTAATGAGTACGGCTAGCGGTGGTGATGGTGTTGATGGGTCTGAGACATCGGGTGGAGGGTCTGGCAACATGGCATTGTGGGTGAAGGCATCGGATGGGATAAAAAAGGCAAAATATTTGGGATAGGATCCATATCAAGGGTATATTCAACAAAGATTGCTGTAACTTCATCATCTAATGCGACTGTTTCAAGGAGCATACAAATTGAGGAGCAAATGACCCAAGAATTGAGCCAACTGAAACATTTACTTGTAGAGAAAGATGAAGAAATAAAAATGATCAAACAACAATTCTCAGAACAATTGTCACAGAAAGATGAACAAATCAAAGAGGTAATGAGAGATATAATTCTCTAGAGTCTCAAATGCAATTGATCTTGCGACACCTCAATCTTAATCAGCATCAGGTTCCTTCTGTACCTCCTACTAATCAAATAAATGATGGGCACAATGATGAGCGACACAATGATGATGAGATTGCTGATGATGATGATGATTTTGTCAGTCGTTTGATTAATTAAACGGTAAAGGACTTGCTGATGATTAAGTATATATGTACATGTTTGTTATGGTTACTTAATAATATATGGCCGATTACATTTCTAAAGGAGATATATGTGGGGAAAGAGATTCTAGCTTTGTCCCTCGAGAGTTCTTCTGTATACAAAGGTACAAATTGCAATCTTTCTGTGTACTCTTTAATTATCGAATGAGTGGACACATGAAGAACATTTCAAAATCTATGATATTGAAGATAGATGTAAGATAAGATTGCCTAGAAATCGGTTGCTGAGTAACAGGACTGTAACATGTGTGACAAATGTTGAAGCCTTTGCAATACGAGCAGAAGACCTTGAAGAATTCACTAGACTATTTGCAAGATTTCTGCACAAGCCAAAAGTTCAAGTAGCCATAAGGTTCTCACTCTTTCTTAAAAGATGATTTAGCACTACTATATATTGGCAAATCAAGCATACCGATAATTGGCAAAAAAAATATAGAAACTAAGTTAACTGTTTTGGATTCTTTCTGTTCCCTATGTACATTCTCTTTTTAAACGTAAAGGCAGGAACAACCGTGTTTGGGATGCTTTTTAGGAGTGACTTGTTTGAAGATTATATTGGGCAACTCACCTTGGCTTCTTTAGTAGGGATTGAAGCCGAAGCAGATTCCCAGGATCTTGAAGTACTGAAGCAAAAAATTCAGGAAAAAATGAAGGTACTATTTCTACTACATAAGCACTTCCTTTGTTTAGCTGCGTTGATATATCTTTTAATGCTTCCGAAAGCCCATCCGCCCGCTATTTTTTTTTTTTCAGTATATGCAACTTATTTGACCTATTTCTCCATTTCTTTGGTGTAGGCGCTGCAAAATGAAAGGGAAGAAAAACTTACAAATATTTTGGCTGAGTGTGTTCTTCCATTGTTGGTTGAGTTCTGCTAAAGGTAATATTATTTTGTTAGGACACTACACACTTGCAACTAAACAGAGTGTTTTTGGAAAAAAAAAGAAAATAAAAGAAAAGAAAAGAAAAAAAGAGTAATTTGGTTGTTGCCAATCCAGTTGAATTCCATTGGATTTTTACCATGCTCAGATAGATGATCTTGAATTATGCTATTGTTTAGAGAAATATGGCTGCTAAGCAAGTCTGCCTTTAGAGAGAAGAGAATGGATATACACACTGAGCTCATGAGAAGATACAAGCAAGCCCCTGAATGGTGGTTTACTTGTACGCTTTTGGAAAATATTGTGGCGACCATATTTACATGTCAATATTTCAAGGATCAGCTTCAACTACCGTGGTGGGGTGTTCTGCTAGCATGTGATCTTGCCATGGTGTTCACTCTTCGTGTTGGAGTCATCACTGCAATGACAAATTAGGTGCAGATCCATGTGTTTTAAGCATATGTCGTATGGATCAGTTAATTCTTTACAGTAGAATACATAAACATGCAGTGCAATTATTACTACGTACCATTTGCTCTTATTCTAATGTTTAATACTTTTGCATATCCTCATGAGTTCCATGCCTATTGGCTAGACACTAGATTTTAATGTAATCACAGAATTTATCATTAGGTACATTTACCCAGGATAGCCAATGGCAAACATTCTATTTAAAGTCCATGGGCATATTAATATGAAGCAGGGGATCACATTCTTACAGGACTTCAAGCTTGGGTACTACATGAAAATTACTCCTCGAGTGATGTTCATGGCACAGGTTAGTCTCGTCTTTTCCTTTCCGTGATAAGTGATAATAAATATGTTAGTTTGATGAGTTCCTGGTGAGGGGAAAAAGTGATTTCCTTGAAATCTGTGCTTTTGAAATCTGCCTGAAATTGTGGTAAAACTGTTTTTTTCCATTTCTTTGCTTAAGTTAAGAATTGATCTTCTATCAGGTGGTCGTTGCAGCATTAGTGCATCTCAGAACGGCATGGTGGTTTATGGATACAGTCCCAACATTTGTAACCGAGAGCTGCTTCCGGCAGGCAATCCACAGACTTGCCCTGGTGATGAATACATTTTGGCATACGATAGAAAAGAATCGCAAGAAGACACGTGAGAAAGACAAGATAAAAGAGCAAAACTCTCTCACAGTCGCGCCTCATCGTCAACTGTCGCTGGTAGCTCCTCGGCTTGCTTGCGGCCTCCTTGGCGCTAATCCAGCATAACCAACCCTCTTGCCATGGATCGACGAGCAACAAGTACTTCCTGTACACGCCATTTCTACTTCGCCGCAACGAACTCCTGCAATAAAGCACCAGTGATGTCCCATCGTCGCCAGCTACTCCACCGAGATCCAGCGAACCCTCACCAATAACCAGTAGCCCAACAAGTTTTTCCTATAGGCTTCCTGAAAAAGTAAACCAACAAATCCCAGTTGGGCCAATTCGCCTCTGTCCAGCACCGATTGTTTCTCGACCACACCCTGTAGCAGCTTACCATCTTGCTTAACCGCCACACCTCCTAGTGGTCTAAGTAAACTCCCTGCACATCCAGATCCTCTCACCACCGTACTCATATCGCCCAGCAAGCTCGGCACCATTTCTTGCACAATCGTGCAGCTCGGCATCCTCAGGCCACCACTCGCCAATCACGTTGCCGTTTGAGTCATAAGTCTAATTAAAGTAGTTTCGAAATTGACATTCAGCAATCGAATATATGACCACCTAATTTGGAATTATGTGTTTCCTTATGTGGGTGTGACGATATTTAACATAATCAATTGGTGTGACAGTGCTTTCACAAACTCAAGCAATTCTCACAACACTATGACCCACTCTCTAGCCAAGATCACAAATGCATAGACTTTAATAAAGAAATACAATCAAATTTGAACAGTTCCTACACATAAGAATAGCAACATCATGAACACTCAGACAAAATTTTGGTCATTTCCTCCCAAGTCTACTACTTCCCTTAGGTTGAATTTATATCCATCATACCTCAAATGACCTTTTGGAAATTTAAATCTAAATGAGTATTATTGGTTCTACCATTTATTATCGCAAAACTTTATTGCTGATATCTAAATTTTGACAAGCAATAAGAAAATTAGGGATCGACCTTGACTCCGTAGTGATTCAATCTTGACCCATAATTGAGAAAAATAAAGAAAAGGAATGGAAGGAACTAGAGAAGGAATGAGCTACATTATGTTCACGAGTTAAAAGAGCTAGTTGAGAGAGGGGATTTGGGTTCTTCAAGTGCCCTGGACCACCTCTCTCGCTTTACATGGGGAACCTTTTATAGGTTGGATCAACATAAATTACAGGGAGGCTCACATACATTACATTATAATTTAAGTGACTTAAGTAGGAAAACTCTCACCTAAGTTGAATTATATAAGCTAAACCTGTGAGAGCACGAAATTGGGCCAAGCCCATTGAATACTAATATAACCGTTGCATGTGCTTGGCACATAGGGATGCCAGGAAAGATTGCGTTATCGAATTACACTTGGAGGAAGTAAGAGATACTATCATCGAAATTTTAATTATATGGAGATAACTAGAAAGGGATATCTTAATTTCGTAAGGAGAGACGGTTAATATATCTCTTTGATCTAAGGTAGGAAAGTGATGGATCCTACTCTTGCAAGAGAACTTCAGATATGAAGCCTATATGAACACATTAAGAGGTTATCACAAAAGGGAGACAATATAGATTAGGAGGCACACACACAAACCATACAATAGAGGGACGTTCAGGAAATTTTCAATACAAAAAAGAGTGAAGCTCTATTCCTTGACAATAGAAAAATTCTGATGCGCGATTTCATGAAACCAACGAGTGCACATCTGATAACTGTCAAAATTTTATGGATGGTACGGTAAGACATTATTCTTTAGTTTGTTTGGTAAGGTTGATGTTAGATTATTTAAATATGTCTTTGACGGAGAAAATCAAATTGGTCGGATTTTTGGATCAAGACAGGAGAGCTCAACATGCAATCTCCAGAAGACAGTAACTACGTACTCATTTTAGTCGCAATGTGTCGAAATTTTGTTGAAATCTCTAGGACACCTAGTTCTTCAACCCCACCAAAGGAATCGAGCATCAAAGATATAGAGACGCAGAGATTGAACCAAGAACTTCGCACTCTCGTCGACATTGATGAGACATGTTGGATTATTTATTTTAAATAACACAAACGTGTGATTTTCCAATGACACAAGTGGTGGATGTCACTTGAACAATCAATTTCTAGAAGTTGTAGCACTTAAATGATTCGTCTAGAACGTTATGGCATTAAAATGAGAGCTTGTGACACTGTTTTTATCATTTTTGTTAATTTTCTAACGACAAAATCAGGGGACTCTATTATTAGAGTTCGGTTAAAATATCTCAGAGAATCTTCAGAAAGAGCTGAGCTAAGAACTAAGATAAGAGCTGACGCAACCCCATAGTCCGACAATTTTCGACCAATCATACATTTTCCCACCAATTGATTTTTCCGATCAATTTGGAGGCCTACGATGAAATAAAGATAAGGCAGATAGGACGTGGAGAGCAGGAAAGTGATTGTTATTCCCATTTGCTTGACGATCGCGCGAGCGAAAGAACAGACTGTAGATTATTTGGGGATAATTTATTTCGAAAGAGTGTGATAGAGCTCTTCATTTTGCAATTAAATCTTCAAACAATTTTAGCAAATACTCGATCTAGGATGTGCCAATTCATCTCAACTTCGCTTTAAGAACTTCGTTCTCTAAAATCTCACCCTGGAATCCCCAGTTGAATCTTGCTTGTGAAATAATTGGAAGATAAATTTCATAACCCTGACCAACCAACCTATATGTAGACCTCTTCCATCGTCGTCATACCGGCCGACTTCTTGGCCCTCACTTGCAAACTGAATTATGACCGACATGTGGAATTTGACTAATTGAGGGTAGATGCGATTCACGTGCAAATCGGATTATGAGCGATATATGAAATTTGACCAATGGAGGTGGATGCATAATCGCAGATAACACTAGCTCTGATATTATGTTAGAAAATCCAACCTAAAAGCTTAAGTTGGTAAGTGAAAAAAGACCACATGAATATAAAGAGTATATAAGACCGATTTTCAAGTGATGTAAAATAACAACATTAACAGTGCTGACAAACATGGCAATCCACTATGTTTACGTTGACCCTCTGAGATGGCTTGATGCTATCATACCTTGCTCCGAAGTCGAGGATTTTGTGTTGTTTATGAGATCTTCTAATGGTGATTTCTTTTGTAGTGATTGCAGGAATATTAGTTAGGACGAGGAAGAGTAGGTTTCCTTGGCATAATCTGGCGTGGTTCTATTCAGATGTGCCAAGTTTTCGCTTTTATAGCTTTGGTGTTAATTTCTTTCATCTTGTACCTTTTATCTCTTTTATAAAAATGCTTTTCAATTTAATCAATTCAGTTTTAAATCTTTTAATAACTTTCCAATACAGCTATTTTGGCAAATTTTAATCAGAAATCTAATGTGGTTGTTGGCCATCTACATGGCACGATCTGTGCTGACGTTGATGCATTTTGCAATTTTTTTGAATTTTCTAAAAAAATTATAATTGGGTTATTTCTTTTTTATTTATGTTTTTTTTATTTTTCACTATTCATCTCCCCTAAAACATAAAGAGCTGAGAATGAGAGTGCATGCATAAGGAAATGTGAAGATTAGGCCCTCAAGACGGAGCGGTGTTATCGAGCTGGCTTCTAACTCTCTTTCCCCACTTCATATGTCAATCCTAGTACGGATCCTTGTGCTCATTATACACTGCTCATAATTATATGACTCGATGCTCTACTCTTCACGCAACATCACGACACGAATCTTGTGAATATAAGCCATTCGCCTTGGAGACGTTCAAATTACTTTGGAAATGCTATCGCCAAAACTTAGTTAAAGTTTTTCGGCAACTAGGAGTGAAGGAGCTACTTTATTTCACAATGAATTACTTTCAAACAAAGAATACATATGGGTTTTGCGTCAATTTGAAATTGTTGTAACAGCCTGACTTGCTTTTACCAAGTTATGTCCTCTTAAGAATAGTCCGTGTCCATGGAGGTCAACCCACCAGATCTTGAGGCATCTCGTCCTCCACGCAATGTCTCCCCATCACTCTCTAGTGAGAGTGGCATGGGGAAATAACACGAGAGAAAATTGAAGGAAAATTGTCCAAAAAATCCTAAACTTATTTCACATTTATCAATGAAGTTCTAAATCCTTTTACATTTTTCCAATTGAGTTTATCATGCCAGTTTTGGCTAGAAAGTGCTGACATTGATGTCGATCGTCCTAAGTGACACGGTAGGCAAGGGTTGTAGGGGCCTCGCTGACCAATTTGTTATTTTAGTTTTCCTTCTTCTATTTTCATATTCCTCTCTTTTCCTTCTTTAACTTTTTCTCAATTATAGGCGTCAAAGGTTGCCGAGCCCTCATTGGCCACTACTCCAGGGTTGTCAGGCCCTTGCCGACCACGGGCAAGGTCATCGCGGCTAGCATCACCTAAATCTAGGCAAGGTGGCCTCACTTGTTGCCATGATGTTTGGGCGAGGGTCGCAATGCTTGCTCGGGCTTTGCAATTTTCACCGGCCACAATAAAAAAAAAGGAGAAAAAGAGAAAAAAAAAAGAAAGAAAATTAAAAATAAATAAAAATTTGAAAATTTTGAACTATTTAAGATAGGATTTTCGGTCAAAATTGGCCAGATGGATTCAATAGAAAAAATGTCAAAAGGTTTAGGATAATTAGCATAATAAAAAAACATTTATGACTGAATTAACAAAAATGAAAAAGATTCAGTAATTTTTGAATACTTTTCTCGTAAATAAAGAGAAAGGTGTTGGCGGCAGTGTCCAAGGCGGGGTGGAAAAGACTAGGCTTCGACGCGTTGTGGGTGTCGTGAATAATTAGAAAATGGAGTTTTGTGGGATGTTGAATTGTGGTACTTTAAGATATAGAGTGTGCAAAGGGATCTTAAAGCCAAAAGTCAGGGGTGTAGTTGGTATTTCACCGATGATCTTTCAATTGGGTACACAAAATAAGTTCAGTCGGTGATTGACTCATCGTATTATCGCACTTTTCCCGAAGCACAACTTCCCATTAGTGCTACTTCATTTGCTTCTTGATTTCAGTTAAACAACTTGTTAAACACCTGTATTATAAGATGCTTTCTTTATGTACATCATATCATTGTGGATTAGATGCTAGTTTATCGTGGTGACGGTTAGATATATATGCCCTAAAGCAACTATGTAATAGTTACATATTAAGGATTTCGGTTGTATTTCAATTTATTATTAAATTAATGGCAAAGACGTGTTTATTCATTTGTCCAATTATATATGAATAAATTTCATAAGATCAGTTGTGACTAGACCTATTCTTGAGACGTCGAGAATATGTGTGGCAGGTTTATAGTTAAACTGAATCTTTAAACTGTTCTCGGTCGATGGATCATTGAGTGGATATTAATGATCCTATTGAGACCGATGTGTTCTTAATTTTTCTTTTAAATATTGAATACTTAAAGGAATGATGAGTCACGAGTCATTAGGTATTGCAATGCCCGAATTGGAACACAGGTGCTTGTGTCAGACAAGTTCACTGAACGTGACACACATTTAACGATTAGCGACATGGAAGCTTTTAGCGTGGTCAATGTCTAATCGTTCATGCTCAAGTCTTGTGTAAATAATCCTTAGACCTGAGGCACAGTGTTGACTTGTATGTTGGATGGCTATAGTTCATCAGTGCACATATTGACGGTTCGCTGATCCGTCTCTGTACTTAATGGTTATAGTTCGTGCACATACGAAGTTACACGTGTGCGCAAAATGGAATTTGTCTCCTTGTTACATGCAAGGTATGATGTCCTATGCGATCTAGTTATGACAATGCATTGAAATCCTCGACCGGGGTTGTAATCGAGAATAAAATGTTTATGTCTCGTACAAATGCATGTAAATTAGATTTGTGCATATGATCGAATTGGTGGCTTGACAAATATTCCATGGCCTTTGTTCGATCGGGACATAGTAAGACGGAGGGATTGAATTACACTATAACTGGAGCTGACAGGTTTATTATGTTCTTAAAATATGCACGCTGTCTGGGTAGCCATGACATATTGCTAGATGTCACTTGTGGCTTGTAGGACCTAGTAGTTGATCGGGACAATCAATTTTCTTGGAAATACTAATGTGTTAGTATTTGTCTTACTGCCAGCTCAGTGATGAACCTATGGATGCCACACACCTTAACCAATAAATGACAACGTTGAACGGAAAATATGATATTGCAATTATGTTGCAATCACGACTATCAAATTAGTCAAATTGAAATTAAATTAAATTAGATTTAATTTAATTTTTATTTTTGGTCTTGGACGTACGTGCATACGATGCTCATGCACTCTTAAAATGGACACATATTGATGTATCCAAAATACACACATGTGGCCGCACTATCTTGTTTTTATTAAATTATATATAGATATAATTTATTAACATATTTACATATAAATATACTTTTTATATGATGTTGCACGCAAACATGGTCAGCACGAATTGTGCTGACCATGAGGTTTTATTATAATAATAATATAATAAAAAACAAGAGAAGAAAGCTTTACCAAAAAAAAAACAAGAGAAGAAAGCAAGCGTAAATCAGTGTGCGTGCCCGTGAGAAAAGAGAAAGAGAAAAAAAAACCAGAAAAATTCTATCTATGGTTTTGTTTTTACGGTGACTAAAAATCAAGAGCGCGGAGAGTTATTTTTCACGAGATTGCTAGCACAATCGAGTGTGGAGTTTTTTCGCGTCGTCTTTCTTCCGTTCGTCGTGCGATTGGTGGTGTGTCTGAACTAGAGGTCCGACGTTTGTGGGACTCGAATCGAAGAACATTTGAATCAACTCGTTTGAAGCACGCTACAAGAGGTAATTCGTTAACCCTCTTCGTTTAATTTGATTTTTTTTATTGAAACACACAAACAACGCCTCTAGAGATACATGTATGGGTTTTATTTCCGCTGCGTTTATAATTTAATTTTTGCCTATACATGTTACTTGAATCCCAACAGTGGTATCAGAGCCAATCCTTAGGTGTTTTCGTGCGTTTAATTGATTTAGGTTCGTAGTAATTTTTGCGTTCTCATGGCCAATTCGATTTTAGTGAATTGTTCTCTATTACATGGGCTATGAAAGTTGATTATTTTATATGATAAGTTTGATCAACTGAGCAAAAATTGGAACTAAATCAATTTTGAATCGAAAATCTGTAGTTACTATTATTTTATGTATGTATTCTGCAAAATGATTTGAGATTGTGAATCTAGAGGCGACGACGCTTTTACCGCTTAGAATTACGCATGTGAAATTGTTTCGCCGACGTTGATTTCTTAACGCGGCTTGCGTTGCTCGACCATGAATTTGATTCAATGCAGAATTTTATTTGTGCCTTCCGAAGCTTTAAATTATGAATTTATTGCTTACGTGGAAGGGTGGTGATCATGGAAAAACCCATAATCAATGTATGATGATTATTGATATTTTGGGGTTGTAATTTTTTAAATGGAGGCTGCGTCCTTCTTTTATTTTTCATGTAATATTTATTTTTAGCATAGTTTAGTATAGTCAATTGTTGGAGTTATTGTTACGAGGATTACGTGGAGGAGCCGTTAAGCTGGTGAGCTCTATGGGCCCGGTTCGCGAAGAGTTCGAGGAACCAAGAAGAAGTGAAGCAGTTCTCCGTCATTAAAATATTAAAATGGTTAAATGTGGTCTTTTTGGCTCGAGACCCATTAAACCATAATTCCATGATCACCACATAGGATAGATGTTTATGCGTTTGACATCTATTTATTTATTATGTTTATGAGAGCATGTTAAACCGGTAAATGTGCAAAGTGAGACCTTTAATAATGACCCAAACCTCCTTTAAAATAATATTAAGTCGTAACGGGTTTGGGACTCGTGGCCTTTCCATTGTCGTGGTTTGATCCTATATTATAGTGATTGATTGACTGGGTATGGCTACATAGGGGTCAATTGTCATTCATAATAATGGACCACTCCATTAAACATATGATGTTGTGGGGTTGAAACCAAACGATTTCCAATAACTGTTAGGTGAGGGGTCGTTTGCGTTTTCAATACTTGCATGAGACGATGGTTTAGACTTAATTATGATCATGAATTCAATAACTGTCAGGTGAGATTTTCATGGTCTAGAGGCCGAAGTCATGATTAGGACTCGCATGTGATGCGTTGAATAAGTTGATTCACTCACCAAGTTCATGGAACACCAATAACTGCTAGGTGAGGTGAACTATGAGCTGGTGAGATTCCAATCCCCACTAGTAGTCTTTACCCAACAAAGATTACCGTTTCCCATTTTAAGGAGTATGGGATCTAAATATAAATTTGGTGAGAGGATCTATTTCATTTAAAGGCCAAAATAAAATAGTTATTTTGAAAGACAACGACTAACAATTTATTTTCTGCACAGATATTTATTACTCTGAAAAATGGTAAACTCAAACCCGCTTGCTTCGATACTTGACAAGAATTGTTTGACTGGACCCAATTTCACCGACTAGGTGAGGAATTTGAGAATTGTTCTCAATTCAGAAAAACTCGGGTATGTGCTTGATGAAAAGATGCCAACCTCTTTTCCTGAGGGTGGGACCCAAGAGGAACGCGTCACTTATGATAAGTGGCATGATGATGACTTAAAGGTTAGGTCATATATGCTTGCTTTGATGAATAATGAATTTCAAAAGAAGTATGAAGCTATGGAAGATGCTAGATCGATCATTTTGCACTTAAAGGAATTCTTTGATGAAAATGGTCGAACCTCTAGATATGAGATATCTAAAGCATTGTATTGCATGAGGATGGCTGAGGGATCATCAGTTAATGATCATGTTTTGAAAATGATCTGGCATATCGAAGAATTGGCGAGGCTGAATCTTGTTATGGACAATGACTTAGCTGTGGATTTGATCCTCCAATCTTTACCCGATTCCTTCTCTGGTTTTGTCCAAAACTTTCACATGCATAAGATGGAGAAAACTCTTGCTGAGTTACATAGCATGTTGGTAGTTTATGAGAAGGAAATGCACAACACGAGGCCTCATATGATAGCTATGGCTAAGGCTTCTTCTTCAAAGAGTAAGACTATTTTGAAGAAGAAGAAATGGAAGAAGCCTGTGAAAACTGCTGTGCATCCAAAGCCCAAGGTTGAAAAAGGGAAATGTCATTATTGTGGTGTCATGGGGCATTAGAGGAGGAATTGCAAGAAGTACCTTGCAAGCTTGAAGGTCAAGACTAAGAACCAACCTTGCGAAGGTATAGTGTCTATGCTTATTGAAACTAACATGATGGTTAGTGCTGAATCCAGCTTATGGATTTTAGATTCTGCTGCAACCTCACATATTTGTATGTCTTTGCAGAATCCAGAAATAAGCAGGATACTGGGGCAAAATGAGATTGTCCTGACATTTGCAAATGGAACAAGAGTTGCTGCAATAGCTATAGGGACTTTTCGTTTATGTTTGCCTTCTGGACATATTTTGGTTTTAAAGAATTTTTGCATTATGAGAATGCTGTTCGGAACATCATCTCTATACCTCGTTTGGGTAAAGAGAATTATGAATTTTCTTTTGTAGATGATATATGTTCTATTTATTATAATAGAACGTGTGTTGGTTCTGGCTTATTAACCAATAATCTTTATACCATTACGATGTCTAGTAATGCGATTACCAATGTCAATAAGCAAAATAATCATAATGTAAATGCCATAACTAAATGCTCTAGAGATAGTCCAAATCCAAAGTATGTTTGGCATCTCCGATTAGGTCATATTGGAGAAGACATAATCAACAAGTTGAGTAATAATGGATATATTAATCCAATTGGTTTTGAACCATACTCGACTTATGAAGCATGTCTTCTGGGAAAAATGACCAAAGCGCCTTTTGTAGGACATAGTGCGCGAGCTGCTGACATACTGGGATTGATACATACAGATGTATGTGGACCAATTAATGAAACTGCTAGAGGTGGTTATTCTTACTTCATTACCTTTACTGATGATCATTTACGGTATGGGTATTTATACTTAATAAAGTATAAATCCGAATCTTTTGAAAAGTTCAAAGAATTCAGGTCTGAAGTTGAGAAACAAACAGGAAAGAGTATTAAGGCTCTTCGATCTGATCGAGGAGGTGAATACCTTAGTACCGAATTCTTGAATTATCTTAAAGATAATGGCATTTTATCACAATGGACACCTCCTGCAACTCCAGAGCATAATGGTGTATCTGAAAGAAGAAATCGTACTTTATTAGATATGGTACGATCTATGATGAGTTACACCGATTTGCCTATATCCCTTTGGGGATATGCCCTTGAGACAGCTGCGTATTTACTGAACAGAGTGCCATCCAAATCTGTTTCAATTACGCCTTATGAGATATGGTATGGTGGGAAACGAAGTCTTAATCACATTAAGATTTGGGGTTGTCCAGCTTTCGTTAAGAAGCTGAGAACATAAAAATTGGAGGCCACGTCTGAACAAGGTCGCTTCATTGGATATCCAAAAGAGACTCTTGGATATTATTTCTATTTTCACTCTGATCAAAGGGTTTCGGTCAGTAGGCATGCTTCATTTCTGGAGAATCAGTTCGTCCAAGATGGTGGTGCTGGACGGAAAATAGTCTTACAAGAAGAAAATTATGAAATACCAAATAACCAAGTTCAGACACCGATCTCTGATTCAGTGGGAGCTTCTGATACGCAACCTCTTAGGAAGAGTGCGAGAACGTCTCGTCTACCTATTCGTTATAGACACTCGATTGAAGATATTGAGTCACTGTTCATTGTGAATGATAGTGATCAGCCGAGTGACCCTAATACTTATGAGGAGGCGATGTCGGACATCGATTCTGGTAAATGGCTAGAAGCCATGAAATCCGAAATGGATTCAATGTATTCCAACGATGTTTGGACTCTAGTTGATCTGCCTAAAGGTATTGTACCAATTGGCTGCAAATGGATCTTTAAGAGGAAGATGAACGCTGATGGTCAAGTTGGAACGTATAAAGCACGGTTGGTGGCGAAAGGATATCGTCAAAAAGAAGGGATCGATTATGACGAAACTTTCTCACCTGTAGCCATGCTGAAATCCATTCGGATTATGTTGGCTATAGCTGCGCACCTTGATTATGAGATAATTCAGATGGATGTCAAAACGGCTTTTCTAAATGGTTTCCTCGATGAGGACATTTATATGGAACAACCACAGGGTTTTGAATCCAATGGTGAAAGTCGAAAGGTGTGTAGGCTTAAGAGATCCATTTATGGACTCAAACAAGCCTCCAGAAGTTGGAACATCCGTTTTGATGAGGTGGTCAAATTGTTTGGCTTTATCAAAAATCCGGATGAACCTTGTGTATACAAGAAGCTTAGTGGGAGCGCAATTGTATTTCTAGTTCTGTACGTCGATGATATACTTTTGATCGGGAATGATATACCGATGATATCATCGATCAAACTATTTTTGTCACAGAATTTCTCCATGAAAGATTTAGGAGAGGCAACCCACATTTTAGGCATCAAGATCTATAGAGATAGATCGAGACGATTAATTGGCCTCTCACAATCTAGGTACATAGACAAAGTGTTAACGCAGTTTAACATGCAATGTTCCAAAAGAGGATTATTGCCTTTTAGGCATGGAATCCGTCTTTCCAAGGAGATGTGTCCCAACACTCCTGAAGAAAGAGAACATATGTCGTGGATACCTTACGCATCCGTTATTGGAAGCATAATGTATGCAATGCTATGTACCAGACCTGATATTGCACATGCTGTAAGTATTACTAGTAGATATCAGTCTGATCCAGGGGAAGAACACTGGATAGCAGTCAAGAATATCCTTAAATACTTACGAAGGTCTAAGGATTTATTCTTGATATATGGAGAAGGGGAGTTTAAAGTTGAAGCTTATACTGATTCCAATTTTCAATCGGATCCTAATGACTATAAGTCTACATCTGGGTTTATCTTTACACTCAATGGTGGTGCAGTTAGATGGAAGAGTTCCAAACAAAGCATAACTGCTGATTCCACCACTGAGGCAGAGTATGTAGCCGCTTCTGAAGCAGCAAAGGAGGCTGCTTGGATGAAGAATTACATTTCTGAACTTGGAGTAGTTCCTTCCATTGAGTAGCCAATTACATTGTTTTGCGACAACAATGGGGCAATAGCTCAAGCTAAGGAACCAAGGTCTCACCAGAAGTCCAAGCATATTGAGAGACGCTTCCTTCTCATCAGAGAAATAGTTGGGAGAGGTGATATCGCCTTGCAGAAAATTGCCTCAGCGGAGAACGTGGCAAATCCCTTTACTAAGGCCTTACCTCGGCCTTCTTTTGAAAGACACATTGACAAAATGGGTTTGAGGTACCAAACTAGTTGGCTTTAGTGCAAGTGAGAGATTGTTAGATATATATGCCCTAAAGCAACTATGTAATAGTTACATATTAGGGATTTCGGTTGTATTTCAATTTATTATTAAATTAATGGCAAAGACGTGTTTATTCATTTGCCCAATTATATATGAATAAATTTCATAAGATCAGTTGTGACTAGACCTATTCTTGAGATGTCGAGAATATGTGTGGCAGGTTTATAGTTAGACTGAATCTTTAAACTGTTCTCGGTCGATGGATCATTGAGTGGATATTATTGATCCTGTTGAGACCGATGTGTTCTTAATTTTTCTTTTAAATATTGAATACTTAAACGAATGACGAGTCACGAGTCATTAGGTATTGCAATGCCCGAATTGGAACACAGGTGCTTGTGTCAGACAAGTTCACTGAACGTGACACACATTTAACGATTAGCGACATGGAAGCTTTTAGCGTGGTCAATGTCTAATCGTTCATGCTCAAGTCTTGTGTAAATAATCCTTAGACCTGAGGCACAGTGTTGACTTGTACGTTGGATGGCTATAGTTCATGAGTGCGCATATTGACGGTTCGCTGATTCGTCTCTGTACTTAATGGTTATAGTTCGTGCACATACGAAGTCACACGTGTGGGCAAAATGGAATCTGTCTCCTTGTTACATGCAAGGTATGATGTCCTATGCGATCTAGTTATGACAATGCATTGAAATCCTCGGCCGGGGTTGTAATCTAGAATAAAATGTTTATGTATCGTACAAATGCATGTAAATTAGATTTGTGCATATGATCGAATTGGTGGCTTGACAAATATTCCATGGCTTTTGTTCGATCGGGATATAGTAAGACGGAGGGATTGAATTACACTGTAACTGGAACTGACAGGTTCATTATGTTCTTAAAATATTCACGCTGTCTGGGTAGCCATGACATATTGCTAGATGTCACTCGTGGCTTGTAGGACCTAGTAGTTGATCGGGACAATCAATTTTCTTGGAAATACTAATGTGTTAGTATTTGTCTTACTGCCAGCT
Source organism: Psidium guajava (assembly GCA_016432845.1). NCBI lineage: Eukaryota > Viridiplantae > Streptophyta > Magnoliopsida > Myrtales > Myrtaceae > Psidium > Psidium guajava. The sequence continues at coordinate 12,089,475 of CM028232.1, forward strand.
CAGTGATGAACCTAGGGATGTCACACACCTTAACCAATAAATGACGACGTTGAACGGAAAATATGATATTGCAATTATGTTGCAATCACGACTATCGAATTAGTCAAATTGAAATTAAATTAAATTAGATTTAATTTAATTTTTATTTTTGGTCTTGGACGTACGTGCATACGATGCTCACGCACTCTTAAAATGGACACATATTGATGTATCCAAAATACACACATGTGGTCGCACTATCTTGTTTTTATTAAATTATATATAGATATAATTTATTAACATATTTACATATAAATATACTTTTTATATGATGTTGTACGCAAACATGGTCAGCATGAATTGTGTTGACCATGGGGTTTTATTATAATAATAATATAATAAAAAACAAGAGAAGAAAGCTTTACCAAAAGAAAAACAAGAGAAGAAAGCAAGCGTAAATCAGTGTGCGTGTCTGTGAGAAAAAAGAAAGAGAAAAAAAACCAGAAAAATTCTCTCTACGGTTTTGTTTTTACGGTGACCAAAAATCAAGAGCGCGGAGAGTTATTTTTCACGAGATTGCTAGCATAATTGAGTGTGGAGTTTTTTCGCGTCGTCTTTCTTCCGTTCGTCGTGCGATTGGTGGTGTGTCTGAACTAGAGGTTCGACGTTTGTGGGACTCGAATCGAAGAACATTTGAATCAACTTGTTTGAAGCATGCTACAAGAGATAATTCGTTAACCCTCTTCGTTTAATTTGATTTTTGATTGAAACGCACGAACAACGCCTCTGGAGATACATGTATGGGTTTTATTTCCGCTGCGTTTATAATTTAATTTTTGCCTATTCATGTTACTTGAATCCCAACAGTGACTTAGTATGACCGGTGGTGCTCTAACATTAACAACTTCCACCATCAAATAAAGAATTAACAGATCCATGTTCGTCAGCCGCTCGAATAGAGCTCTTAGAGCAGTCTGCAAAAACCATACATGCTCTTGCTCGTGCAGGCCATGGATATCAAGGTAAATAAAAATCAGTAAAAGATAAGAGAATTGATTTTTGTGTCAAAAATTAAGAAAGTAGTTATTAAAAAAGAAACCAAATAAACTTTGGTTCTAATTCAGAAAGGAATTAGTAATCCAGAACTAGTTGGTAGCTTAACCATAGAAAATGGTTGGGAAGAAAAGAAAACAATGGTAATAGCTCAACTTGAAGAGTTGGAAGTTTGAAAGATGAACACCTAAACATTGGAAAGCAAAGTCAAATACAAAACATTAGTTGGTAGTTTACTCGAAGAAAAATTAGTATTATGCCACATAAAAATGCTGGTATATTTATTGGTAAAGTTGAAGTGTTGATATAAAATGTAAAGTTGGTAAAAGATAAGAGAATTCTTCTGGGTCAAAGATAAGAAAAGTGGGTAATTCAAGAAAACTAAATAAATGTTGATAGCTAACTCCAATAGAGTTGATAACGCAAAACTACTTGGTAACTTAATTAGAGAAAAGTTGGTAATTACTTTTGTTAACGTTGATAAATACAAAAAAGCCAATAAGCAAGACTAATTAAAGTGATAAATCAATTTAAAAACTTAAAAGTTTAAAAGAACAAATAAACATTGGGTAGCTCATATGAAAGTCGGTAACTTAAAACTAATAGGCAGCTTAATTAGAAAAGGTTGGCAAGTCACTCAAATAAACGTAATTACGTAAAACAGTCAGTAAATTTAAGAGATGGCAAGAATGATAGAAGAGTTTTTTTTTTATGAGAGATTAAAAAAATCTTGGTAATTTAAAAAGGAAAAGCCAAATATTATCGCCAACTAAGTCAAACAAGAACAGGTAATGGTTGGAAAGTTAATCAGGAGAAAGTTTGTAATCCCTCTTATTAAGGTAGGTTATTTATGGAAATAGTTAGTAAATTTCACAGGTTGGTAGCAATGAGTGAATTTGAAAAGTTGGTAATTTAAAAAATAATAATGACAACAATCGTAAGCAACTCAAATGAGACTTTGGGAACAAAAACTAGTTGATAAGCAAATGACAGAAAAAAATGATAAGTCAAAGTCTGCGTATGGAGATGATGTTCTGTATCTTGATTCTATTCTAGACCCATAGGACCAAGTTTCAAAGCTCAGAGTTCTTTCACTAGACATTTGTCTTATAACAAGCAGTCAAAGGAAAGGAGGGGAGATCATTTGGGGTCTAGATTGTGTAGTAATAATATCCGCCAAGCCTTATTTGGCTACTCCAGGAGCATCTCTTCATGGTCATTAGGGAGAAATCCTTTATGAATGAGGTACATCAGTTACATTTATATATGAAAAATCGAGGTTCGGTGACATAACCCAGGGTCTTCCAAAAGTGGAACAAATGTTAGAAATGTGTTCAATTGATTCAATACCGATGAACCTAGAAAAAAGAATTGAGGGTTAGAATGAGCAAATAAAAAAAATTCTTAGAATTCCTTCGGGATCCTTAATTGGGACTGAGCTAACTATAGTGCAAAGTCGTATATCTTTGGCTAATGAGATCCAAAAGGTTTATCAATCCTAGGTGGTGCAAATCCATAATAGGCGCATAGAAATTATTGCACGCCAAATAACATCAAAGGTATTGGTTTCAGAGGATGGAATGTCTAATTTTTTCTTTTTTACCTAGAGAACTAATTGGATTGTTGCGAGCATCGTGAATGGGGCACACTTTGGAAGAATCAATCTATTACTATTCCATCATATTGGGAATAAGAATGACATATTCGAATACTCAAAATTTCATATCGGAAGCGAGTTTTCAAGAAATTGCTCGAGTTTTAGCCAAAACTGCTCTCCAAGGCCATATTGATTGGTTGAAAATCCTAAAAGAGAACGTTGTTATAAGGGGGATGATGCCCATTGGTATCGGATTCAAAGGATTTTTGCATCATTTAAGGCAACATAAAACCATTCCTTTGAAAACCTAAAAGAAGAATTTTTTCGAGGGGGAAATCATAGATATTTTGTTCCACCATAGAGAAATGTTTGATTCTTTCATTTCAAAGAAATTTCGTAATCCATTAGAACAATCATTTTACAGCATTTAATGATTCTTAAAAGTAGATTCATACTTTTTGAATTTTAATTAAAAAAACTCTTTATTTATGTCCATTTTATTTGGTAATCGAAATAAAGGTAATAACGAATAGATGGTAGGGATTGGATCGTGTATCAACATCAACACGTACAATCTCTAGTAGAAGAAAGGGTTCCATTGGAACAATTATTCAGTTTAGGGCAACCTCATCACTTTTTTTATTAAAAGAAAGGTAGAAGTTTTTTTTTGGGGGGGGGGTGGGGCGCGAGAGAGAAATGACAAGAAGATATTGGAATATCAATTTGAAAGAGATGATGGAACATTGGGATGGCACCTTATATTTTTGCCATGCGTAAAGATGTTCATATTATAAATATTACTAAAACTGCTCGTTTTTTTTTATCAAAATCTTGTGATTTAGTTTTTGATGCAGCAATTAGGGAGAAATAGTTTTTAATTGTTGGTACCGAGAATAAAGCAATTGAATAAGTAGCACAGGCTACAATAAGGGCTCGGTGTCATTATGTTAGCAAAAAAATGGCTCAGTGGCATGTTAATGAATTGGTCCACTACATAAATGAAACTTCATAAGTTTAGGGACTTGAGAACGGAACAAAAGACGAGGAAACTCAATCGTCTTCCGAAAAGAGACGCAGCTATGTTGAAGATACAATTATCTCGCATGCAAATATTTCTAGACGAGATTAAATATATGAAGGATTTACTTGATATTGTAATTCTCGCTGATCAACAAGAAGAATATACAACTCTTTGAGAATATTTCCAACGCTGACTCGAGAACTACGCCAAGGCGACCCATTCTCGCTGCATCTCTTCATTTTAGTGCCTAACGTTTTATCCTCCAGGATAATAGTTGTGCAGGAAGGTACCTTGAAGGGTATTACTCTTAATTGGCATTGCCCTACCAATTCACACTTATTATTTGTAGATGACATCATTTTCTTCCTTGAGGGGAAGCTTTGAAAATGCCAATACCTAGCCCAGCTCATCCACCAATACATTTTGTATTTTCTTCGATCGTGGTTATCTACCTTCATTGAGACAAACATTAGCTATCGAATTATGCCTCCGCGAGCTATACACTTTTGTATTGATCATTTGCCGCCACATGGCAATTTTTTTTATAAAACAAATCCAGTCCACGTCGATTGAATTTTTACAAATTAACCTAATTTTTAAAAAAATTAAGATAAATTTTAAAAAATGAACTTAAAAACTATAAAAAGAAAAAAGAAGGAAGAGAAGAACTACTTTGTACAACTACAAGAGTTAAGCCCTCACAGTTGCCACTCTACCATCTTTGGCGATTACTGACGGGGATGGGGGATGGGCCGCATTGAGCCTCGGCCAATGGTCAGCAACTTCCCTAATGGCTGATGAGGGGTTGGCCTCGTAGATTTAGCAAGGTCGAGCCTCATCATGGCTAGGTGAGCCCAACGACGATCTCTGCAAGGTCGAGCCCCTGGCAGATTGCTCTAGGACTTGAACAAACCCAAACACTCCCAAGTCAGAAAGGACTCAAGTCAAGTCTAGTGTTGCCAGTCCACTCTTGCACGAAGAAATCTCCCTCTCATCCCCATAATTTGTGAGCGTCATAATTGAAGAAGAAGAAGAAGAAGAAGAGATTAGAATCAAGGAGAAGATAGATGATGATCAGGATCGTGAACAGTGAAGACTCATACAATCTCCTAAAGCTCCTAAAGCAGGACTCTCGCCCTCTCCATGAAATCCTCGCCCACTTCGACTTTGCTTTCGCTTGCTCCCTATCGTTCCCTCTCTACATTTCCCTCTATCTCATTCTAGAGGTAACTCATTATGTTCTTTCCTCTACTCAAGATCTGCATGGTTGAACCCTCGCCAGCCAACGGTGGTGGTCATGGACCACTTGTCGAGGCTCAATGACCCTCGCCAGCCCATCTCCCACCCTCGCCCGCTATTGCCGGCAATGATGGAGCGGCGACGACGGCGAGGGTTGTGCAAGCCCTTACCACTACAACTTGTATTGTTTTTCTTTATGTTTATAGTTTTTGCTTATTTTTAATTCTTTTTAATATTATGTCACGTCTCGAACTCGGCGGGCCACGCAACACCCCTCTCTATGACTAATCAATTGATCGAATTTAGAATTCGCGACACCCAGGAATTGTCACTGACCAATGATCCTCAGAGTTATCGCAACAGCAGAAGGCCACACATACCCGAATATGCATAGAAAAGGGGTAGAGAAAGAGAGGAAGCAATCATACAATCATCTCTTTATAGAAACCTCAAAAATGCAGTTTGACAATTTAGATCAAAAGGAATTTCCTGAGGATCCCGATATAGCCAAACATTAACTTCCCTAACAAAGGTCACAGCCAATCGGGAAACACACCAAGATAGTTTAAACCTCCTTCACCTTGGTACTGCCCAAATAACTGGGGCTTCTCCAGGATGGGGACCTGAAAGGGCGATCAGCCACACAGCTTGAGTCTAGAGACTCAGCAAGCATATCCCTAAACCAGCTTAGAACAAAACTTACACATGATCGGCCTTAAATATGTGATTCTAGGGTATTCCATCTCTTACAAGCAACCAAACTCGATAGCACTACAACAAGGCATAGTCAAACAAGTTCAAGGACAGTTAGGCAAACATGCGATCATACGATATAGTCGTACTATCAGCTATAAATTCTCATGCAAGCATGCCAAGCTCAATTATTCATTTCGCATTGCCAGAATTTAACTCCACCCGCGTTAAAAGCATCAGGTCTAATGCTCATGCATGTCATGCCTCAATGCTCAATTCTCAGTATTAAAATACTACTCGACCCACGTTAAATGCATCAGGTCTAACCCGCGTATTGTACGCCTCAGGTCCATGCCATTAATACTTAATTTTTAATCACATTTTGTCTTTAAAATTAATAGAAAATCTATAAAAATTCATAAAATTAAAAAATTAACTTTGAGGACCTTGGCCAAGTCTAGGAAACCAATTTTGACCAAAAAATAAAATTTTGCAAATTTTTAGTATTTTCCTGCATTTTATTTTCTAAAATTCATACAAAATCAAGTAAAAATGAGAAAATTGAAAAATCAACTTTGAAAGCCTTGGCCAAGCCTAGGCAACCATTTTTGAACAAAAAATAATCTTTCATACTTTTTTCATTTTTTAATATTTTTCAGAAATTAGGAAAAAATTTGAAAACAATTTGCATTTGAGGCTACAAAAATATGAAAAAATAGTCAGTATTTTTATTTTAATTTTATCTTAATTTTCGCCAAAGAAAATCTGTAAAATTTAATCTGGAATAGGAAATTAATTTGTTAATCTCACTTTCAGATTAATTAAAAAATTATAGAAAATTCATTTTAGCTCTGTAATTTTTTATTTTTTCATTTCTGGAGTCGTGACATTGTACTCTAATAGTCTAAATTTTTCAATGGCATGATGGTGTATTTTTCATTATTGCGTTCGATTTTCTAAATTCAATTCATCATTTGATGGGTCTCTCTCTTCTACTTTGCCACCATGGAAAACTGTGTAGGGCCTTTGAAGATTTAAGATGGCAAGGAATCAGTGATGCTTGGATACTTTGTGAGTGCAGTTTGACCATTCAAACAAACGTCTACTCATTGCATGATGAATCTGGGTTCCCCAAGCTTTTATAGCTAGGCATACAACATTTTTGGAACATGTCGTGTTGACAATAATTGCTGGGATTCCAATATTGGGGTCTAATTGGCTGGGACATGGATCACTAAGCCTTTCTTATGGCTTTTCGGTTATGTTTGATATTTTGAGATGCTTGGGACATTGCAATGTTGAATTCATCTCATATCACGTCTTCAAGAGACTTCCCCTCCTCCGATATCTCATTTATACCCCGACGTACCATAGCCTCCATCATACAGATTTGGACGCAAAAATCTACCCCTTTGTACTTCTTTTTGATGTACAAAATAGAAACTAGAGAGAAAGGGAAAGCATACCATCCAGAAAAAAAAGGAAAAAAGAGCATGTTTCATTCAATTAACAGAAGAAAAAGGAAAGAGTGTCGTCAGAGGGAGATAGAGCTACGTGGCCACCATTCTTAAAAAGAAGTTAGGAAATTGGTGATGATGATATCAAGCATCCACCTTTTTACATGCGATGGCCTCACAAACAGGCTAATCAGGTTCGTGGATTGAGTGAGGGAAATTGGGGGTGGTTTTAGTCGACACCATCATTCTCGGTCAAAAAAAGGAGAGGAATGATGAAAAGTGGACTAAGTAAAAGAAGTGGAGATCATCTTTCATTGATTAAGGGGAAGTTCATCGAAAGAAGAGCTCATTCATGCGAGAGAAGTAATAGAGTCGAGAGAGATTGAAAGAGAGAAGTTGAGTGGAAGACCATTCTAAGTGGACATTCGGTGGAAAAAGGGGAAAAAGCAACAAGAGATTTGAAGACAGAGCTCAATGGGGTGGAGTTCTTCTTGAAGGCCAACTTTTCGTTAGTGTAAGAGAACAGTAGCCAATAAGCAAGACACTACCACATGAAATGCTCTTCACTTTGAAGTTTAGTGTCTCCATTTTTCCATTTTCTCATTTAATTGGGTGGAGCACATTTCATCTGTCGGACCATGAAGGGTTAAATTGGCTAACTTAGCTTGGTATGAAAAAAGGGGGGGGCTCTTTGGATGGCAAATGGGGAGAGCACAATGGGTGCATGACCAGGTTTCCTTAGTTTCTCTTTGGAGTGAGACGATTTTAGTGAGGGCTGCATAACGAGAGAAGCAATAAGATATTCACCTACCACACTGGCCTCTTTTTCGACTTGGTGCACCCGAGCGTAATATGCCTCTTGTCCTTGACTCTCTATCTAAGGTGGGTGGGAACTTTCGTCCCTTCTCATTCACAACTTGCGGCAGGCTCTCTGATATAGGCACTTTGTCTGCGAGAAGAAAAGTGGGGAGCTTTTTCACAGTCTCTCACTCAAATCACACATTGTCCTCATGGCTATCAAAGAAATTGAGGGAAGGATTTCATCTTCTTCCTCTTTGGTTCATCGATGAAAGCACGACGTGTTCGTGAGCTTTAGAGGTAAGGACATAAGGAAGACCTTCGCGACCCATCTCACGCTGAAGCTGGCAAAGATCTATTACTTCAAGGACAATGGCATGGTAGAAACCGGGAAGTTCATCGAATCCAAGTTGCTCGACGCTACCTGCCATTCTAAGGTTTCTCTCATCGCGTTCACCACCAACTACGCGGACTTGAGATGGTGCTTGAACGAGCTAGTAGAGATCCTAGAGTGCCACAAGAGGTTTAGACTGTTGGAGTTGGCGAATACTTCGAGGACCCTTATTTCTCACATCGGGCATGCCAACGTGAGCTTATGGAAACAGAAGTATGAACCAACGACATGTAATCTTTACGCATTGAATGCGGGGGTTCGGGGGCAGCGCTCCCATCATAGACGTCTTGTTGGCCGATCAGCGGGCGGGGATTCCACTCCTTAGTGAGCGGATGGCTGCCCCGTTCGTCGATGAGCAGGCGAGGGCATGGGCGCAGCGCCGCCGAGAAAATATCGATTTTAGACTTTTATTTAATTTGGTCCATTAGTTGTTGGACCCATTTTGAGCCTATATATATTGTTTTTCGTTTATTATAACCATGCGACAGAAAACCTAATAATGCATACTGCATGACGTAGTCTTTTTCTGGGTGAACTTAGATAAATCATGTTGTTCGTTTTTCTTATCTTTACCGTTCTTCCGATTCGATTAGATAAACCTCATCAATTGATATCATAGCCTTGTGTTCGAGGGATTAGGATTTATTAGAGATGTTAGGAGGGTCGCGGATTGAGATAGAAAAGTTCGATGGGAAGCGGTTTGATCTGTGGAAGATGAACATGGAAGATCTCCTTTGTGATCGAGATCTTTGGTCGACAATCGAAAGGGAAAGGCTTGTTGCTGCGATGCCTAGTATCGTGGTAGGTAAGGAACCGGGCAAGGAAACGGATTGAACATCCAAACAGGTAGATACAAAGGAGATTGATGATTGGGATGGAATTGATCGAAAAGCAAAGGGCTTGATCCGGCTTTGTCTTGTCGACAACATTGTAACGAACGTGATGAGCGAACCAATAGCCAGGGATTTATAGCGCAAATTAGAGTCACTGTATCAAAGTAAGTTGTTGGTTAATAAGTTGTTCTTATGAAAGAATTGTATAATCTTCATATGCACGAGGGCGACTTATTTTCTGCACACCTGCATGAATTTAACAGGCTAATAAATCAACTCGTATCGATCGGTGTTAAGTTTAAGGATGATGATAAGGCAATAACACTACTCTATTCACTATCGAATTCATAGGATAATTTGATTGTGGTAATCGATGGTAGGGATAAGGAATTATCATATGAGAATGTGTGCACTACCTTGTTATCAGAGGAAACATGGAGAAAGGGATCAGGAAGTTCTGGTAAAGAGGCTTTAGTGGCTAGGGGTAGACTTATAGAGAAGGCTATATATCAAAAAGGGTCTAGATTCAAATCTCATGGGCGATCGAAGAGTAGGGAGAGGAAGGTACGGTGTTGAAGATGTGAAGAGTGGGGCCATATAAAGCGGGACTGTAAGAACAAGCCCATTTTTAATAAAGAAGCCGAACCATCCTCGAAGAAAAAGGAGGTTGAGACAAGGGATATGTATGTGGCTTCTGCATGTATGGCACAGTCAAATAAGGATATCTGGTACATCGACACTAGTGCTTCATACTACATGACGCCTCATAGACACTGGTTTTGTGAATATGAGCAACATAATGGTGGAGATGTCATGCTAGGAGATGATATTGCCGTTCAAATTGTCGGGCGTGGCAAGGTGAAGCTGAGGATGAGTAACGGCATGGTGAAGACTCTTCCGAACGTGATGCACATACCCTTGATGAGTAGAAACCCATTATCAGTTGGTACGATGGCTGATTCAGGGGTTACTTTCAGCTGTGATAAGAAATAGTGCAAGATGACTCGGGGTTCTATTGTGATTGCACGAGGAATTTGCTACGGGACGTTGTACAAGCTGCTCGGGGAAACGGTGACTATTGGTGGTGGTTTCTTCTTTGAAAAGGCAAAGGAAGATAGATGTGATACGTCCATATTGTGGCATCAAAGGCTAGGACACATTGATGAAAAGGGACTGTCTACCTTAGCTTCGAGTCAAATGGTAAAGGGAGCACCAGATTGCTCTATGGGTTTTGGGTTCTGTGAATACTATCTTCATGGGAAACAGAACCGTGTTAGCTTCCATCACACTGGTGCGAGAGCAACAGAGGTTCTGGAGTTGATTCACAGCGACGTTTTTGGGCATACTCCAATTCCATCTATTGGAGGATCCATGTACTATGTATCATTCATAGATGATTTTTCGAGATATAGTTGGATTTGTTTTATTAAAAGTAAATCAGATGCCTTTGAAAAATTTTGAGAATTTATGGATTTGGTTGAAAACTAATTAAGCAGAAAAATCAAGATACTTTGTATAGATAACGGAGGTGAATTCTATTCAGACAAGTTCGAGTAGTTCTGTGTAGATAATGGCATCGCGAGACAAAAGACGATGCTCTATACGCTTCAACAGAATGGGGTGGCCAAAAGATTAAATCGATCACTTATAGAAAAGGCAAGTTGTATGCTTAGTTGGGCAGGTTTGGAACCTGAATTTTGGGTAGAAGCTGTAGCTACGGCCAGTTATTTGTAGAACTGGTCACCAACCTCATCAGTGAAGAATTATACACCATATGAGGTAGTTTTTGGGAAGAAACCGAATCTGTCACATGTTTGGGTGTTCGGGTGTGATGCGTATGCTCATATACCCAAGGATAAGAGGACTAAGCTTGACAATAAGTCTGAAAAGAACATATTCATTGGATACAATGAAGGGGTTAAAAGCTACAAGGTGTGGAATCTAGAATCAAAGACCATCATATATAATAGGGATGTTGTCTTTCGTGAATTACAATCACAAGCAAGCACACAGAAAGGTAATGAGCCCAAGAAAGTAGTAATACTTGAAGAAAGCCCGAGAGATGAAACTATGAAGATAGTTCCATGAAGTACACTAGAAGAGTCTGATTCTGAACCGGAACAAGGGGACTTGGTTAATGAAATTGAGGACGCAGATTCAGATGAAGATTCGGACACAGATAGCATACCAGTTCTCAGGAGATCAATGCGAGAAAGGCGGGCACCACTTCGGTACTCACTTAGTGCATTCAGTACATTTCATGCCTTTAGTGTTACAGGAGATGATCCTAGTTCTGTAAAAAAGGCGAGATCCATGGATGATGTGAATCAATGGGAGCTCGCAATGATAGATGAGATGTAGTTGCTTGATCATAACGAGACATGGAGCTTGTGTAAATTGCCTAAAGATAGAAAGATAATTGGGTGCAAATGGGTGTTCAAGCGGAAACTGAAACTAGATGGAACTGTGGAGAAGTACAAGGCGAGACTTGTAGCCAAGGGGTATTCTCAAATCGAGGAAGTTGACTATGACGATATTTTCTCTCCCGTGGAAAAATTGACCTCGATACGTTTTGTTCTATCCATAGCAGCTGCATATGATCTCGAGGTAGAATAGATGGATGTAAAAATAGCTTCCTTCATGGGGACTTGGAGGAGGAGATTTATATGAGGCAACCAGAAGGCTTTGAAGTAAAAGGAAAGGAGAATCTGGTGTGCAAGTTAAAAAAATCTCTATATGGGTTAAAGTAGTCACCGAGGATGTAGTATCAGAAGTTTGATACGTATATGCTCCATCTTGATTTTATACGTTCAAATTCTGACCATTGTATTTGTGTGAAGAGGGCGGACGATCAATTTGTCATTCTCATACTTTATGTGGACAATATATTGTTAATTGGGAATAACGTGAAGATGGTGAAAACCATTAAAAATTTATTAGCTAGGAAGTTTAATATAAAAGACTTAGGGGCCTATAAATTTTATTTTGGGCATGCAGATTATGAGGGACCATGAAAAATAGAAGTTATGGGTAGTACAAGGGAAATGCATCAAAGAAATGTTGAAGAAATTCAACATGAGAGACTGCAAGCCTGTTGGTACCCCTATACCTTTAGGGACCAATCTATCTGCAGAATAGTACCCTAAAACAGATGAGGAGGCTGAGGAGATGGCTCGAGTTCCATACGCAAGTGCAGTGGGTAGCTTGATGTATGCTATGGTGTGCACATGTAACATTCTGAATTTCGACCCTTATTTGGACTTGAATATAGAATGGATATGTCATGGATGCACTATTAATGAATTCCACTCGAAACTGATCACTTCGAGATAACTGACCAAAAGGGAAGGGCTATCTAGGAAAATAAGTACGTGGACCAATTGGTCGATACGCGTAACTCCTAACAGCCACCCGTTAGTTTGAGAATTTCATTATAGTTGCTATCTTATGAATTTGGCCATGACTTGAGTTCCGAATAGGACAATCAATTTTCAGGAGCGTTGCAGTTGCTAAATTTGGATATTGACGAGAAAGGTTTGAAAATTGATAGTTTAGACTCGGAGTGCCTAGAAGAAAGGCAAAAAAATTAGAAATTTCTTTCGAGTCCCTGATTTGCTTTGGATTCAATGGCTAGGGCGTGAGATAAATTTAGCGAAGTCAGAAAAATTTTCCGAGATCATCTCGAGTCATTTTCCCTTCGCGATTGAGCTAAAATAGCACCGACAGAGCCTCAATCATTACTAATTTGGCACGAATTTTGAGAAATGTCCCATCGAATGTCAAATCAATCTTGTCAGTCAAATCAGTCAGCTTTATGTCAATATCGGTGAATAATATTTAGATTTTTATTATTTAATTAATATTTTGAGATATTATAATTTCTTTATTAATATATTTTATGTTGAAGAAGAAGAATTTCACTTCTTCTTCTTCATTCATTTTTTCGGCAGAATACTCCCAATCCCTCACTATTCCACGTAGAAACCATCTCTCTCTCTTTTCCTCCCCCCTCTATCTTGGCTCAAATTTCCAGCAGCCACCTTCAACCGACTGCCACCGGACATTCGACCGTTGGATCATCGCAATATTTGGGTATGTCATATTTCTCTGTCTTGCGGTTCAAACCCAACTTGAATCGCCTCGATCCGAAGTCGTTTGACCCTTCAAATGTATTTTCTCGTATCAGTCGACGAAACTGTTTTCTAGGTGCCGAATTTCTGTCTTAGCTCTAATTGATATATGTCGATCTTCGCTGCCCTTAGATCTCAATTCCATGTCAAATATGTGATTTCTAGTTTGTTTTGGGTGTCAAAACAGCCGCTCACAGCCCCGGTTCCCCTTGGTTTAGCCGTTTTCTTCCTTTGTCGTTGCGCGCCGCCGCCGGTCTCGGTTGTCGCCGGTTGTTCTTCGCTGTTCCAGCTTCTTTTGCTGGCTTGTCAAGCTTCATTTGGTAATTTAAACCTCTATTCCTTGATTAGGATATTGAACTTGCCATGGATTAGCTCTAAGGTCCGATTCAGGGTAAATCGGTTTAGGTAAAATTGCCGGAATTAATGAATTTGTGCTATCCGGTTCTGTGGAATGCTGTGGCTTGCTGTTTGGACCTGATATATTGCTGTCCATGACTGATTAAGTCTGTGTGTGATGTTTGGAGTGGATCCCCTGAGGTTCGGGTGCCGAAAAATGGATTTTTGGGGCATTTTATACAAAAAAGGGCCAAATAGTATTTTTGCATCACTGTTTACGACACTCTGTGTACTGTTCACGTGCTGCCCAATTTGATTTTGAATTGAGAATGATAAGTCTTGTGGGTTCCGAGTGGTTTGGATCTCCAAAAAAATGGAAAAATAAGGCATTTTTGTCATAAATGGGCTCGGGGAATATTCCACGGGACTATTCCCGATGCTCGAGAGCTGTGGCTGAGTCCGAATAATATTTGTGGATTATCCATATGTGTCCACATGTGTTGAATTTAGTGATTTTAGTTCGCCGTGGAATTTTTGGTAATAAAAATGAATATAATTGGGAATTTTTAATATAATTGGGCACGTGAAATAAATTGATATTCTTGGGCACGTGTTTTGAGTTGTAACATAATGTACTTGACTGTATTTTCTGCCCAATTGAATTGGCATTATTTTATTGCTTGAGAGGCTCGTGCGACGGATTTCGCGTGTGAAATTGCATATCATTGTCACTTGGCGTAATACGGAGCCATAATGTGACTTGGCGTAAAATGTAGCCATCGAGGCGGAAAATTAAGCCTCGTGCGCCCTGATGTGTTTGACGCGGGGTAGCTGTAGTGATAAGCGTGGCGACCTGAGGCGGTTCTTCTACGCGGGTTGAAGCACGGACCTGATGCGCCTAAATGACGCGGGTCGGACCTAGCGCCTATACGACGCGGGTCAAATTGGCTGTTAAGCCGAGGCGCAAGATTGAGCATGCATGCATATGCGATTGCTGTGATTGTCCCGATTGGACGTATTTGGTTTAAATGCCTAACGATTTTATATTGAGCTATTAATTGGCGATGATTTTGATATCCTGATTCTGTGTGGTCCTAGATTGAACCTGAGATTCAAACTGTATTGATGTTTGGCCATTTTATGGCGAGTTTTATATTGAACTGTGCTTGGTATTTTTCTGGCCCTATGATTTTGAATTTCTGGATGAGGCTTGAGAGTTTAGTTTAAGATTGTTTGGTGTCCTGAGAAGGGGATTAGAGGTTAGCTTGCTGAGATTTGTTTTCATAGGTGATTACCCTTATTTTTCAGACCCCCGTCCTCAATAGTGAATGTCGTATGAGTAAAACAGGGAATCCCGATGATAATTGAAGCTGCGACTCAATTATTCCCTGAACCAGATAGTGGGACGGATGGTGATGAGCAGGGCAGAAGCAGAAGCCCTTGTAAAAATTTGTATGGTTTTCTTGTTATTGGAGTTGAGAAATTGCCGACCTGCCCTTTTTGTTAAAAGTCAAGTTATGTGATGTCAGAGGACGACAGAAATTTTGATTTGTGCATATTTGATGTCACCAAACCGATGTATATAAATATATTGTAATATATGGAGTGGTTTGATATAATGAGATTGGTTGGTCTTTCTATCTATCCCTTTCTGTGCATATGAGATTGAAGGAGCTCATTTCCGTTGCCTAAGGAGCTGTGAGGTCGATTGGTTATGACAAGTTTCCTGCGCAGTCGTGTTTGTGAACAATTCGATCGTACAGGTACGACAGGGATGTCGCGAGGTTCGCCGGGTTCGGGGCGTGACATCCCGCGTCAGATATAGCCCAAGCAGTGGGAGTCCTAAGCAGATATATGTCTAACCCGACTAGAGAACACTGGAATGCGATCAAGAGAGTTTTCAGGTATCTTCGTGGAGCTTGTAATCTTTCTTTATGTTTTGAAGGTACAGGGAATCGAAACTTCCTAGATATCATAGGCCATATAGATGCAGATTGGGGTGGAGATATTGATAGTAGACGGTCCACTAATTGGTATGTTTTCACATTATTTGGTGCTGCGTTGAGTTGGATGAGTAGAAGGCAAAGTGTGGTAGCGCTCTCTTCTATGGATGTTGAGTACATGGCTCTTACACATGCTAGAAAAGAGGCCATATGGTTATAGTGGTTGTGCTTGGAGCTCAATTTTGAGCAAGATGCCGTGGAGGTGAAATGCGACAATCAAGGGGCTATTTATTTAGCTAAAAATCCAGTATTTCACTCACATACAAAGCACATTGATATACAATACCATTTTATCCGAGATAAGGTAGAGAAGAAAGTGGTTCGACTTGAAAAGGTTGGCACAGTGAAAAAATGTTCAGACTTCCTTACTAAAGTTGTCATGGGTACGAAGTTTGAATAGTGCTCTACTACGATTAGATTGAAGAGGAATAATGTTGGGAAGGCTCTCATTTGCACGAAGTATCCTCCAAGTGGAAGAATGTTGGAGTTGGCAAATAATTCAGGGACTCTTATTTCTCACATCAGACATGCCTACGTGAGCTTAGGAAAACAGAAGTATGAACCAACAACATGTAATCCTTACGCACGGAATGCGGGGGTTCGGGGATAGCGCCCCGGACACGGAGGTCTCGCAGGTCAGTCAACGAGTGGGGATTCTACTCCACGGTGAGTGAACGGTTGCCCCGCTTGCCGATAAGTGGGCAAGGGGCCGGTAAGAGGGTGGGGGCGTGGGGGCAGCGCCCTCGAGAAAATATCAGTTTTAGGCTTTTATTTAATTTGGTGCATTAGTTGTTGGGCCCGTTTTAAGCGCATATATATATATATATATATATTGTTTTTCGTTTATTGTAATCATGCAACAGAAAATCTAATAATACAGACTATAGGACATAACCCTTTTCTTATCTCTATCGTTCTTCCGATTTGATTAGATAAACTTCATCACGGACAAGATCACATTATTCTACCCATTTTCTACAATGTTGAGCCAGGGGACGTTTGAAAATAGAGGGGGCCATTCGAGGATGGTTCTGGAAGGTGTTCCATTAAACCACGTGTGATCCTTGTCGGAACTGCGACTTGCAGCCTCCGAACGGACGACGTCTCGCAGTCGAAACCACTCAAGTAAGTCATTTATTTCTCCTCTTGTAATGTAGATCACGACGTTCTGAAGGTGTTGAAGTTGTATGCTTGGGACATGAAGTCATCAAGGAGCTAACGAAAGACGAGTTAGAGGGAATCATGGCGGTTTTGCAATAAAAGGGTAACTATTTAGTTCTGTACTGGTCTTCACTAGTTTTAGTTCCCATCGTCACTTTCTGGGCATGGTACTTCATGGGCATTCCCATGACGGCAAGCAATGTCTTCATATTTTTAGCGAGTTTAAGAATCGTTCAGCAACCGATCAGATTGATGCCTGAAGTGGTCGGGTCCTTCATCGAGGCTAAGGTTTTATTGTCATGGATCGCTAAGTTTCTAGAGGCACCTAAATTGGAAGACAAACCAACAAAGCAACAAAGTGATATGGAGGTGCTAGAAATGGCTGTTTTCTTGGATTCATGTGAGATTCCTTGGGACAGTGGAACCTCGAAGGTGACATTGAGGAACATAAATTTGTCGGTCAGAAAAGAAGAGAAAGTAGCTAAATGTGGGGAAGTTGGGTCAGGGAAATCTACCCTTTTAGCTGCAATTCTCAGAGAAGTTCCATTTATCAATGGCATAGTGTGCGTTCATAGAAGGATGGCATATGTGTCTCAGACAGCGTGGAACCAGATAGGGACCATACAAGAAAACATCGCATTTGGATCGGCCATGGACTCTGTTAAATATCAAGAAGTAATCCAGAAGTGTTCTCTGGCCAAGGACGTCGAGATGTTTGCCTTTGGCGATCAAACTTAAATAGGGGAGAGGGGCATCAATTTGAGCAGCAGACATAAGCAAAGGATACAACTTGCACGCTTATTTTTTCAAATAAGCGTACCCTTATTTTTCAGACACCCGTCCTCAATAGTGAATGTCGTATGAGTAAAACAGGGAATCCCGATGATAATTGAAACTGCGACTCAACTATTCCCTAGACTAGATAGTGGGACGGATGGTGATGAGCAGGGCAGAAGCAGAAGCCCTTGTAAAAATTTGTATGGTTTGCTTGTTATCGAAATTGAGAAATTGCCGACCTGGCCCTTTTTGTTAAAAGTCAAGTTATGTGATGTCAGAGGACGACAGAAATTTTGATTTGTGCATATTTGATGTCGCCAAACCGATGTATATAAATATATTGTAATATATGGAGTGGTTTGATGTAATTAGATTGGTTGGTCTTTCTATCTATCCCTTTCTGTGCATATGAGATTAAAGGAGCTCGTTTCCGTTGCCTAAGGAACTGTGAGGTCGATTGGTTATGACAAGTTTCCTAGGCCATCATGTTTGTGAACCATTCGATCGTACAGGTACGACAGGGATGTTGCGAGGTTCGCCGGGTTCGGGGCGTGACATCCCCGTCCGAATTGGTATCAGAGCAAAGTCAGCTCGATCCAATGGGTATTCGAGGCTTGGAGTGATAAGGGTGATGGATATTGAGATAGATAAATAGAGAGACTATGAGTTTTGGTTTGGTTAAGAGATGTTTTCGCGTTATATTGCTTGGCACTGGTGATTGATGAGTGAAGTAATTATGCTAGTCAGCCTGTATTGCTATTGTTATATGCTGTTTGACCTGCTATCTGGATTAGTAAGCTTGTGCGTTGGATTGAATATAATTCCTCAATGGAATCGTAACAGGTTTAGGTAAGCGAGATCAGGGAAAATGAATACCAGGGGTTGAGGTAGACCAAGAAAGGGTGGAGAAGCATCTGGTTCGGGTGCTCGAGCTACAGAAGCTCCAGCTGCAGAAGCTCAAGATGCAGGAAACCCCAGTATGGGGGATGTAATGAGAATGTTTGCGGAAGTAAGTGCTTTAATGGGCAGGCAAGTTGAAAAAAGAGCTGCCACTATGGCCCAAGCCGCTGAAGCCGCCCTGGCTGCAGTTAATGGGGCAAACGGCAATAATGGGAACCATGGGAACGAAGCCAGACAGATGACTCAACTAGTAGAATAGTTTCTAAAACTAAAGCCGTCAGAGTTCAACGGTGCTGGCGGGCTAAAAGTCGCATCGCTTTGGGTCGAGAAATTGGAGAAAGCCTTTGCTCTGCTAGGTCGCACTGAAGAAGAGAAGATGACCCTGGCCATGTATCAACTGCAGGGTACAGCTGACGATTGGTGGAAGGCCACTCGAGGACGAGTTTTTTCGAATGACACAGTATCGACTTGGACCGTTTTCCATGAAGCGTTCAACGGAAAATGCTTTTCTGAAGCTGCTCAAGAGCGCAAGATGGAGGAGTTTCTGCGACTCCGACAGGGGCAGATGACAGTAGACCAATATGAAGCTAAGTTTGCCAGGCTATCCAAGTATGCCCCAAGGATGATCGAGAATGACTGGGATAAAGCAAGGAGGTTCTGTGAATGACTGAGATCGGACCTTCGCAGTTAAATGCTTACTGCAGGACTGAGAGAATATGGCGTGATATATGAGCGAGCGCAAGAGTTCGAAAGAGACTCGAACGAAAGGGCCGCCGCATCTGAATCGCGGTTTATGCCTAGGCGAGATAACAGGAGCCTTGGGAAAAGGCCGATGATGATAGATAATCGGAGGTTTATCCCTCCTGCTCGAGGGAATTTGAGGAAACTAAATTATTCTCCGAGCATGGCATGTCGAGAGTGTGGAAGAAGGTATGCTAGAGGTCCTTGCCTAAGTATGACTGGAGCTTGTTTTAGATGTGGACAGATGGGGCATCAAGCTAAGAATTGTCCGCAACTTGCCCCTAGACCCCAATTTCAGCCACCAAGACCCCAAGGAATACCTCGAATTGGAGTTGCACTTCAAGGAAACCATAATAGACCTCCCGCCCAAGGACGAGTGTATGCAGTGGGGCGAAAGGACGCAGAGAATGTGCCCGGCGTGATCACAGGTACCGTTTCTCTCTGTGACCATGTCGCATATGCTTTATTTGATTCTGGAGCATCACATTCGTTTATATCTGAGCAGTTTGTGGCATTGACTGGTGTTGATATAAAACCGTTAGAAGTAATGTTGCATGTGGCGACTCCGTTAAAGGATACAGTTGTTGCTTTATTTGGATGTCCAGCATGTAAGCTTGTGTGCAGTGGTAGAGAATAGTTGATTGATTTGGTAGTACTGCCCATGTATGATTTTGATGTGATTATTGGAATGGATTAGTTAATTAAGCATGGTGCAGTCATCGATTGTAGTAATAGGGTGATTTAACTTAATCCAATGGGTCACCCTAGATATGAAATTTTAGGGAACCGAGGAGGAACCTCAATCCCTTGGATATCGTCACTTGAAGCGACTAAGTTAATAGATGAAGGATGTCCAGGATTCTTAGCTTCGGTAGTAGATTCGTCAGATAAGGAAGTGAAGCTTGAGGATGTGCCAATAGTGCGTGATTTTCCAGATGTTTTTCCTCAAGAGTTGCCAGGATTGCCACCGGAAAGAGAAGTAGAGTTTGTGATCGAATTAGCCCCTCGAACGGAGCCAATCTCGAAAGCACCTTAGAGGATGGCATTATCGGAATTGAAGGAGTTAAAGGTGCAACTGCAAGAACTATTAGACAAAGGATTTATTCGTCCAAGTGCTTCGCCATGGGGAGCGCCAGTTTTATTTGTGAAGAAAAAAGACAGGTCATTGCACTTGTGCATTGACTACAGACAGTTGAATCAGGTGACTATCAAGAATAAGTATCCACTGCCGAGGATAGACGACATGTTTGATCAGTTGCAGGGAGCGTCAGTATTTTCGAAGATCGATTTGAGGACAGGTTATCATTAGTTGAGAATTAAGAAAGAGGATGTGCCAAAGTCAGCATTTAGAACGAGATATGGGCATTATGAGTTTACGGTTATGCCCTTTGGATTAACGAATGCTCCTGCTGCTTTTATGGATATGATGAATCGAGTATTCAAGGAGTTTTTGGATCAGTTCATCATCGTATTCATCGACGATATCTTGATATACTCCAAGAGCTTTGAGGACCATGAGCTGCATTTGAGTATTGTTCTACGGACCCTCAGAGAGCACTCGCTTTATGCCAAGTTTAGTAAATGCGAGTTCTGGCTTAATCGAGTAG
This sequence comes from Psidium guajava, assembly GCA_016432845.1. Taxonomy (NCBI): domain Eukaryota; kingdom Viridiplantae; phylum Streptophyta; class Magnoliopsida; order Myrtales; family Myrtaceae; genus Psidium; species Psidium guajava. Next base: position 12,110,194 of record CM028232.1, read on the forward strand.
CATTTCTTGGACATATCATTTATGGTGAAGGAATCTCAGTGGATCCATCGAAGATTGAAGCTGTTGAGAAGTGGCCAAGGCCGACATCAGTCACAGAAGTAAGAAGCTTTCTGGGATTAGCAGGTTATTACAGACGCTTCGTGGAAAGGTTTTCTGTCATAGCAACTTCTCTAACGCACTTATTAAAGAAGGAAACAAAATTCGAGTGGACGGATAAATGCGAGAAGAGTTTTCAGGAGCTTAAATATAAGCTGACGACCGCACCGGTGTTGACAATTCCGTCAGGATCTGGAGGATTTGAAATTTATAGTAATGCATCATTGAAAGGACTTGGATTGTCTTGATGTAGCATGGGCGAGTAGTAGCATATGCATCTCGACAATTAAGGCCTCACGAGATGAATTATCCGATGCACGATTTGGAACTCGCAGCAGTTGTGTTTGCATTGAAAATTTGGAGGCATTATCTGGTGGGGGAAAAGTTTCAAATTTACACGGATCATCAGAGTTTGAAATATTTGTTTTCGCAGAAAGAATTGAACATGAGACAACTTCGATGGATGGAGCTATTGAAGGACTATGACTGTGAGATTTTGTATCATCCGAGAAAGGCGAACAAAGTAGCGGATGCTCTTAGCCGGAAATCAAGCATCGCGCAGATGGTGATTAAGGAATGGACTCTATTGGAAAGGGTAAGAGACTCGGAATTCAAAATAGAGGTTGAACACCTCTCGAGTCTAATGGCCACATTAAGAATTGAACCGGAAATTCAGGCAAGGATTAAGGAACTGCAATCTACGGACCCTGATCTCCAGAAAATATTGATGATGGATGCAGTGAAAAGAAAGCCTAAATTTCAAGTGACTGAAGATGGGATCTTAAAGTTTCGTGGACGGCTATGTGTACCGAATAACGAGGAGTTAAAAGAAGAAATTTTATCAGAAGCACATCGCAGTAATTACAGTATCCACCCTGGTAGCACCAAGATGTAACAGAATCTACGTCAACATTATTGGTGGAACGGAATGAAAGTGGATGTAGCCAAACATATGGCTAAGTGTTTGACGTGTCAGTAGGTAAAAGCGCAACATTGTAAACCTGGTGGATTACTCCAGCCGTTAGAAATTCCTGAATGGAAGTGGGAACATGTCACAATGGACTTTGTGACGGGCTTACCGAGAAGCCAAAGAGGTAACGACTTGATATGGGTGGTAATAGACAGACTGACGAAGTCAGCTCATTTCATAGTTGTACGAAAGGATTTTGCTTTGGAAAAGTTGGCCGAGTTATACGTACGTCAGATTGTTCGTCTTCATGGTGTGCCAGTGTCAGTGACATTAGATTGTGATCCAAGATTTACAGCGACATTCTGGAAAAGTCTACACACAGCGTTGGGATCAGAGTTGAGATTTAGTACGGCCTATCATCCGCAGACTGATGGTCAGACTAAAAGGACTATTCAGACACTCGAGGATATGTTACAAGCTTGTGTAATAGATTTTAAAGGCGGATGGGTAGATCAGTTACATTTGGTGGAGTTTGCATATAACAACAGTTATCAACAAAGCTTAAAGATGGCACCATTTGAAGCTTTATATGGCGGGCATGCAGAACTCCGTTATGTTAGGATGAGGTTGGCGAAAGAAGGATAACGGGCCCGGAATTGGTTCAACAGTCAGTTGAGGCTGTCAAAGTTATTAGAGACAGATTGAAAACAGCTGAAAGTCGTCAAAAGAGTTATGTTGACAAAAGACGAAGGCCATTGGAGTTCCAAGTTGGGGACCATGTGTTTCGAAAAGTATCACCAATGCGAGGACTATCTCGATTTGGAAAGAAAGGAAAACTGAGCCCGAGGTTTGTAGGCCCATTCGAGATTTTGGAGCGCATTGGGAATTTGGCTTATCGTCTGGCGCTGCCGTCCAACTTATCTCAAGTGCATAATGTATTCCACGTATCAATGTTAAGAAAGTATGAGCCAGATAAGAGTCATATACTCGATCATGAAGTGATTGAAGTTGACGATCGAGTTTCGTATGTGGAAAGAACAGTGAGGATTGAGGATCGTAGAGAGCAAGTCTTGAGAAATAACACGTTCCAGTTGGTTAAAGTAGTCTGGGAACATCATGGAATCGAAGGCGCCACGTAATAAAATGAAGACAAGATGAGGCGCAAATATCCTAGTTTATTTGAGTAGTTTTATGTATTAGTATGTTGTAATTTCGAGGACGAAATTTCATAAGAGGGGAAGAATTGTAACATTCTAAATTTCGACCCTTATTTGGGACTTGAATATAGAATGGATATGTCATGGATGCACTATTAATGAATTCCACTCGAAACTGATCACTTTGAGATAACTGACCAAAACGGAAGGGCTATCTAGGAAAATAAGTACGTGGACCAATTGGTCGATACGCGTAACTCCTAACAGCCACCCGTTAGTTTGAAAATTTCATTATAGCTGCTATCTTATGAATTTGGCCATGACTTGAGTTCCGAATAGGACAATCGATTTTCAGGAGCGTTGCAGTTGCTAAATTTGGATATTGACGAGAAAGGTTCGAAAATTGATAGTTTAGACTCGGAGTGCCTAGAAGAAAGGCAAAAAAATTAGAAATTTCTGTCGAGTCCCTGATTTGCTTTGGATTCAATGGCTAGGGCGTGAGATAAATTTTAGAGAAGTCAAAAATTTTCCGAGATCATCTCGAGTCATTTTCCCTTCGCGATTGAGCTAAAATAGCACCGATAGAGCCTCAATCAGTACTAATTTAGCACGAATTTCGAGAAATGTCCCATCGAATGTCAAATCAATCTTGTTTGTCAAATCAGTCATCTTTATGTCAATATCGGTGAATAATATTTAGATTTTTATTATTTAATTAATATTTTGAGATATTATAATTTCTTTATTAATATATTTTTTTAAGAAGAAGAATTTGACTTCTTCTTCTTCACTCATTTTTTCGGCAGAATACTCCCCATCCCTCACTATTCCACGTAGAAACCATCTCTCTCTCTTTTCCTCCCCCCTCTATCTTGGCTCAAATTTCCAGCAGCCACCTTTAACCGGCTGCCACCGGAGATTCGACCGTTGGATCATCGCCATTTTTGGGTATGTCATAGTTCTCTGTCTTGCGGTTCTAACCTTGAATCGTCTCGATCTGAGGTCGTTTGACCCTTCAAATGTATTTTCTCGTATCAGTCGACGAAATTATTTTCTGGGTGCCGAATTTCTGTTTTAGCTCTAATTGATATATGTCGATCCCCGCTGCCCTTAGATCTCAATTCCATATCAAATATGTGATTTCTAGTTTGTTTTGGGTGTCAAAATAGCCGCTCACAGCCCCGGTTCCCCTTGGTTTAGTCGTTTTCTTCCTTTGTCGTTGTGCGCCGCCGCCGGTCTTGGTTGTCGCCGGTTGTTCTTCGCCGTTCCAGCTTCTTTTCCCGGCTCGTCAAGCTTCGTTTGGTAATTTAAACCTCTATTCCTTGATTACGATATTGAACTTGCCATGGATTAGCTCTAGGGTCCGATTCAGGGTAAATCGGTTTAGGTAAAATTGCCGGAATTAATGAATTTGTGCTATTCGGTTCTGTGGAATGCTGTGGCTTGCTGTTTGGACCTGATATATTGCTGTCCATGACCGATTAAGTCTGTGTGTGATGTTTGGAGTGGATCCCGTGAGGTTCGGGTGCCGAAAAATGGATTTTTGGGGCATTTTATACAAAAACGGGCTAAATAGTATTTTTGCATCACTGTTTACGACACTCTGTGTACTATTCACGTGCTGCCCAATTTGATTTTGAATTGAGAATGATAAGTCTTGTGGGTTCCGAGTGATTTGGATCTCCAAAAAAATGGAAAAATAAGGCATTTTTGTCAGAAATGAGCTCGGGGAATATTCCACGAGACTATTCCCGATGCTCGAGAGCTGTGGCTGAGTCCGAATAATATTTGTGGATTATCCATGTGTGTGCACATGTGTTGAATTTAGTGATTTTAGTTCGCCATGGAATTTTTGGAAATAAAAATGAATATAATTGGGCATTTTTAATATAATTGGGCACGTGAAATAAATTGATATTCTTGGGCACGTGTTTTGAGTTGTAACATAATGTACTTGACTGTATTTTCTGCCCAATTGAATTAGCATTATTTTATTGCTAGAGAGGCTCGTGCGAAGGATTTCGCGTGTGAAATTGCATATCATTGTCACTTAGCGTAATACGTAGCCATAATGTAACTTGGCGTAAAATGTAGCCATTGTCATAAAATGTAGCCATAGAGGCGTAAAATGTAGCCTCGTGCGCCCTGATGTGTTTGACGCGGGGTAGCTGGAGTGATAAGCGTGCCGACCTGAGGCGGTTCTTCTACGTGGGTTGGAGCACGGACCTGATGCGCCTAAATGACGCGGGTCGGACCTAGCGCCTATACGACGCGGGTCAAATTGGCTGTTAAGCCGAGGCTCAAGATTGAGCGTGCATGCATATGCGATTGCTGTGATTGTCCCGATTGGACGTATTTGGTTTAAATGCCTAACGATTTTATATTGAGCCATTAATTGGCGATGATTTTGATATCCTGATTCTGTGTGGTCCTGGATTGAACCTGAGATTCAAACTGTATTGATGTTTGACCATTTTATGGCGAGTTTTATATTGAACTGTTCTTGGTATTTTTCTGGCCCTATGATTTTGAATTTCTGGATGAGGCTTGAGAGTTTAGTCTAAGATTGTTTGGTGTCCTGAGAAGGGGATTGGGGGTTAGCTTGCTGAGATTTGTTTTCATAGGTGATTACCCTTATTTTTCAGACCCCCGTCCTCAATAGTGAATGTCGTATGAGTAAAACAGGGAATCCCGATGATAATTGAAACTGCGACTCAATTATTCCCTGGACCAGATAGTGGGACAGTTGGTGATGAGCAGGGCAGAAGCAGAAGCCCTTGTAAAAATTTGTATGGTTTGCTTGTTATCGGAGTTGAGAAATTGCCGACCTGGCCCTTTTTGTTAAAAGTCAAGTTATGTGATGTCAGAGGACGACAGAAATTTTGATTTGTGCATATTTGATGTTACCAAACCGATGTATATAAATATATTGTAATATATGGAGTGGTTTGATATAATGAGATTGGTTGGTCTTTCTATCTATCCCTTTCTGTGCATATGAGATTGAAGGAGCTCGTTTCCGTTTCCTAAGGAGCTATGAGGTCGATTGGTTATGACAAGTTTCCTGGGCCATCGTGTTTGTGAACCATTCGATCGTACAGGTACGACAGGGATGTCGCGAGGTTCGCCGGGTTTGGGGCGTGACATCCCGCGTCAAATATAGCCCAAGCAGTGGGAGTCCTAAGCAGATATATGTCTAACCCGACTAGAGAACACTGGAATGCGATCAAGAGAGTTTTCAGGTATCTTCGTGGAACTTGTAATCTTTCTTTATGTTTTGAAGGTACAGGGAATCGAAACTTCCTAGATATCATAGGCCATATAGATGCAGATTGGGGTAGAGATATTGATAGTAGACGGTCCACTAATGGGTATGTTTTCACATTATTTGGTGCTGCGTTGAGTTGGATGAGTAGAAGGCAAAGTGTGGTAGCGCTCTCTTCTATGGATGTTGAGTATATGGCTCTTACACATGCTAGAAAAGAGGCCATATGGTTATGGTGGTTGTGCTTGGAGCTCAATTTTGAGCAAGATGCCGTGGAGGTGAGATAAAATCCAGTATTTCACTCACATACAAAGCATATTGATATACAATACCATTTTATCCGAGAGAAGGTAGAGAAGAAAGTGGTTCGACTTGAAAAGGTTGGCACAGTGAAAAAATGTTCAGACTTCCTTACTAAAGTTGTCATGGGTACGAAGTTTGAATAGTGCTCTACTGCGATTAGATTGAAGAGGAATAATGTTGGAAAGGCTCTCATTTGCACGAAGTATCCTCTAAGTGGAATAATGTTGGAGTTGGCGAATAATTCAGGGACTCTTATTTCTCACATCAGACATGCCTACGTAAGCTTAGGAAAATAGAAGTATGAACCAACAACATGTAATCCTTACGCACGGAATGCGGGGGTTCGGGGATAGCGCCCCCGACACGGAGGTCTCGCAGGTCGGTCAGCGGGCGGGAATTCTACTCCCCGGTGAGTGGACGGTTGCCCCGCTTGCCGGTAAGTGGGCGATGGGCCGGTAAGAGGGCGGGGGCCGGTATGAGGGTGGGGGCGTGGGGGCAGCGCCCTCGAGAAAATATCAGTTTTAGGCTTTTATTTAATTTGGTGCATTAGTTGTTAGGCCCGTTTTTAGCGCATATATATATATATATATATATTATTTTTCGTTTATTGTAATCGTGCAACAGAAAACCTAATAATACAGACTATATGACGTAGCCCTTTTCTAGGTGAACCTGGATAAATCGTGTTGTTTGTTTTTCTTATCTCTGTCGTTCTTCCGATTCGATTAGATAAACTTCATCACGGACAAGATCACATTGTTCTACCCATTTTCTACAATGTTGAGCCAGGGGACGTTCGAAAATAGAGGGGGCCATTCGAGGATGGTTCTGGAAGGTGTTCCATTAAACCACGTGTGATCCTTATCGGAACTGCGACTTGCAGCCTCCGAACGGACGACGTCTCGCAGTCGAAACCACTCTCAAGTAAGTCATTTATTTCTCCTCTTGTAGTGTAGATCACGACGTTCTGAAGGTGTTGAAGTTGTATGCCTGGGACATGAAGTCATCAAGGAGCTAACGAAAGACGAGTTAGAGGGAATCATGGCGGTTTTGCAACAAAAGGGTAACTATTTAGTTCTGTACTGGTCTTCACTAGTTTTAGTTCCCGTCGTCACTTTCTGGGCATGGTACTTCATGGGCATTCCCATGACGGCAAGCAATGTCTTCATATTTTTGGCGATTTTAAGAATCGTTCAGCAACCGATCAGATTGATCCCTGAAGTGGTCGGGTCCTTCATCGAGGCTAAGGTTTTATTGTCATGGATCGCTAAGTTTCTAGAGGCACCTAAATTGGAAGACAAACCAACAAAGCAACAAAGTGATACGGAGTTGCTAGAAATGGCTGTTTTCTTGGATTCATGTGAGTTTCCTTGGGACAGTGGAACCTCGAAGGTGACATTGAGGAACATAAATTTGTCGGTCAGAAAAGAAGAGAAAGTAGCTAAATGTGGGGAAGTTGGGTCAGGGAAATCTACCCTTTTAGCTGCAATTCTCAGAGAAGTTCCATTTATCAATGGCATAGTGTGCGTTCATAGAAGGATGGCACATGTGTCTCAGACAGCGTGGAACCAGATAGGGACCATACAAGAAAACATCGCATTTGGATCGGCCATGGACTTTGTTAAATATCGAGAAGTAATCCAGAAGTGTTCTCTGGCCAAGGACGTCGAGATGTTTGCCTTTGGCGATCAAACTCAAATAGGGGAGAGGGGCATCAATTTGAGCAGCAAACATAAGCAAAGGATACAACTTGCACGCGCTCTGTATCAAGATGCAGATGTATATTTGTTGGACGATACCTTCAGTGCCATGGATGCACATATAGAGACTAGCTTATTTAACGAATATGTCATGGAAGCTTTACCCAGTGTCCCAACCCTAAAAATGTCAATCGGTGGAAAATTCCTAGGTTAACGGATTATCAGGTTAATTAAATTAACTAACTTAATACGGACCCTCCCAAGCCCTACCAAATCACAACTTTGGTTTTTGTTCAAATGATTTTAGAATTGGAAGTCCCCACTAATCATTTTTGGTAGGTTGATTAGAAACCTAAGTAGATTAGCGGGATAACTAAATTACTTCTACGAACTAGAGATTATGAGTTCGGGGACTTGGTTACACCAGTTAATTAAAACTAATGCCCTTTCGGTACCTTAATTTCATGGATATTCTAATTTTGGCAACTCAGACTTGGTTTACTCCTAAGTATCAAAAATTTCCTGAAACCGAAAGAGGGAGTGTGCTAACAACTTTTGTGCAGTATTACGACCTCCAACAGGTGGCTCGTTCTACTCATTCTCGGGTCGATGATTCGAAAATTTAATTACGGGAAGTAAATGACAATAAATAAAGACCACCAATGAATGGCTCAGCCTTGGCTTGACCCTTTCTTTTAGGGTTTAATGGTACAGGAATTAAATTATGGGAATTTAAATGTCAGTAAGTAAAACCTCCATTGGGCTGCCTAGCATTGAATTAGCTCTTCCCTTTAGGGTTTAATGGTGCAGGAATTGAATTGCAGGCATTTAAGTGACGATAAGTAAAACCTTCAATGGGCGGCCTAGCATTGGCTCGACTCTTCCCTTTGGGATTTAATAGTGCAGAGTTTAAATTGCAGTAAATAAAGACCTCCATTGGATGTCCCAGCCTTGGCTTGGCCCTCTCTCTTAAGGTTTAAAGTGCAGGAATTTAATTATAGGAATTTAAATGAAGTAAAACCTCCAATGGGCGGCCTAACATTGGTTTGGCTCTTCCCTTTAGGGTTTAATGATGCAGGAATTAAATTGCAGGAATTTAAATGACGATAAGTAAAACCTCCAATGGGCAGTCTAGCATTGGCTTGGCTATTCCCTTTGGGCTATTCTCAAATTTTTCTTCAATCTCCCAAAACCCTCTCAAACATCCAAAATTTTCTCTAAAAAAAAAAATCTCTCTCCCAAACTTACTTCTTCCTCCTTTTATAATACCCTCATCTATCTCCCATTCTAATTTTTTTTACTAACTCTTCTTCATTTCATCTTCCCTTCTCTATTCTCATCTTATTTTCTTCATCTTCTCTTCTCCATCTCCTCTTCTCCAACTTCCCTTCTTCATCTTCCCTTCTCCATCTCCTCTTCTCCATCTTCCTTTCTCTATTCTAATTTTTCCACTAACTCTTCCTTTTTTATTTACAAAATAATCCCTTAAGTGTTAGGTATTTACATCTAGTCCTTGAGATTTTAAATATTTGCAGTTTAGTCCCTAGAGAAATATTTCCTTAAGTCTAAATCTCCTCACAATTTTCGACACACCTCCCCTATGCTTAGTCGAAATTCATTGCATGTTAAATTTAACTCATTTCTTGTCGCGCAAAATTTAATTAAAGCCGTTTTACAAAATTGAGTCCCTCTGGATATAATTGGGTCAAGATGAAGATTTGAAATATTAGAGAATAATGTCACAACTCCTAAAAGTGAAAAATAAAAATAAATTGACTCAAATTGAATTTTTTTAGGCCCCAAATACTATTATTTATTAAATATTTTTCTAATTTCTAAATATATATAAAAATACAAAAAAAAATATGAAAAATTATTCTTTGTTCAAAAATATTTGCCTAAGCTTGGCTAAGGCTTCCAAAGTTGATTTTGCAATTTTCTGATTTTTGTTTTATTTCTTTATGAATTTTCGAATATAAAAATACTGAACAATATTTAAAATATGGAAAATCATTTTTTGGATCAAAATTGCTTTCCTAGGCTTAGCCAAGTTCCTCAAAGTTGATTTTTTAAAATTTTATGAATGTTTGTGGATTGTTTTATTAATTTTCGAAAATAAAAAATATCAAAAAATATCAAAAATATGAAAAAAAAATTTTGGTCAAATTGATTTCCTAGGCTTAATCAAGGTCCCCAAAGTTGATTTTCTAATTTTATGAATTTTTATGGATTTTTTATTAATTTTAAAAGAGAAAATATGATTAAAAATCAAGTGTCAACAGCTGCCCCCTTTGAAAGGAAGCTCAGTAGAGGTTCATTTCAAAGACAAGAGGACACCTGAACCCTAATCGACTGAACACAAGAAAATAAAAAGAATCATGACATTTGATCTCCAATTCCAAATTTTAGCAAGTTCCGATCCAAACTCGATTTGAGGAGGCTTTCATGCAATGAGGGAGAGACAAAGAATAGAGTTTACCTGGCATTTACCTGCTCGTTGTATGGCGGTTATCTGACATGCATGCTCGACTAAAAATGGAATGAGAACATAAGGATTCGTTATAAGAAAGCCTTATGGTGATTGAACTTGGACCCGTATGGTAGGTCAACCCATGGTAGATTCCTAAGGGAAGGGTTCTACTGATTAAAATTTGATTAAAATTTGACCCGTATGATAGGTAACTCCATGGTAGATTCTTAGTGAAAGAATTCTACTGATTAAAATCTGATTGAGACTTGACCCGTATGGTAGGTCACTTTATGGTAGATTCCTAATGGAAAGATTCTACTGATTAAAATTTGAATGATATTTGACCCGTATGGTAGGTCACCCCATGGAAATGCCTGTAAAAAGGACTTTATGCCGGTAGAAAGGACTTGGGTTGCCTGTAAGAAGGACTTTTGTGTGCTTGTAGAAAGGATTTTGGGTGTCTATAAAAAGGACTTGGTGCCTGTAAAAAGGACTTGGGTTGCCTATAAGAAGGACTTTTGTATGCCTGTAGAAAGGATTTGGGTGTCTATAGAAAGGACTTGGTGCTTGTAGAAAGGACTTGGATTACCTGTATGATTTTTGTGTGCCTGTAGAAAGGACTTTGGGTGCCTATAGAAAGGACTTGGTGCCTGTAGAAAGGATTTTGGTTGCTTGTAAGAAGGACTTTTGTGTGCCTTGAAGGGCTTCATTCTGGGATATGGGAGGACCAGAAATCCTACAGAAGCTTAAACCCAATTTCACTTTGAAAAGTACCATTTTGGGAACTAGAGATACCAGAAATCCTATAGAAGCTTAAACTCAATTTCACTTTCCATGAAGGGTGCCATTTTGGGATTTGGGAAGATTAGGAATACTGCAGAAGCTCAAACCCGATTTAACTTACCTTGGAGGGTGTCATTCTAGGATCTGAGGAGACTAGGAATCTTGCAGAAGCTCAAGCCCGATTTCACTTTCCATGAAAGGTGCCATTCTAGGATCTGAGGAGACCAGAATCCTACGGAAACTCAAACCCGATTTAACTTACCTTGAAGGGTGCCATTATGGGATCTGGGGAGACTAGGAATCCTGCAAAAGCTCGAACCCGATTTAACTTACCATGAAGGGTGCCATTATGGGATCTGAGGAGACTAGGAATCTTGCAGAAGTTCAAACTCAATTTCACTTACCTCAAAGGGTGCCATTCTAGGATCTGAGAAGACCAAGGATCCTGCAGAAACTCAAGCCCGATTTAACTTACCTTGAAGGGTGCCATTCTAGAATCTAGGGAGACCAGGAGTCCTGTAGAAGCTTAAACCCAATTTTACTTACCTCAAAGGATGCCATTCTGGGATTTGGAGAGACTAAGAATCCTACAGAAGCTCAAACCCAATTTATGTTCTCCCGTCACTTTAGGAATAAACCGATGAGGCAGACATCCAATTATCTCAAATTTTTCATTTTCGAGACGAATCATGTTTCATTGAAGAAGGTAAATACCTATATGGCCCGCAATAGATTCGAATGCCTTGACATTCATAAGAATTCACTCTTTTAAAGAGTTCAGGTTGAAGATATACTTACCTGAAGATTTAGAAGAAACTTCTGGTGGTTTCTCGATAACTAGACTTGTTCATTCAATAATCACCGAATGAATTTTGAGACCTTGGAAGGTAACTCAAACATCAAGAACGCGTTACTTGTCGGCAATGTTAGAGGAAATATGTGTAAGCATTTTCATCAATGAGTTCACTGGTTCATACAAAACTTGTTCAGCTAAGTTTGCGATGATTAGAAGCAGTCTGTGTAATAACTCATTATGTGATCAATCAACATATGGATCATGCAAAACTATTCTGTCAAATTTTCATTACCAATTCTGTTCAAAGAGGTTATCATCACATGAATACCTCGATTGTAATCTGACTAGGGGACTTCACTCCGAAAGGGCTTTCTCTCGCTCTCGAGAAAAGTTGTTTATCCTGATTACAAGATTGAAAAGGAATCACTCGATCTTACCGTCATCGCAGTCAACAAAGGTCTGAGTAATCTCGTAATTGGTACGATCACGCCGATCTAGAAGTCTTGATTAGGACTATAATGTAGGCTGGGTCAAGGCTTACCAAATAGGACTCTTTTGAGTCAAGGCCATTGACAAAAAGATTTTCATCATCTACTCCGGGTTTACAAGTCAAGAATCCTGCAAAAATGAGAGAGAAACAATCTTGTTCGTACCTTTTCGAACGATACTTAAAATCTTTCAACTCTACGTTAATTCAAGCGCCTTAACTAGAAAATACTTTCATGGGTTGTAACATAGATTGTGATTGGAGACTAACGAAATAAAAGGCTTATTTTGGCGGAGAAAATATATAAGGTGGGTTTGATGTTAATGATCATCACATCTTTGCCACCAATCGTGACCCTCTAGTATAGTCAAAGGACGCCATTGTTGTATGAGAATGGTGTCAAACTCTGCTAATACCGTCGTCACTCCTGGACGGTGTAAACTTCAACTGTATATTTTGTAATCTGACTCCTTCAAAGGATTTTCTTTTGCTATCAGATCCCATTGGGGATTGACCGAAGGAGATAATATGTTTTCACTAAGTTTTCATAGGCATTCAAAAATGAATATTAATTTGAATGGGTATTGGCCTTACTTTTGACTGGCACTTTGCTTTTTCATGTCTAGGGACTGGCTTTTCTTCTTTTGGTCCCATTTTTGCCTTTTTGTCTTTTCTGTTCTGTTTAGGAAAAGAATTTCTAAAAATTGTGCCATATACACATGTATATCAAAGATTTAACGCACTTGAAGAGTTGACTCGGGATTTCATGTAGACCCACTTCTTCTGAGTTCTTCTGCCTTAAGGTGTACCACGACCTAAAATCCATTTTTAGATTAATGGATTACCAGATTAATTAATTAAATTAACTAGCCTAGCTCGAGTTCTCCGAAACTCTACCAAATCCCGACTTAGGTTTTTTTGTTTAAATGATTTAAAGACTTGGAGTCGCCACTAATCATTTTTGGTAGGTCGATTAGAAACCTAAATAAATTAGCAGGAGAACTAATTTATTTCTGCGAACAAGAGAAAATGAGTTCGGGGACTTGTTTATGCTAGATTACTCTAACGCCCTTTCGGTACCATTTTATTTCATGAAAACTTATTTGGGATGATTCGAGAAAAGTTCAGGTCAAACTGACCAGAAGGGTAAAATGGTCATTTTTCAAGGATCGGGAGGTGGAAACATCAAAAATAGGATTGGGCAGTTGAAATTTTTTTTTAGTTGGATACACGTAAATTAATGACAACACAAATACGTATGCGGCATGTGGATATGGAGACATACGAGTACGACATGACATAATCGAAATTTAAATCAATTCATTTGGGCAAGAAAATTCTTGAAGATTTAATGGTTAGGATTGTTACTTGATTTGACAGATTTGATTGTCGAATTCGGACCTCGTGTCACCTTATGGATCAAGATTGCGGCTCGAACGATGGGGATGAACTCGTGATTTGTGTTGATCGGTAGAGAAATTAGTGATAGTAACACCTAGATTTAAACTCTCACCATCTTCAAGACTCTCTTTTTAAAAAAAAGGATTCTCTCTCTCTTTTTTTATTTTTTCTTTCTCTCTAATTTTTTTTCAATCTCTCAAAACTCTCTCAAGCATCTAAAATTTTCTTTCTCCCGAAAGAATCCCTCTCTCAAGCTCATTTCTTTCTCCTTTTATAACCCACTCATCTATCTCCTATTCTAATTTTTCTACAAACTCTATCTCCCATTCTAATTTCTCCATTAACTCTTCTTCATTTTCATCTTACCTTCTCCATCTCTATCTCATATTCTAATCTCACCACTAACTCTTTTTCATCTTCATCTTCCCTTCTCCATATTTATCTCCCATTCTAATTTTTCCACTAGCTCTTCTTCATCTCCATCTTCCCTTTTCTATTCTTATCTTATTGTCTCCATCCATTCTTCTCCATCTTCTCTTCTCCATCTTTCCTTCTCTATTCTTATCTTCTTTTCTCTATCTATTCTTCTCCATCTCCTCTTCTCCATCTTCTCTTATCTATTCTAATTTCTCCACTAACTCTTCTTTTTGTTATTTACAAAATAATCCTTCAAGAGTTAGGTATTTGCACTCTAGTCCCTGAATTTTAAGTATTTACAATTTAGTCCCTGAAAAAATATTTCTTTAAGTCCAAATCTGCTCACAATTTTTGACACACCTCCCCTATACCTAGTCAAAATTCACTACATGTCAAATTAAGCTCATTTCTTGCCATTGAAAATAATGCAGAATTTAATTAAAACTCTTTTGCAAAATTGAGTCATTCTGGGTATAATTACGCCAAAATGAAAATTTGAAATATTAGAGAACAGTGTCACAACTCTTAAAAGTGAAAAAATGAAAATAAACTAACTCAAATTGAATTTTTTAGGCCCAGTTCGAGATTATGCTCGTGAAAGAATACACGACCCCAAATTGGATTTTTTAAATTTGTGATGGCCAACATGAAAGGGGATTTAAAATAAAAATATCAACTATTTTTATTTATTTTGGTGGCCTCAAATGCTATTATTTATTAAATATTCTCCTAATTTCTAAAATATATATAAAAAATACAAACAAATATGAAAAATTATTTTTTGCTCAAAATGGTTGCCTAAGCATGGCCAAGGCCTCCAAAGTTGATTTTGCAATTTTCTCATTTTTCTTGGTTTTTTTAGGAATTTTCGAATTAAAAATATCGAGAAATACTTAAAATATGAAAAATTATTTTTTTGGTCAAAATTGGTTCCCTAGGCTTGGCCAAGGTGCCCAAAGTTAATTTTTCAATTTTATGAATTTTTATGGATTTGTTTTATTAATTTTAAAAGAGAAAAGATGATTAAAATCAGGTGTCAACAGCTGCCCGTCTTTGAAAGGAAGCTCGGTAGGGGTTCATTTCAGAGACGAGATGACACCTGAATCCTAATCGACTCAACACAATGAAATGAAAAGGAGTCGTGACATTTGATCTCTAATAGCCCTCTTTGCGAGTTCTGATCCAAATCTGGCTTAAAGAAGCTCCTATAAAGTGAGGGAGAGGTAGAGAGGCCTACGACTTGCCTGCTCGTTGTATGGCTATTGCCTGACATGAATGCTCTACCAAAAGTGGAATGAGAACCTAAGGATTCGTTATAAGAAAACTTTAGGGTGGTTAAACTTGGACCCGTATGGTAGGTTAACCCATGATAGATTCCTAATGAAAGGATTCTACTGATTAACATTTAATTGAAATTTGACCCGTATGGTAGGTCACCCCATGGTGGATTCCTTGTGAAAGGATTTGATTGAAATTTGTCTTGTATGGTAGGTCATCCCATAGTAGATTCCTAATGAAAGGATTCTACTAATTAAAATTGGATTAAGATTTGACCCGTATGATGGGCCACCCCCTGAAAATGCCTGTAAGAAGGATTTTGTGCCAGTAAAAAGGACTTGATGCCTGTAAGAAGGACTTTTGGGTGCCTGTATAAAGGACTTTGGTGCCTATAAGAAGGACTTTGGGTTCCTGTAAAAAGGACTTTTGTGTGCCTGTAGAAAGGAGTTGGGTGCCTACAAAAAGGACTTTTGCGTGACTGTAGAAAGGACTTTGGGTGCCTGTAGAAAGGACTTGGGTGCCTGTAAGAAGGACCTTTGAGCGCTTGTAAAAAGGAATTTTGTGTGCCTGTAGAAAGAACTTGGTTCCTATAAGAAGTACTTTTGTGTGCCTGTAGAAAGGACTTTGAGTGCCTGTAGAAAGGACTTTGGGTGCCTATATAAAGGACTTTGTGCCTGTAGAAAGGACTTTGGGTGCCTGTAGAAAGGACTTGGGTGCCTATAAGAAGAACTTTTGTGTGCCTATAGAAAGGACTTTGAGTGCCTGTAGAAAGGACTTTGGGTGACTGTAGAAAGGACTTAGTGCCTATAAGGTCTTTTGTGTGCCTGTAAGAAGGACTTTGGGTACCTGTAGAAAGGACTTTGGTGCCTGTAAGAAAGATTTTGGTGTGCTTGTAGAAAGACTTTGGGTGCCTGTAGAAAGGATTTTGGTTGTCATTCTGGGATCTGGTGAAACCAGGAATCTTGCAGAAGCTCGAACCCAATTTAACTTATTATGAATGGTGCCATTCTAGGATCTGGGGATACCAAGAATCCTACAAAAGCTCAAATCTGATTTAATTTACCATGGAGAGTGCCATTCTGGGATCTGAGAAGACCAAGAATCCTGCAAAAGCTCAAACACCATCTAACTTACCTTGAAGGGTGCCATTCTGGGATTTGGGGAGACCAGTAATCATACAAAAGCTCAAACCTAATTTATATTCTCTTGTTGCTCAAGTATAAGTTAAAGAGGTAGAGATCAAAACGTCTCGAACATTTCTGTTTTCGAGAAGAATCATGTTTCATTGGAGAAGGTGGATGCCTATATGTACTGCACTGGATTCGAGCACCTTGATAATTATCAGAATCCATTCTCTTAAAAGGTTCAGGTTGAAGATATACTTACCTGAAAATTTGAAAAATTACCTAGTGGTTTCTTGACAACTAGGTTGGTTCACCCAATAATTGCCGAATGAATTTCGAGACCTTGAAAGGTAACTCGAACATCGGGAATATGTCACCTGTCAGGCAGTGTCAAAGGTAATATGCGCAAGCATTTTCATCAATGAGTTCATTGGTTCATGCAAAATTACTCAGCAAAGTTTGCAGCGATTAAAAGCAATCTGTGTAATAACTCATGATGCAATCAATCAAAATGTGGATCATGCATGACTATTCTATCAAGTTTGCACCACCAATTCCATTCAAGGAGGTTATCATGGTATGAACACCTCGAATGTAATATGAATGGGGGACTTCAGTCCGAAATGGGCTTTCTCTCACTCTCGAGAAAGGATGTTCTTCCTGATTGCAGGATCGAAAAGGAATGACTCATTTTCCCCGTCATCGCATTCAGCATGGGTCTGAGTAATCTCGCAATTGGTACGATTAAGCCGATCTGGAGGTCTTGATTAGGATCGTAATGTAGGCTGGGTCAAAGGTTTATCAAAGGGGACTCCTTTGAGCCAAGGCCATCGACAGAAAGGTTTTCATCGTCTGCTCCGGGTTTACAAGTCAAGAACCCTGCAAAAAATAAGAAAGAAATAGTCTTGCTCGTACCTTTTCGAGCGATGCTTAAAATCTTTTGACTCTACGTTAATTCAAGTGACTTAATCAGAAAAGACTTTCATGGGCTATAACGTAAATTGGGATCGGAGATTTAGAAAGGCTTATTTTGGCCAAGAAGATATATGAGATGGGTTTGACGTTGGTGATCATTGCATATTCATCACCAGTCTCGGCCTTCTAGAACAGTCCTCAAATAATACCATCATTATCTGAGGATGGTATCTACTTCCGCTGGTGTCGTCATTGCTCTCAAACTGTATATTTTGCAATCCGACTCCTTTGAAGAGTTTTCTTTCGCAACCAGATCCCATTGGGGATTTACATTGATCTAAATGGGCATTGACCTTATTTTTGACCGGCGCTTTGCTTTTTTATGTCCAAAATTGGCTTTCTTCCTTTTTCATCTCTTCTTTTCTTTCTTTCTTCCTTTTTTTATATAGAAAAAGGAATTTGAAAGATTGTGCCGTCATACACATGCATATCAAAAATCACACTTTGAAGAGTTGACTTGAGAACTCTATGTAGACCCACTTCTTTTGAGTTCTTCTGCTTTGACGTGTCGTCATCTTCATCTTGGAATGAGCAATGATCACCAACGGGGTTTTAAGAAACGAATATGTAGGCTCAATTGGGCGACGCAAAGGATGAAAGTGTATTGGATAGAGAAACGAATACGTTTTGTCATCCTAAGGCACTTGAATTATCGTGCGAGGTCGAAAGCAAAGAATCACTCAAAAATTGATATTAGTCCAAGCAAGAAAATTTATAAGCATTTACCTCATTTTATTCGCTCGGACAACCTCCATTTGGCCCCGATGTGGGGTGGTTCTTGACAGGGGTTACGAAATGAAACCGCCACTCAAATGGGTTATCAATGGTTACCTGTAGTGTTTAGGATATAGAAATGAACACCTCTTTCCCTTCAGCTATCGTACCTTTTGCGAGAAAACTCATTGCCTTGAGGAATGCGAAACCTATTTTGTGCACAACTCATTATGGATATAGGACGTGTATGGGAAGGGATTGCCTTTCATCATCCTGTCATGCCCCATTCTACACATTTGATGCATCATATACAGTTTACGCTCCAAGTTAGAATTGGCAAATTAAACATGCCGAAGAGTCATGCATAAATCATGGAATATGCAAACATAATACAGATGTGGCAATTTTCAAGCGTTATCCATGTTTACAAAATGTGCAAGCATATCAAGGATAGGAAAATTTGGATTGCCCCTAGGCATGTGAGCAGATCGAGCAATACAGTTTTGAATTGCTGCTTGGGGGTGTCTTCTTCGATGTGTTAAATGTTAGTATGAACATTTCCTATCAAAAGAAAATGAGACATGTCAGTCGGTATTGGAGGGGATAAATTGGAAACGATACTAGTCTACCCTTCATCTTGAATGTTTCGCATGGTCCCTTTATTCGGTTCACTAAGTCAAGTTTGTCACCAATTTCTATTGGACACTTAATCATTTGGATCAAGGCTTGGGAATCGAACTTGGATCGCTTCGGCCCATTGTCACTTCCCACGCCATCGGGCCTATAGGGCCTTAGGCGTCCATGGAAGTTCTCTTTTAGGGGTTGATGTTCGAGATGACATGGTTTTGGGCCATTTCACGTTACGATGTTTTTCAAGGCAATTTACAATCCTTGTTAAGAATGAGAGGAAATAATCCAGAACTCGAGACGATCATGGGTAAATTAGAACGATACAAAATTACCCCTCTCTTCCTTATTTGCAGCCGTCCATCCAGTAGCAATATCCATGGATTGATTTGCTCCCAGTTTCATTTATACATGAGGGCTTTACATTTAGATATGATTGTATTCTTGGGGCCGTTTGCAAATTCCTGAAAATGTAGGGGATTCAATTTAAAACTTGGAGCAATTTGAGGGTAAATTGAAACGATACGACGTTACCCTTTAAGTTTACGTGGATTTCTTTTACTTGCAATTAATTCGTCACGGGTTTAGTGAAGCGACGGATTCAAGCATTTAATAGGAGCAAGGAAAATTACTACTTTCTGCTTTTGCATTAATCCCAGACGTCTATAACCAATATAAAATATCCTTCGCAGGGGAATGAAATTTATTCGTTCAGGCCGGTCTTGCTTCCTCTGCGGGCTCTCCCACGATCAGCTAGCTTCGCTCCAGATTAGGTACGCGTTGGCCATGTTGAAAGTCCCATGATCACTAACTTTGAAATACATGCTTCGTGTGCACCTTACAACCCTAGTGCTTCATCAACATTGAACTGATTGATCATAGCGGTGAGTTCATCGTCAATGCTACTTGCCTGGTTGTCATACATCTCCCCTTCCTCGGGAGGCTTCAATGTTGACCCCATAGGCTCTGTCTTTTCGTGCTTTCCCCTAACAGAACTTGATCCTATCATAAACAGGTCTAACTCACCTCTTAGACAAGCATTTTTTATCCTTAGATACTGCCTTTTGTCGAGGGTAAGGAGGCTATTACAATTGGGGCAGGTGGCGAAGTCAAAAGCTTCTTTATACATCTTGTTCTCCACTCGGAGCTTTTCGTTTTCAGCTCTTAAAGACGAGTCCTCCAATAAAGATTTGATAGTGAGTCCTCCAATAAAGACGAGTCGTATCTTTCTTTCTACCGAAAATTTCTTTGTCCCCCACTCAACTCGTCTTTTCGTTCTTTCTTTTTCAAAGTAATGGTGCCCCGTCTAACTTTTTTGCAGAAACGTTGGATTTGCTTGGCTCGAGATTGCAGATGAGCAGCGAATTCGAGCCAACAGGGGTGATGCCGACACGGAACGGCAGATAGGAAAGTATAACTAGTTGATACTATCACCACGAAACCAATATTTAGTTCAAAGCAGATTACCATCTTCGCACTCCGCTAGTCTGCCCTAACTTCTCCTCTAATACTCTTGTGTTTCATCCGTCTGCCTTGATTTTCTCCTCGATAATGGCTAATCTTCCTATATATATCTTCCCGGCTGACGTTATGTTCAAATGGGAGAAGCTCTATCATCTTTTTGGTAGAGGTTATGTTTACATAGCCCATCATCCTAGTGTTGAAGCTGAGATTCTCAGTTTGTTAGGGGAGGTAAATGCTTCTTCAGTCGAAGGCACCAACATGGAGAAGGAATACAAGGCGTTCCCATACGTCTTCATTAATTTTCTGGAGGCTTGCCGAAACACCCAGGAGACGGTCACCTTAGCCCACATCATGAAGGCCCGCTACCAGGATCGATCTAAGTGCCTGGAGTTTGCAGAACGCTCGGTTGCTCGATACAAGGAGGCTGTCAAGTCTGCTGATGAGGGGGTCTCGCTATTGGTTCACGAGAGAAAGAAGCTGGTGGAGCGCCTATCTTTGTATCAGACTTACTTTGGGCATGACCCGAGGGACGTTGTGATGAAGTTCAGATGTGAGTGGTTGGAGGAGAGGCTCGACAATCTAACAACGGATATAGCCTTCGAGAGAGACTTGATCGACAATTTGAAACTCGCCGTTGAACACCATGAGATTAATGTAGCCAGGTATAAGGAGAAATGTACTCGCCTGTTCTTCAAGCTTGCGGATCTCGACTCCCAGATTGCTCAGTGTAGGCAGAGCATTAGTTTCATGGAAAGCTAGTTGAGTTCTTTTGTAATGCTTATTAGGGCTCAATTTGGTTTTACTTCCTCCTCAGTTACTGTTGTAAGGCTTGTTGATATATGGAATGAAGGGAATGTTTCGCATGTTTGTACTTTAATCTTCTGCCATCTATTCTTCCACATAGTATAAATGACTTAAGGTATTTCTCCCATCCATCTCAGTTATGATCAGAGCACCTTCTGGAGCACCTTCTTCACGACATATGGGTCACCATAGTCTAGAGTAAACTTTCCTTCTGAAATAAGGACTGTTGGCAGCGACCTTTGTAGGACGAGGTCATTCACCTCTACTGGATCTAGTCTGCCTCTATCAATGGTGTTTCCGAAAAAATACACAGTGAACGTCTCCCTGCCTCAACTGGTGGGATCGCCTCAATCATATTTTATCTTGACAGATGGTGGAGGCTGTAAAATGATGACACACAACCTAACAGGCAAAGGCAAGACCCCATCACTCTTCTCTAACGATGACATTGAAGACATAGAAAAAGAATTCGGCGGCGGCCCCCACCAATCACAGTAGAACCCGCAACTAGTCATTATTACTGTTCTGGCCACTCGATTAGTGTGTCAATAAATAACCCAGGCCACATGTTCCGTGCCCCACTTTACTCATGCCTATCTCTTTCGGCGTCCACTTATTGGTGTCGGTCGCCTGTAGCGTTGGGAGAAACGTCTATGGGCCATGCTCAGAATAAAATACCGGTCCTTCAAAATCCTCCATGCGATTCGAATCCGAGCAAGGTAAAAATGCAAGCCTTTGTTCAATTTAATCAGAAAGACGTCGTAAGGTCGGGTTAATAAACTTGCTTCATGGACTATGATTACACAACCTATGCCTTCTCAACAAAAATACAAGAACCCTTCTAATACATTAAAGATGCCCCCAAGCCCGATCTGGATAAATTTACGGCCACATCAAAATACATAGCCCATACGTGCTCGCTGATTGACACGATTTTGTCTCTGGGACTTCTTCGCTTGCCCCTAGTGTAATTGTCTAAGGTATCGGCAATTTCTAATTCTTTCGCATTCTTCAAGTTTATTCCCGGCATAATGTTGAACCCTTATTCCTGCCTAGGGTACTAGTGATTCCCTGCAAAAGTAAAGAAAATAATTAGTATGTGATCTAAGATGGGTCGATCCATGACTCCTAAATTAGTCCAGTTT
Organism: Psidium guajava; assembly: GCA_016432845.1. Classification (NCBI taxonomy): domain Eukaryota; kingdom Viridiplantae; phylum Streptophyta; class Magnoliopsida; order Myrtales; family Myrtaceae; genus Psidium; species Psidium guajava. The sequence continues at coordinate 12,132,110 of CM028232.1, forward strand.
TATTCTTTAATTTTATGAGGAATTAGATAAAATTTTCTTAGAAAAACATGGGCGAATCTCTTCAAAAAAAAAATATTTTCTTGCAGATTTTATAACTTAGGAAAAAATGTGACAAATTCCTTTGATATTTACCAAATTTCTTGAAAGAGTTTCCTTTTTTTATCAGAATGAATTTTCAAAGTAAATTTATTGAGAAAATCTTGGGTCCATTGAAGTATTAAGAAAAAATGTGACAAGATCTTTCATTGATCAACAAAATTCCCTTAAGGGATTTTTCCGCATTCATTATTTTCAAAAATGGGATACCAATTTAATTTTTTTATTTTTTCTGAAAAAAATGACCATGATGTTAAGTTCAAAATTTAATTGACACCTAACATGAACCGACCAAAAATAAATACAAGATAAAGTTAGAAAACTTACTTTTACCGTGAGAAAATACCATGTAGGTCACACAGGCATGCACATGAATCATAAGTTTAAATTTTAGCCTATCCACTCTGAAGGATAACAAATTGAATCGAAAGACTTACGACAATGTGACAATCTCGCGCACATAATCAAGATTAGCTGTGATCCCATGACATAATCAGGATTAGCCGAGCCTTCCCACTTTGGCTACTTGAGCTAAAAATTAAAACCATCGCTTTGGTAATCTTACCAAGCCTGAGGCCTAACTTTTAAAACTCATTTTCGAAAAGAGATTTGGGATTGAATCTGGACTAACTTTCAACGTAATCTTACGCAGAACGCTAGAACCAAATCATAATATCATCCTAAAACTAGTGGCCCAGGTCCGACCACAGGACGTGTATGATGTAGTGCTAAAACAATTAAACATGCACAACAATTAAATGCAAACACCACTTCAATATCTTTAAAAATTAAATAACTATTCTCATACGCCAAACCTGCAAAACAAAGTGTTAGCCAAATACTTCACCTCTTATAACTCCTTTCCTACAAGACCATTAAACACCTAAAGATTATAATCCAAACAATTATCAAACCAAGTGAATTTTCATGAAATTTTTCTGGTCTAAGTCCTTTTGATTCTTATATTTTGAAAAAATAAGAACACGTCCCAGTGGAGTCGCCAAGCTGTCGCGACTTAAAATCCATTTTTAGGTTAATGGATTACCAGATTAATTAATTAAATTAACTAACCTAGCTCGAGCTCTCTCAAGCTCTACCAAATCCCAACTTAAGTTTTTTTGTTTAAATGATTTTAAGACTTGGAGTCGCCACTAATCGTTTTTGGTAGGTCGATTAGAAACGTAAATAAATTAGCTGGAGAACTAATTTATTTCTACGAACCAGAGAAAATGAGTTCGAGGACTTGTTTACGCTAGATTACTCTAATGCCCTTTCGGTACCACTTTATTTCATGAAAATTCATTTGGGATGATTCGGGAAAAGTTCAGGTCAAACTGACCAGAATGGTAAAATGGTCATTTTTCAAGCATCGGGAGGTGAAAACATCAAAAATAGGATTGGTCGTTCGTTGAGTATTCCTGCTTCTTACATTACCATTCCCTATGCCATCGGGTCCATTGGGCCTTAGGCATCCATAGGGTTTATCCTCGAGATAGTGCGGCCTTGTTGCATTGTATTGGGTCATGTTACGGTACTTCTCAAGGCAATTTGCAATCATTGTTAAGAATGGAATAAAACAATTTAGGACTCGGGATGATTATGGGCAAATTAGAACGATACAGAATTACCGGTCTCTAGGATTACTCGCATCTTTCTCTCGTATTTCCTTTTGTCTGGAGCTGTTCCTCCAGTGATAATGTCCATGGATCGATTTGCCCCAAATTTAGTCCGGCCAGGAAATTTTATTTTTGGGTACGACTGTATTCTCGGGTCGTTTTGCAAATTCCTAAAAATATAAGGGATCTAATTTAAAATCGAAACAATTTGAGGGTAAATTGAAACGATATGAAGTTACCCTTCAGATTTACGCGGATTTTTACTTGCCATCAATTCGTCGTAGGTTTGGTGCGGTAACGGTTCCGAGCATTTAATAGGGGGAAGGGAAACTACTACTTCTCGCTTATGCATTAATTTCAGACATCGATAAAAGGCAAAAAACATGCGAGGAAACGAAGCATGGGAATTCGTCTAGGTTTGATCTTCTTTCCTTTGCATGCTCTTCAGTGATCAGTTGGCTTCAAAATACAGTCACCGTGTGTACATTACAGCCCCCGGTGCTTCATCAATATCAAACTGGTTGATCATGGCGGCGATCTCGTCGTCGACACTGCTTGCTTGGTGATGATGCATCCCTTCCTCGTTAGAAGGCATCAACACTGGCTTCATAGGCTCTGTCTTTTCGTACCTCGCTCTAACAGAACTTGATCCTGTTATGAACTGATCTAATTCATCTCTTAAACGAGCATTTTCAACCCTCAGATACTGCCTTTCGTCAAAGGTGAAAAGGTTATTACAGTTGGGGCATATAACAGAGTCAAAAGCTTCTTTATACATCTTGTTCTCCGCTCGGAGCTTTTCATTTTAAGCTCTTAAAAACTCGACCTCATTACGCTCATACCGAGTCTTCATTCGGGTTCACCTATTTTGAAACCAAAACTTGACTTGCGAAAGTTCCAATCCTAGCTCTTGGCTTAGTTCCATTCTCTGTTTGCCGTCTGGCATAGGGCACGCTCTAAAGAAATCCTCAAGCCTTTGTATTTGCTCCTCAATGTGGCGACGGTAACGCTTCCTTTGACCCTTACTGTTGTTGTCCTTATCCTTACTGTGATCTTGGACGTCGTCGGCGGAAGGGCCAGGCTCCATGGTCTGAATCTCAAACATGGCCTCGAACTCTTCTTCTCCCATATTCAGTAAGTAACGATAGCTCTCCACTGTGTTGGGTTGAGACATCTTTGATTTGGTTAATGATTTCTCAAAGTTTGCTACCTCTTCTTGTATTTTCAACTTCTCTTGATTTTTCTGAGCAATCGCATATGCTTTAGACCTCTCTTCTAAGCACGGATGAGGATTATCAAGAGAACATCTCTTTTAAAATTAGATGTGGGTTTGGCAAATGTATTGCTTCTCCCGAGAGTTCTGTCTGTATCTCTCACTCGGCTCGTCTTTCTTTCATCTTTTCATGATAAGGGCCCCTATCATTATCTCTACCGTCGATTTGCTGGCTTAGTTGTATCTTCTTTTCTACCGAAAATGTCTTTATCTCCCACTCAGCTCATCTTTTCATCCTTTCTTTCAAAGTGGTGGCGTCCCGTTCAACTTTTCCGTAGAGACGTCGGATTTGCTTGGCTCGAGGTCGCCGCTTCATTGGAATTTGAGCCAGCGAGGGTGTTGCCGACAGAGAATGGCAGATAAGAAAGTCTTACCAATAAAGACTGCCCTTGTGAAGTCAATATTTAACTTGGGGCAAATTGTCTTCTTTGCATTCCAATCCTCCACGTCACCCCTCTTCTCTTCTCTTTCGCATTTTGCTCGTCGGTCTTGATTCTCTCATCTATCTTTTAACGAAAATGGCCAGTCTTCCCATGCAGATCTTCCCGGCTGAAGTCATGTTCAGATGGGAGACTTTACCATCTTCTTGGCCGAAGCTATATTTACATAGCCTATCATCCGAGTGTCGAAGCTGAGATTCTCGGTCTGTTCAAGGAGATAAATGCTTCTTCAGTCGAAGGCTCTAACTTGGAGAAAGAGTATAGGGTGTTCCCACACGTCTTCATCAATTTTCTAGAGGCCTGTCGAAACACTCAGGAAACGATTGCCTTAACCCACGTTGTGAAGACACGCTACCAGGATTGATCTGAATGCCTGGAGTTTGCAAAACACTTAGTGGCTTAGTACAAGAAAGCCGTCAAATTTGCTGATGAACGGGTCTCGCTGCTGATCCATGATATGGAGAAGCTGGTGGAGCGACTAGCCTTGAACCAGACTTACTTTGAGCATAATCCGAGTGATATCGTGATGAAGTTCAAATGTGAATGGCTGGAGGAGAGACTTGATGATATAACGGCGGATATAACTGTCGAGAGAGACCTGATCGATAATCTGAAACTCGCCATTGAACATCATGAGGCTAGTACTACCAGGCACAAGGAGAAATGTACCCGCCTATTTTCAAGCTTGCCGATCTCAAATCCCAGATTGCTCAGTGTAGGTAGAGCATCAACTTCATGAAGAGTCAATTAAACTTTTTGTGATGCTCATTAGGGCTTAGTTTGGCTTTACTTTTCCTCCCCAGTGATCTATTATAATACTCCTTGACGAATGGAATGGGAGAAATGTTTCACATGTTTGTACTTTTATTTTTTTTTCACCATGTCTTCTCTTCCGCATAGCATGAATGATCTAAGGTACTGGAAACGTTGAGACTTGACGCTCTTCTTGATGTTCTTGTTAGCCGCAATAGATGATGATATCAAGAACATTAAAGAAGCATTCGGTAGTGGCCTCCACCAGCCGCCTAGAGAGCCGCGCTCAATCATGTAACTTACTAAAGTCGTAACCACTTGATCAGTGTTCCAATAAATGAATCGGGTCACCTGTTACATACCCCCACTTCGCTTATGTTTGTCTCTTTCGGCATCCACTTGTGTGTGTCAGTCGCCTATGGCATTAGGAGAAATACCCATAGGCCATGTTCAGTAATAAAATATCGGTCCTCCAAAATCTTCCATGTGGTTCGCATCCGAGGAAGTTAAAAGGTAAAACTTTGATTGATTTACTCAGAAAGACATCACAAGGTCGAGTTGACACACTCGCTTCATGGGTTCTGATTATACAATCTATGTTTTTTTTTTTGGACAAAATACATAAACCCCTCTCAATACATTAACAATGTCGTCGTGTTTGATCTGTATAAATCCATCATCGTATCGAAATACACTGCTCATACAAGTTTAGTGATTGACACAATTTTGTCTTTCAAAGATGGACTTCTTCGCTTGCCCCTAGGGTTAAGGGATCAGCGCTTTTTGTGATTTCGTATTTCTGAATATTATTCTTGGTGTTCATTGTTGAGCCTAATTTTTACACCCGCCTGGGATACCTAGGATTCCCTTGCAAAAGAAAAAGACATAATTAGCATGCGACGCAAAGAAGGTCGGTCCATGACTCCTACATTAATTCAATTTGATTTTTCTATTTTGTGGAGAACTCAGAAATAATTTCCTTAAAAAGACATGAGTTAATTTCTAAAACAGAATTTTCTTGCAGATTTTTACAACTTGAAAAATGTGAAAAAAAAAATCTCTTGATGTTTACCAAAATTGTTTTTGAAAGAATTTTCCTTTTTATCAAAATAAATTTTCAGAGATAAATTTGTCAAAAAAATTTCATTTTTATTGAAACAGGAAAGATATGACAAAATCCTTTGTTGGTTAACAAAATTCCCCGAAGGGAACTTTCACATTTATTTTTTCAAAAAAAATTTAGAAATGGGGCACAAATTTGATTTTTATTTTCTTTTGAAAAATGGTCAAAATGTTAAGTTCAAATTATGACTGACATCTAGCATGGACCGATCGGAAATAAATACAAGATAAGGTTAGAAAATTTACTTTTACCTTGGAAAAATGCAAATCACATAGACATATGAATGACTCAAGTGAGGAGTGGACTCTAGAAAATAAAAAAGGAGAGATAGGGTGTGGACCTAAAAGGCCCCCATTACCTGAATCGACAACCTTACCCTCCGCGCAATCAAACGACAAGTGGGAAGAATTGTCAATTTAGATAATGCGAGGAATAAAATATGGTCAACCCAAGCACAATCAACGCAAGAGCTTTGCATATTCGATCCCTATCTATAGTTACCTAGGAAAAATTTCGCGACTTGGGCTTAGACGCTTGTGTGTACAGGTATCGTGATCCTCAAAATATGCAAGACATGCACAACAATTGATATTAAAATAGCACTTCTAAAATATGCGAAATTAAACCAACAATCTCAACACCAAGCCTGCAAACTAAATGGGTCAATCAAACACTCCACCCCTTATAACTCCCATCCTCCAAAAACATATAACACCTATCGAATGAGTCCCAAACAAAATCGCCAGAAGCGAGATATCCATGAAATTTTCATCGGCCTAAGTTCACTAAGGCTTTTAAAATTTCGAAAAAATTCAAGTACTCCAATTGATGCTTTCTTTTTCCGAAAATTCAAAATAGTCCCCAGTGGAGTCACCAGTCTGTCGCGACCCTAAAAATGTCAATCAGTAGAAAATTCCTAGGTTAACGGATTATCAGCTTAATTAAATTAACTAACCTAATATGCACCCTCGCAAGCCCTACCGAATCGTAATTTTGGTTTTTGTTCAAATAATTTTAGAATTTGAAGTCGCCACTAATCATTTTTGGTAGGTTGATTAGAAACCTAAGTAGATTAGCGGGAGAACTAAATTACTTCTACGAATCAGAGATTATGAGTTTAGAGACTTGGTTTACACCAGTTAATTAAAACTAATTCCCTTTCGGCACCTTAATTTCATGAATTTCCTAATTTTGGCAACTCAGACTTGGTTTACTCCTAAGACTTTAATGCAGTGGCCTTTTTGTATTTTTACTTTTTTAGATGGGATGAATGAATGGTATTTTTTGGTATTTTCAAAGTATCAAAAATTCCCTGAAACCGAAAGAGGGAGCGTGCTAACGACTTCTGTGCAGTGTTATGACCTCCAATAAGTGGCTCGGTCTACTTATTCTGGGGTTGATGATTCGAAAATTTAATTACAAGAAGTAAATGATAATAAATAAAAACCACCAATGAATGGTTCAGCCTTGGCTTGACCCTCTCTTTTGGGGTTTAATAGTACAGGAATTAAATTACAGAAATTTAAATGATAGTAAGTAAAACCTCCAATAGGTGGCCTGGCATTGGCTTGGCTCTTTCCTTTAGGGTTTAATGGTGCAGGAATTGAATTGTAGGAATTTAAATGACGGTAAATAAAACCTCCAATTTACGGTCTAGTATTGGCTTGGCTCTTCCCTTTGGGGTTTAATGGTGCAGGAATTGAATTGTAGGAAATAAACGACCTCCATTGAATGGGCTTTGCCCTCTCCATTTTAGGGTTTGAATTCTTTAAAACAAAATACAACAAATTGATTCGATAATTCGAATCAAGATCCATGTCAGATCCGCTGAAAAGTTGGTGAGCAATTAGAAGCTTTTCTCGATCAATTTTGTGCCTTCGTGGTATTTGCCGTTGATATGAAATTGCCTTTCACCTAACATGAAATATGGGGAAATGGGAGCGGTGTAGACAATTTATGCTAATTTGTGACTAAAAATATAAATAAATAAATAAATAAAAACACTTAGCTTTAATTTGTTTGCCCGTTGACAATGATGAACTCTTGATTTATGTTGATTGATGAAGGAATTGGTGATGATAATCCATAACTTTAAACTCCTATCATCTTTAAAATTCTCTCTCTCTTTTTGGTATTTTCTTTCTCTCAAATTTTTCTTCAATCTCCCAAAACCCTCTCAAACAACCGAAATATTTTCTCAAAAAAAAAATCCCCCTCCCAAGCTCACTTCTTGCTCCTTTTATAATACACTCATCTATCTCCCATTCTAATTTTTTCACGAACTCTTCTTCATCTCATCTTCCCTTCTCTATTCTCATCTTATTTTTTTCATCTTCTCTTCTCTATCTCCTCTTCTCCAACTTCCCTTCTCCATCTCCTCTTCTCCATCTTCCATTCTCTATTCTAATTTCTCGACTAACTCTTCCTTTTTTTATTTACAAAATAATCCATCAAGTGTTAGGTATTTGCATTATAGTCCTTGAGATTTTAAATTTTTATAGTTTAATCTCTAGAGAAATATTTCCTTAAGTCTAAATCTCCTCACAATTTTCAACACACCTCCCTTATGCTTAGTCGAAATTCATTGCATGTTAAATTTAAGCTCATTTCTTGCCGCGCAAAATTTAATTAAAGTCCTTTTACAAAATTGAGTCTTTCTAGGTATAATTGGGCCAAGATGAAGATTTGAAATATTAGAGAATAATGTCACAACTTCTAAAAGTGAAAAATAAAAATAAATTGACTCAAATTGAATTTTTTTAAGCCCCAAGGCTATTATTTTTTTAAATATTTTCCTAATTTAAAAAAACATATAAAAAAATAGGAAAATTTATTTTCTGTTCAGAAATAGTTGCCTAAGCTTGGCCAAGGCTTCCAAAGTTGATTTTGCGATTTTATGATATTTTTTTTATTTTTTATGATTTTTTTAAAATAAAAATACTGAAAAATATTGAAAGTATGAAAAATCATTTTTTGGATCAAAATTGGTTCCCTAGGCTTAGCCAAGGTCCTCAAAGTTGATTTTTTTTTAATTTTATGACTGTTTAAGGATTTTTTTAATTAATTTTCAAAAATAAAAAAATATCGAAAAATATTGAAAATATGAAAAATATATATATATTTTTGTCAAAATTGGTTCCCTAGGCTTAGCCAAGGTCCTTAAAGTTGATTTTTTTTTAATTTTATGAATGTTTATGGATTTTTTTATTAATTTTCGAAAATAAACAATATAAAAAAATATTGAAAATATGAAAATTATTTTTTTTTGTCAAAATTGGTTTCTTAGGCTTAGTCGAGATCCCTAAAGTTTATTTTTAATTTTATGAATTTTTTATTAATTTTAAAAGAGAAAAGATGATTAAAAATCAGGTATCAACACCCCGGAAGACTGTTTTGCTCGTCATGCATCAAGTTGACTTCCTTCCAGCTTTTAACTCTATCTTTTTAATGTCATCTGGGCAAATCGTAAGCACCGGCTCGTACGATCAGTTAATGGCCTCTATCTTTTTAATTACATGACCACAGCTTCTAGAAATCATATTGGAATTGTTCCACAGATACGGCCTGGGCATTTGAAGGAGGAGATCCAAAAACTACTCCTAGAGAAACAAGTTGAGTTCTCTCCAGGAAGCCAACTCATTAAGCAAGAGGAAAGAGAGATAGCAGATAGCAGATAGCGGCTTCAAGCCCTACTTGCAATATTTGAAACACAACAAGGGCTTCTTGTTTATCACCTTAGCAACTATAGCTCACTTCATCTTTATAGCTGGGCCGCTCGCGCAAAATTACTGGTTGGCTTCTGAAGTCAACAGTACGAGTGGGCGCACTGTTGAGTTGAACTCTGTTTACACTGGCATCGGCATTACCCTCTCTCTCTCTTTATGCTCATCAGATTCGTATTTCGTAGTCTATTGAGGTTGCGGCGCCTGAGACTCCATATTCTCGGTGCTGTTGCGCTCCCTTATTCGAGCGCCAATGTCATTTTATGACTCGACTCCTTTGGGAAGAATACTCAGCCAGGTTTCTTCAGATTTAAGCATCATCGATGTGAATTTGGCGTTCAAGTTAAGCACTGCACTCGGGTCCACGACGAATACCTACTCGAGCTTTTTGATACTCACTTTCTTAAATGGCCGGTTTTATTTGTGATCATACCCATGATTTAACTGACGCTGATCATACAGAAATACTATTATGCTTCTTCTGTGCTTGGTATGATTCTAAGAAGCATTGGTAGGCAAACAATTTCCTAGGCCTTGCATTTTGCATTCAATTCAATACTATAGCTATGGGAGTGCATCCGGTGAGGCTACAATGGAGATGGTATCTAGAAACACGATCAGACTTCGCCCACCTGCACTGCAGACATCGCACATGTGGGTCTGGGTAATATCGTGGAGGTTTTCAAGAATTTCTTCTGGAAATTGGCGATAGTGTTGAAGGCCCTTGGAAGAAGTTACTTTTTAGTGAGATTACTCGGTTCATCTAAGGAGTTTGGTGTTGGCAGTGTTCATATAAGGGCGAGATAATTGTGGAAAGACGACAAGTGGATTGTGATCGGACAAGTGAGGCCACAAAACTTTGCTTTGCATTTTTCATCTCATAAGTACCGTGGGGTTTTTCTTCCCTTTATGCATGGTGAACTTTGGTTAATTGTAAATGTGTACAGGAGCTAAATTTTCTTTGGTCATTTTATCTCATTACTTCTTAATTTGCTGGTTAACCGTAGTTAGCATATCAATTTGATTATTGAATACTATAGATCAAGTTGATTTTTAGTCATGGGCTATTGCTTAAGTTTAATATGCAAAGGTTTTCATATCTGTCGTGCTGGCAACTTTTGAAGTTGGCACTTGGTAGGTCTATTAGCTGTAAAAGACATATATTTCATTATGTTTATTAGTCTTCAAGCATCTCTTATCACTTGAGGCACTTGTTTGAATAGATTCGGTATGATACGGCATATTTCTATGCTTTAGGAGATTGAGTTTTCAATTGCATTTTTCTTGATCCGTAGATTTCAACAATTACTGATGACCGGAAAGGCATTTTTCTTGCATTTTTCTAAAAAAATCATTAAAATAATAATAATAATAATAATAATAATAATAATAATAATAATAATAATAAAATCTATAAAAATTCCAAAAAAATTCTCAAAAGCCTCAAAAATTAGGAAACAGGTCATTTCAACTGACCAATCTCATTTTTGGCGATTTTTCCCTTCCAATCTTCTCAAAATGATGATTTTGCCCCTTATAGGTAGATTGTCTCAGAAAATTTCAAAAAACTCTAAAAAATTCCAAAAACTAGAAAACGGGCCTTTTCAACTGGTCAATCCTATTTTTGATGATTTTCTTTTCTGATCTCTTGAAAATGACAATTTTACCCCTCATCGGTTAATTGTCTTGAAATATTCTAGAAAATTCAGAAAAATCTCAAAAATTAGGAAATAGGCCATTTCAATTGGTCAATCATATTTTTGAGGATCTTCCCTTCCTATTCTTCTCAAAATGACAATTATTCCCCTTATGGGAAAATTATTTCGAAAAATTTCGAAAATTTCTCAAAAATTGTAGAAAATGGGAAATGATCAATTTTGACTGGCCATACCCATATTTTGTGACTTTGACTCCCATTTCTTTGTGAAATGATAGTTTTATCCTTTATGGGCAAATCGTTTAGGAAAGGTCTTAGAAAAAGCTCAAAATTTAGAAAAATGGGTCGTGTTAACCGACCGATCCTATTTTTGACATTCTTAACCTTTTGACCCTTTCAAAAAAAAAAAAATCATGATTTTGTCTCTCATGGGCAAATGTCTCCAGAAAATAAAAGAAATTTAGAAAAATTTTCAGAAATTGTGGGAAATAAGGAATGACCACATTCATCTGGTTTAATCTGTTTTCACTTTCCGATCCTTGAAACATGACTATTTTACCATTCTGGTCAGTTTAACCCAAATCTTTCTCAGTCTTCTCAAATGATTTTTCATGAAATAAAAACTGTACCGAAAGAGCGTTAGAGTAATCTAGCGTAACCAAGTCCCTAGACTTTGAATCTCTGGTTCAACCTACCAAGAACGATTAGTGGCGACCCCAAGTCAAGAATCTTTGCATGAAAAGAACCTAAGTTGTTATTCAGTAGGACTTCGGAGGGTCCAAATTTGGTTAATCAATTAACCTGATAATCCGTTCACCTGATCGAAAAACATTTTTGGGTCACCACACGTGCCTCAATTAACGTGTGGTACGCCTCAGGTCAGCACCTTATCCCTCCAGTTACCCCGTGTTAAATGCATCATGGCCAATTTGCCTTATCTCGTCGTTCGTCCTGTATCATATAGGTACCTCAAGACTCTCTTTATCCCTCCGCTTTTCTTGGGTAAACACGCATCAGGGCCATCATCACCCTTATCTCGCCAAATGCATCACATCATGTCACATGCCATAAACTTCATGTTCGTCATACATGATAACAACTTTGAGAAAATCACACCAGGTATGCTAATCATTCATGAATTGGTTTATGGAGTTCGAGCACACTTGAAGCACGTTAAATATGAATGTCAAGCATCACGCTACGGAACTCATTACTCCGGTCCCATTTTCCCAACTTAGGCTCTTTATACCATTCAACATGCATATTAGTCCTCCTGACTCGATCTAGAGCCCTCAAAAGAATTCACTTATCCTATAACTCATATTCCCAAGCTCGGTTCTCATTCTAGGTTGCCTAAATCTCAAGGCGAACATTCGAGGTCTCGTGGCCAATTCTAATATCCGCAGAGTCATCATATTTCACTTATGGCCTACCCTTATTCCACACAATTCACAGTCATTTATCAACCATTTGATGTCCATTCGGGAGTTATAAGCTCTAGGACTCACTTTAGGCCTTGTCTTTAGCATAATCAATTGCCTAAACTCCTAGAATCGTCAAGATTATCGTTTGCTTCACGAGTTCAATTTACATGATGCATGACCATCACAATCAATCGCATAGCCAACAACATACATCAAGTTTCCGGTGTTCAAGACACAATCCACTTGCCTTAAAACTTATATTTCAAGGTCTGCATCCCAACCTTAGTCATTTAAACCTCCAGACTTGCAAATTCGGCACCCACGGCCATCACTAGAATCCACAACAACATGCTTTACCATGCATGACCAGCACCTATCACATGTAACCAGCAGCTATCAGGGCATATAATTCATGTTTCAAGCCCCGTTTTTCGTTCTAGACCTCTCAACCTTTTATGCGTTCATTCCGACACTCAACATTGACTCCACGATCCACAAGACATGATATTTCTCTCAACACTAGCTCCTAATATACCCGACCAGAACACACAAACACACGAATAGCAACTCTTGGGACACGAAACTCACATTCTATGCCTTGATTTTCATCCTAAGTTGTCTATACTTCTAGACGTGTAACTCAATACACAAGACTAGCTCTAGAGTTCACAAGACGACCATTTTACCCTCGTGAACAGCAAGTATCGCACGTAACCAGAAGCATATCTTGCACTATCGGCGCCCAAACACATGACTTTCCACCATAAATTCAACACTAGCACAAAACCTTAACATTATTCGGCGTTTTAAGTGAGGTTTAGGGGCAGTGCTTACTCTAATCAAAATTCGGTGCCGAGGATGGGACAGAACGAACGGTGTCATCCACGAGAGTCAAGCAAAGCTGAGAGAAAATCCAGGTGGTCCACGATGGCTCCGACGAAGGCGACGGCGGCGAAAGTCGGTAGCGTATACTTCTAGTTCAAACAGAACATGGGAATGATTTAGAGCTCCACTTGAGCTGCTTTTTGGACGAATTGAAAGAGGAGAGAGAGACAAAGAAACCCACGCTAATTTGAGCTCAATGGCAGCAGCGATGCTATGGGAATCAACAAAATAATGCGGACATGGTTGCTAGAAACTAGGCTGTATAGGGGTCACGGTTTTGCTTCAGCTCGAGGAGCTCTAGGGCAGATCTTGGGCAACCCCTTGGACTTCATCTTACGGACATGTGAGAGAAAAAGGGGAGTCATTTGGACTCCGAACGAGCTCAAACGAGTCATTTTTCTCCGGGCGCGCGCTAGAACCTGCGAAAACGTGAGATAGCCAAGAGGGAGAGTTTGTGGGTGTTCGGTGTGGGGGCGAAAGTGAGGGACTTTAGTGAGGAGGTGGTGGTGGTGTCTCGGTCTTGGGGTGGTCGGTGGTAGCTTGGGGCGAGAGTGAGGGAGAGGAAGAGAGGGAGAGGTTTAGCCCAATGAGGGAGGGGAGGAATAGAGAGAAAGGGAAAGATTATCCAAAGGATTTAAAAATCCAAGTGAGTGGGATAGATGAGAGCGATTAGATGAAATGAGATTGAGTTGATGGATTTGACTTGTGATTGACAAAAATTTGATTTGATCTTGATTGACAAGATATGATTGATTTGATAGATTGGATTGATTTGACAATCGATGGAACATTTCCTCGAGATTTGTGCCAAATGCACTGATCGGGCTTGGGTGCGACCGACTCAGACACTCTACCTCTCTAAACTGGCATTCTTTCTAATCCCAAATTATAAATATTGGCTAACGAGAGAGTCTAATGCAAATCGAGGGGCGAAACGATCATTTCCATGGCACTGCCTTAATTCTTTAAATTCTAGAGCAAACCGGTCAACTGCTAAACTGTCTGGGATGATGTCCAAATTACCAAAGTGATATTCACAAAGAGTCAATTGTCCAAGTTCGAAATTCATTTCGTGGTCCCATCCATCTAGCAACGACTCTAGCAAATACTCGGGCCAACGGGCAGCTCACTGGGAGATACGCGTATCGACTGACCAAGTTCACATACTTTAAAATCCCAAGTAGCCTTTCCCTTCTGATTAGCTAGCTCGGAGTTGCAAGTTCCAAGTGAGATCTAACTAGAGCACTCCAATGGAAATGTATTCATTCTATTTATTAAACTCCAAAAATGAGTTGAAAATCCAAAATGTCACATCTTATGTGAATTTTATAATTAGTTTTTAGCTTTTTTTTACTATTGATTGGAATTCTCTGACGACCCATGTAAATGCTACATCAGATTTCTGATGAAGCTCACTGAAGTTTATACTCAAATAATCTTTTTTCAAAAAAAATTTTTTGGCATTTCCCATTAGCCAAATTGGACAATGTTAACGGAACGATTTGATTGCACCAATTTGACAAGTTTTAGGACTCGATTGTACTTTTTACAAATTTTAGGACTCAATTATACGTTCATGATAAGTTTTAAGACCTATAGTGAACATATCCCATAAATTTATGGCTTTGGGATAATCTTTCCAATGGAAAAGCCTCGTGATTTCGGATATTCAACAACTGGTGGCTTCATTTACAATAATGCAATCCCTCTCAAGTTGTCAGGTTGCAACTTGCAAGAGACCGAGGTAAGAATACACAAATATGTTTCATAGTCTTAATTAAACCATGTCCTATGCACGGACTAGCTCATTTTCTCACCCACCGACATGCGAGGCCGATTATGACCGGCAAAATTATGCACAGACTGACGAAGAAGAAGTTGAAGAAACTGTTGGGCGTGAGGGAGACCATGGCGGTGTCGTACGTTGTTATCAGGGCGAAAAGCGCGGCGTTCAGCTCCATTTGCATCGGGAATCCAAAGGTGAGGTTGAAGATCATCTGGATAGAGGCGAAGAATCCGACCGAGTTGAAGATGAGGAAGAGGATGTACGAGGTCGGGTTCTCCGTTCCCAAAATTGCGTGACCGGCTTTGTACGATGCAGTCCCATTGTTCATGGCCCCAGTGCTGTTACTCGAGGGCTCTGAATTGTCCTGCCAGAGTCCGCCCGGCGGCTGAAGCACGGCTTGGTAGGTAGCGGTTGTGATGAGAGCGGCAACGACGAGCAAGGCGTTCCGCACATCACCTGGGGAGTCCCTTTCTTTTTGGTACTTGAAGTACTCAAACCATTGGGTTCTCTCATCCTTGACCCTCAAGATACTTGTAAAACGGGAGGTCCAAGTTTTGCGTGAATTGTGACGTCCGGGTGATTGGAAGTGCTGTCCGTTTGATTGATCGGTTCGGGGTTCTGGGTCTTCAGTCGCCACCGTCACCATAGAAGGCAATCCCGTTGCTCTTGTGGCTCCACATCGCGTGAGGATTTCGGCGATTTCCGCATCACCGGCTTCATTGTTAATGAGCAGTAGAATGTCTAGAGGCGTTAGACCAGCCTCGTTCCTGGCGTTCACTTCGATCAGATCTTTGTCAATTGCATCGCCCGAGAGCAGGAACTGGACTACCTGTTCGATTCAAGAACATATTTCATTTATCATCCAGCATTCTTGTTGGGATTTCTACCGACAATTTAGCAGAAACATAAGTTCGACCCTTATATGTCTAAGCTTTGCCTGTCGAGTACCACACTAACATGAACTACTGTCGGAGAAAACAACAAATATTCCTAAAATTTCGTTTCATTCACCTGTGAAGAACAGAGAAGAGGAACTGATATGATTAAATGAAACGGGTCAAAAGAACTGGGCAACTCGCCTCGTATTGCTTTCTAGCCACCGCGAGGTGCAAGATCTGGTTCCCTTGGCCGTCCCGGCAATTCAAGATGTGCTCTTTGTTCAAACGCTTCAGCTGCTGCACCAGCAACTTGAACGCCTCGAACTGGCTGTTTTTCACCGCGAGGTGGAGCGCGCTCTCCCTCCGAGCCGTCACTTCCTCAACGGAATCAGGACAAGCCGTGACCAGCTCGTTCAGGACTTCACCCTTCCCTTTGATGGCCGAATAGTGCAGAGGAATCCTCTCCTCTCTCCCCTTCACAAGGCATAGGCGACTGCCCGCTTTCAAGAGCTCCCGAACCATATCCATGTCGCCCCTCGCCACGGCGATGTGCAGGGGGCTGAAACCATCCTGGTTCAGCTCATCGGCGAACTCCATCCTCAGCTTCAGGACTTCTCCTACGAAACTCGCATGGCCAGCCATCGAGGCGACGTGTAACGGGTTGTCTCCCTCGGCAAGAGAAGCGGCGTTGAGGATGAGGACGTTTTCTCCGATCAAGGAGTACAACCGATCGACATTCCCTGTGTAGGATGCTTCAAACAACCTAGGATCCATCTTTTGGGCCTGAGAAGGGTGTTTCGGGATTCTTATGCTGGACGGTTTATCATTCAATACTTGTTAATATCCTTGAGCATGGAAAGACTATTCAAACTGGACTCCATTTCACACTGGGAAAATGATAATTGGACCAATTTTGATGGCGTCTACGAGGTTATCGCTGACGATTGGTTTTTGTTTGCTTGTGACCGTTTGACTTTTCCTGCCCACAATGGATAACGGTTCAAACTAGAAGACTAACCCATTTCGACCCCAGAAAAGCAGACGTGTCGGCTGCGGGGAAGTATATGCAGCTAGAAGGGGACCGGGCCAAGAATCCGAATGACGTGTCCGTGGGCCCCACCCAGGATTCCCAACAGTTATGCCCAAAACGAGAATGTGAAACTTAAGCCGCCGCTGCCGCGGCCGCCGCCACGTCTCTGGGAGAGCCGCCCAAAATGGAATGGGGTGGTGGAGAAAGCTGGAAGGGGACCAGGCCAAGAAATAAAGAGACGGGTCGGCTGCGCCCTTCCGTGGGCCGGTCCACTTGCTTTTTTTTTTTTTTTTGTGCGGCTAAATTAATTGTTAGCCTATGTTTGTCAATGACGACTTACCATACTAGCAAAATCAGGTTTCAACGACAAGACCGCACTTGATGTAGGAACTATAAATTTCAGGTTACATTCAAGAAGAATAACTCTTAGAAAATTAAATACCGATCACAAAAATGAAACATAATGATTGCATTATTACTTTGACCAAAACAAATCATACCAAAAAATAAAAATATAAATAGCAAGCAAATTTCCTACATGGCTATCGATTTATTTCGCAAAAAATATAACATTTCTAGAAATTATTTTTCGAGAAGTCATTTTTCAGAAAAATGATAATATTTTATAGTTTTTTGTGGATACCTAAAAATAAAATTAAAAATATTTACCCACCCATCAGGTGGTCGCATGGTAAGGAGTAGACTCCTAGGACCCCGCTGAGTAGTACTCGCAGTCCTGGGATCGAAACTTACTCGCCCACATTCACTGATGTCTTACCCGAAGTACCGTGGTGGTGGGGTCATGCGGTGCCTCCCCGGGGATTAGTCGGTCGCCGTCGGTTTGAGCGTTAGCTCGCCGGCACGGCTGGACACCCCGGTTATAAAAAGAAATTAAAAATATTTCGTCTTCTGGTAAGAAAAATCACATGACTTTCCTAAATAGACATTCACCATTCTAGCGCTAATACTTTCGTATCGGTAGCCAAGGAACACGACATGGGCATTGTTGACACCTAATTTCGTCGATCCAATTTAAATTTAATCCATTTTTCTTTAGTTTTAAAATAAATAAATAAATAAGGCCAAAATAGGAATTTTCGTTTTTTCTTGTTTTATTGCAAAATAGGAAAAGAGAAATTATATTTAAATGATGAATAAAAAGGGAAAAAGAGAAAAGAAAGTCAAATCAGCCCGGATCAACTCATATCGCCCGCGAATTTTCTCCCCTAACCCTCCCCTGCGAGATGGGCCTACATGATGCCCGTTTCATTTTATTTTTCCTTCCCCAAGCCTGCGAGGGCTATGCCCATTTTCTTCTTCTTTTTTTCTTTGCATGGGCCCGAGCATACGGCCCACTTCGTCCCCTCCTCTTTTCTCCCTTGCACTAGCCCAGCCGAGCCGAGTCTCCTTCTTCCTCTTCACATCCGTGTGCGATGCCTAGGAGCAAGCCACCGTCGGCCAGTTGTGATCAATTCCTTGCTATACAAGCCAACAAACGGCAAAGGGAGATCCTCCTAGATATGTTCAACCCCTATATAAGGAGTTGGAGGAGAGAGTGGTCAAGGAGGGGCGATCATTCTAAGAAAAAGAAAATAAAAGAAAAGAAAAGAA
The DNA here is from genome assembly GCA_016432845.1 of Psidium guajava. Lineage (NCBI taxonomy): Eukaryota > Viridiplantae > Streptophyta > Magnoliopsida > Myrtales > Myrtaceae > Psidium > Psidium guajava. Next base: position 12,150,404 of record CM028232.1, read on the forward strand.
GAGAGCCGAGAGAGTTTGTTGAACAGGCAAGAAATTCGAGCACCGGCAAAAGGAATTGGCCATACAAATGTGGGGGAAACATTTCTACTGTGATTTTTCGCCACTCTATTGTCGTTCACTGCTGGTAGAGCCTCAAACCAGTTTGGTTTCTCCCTCCGCACTCGGTTGCCCTATTTTTGGTCCCGAAGACTCAACATGCCAAAACCTGTAGTTCCTTGGTCTGGCGAGCTTCTTGGCTAGTTCATGTGACTTGTTGCTTGCCGTAACTCCCTATGGTTGTTATGTGGTTTGGTTTGGCGTCAATAGCTTCAGCTAAGCCTCGATCCCTCCATCCTTTGTTTTTGTCCACCATTGCACCCTTGCCTGAACAAAGAGACTTTGGCCTAAATTTTGCTGAATTGTTATCGTGCCGCCATCATCATGCCTTGTCCCGTCACAGCTGCACTCCCAAAGTACCATTGCCACTATAAGCCCATTCGTTTGGAAATAAACAAAGTATCTAAATGGGATGTTCCTTATTTGTTTAAAAATTGCCAAGTACAGCAAGTCCACTCACAATGGAGTTGTAGTGCATAAACATTCTCGTCACGTCTTCTCAAAATTTCATTTGGAATGTCTCACGATCTCCAAGTAAGACATGCATCTTGGTCTCTCTATCGTATCGATCACTTCAGGCATAGGAGGTCGAAGAATATAGTTAAGTAATACCTAGGCTTTAGATAAAATGAACACTTTCATCCTGCATTTCAATAATGTAGTTAGTCACTTTACACATAGGGGGTCGAATAATGGAATGTCCTTCGTTAAAATAAGCTTTTATATGGCCGTCCATTGGATTTTGTACTCCGAAGTATGAAACACTTTGATTCTTGTGCACTTGGTTCTGAGACTAATTGATGAATGTATTGGGCCCAAACCATTAAGAGGGGGTGAATTGATTGTCTAAGGTAACTGAAAACTTTTTCTCATAAAATGATGGACAATGCGTGGAAAGTGCGTTAATTTTATAGAAGAAATCTTGCATTATGTAAAAATAACTATCTTTTATAAGCGAAGTATAAAGGAGTTAAAAATGTAAACAAGATATGAAGTAGAGAGAATAAGTAATCTTTACATTATTCACTACTAGTAGAGAGTGTTGCTTCCACTTGAAATTTCAGTAGATGCTTGTTAACATCTAGATATCGACCGCCCCATTTTGCTATTTATTTCATAAAAATTAGGACCGTGAGCCCTAGAAAAAATAGTGTTAATTTGCATTAATATCCAATAGTAATAAGCCCACATAACTTGAATTATAATTAGATTGACTTAAGCAGTGAGGCGCTGAGCTTAATTAAATTATCTAGACTAAGTCCACAAGAGCACTAAATTTTGATCAAGCACATTGAGCATCTAAATCTAATATGGCCGACAATCATAGGTGCATGACACATGTCCTAAACTAGGAAAGATTATGTTCTTGTGTCGAATTGGAAGTGATGAGGCATATTATATCACAAGATTTGGAAATAAGGAAAAATATAAAGAGAAATACCTTAGTTTCTTTTGTTGAACGTATCACATATCCTCTCGATCCAAATTAGGAAAATTAGAGTGCCCTAATCTTATCCTACATAAACGTACTTTAACTTCAAAATGGTGGTGGTGAATAAAATAGGTGGCAAAATATAATAGAGTTTGGCATACAATAGAAAAGAATCGCAAGAAGATACATGAGAAAGACAAGATAAAATAGCTAAGCCCTCTTGCGGTCACGCCTCACCGTCAACTGTCGCCGGCAGCTCCTCTGCCTGCTTGCAGACTCCTTGGCTCCAGTCCAGCACAGCCAACCCTCCTGCCATGGATCGACGAGCAACTGATACTTCCTGTGCACGCCATCTCTACCCTGCCGCGGCGAACTCCTGCAGCGAAGCACCAGTGACGTCCCATCGTCGCCAGCTGCTCCACCGAGATCCAGCAAACCCTCCTCAATCACCAGCAGCATCGAATGGATTCAGTCTTATACATACACAAGGAAGGTAATAAAAAAGAAAGAAGATGAGTTGGGCTGGGACGGATTTAGCGACAGTCCTAGTTCTAGTTCAAGTTGGTCAGATCCTCTTGGCGGGGAAGAATACCAACGAGTTTTTTCCTACGGGTTTCCTGAGAAAGCAAACCAACAGATCCCAGTTGGGCCAGTTCGCCACTGTCCAGCACCAATTGTTTCTCGACCACACCCTGTAGCAGCTTACCGTCTCACCTCACCACCACACCTCCCAGCGGTATCGGTAAACTCCCTGCACATCCAGTTCCTCTCACCGCCGTACTAATATTGCCCAGCAAGCTCGGCACCATTCCTTGCACAATCGTGCAGCTCGGCATCCTCAGGCCAGTCGTAAGTCTGATTAAAGTAGTTTCGAAACTGACATTCAGCAATCGAATGTTTGACCACCTAATTTGGAATTATGTGTTTCCTTACGTGGGTGTGACGATATTTAACATAATCAATTGGTGTGACAGTGCTTCTACAAACTCAAGCAATTCTCACAACACTATGACCCACTCTCTGGCCAAGATCACAAATGCACAGACTTTCATAAATAACTACAATCAAATTTGTACAGTTTCTACACATAAGAATAGCAACACCATGAACACTCAGACAAAATTTTGGTCGTTTCCTCCCGACTCTACTACTTCCCTTAGGTTGAATTTATATCCATCATACCTCAAATGACCTTTTGGAAATTTCAATCCAAATGAATACTATTGGTTCTACCATTTATTATTGCAAAACTTTATTATTGACATCTAAATTTTGACAAGCAATAAGAAAATTAGGGATTGACCTTGACTCCATAGTGATTCAATTAGGAATTGACCTTGACCCCTAATTGAGAAAAATAAAGAAAAGAAATGGAAGGAACTAGAGAAGGAATGAGCTACATTATGTTCACGAGTTAAAAGAGCTAGTAGAGAGAGGGATTTTGGGTTCTTCAAGCGCCCTAGACCACCTCTCTCGCTTTGCATGGGGAACCTTTCATAGGTTGATTTAAATCAAGCTTCAGCTTTTAGGTCTTCTACGTGTAGGCATACCCCTTCTTTCTTCTAGTTTATAGATCTTCCATTACTCATTTGTGTTATCCCTGTCGTGAAAGATAAAATTAAGGATAGGCAGCCCCTAATTAGAGATCAACCCCGACCCCAAAGTGATTCAATTAGGGATCAACATAAATTACAGGGAGACTCACATAAATTACATTATAATTGAAGTGACTTAAGCATGAAAACTCTCAGCTAAGTTGAATTATGTGAGCTAAACTTGTGAGAGCACGAAAGTGGGCCAAGCCCATTGAATACTAATATAACCGTTGCACATGCTTGGCACATAGGGATGCCAAGAAAGATTGCATTATCTAATTACACTTGGAGGAAATAAAAGATACTATGATCGGAATTTAATTATATGGAGATAACTAGAAAGAGATATCTTAATTTCCAAAGGTGAGAGGGTTAATATATCTCTTTGATCTAAGGTAGGAAAGTGATGGATCCTATTCTTGCAAGAGAACCTCATATCTGAAGGCTACATGAACACATTAAGAGGTTATCACAAAAGGAAGACAATATAGATTAGGAGGTACACACACAAACCATACAATGGAGGGATGTTCAGGAAATTTTCAATACAAAAAGAGTGAAACTCTATTCCTCCACAACAGAAAATTTCGGACGCGCAGTTTCATGAAATCAATGAGTGCACATATGTTAATTGTTCAAATTTTATGGATGGTATGGTAAGACATTATTCTTTAGTTTGTTTGGTAAGGTTGATGGTAGATTATTTAAATATGTCTTTGATGGAGAAAATCAAATTGGTCAGATTTTCGGATCAAGACAGGAGAGCTCAACGCGCGGTCTCCAGAAGACAGTAAGTATGTACTCATTTTGGGTTGGAATGTATCGAAATTTTGTTGAAATCTCTAGGACACCTAGTTCTTCAACCCCACAAAGGAATCGAGCATCAAAGACATAGAGACGCAGAGATTGAACCAAGAACTTCCGACTCTAATCTACATTGATGAGACATGTTGGATTATTTATTTTAAATAACACAAATAACACAAACGTGTGATTTTCCAATGACTCTAGTGGTCAATGTCACTTGAACAATCGATTTTTAGAAGTTGTAGTGCTTAATTGAATCGTCTAAAACGTTATGGCATTAAAAGGAGAATTTATGACACTGTTTTTATCATTTTTGTTAATTTTCTAACGACAAAATCGGGTGACTCTATTATTAGAGTTCGGTTAAAATATCTCAAAGAAGCTTTAGAAAGAGCTGAGCTAAGAACTGAGATAAGAGATGACGCGACCCCATAGTCCGAAAATTATGGACGAATCACACATTTTTGCCAATCAATTTGGAGGCCTTCCGATGAAATAAAGATAAGGAAGACAGGACGTGGAGAGCAGGAAAGAGATTGTTATTCCCATTTGCTTGACGATCGCGCGAGCGAAAGAACACTGCAGATTATTTGGAGATAATTTATTTCGAAAGAGTGTGATAGAGCTCTTCATTTTGCAATTAAATCTTCAAACAATTTTAGCAAATACCCAATCTAGGATGTGCCAATTCGTCTCAACTTCGCTTTAAGAGCTTCGTTCTCTAAATTCTCACCATGGAATCCCCAGTTGAATCTCGCTCGTTAAATAATTAGAAGATAAATTTCGTAACCCTGACCAACCAACCTATATGTAGACCTCTTCCACCGTCACCAAACCGGCCGACTTCTCGGCCCTCACGGTATTCGTTGCAGCTCACCTTCTCTGACTAGGGCCGAGCTCCCATCGGCCGTCTCGCCACTTGCTGCCTTCGTTGCGCCATGAGAGTAGAGGTTCAAAGCTCAGCTCCATGGCCTGGAGGTCGACCTTCAGATCTAGAGACCTCTCCTCCAATCTGGAGGCGATGCCTCCGGCAGGGGGAGCTCGATCTCAAGCTGTATATAGCGTTACAAGCGAAAATACCGGAGAGATAATAGATAGAAAGGAAATTAAACATACAGAGAGAACAAATAACGAGAAAAGGGACTATGGGAAGACAAAGGAGGGGGCCTTGCCGGGGGTTCTCAAAGACGGAATATGGCAGCCGAAGGTGTTTGGGTGGCGTCCAAAGGCGGTGGTGGTGGTGGTGGGCGGAAGAGACTAGGCTTCAACACTCTGTGGATGTCTGAACGTTGGGAAGAAGGTATTGGGGTTGAATGAGACAGGGTGCACAAACTACGTTTATGGGCCTCCAAACTCCTCCGGATCTTGTCGCCGTCAATAAAATTCATGAGACGCATGAACTCCACAGTGGAGACACAATATGAACATCACCCATATTAATTTTAATTTAGTTCACATGTCCATGAAACTTCGTACTTATATCCAACTAAGTAACAACTTGGTTGGAGGAAGTTTTCGTTAGCACGGAGAGAAAAACACGGACCTCACATGCATACATACACACATACATACATACACACACAGCTTTTTAAACGGAAGCACCTCCTTGTCTCAACTTATTACCCTCGGGCATCGTCCGGGGCCCCTCCCTGCTGGCTCTCGCTATTCGATGACTGCTTGCACAGCTTCCCATACATCTGGAATATGCACCGAGATATCACCGGCAGTGCCCCCGCGATCAGCACGTACCGGAACCTCAAAGACTCGTGTGGCGTCACAGCAAAGATCGCAGATGCGTAGGTCACCATCATCGAGGCCGTGGCCACCCATATCTCGAAGTGGAGTGGGAACCTGTAAGTGAGGCAGACGATGACAAGTAGCGAAGTGGAGAGTGCGAAAGTGTTGGAGACCAAGAACACATAAAAGGCGATCTTCTGAGACGCGTAGATCGCTCTGCCGGCCGAGTGGCCATCTTTGGTGTCTTGCCATACCCCGCCGGGAGGGTTCACGCCCGCCTGGAACGTGATCGTCGCGATCAGGGTAGCAATGATCAACAGGATGTTCCGCACATCGCTCGCCTTGTCGCAGCCGGGGACGTACTGGAAGTGTCGGAACCAGTTTTCTGCTATGTTTACTGGCATGGGACTCCCTTGTCTTTGGTGCCCGTTGTCATTGGCTTCCTCCATTTTTCCAGGCTTGTGTTCATCCAATTTTTTACATTTTTCCACAGAGAGAGAGAGAGAGAGAGGAGGAAGAGAGTTAAGAGCGAAGATGCTGGGCTGTCTAATGTTTCGGTCGTTTTAGTTTAATATAGGAATGAGAAAAATCATGAAATTATTGAAGGATGTATCTTGTGTGGAACAAAAATGCATAGTCCGCGTCGTACGAACCTTTTGGTGGGTTCCCACAGCTGTCGTCTTTATTGCAGTCCAGTGCTGAGCATAGAGCTGACGCTGAGTGCTGAGCATAGAGCTGACGCGACCCCAGGTCCGACAATTATGGCCAAATAACTCTTATCAACAAATCGATGTACTCTATTGCCGCATGTCCCTTGGAATAGAGAGACATTTTTCAACCGAGTTGTCAGGACGTGGAAGACGTGGGAAGATATCATTTATGTGTTTCACGTTTGCGCATGCGACGCGACAGATTCGGGGATTTTTTGTGGGGATAATTATCTCCACAGAACTCTCCATTTGTGTAATTAAATCTTCAAATATTTTAGGAAAAATTTTAAATAAAAGATTAGGTCATTTTCTCAACAAAAAAAAGATTTAATATAGGCATCGTTTCAAATAAAAATTTGAAGTGGTCAAATCAATCTCAAACATATGTCGATGTGGCAAACTATGGCCCTATTTGTGAGGGAGCTAGCTTGGGAGGAGTTGATGAGCGTCAAGCATAAACTAATAGGTGGAAAAAAAAAATCGCATTAATATCTCCTTTCACATGCAAGTTAGATTATGTGTAGCACGTGAAATTTGATTAATATGGGGTAAACGTGATTCACACGAAAGTCAAATTATGAGTGGCACGTGAAATTTGATTAATGGAGGGAAGATGCACATCACGGATAACACTGGTTCTGATACCATATTAAAAAATATAACTCAAAAGTTTAAGTTGATAAGTGGAGGGATGCCACATGAAAATAAAGAGCATATATGACCAATTTTCAAGTGATGCAAGACAATAACTTCAACAGCACTTACGAGCTTGGCAATTCACTATGTGTGCCTTGACACTCCGAGCTATCTCGATGCTACTATACCTTGCTCTAAAGCCGAGGATTTTGTGGTGTTTACACGATCTTCTAATGGTGATTTCTGTTCTAGTGATTACTAAAATATTAGTTAGGACGAGAACGAGTAGGTTTACCTGGCATAATCTGGCGTGGTTCTATTTAGATGTGTCAAGTTTTGGCTTTTATAGCTTCGATGTTAATTTTTTGCCATCTTGTGCCTTTTATCTCTTTTATAAAAATAATTTTTAATTTAATCAATTCAGCCTTAAATCTTTTGATAACTTTTCAATATATCCATTTTAGCAAATTTTAATCAGAAATCTAACATGGCTGTTGGCAGTCTACGTGATACGATCGGCACTAAAGTGGATGCATTTTTCAATTTTTCTAATTTTTCTAAAAAATTATAATTGTGTTATTTCTTTTTTGTTCTTTTTATTTTTGGTTCTTTTTCACTATTCATCTTCCCCAAAAAAGTAAAGAGCAGAGAATGACAGTACATGCACAAGGAAATGTGAAGATTATGGGTGCGCATGAAAATCATTCTAGAACAGAATTTCTGTTCCAGAAATAGGTTTGGACGAGAAACTCGTTTGGTAACGCCAAATGAGTTTTCTATTTCTGGAATAAAAACTTGTTCCAGAAATAGTTTTCAATAGCCAACGAGAAACAAAAAAAAGTTGTTTCTCGGAGAAATAGAAACAGATTTTCTCTCTCCTCTCTCTAGCTCGCCGCAGCCGTTCGTCGGTCGCCGCCCGCCGCCGCCCGCCGCCGCTGGTCGCCGGCCGCCGGAAAAATAGAAATTTTCAATTTTTGCCAAACGAATTTCTGTTCTAGTCGTTATCAAACACTTTTTTTTTCATTTAAAAACTCATTCTGGAACAGAATGGTTCTCATGCGCGCCTTAGGCCAACTTTCTTGGACAGAGCGGGTTATCGAGCTGGCTTCTGGCTCTCTTTCGCCACTTCATACATCAATCGTAGTACAGACCCGTGCTCATAATTATATGACTCCGATGTTCTATGCTTCATGCAACGACACGACCCGAATCCCGAGAACATAAGCCGTTCGCCTCGGAGACGGTTCAAATTTACTTGGGAAATGCTATCGCCAAAATAAGGATTAAAGTTTTTTGGTAACTAGGAGGGAAGGAGCTACTTTATTTCACAATGAATTACTTTCGAAACAAAGACTACATATGGGTTTCGCGTCAGTTTGGAAATATTGTGGCAGTCTAACTTGCTCCTACCGAGCTATGTCCTCTTAAGAATATTCCGTGGCCATGGAGGTCGACCCACCAGATCTTGAGGCATCTTGTCGTCCATGCAATGCCTTCTCGCTGCTCTGTACTATGAGTGGTGTGACGAAATAACACGAGAGAAAATAGAGGGGAAATTGTCTAAAAAGTTTTAAACTTATTACGCTTTCATCAAATTGATATCAAAATTTTGATTTTTCTTTTTTTCGTTCATATTATACAAAATTGAGGATTAATTCTCGCAAAAGAAATATTTCTCCATACATTATATATTTATTTTTCCTGCATTGTATTTTGCAAGAAGGGTGGGGGAATTGACGCTTCTGTGGGCCATTTGAAATAAACTAACACCGTCACTTCCATCACCGCAATCAACCAAAGAAGAAGACGTGGCGTTTCTCCTGCGTTCGCTTTCTCGTGCTCTCCGCCTCCGGGCCTGTCGCGGATTCTTGTTCTCGTCTCTTCTGAAGTCCTCCGGCCATTTGAAGAGTTGGATTTCGAACGCGATCGACTTCATGATGATGTGAAGATGATGGAGAGAGAAAATGCCCTACGTCATGCACTGTCAAGCCTTGCGGGTGAATTTGGTGGAGAATCCATGCAGCCTTTGAGGCGATTTTTTAGTTCACGAGGTCAACCGATAATATCCACCGGTTCTTTAAAGCTTGATCTGGCCCTTGAGATTGGATGGCCACAAGTAGAGGTGGCCACAGTTCGGAACCACCCGTTCCGGTTCGTGACTATCATGAACCGGAACTGGAACCTTGAAGGCGCCGGTTCCGGTTCGTGACTATCATGAACCGGCGGTTCGGGCCGGTTCCGGTTCCAGTTTGAACCGGACGGAACCGCCGGTTCAAACCGATTTTCAAATAAAATTTTAAGAAATAAAAAAAATTAAATAATGAATTATGATTTTTATGATTATTTCAAGCAAATTAATTTGATTCAAATTTACAAAATAATTTAAAAAAAATCATAGAATTAGTTCCACATGATGGTGATGAGAGAGATAAAAGCAAAATGACTTAATTCATGAGTCCTACATTGATTGTGAGGGACAGAGACAAGAATGAAGTTTCTTTAAAAAGCTAAGAATGAGACTTGGAGGCTTCTAACTTGAAGAAAAGAGTCCCACATTGGTTGCGTAGTGAAGGTAACGGGTAAGATATGTCTTTAAAATGAAGTTTCTACATGGAGATTTACAAGTCTCTTCTTGGGTTTTTGCCTAAGATAAATTCTTTATTTGTCTTAGTAATTTAGTTAAGATTAAATATGTAAATATATTATTTAAATTTTTTTTTAAGATGCCGGTCCGAACCGGCCCGTGGCCACCTCTAGAGCCCACAAGAGAGCAATTGAGTGGAGGCCATTATCAAGGAAGAACTCGGTGGAAGGAGGAGGTGGAGAGCTAAATGATTAAAAAAGAATGGTGAATGGGTGCTTTCGGCAATAAAGCGCAAAAAGAGGGACACGAGGTGGAGGGATGTTTCAAAAGAGTTTCACCTTTCTTGCTTTTGGTGAGAAGAAGTGGGGGAAATAAACAGAAGGGAAAATTCCAAAAAAGGGCTTGAACTAGGAGTTATCGCCAACCACAAGCCTTGCGATGTGTTAGGCGACTATTCATCGTACAGGGAAGCAATCACTGTAGCTGTCGTCGTGACACAGAGTCGACCCGAACTAGGAGTTATCGGCACTGTCAACAGTGGAAGCGTTCTCATTCGTGCATCCTGTGTTTGTATATATAAAGACCAATCCTCCAGTTCTTCTCTCGGCTTCAAACTAAAAACGGATTTTGAGTAAAGCACACCCGCCAACAAAATCAAAACGAAAGTAGGACGATGATCACGATGATACTGCAAGTGGTGTTCAAACTAGTCGCCGTTTTTTGCCTTGTCTTTCTGCCGCTATTGCCAAACGCTGCGGCGGCGGCTGCTGATGATGTACCAGACCCACTGTTGACACCTGATTTTTAATCATTTTTTCTATTGCTAAAGTAATAAAAATTCCATAAAAAATCCATAAAAATTCATAAAATTGAAAAATCAACTTTGGGGACCTTAGCCAAGCCTAGGGAACCAATTTTGACCAAAAAACGATTTTTCATATTTTCAGTATTTTTACGTATTTTTTATTTATTTATTTTCGAAAATTAATAGAAAATCCATAAAAATTCATAAAATTGAAAAATCAACTTTGGGAACCTTAGCCAAGCCTAGGGAACGAATTTTGACCAAAAAATAATTTTTCATATTATATATATTTTAATTTTTTTAAAAAAAAAATACAAAAATATTTGAAAATTTTGGAAAAATAACATTTGAGGCCAAAAATACACAAAGATAGTTAATATTTTTATTTTAAATCTATTTTCATATTGGCCATCGCAAATTCAGAAAAATCCAATTCGAGTCACGTGTTCCTTCACGAGTATAATCTCGAATCGGGCCTAAAAAAATTTAATTTGAGTCAACTTATTTTTAACTTTCACTTTTTATGAGTTGTGACATTGTCTTCTAATATTTTAAATTTTCATCTTGGCCCAATTATACCCAGAATGACTTAATTTTGCAAAAGGGCTTTAATTAAATTATGCATTATTTTCAGCGACAAGAAATGAGCTTAAATTTGACATGTGGTAAATTTTGGTGTGTCAAAAATTGTAAGGAGGTTTGGACTTAAAGAAATATATTTTTTTCAGGGACTCAATTGTAAATACTTAAAATTCAAGGACTAGAGTGCAAATACCTAACTCTTGAAGGATTATTTTACAAATAATAAAAAGAAGAGTTAGTGGATAAATTAGAATAGAGAAGGGAAGATGAAGAAGAGGAGATGAAGAAGAGAAGTTGGAGAAGAATGGATGGAGAAAATAAGATAAGAATAGAGAAGGGAAGATGGAGATGAAGAAGAGTTAGTAGAGAAATTAGAATGGAAGATAAGAATAGAGAAGGGAAGATGGAGATGAAGAAGAGTTAGTAGAGAAATTAGAATGGAAGATAAGAATAGAGAAGGGAAGATGGAGATTAAGAAGAGTTAGTGGAGAAATTAGAATGGGAGATAAATATGGAGAAGGGAAGATGAAGATGAAGAAGAGTTAGTGGAGAGATTAGAATGTGAGATAGAGATGGAGAATGGAAGATGAAAATGAAGAAGAGTTAGTGGAGAAATTAGAATGGGAGATAGAGTTAGTGGAAAAATTAGAATGGGAGATAGATGAGTAGGTTATAAAAGGAGGAAGAAGTGAGCTTGAGAAGGGATTCTTGAGAGAGAAAATTTGAAGTGTTTGGGAGGATTCTTGAGAGAGAAAATTTGAAGTGTTTGGGAGAATTTTTTGGAGAGAAAATTTTGGATGTTTGAGAGAGTTTTGGGAGATTGAAGAAAAATTTGAGAGAAAGAAAATACCAAAAGAGAGAGAATTTTGAAGATGGTGGGAGTTTAAAGCTAGGGGTTATCATCACAAATTCCTTCATCGATCAATATAAATCAAGAGTTCATCCTCGTCAACGAGCAAACAAATTCAAGCTAAGTGTTTTTTATTTATTCATTTATTTATGGTTTTACTCGCAAATTAGCACAAATTGTATACACTTTCTCCATCTCCTTTTTCTTCCATATTTTATGTCAGGAGAAGGATATCTATACGTCAACAGCAAAAATCTCGTCGAGATGCAAAAATCGGCCCAGACAAGCTCCTAAGCTGTCCACCGATTTCTCAACTGATCTATGACTAAAAGTCCCTCTTAATTCAAAAGAAACTCTCTATATTGGGAACATAGAGAGCGAAAATCAATTATAGAAATCCCTCCCAAAAAAATGGGAGATAAGTACTCTTTCTACTCTTCTGGTTTTAGGTGCAGATTAGCACATATTTTGTATACTAACACTTCACTCTATTTTATGTCAGGAAGCCGCAGCTCTATATCAATGGTCAATCCTATGGAAGCACAAAATCGGCTTGGAGGAGTCCTCAAGCGCGCACAAATTTCAAATTGTTGAATCAATTCGTTGTATTTCATTTTAAAAAATTCATACCCCAAAATGGAGAGGACAAAGTCCATCCGCAATTTAAATACCTGCACCATAAATCCCAAAGGGAAGAGCCAAGCCAATGCTTAGCCTCCCATTGGAGGTTTTTACTTATAGTAGTTAAATACCTGCAACTTAAATACCTGCACCTTAAATCCCAAAGGGAAGAGCCAAGCCAATGCTTAGCCTCCCATTGGAGGTTTTTACTTATAGTAGTTAAATACCTGCAACTTAAATACCTGCACCTTAAATCCCAAAGGGAAGAGCCAAGCCAATGCTTAGCCTCCCATTGGAGGTTTTTACTTACAGTAGTTAAATACCTGCACCTTAAATCCCAAAGGGAAGAGCCAAGCCAATGCTTAGCCTCCCATTGGAGGTTTTTACTTACAGTAGTTAAATACCTGCAACTTAAATACCTGTACCTTAAATCCCAAAGGGAAGAGCCAAGCCAATGCTTAGCCTCCCATTGGAGGTTTTTACTTACAGTAGTTAAATACCTGTAACTTAAATACCTGTACCTTAAATCCCAAAGGGAAGAGCCAAGCCAATGCTTAGCCTCCCATTGGAGGTTTTTACTTACAGTAGTTTAAATACTTGCAACTTAAATACCTGTACCTTAAATCCCAAAGGGAAGAGCCAAGCCAATGCTAGGCCTCCCATTGGAGGTGTTTATTCACTGTCATGTACTTCCTATAATTTAATTTTTGAATCATCAGACCCAAAAGATGAGTAGGTCGTAATACTGCACAGAAGTCGTTAACACACTCCCTCTTTCGGCTTCAGGGAATCTTTAACACTTAAAAAAATATAACAAATAAAAATATATACCATCCATGCATCCTATTTAAAAAGTGAAAACACAAAAGAGAATACCCTACTAGAGCTTTAGGAATAAACCAAGCCTGAGTTGCCGGATTAGGATATCCATGAAATTAAGGTACCGAAAGGGCATTAGTTTTAATTAACTAGTGTAACCAAGTCCCCGAGCTCATAATCTCTGGTTCGCAGGAATAAATTAGTTCTCCCGCTAATTTATTTAGGTTTCTAATCGACCTACCAAGAACGATTAGTGGCGACTCCAAATTTCAAAATCATTTAAACAAAAACCAAAGTTGCGATTCGGTAGGGCTTGGGAGGGTCCGCATTAGGTTAGTCAAATCTAATTAACCTAATAATCCGTTAACCCCTTTTAAAATTTTAATTTTTTTTTTAGAGGGTCGCGACACCCACCTCCCGTGATGGCCCCGCCCAACTGCACTGCCGCATGCGGCAACTTGACGATTCCATACCTGTTCGGGATCGGGTCCGGCTGCTTCCTGGATAAAGTCTACGAGACTCAGTGCCACCATGGCAGCGAGAGCACCCTCGTTGCCACGTTGAAGAACCTTGGGAATGTGACAATGCTCGACGTTTCTGTGTCGGAGCAGGACACAGCCCAATCTTGTAAACTTCATCGTTTGACGAAGGCGACGCCGTCTTCGTTGGTCAGGAGAGCTTTCCTCTTGAGGGCAGCATGAGCCCGACCCTGAGGTGGGCGATGTGCGAGGGAGGGGAGAGGTCTTTCGATATTGTTGAAAACGTAAAGAAATCAAAACTAAAATAATCAAACGGAGGAGGGGCAGCTAATGGAGATTGCTTCGTGGCTAGGGAGACTGCATCGAGGCCGCCATCGGCTCTAGCAAGGACGAGTCTGGAGGGCTTCGAGGTGTGTCCTGGAGGAAAATAATGCTTGCGGTTGGAGAAGAGAGGAGGGCACGGGACGTTGAAGGCGATGGAAGACGAGGGAGAGGAAGTGGAACCTTAGCTTTTGGAGGAGAGAACTTGGGTCGGAGTTTGGCTTAGCAGTAAAAGGACGAAAAAAGGAAAAGAAAAGTATAAAAGGAAAACAAAAAAAGAAAAAATTCAAAAAATTAAAAGGACAAAAACGCCCTTGAACCAGGCCTTATTTGAAATAATAAGGGCACGTCAGACCCTTATTTGAAACAATGTCAACTTCAGGCCCTTATTTGAGAAAATGAAGGCACTTCAGGCCCTTCTTTGGAATTTTCCCTAAACAGAATGAGAAAAATAAGAGATTCTTCATGGGGAATTCACGTAAAGAATTTCGGTCAAAGAGGAAAAGGAGTCAAACGCCATGATTCTCAAAGGTGGACGGCACTTAATGGATAGTGGGCAGAGAGAGGGAGAAGGCAAGGACATCTTGGATGGTCAGCACTAAGAAAGGGCAGACAGGTTCGAATTAGGGAGGGGTCAGAAGGTATCTCCTCCGTTTTGGGGGTGCAATCCTGACAGGTTTTTAAGCTCAAGTTTGGCCACCGTTTGGGGGAGGAATTCGCTGCTGTCCAGTGGTGTTAGGCTCCTCTATTTGCCCCGATTCAAGGCTAGCTTTCAGCTATTGCTTGACGTCAATTGTTGTCGCTGATTTCTTGCTTTTTCATTGCTGTTTGGTGTTCAATACAGCAAATTTTCTATCTCTGAACAGCACTTTCTTTAATCTCTGTTTTCCGTTGTTCTACTCGGGGATTGCCACTTTTTGGAGACTCTTTTTGGTCGCTATTCAGGTGTGGTTTGTTGCTGTTTTGTCTCCATTTTGACCCAATTTTCCTTAGCTTTGCGCTGCTCTTTCTACTGTTTCGAAGGTGCTTCCTCTTGATTTCGTGCCGTCTGAGGGGGAAGTTTTGGTTGGAAATTCCTCTAGTCAAATCTCAGGCACGTGCCGAACAAATCCAAAGTTAATAGGAACCCAAGTTTCAATGCGAATCCGAATCAGTAGCTGCTGCAGATTGTGCCTCATCAAGACCTCGGATTAGTGCGAATCAAACTCCTAAGCGCGCAAATCTCTTGGCTTCACTCGAGTAGCTTCGCCTGGAAAATCAGATTTTGGGCTAACTTGCTCAAATCAGGTAATTTTTTTTCTCACAAAAATTATCTATTTGAATATGAATGAATATTCGATGAATTTCGCATGAACCCGGATATCGAAACAGCCCACGGGATGTCGTGCTTATCTTTAAACCCAAGATGATCCAATGGTAAATTCCTGCATGTCTTATTTTGGTTGTTATTTGAACTTGAGCACATCGTGTGATTTAATTGTCGAACAATCGAATCTCAAGCATATTTCCGAGATATTGTGGGTAGACCTTTGCATATTCTGAACATGAAAATACTTCGAGAAAAAAAAGATTCCAGGAAATAATCTTTCCTAATTCAAAGGACGTGATCATCCTTCATGAATAGGGTCTTACACCCTTTAAAATTCGGCTTTTTACCGCTCAGTAGCCAAATTTTTTTATACTTATTTCTACTTTTTTTTTGTAGTTATTTTATTTTGATTTATTTATTTTTTTTATGGTTTAAGTCAAATATTTTTTATAATACTCCTTGAGTATGATATATGCGTTCTTGTGCTTTCGTCCCTCGGTGTGCATGGCGGGTGACCATCCTACTTTACTCTCGAAGTACGACATCACCCGCATAAAAAATGAAATTATCCGTCTCATCCCATAACTTTGAGACCGGACTAATAAATTTCATTAAAATTCATCATCCGACCCCACCCTCAAGGACGACGTGAATAAATTCCCTTTCGACCCCAACCTTGGGTACGAAGCGAATTCATCAGGAAAAATTAAGATCGCATGGCATATAATACTCAAGGTTTATTATATTTTTATTTGACTTTGTTTTCATAAAAAAAAATCAAATCATGGTCTAACATAGATTAAAATATCAAGATACCTCAATACAAATTAGAGTTTGAATGATCAATTTCTTAATTCATATTAATTGTTATCAACCTTTGGATCATCTTTCATTTTTTCCTTTTATTTAATCTAAGAATAAAAAAGGGCCATGCATATGCATTTCATATAGGGTAGATAATGCATATTCACCGTGTCATTCATGCATATTTACCATGCATTTTTATTCACGACATATAGGATAAATCATGCATATTTACCATGTCATTTTGCTATTCATGTATACTTACCATGTCATTTGTGCATCTTCATTCATGTATAGATGGACTTGCATCCTTTGCATGATACAATATTTAATTTTAACTCCAATCTTTATGTGCATTAAAACTCATATTATATCCGTAGTTGAAAATTAGCATGCATTATTTCTATTCAAGTTATTTTGCATTAGAACCCACATTTTTGCGCGTTGAAACTTGAATTTTCTTGACATTTTGCATACTCATCATGCTTGTCATATAGTTTAGATTACATAGCTTCATACAGTTTCATTTGCATTACATCCACTTAACCAAAAAAAAAATCCAAAAAAAAATTACACCTTTGTTTTCAAAGAAATCAATTGAATTTGCCAAAAATTTAACATAATCAAGTCCCCGAATTTGAATATCTGATTTGCAGAAAATAAAGTATTCTCCCAATGTTTTATTTAGGTATCTAATCTACTTACCAAAAAAAGATTAGTGGCGGCTCCGAATTTAAATCATTTGAACATAAACCTAATTTGCGAATTGGTAGAGTTTGGGAGAGGTCGAGCTGGGTTAGTTAATTCATTTAATTAATCTAGTAATCCATTAACTTAGGAAATTTGCAAAATTTTTTAGGTCGCGACATATCAATTAAATTTTAAATCTTTTTATGTCTTGACAATTGAGTTCATCAGACTAATTTTTGGTTGGAAAGTATTGACAATGATGTCAGTCATCCTACGTGACGGGACCGACGAGGGTTGCAAGGCCCTCACTGGCCAATTTGTTTTGTTATTTTAGTTTTTCTTATTTTTTTTGGTCATATTCCTCTCTTTTTCTTCTTTAACTTTTTCTCTATTGTAGCTATTGATGGTCGTCAAGCCCTCGTCGGCCACTGCACGAGGCTTGTCAGGCTCTCGCCGACCACGGGCGAGGTCATCGCGGCTAGCATCACCTAGATCTAGGCAAGGTGGCCTCACTCATCATCATGATGTCATGATGTCGAGGCGAGGGTTGGGGCACTTGCTTGGGCTTTGTGGCTCTTGCCAGCCACAATTAAAAAAAAAGATAATAAAAAAGAAAGAAAAAGAAAAGACATTAAAAAATTAATAAAAATTCGAAAAACTTGAACTTTTTAAGATATTCTTTACCTCAACATCGGTCATGCCACATTGACCAGACAACATCTGCTTCAATGATTTCCGATCAAAATTGACCGAATGGATTCAATTGGAAAAATGTCAAAATATTTAGGACAATTAGCACAATTAAAAAAAAGCTTTAGGATCGACAAAAGTGAAATAGATTTAGGACTTTTTGAACCCTATTCTAAAAAATAGAGAGAAAGGTGTTTTGGACGGCTTCCAAGGCGGGGTGGAAGAGACTAGGCTTCGGCGCTTTATGGGTGTCATGAACAGTTAGACAATGGAGTTTTGTGGGATGTTGAATTGTGGTACTTTAAGATATGAGCGTGCAAAGGGATTTTAAAGCCGAAAGTGAGGAGTGTAGTTGGTATTTCACCGATGATCTTTCAATTGGGTACACAAAATAATCTCAGTTGGGGATTGCCTCATCGTATTATCGCACTTTCCCCGAAACACAACTTCCCATTAGTGCTACTTCATTCTTGATTTCAGTTAAAGAACTTGTTAAACACATGTATTATAAGATGCTTTCTTTTTTTGCATCATATCATTGGGGATTAGATGCAAGTTTATCGTGGCGACTTAGTATGACCGGTGATGCTCTAACATTAACAATTTCCATCATCAAATAAAGAACTAACAGATCCATGTTTGTCAGCCGTCCAGTAAGAGCTCTTAGAGCAGTCTGCAAGAACTATACATGCCCTTGTTCGTGCAGGCCATGGATATCGGGGTAAATAAAAATCAGTAAAAGATAAGAGAGTCGATTTTTGTGTCAGAAATTATGAAAGTAGAGATTAAAAAAGAAACCAAATAAACTTTGGTTCTAATTCAGATAGGAATTAGTAATCTGGAACTAGTTGCTAACTTAATCATAGAAAATGGTTGGGAAGAAAAGGAAACAAAAATAATATATCTCTACTTGAAGAGTTCGAGGTTTGAAAGATGAACACCTAAACAATGGTAAGCAAAGTCAAATAGAAAACATTAGTTGGTACTTTAATCAAAGAAAAATTTAGTATGCCACATAAAAATGCTGGTATAGTAATTGGTAAAGTTGAAGAGTTGATATAAAATGTAAAGTTGGCAAAAGATAAGAGAATTTTTTTGGGTCAAAGATGAGAAAAGTTGGTAATTAAAGAAAATTAAATAAATGTTGGTATCTAGCTCGAATAAGAGTTGATAACGCAAAACTAGTTGGTAACTTAATTAGAGAAAAATTTAATTACTTTTATTGGGGTTGATAAATACAAAAAAGTCAATAAGCAAGACTATAACTCAATATAAAGAAATTAAAATTTTAAAAGTTTTAAAGGAACAAACAAACATTGGATAGCTCATATGAAAGTTGGTAAGTTAAAACTAATAGGCAACCTAATTAGAAAAAGCTGGCAAGTCACTCAAATAGAGGTAATTTTATAAAATAGTCAGTTAATTTAAGGGTTGGCAAGAATGATAGAAGAGTTTTTTTTTTTTAATGAGAGATTAAAAAAAGCTTAGTAATTGAAAAAGGAAAAGCCAAATATTGTCGCTGACTAAGTCAAATAAGAATTAGTAATGGTTGGAAAGTTAATAAGGAGAAAGTCTGGAATCCCTCTTATTAAGGTTGGTTATTTATGGAAACATATAGTAAATTTCACCCGTTGGTAGCAATGAGTGAATTTGAAAAGTTGGTAATTTAAAATAATAATAATAATAATAATAATAATAATCATAATCATAATAATGACGACGACGACGATCGTAAGCAACTCAAATGAGACCTTGGTAAACAAAAACTAGTTGATAAGCTAATGGGAGAAAAAAAATGATAAGTCAACTAAATAAAAATTTCTGCCCAAAGAACTGAATAAAAAAATTAATAAATTCAAATAAGAGTTGATAAATTAAGTCATCTATAAAAAAGATAAAGAAAAGTCGGTGAACAATAACAAAAGTTGTAAAGTACAAAACCAAAGAAAGGTGGGTAAGGAACTCAAATAAAATTGGTAACTTAAAAAGTAGTTAGAAATCTAACTAAAAACAAATAGGTAAGTCATTCAAATAAAAATTCAAAAATTCAAAAAAGAAAGTTGGTAAATTTAAACTGTTGGTAAAAAAAAAAGCATGAAAGTTGGAAAAAGATAAGAAAGATTGGTAATATGCTAATGGTAAAATAGAGTGGATAATTGGCATAGGAACACCTTAAGTGACAATATTTATGTATGGCGTTCACTTTGGTGTCAATACTTTTTGCCAGCTCACTTAACTGTCCAATTGAAGAAAAATGATTACTTTAGTGCCAACGGCAAAAAATTTCGATCAAACAGTTCACGTGGCATTTTTTATTAATATTTTAATATTGCATGGTTTTTTAAAAAAGTGTTAGTCCACATGGAAATTCTAAAAAAAATTCAGCCCACGTTGACTGAATTTTTACAAATTAAAATAATTTTTAAAACAAGTTAAGATAAATTTAAAAACTAAGCTTGAAAACTAAAAAAAAAAAAAAAAAAAAAAGTTGCTTCGCACGGCCTCGAGACTTATGCCCTCACCACTTCTGTTCCATCATCTCCAACCATTGCCAGCAAGGATGGGGGATGGGCCGCACCAAGCCCTGGCCAATGGACAGCACCAAGCCTTGGCCAATGGACAGCGACCGTCGCCAATTGCCGTTGAGGGGTTAACCTTATAGATTTGGTGAGGTTGAGCCTCGTCACGGCTAGGTGAGCCTAACGACAGGGCCTGCAAGGTCGAGCTCTCGCCAGATTACTCCAGGTCTTGAATGAACCCCAACGCTCCCAAGTCGAAGACAACTTTGGTCACATCAAGTGTCGCCAGTCTACTCTCGCACAAAGCAAATCTCCCTCTCATTCCCATTGTTCGTGAGCATTGTAATCGAAGAAGAAGAGGAGGAGGAGGAGATTAGAGTCGAGGAGAAGATCGATGATGAACAAGATCGCAAACAGTGAAGACTCATAAAAGCCCATTTCTGACTTCACTTTCCCTTGCTCCCTCCACTTCCCTCTCTACACTAATCTCTATCTCATTCTAGAGGAAACTCTTTTTGTTCTTTCCTCCATTCAAGATCTGCGAGGTTGAGCCCTTGCTACCCAACGACGGCCATCGTCAACCACTAGTTGAGGCTCAGCGACCCTCGCTGGCTTATCCCCCACCCTCACCTGCCATTGCCAGCGATGGTGGAGCGGCAACAATGGCAAGGGCTATGCAAGCCCTTGCCTCTACAACTTTTTTTCTTTTTTTTAATGGTTTTAGCTTATTTTTAATTCTTTTTAATATTATGTGAAATTTTTTATTAATTTTTAGCTTCTTTTTTTTTACTATTGATTGGATCCTTTAACGAGCTGCTCACCGAAACTGACACTCAAATAATTGTTTTCAAAAAAATTGGTATTTTCCATTAGCCAAATTGGATGACGTTAACAAAAGAACTTGATTGCACCAATTTGACAAGTTTAGGACTCGATTGTACTTTTTGCAAATTTTAAAATTCAATTGTACTTTCATGACAAATTTTTAGGACCTCTAGTGGACATATCCCATAAATTTATGGCTTTTCGAATAATCTTTCCGCTGGAAAAGCCTCATGTTTTCATGGATAAAAAGCAAACGTCACATTAACTAAAATTCCAGCATATTCAACAACGGGTGGCTTCATTTACAACAATTCAATCCCTCTCAAGTTCTTAGGTTGCAAGAGACCGAGGTAAGAATACACAAATATGTTTCATAGTCTTAATTAAACCATGTCCTATGCGCGGACTAGCTCATTTTCTCACCCACAGACATGCGAGGCCGATTATGACAGGCAAAATTATGGACAGACCGACGAAGAAGAAGTTGAAGAAAGTGTTGGGCGTGAGGGAGCCCATGGCGGTGTCGTACGTTGTTATGAGGGCGAAAAGCGCGACCTTCAGCTCCATTTGCATGGGGAATCCCAAGGTGAGGTTGTGGATCATCTGGATAGAGGCGAAGAATCCGACCGAGTTGAAGATGAGGAAGAGGATGTACGAGGTCGGGTTCTCCGTTCCCAAAACCGCCTGACCGGCTCTGTGCGATGCAGTCCCATTGTTTGTAGTGCTGTTACTCGAGGGCCCTGAATTGTCCTGCCAGAGTCCGCCCGGCGGCTGAAGCACAGCTTGGTAGGTAGCGGTTGTGATGAGAGTGGCTACGACGAGCAAGGCGTTCCGCACATCACCCGGGGAGTCCCTTTCTTTTTTGTACGTGAAGTACTCTAACCACTGGGTTCTCTCATCCTTGACCCTCAAGATACTTATACAACGGGAGGTCCAAGTTCCGCGTGAATTGTGACGTCCGGGTGATTGGAAGTGCTGTCCGTTTGTTTGATCGGTTCGGGGTTCTGGGTTTTCATTCGCCACCGTCACCAAAGAAGGCAATCCCGTTGCTCTCATGGCTCCACATCGCGTGAGGATTTCGGCGATTTCCGCATCACCGGCTTCATTGTTAATGAGCAGTAGAATGTCTAGAGGCGTTAGACCAGCCTCGTTCCTGGCGTTCACTTCGATCATTTCTTTGTCAATTGCATCGCCCGAGAGCAGGAACTCGACTACCTGTTCGATTCAAGAACATATTTCATTTATCATCCAGCATTCTTGTTGGGATTTCCACCGACAATTTAGCAGAAACATAAGTTCGACCCTTGTATGTCTAAGCTTTGCCTGTCGAGTACCACACTAACATGAACTACTGTCGGAGAAAACAACAAATATTCCTAAAATTTCGTTTCATTCACCTGTGAAGAACAGAGAAGAGGAACTGATATGATTAAATGAAACGGGTCAAAAGAACTGGGCAACTCGCCTCGTATTGCTTTCTAGCCACCGCGAGGTGCAAGATCTGGTTCCCTTGGCCGTCCCGGCAATTCAAGACGTGCTCTTTGTTCAAACGCTTCAGCTGCTGCACCAGCAACTTGAACGCCTCGAACTGGCTGTTTTTCACTGCGAGATGGAGCGCGCTCTCTCTCCGAGCCGTCACTTCCTCGACGGAATCAGGACAAGCCGTGACCAGCTCGTTCAGGACTTCGCCCTTTCCTTTGATGGCCGAATAGTGCAGAGGAATCCTCTCCTCTCTCCCCTTCACAAGGCACAGGCGACTGCCCACTTTCAAGAGCTCCCGAACCATATCCATGTCGCCCCTTGCCGCGGCGATGTGCAGGGGGCTGAAACCGTCCTGGTTCAGCTCGTCGGCCAACTCCATCCTCAGCTTCAGGACTTCTCCGACGAAACTCGTGTGGCCGGCCATGGAGGCGATGTGTAGAGGGTTGTCTCCCTCGGTGAGAGAAGCGGCGTCGAGGATGAGGACGTTTTCTCTGACCAAGGAGTACAACCGATCGACATTCCCTGTGTAGGATGCTTCGAACAACCTAGGATCCATCTTTTGGGCCTGAGAAGGCTGTTTCGTGATTCTTATGTTGGACAGTTTTATCTTTCACTACTTGTTAATGTCTTTTAAGTATGGAAAGGACATCCAAACCGAACCCCATTTCACACTAGGAAAATGATAATTGGACCAACCTGATGACGTTTACGAGGTTATCACTGACAATTGGTTTTCGTTTGCTTTTGAACGTTTGATTTTTCCTGCCCAGGATGGATCCCGGTTCAAACTAGAAAAGAAATTCATTTCGATAGGTGGCGGTATATCGACCATAGAAAGCATCGGCCTATAGTTGACTTTAACGTGTTTTGAATCCTAAAAAATGCCCTCAAGCGCGCAAACACCAACAACAAACCCCCCGCCCCCCCTTCCCCGAAAAAAACCTTCCCCCCCCCCCCTCCTCAAAAAAGCCAAAAAAAAAAGGAAGAAGAGGAAGAACGTGTCACCTACTGAAATGGGCTTAGTATGATACTGATAAACCATTGACTTGTAATAAATTACATAAATCAATCACTCTTGGCTAGGAGCATGAAATTTTGTGACTTGAAAAGGTGCCTGCCTTCTCTTGCAAGGAAAGTCAATAAATTAATTAATCCTTCGGACAAAGAATTTGTATTCAACTCATAAGCTCACAGCCCACCAAATTTTGCAAAATAAATACATTAAATAAATTTAGAGGGCTAACAAGATATCTCTCTCCAGAGTTTTCAAATCATCTTTTCGTTAATAGTGAGATTGTAGGAAGAATATTAGACATGGATGGGACTTTTAAAGTCTATTCAATATTCAGAAAAAGCTGGATTCTTAGGGCCTATTTGGTAATGATTCCGATTCTCTTGTTCTTTTCTTCAGAGCAAACCTCAGTAGATAGCCATCTTTGGTTTTCCTTGACTAGCCTCCTCCACGAACCACAATTCATGTGCACCACTACGTGCTGTCAGATTCATCCACTCATCATTCATTCAATTGAAAAATGCACTCGATCAAATTAAAGGATTAGCAACGTTCATCAAGAATTGATAGCCCCGCGTTCGGCTTTTGATTGCACATGCATACCGATTAATTCCCAAACCACCTAAGGATTCATTAATAAAGTCAACGATAATCAGGCCCCAGTTGCGTTCATAAGGCAGCATGCTACCATTGTTAATCCCTAGTGAATCTCCACCGAAAAGTATGCGTCAGGTCCTAATATTCAGTTAAGCATCCACATGTAAAGGCGAGTAGGACGTGTAATGGACACATGAAACAACCATTAATCAAAATAAGCAAAGGCAGGTGTTACGCTGATAAAACAAGAAATGGGAGAAGGCCGAAATGGCCCGACCAACCTGCGCCCTCGGTCAGTCTGGGCTCGATGTAGTCCAATCCGATCAAGGCCCAGTCCCCAAAAGCCTTGAACTAAAACTGAATTAAACCGTCCGCCCAGGTTCACTCAGTTGAGCCCATTAAAGCCTAAGCCCACATTCTATTCTCCCTAAAACCCTAAACCCATTTATAATTCAATCAAAATCCTAAGCCCATGCTAATCTCGAACATCAAATAAAGCCCATACCATTTTCCTCCACGCTTTGCCTTCTTTTTTCCCATTTCGCTTTTCCTATTTCCTCTTACACCTGGGCCCCCTTCCCAGACCTCTTCGCACCTCCTTGTTCTTCTTTTTGTGGTCAAATTCTACAATAAACCTGGAACACCTATAAACTAATAAACCCAGAAAATGTAGACACCAACGAACGGGAGCCTGTAGACATTATACTGAAAATATTCCATGTTTTCATCACCTAACTCTATATCTTGCGGGACCATCGCCATCGATAACAATTTCCGGTCTCTGAATCACCCTCCATTGAAATCACACTCTGTTGATTTCTTCACTCAGCTTCCACGAGCGAAGGCTCGTGCTTGCTTTAGCGAGGGTGTGAGGGAGAGAGAGATGGCTAGGCCGAGAAAGGAGACATTGGACCGAGGGGAAATACATGCAGCTAGAAATGGGCTGCTGATAAGAGAAAATGGAATAGGCTGGTGGAGAAAGTTGGAAGGCGACCGGGTCGAAAAATAAAGAGAGATGTCAGCCAGGCCCTTGCACGGGCCGACCTGCCAGCTTTTTTGTGTGTGTGTGTCTAAATTAACTGTTAGCATATTTTTAACTGAATCGATAAGGTAAGGAACTGAATAGAATTGAATTATTATCCGAACCGAATACGAACCTAATCAAAAATTTGGTTTGGTACGGTACGGTCCAATTTGGTTTTTCAATTTTCTACTTATTAAAAACCCACCCTTATCCAGCTAAGTCTCTCTTCTCGAGGGCTGCATCAGAGACTCCATGGCTGCCTTTGTGTGCTGGCTTGGACAAGGAGGCTGCAGCAGATTCGAGTAGAGCGAGAGAGAAGTTCCAAGAAGAAAGGGGGAGTTCCAAAGTAGAGGGAGAGGGCATTGGGTCTTGAAGAAGCTGGTGGGTCGAGAGAAAAAGGAGGTTCAGTGAAAAAAAAACACACACAAAACAAAAGGGAGGAACATATGAAAAGGAGGGTGGCGCACATAAAGAGCCAAAAAAAAAAAACAGGGGGAGTCCCCTTCTTTCGAGGGAGAGCAAGGGTAAGAGCTTAGTACAGAGAAATAGAGAAGGAAAGCAGAGCTCTCTGCGGGGAAGTGAACCTGGGAAAAAAGCCCAAACAGAGGGAGCTAGGGAGGAGAGCTGTTGAAAAACGACGGCTATCAGGTCCGAATTTGAGCAGTCCATCCGTCAATGGCAGAGAGTTTGGAATTGGAAGTGAGTTGGGAACAGCGTAAAAGCGAAGTTTGAAATTTTAAAGCTAAGGGGTTTAGCAGAGAGAGGAGAGAGAGATGAGAGAGAAGAAAACAGAGAAGAAAACATGGAGGTGGTGGGAAGATTAAATCTCGAGAGAAATTCTATGCTTTGGTTAACCAAACCTAATTGAAGCAAAATATACTGAACCAAAAGAAAAAATCGATTACTTTTCCATCATCCGAATCAAAAACCGAACCAAACCGAAATTAAAAGAAATTTCGGTTCGGTTCGGTTTGGTTTCGATTTGGTTTGGTTTGGTTTTCCAGTTCGGTTCTAACACCCCTAATTGTGCTTGATGTAGGAAATATCAATTTAAGGTTACATTCGAGAAGAATAACTCTTGGAAAATTAATACCAATCACAATGATGAAATATAATAATTGCATTATTACTTTGAAAAAAAAATCACACCAAAAAAGAAAAATATAAATAGCAAGTAAATTTCCTACAAGTCTATCCATTTATTTCATAAAAAAATTTAATCTTTATGGAAAAAAATTTCAGGAAGTCATTCTTCGGAAAAATGATAATTTTTTCTAGTTTTTGGTTGATACGTGAAAATGAACTTAAAAATATTTCGTCATTTGGTAAGGAAAATCAAATGATTTTCATAAATAGACATTCACCATCCCAGTGCTAATACTTTTGTATGGTTAGCCAAGGAACACGACATGGGCATTGTTGACACCTAAGTTTGTAGGTCCAATTTAAATTTAATCCATTTTTCTTCAAATTTAAAATTAAAAAAATGCCAAAATAGGAATTTTCATATTTTATTGTTTTATTGCAAAATAGGAAAATAGAAATTAGATTTAAATAAGGAATAAAAAAAGGAAAAAGAGAAAAGAAAGTTGAATCAGCCCAAATCGACCTGGATTGGCGCAGGCGACCCGACCCGGCTAGCTATGATCAATTCTTGGCTATGTTGAGCAAAAAAAGAAGAGGGCCGAGAGAGTTTGTTGAATTGGGAAGAAATTCGAGCACCAGGAGAGGGAATTGGCCATACGACTGTCGCCATCCTATTGCCGTTCGCCACTAGTAGAGCCTCAAACCAGTTTGGTTTTTCCCTCCGCCCTCGATTGCCTATTTTTGGTCCCGGAGACCCGCTAGGTCGAAACCTCTAGTTCCTCGGTTCGGCAAGCTTCTCGGCTAGTTCTTGTGACTTGTTCCTTACTGTAGCTCCCTGTGGTGGTCGGTTTGTAGTTTGGTTTAGCATCGATAACTTTGGCCGAGTCTCGATCCCCCCACCCTCTGTTTTTGTCCACTAGAGCACCCTTGCTTGAATTGAGAGACTTCGGCCTAAATTTTACTTCGATTTGTGCCTCTTGTTGTTGTGTTTTAATCTTGGGTTGTTCCTTTGGCGGTTTGTGCGTTATTTGAGACCAAATTTTCCTTACGGTCTCAAAGGCCAGAACAGTAATGGCCCTCAAGGCCTCGGGTGAGCTTCCGACTGGCGGTAAGTGGTCCTTCAATGGCGGCAGAAGGTAATCGGAGCCTGTTGGAGGTCTGGACATCGGCTAAGCTCCGGTAACCAATTTGAACTCCAGGGTGGCCCGCGCGTGAAGAGGTTGTTTGAAATCAGGGACCGATCGAACCTGATCGAACTTGGTTCATGGAAGGCCGGATCAGGTTAACGAAGGTTAATGCAACGTCGTTTGTTCCTAGAGATGATCTGACTTTGTTTGGTTTGCGGGAAGGTGCAAATAATGGCGTCGTTTCCATCCACAGGCATACGACGTCGTCCGATCAAAGGATTAATACGGTATCGTCTCTGGTTCAAGCCAGGGATAAGTGAATAAAATCATTTGGGCCAAAAGGTCACGACGTCATTTGGCTTGATGGGCAAACAAGTAGACGTCATCATTTCGGTCTATGGTTGAAGGGAGCCAAATGGTGCCTTTTGCCGGCATCGTTTCAGGATTAGGGTTGACCGGCTTCGTTTTTGTTCTCTTTTTAAATAAAAAATTAGAAATTTTTAAAAAATTTCATAAAATTCCAAAAATAAAAATGAGAAAATTTTGGATAATGTTTAAAAAAAAATTGCTTTTTATTGCTTTATTGGATAATTGGTATTTTACATGCTTTCTGGCAATGGCAGTTGTTCGGTTCGATCTGATTTTTGTATGCATAATCTTATCTCTAGTTCAATATCTAGAATTGTAATTAATTTTGATTGGCTCACGCACTCAATGGACTAGGTCGAGGCACCTAAGTCCTAGGCCAAGCCTCAATGGAACCAGGGCCAAGCATTGGGGACCTAACTCCTGCCGCCCATGCTCGAGAATGAGCATAGGGTTTCTCATGACCAAGCATGGAGTTTATGGTCCAAGCAGTGTATATAATAGTATTTCACAAAATGATTTTTCAATTTAAAAAAAAAGGAAATTATTTTCCTGAATCAAAGTTCTGGTAGGAAAATGTTTTTCATTAATTAGGAAACTTTTTCTGTCAACTCATTTTATCAAGCAATCCAAATGCCAATAAATGATAATAATATTTTGTAAAAGAAAATTATTCAAGAAACAAATGGAGCCTTAATCTACTGAATTTTGAATGCCAGATTGCACTCTAAAGCAGCTACAATAAACTGTTAAATGCGCAATACTCCCTCGTAGCTTTATGCTTGTGCTCCTTGTGTTTGGTTTTCTTTGACTAATTACTAGGCTAAATCCTTATCACCGTTAGGAAATAATAAAGGATAAGGCATGGACATAAATCTTTTTAGGCTTGATGACAATGTCTCTATGCATATATGTTAGGTTTCATTTATTTTGTAAAAAATATTTTAAAGAAAATATTTTTCGACGTTTGGATTACATAAAAAAAATGAGCCAATGGCAAACTTATTCCTAAATTCTGGAAAATGACTAAAAAAATAAAAAATCATGTTTCAAAATATAGACTAGATATCAGTTCTTAGATTACCCAAACAGTTATTCTCAAGCTCGAGCGGTGGGGCTAGGTCCCCAGCGCCCGAGCCAAGTCCATTAAGGGTAGGCTTGAGACCCTAATGCCCATGCTGGGTCGGCCCTCATGCTGGAGACCTCAGTGTTTTACCTGAGCCCAAGTCCATCTAGGTCGCAGCTCGAGATCCCAGCACCTGTGTACAGGGTCCATTGAGCCCAAACCTAAGTCCCTAGCACCCATGCCTCGGTCCATGGACACTAGAGTAGGGATTCTAGCTCCCACGCCTAAGTCTCTAGTGCCCCACTGGTGATCAATATTGGGGCTATCAATACAACCTAAAGGGAGTGGATAGGTTAAATAAAAAATAATAAATACTTTTGCGAAACCTAAACAAATTAAATTTCATCAACAGTAGAAATAGTTTAACGCAATCGAGAGTTCTACTAATGAATATATAACATAATTGGGTGCACTGTTAATGAATAACTACTAATAATAAATAGGGGCGAGCGGTTCCAGGTTCCGGATAGGTTTCATCTGGAACCTGGAACCTACTCGTTAATACAGGTTCCTCATTTTTCGAAACCCGGAACCTATCCTGCATACGGTAGAACTTAGAACCTACGCTCTCACAGGTTCCAGATTTCGGTTTTAGGGTACCCGAGAACCTATCATACTCGATCAAATGATTTTATACCGCTATACTCGTCAGTTGCTCTCTATCGTACTCTAGCAAATGATTTTATACCGTTGTACTCGCAGGTTCCGGAAACAATTCAAATCCTTGCAGATGCTCTACCAAAGATAGTCCTTTATGTTCTGATCAACCATCGAGAAGTTGGCATTTTGATTGCTACTCAATATGTCTCGGAGATAGCACAATCGCAATATGAATGATGTAGATCTCGATCCTTAAATAGGTGAATCAAATTAAGAAACGGGTCGCTTAATTATGAGTTAATGAATTGGATACCATGCATATCCTGGATGCAGTACAGGAGCTAACTGGGGAAGTCATACTACTAACATGTCATTAACGTCTGTTCAGAGCATGGACAATTAGAAATCACTAATGCGTTGGAATCAAAGAACCTCTGATCTTTGGAGGGTCTACGAAATTACGATTGTGCTTTGTAAGAGAAAAGGGTCGAGCTTGGTTTTTCCACATATATATATATAGGTCGGTCGTGTTGCGAAGGAGGCTTCGCAATTAAGTCAGTGTGGTGGCGCGGGTGAGCATTGGAGCAAAGAAACAATTACTATATTTGATTCAAACATCTAAGCATGGGCTGAGGTCCAACAGAAGATGATCATGGAAAAGTGTTATGTTACGTACGAGAAAATCTATCGTGAAAACCAATCGGTATGTTCTGGATCCGAATCCGATTTCGGTTCCGATTCCGGTTCGGGTCCAGGGTAGAACCGAAAATCGGAACCGAAACCGACGGTTCCTATAAATATGGAACCGAGAACTAGAACCTGGTTTACCGGAACCGAGAGTCGGACCAGAACCACAGATTCAGTTTTCCGGTTCCCGATTCTACCCTGGACCCATCCTCACCCATAATAATAAAGAACAATGGTGCTAGTAATAGAAATGGCAAATAGCATACTGAAATTTATAGTGGTTCGACTTTATCCCTAAATCTACATCTACTCCCTAGCCTAATAAACACAATAAGGCCAGATTCATTAGTAATCCTCGGGTCATAAAAATGTTGACGTCCCAAGCATATTATCGACCCATTTATTTTTATCTTATAATTAAGCGCACACGGAACGTAAAAATCCTCAAACATTAATATAGCGAAAGGGATAGTAGCAGAAAATCAAGGAAACCAATAATCGATAGCCAACATTTGCAAAAGACTATTTTCATTAATAATAATATTGTTATCCATAGGAAGTTTAATAAAAGACAACTATAAGCCCACTCTTCAAGGCTGCTTCCTAAGACCAACAAAAATATATTGGGTCTAGGTAGAGTTAACTACTGCTTCCAAAAACTCCAGATAAAATAGAGTCTCGAATGGCCGGTCCATAGGCACTCCAAACCTCACATGACGAATCTCTATATTACGGCCCTGAAAAATATTTATCGATGACGGGTGAGATATAAATATCTCCGTGAGTCAACATTTAAGTCCATTAGGGCATTGATTTACTTAGTAATTTAAATAGGCATGACGACACAAAAGCAATCCAATTGTCAATCACATGCAACTTATCCCATCTTAGTCCACACAGTACAATAATTTATTTGATAATTAGATCACACATTGATCAATGTAACGATAAGAACACATATACCAAACTCTCATGCATTATGCAACATGCGATTTTCGATTATTAACAGGCACTCAGCTCTGGCACATTATATAGTTAGTGCCCAATACACTAGACAGTTAGTGCTCTTTCGGTATGATCGGGCAATCAATAATCCATGTGATTTCAATCAACATGGCACAGATATATTAGGCATTCCTGTAAGGACTTCAGTCCGTCACAAGTTACGACCGGCATTCGATCAGTCTGACGACACATACTATCGAACCTGGTAATCTTAAAATGATGTGTAGAATGTGTATTCACCTTAGGAAATATTAACTGGTTAGGTATCAAAAGGGTGTTAATTATTTAGTTAGCGTAAATAAGTCTCCGAACCTAAAAGCTTTAGTTGCGTGGGAATTGAGATGACACTTTCGTGTCTTGATTGATTTTTAGCTAACCCCAATAGAGTAGTATCAACTCCTAGAAATATTTTAGGTTGCTAATTACGAAAACAAAATCCACGCCACACGAGGTAGGACTTGGTGGAGTTCGTGCCTAAATCAATATATAACACCTCTAAACCCACCGGACCCCCAAGAGAGGTTAAGATAGGTTGTGACATATTTGACTCCACTAAGATTATAATTCAGTAGCACTTCATAGAGACATAATCAACAATGAAATTGCTACAAACAAAATTAAAGCAAAGAATAAAACTCAAGAGCTACAGGCCTTGGTTTATTTGTTTCCACCCGAACCTATCTACTACCCGTAATGCGAACTCCAAGCTTTTATAACGGCTAATTTCATTGTGATCTATGCTTTAATCAGATGAACAATTAGCAATACCTTTGACGACTTGACATTTGCACCGTCCCTTACTAAATAATCAATATTGCATATGATCGGTAGTTTATTGATACAATGCACCGATGAAATCATGTGGGATGACTTCTAATTAGTCATCCACCTCTTGGCTCAATCAACTTCCAAAGATTTCCAAGGACATTAACACACTCACTAAATCCTTGTCTTCACGAAAAGGCTGAGTTAGTATCCAAAGACCTTCAAGGAGATTAGCATCACTGTTGATTCCTCATCGTCACTGAGCTCAATAGATCATTCGCATTGTCATATTTTTTTCCATCTCATCTGAAGAAAACTACTCTAGCCAATAATCTGTTGTATTGATAATGGTTGCTCTTTTATCTTCTAGCCCTTCTGAGCATATTGACGATTGTGGCTCCACCAAGTCATTCACCTTCATAAGTGCATACTTCTAAGCTTCAACAAACATCATAGTCTTGGCTTGTTCATCATCTAAAGGTCTATCTAACTATTCACCTTATCTTAGTCTTTCCAAGCTATTATTCTCGTTCTTCTCAGCTTATTCACTCTCGATCAAGGACCTTCCAACTTGTTTGCCTTGCTGAGATCCATCCATCTTGAAGACATCTCCATGCCTAATATCTTGTTCACCTCATATATCAACAATCATCCTTCCATGTCGGCAAACCATTCCCAATTATGGTAGAAAACTTAACATATCAAAATCACCTAATATTGATCATGTCGCCATCTGCATTATGGCTTGTGTATAGTTATATCACTAGGTCATACTCAACCAATGCAGGCATTAATAGCCTTCAATTGTCTTTGTCATTGTAAAAACAACATAGTTGGTTTTCCCAACAATCAGCCTCTACTATAAGTCCATCTTTGCTAGATCTTGGACTTAAGTGCGTAAGCTTAGGCTCGACAACCATTACCCATGTCCGAGCACTTGTTCATCCAAGCTGAGGCTTGGGACCTTAGTACCCATGCCAGGTCTATCAAGATTGGGCTTAGGCCCTCAATGCTCGAGCTTGGTCCCCCGATGTTTATGCTTAGGCTATCATTAGTGAGCCAAGTAGCCTGGTATCTATACCTAACTACTCGAGTCTAGTTCTATTGAGGTCAAGCTTGGGACCCTAGGCCTAGTCCTTAGTGACTCAAGCATGGGCACAAGTCTCAGGCACAGCCGTGATGGAGTCAAGCTTGAATGTCAAGGACTTGAGCCCGAGTGTCCAGGCTTTGGACATAAGATGGGGTCTCAAGTTCGGCCTTAGAAAGACTCAAGCTCAGGAGCTAGGGATCTAGGTAAGAGTACCGAAGCCTCAAGTCCAACTTATGTGAATTTAGGTTAAGGCTCCAGGGAGCCGAGGGTAGGGGTATCAAGTTAACAAGCCCAACTTTAGTGGACTCAAGACTAATGCCCATGCTCATGCCTAGGACTAGATACTAGTGTTCGGATCCCCAACTCCCTCGTGGGGGTCCGTCGAGGCCAGACCCGAGACTCAATGCTGGTGTCTAGTTCCTCAACTATCCATAGGCAATTTTCTTCTACTATCAAAGCAACAACCTTTGAATATGTTGGTAGATTATACCCTCTATCATCCATGGCTCTACTTCCAATTGAACATAATTGGAGTTGAGGTACGTCATGGTCCTGGAATGTATCCCTAGACATTTAAAATAGCTTTACTAGTACATTGCACACATCCGAACATGGCCAGAAGCTAATGAACCAAAGTGGATCCAAATTTAGTATTCTCATTCGAGAGGTCCAACTCTATATGAAATTTAATTCTACGTATCATTGATATGTAGCTATGTAAAGCATGATTTTTCCTCATCATACGACAACAATGAGCGAATCCCATGGTAATTCTGACCATTCAATCAAAAAGCATATAGAGCACCCCCTCTATTGATTTGAGAATCAAGTGGACTCATATACAAGTGAATGTCAACACTGAACTATACATGTGGATTTGTTTGAGAAAATTCAAAGCAATCTTTTCATGGAAAAGGACACTATGAGTATCATCACTTTCTATGAGATTCACATGAGTTCCATAACTTTATTTTTGATTACTTGAGTACCATAATTTATGTACGATGCTCACTTGAGTGATGTACAACTTTTTAATCGATCATCTGAGTGTCATAACTTTTTAAAAATATCTACGTTGAGTTTTTAACACTTGGATGAAAGTTTTTAAAAGTTTTGGTATTCAAGTGATCGATTCAAAGTTATGGCACTCAAGTTATTGTTTTTTATAGAAATTATGACAATCAAGTGGTCAGAAAAAAAAAAGATTTTAGCATTGAAATTAGTGTTGTACGAAAGTTATGACACTTGTAAAGTTTTTATCCTAATTTTTTCAACCCGACAATTTAAAAGGTCTTTCAACGTTTCTTGAGAATGTCTAAGAAAAATGTGGATCCATTCTTTCCTACAACATGCAACATGTCGAGAATGTTGGATTTTCAAGCTTTCTTAATTTTCTTGACACTATTTCATACCAAGGGATAGCACCGCAACACACACATGAATAGTTGAGCCTTCAAAGTTCTAGGGTTCATGAATACAGCCTTAAACATTCATACATTGTTACAAAATTGTCTAATCTATTACTTAATTCATGAACAAGAAAAAAGAATGTAAGAGTAATCATAGCACAATCCTAAACATGCATGGTATTTTGTTTCAAAGTCTTGAGATGTCACCAAAACACTTACTAGATGTCATTGTGGATTAACATGACCGTTTTCTAGTGTGTGGTCGTGGGACTCCACTTGTGTGAGAAAGTGTAGTTCAAATATGACGTGTAAGAGTGACAAGACACGACAACAATAACCTGCAACACGGCATGGAAAATCGAATGCAAGATAGGATGATGAAATGACATGATGCAACAATAATCAATGTAGCATGAGATGATAAATAATATGCAAGACATGGCAATGTGATGACATGATAAAGCAAGACATTGCAAATCAAATGGAGGACATAACAACAATATAATGTGACAATGCGATAATCACATGTAGCATAACATGGAAAATCACATGCGAAACATGGCGATGAGATAATGTGACATGACAATAATCACATGTAACATGACAATGGATGACATGACATGGCAATGACTATATATATCATCACAAGGTAAATTAGATGCAAGACATGGCAATTAGATGATGTAACAATAATCACATGCAACATGACATGGCAAATTAGATGCATGGAATTACAATGACAAGACATGGCATGATGATAATTACGCTCAAGGGAAAATGACACAAATAGCCCCGAACTTTGGCCCAATGTGTAATGTAATCCATAAATTATTAATTTGTCTAATATGATCATTGAACTTTGACTCAATGAGTAATGCAATCCATGAACGTTTAACTTATTCAGTATAATCTCTGAAATTTTGATACATATTCAATTTAGTCCATAGATCTTATGAAAATATTCAATGTTGTCCCTGATATTAAATTAATGGGAGGACTACATCGAACATCCTCATATAGCTCAAGGACTATTTGAACATATACCAAAAGTCCAAGGACTATATTGAACAAATTAAAATTTCAAGGATTGCATTGAATATTGGGCTAAAGTTCAAAACCCACATTGAACAAATTAAAAGTTCATGGACCACGTTACACATTGGGTCAAAATTTAGGGATTATTTATTCCATTATCCTTGCATGCAATAAGGAATGGCAAATGAGATTCAAGTAATGGCAATGAGATGACATGACATGGTAATTACGACATTCAGCATGGCATGAAAAATCAAAATTGAAGACTATTGACACCTAAATTTTGGTCATCTTTTTTTATAACATTAATAGAAAATTCATAAAATTTATGAAATTTAAAAATTAACTTTAAAAGTCTTAGCCAAGCCTAAGGAATCATTTCTATTGCAATGGCCTATGATCATGCACTTTAAGAAATGTTCCAATGGGTAGCATGATTACATATCTTAGGTTTTCAAGTGTCCTTTTCAACATTGTGATTGCAAAAGAAACCGCATTTTTTACTACTCAAACGGGCAGCATAATGACATATGTTAAATTGCAAAATCACAGACCTAAGATTTCAAGCAGTACCAAATTTTAGGGCTCAAGTCTATGAATCGATTTTGTGTTGGTTATTTTTTATTTTTAGACAGATTAATACTACGAAAAATCTCAAGTGGTACAAATGTAGTAAATTTACCCTAAATATATTTTTTTTACCACTAAAAATCCCAAAATGGCACACCCATTATAAATTTACACTACGTTAAATTCTATTAAATTTTACTGCCAAATCGTTGAGTTAGAGACATATAGCAGTTAAGTGGTGTACAAGTTTGGTGTTTTTATCATCCGTTTGTCGCAGGTATATCAATTTGAGATTTTTCGTAGTATTAACCTAATTTAAACTAATGGAGGGTAAATTTAATGGAGGGTAAATTTGTTAAAGATATTTTGGTGGTAAAAAAAATTATTTTTTTGGTTTTTTGTGATCAAGAAAATTTATTTTGGATAAATTTATCGCAAGTGTATTAGTTTTGAGGTTTTTTATGATATTAACAATTTTTAAAATCTTCATTTATCTTTGACAAAAAAAATCATTTATCACAACTTATGAGTTTTGTAGCATCTTGAAAGCAAACTTCCTAGATTATTGTTATTTAACTATAATTAACTACCGTAGTGGGATGTAATTTGATATTGACATTACTCTTCCAAATGAATGTCCTTCGAAACCAATTTTCTAAAGTCATTGAAGGAAAGTCTATGAGCGAAGAGGAAGTTTGTCATTTAATTAGTTCTAAATAATGAAGGAATAGACGAAACGGATTATAAGCTAATTTATGCATTAAGTTATATCGGGCTCGGTCGAAGTCCACTTCTGCGGAGGTCATTTTGAATATATCGCGAACTATGTCGCAATAAGTTGCAATAGATGCGGTTGACCAAGAAGGAGTACAACACCACACCGTGATTGGCGACGGATTGCCAAATTTTCTTTTCTAGAAAATTTCGTTAGATTGAGGCCAGGAACTATAACTTCGGATTCCAGTTAGACATAATATGGTGTGGTGAATCTTTGAATCTAAGAGTGAAATATTTCTTCATAGTTAAAATATTGATTGGTGCTGCATTAAGTTTATAATACGTTGATTTCAGTCATATGTGTGGGGAAGAATTATATTGTTAAGAAAGAAAATGTGACCAAAACTAGGGAAAATATGAGCCGACAAAATTGGGATTGAGTGTGTGCAAATTTGGGGGAAAAGAAGTGAGCTGCCGTGCGTGCATACACCTAAGAGAGTGAAAGAATGCGTTGGACATTTGGCAATAGAGCTCATGCATCATCCCAAGAAGTTAATGATGGAGATTATAGGAAAATGGAGGCAATCATCTCCCATTGTGCTTCATTGAGTCTGCCAGCACACAAAGGAAGGGAGATATCTCTATTGTTTCGGATTTTTCTAAAGGACATAAAAGGGAGAGTGCACAACTCGCAAGAAGTCTTGGCCAGCTACAAAGTTTTCGGTTGTTCCTCCTTCACTACCTCTGACTATTGTTTCCACAGAGCTCAAAGTCGTAGCCTTGCCAGATCTAAGCCAAGTAAACCTTTCTCTCTTACCCTCTTTCATTCCATTATATTGTGCCATTAGTAGGGATATATATTTGAATGGTTCAGAAAGGGGTCGACTAAGAGTTGGTTGGAATTTATGTGAGGTGAATGGTTACTTTGAAGCTATTGCGATGAAGCTAGTTTCATTGAGTAGCAACTAGTGTAGTGGAAAAATGGATAGAGACGAGATAGAGTAAGACGAGGTATACAAAGATACTATTAGACTTAGCCATGAATACGGGATTTAGGTTGAGTATTGTATACCGAGAGGTGTAGACGAACCTATAGAATTTTGGTGGAATAAAATGATTCATGAGGCAACTAGTTGTCGGTACAAAAGCTTGAGTAGTGGGGTTGAACGCCGAACTGAATCTTCTAGGTGCAACCCGAGTTGGTGATGCTAGTAGTATAAAGTATAGATAACTCCGGTTTACAAACTCTGTCATCAACTAAGGAATGAATAAGTACAAGTGCTTAATTAGGGACTTCTCTAGGATGTCTTAGTCACGGTGGGAGGAGGGCTAAACCATTTAAACTAGTCATGACCTAGGGAGAGAGAGAGAGAGAGAGAGAGAGAGAGAGAGAGAGAGAGAGAGAGAGAGAGAGAGAGAGAGAGAGAGAGAGAGAGAGAGAGAGAGAGAGAGAGAGAATTTTCATCTATGGTTGCGCAAGTGGGAGATGAGATAATGAAAAATCGAAGTTGAGATTTACTGAGAACTAGTGAGCTATGAATAGTGACATGTATGAACATTGTTCTGATTTGAAGTTATAGATTTTATGTAGAACTCGGATATCCAGCTATGAGCGACCACCAGATAATTATTGTCGTGACCTTTAAAATTCGATTGGTAAAATTTCAGGTTAACGAATTATCAGGTTAATTAAATTGACTAACCTAATACGGACTCTCCCAAGCCCTACCGAATCGCAACTTTGGTTTTTGTTCGAATGATTTTAGAACTTGGAGTCACTACTAATCATTTTTTGGTAGGTCAATTAGAAACCTAAGTAAATTAGTGAGAGAATTAAATCACTTTTACGAACCAGAGATTATGAGTTCGAGGACTTGTTACACTAGTTAATTAAAACTAATGTCCTTTTGGTACCTTAATTCCATGGATATCCTAATTTGGCAACTTAGACTTAGTTTACTCCTAAGGCTCTAATGAGGTATTGTCTTTTTTTTTTCTTTGTATTTTACTTTTTAGATTGAATGCATGGATGGTAATGGGTGCATAGATAAACAAAACGTGAATATGCAAATATAGACACGCGAACGTATACATACGAACGCGGACATGCAATCATGAATATACGAGTATGGATTTACAAATATGACATGCAAACAGGAACGTACGTTACATGCAAATATGGACACGCAAATACGGCATACAAACGTGAATATACAAATATAGCATGTGAATGCAGACATGCAGATGTGACATATGAACGCGGACATGCAGACGCGACATACATATATGGACACGCGTCTGTAGGTATACGAATACATACAAATATGATTATGCGGAAACGAAGACGTACGATTGCAACCGGCAGATTCGAAGACATACGAATAAGACATGCGGATATGAAGACACACGAATACGATATGCGAATGCGGACATGCAGAGTCGACACTCAAATAAATCATCAAAAATAGGATACGACATACGTATGTACGTGACATGCGAATATGATATGCATACGTGTATATGTGAGTACAACGTATGTATGTGAAATACGAATATGACATACGTATCACAAAACCAGTCAACAAAATACATGAGATCTTTACACTACCAAGTAGGAGGTAGTGCCTACCGCGATCTGGGGTTCAGATAAAAAAATACAGAAAATTGCAATATAAATACATATGCGGCATGACAAAGTATGCATAAGCAATACTATATGAAATGCACATGAATGATATTTTTTTTGGTATTTTTGAATTAAATAAGACTAACGATGCAAAATATTTTGAATATAAACGCAATATTAAAAGATGTGATATAAAAAGCAGTATATAAAGGCAAGCATTAGAAATTCTCTGAAGCCGAAAGAAGGAATAAGCTAACGACTTTTTCGAGTGTTACAACCTCCCGCAGGTAGCTCGGCTTATCGATTCTGGGGTTTGATAATGTGGAAACTAAAACGCATAAAATAAAGTACATATTGCAGTAAATAAAAAACCTCCAGCATGTGACTCAGCCTATCAATTCTGGGGTTCAATGGTATAGAAACCAAAATGCATAAAATAGAGTACAGAAGCAGTAAATAAAGAAACTCCAGCAGGTGGCTCGGCCCACCGATTTCGAACTTTGATAATATGAAAATTAAACTGCAGAAAATAGAATACAGAAAGCAATAAATAAAGAACCTCCAGCAGGTGGCTCGGCCTATCAATTCTGAAGTTTGATAATGTGGTTCTTAAATTGCTTGACTAGCTTGGTTCCGTCCCTATTTCTCAAGTTCAATTTGACAAATTTAATTATCAGATTCGACTCTTGAACCGCCTTGCGAATGAAGAGTCGATTCGTGGGAGACCCAAGAGAGGACTCGT
This sequence comes from Psidium guajava, assembly GCA_016432845.1. NCBI lineage: Eukaryota > Viridiplantae > Streptophyta > Magnoliopsida > Myrtales > Myrtaceae > Psidium > Psidium guajava. The sequence goes on from CM028232.1 coordinate 12,190,381, forward strand.
GGTGGCAACGTTTCCTTAAGCATGTCGCGAACCGATCACCATTGGGTAGGGACAAGTTGCAAGAAAACCAGCTTTGGAATTTTACTTCACAATTTCTCCCTCTTCCTTTCACATGACTTTTTTTACTCCACAAATTTGATTAAAACTTCAATGCATGTGGTTGCTTGGTTTGGATAGACATGGTAAGTATCTTGCTTATATCAAGCCATCACTAGGATATTAAGTACTCATAGGGATAAAAGTAGCATAATAGATGAACAGTATGTTACTTTATTATTAAATTGTTATAAAGTTGTGAATAAAGGATAATGGAGGAAGAAATTAACGAGGTAGTGATCCATGTGCAGAGGAATTGCGAGATGCCAAGGTCAAGTGCATATTCCTAAGAAAGAAAACCCATAGATCCGAGAGTGGATAGAATATTAGAGGCCCTAGGGAATGTTGGGGATTTGCTTTAGCATCAGGCTCAACAATAAGTGGTGGCGAACAATACAACAGGAGAATGCCATACCCAAGGATTAGTGAAACATTTCCCTAAATTGAAACCACCCGCATTTACCGGAATGATGTTGACACCTAATTTTAAATCATTTTTTCTCTTTTAAAATTCATAAAATAAAAAAAAATCAACTTTGGGGACCTTGGCCAAGCTTGGGGAACCGATTTTGACCAAAAAATGATTTTTCATATTTTCAGTATTTTTCGGCATTTTTATTTTGAAAAATTAATAGAAAATCCATAAAAATTCATAAAATTTAAAAATCAACTTCGGGGACCTTGGCCAAGCCTAGGGAACCAATTTTGATCAAAAAATAATTTTTCATATTTTCAATATTTTTCGATATTTTTAATTTAAAAAATTCATAAAAAAATCAAGTAAAATGAGAAAATTGCAAAATCAACTTTGAAAGCCTTGGCCAAGCTTAGGCAACCATTTTTTTTTAAAAAAATAATTTTTCATATTTTTGTATTTTTTTATATATTTTTTAGAAATTGAGAAAATATTTAATAAATAATAGTATTTGAGGCCACAAAAATACATAAAAATAGTCAATATTTTTTCTTTTAAATTCCTTTTCATGTTGGCCATCGCAAATTTTTAAAAAAATCCAATTTGAGATCGTGTATTTCTTCACGAGCATAACCTCGAATCGAGCCAAAAAAATTCAATTTGAGTCAATTTATTTTCATTTTTCACTTTTAGGAGTTGTGACATTATTCTCTAATATTTTAAATTTTCATCTTGGCCCAATTATACCTAGAATGACTCAATTTTGCAAAAGTGCTTTAATTAAATTTTGCATTATCTTCAGCGGCAGGAAATGAGCTTAAATTTGACATGAGGTAAATTTTGACTAAGCATAGGGGAGGTGTATCGAAAATTATGAGGAGATTTGGACTTAAAAAAAGATTTCTCCAGAGACTAAATTGTAAATACTTAAGGGACTAGAGTGCAATTACCTAACACTTGAAGGATTATTTTGCAAATAACAAAAAGAAGAGTTAGTGGAGAAATTATAATAGATAAGGGAAGATGGAGAAGAAGAGATGGAGAGGAAGAGATGGAGAAGAGAAGATAGAAAAGAATATATAGAGAAAATAAGATGAGAATAGAGAAGGGAATATGGAGATGAAGAAGAGTTAGTAGGATGGGAGATAGATATGGAGAAGAGAAGATGAAGATGAATAAGAGTTAGTGGAAAAATTAGAATGGGAGATAGAGTTAGTGGAGAAATTAAAATGAGAGATAAATGAGTTGCCTATAAAAGGAAGAAGAAGACAGTTGGGAAGGAAATTTTTCTTGGGAGAGAAAATTTTGGATGTTTGAGAGGGTTTTGGGAGATCAAAGAAAAATTGGAGAGAAATAAAATACCAAAAAAAGAGAGAAAATTTTGAAGATGATGGGAGTTTAAAGTTGGGAGTTATCATCGCCAATTCCTTCATCGATTAACATAAATCAAGAGTTCATTCTCGTCAACGAGCAAGCAAATTCGAGCTAAGTGTTTTTATTTATTCATTTATTTGTGGTTTTAGTGGCAAATTAGCACAAATTGTTTACACTCCCCCCTCCATTTCTCTATATTTTTATGTCAGGTAAAGGACAACTTCAAGTCAATGGTAAATCCCATGGAAGTGAAAAATAGGCACTGACGAGCTCTTGAGTGCCCATTAAATTTTCAATTGATCCGTCGATGGATTTCGGCCCGAGTTGTCAAATTAATTCGTCGTATTTTATTTTAAAAAATTCAAACCCCAAAATGTGAAGGACGGAACCCACTCACTAGAGGTCATTTAAATTCCTGCAATTTAAATTCGTACACCTTAAACCCCAAAAGAGAGGGTCAAGCCAAGGCTGGGCCGTCCATTAGAGGTCTTTATTTACTGCAATTTAAATTCCCGCAATTTAAATTCCTGTACCTTAAACCTCAAAAGAGAGGGCCAAGCCAAGGCTGGGCCATCCATTGGAGGTCTTTATTTACTGCAATTTAATTCCTGCACCATTAAACCCCAAAGGGAAGAGCCAAGCTAATGCTAGGCCGTCCATTGGAGGTCTTTATTTACCGTAATTTAAATTCCTGCAATTTAATTCCTGTACCATTGAACCCCAAAGGGAAGAGCTAAGCCAATGCTAGGCCGCCCATTAGAGGTTTTTACTTACTGTCATTTAAATTCCTACAATTTAATTTCTTGCCCCACTAAATCCCAAAAGGAAGAGCCAAGCCAATGCTAGGCTGCCCATTGGAGGTTCTTGCTTACTGTCATTTAAATTCCTGCACCATTAAACCCCAAAGGGAAGAGCCAAGCCAATGCTAGGCCGCCCATTGGAGTTTTTTACTTACTGTCATTTAAATTCCTGCAATTTAAATTCTTGCACCTTAAACCCCAAAAGAGACGGCCAAGCTAAGGCTGAGCTATTCATTGGTGGTTTTTATTTATTGTCATTTACTTCCTGTAATTTAATTTTTGAATCACTAGATCCCAAAATGAGTAGATCGCAGCACTGTATGTAATTCGTTAATTCACTCCCTCTTTTGGCTTCAGGAAAATACTTAATATTTTGAAAAATGCCAAAAAAATGTCACTCACGTACATTTCATTTAAAAAAGTGAAAATACAAAAAGAAAACACCCCACTAGAGCCTTAGGAGTAAATCAAGCGTGAGTTGCCAAATTAGGATATCCGTGAAATTAAGGTATCGAAAGGGCATTAGCTTTAATTAACTGATGTAACCAAGTCCCCGAACTCATAATCTCTGGTTTATAGAAGTAATTTAGTTCTCTCGCTAATTTACTTAGGTTTCTAATCAACCTACCAAAAAATGATTAGTGGCGACTCCAAATTTAAAACTATTTGAACAAAAAATTAAGGTTGCGATTCGGTAGGACTTGGGAGGGTCCGTATTAGGTTAATCCATTTAGTTAACCTAATAATCCGTTAACTCGGAAATTTTCCACTGATCGAAAAAAATTTTAGGGTCGCGACAGACTCGAGACTCCACTGGGGACGGGATTTTTAAATTTTCGAAAAAAAGACATCAATTGGAATACTTGAATTTTTTCGAAATTTTAAAAGCCTTAGTGGACTTAGGCCAATGAAAATTTCATGGATATCTCGCTTTTAACGATCTTGTTTGGAACTCATCTTTAGGTATTAAATGGTTTTGCAGATGGGAGTTATAAGAAGTGGAGTGTTTGGCTAACCTTTTGTTTTGTAGGTTTGGCGTATGAGAATTGTTATTTAATTTTTAAAGATATTGAAGCGGTGTTTACATTTAATTGTTGTGCATGTTTAATTATTTTAGCACTACACCACACACGTCCTATGGTTGGACCCGGGCCACTAGTTTTAGGATGGTATTGTGATTTGGTTCTAGCGTTCAGCATAAGATTTCATCGAAAGTTAATCCAAATTCAATCCCGAACATTTTTTCAAAAATGAGTTTTAAAAGTTAGGCCTCAGGCTTGGTAATATTATCGAAGAGGGGGTTGTAATTTTTTACTCGAGCAGCCGAAGTGGAAAGGCCCGGCTAATCCCGGTTACGTCATGGGATCACGGCTAATCTTGATTATATGCGCGAGATTGTTGCCTTGCCGTAAGTCTTTCACTTCAATTTGTGAGCCTTTAGGGTAGATAGGCTAAGATTTAAACTCACGATTTGTGTGCATGTCTATGTGATCTACATTGTATTTTTCAAGGTAAAAGTAAGTTTTCTAACCTTATCTTGTATTTATGTTTTGTCAGTCCATGTTAGGTATCGATTAAATTTTGAATTTAATACCATGGTCATTTTTCAAAAGGAAAAAAAAATAAATTAAATTGGTATCCCATTTTTGAAAATAATGAATGAGGAAAAATCCCTTAAAGGAATTTTTGTTAATCAATAAATGACTTTGTCGCATCTTTACTGTTTCAATAAAAATGAGATATTTCTGACAAATTTACCTCTAAAAATTCATTTTGATAAAAAGAAAAATTCCTTCAAATTTTTTTTTGTTAAACATCAAGAAGTTTCATCACATTTTTCAAGTTATAAAAACTTGCGAGAAATTTTTTTTTTTTGAGAAGTTCATCCATGTTTTTCTAAGAAAATTTTCTCTAAGTAAAATTGGACTAATGTAGAAGTCATGGGCTGACCTATCTGGTATCCCATACTAATTATGTCCTTTACTTTTGTAGGGAATCCTAGGTACCCTAGGCGGGGGTAAAAAATAAAAAAAATATAGGTTTAACAATATATCAGGAATTATTTTCAGGAACACAAAAAGACAGGAAATTGCCGATCCCTTAATTCTGGGGGCAAGTGTAGAAGTCGATCCTCTCAGACTCAAAAATGTGTCAGTTAATGAGCACGAATGGGCCATGTATTTTGATGAGGGCAGTGAATGTATCTAGATCAGATGTGGGAATATTCTTAGTGTATTGAGAGATTCTTATACTTGTTTCAGAAGAGAACAGTTTGTATAATCAGAACCCAAGAGATAAGCCTGTAACGCCTTCTTAGCTAAATTAGTCGAAATGTTTAATGGACGGTTGGTGCTTATATCATTGAGTATGGCCCACGGGCATTTCTCCCGATGCTATAGGCACCCAACACACGTAAGTGGACGCCTTAAGAAACGAGCATGGTTGAAGTAGGGCACGCATCAGATGGACTGATTTATTGACGCACTGACCGAGTGATAACAGCTTTACCAATCTACATGATTTAACGTGAGTCTCTAGGCGGGCAGTAGGGGCCACTGCCGAATCCTTCTTCAATGTTCTTGATATCATCATTTGGAGCTAGTAACAAAAGCATCAAGAAGAACGTTAATTCTCAACGTCTTCAATACCCTGAATCGTTCTATCGTATGGGAGAAGCGACGGCAAGAAAACTAAAAAAAAACATATGAAGCTCTCTTTCCATTCCATTCATCAACAAACTTTACAACAATTACTAGGGAGGAAAAGTAAAGCCAAATTGAGCATTGATAAGTATTACAAAAGAGTTCAACTGACTTTCCATGAAATTAATGCTCTGCTTACACTGAGCGACCTGGGATTTGAGATCTGCAAGCTTGAAGAACATGTGAGTACATTTCTCCTTATACCTGGCTGCATTAATCTCATGGTGTTCAACGGTGAGTTTCAGATTGTCGATCAAGTTTCTCTCGAAAGCTATATCCGTCGTTAGATCATCAAGCCTCTCCTCCAACCACTCACATATGAACTTCATCACGATATCACTCGGATTATGCTCAAAGTAAGTCTAATTCAAGACTAGGCACTCCACCAGCTTCTCCCTCTCATGAATCAACAGCGAGATCTGCTCATCAGCAGACTTGACAGCCTTCTTGTATCGAGCAACCGAGCGTTCTGTAAACTTTAGGCATTCAGATCGATCCTAGTAGAGGGCCTTCATGACACGGGCTAAGGTAACCGTTTCCTGAGTGTTCCGGCAAGCCTCCAAGAAGTTGATGAAGACATGTGGGAACACCCTGTACTCTTTCTCCAATTTGGTGCCTTCGACTGAAGAAGCATTTATCTCCCTGAACAGACCGAGGATCTCAGCTTTGATACTTGGATGATGGGCTATATAAATATAGCATCGGCCAAGAAGATGGTAAAGTCTTTTCCATTTGAACATAACTTCAGCCGGGAAGATCTGCGTGGGAAGACTAGCCATTATCGTTTGAGGAGAGAATCAAGACTGATGAGCAGAATACGAAAGAAAAGAGGAGAGAGGTGAAGTAGATGATCGGGATGTGAAGGTGATAATTTACTTCAAGTTAAATATTGAGTTCACAAGGGCAGTCTTTATTGGCCAGACATTCCCATCTGCCATTCTTTATCAGCAACACCCTCGCTGGCTCGAATTCCAGTCAGGCGGCGGCCTCGAGCCAAGCAAATCCGACATCTCCGCAAAAAAGTTGGACGAGACGCCACCACTTTGAAAAAAAAAATAAAAAGGCGAGCTGAGTGGAAGACAAAGACATTTTCGGTAGAAAACAAGATACGACTCGTCTTTATCGGAGGACTCGCCAGCAAAATCGACGGTGGAGATAATGATAGAGGCCCCTACCATGAAAAGATGATAGAAAGACGAGTTGAGCGAGCGGTACAGACAGAACTATCGAGAGAAGCAATACAGTTGCTAAACCCACGTCTAATTTTAAGAGAGGTGCCCTCTTGATAATCCTCATCCATATCCTGACGAGAGTTTCAAAGCGTACACAGTTGCTCAGAAAAAATCAGAGAGAGTGGAAATACAAGAAGAGTTAGCAAACCCTGAGGAACTATCAAAGATATCCTAACCAAACACACTTGAGAGCTATCGTTATTTGCTGAACATAGGAGAGGAAAAGTTCGAGGCCATGTTTGGGATTTAGACCATGGAGCCGGGTCCTTCCGCCGACGACGTCCAAGATCTTGGTAAAGATAAAGACAACAACAATAAGGGTCAAAGAAAACGTTACCGTCACCATATCGAAGAGCAAATACAAAAGCTTGAGGATTTCTTCAGAGTGTGTACTATGCCAGACGGCAAATAGAGAATGGAACTGAGCCAAGAGTTAGGACTGGAATTTTTGCAAGTCAAGTTCTGGTTTCAAAATAGGTGAACCCAAATGAAGACTCGATATGAGCGCAATGAGGTCGAGTTTTTGAGAGCTGAAAATGAAAAGCTCTGAGCGGAGAACAAGGTGTATAAAGATACTTTTGATTTCGCCACATGCCCCAACTGCAATAGCCTTTTCACCCTCGACGAAAGGCAGTATCTAAGGGTTGAAAACGCCCGTTTAAGAGGTGAGCTAGATCAGTCATACTAGGGTCAAGTTATGTTAGAGTGAGGTACGAAAAGACCGAACCTACGGAGCCAGCTTTGATGCCTTCCGAGGAGGAGGGGATACATCACCACCGAGCAAGTAGCGTCGATGACGAGATCGCCTCCATGATCAACCAATTTGATGCTGATGAAGCACCAAGGCTTTAATGGGCACACGGAGCCTGTACTTCCAAGCTAGTGATCACGGGTCCTTCAGCATGGCCAATGTGTATCTGATCCAGAACGAGACCAGCTGATCACTAAAGAGCTTGCAAGCGAAGGAAGATCAAACCTGGACGAATGCATCTGCTTCGTTTCCTTGCGCGTTTTCTACTTATATATATATATATATATCCAAATTTAATGCATAAGCGAGAAGTAATGGTTTCCCTTCCCTCTATTAAATGCTCGGAACCGTTACCACACCAAACTCGAAAAATTAACGACGAGTAAAAATCCGCGTAAAATCGAAAGGTAATTCCGTATCATTCTAACTTACCCTCAATTGTTTCGATTTTAAATTAGATTCATTCTATTTTCAGGAATTTGCAAAACGACCTGAGAATACAATCGTACCCGAAAATAAGATTCCCTGGTCGGACTAAATTGGGGGCAAATCGATCCGTGGACATTATCACTGGATGGACAGCTTCAAATGAAAGGGAATACGAGCGAAAGACCCGAGCAATCTCAAACATGGGTAATTCTGTATGGTTCTAATTTGCTCATAATCATCTCGAGTCCTGAATTGTTTTATTCCGTTCTTGCCAGGAATTGTAAAATGCCTTGAAAAGAACCAAGACGCGAATTGGCCCAAGGCAATATAACAAGGCCGCGTTATCCCAAAGATTAATCCTTAAAAGAAAAGCCCCATGGATGCCTACGGTCTAATAGGCCGAATGGCATGGGAAATAACAATGGTTCGAGGTGGTCCAAGTTAGATCCCCAAAGTCAGGAAGTATTATAAATCTTTTGAATGAATAACACAATCTTTTACATGTTTCCTTTTTACAACAGGAATACCCGACAAACAATACTGAAGATAGTACTTTATCGCGATCCTGGCCTAATGGTGAAGTGTCCAACGGAAGTCGAGAAAAACTCAATCCAGCAAAACTGGTAAAAGATTTGTGCAAAGCATTCAAGACGAAGGGTAAATCAGTATCGTTTCCAATTTATCTCTTCTGATACTGACTAACATGCTACTTTTCTTTTTATAGGAAATATTCACACTAACATTTAACATGTTAAAGGAGACAACTCCAAAAGGAAAAAATTACGATCATCTAAAAAAATCCGTTTTAATGAAAATGAGGGCAAATTAGGGCATTCGATCGACGACCACTCCTCGACTTAAGGAATAGGTTCCCTATTTGCTCGATCTGCCCACATGCCCAGGGGCAATTCAAATTCTCCCATTCTTGATACAATTGCACATTTCTTAATCATGCATGATTCTTAAAAATTGCCACATCCACATTGTGTTTGCACGTTCCATAATTTATGCATGACTCTTCTGCATGTTTATTTTACCAATTCTGGCTTGGAAAATAAATCACGTATGATGCATCGGATGTGTAGAATGGAGAATGAGAGGATGATGAAAGACAAGCCATTTCTACACACGTCCTACATTTTAATCTACAGTGAGTCGAGTGCTAAATAGGTTCCGCATTCCTCAAGACGATGAGTTTTCTCGCAAAAGGTATGATAGCCAAAAGGAAGAAGGCAATCGCTTCTCTATCCTAAACACTACAGGTGACCATTGATAACCCATTTGAGCGGCGATTTCATTTCATAACCCCTGTCAAGAACCACCCCCACATCAGGGCCAAATGAAGGTAGTCCCAGCAATGTTACGAGGTAAATGGTTAGAAATTTTCTTGCTTGGACTAACATTAATTTTTGAGTGATTCTTTGCTTTCGACCTCGCACGGTAGTTCAAGTTGCTTAGGATGACGAAAAGTATTCGTTTCTCTATCCAATACACTTTCATCCTTTGCGTCGCCTAATTGATCCTACATACTCGTTTCTTAAAACCTCGTTGGTGATAACCGCTAATTTCAAGATGAAGATTGCACCACCTTAAGGCAGAAGAACTTAGAAGAAGTGGGTATACATGAAGTCCCAAATCGACTCTTCAAGCGCGCTAAATCTTTGATATACATATGTATATGGCACAATTTTTAGAAATTCTTTTCCTAAGCAGAGCAGAAAAGACCAAAAGGCAAAAAATAGGACTAAAAGAAGAAAAGCCAGTCCTTGGGCATGAAAAAGCAAAGTGCCAGTCAAAAGCAAGGCCAATACCCATTCAAATGAATATTTATTTTTGAAGGCTTTTGAAAACTCAAGGAAAAACATATTATCTCCTTCAGTAAATCCCCAATGGGATCTGATTGTGAAAGGAAATTCTTTAAAAGAGTCAGATTGCAAAATATACACAATTGAAGTTTACACCGTTCGGGAGCAATGACAGTATTAACAGAAATTGACACCATCCTCAAATAACGGTGGTATTCTTGAAGGGCTATTCAAAGGGCCGAGACTGGTGATAAAGATGCGATGATCGCTGATGTCAAACCTACCTCATATATTTTCTGGGCCAAAATAAGTCTTTTTACTTCCTTGATCCCTAATCACAACCTACGTTACAACCCATGAAAGTCTTTTCTGATTAAGGCGCTTGAATTAACATAGAGTTGAATGATTTTAAGTATCGCTCGAAAAAGTACGAGAAAGGCTATTTCTCTCTCATTTTTGCAGGGTTCTTAACTTGTAAACCCGGAGCAGATGATGAAGACTTTTTGTCGGCGGCCTTGACTCAAAAGAGTCCCCTTTGTTAAGCCTTTGACCCAACCTACATTACGGTCTTAATCAAGACTTCCAGATCGACATGGTCGTACCAATGGTGAGATTACTCAAACCCTTGTTGAATGCGATGATAGTAAGATCGAGTGATTTCTTTTCAATCCTGCAGTCAAGATAAATAGCCTTTCTCGAGAGTGAGAGAAAACTATTTTGGATTGAAATTCCCCATTCAAATCACATTTAAGGTATTCATACCATGATAACCTCTTTGAACAGAATTGGTAATGCAAACTTGACAGAATAGTTTTGCATAATCCACATTTTGATTAATTGCATCATGAGTTATTACACAAACTGTTTCTAATCATTGCAAACTTAGCCGAACAAGTTTTGTATGAACCAATGAACTCATTGATGAAAATGCTCGCAAATGTTGCCGGACAAGTAACGCGTTCCTGATGTTCGAGTCACCTTCCGAGGTCTCGAGATTCATTCGGTGATTATTGAATGAGCAAGCCCAATTGTCGAGAAATCACCATGAGTTTCTTCTAAATCTTAAGGTAAGTATATCTTCAACCTGAACTCTAAGAGAAAGTTCTTATGATTGTCAAGGCAATCGAATCAATTGCGGCACATACAGGTATTTACCTTCTTCAATGAAGCGTGTCCTTCTCGAAAATCAAAAATTTGAGATAATTAGATGTCTAAAGTGACGGGAGAACAAATAATGTGGGTTTGAGCTTCTACAGGATTCCTGGTCTTCTCAAATCCTAGAATGGTACCCTTTAAGATAAGATAAATTGGGTTTGAGCTTCTACAGGATTCCTAGTCTTCCTAAATCCCGGAATGGCACCCTTTAAGGTAAGTGAAATTGGGTTTGAGCTTCTGTAAGATTTTTGATCTCCCTAGATCCCAGAATGGCACCCTTCAAGGTAAGATAATGTGGGTTAGAGTTTCTGCAGGATTCCTGATCTCTCCAGATCCCAGAATGGCACCCTTTAAGGTAAGATAATGTGGGTTTGAGCTTCTGCAGGATTACTGGTATTCTCAGATCTCAGAATGGCACCCTTCGAAACACACAAAAGTCCTTCTTACAGGCACCTAAAATCCTTTCTACAGGCACCAAAGTCCTTTCTACAAGCATACAAAAGTCCTTCTTACAGGCACCCAAGTCCTTTCTACATGGCACCCAAAGTCCTTTCTACAGACACACAAAAGTCCTTCTTACATGCACCCAAGTCCTTCTTACAGGCATCCAAAGTCCTTTCTACAGACACATAAAAGTCCTTTCTACATGCATCCAAAGTCCTTTCTACAAGCACATAAAAGTCCTTTCTACAAGCATCCAAAGTCCTTTCTACAGGCACCCAAAGTCCTTTCTACAGGTATACAAAAATCCTTTTTACGGGCACCAAGTCCTTTCTACATGCACCTAAAGTCCTTTCTACATGTGCACAAAAGTCCTTCTTACAGGCACAAAAGTCCTTTCTGTAGGCACTAAGTCCTTTCTATAGGCACAAAGTCCTTCTTACAGGCATTTCCATGGGGTGACCCACCATACGGGTCAAATCTTAATCCAATTTTAATCAGTAAAATCCTTTCATTAGAAATATACCATGGGGTGACCCACCATACAGGTCAAATTTTAATCCAATTTTAATCAGTAGAACCCTTTCATTAGGAATCTACTATGGGTTGACCTACCATACGGGTTCAAATTCAACCACCCTAAGGTTTTCTTATAACGAATCCTTAGGTTTTCATTCCACATTCAGTGGAGCAGGCAAGTCGTAGGCCTCTCCATCTCTCCCTCACTTCATAGGAGCTTCTTCAAATCAGATTTGGATTAGAACTTGCAAAGAGGGCTATTAGAGATCAAATATCACGACTTTTTTTTATTTCACTATGTTGAGTCGATTAGGATTCAGGTGTCATCTCGCCTTTAAAATGAACATCTACCGAGCTTCCTTTCAAAGAGGGGCAGCTGTTGACACCTGATTTTTAATCACTTTTTCTCTTTTAAAATTCATAAAATAAATATTTTATTTGAGGCCACAAAAATACATAAAAATAGTCAATATTTTTCCTTTAAATTCCTTTTCATGTTGGTCATCGCAAATTGAAAAAAAAAATCAATTCAGGGTCGTGTATTTCTTCACAAGCATAATCTCGAATCGGGCCAAAAAAATTCAATTTGAGTCAATTTATTTTCATTTTTCACTTTTAGGAGTTGTGACATTATTCTCTAATATTTTAAATTTTTTATCTTGGCCCAATTATACCTAGAATGACTCAATTTTGCAAAAGGGCCTTAATTAAATTTTGCATTATCTTCAGCGGCAGGAAATGAGCTTAAATTTGACATGAGGTAAATTTCGATTAAGCATAGGGAGGTGTGTCGAAAATTATGGTGAGATTTGGACTTAAAGAAATATTTCTCTAGGGACTGAATTGCAAATACTTAAGGGACTAGAGTGCAAATACCTAACACTTGAGAGATTATTTTGCAAATAACAAAAAGAAGAGTTAGTGGAGAAATTAGAATAGAGAAGGGAAGATGGAGAAGATAAGGTGAAGAAGAGGAGATGGAGAAGGGAAGATAGAGAAGAGGAGATGGAGAAGAGAAGATGGAAAAGAATAGATAGAGAAAATAAGATGAGAATAGAGAAAAGAAGATGGAGATGAAGAAGAGTTAATAGGATGGGAGATAGATATGGGGAAGGGAAGATAAAGATGAAGAAGAGTTAGTGGAGAAATTAGAATGGAAGATTGAGTTAATGAAGAAATTAGAATTTTAAAAGGAAGAAGAAGAGAGTTGGGAAGAAAAGTTTTTTGGGAGAGAAAATTTTGGATGTTTGAGAAGGTTTTAGGAGATCAAAGAAAAATTGGAGAGAAAGAAAATACCAAAAAAAAAGAGAAAATTTTGAAGATGATGGGAGTTTAAAGTTGAGAGTTATCATCACCAATTCCTTCATCAATCAGCATAAATCAAGAGTTCATCCTCGTCAACGAGCAAGCAAATTCGAGTTAAGTGTTTTTATTTATTCATTTATTTGTAGTTTTAGTCGCAAATTAGCACAAATTGTCAACACTCCTCCCTCCATTTCTCTATATTTTTATGTCAGGCAAAGGACAACTCTAAGTTAACGGTAAATCCCATGAAGGTGAAAAATTGACACTGACGACCTCTTGAGTGCCTATTAAATTTTCAATTGATCCATCGATGGATTTCGGCCCGAATTATCAAATCAATTCCTTGTATTTTATTTTAAAGAATTCAAACCCCAGAATGTGAAGGGCAGAGCCCACTCACTAGAGGTCATTTAAATTTCTGCAATTTAAATTCCTGCACCTTAAACCCCAAAGAGAGGGTCAAGCCAAAGATGGGCCATCCATTGGAGGTTTTTATTTACTGTAATTTAAATTCATGCAATTTAATTCCTGCACCATTAAACCCCAAAGGGAAGAGCCAAACCAATGCTAGGCCGCCCATTGGAGGTCTTTATTTACTGTAATTTAAATTCATGTAATTTAATTCCTACGCCATTAAACCTTAAAGGGAAGAGCCGAGCCAATGCTAGGCCACCCATTGGAGGTTTTTACTTTCTGTCATTTAAATTCCTACAATTTAATTTCCTGCACCATTAAACTCCAAAGGGAAGAGCCAAGCCAATGCTAGGCCGCCCATTGTAGGTTCTTACTTACTATCATTTAAATTCCTACACCATTAAACCTCAAACGGAAGAGCCAAGCCAATGCTAGGCCGCCCATTGGAGGTTTTTACTTACTGTTGTTTAAATTCCTGCACCTTAAACCCCAAAAGAGACGGCTAAGCCAAGGCTGAGCTATCCATTGGTGGTCTTTATTTATTGTCATTTATTTCTTGTAATTTAATTTTTGAATCACTAGACCCCAAAATGAGTAGGTCACAGCACTGCACAAAAGTCGTTAACCCACTCCCTCTTTCAGCTTCAGGGAAATACTTAATATTTTGAAAAATGCCAAAAAAATGTCACTCACATACATTCCATTTAAAAAGTGAAAATACAAAAAGAGAACACCCCACTAGAGCCTTAGGAGTAAATCAAGCATGAGTTGCCAAATTAGGATATCCGTGAAATTAAGGTACCGAAAGGGCATTAGTTTTAATTAACTGATGTAACCAAGTCTCCGAACTCATAATCTCTGGTTCGTAGAAGTAATTTAGTTCACCCGCTAATTTACTTAGGTTTCTAATCAACCTACCAAAAAATGATTAGTGGCGACTCCAAATTTAAACCATTTGAACAAAAAACCAAAGTTGCGATTCGGTAGGACTTGGGAGGGTCCGTATTAGGTTAATCCATCTAGTTAACCTAATAATTCGTTAACCTGAAAATTTTCCACCGATCGAAAAAAATTTTAGGGTTGCGACAAATGAGAGATCTAGAGGAGGTAGAGAGTTGGTTAGATGAAATAGTGGAGCTATTTAGTTTGTTAAATTGTAATGATATGGATCAACTTGTTTTGATGGAACATCAGCTCTTAGGAAATGCAAAAAATTGGCGGAGGGCTACAAAGGGAATAGTTTTCCTAGAAGGGACTGAGGTAACATGGGATCGTTTTATGGAGGCCTTCGATGGCCGATACCTCCTAGATTGCATCAAAGATAAGAAGATGACTGAATTTGTGCAACTGATGCAAAGTAGTATGACTGTTAGCCAATATAAGGCAAAATTTTTTGAGGTATCTAGGTATGCACCACATCTAGTTGGAAATCCAGTAGATAGAGCCAAGACATTTTTGAATGGTCTTAAGACGGAAACAAGGAAAGAACTGGTGCCTTTTAACATTCGAGATTATAATGAACTTTATAGTCGGGCTCTATCAATTGAAGAAGAACTTCGAAGAGAGACTATGGAAATAGTAATACAGGCAAGACCAAAGTTTCATGTTCCTCAAGGGAACTATAGATGTGATAAGTGACTTAGACAGTTTGCGAAGTCAAGCTTCAACTTGAATAAGAGGCTTAACTTTGAATGGTTCAGTCAGATGGGAAGTAGTAGTGACAAGGAAGTACATATTCAAGGAAATAGCGCTTGCAATTAATATGGCGAATTTAATGGGCCGAGACCATGCACGAATGGTAGGCAATGTTATAAATGTGGCAAATATAGGCATATAAGGAGAGATTGGCCCCAAGAAGAACAACTATAACAAGCCATAATACCACAATAACCTCAACAAGCTTCATTGGAAGGGTCAAATAAGCCTCGTGGATCTGGAGGCTTGAGTGGAGCGAATCTAGTTAGAAATGCTCAAAGGCCATCAGCTCAAGGGCAAGTATATTTGGTAACTCAAGAGGAAGCTATGACTTCCAAAACCATTACTTCAGGTACACTTTTTCTTAATGGACATCAAGCGTATGCCTTGTTTGACACTGGATCCACCCATTCATTTGTTTCTACATAATATACGAAATTGCATGACTTGAAAATTGAATAGCTTGATGAACGATTGATAGTGACTACCCTGCTTAAGTATGGAATGTTGTTAATGATGGGTTGTACAAATTGCAAAATCACCTTTGGAGGACGGGATATGGCGATAGACTTAATAGTCTTAGTAATGCGCAACTTCGACGTCATAATTGGAATAGATTGGCTCCACCAACAATGAGCCAAAGTGGATTGCTATAGAAAAGTAATCTAAATCAACCCACCAAATAGTCCTAGTTTTGAGTTTGTAAGGAATGGGGCGAGTACTTTTGGGATTTCATATCGGCAGTGGAAGCATGGGAGTTGCTTGATAAGGGATGTTAGGGATATCTAGCAGTAGTGCTAGATTGATCTAAGAAAGAGATGAAATTCGAGAAATCCTGGTAATTCAAGAATTTTTGGATGTTTTTCACAAAGAGCTTCCAAGATTATCTCTAGAAAGGGAAATCGAGTTTGTAATTGAATTGATTCTTATAATGGGGCCTATATCGAAGGCCCCAGATCAGATGGCTCTAATGGAATTAAAAGAGCTAAAAATACAACCCCAGGAATTATTAGATATAGGGTTTATCCGGCCAAGCACATCGCCATGGGGAGCACTCGTTTTATTCATCAGAAAGAAAGATGGATTTTTAAGACTATGTATAAATTATCTTCAATTGAGCAAGGTGATGATTAAGAATAGGTACTCACTGCCAAGGATTGACAATTTGCGTCTTTAGTTTCAAAAATAGATTTTGTGGCTAGGTTATCGTCAATTGAAAATCAAGGAAGAGGATATCCCTAAAATTGCTTTTAGAACTTGGTGTGGACAATATGAATTCTTAATGATGTCGTTCGGAATGACTAATGCACCTGCAGCATTCTTGGACCTAATGAGTCGAGCATTCAAATTGTATTTGGATCAATTCATCATTGGTTTCATTGACAATATCTTGGTATACTCCAAAGAGGTAGAGGAACACAAGGAACACTTGAGAATGGCATTGTAGACGCTTCGTGAACATCAACTGTATGCTAAATTTAGTAAATGTGAATTCATCAACAGGTGATCCAGCCAAAGTTGAAGCTGTGGTAAACTAGCCTAGACCAACTACAATGATGAAAATTCAAAGTTTCTTGGGACTTGCAAGGTATTACAGAAGATTCGTGAAACGATTTTATGGAATTGCTAGACCACTAACACAATTGACTAGGAAGGATACGAAGCTCAAGTGGACTAAGGATTCTTAAAGGAGTTTTTAAGAACTAAAGGATAAGCTAACCTCAACGTTAATATCGACAATACCATGAGGACCTGGTAGATACGTAGTGTATAGCGATGTTTCACACCAAGGAGTGGAGTGTGTATTGATGCAATATGGAAGGGTAGTGATTTACGCCTCACGGCAACTGAGACCTTACAAAAAGAACTACTCGATGCATGATTTGGAACTAGTAGTGATAATATTAGTTTTGAAAGTATGGCAGCATTATCTATATGGAGAAAATTTTGAAATTTACGTCAATCATAAAAGTTTGAAGTACTATTCTCGTAGAAAGAGTTAAATTTGAGGTAAAAGTGATGGATGGAACTATTGAAGGACTATGACTATGAGATTTTGTATCACACTAGCAAGTGAATAAGGTGGCAGATGCACTTAGTAAAAAGAGCACGGGCATAGTGATAGCTAATTTAATGGTGAGAGAATGGAGTTTGATCGAAGAGGTATCCAACTCGAAGTATAAGTTAGAGGTCAACGAGTTAACATGCATGATGGTGACTTTGCGAATTGAGCTTAAAATTGTGCAGAGGGTTAAAGGAAGAAATATTAGAAGGAAACAAACTAAACTTCCAAATGTTAGAAGATGGTATACTTAGATATCAAGGACAACTCTGCGTACTAAATGATGTGATGCTTAAGAGAGATATTTTGACTAAAACCCATCGAAATGAGCACAACATTCATCCGGGGAAGCATGAAGATATATCAAAACCTTCGCAAGCATTACCAATGGAATGGAATGAAGGGAGATATTGCTGAATATGTCGTTAAATGCCTTACATGCTAGCAAGTGAAGGTAGAAAATTGTAAATCGATAGGATTACTAAAGCCATTGGAGATTCTTGAATGGAAATGGGAACATTTCGCAATGGACTTTGTACAAGGACTACTAAGAACGTCCCGCAAGCATGATTCAATTTGAGTTGTTGTGGATAGATTAACCAAATCAGCTTATTTCTTATTGGTGCAGAAAGGCTCGCTAATATGTATGTAAAGGATATCATTTAACTACATGAAGTACTAGTGACGATAACATCAGATCAAGATCCGAAATTCATTGCCAGAGTCTCGATAAGTTTACAAGAAGCTCTGGGAACGAAACTCCAATTCAATACTACCTTTAATTCTTAGATGGACGAACAAAAAGAAAGAGTAATATGAATCCTTGAAGATACGCTATGGGCATATATTATGGATTTTAAGGGTCACTGGGATGACAAACTATCTTTAGTTGAATTTGCCTACAATAATAGCTATTAGTGAAGCATTGGCATGGTTTCATTCGAAGCGCTATATGGACAGGCATTTTGAACTCCTATATGTTGGCATGAGATAGGCGAAACGAACATCACAGGCTCGGAATTAGTATAGCTAACCATAAAAACAATACGAGTAATACGACATTGTTTGAAAACAACGCAAAGTTGAGAAACGAGCTATGCCGATAGACATTGGTGGCTGTTGGAATTTGAAATTGGAGATTTCATTTTTTTTTAAAGATCTCATTGATAAAAGGGATATCATGATTTGGAAAGAGAGATAAACTAAATCCTTAATTCATAGGAGCATTTGTCATATTGGAAAAGATTAGAAGTACAGCTTATAGATTGGCCTTACCACCTAAGTTATCACATGTTCATAATATCTTCCACGTGTCAATGTTAAGGAAATGCAAATTAGACAATAGTCACGAGATATAGACTACGATTGTGACGTCTTGAAATTTCAAGAATTTATAAATAAATAAAATTAGATTTTTATGTATTAAGAGACAATTATTGGGCACGAGTTTTTAATTGGTCTGAAGCATTAATCAGAAATTTTAACCTATTAGTCGCGCCGCAAGATTTTTCTTTCGTGCTCGAACCTAACCTGACTGAAAACTCTCTGCGAGATTCCTAAAAAAAATATCCTCATTTGTTTGCGCTAAAAGACCACCCTATCCTAAAATACCCATTTATCATTTTGCCCTCAGTATTTGTGCACAAGAAGACAATCTTTTTTTTTGAATTTGATTGACTTGTAGGCCCCCTAGGGTCACCTCAGCCGTTGCCCCCATCACATCACCATCTTTTCCATTTTTTTCTTCCTTTTCTTTTTCCTTTTCCCTTCCCTCCCTTCTCTTACTTTTTTGCTGTGGATATTTCCCCCCTTCTTTGACTTTCCCTCTCTCTCTCTTCTCTCTCTTCTTCCTTTCACCTGCACATGACCTAACCCACCTTCCCCTTCCCCTTTTTTTTATTCTTTCCCTTTCCCCTCTTTCTTGCGTAAAAACAATCCCTCCTCCGACGCCATTTTTGCTGTTGCTGCTCCATCTTCTTTTTGTTGTTCTTTTTTTTTTCCTTTTCCTTTATCCAGCTGAGCTTTGTCATTGTCCCTGTCATCCCGTCAGCTCGTCATACCTCTACCTCAGTTGGCCACCTACAGCGGCTTGTTGCTGTTATTCCCTACCTGCTGTGGTCACGTCGCATCGTGAGTCGAACTTGCACCCCCTTTCCACTGCTTCAAGCCCACTCGATCGCTAGTCACCGCTCGATCGCCGTGGACCCAGGACTAGTAGCCTCGAAAGTCCATCTTGCTATCGCCATGTCATTGTTGTCATTACCACCGCCAACCATTGCCCTCCATTAGTTGCCGCCACCCTTTGCCGCTCGTCGTCGTCAGATGATTTTGGATGGGTTAGCCCCCAATCTTTGATTAAGTTATTAATTGCACTTAGTTTAGATTAGATTAGATTAAATTAGTATCGGTTTAGTTAGTTAACCGCAATCAGTTTAATATAGTTACTCTAGTTAGGTTAAATAATTACGGTTAGAATAATTAGACTAGTTCGACTTGTTGGATTGCAATAAGATTAGTTAATTGAGGCGGGCCGAGATTATTAAAATTTAATTAATTATTTTTTTGGGTTGATAAAAATAAAAAAAATTATTATTCTTGGGTTTATTACTATTTATTAAATAATTTGGACAAAATCAATTATTTAATTATTTGTTTAATTAATTGTGGCGTTTTAATTAACTATGATCTAAATAATTATTTATTAGTAAATCACCAATTATTTACAATGAATATGTCGATAATTTTATTAAATTATCGATTAATGAATTTGGTTAATTTTCTAAGTCACTATTAATTTATTATTTATCTACTTGTTATTATTGATTTATTTTTGGGTGATTATTAGATAACTATGTATATGTCGTACGCATATTGGTGGTTGGTTGCGCTAATTTAAATGTAGAGTTTGGTGGATAATGCGCATAATCATGTGACCGCATGCAAAGTCAAAATTTCATATTTGAGCATGAAAAAGAAAACGGCCTTGAACCGAATTTTAAGCATGACCGTGTGAGCATTTTAATTAAATGCAAAGATAATAAATGACTTGGTTGTTTGGCATGCTTGTATGGTGATATATTGGTTATTGTCGCTCGAGAGTGTCTCTTGGATAACGCCTAATAAGTTCGTGATCTGTCAATCGGAACCATATGACTTATCAAAGCATGATAGTCTGCGTCGTCAGACTGATCGGATGTCGATCACAACTTGTGAAGAACCGAAGTCCTTATTGGAATGCCTGATATATTTGTGCCATATCAAAGACCAACTGAATCTAGACAATTCTAAGAGACGTACTATAGCTAGCTAGGACGATCGAAACCACATGGGTCGTTGACGGAGTGGGACGACACCCGATCATACCGGAATAGCACCAACTGTCTAGTGTGCTAGGGCCGAGTGCCCGTTAATAACCGAAAATCGCATGTTGCATAATGTATGAGAGTTTGGTATGTATGTTCTCGTCATTGCATTGATCTGCATGTGATCTAATTATCGAATAAATTAGTATATTGTGTGATTCAAGACGGGGTAAGTTGCATGTAATTGATAATTAGATCGCTTTCGTGTTGTTATGCTGGCTTAAGTTGCCTGAGTAAATCAATGCTTTACTTGGACTTAGGCATTGACTCACAGAGATATTATATCTCACCTGTTGTTGATAAATATTTTTCAAGGCCGTAATATGGAGATACGTCATGAGAGATTTGGGGTGCCCATGGACTAGTCACTCGAGACCCTATTTTGGCTGGAGTTTTTCTTTGGAAGCAGTAGTTAACCCTACCTAGATCCAATATCTTTTTGTTGGTCTTAAGAAGCAATCCTAAAGAGCGGGCTTGTAGTTTTTTTTTTATTAAATTTCCTAGGGTTAACAATATTATTATTAATTAAAATGGTCTTTTGCAAATTCTAGCTACTGATCACTGGCTTTTCTTATTTCTTGCTACTATCCCTTTTATTGCATTATTGTCTAGGAAAATTTTTATGTTTTGCGTATGCTTAATTATAAGCTAAAAATAAATGGGTCTAGGATGTGCTTGGGATGTCATCATTTTTATGACCTGAGGATGTCACAACGATATAGTTGACATGGACAAACACGTGCAATATGAGGAGAAACTAATGAAAATCCTAGATAAGAGGGAAAAAATTCTAAGAAACAAAGTCATCCCTTTGGTCAAAATATTGTGGCAACATCATACTACCAAGGAAGCTACTTAGGAAAGTGAGGAACTAATAAGACGACAGAACCCATAGCTGTATGAGGATAGAGCGGGGACTTAAATTGCGAAGATGCAATTTCTTAAGGGGGCAAGGGTTGCAGCATCCTACAAACTAACTTCCCACATTACTATTATTTAATTATAATTATCTACTGTAGTGGGACGTGATTTGAGAGCGGTATTACCTTTCTAAATGAATGTCCTTCAAAATAAATTTTCTGGTGTCGTCGAAGGAGAGTCTACAAGCGAAGAGGAAGTTCAACATTTAATTAGTTCCAAATAACGAAAGAATGGACGAAATTGATTAGAAAGCTGATTCATGCAATAAGTTATAGCAGGCTCGATCGAAGTCCACTTCTATAGAGGTCATTTTGAATATATCACGAACCATGTCATAACATGTTGATTATAGCGGCGAATCTTCTAAATCTAAGAGTGAAATATTTCTTCGTAGTTAAGATATTGATTGGCACCGCATTAAGTTTATAATATGTTGATTTCTAGTCAAGTGTGTGGGGGAAAAATCATAATGTTAGGAGAGAAAATGTGATCAAAACTAGGGAAAATTTGAGGCGATAGAATTGGGATTGAGTGTGTGCAAATTTGGGGAAAAATAAGTGAGTTGCCGTGCGTGCATACACCTAAAAGAGTGAAAGAATGCGTTGGATATTTGGCAATAGAGCTCACACATCATACCAAGCAATTAATGATGGAGATTATAGGAAAATGGAGGCAATCATCTCCCATTGTGCTTCGTTGAGTCCACCAGTGCACAAAGGAAGGGAGATATCTCTCTTGCTTCAGATTTTTCAAAAGGACATAGAAGGGAAATTGCATAACTGGCAAGAAGTCTTAGCTAGCTATAGAGTTCTCGGTTGTTCCTCCTTCACCACTTCGACTATTGTTTCCATTGGAGCTTAGAGTCATCGCCTTGCCACTTCTGAGGCAAGTAAACCATTCTCTCTTACCCTCTCTATTTCCATTATATTGTCCCATTAGTAGGGATATATATCTAAATGGTTTAGAAAGGGGGTCGAGTAAGAGTTGGTTAGGGTTTATGTAAGGTGAAAGTTACTTCAAAAACTATTGTGATGAAGTTAGTTTCATTGAGTAGTAATTGGTGTAGTGGCAGAAGGGGTAGATATATGGTAGAGTAAGATGAGGTATACAAAGATTTTGTTAGACTTGGCCATGAATACAGGATATAGGTCGATTATGGTATACTGAGAGGTGTGGGCGAATATATAGAATTATGGTGGAATCAAATGATTCATGAGGCAACTAATTGTCAGTACAGAAGCTTGAGCAGTGAGGTTGAAGGTCGAACTAAATCCTTATGGTATAACTTGACTCAGAGATGCTAGTAGTATAAATTATAGATAACTCCAATTTACAAACTTTATTGTTAGATAAAGAATTAATGTCATGCCACGAACCCTACGAATGCGCGACATCCCGCGATTCTTACCACATCAATTTGGTTAATACCAATGACGACCCAGGAACCGTCGTAACCAAATGATGGCCGACGAATTCAAACTTCACGGAAGCCAACATAACCTAAACATGCATAAAGAATGGGGTAGAGAAGAGAAAATACACAAACACATAAAATCAATTACCATAAAAACGTAACCATAAGTATAGCGTTAGGATACAATATAGTCAAAAGGGAACTACCAGGACTATCCTACGCTCAAAAGGAAACACTACCCTAAAAGTCTACTCATCGTCGGTGTCGCTCCAGTCTAACTGCTAAGGGAGCTCCTCAGCATCTGTCTCGATCTCCATCTAGAGGGACGAGGGCTCACTATCCATCGGGTCCCCCTCATCACGACCATCAATCTCCATTTGTCCTTTCTCTGGCAGCTGCTCACTCGAGTCGGGATCTATGACGTCTCCACCAAAAATCATGGGATGAGTTATCTCCGAGTTTGGCTCCACGAACTCCTCCATCGACACATCAAAACTTCGCAGTGGACCCCTAAACACCAGTCCCCTCCTAACAATCCATGTCTCATAACGGTGGAGGAACTCGTTGCCTTTGTCTACCCAAACAGTCGTCACATGCCTAACATACACCTTCCCAAACACGGTGGGGTACTTTGTCACTTCCCTCTCTAACTCCATAGGTAACCCGTGACGAATTGGAGGAGGGTTCAAGGCTAGGATCAAGGGTCTAGAAAAACAGTAAAATAACAACAATGAGTCGAAACTCAGCAAGTTCACCATTAAGCCTAGCATAGGATGAGGTACGTTTTTCGGTCGATCCTAACATGCCAGTCTAGGTTCTCAATGACTCTCAGATAGTCAGCACCAGACAGGATTACAACAATTCACAATCCAGCAGAGATAAGACAATCAAGCATGCAAACACGTCATAAGATAGTTTTTAACCACAGGCTTAAATCTCATGCATGTGATAATAAGTTCTTTAACCAATCTTAGTTATTTGTTCACAAGCCATGATTCAATTCAACCTGTGTTAAGCACATCAGGTCTGACCCGCGTGTCGTACACCTTAGGTCCATGCCTCAACTAGCGTATGGGACACCTCATGTTGGCATACTTATCACTCCAGCTACCACACGTCAAATGCATCAGGGTGTACTGTGCCTCAACCCGCGTATGAGATTGTTGACACCTGATTTTTAATCATTTTTTCTATTGCTAAAGTAATAAAAAATCCATAAAAATTCATAAAATTGAAAAATCAACTTTAAGGACCTTAGCCAAGCCTAGGGAACCAATTTTGACCAAAAAACGATTTTTCATATGTTCAGTATTTTTACGTATTTTTTATTTATTTATTTTCGAAAATTAATAGAAAATCCATAAAAATTCATAAAATTGAAAAATCAACTTTGGGAACCTTAGCCAAGCCTAGGGAACCAATTTTGACCAAAAAATAATTTTTCATATTTTCGATATTTTTCGGTATTTTTATTTTCAAAAATTTATAAATTAAAGAATTAAGAAAATTGAGAAAATTGAAAAATCAAGTTTGGAGCCTTGGCCAAGCTTAGGCAACTATTTTCGAACAAAAAAATAATTTTTTGTATTTATATATATTGTTTATATATTTTAGAAATTATGAGAATATTCAATAAATAATAGCATTTGAGGCCACAAAAATATATAAAAATAGTCAATATTTTTATTTTAAATCCCTTTTCATGTTGGCCATCACAAATTTAAAAAATCCAATTCGGGGTCGTGTATTCCTTCACGAGCATAATCTCGAACCGGGCCTAAAAAATTCAATTTGAGTCAATTTATTTTCATTTTTTCACTTTTAGGAGTTGTGACATTGTTCTCTAATATTTCAAATTTTTTATATTGGCCCAAATTATACCCAGAATGACTCAATTGTGCAAAAGGGTTTTAATTAAATTCTACATTATTTTCAGTGGCAAGAAATGAGCTTAAATTTGACATGTGGTGAATTTTGACTAAGTATAGGGAAGGTATGTCAAAAATTGTGAGGAGATTTGTACTTAAAGAAATATTTTTTTAGGGACTAAATTGTAAATACTTAAAATTGTGAATTTTTTATATTGGCCCAAATTATACCCAGAATGACTCAATTGTGCAAAAGGGTTTTAATTAAATTCTACATTATTTTCAGTGGCAAGAAATGAGCTTAAATTTGACATGTGGTGAATTTTGACTAAGTATAGGGAAGGTATGTCAAAAATTGTGAGGAGATTTGTACTTAAAGAAATATTTTTTTAGGGACTAAATTGTAAATACTTAAAATTCAGGGACTAGAGTGCAAATACCTAACTCTTGAGGGATTATTTTGTAAATAACAAAAAGAAGAGTTAGTGGATAAATTAGAATGGAGAAGGGAAGATGGAGAAGAAGAGATGGAGAAGAATGGTTGGAGAAAATAAGATAAGAATAGAAGGGAAGATGGAGATGAAGAAGAGTTAGTAGAGAATTTAGAATGAGAGATAAATATGGAGAAGGGAAGATGAAGATGAAGAAGAGTTAGTGGAGAGATTAGAATGTGAGATAGAGATAGAGAAGAGAAGTTGAGATGAAGAAGAGTTAGTGGAGAAATTAGAATGGAAGATGGAGTTAGTGGAAAAGTTAGAATGGGAGATAGATAAGTGGGTTATAAAAGGAGGAAAAAGTGAGTTTGATGAGAGATTTTTTGGAGAGAAAATTTGAAGTGTTTGAGAGATTTTCTTTTTACAGAAAATTTTGGATGTTTGAGAGGGTTTTGAGAGATTGAAGAAAAATTTGAGAGAAAAAAAAAATACCAAAAGATAGAGAGAATTTTGAAGATGATGGGAGTTTAAAGTTAGGGGTTATCATCACAAATTCTTTCATCGATCGACATAAATCAAGAGTTCATCCTCGTCAACGAGCAAGCAAATTCGAGCTAAGTGTTTTTATTTATTCATTTATTTGTGGTTTTAGTCACAAATTAGCACAAATTGTATGCACTTTCTCCTACTGCTGACACCTGGATTTTAATCATCTTTCCTCTTTTAAAATTAATAGAAAATCCATAAAAATTCATAAAATTAAAAAAAATCAATTTTGGGGACCTTGGCCAAGCCTGAAGAACCAATTTTGATCAAAAAATGATTTTTCATATTTTCAGTATTTTTTGGTATTTTTATTTTCGAAAATTAATAGAAAATCAAGAAAAAATGAGAAAATTTCAAAATCAACTTTGGAAGTCTTGGCTAAGCTTAGGCTACCATTTTTGAACAAAAAATAATTTTTCATATTTTTTGTATTTTTTAATATTTTTTAGAAATTAGGAAAATATTTGAAAATAAAATTGTCTTCGAGCCCACAAAAATATAAGTAAATAGTCAGTATTTTTATTTTTATTTTTTTCTTCATTTTGGCTAAATAAAATCTACAAAAATCAATATGGGATCGGGAATTACTTTGTTAATCTTATTTTCGGATTAAATAATTTTTTTAGAAACTCCATTTTAGTTCTGTAATTTTCAATTTTTGCATTTTAGGAGTTGTGACATTGTCCTCTAACATCCAAAATTTCTATCTCAGCCTGATGGTGCTCGAAATTTCTCAATCTTGAATAAAAGGGGTTTAATTAGAATTGTTTCATCATTCCATTGATGGTAATATTTTGGTCCATATTCGGCATTTAGACATTGGAATGTTCAAAATTTGCAGGGGGGCGTCGAGATGATTTTTAACAATTATAGACAGCATAATCCATCAAATTTTGGTGAAGCATAATACGCAGGTCATGTCGCCAATTCTCTGCAAGGCTTTAGATTCCTCGAGCGAAGGCATCACTTTGGGCATCAGATTTAACTCCCACTCTCTCTGATCCTTGTGCATCTTCTACTTCGGGGGACAAATTTGAGCGCCTGCCATTGAACATCGAAGAGGACCACTCAGCAACACCCTATCGTGGTGTCTACAGGGAATAGGATGGCTGTGGCTGAAGGCTACTCCTTTGGAAGTTTCTTGCAAACACCATGAAAGCATTTCGATTGATCACGAGAAACTAATGGGGCTCAAAGCACCAACAAAAAAGAGAAAGAAAAGACCCGATAGGGGATTCATTCACGTGATTTTACCAGAGCAATTGGGGGCTGGCAGTCCATGAAATTATCAGTGGAGCTACTCTTGGTTTCTCTGGGTCCCTGCGTTTTCCAGTTTTGATAGATAATTGGAAGTAAATGGAAGCTCAGTTGAACCAGTAGGCAATTGAGAGGGTTGTTTCTCAGAAAGCTCTGCAGATAGGAAGCTCATTTTTATGCCAAGCCTGTGTTGGGAATTCAAGCGCAACATCATCATGCCGTCGGTGGTACAGCTAAGCAGCGCACAACGAATGTTTATGAGAACACCTAACCGTCGGAGGTTCTGAAGCAGAAGCTACCATCCATAATGCTCTCTCGTGCTTAGTTGGTAAGAAACCAGGAGATGGCACATTAGCTACTCTACCTAGCGGTCGCAAGCAGCTGAGGATGCTCGATTAGTCATACTGCTCCAATATGACAAACAGGAGGATGGAATGCTTTGCTTGAGATAATGAAGCAAAGAGGAGGTAAACGAGACAAAATTACACATGGAACGATGGATAAAGCCTATTCAATCAGTAGGATGACAAACCATGTGAAGGAGACACAAGGTCTCTATGAATCGGGGTAGAAAAGTTCAACAGAAGATGGACAAGTCTAGCTTGCAGGGAGAAATTTTCAGAGCTTCGCTGAAGCATAAGACTGCATCATGAAAATTAAGTTGATTTTGGAGCAGCAGCTTTGGGGTGTTTGTCCAGTTTCTACGCAAATTTTAAGGCCTCCACTTGGGGATCTTCGACATAAGGGAACAATCCATCGACTAGTGGCAAGAAGATATTAAGGTCCACCTTTCATCTCCTGCCTTGGATGAAGAGATGGATGCCAAACCAGTGGACTCGTCATCGCAATCTCCTTCCACGTCCTCTGAAGATCTGCTGGGCAGCTGATGAGGCCATTACTTACTATAACCATTGCTAGAGCACTACAATGGACGGGGAGAACAACTAAAAGAAAGCGCGAGAGACCATCATGACTCATCATAGAAGACACGACCAGAATGGTAGAAAAAAAAACAACAACAAGAAGTCTGGATGGGAGAACGACTGCCAAAAAGAATTGGGGACAACATGATGGAAAGAAAAGGAAGAAGACTGAAGTGGTGTTCCCTCCTTTTGACATCTGCTCACAGAATGACAAGCCTGTGGACTTCATCAAATTAAACAATAGAGGCCGTGATAAAGAAAAGGGGAGCGAGTGGGCGACAGGGAACCGAAAGTAGAGTCAAAAAGGAAAAGAGAGGGGGCAATTGGAGGGCCACTTTGACAAAAAAAAAAGAGAGGGTCATGAGATTTTGGAGGTTCTGAGGAGGAGAGGCCCGTCATCCTCTGTTCAAGCATGCGAAGGGTCCATAGCTATCTACTCATTCGCGAGGTTATCATGGGGGCACCAAATCTTCTTCAGCCATCAGCTCTTCCACGAAGACTTGCAGGCACACCAAGACTTCTTGAAGACCTGCAATCGACGGCGAATGACCATCATAAGACAGACTAGATCACGGAGAACAGGGGGGATTGACAACCTACCCCCATCTTTGGCCTCTCTAAAGGTACCTCTTTGCCCCTCAGACCCTTGGGCAGCTCCCATCGTCGTCGGACCTCTTCGAGAAAATAACCATCAGCCCTCTCGACCTCCTCTTCCTCTCCACGAGTCTTCTTCCTTCAGCTAGAACTACTGACACCATCTCCAGAACACCAGGAGATCTCCAGATCGTCGCCCCCATCGTCGAACCACTGCAGTGGCACCACCATCTCACCTCCACGATCACTCGGAGTGGAGGTCAGAAACAGAGAAAGAGGCCAACTGAGACTAAGGCTCGATCCCAGACAGCCTTCGCCTCCTTGGGGGACAACTTCGTCTTCCTTCGTCCACGTCGATCAGAGCTCCCATCATCTCCAGAAGACGATCCAGACCTCGACGTCATCGGGATGTCGTCGCGCACCTGACAGAGATCCAGAAGTTACTGGGTTGGGTCCTCCATCCTCGAGACTCCGTCGCTCCTTCTCCGCTCGCCCCCGTCCCTTCATTGTCGCGTCGTTCCCTCCTCTGCGTCGTCGCCGCGGCTTCTACTTCATCGGCCGCCTGCACTCCCCGAACCTGTTCACGTTCCAGACCAGCAACATTGTACACAGAAGGGCGTCGCACGGGAATTGGAGGAGAAGACCAGCAGGAAGTGGGCTTCTGTACAAGCCCAATCGAACTGGGCTAAGGAAAGAAGAAGAGAGGAGCTTGGGCCTTTTGTGCCGTCCAGGCCTGGTTCTGGTCTCCTCTCTCGGGCCGGATCAGGCCCAATGACCTG
This sequence comes from Psidium guajava, assembly GCA_016432845.1. NCBI lineage: Eukaryota > Viridiplantae > Streptophyta > Magnoliopsida > Myrtales > Myrtaceae > Psidium > Psidium guajava. The sequence goes on from CM028232.1 coordinate 12,219,674, forward strand.
TTCCAAGCCAGAATCTGAGGACCTGATCCAGGCCCATTTTCTGTATAAAAAAAAGGAGAGAAAGAAAAGAAAAGAAAAGAAGTTTCGTCTCGGCGACGAGTCAATAAGGTGCAAGAATCGGCACGCGCCCGAATTTTCATGATCCACAAGTTGGGTAACAAAAATCGATCCTGAATATATTTTGAATACCATATTGCATCAAAGTGGATATTTTTCAAAATACAGGTTGATTAGGAATTTTTCTTGATCCGCAACTTGTCACATAATTGAGGATGTCCATCTTTAAGGTTATCGATGGAATACTCGATTAGACAAGGGTTTGAATTCAATCGTTAATCGTAAGATTACAAATTAAAAATTGGATTCAAATATTCGCGAAATTTTTTTTACAAAAATTGATTGATATATCCACTTTTATTGTTTGAATTGATTGGCATTATTTATTTTTATTATGCTTGAATTGTTTGAATGTTATTTTCAATGTCACATGAAAAATTCTAAAAAAAAAAGAAGAAAAAAAAAAGAAAAATTTCTAAAAAATTGTGTAATGTAGATAATTGCATGTGTTAATCTATCTTGAAAATGTAGATAATATCGTATGACTTTATATCCGTATGTCGTATGTTTGCATATCCGCATGTCATATTCATACATATGTCGTACTCGTACATATTCGTCTGCATATCGTATTTGTCTGTATCCGTATTCGTCTGCATGTCGTATTTATACGTTTTCGTATACGCATGTCATATCAGTACGTCATATTTGCATGTTATATTCATATGTCCATGCATCCCATTTAAAAAGCAAAAATACAAAAAAAGAATACCTCACTAGAGCCTTAGGAATAAACCAAGCCTAAATTGTCAAATTAGGATATCCATGAAATTAAGGTACCGAAAGGGCATTAGTTTTAATTAACTAGTGTAACCAAGTCCCCGGACTCATAATCTCTGGTTCGTAGAAGTAATTTAGTTCTCCCGCTAATTTACTTAGGTTTCTAATCAACCTACAAAACATGATTAGTGGCGACTCCAAATTTTAAAACCATTTGAACAAAAAAATCAAAGTTGCGATTCGGTAGGGCTTGGGAGGGTTCGCGTTAGGTTAGTTAATCTAATTCAAAACCTGATAATCCGTTCACCTAAAAACGAATTTTAGGTCGCGACAGCTTGGCGACTCCGCTGGGGACTTGTTCTTAATTTTTGAAAAATTTAAGAACTTAGAGGACTTAGGCCAGTAAAATTTCATGAATATTCACTTGGTTTGGCAATTGGTTGAATTCTAATCTTTAGGTGTTAAATGGTCTTGCAGATGGGAGTTATAAGGGGTGGAGTGTTTGGCTAACCCCTTTATTTTGCAGGTTTGGTGTATGGAAATTGGAATTTAATTTTTGCACATTTTGAAGCGGTGTTTGAATTTAACTGCTGTGCATGATTATTTGTTTTAGCACTACATCACACACGTCCCGTGACCGGACCTGGGTCACTAGTTTTAGGATGGTATTGTGATTTGGTTCTAGCGTTCGGCGTGAGATCACGTCGAAAGTTAGTCCAGATTCAATCCCGAACCTCTTTTCAAAAATGAGTTTTAAAAGTTAGGCCTCAGGCTTGGTAAGATTACCAAAGCAGTGGTTTTAATTTTTGACTCGAGGAGCCGAAGTTGGGAGACCTGGCTAATCCTGATTACGTCGTAGGGGTCACGGCTAATCTTGATTATGTGCGCGAGATTGTCGCCTTGCTGTAAGTCTTTCGCTTCAATTTGTCAGCCTTTAGAGTACATAGGCTAAGATTTAAACTCACGATTCATGTGCATGTCTATGCAACTTACATGGTATTTTTGACGGTGAAAGTAAGTTTTCTAACTTTATCTTGTATTTATTTTTGGTCGGTCCATGTTAGGTGTCGGTCAAATTTTGAATTTAACATCAAGGTCATTTTTCAAAAGAAAATGAAAATCAAATTAGTATCCCATTTTTGAAAAAAATAAAAATAAATAAATAAATAAATAAGTGTGAAAAATCCCTTAGGAAAATTTTGTTGACCAGTAAAAGATTTTGTTACATTTTTCTACTTCAATAGAAATGAGATTTTCTTGACAAATTTATCCCTAAAAATTCATTCTGATAAAAGGAAAATCCCTTCGGGAAATTTGCTAAATTTTAAGATATTTTATCACATCTTTCAAGTTGTAAAAATTTGCAAGAAAATTCTTTTTGAGAAATTCGCCCATGTTTTTCTAAGAAAATTTTCTCTAAAATTGAAAAATAAAATTGGACTAATGTAGGAATCATGGGCCGACCCCTATTGGATAACATACTGATTATTTTCTTTACTTTTGCAGGGAGTTATAGGTACCCTGGGGTGGAGAAAAATCGGGCTCGTTGGTGATAACAATCAGGGGGCAAGCGAAGAAATCGTTAACCCTAGGGGCATATGAAGAGGCCAATTCTTCCGGAGACAGAATCGTGTCAATAAGTCAGCACGTATGGGCCATGTTTATTTATGAGGGGTAGTGAATGCATCCAGATCGGGCCTGGGGACATTTTTAATGTATTAGAAGGGTTCATGTATTTTTGTTGAGAAAGTCGAGACTGTGTAATCAAAACCCATGGGGCAAGATTATGAACCCGACCTTGCGACGCCTTTCTGATTAAATTGAACAAAGGCGACCGACATATTCAAGTGGACGCCGAAAGAGATAGGCAGGAGTAAAGTGGGGCACGCAACGGGCAGCCCGGTTTGTTTATTGGAGCACTAATCGAGTGGTCGATTTGCAATAATTCACACGACTGACTCACGGCGCTGTGACCGGTGGGGGCCGCCACCGAACCCTTCGCCAATGTCCTTGATATCATCGCCGACAGCAGATAACAAGAACACCAAGAAGAGTGTTAAGCCTCAACGTTTTCAGTACCGTGAATCGTCCTATCATGCTATATGGGCGAAGAAATGGCAGGAAAATAAAAAATACAAACACGTGAAACTTTCTCTTCATTCCATTCACCAACAAACCTTATAACAACTCACTGGGGAGGAAAAGTGAAATCAAATTGAGCCCTAATAAGCATCACAAAGGAGCTCAGCTGGCTCTCCATGAAGTTGATGCTCTGGATGCACCGGGCGTTCTCGGGATCAAGCTCCGCGAGCCTAAAGAAGAGGCGATCGCACTTCTCTTTAACTTGGGCCATGGTGGCCTCGTAATGCTCAACGGCAAACTCCAGGTCCGGAATCGCCGCCCTCTCGAAAGCAATGTCTGCCGTAATGTCATCAAGTCTCTCCTGCAGCCAACCGCATTTGCACCTCATCACAATATTGCTTGGCTCCTGTTCGGCGTAAGTTCGGACCAAGGCCAGACGGTCCACCAGCTTTCCCCTCTCACGAACCAGCCACGAAAGCTGATCGTTGGCAAACTTGAGGGCCTTCTTGTGATTATCAGCCACAAATGTGACTGTTGCCAGACGCTCGTGTCTGTCTCGGTAACGAGCTTTTACGACGGCGGTCACAAGGACCGTCTCATAAGCGCGATTATAGGCAGCTAGAAAATTGATGAAAAGGGTCGGGAAGTTCCGATACTCCCTCCCCAGTTGGGTACCCTCAACAGAAGCAGTGTCCACGGTCCTGAATAAACCGAGGATTTCAGCCTCAACGGTAGAGTTTTTGGCTATATGAGCGTAACCTCTACCAAGAAGATTGTAGAGTCTCTCCCACCCAGCCAGGACTTCGGCGGATAAGGTATGGTTAGGAGAATTGGCCATTTTTGAAAGCAGAATACAAGGGGGAGAGAGGTGAGGCAGATGAGCGGAATGCGAAGATGGTAATCTGCTTCAATTTAAATACTGATTTCACAGGGGCAGTCCTTATAGGTTTTCCTATCTACCATTCTCTGTCGGCAACACCCCTGGTGGCTTGAATCCCAGTCAAGTGGCAACCTCGAGCCGAACAAACCTGACGTCTCTGTGGAAAAGCTGACGGGACTCCACCGCTTTGAAAAAAGAAAGAACGAAAAGGCGAGCTGAGTGGGGGACAAAGAAATTCTCGGAAGAAAGAGAGATATTACTCGTCTTCATTGGAGGACCCGCCAGTAAATCGATGGTGGAAATCTTGATAGGGGCCCTCTACCGCGAAAAGAAAGAAGAAGACAAACTGAGCGATAAACGAGGATTTCCCCTTTGATCAAAAGCTGAATGTCAGATTTTCCCCTCGGTAAATCTAATAGCACTGCCCGTGAAGGGGGAAGTCGTTGCTATTGCCAGAGAAAGAATTTGTCCTCATTTGATAGTGAGGGTTCATCTGCACGAACTCGCAGGAGAAAGATAGAGAGGAATGAGTTCTCGTGGGAAAGGAATTCAAAACCTTCACCATCAAAGCATTGGCTTTCAAAGCCTGTTACGAGAAGCCATCAACGATCCCGTGATCCCTCAAGTCCGAGAAGACATCCTGAGGCGGTCTCGAATCGGCAGTCCTAGATCCAGAAATATGTCGAGCATTAGGGGAACGGGCGCATGTTCAACCCTGGTCGAAGCTGATGAAGTTCCTTACCCTGAGGGTCTACTGGTCATGGCCATTGACGGTAATCCAGTCTCTCTGTCAATCCTTGTTACCGTATTAAGAAAATGCCGGTATAAGGTTGTAGCTCAAGCAAAGGCGACAGAGGCCTTAGAGATATTAAGGAGGAGTGGTGACCAGTTTGATATCGTCCTCACCGCCATGGTAGGGATTGACATGGATGTTTTTACTCTCTTGGAAGTCATCAATTCTAAATTAAACATGACAATCCTCGTAATATCGGCAAGCGATGATCAGCAAGCCATAATGAAGGCTGTCTTAAATGGGGCCCAAGACGTCGTAACGAAACCAGTTAGAGTTCAGATGCTTCAAAACATATGGCAGCACGTGGTAAGGAAGCAATTGCACGACCATGAGAATAAGCATCAAGCCTTCAATTTTGTTCCAAGCAACTGGAGAAAGAAGATGAGTTGGTCTCCCGAGCTGCATCGTATGTTTGTTAATGCAGTTCAGCAGGTAGGAATCGATTCGGCACGGCCGCAACATATACTGGAAATTATGAACGTAGAGGGACTCACTAAAGCAAATGTTTCGAGTCATCTTCAGAAGTACAGAAAAAGGGTGAGAGAACAAAATGCAGCTCAGAATCAAGAAAACCAAGGCGGAACTGATCCAAGCCTGAACGTCGAGTCTCCTCGCCACCATAAGTTCCGCAGGTTAGCATGGGGCGAGCCACTTCCCATCATCAACCAAGCCAGTAGCCATGCCATCAATCCTCCAGGCGTTAATCAAAGTATCCCCCAGAATCACCCTAATGCTCTTCAAGAGTATAGACCGCAGGGGCAGTGTATTCAGACTCCTTGGTTTGAGCACCAACCCGTGGCTAGAATTCATCCCATGATCAGCGCGCCTGCGCAGCCAGAGAATCAGACAAGAAATTATCCTGAGAACTTCCACTTCTCTAATCCTCGAATGGAAGGAGTTCTTGGCAGCAGGACAGTTGGTGATCCCCACACTTTCTGGAGTAATGATGAAGGCTCCAGCTCGAGAAGCCAAATTGCTCATGGCGAGGACAGAATGAGAAATCTACCGCCAGCATTTGCCAGCAACAATGCCCAATTCGAGCATCAGTTGCTGGAAGGTTCAAGAGATTACTCAGATGATGAGCTTACTGCCCTGGTCAACCAGTTTAAGGTTGACAGACATCCGAAGCCATGATCGGAAGCCAGTGATTAGGGACTCTCAAACATCGGTCATTCATGCCTGAACCAGCACGAGACTAGCTGATTATCGAAGAGCCGCAGGAGAGGCAGAACCGACCTTGAACAAGTGCACCTTTCATTTCATGCTTAATTCCCCTACGTGTGATATTTCCAGCTTTCTAGGTGTCTAGATTTAATTCAGAGGTAAGGGGGTAATTTGTTTTTTATCCCGTCGAATGCGTGAATCCCTTTTTATGTTAGACTCAGGGCGGATCAATTTGTGGCAACGTCGCTGACTGCCATAATGCGAAATGTTGAATGGCCTCACGTAGGGAAATTTCAAGTGAAAAGCCCAAGCGAGCTCGAAGACGGGGGATTGCAAATTGCCTCAAAAGTGTCGCAAAATGAAATGACCCAATGGAATGCGATAAGACTCATTTGCCTTGAAGGTAACCTTTAAATTAAAGAAGCCCTTCGGTCCACGGACCCGATAGCATAAAAAATGATGATGGTCCAAAGCAACCCGAAAGAAAATAAAGCCCAACTAAGCAAAGCACTTATGTGGCAAGCTCAAAGTGAAGGGCAACTCGGGACATACAATCCAATCCAATCCAAATGAAGGAACTTCCTGAATTCAAATTCAATGGAAGTACATACAAGGGTAAAACAGTATCGTTCCAATTTTTCTAGAATATGAAGAACATATACTGCCGCATTCCCTTTCATTTTTGCAGGGGAAGTCTCTACTGGCCAGATTTTCTTGTCTACCATTTCCTATCAGTATCGCCTCCGCTACTCATCTCTAATCTCAAGCCAAGCAGATTCAACAAAAAGTTTGAGAGGACGCCACCACTTTGAAAAAGAGAGAAAAAAAAATGAAATGAAATGAGCCGAGTGGCAGACAAAGAAATTCTCGGCAGAAAAGAAGGGATGGCTCGTCTTTATTGAGTGACTCGCCAGCAACATCGACGGTAGAGATAACGGTAAGGGCCCCCTATCACGAAAAGGATGAAAGAAAACAAACCGCGCAGAAGACAGGGCAAAAGGTTGAGAAAGACGGGAATCTTGGAGGGAGCAATATGATTTATGAACCCATGCCTAAGTTTTAAAAAGAGGTGTTCTCCTGAAACATTCATCCGTGCTCAGAAAAAAAATTTCGAAAGCATACCCGGTCGCTCAGAAGAATTCAGAGTGAGTGAGAATACAAGAGAAGATAGCAGATCTTGAGAAATCATCAATCAAATCGAAGATGTCTCAACCCAATACTCCCGAGAGCTATCGTTGCCTGCTGAATATGGGAGAGGAAGAGTTCGAAGCCATGTTTGGGATCGAGCCTATGGAGCCTGGCCCTTCCGCCAACGACGTCCAAGATCTTAGTAAAGATAAGGACAACAACGGTAAGGGTCAAAAGAAGCGTTACCGTCGCCATACTAAGGAGCAAGTACAAAGGCTTGAGGATTTCTTCAGAACATGCCCTATGCCAGACGGCAGACAGAAAATGGAACTGAGTCAAGAGCTAGGACTTGAACCTTCGCAAATCAAGTTCTGGTTTCAAAATAGGCGAACCCGAATGAAGACTCGTCATGAGCACAACGAAGTCGAGTTTCTAAGAGTTGAAAATGAAAACCTCCGAGCGGAAAACAAGATGTATAAAGAGGCTTTTGACTCCGCCACCTGCCCCAACTGCAACACCCTCCTCCTCACCTTCGACGAAATGCATGATCTGAGGATCGAAAATGCACGTTTAAGAGGTGAGTTAGACCAGTTTATAACAGGATCGAGTTCTATTGAAAGAGGGTACAAAAGGACTAATGCTGCTGGATCATCATCAATACCTCCCGAGGAAGAAGGGACAGATCACCACCAAGCGGACATTGACGATGATCTTTTCGCCATAATCAACCAGTTTGATATCGGTAAAGCATTGAGGCTGTGATGCACATGCTCAACCAGTGACCACCAGACCTTCAACATGGCCGACGCATACCTAGTCCGGAATGAAGCTAGCTGATTATGGAAAAGCCTGCATATGGGGAAGAAAAATCAATCCTGAATGGATAAATATGCTTTATCTTGCATGGGATGTTGTCTTCTGTTATGAATATCTAGAATTGACGTGAAAGCAAGAAGTAATCATTTCCCTTCCCCCTACTAAATGCTCGAATCAGCCACCTCACCAACCTCGCGACGAATTGATAGCGAGTAAAAATCTGCGTAAACCTGAAGGGTAAATCCGTATCGTTTCAATTTACCCTCAAATCGCTCCAAGTTTTAAATTGAATCCCCTGCATTTTCAGGAATTTGCAAATGGCCCCAAGAATACAATCATGTCCAAATGCGAAATCTTCTCGTTAAATGAAACTGGGGGCAAATCAATCCGTGGACATTGCTACTGGATGGATGGCTGCAAATAGGGAAGAGAGGGGTAATTTTGTATCGTTCCAATTTACCCATGATCGTCTCGAGTTCTGAATTATTTCCTCCCATTCTTAACAGGGATTGTAAATTGCCTCGAAAAGCACCGTAACGCAAAATGGCCTAAGACCATGTCATCTCGAAGATCAACCTTTAAAGGCGAACATCCACGAACGCCTACGGTCCAATGGACCGGATGGCATGGGGAATGACAGTGGTCCGAAACATCCCGAGTTCGATCCTCGAGGATGAAAATGTTGTAAGTATTGTAAATGAATAATACAACCTTTTGCACATTTCTTTTTGCAGAAAAAAACAAGAATACTCGACAAATGAAACCGAAGTCAATACTTGGCCATAGCCTTAACCCTGATGGTGAAGTGTACAAGGAACGTCGAGGGGAACTCGAGCCGGCGAAGCTAATAAAGGGGTCGTGCAAAACATTCAAGATGAAGGGTAAATCAGTATCGTTCCAATTTATTCCTTCTAATACCGGCTAACACTTCTCCTTTCCTTTTTACAGGAAATATTTACACTAACATTTAACATGTTGAAGGAGACAACCCCAAACAGTTAAATTATGATCATCTGAAGAGATCCATTCTGATCAAATTGGGGCAAATTGACGGCTACTCTCAATTGGAAAAAGGGCGTTCGATCGACAACCATGATAGTTTTTAATATTGAAAAGGCCCAAATGCTGTGCAGGGGCAAACTCAGATACGGGCCATTTCTCGACTTAAGGAGTGGACTCCCAATTCGCTCGATCTGCCCACATATCCAAGGGCAATTCCAATTCACCCATTTTCTTCCATACTTGCATTTTTAGTAGATGCGTGTGAGGCTGAAAACTGCTAATCTGCGTTGTATTTACACATGTCATGATTCATGTATGATTCTTCTGCATGTTTAATTTGCCAATTCTGACTGGGGATCTAAACTGTACACGATGCATCGAATGTACAGAATGGGGCATGACAGGACGATGAAAGGCAAGCCATTTCCACATACGTCCTATATTTAATCCACAGTGAGTTGTGTGCTAAACAGGTGCCGCATTCCTCAAGGTGATGGGTTTCCTTGCAAAAGGTACAATAGCCGAAAGGAAAGAGGCATTCATTTCTCTACCCTAAACACTACAGGTGCCCATTGACAACTCATTTGAGCGGCGGTTTTATTTTATAACCCCTGTCAAGGACCACCCCATATCGGGGCCAAATGGAGGTAGTTCCAGCAGTTATCATGATGAAAATGGTTAGAAATTGTCTTGCTTGGACTAATATCAATTTTCGAGTGTTTTTTTGCATTTAACTCGAATTTTAATTCAAGTGTTTTAGGATGACGAAGAGCATTCGTTTCTCTATCCTACACACACATCCTTTGCATAGCCCAATTGAGCCTAGAAATTCGTTTCACGAGCCCTTGTTGGTGATCACTGCTCATTCCGAAGAAGGATGGCGCTTTCCCCAAAAAGCAGAATCAAAGAAATTGGGTCAACAATGAGCCCTCGAAATGAGCTTATGTTATGTGCTAGACTTTTCATGTAATGTCTAGTATCAATTTTTTGAAAATCATCTTGTCAAAAAGAAAAACAAATGTAGCCTAAAAAATGGGCATGCTCCCAAACAAAAGGGAGTCGGGAGTAAGGAAAGCAAGGGCTACTCCAAGAATCTGGGGCAGAAAAAACAAAGTGCCTATCAAAAGTAAGGCCAATGCCCATTTATCTGTAATATACCTCTGATTTTGAGAACGCTCAAAAGAGAATTCTCCAAAGAAGTCAATTTACAATTTCCAGCAAAAGAATTACTACCCCTCAGCCAATGGGGGTATTTATTGAAGACAAATTCAGAAAGGTCAAAGATTGGTGACAAGGCTGCAATGATCACCAACACCAAACATTTCTCATATATTTTTCTGAGCCAAAACGAGCCTTTCGTTTCTAAGTCCTAAATCCCAACCTACGTTACAACCCTTGAAAGTCTCTTCTTATTAGAGTACTTGAATTAACATAAGAGTTGAATGATTTTAAGCATCGCTCGAAGAAGTTCGAGCAAGACTATTTCTCTCTCATTTTTGCAGGGTTCTTGACTTGTAAACCCGGAGCAGATAATGAAGACATTTTTGTCAGTGGCCTTGACTCAAAAGAGTCCCCTTTGATAAGCCTTTGACCCAGCCCACATTACGGTCCTAATCAAGACCTCCAGATCGGCTTGATCGTATCAATTGCAAAATTACTCAGACCCTCGCTGAATGCGATGATGGTAAGGTTGAGTGATTTCTTTTCAAATCCTGCAATCAGGATAAACAAGCCTTTCTCGAGAGTGAGAGAAAGCCCTTTCGGACTGAAGTCTCCATTCAGGTTACATTCGAGGTATTCATGACACGATAACCCCCCTGGACAGAATTGGAAATGCAAACTCGACAGAATAGTTATGCATGATCCACATTATGAGCATACACATACGGTTTTAATCATTGCAAACTCAACTGAATGGTTATGCATGAACCGATGAACTCATTGATAAAAATGCTTGCACATGTTACCTCTGACACTGTCTGACAGGTAGTGCATTCCTGATAGTCGAGTTACCGTTCGAGGTCTCGAAATTCATCCAAGGGCTATTGGACAAACAAGCCCTGTTGGCGAATGCTCGCCAAGCATTTTCAGGTAGGTATATCTTCAGCCTGAACCTTTCAATTCTAATGATTGTCTGGGTGCTCACATCCATTGCAGCACATAAGGTCATTCAGTGAGCAAGCAGACATGATACAATCAGTCTGTTTATACCTCGATCATTAAGTCAGAAGATCCAGCACGGCCTCCTATCTTTGAAGACTTTACCTGCACCAGAAGGCGGTACAGCTTCATTTCTCGAAGGCCTTATCTGCGCAAGAAAGCAATACGGCCTCAACTTCAGGCGAAATGCCATCTCTGGAGACCTTCCATTGGAAACCCCAATACGAAACAGTCCATTTTCAAGTCCTGAAAAGCAGGCACCAATCAGGCGAAAGGCCACCTCTAGAACCCTTCCATCGGAAACCCCGATACGGAATGGTCCATTTTCAAGTCCTGAAAAGCAGACACCAATCAGGTGAAAATGCCGTCTCTGGAACCTTCCTTTGGAAACCCCAATACGGAATGGTCCATTTCAAGTCCTTCTTATAGGCACCAAAGTCCTTCTTACAGGCAACCAAAAGTCCTTCTTACAGGCACCAAAGTCCTTCTTACAGGCAACCAAAAGTCCTTCTTACAAGCACCAAAGTCCTTCTTACAGGCAACCAAAAGTCCTTCTTACATGCACCAAAGTCCTTCTTACAGGCAACCAAAAGTCCTTCTTACAGGCACCAAAGTCCTTCTTACAAGCATTTTCATGGGGTGGCCTACCATACGGGTCAAATTTCAATTAGTAGAATCCTTTCATTAGGAATCTACCATGGGGTGACCTACCATACGGGTCAAATTTCAATCAGTAGAATCCTTTCATTGGGAATCTACCATGGGGTGACCTACCATACGGGTCAAATTTCAATCAAAGTTTAATCAGTAGAATCCTTTCATTAGGAATCTATCATGGGATGACCTACCATACAGGCCAAAATGCAAGCGAATCCTTTAAGTAGGATAGATCGCTAATGGAGTCCTTTCACTAGGAACTCCGCCATGGGTTGACCTACCATACAGGTCAAAGCTTAACCTTTCCGGAGTATTCTCAGAATGAATCTTCGGGCACCAGTTCAGTAGAGCACGTGTCTCGGGCGATCACCACACGACAGGCAGGTAAGTGCCAGGTAACCTCTCCACTCTATCTCTCCCTCAAAATTCATAAGCCTCCTCAAATCGGGTCTGGATCAGAGCTTACACAGAGAGATATTAGAGGTCAAACGTCACGACTCTTTGTATTTTCATTGTGTTGAGTCGATTAGGATTCAGGTGTCATCTCGTCTTTGAAAAGAACCTCTACCGAGCTTCCTTTCAAAGAGGGACAGCTGTTGACACCTGGTTTTTAATCATCTTTCCTCTTTTAAAATTAATAGAAAATCCATAAAAATTCATAAAATTAAAAAAAATCAATTTTGGGGACCTTGGCCAAGCCTGAAGAACCAATTTTGATCAAAAAATGATTTTTCATATTTTCAGTATTTTTCGGTATTTTTATTTTCGAAAATTAATAGAAAATCAAGAAAAAATGAGAAAATTTCAAAATCAACTTTGGAAGTCTTGGCTAAGCTTAGGCTACCATTTTTGAACAAAAAATAATTTTTCATATTTTTTGTATTTTTTAATATTTTTTAGAAATTAGGAAAATATTTGAAAATAAAATTGTCTTCGAGCCCACAAAAATATAAGTAAATAGTCAGTATTTTTATTTTTATTTTTTTCTTCATTTTGGCTAAATAAAATCTACAAAAATCAATATGGGATCGTGAATTACTTTGTTAATCTTATTTTCGGATTAAATAATTTTTTTAGAAACTCCATTTTAGTTCTGTAATTTTCGATTTTTGCATTTTAGGAGTTGTGACATTGTCCTCTAACATCCAAAATTTCTATCTCAGCCTGATGGTGCTCGAAATTTCTCAATCTTGAATAAAAGGGGTTTAATTAGAATTGTTTCATCATTCCATTGATGGTAATATTTTGGTCCATATTCGGCATTTAGACATTGGAATGTTCAAAATTTGCAGGGGGGCGTCGAGATGATTTTTAACAATTATAGACAGCATAATCCATCAAATTTTGGTGAAGCATAATACGCAGGTCATGTCGCCAATTCTCTGCAAGGCTTTAGATTCCTCGAGCGAAGGCATCACTTTGGGCATCAGATTTAACTCCCACTCTCTCTGATCCTTGTGCATCTTCTACTTCGGGGGACAAATTTGAGCGCCTGCCATTGAACATCGAAGAGGACCACTCAGCAACACCCTATCGTGGTGTCTACAGGGAATAGGATGGCTGTGGCTGAAGGCTACTCCTTTGGAAGTTTCTTGCAAACACCATGAAAGCATTTCGATTGATCACGAGAAACTAATGGGGCTCAAAGCACCAACAAAAAAGAGAAAGAAAAGACCCGATAGGGGATTCATTCACGTGATTTTACCAGAGCAATTGGGGGCTGGCAGTCCATGAAATTATCAGTGGAGCTACTCTTGGTTTCTCTGGGTCCCTGCGTTTTCCAGTTTTGATAGATAATTGGAAGTAAATGGAAGCTCAGTTGAACCAGTAGGCAATTGAGAGGGTTGTTTCTCAGAAAGCTCTGCAGATAGGAAGCTCATTTTTATGCCAAGCCTGTGTTGGGAATTCAAGCGCAACATCATCATGCCGTCGGTGGTACAGCTAAGCAGCGCACAACGAATGTTTATGAGAACACCTAACCATCGGAGGTTCTGAAGCAGAAGCTACCATCCATAATGCTCTCTCGTGCTTAGTTGGTAAGAAACCAGGAGATGGCACATTAGCTACTCTACCTAGCGGTCGCAAGCAGCTGAGGATGCTCGATTAGTCATACTGCTCCAATATGACAAACAGGAGGATGGAATGCTTTGCTTGAGATAATGAAGCAAAGAGGAGGTAAACGAGACAAAATTACACATGGAACGATGGATAAAGCCTATTCAATCAGTAGGATGACAAACCATGTGAAGGAGACACAAGGTCTCTATGAATCGGGGTAGAAAAGTTCAACAGAAGATGGACAAGTCTAGCTTGCAGGGAGAAATTTTCAGAGCTTCGCTGAAGCATAAGACTGCATCATGAAAATTAAGTTGATTTTGGAGCAGCAGCTTTGGGGTGTTTGTCCAGTTTCTACGCAAATTTTAAGGCCTCCACTTGGGGATCTTCGACATAAGGGAACAATCCATCGACTAGTGGCAAGAAGATATTAAGGTCCACCTTTCATCTCCTGCCTTGGATGAAGAGATGGATGCCAAACCAGTGGACTCGTCATCGCAATCTCCTTCCACGTCCTCTGGAGATCTGCTGGGCAGCTGATGAGGCCATTACTTACTATAACCATTGCTAGAGCACTACAATGGACGGGGAGAACAACTAAAAGAAAGTGCGAGAGACCATCATGACTCATCATAGAAGACACGACCAGAATGGTAGAAAAAAAAACAACAACAAGAAGTCTGGATGGGAGAACGACTGCCAAAAAGAATTGGGGACAACATGATGGAAAGAAAAGGAAGAAGACTGAAGTGGTGTTCCCTCCTTTTGACATCTGCTCACAGAACGACAAGCCTGTGGACTTCATCAAATTAAACAATAGAGGCCGTGATAAAGAAAAGGGGAGCGAGTGGGCGACAGGGAACCGAAAGTAGAGTCAAAAAGGAAAAGAGATGGGGCAATTGGAGGGCCACTTTGACAAAAAAAAAGAGAGGGTCATGAGATTTTGGAGGTTCTGAGGAGGAAAGGCCCGTCATCCTCTGTTCAAGCATGCGAAGGGTCCATAACTATCTACTCATCCGCGAGGTTATCATGGGGGCACCAAATCTTCTTCAGCCATCAGCTCTTCCACGAAGACTTGCAGGCACACCAAGACTTCTTGAAGACCTGCAATCGACGGCGAATGACCATCCTAAGACAGACTAGATCACGGAGAACAGGGGGGATTGACAACCTACCCCCATCTTTGGCCTCTCTAACGGTACCTCTTCGCCCCTCAGACCCTTGGGCAGCTCCCATCGTCGTCGGACCTCTTCGAGAAAATAACCATCAGCCCTCTCGACCTCCTCTTCCTCTCCACGAGTCTTCTTCCTTCAGCTAGAACTACTGACACCATCTCCAGAACACCAGGAGATCTCCAGATCGTCACCCCCATCGTCGAACCACTGCAGTGGCACCACCATCTCACCTCCACGATCACTCGGAGTGGAGGTCAGAAACAGAGAGAGAGGCCAACTGAGACTAAGGCTCGATCCCAGACAGCCTTCGCCTCCTTGGGGGACAACTTCGTCTTCCTTCGTCCACGTCGATCAGAGCTCCCATCATCTCCAGAAGACGATCCAGACCTCGACGTTATCGGGATGTCGTCGCGCACCTGACAGAGATCCAGAAGTTACTGGGTTGGGTCCTCCGTCCTCGAGACTCCGTCGCTCCTTCTCCGCTCGCCCCCGTCCCTTCATTGTCGCGTCGTTCCCTCCTCTGCGTCGTCGCCGCGGCTTCTACTTCATCGGCCGCCTGCACTCCCCGAACCTGTTCACGTTCCAGACCAGCAACATTGTACACAGAAGGGCGTCGCACGGGAATTGGAGGAGAAGACCAGCAGGAAGTGGGCTTCTGTACAAGCCCAATCGAACTGGGCTAAGGAAAGAAGAAGAGAGGAGCTTGGGCCTTTTGTGCCGTCCAGGCCTGGTTCTGGTCTCCTCTCTCGGGCCGGATCAGGCCCAATGACCTGTTCCAGGCCCGAATCTGAGGACCTGATCCAGGCCCATTTTCTGTATAAAAAAAAGGAGAGAAAGAAAAGAAAAGAAAAGAAGTTTCGTCTCGGCGACGAGTCAATAAGGTGCAAGAATCGGCGCGCGCCCGAATTTTCATGATCCACAAGTTGGGTAACAAAAATCGATCCTGAATATATTTTGAATACCATATTGCATCAAAGTGGATATTTTTCAAAATACAGGTTGATTAGGAATTTTCTTGATCCGCAACTTGTCACATAATTGAGGATGTCCATCTTTAAGGTTATCGATGGAATACTCGATTAGACGAGGGTTTGAATTCAATCGTTAATCGTAAGATTACGAATTAAAAATTGGATTCAAATATTCGCGAAATTTTTTTTGCAAAAATTGATTGATATATCCACTTTTATTGTTTGAATTGATTGGCATTATTTATTTTTATTATGCTTGAATTGTTTGAATGTTATTTTCAATGTCACATGAAAAATTCTAAAAAAAAAAAGAAGAAAAAAAAAAAGAAAAATTTCTAAAAAATTGTGTAATGTAGATAATTGCATGTGTTAATCTATCTTGAAAATGATTGGATTAAATCGCATTTTTTTTAAAAAGGAAATCGTATGTTTAAATAGAATCTCATGTCCAAAATAATTCATCTTTAATATATTAGGGTTTAGTTCAACTTAAACTCTAAAATATGCGAGATAAATGTCGTTTTAACATGGTTCTATTTTAGAAAATAAATTCATCCGAAAATACCAAAAAGGATCATTCACGTGCATTTCATGTAGTATATCTCATGTATATTTGTCATGTCGTATTTGCTCGTGCTTGCCATGTCGTATTTGATCGTCTGTGTACGCGTGTCATGTGTGCGATGTTTGCACGACCACATTTGTCTGTTATGATATGTCATTAATCCAGGCATATTCATTCAGGAAAATCAAAAATTTAAAAAAAATAATAAAAATTTTAAAAAAATCAGGAGACAGGCCACTTCGACGGGCCAATCTTGATCTTTTCAAAAAATGAGGGTTTTATCCCCTCTTTTCAAAAAAAATGAGGGTTTTATCCCCTCATAGACAAATCGTCTTCAGAAAAATTTCAAAATGACGATTTTGCCCTTCATAAGCAAAATCGAAGCATACGCATGGTCATATGCGTGTGTCATGTACGTATGTTGCGTATGCCTTTCCACGTATGCTTGTCACATACGCATGTCACATATGTATGTTCATATACGTATGCATTCGTATCCATATATCATATTCGTATGTCTTCACATTCGTATGCTTTCAAACGCCTGTTGTATACGCACGTTTGCCTTCATACCTGTATGTCATATATCGTATGACTTTATATCCGTATGTCGTATGTTTGCATATCCGCATGTCATATTCATACATATGTCGTACTCGTACATATTCGTCTGCATATCGTATTTGTCTGTATCCGTATTCGTCTGCATGTCGTATTTATACGTTTTCGTATACGCATGTCATATCAGTACGTCATATTTGCATGTTATATTCATATGTCCATGCATCCCATTTAAAAAGCAAAAATACAAAAAAAGAATACCTTACTAGAGCCTTAGGAATAAACCAAGCCTAAGTTGTCAAATTAGGATATCCATGAAATTAAGGTACCGAAAGGGCATTAGTTTTAATTAACTAGTGTAACCAAGTCCCCGGACTCATAATCTCTGGTTCGTAGAAGTAATTTAGTTCTCTCGCTAATTTACTTAGGTTTCTAATCAACCTACAAAACATGATTAGTGGCGACTCCAAATTTTAAAACCATTTGAACAAAAAAATCAAAGTTGCGATTCGGTAGGGCTTGGGAGGGTTCGCGTTAGGTTAGTTAATCTAATTCAAAACCTGATAATCCGTTCACCTAAAAACGAATTTTAGGTCGCGACACCTACCTCCATTTTTCCTATATTTTATGTCAGGAGAAGGATATCTCTACGTCAACGGCAAAAAAATTCGTAGAGATGCAAAAATCGCCCAAACAAGCTCCTAAGCTGTCCACCGATTTCTCAGCTGATCTGTGACTAAAAGTCCCTCTTAATTCAAAAAAGACTCTCTATATTGGGAACATAGAGAGCGAAAGAAATCCCTCAAAAAAAAATGGGAGATAAGTACTCTTTCCACTCTTCTGGTTTTAGGTGCAGATTAGCATATATTTTGTATACTGACATTTCACTCTATTTTATGTCTGGAAGCCGCAGCTCTATATCAATGGTCAACCCTATGGAAGCACAAAATCGGCTTGGAGGAGTCCTCAAGCGCGAACAAATTTCAAATTATTGAATCAATTCGTTGTATTTCATTTTAAAGAATTCATACCCCAGAATGGAGAGGACAAAGTCCATCCGCAATTTAAATATCTGCACCATAAATCCCAAAGGGAAGAGCCAAGCTAATGCTTAGCCTCCCATTGGAGGTTTTTACTTACAGTAGTTAAATACCTGCAACTTAAATACCTGTACCTTAAATCCCAAAGGGAAGAGCCAAGCCAATGCTTAACCTCCCATTGGAGGTTTTTACTTACAGTAGTTAAATACCTGCAACTTAAATACATGTACCTTAAATCCCAAAGAGAAGAGCCAAACCAATGCTTAGCCTCCCATTGGAGGTTTTTACTTACAGTAGTTAAATACCTGCAACTTAAATACCTGTACCTTAAATCCCAAAGGGAAGAGCCAAGCCAATGCTTAGCCTCCCATTGGAGGTTTTTACTTACAGTAGTTAAATACCTGCAACTTAAATACCTGCATTTTAAATCCCAAAGGGAAGAGCCAAGCCAATGCGTAGCCTCCCATTGGAGGTTTTTACTTACAGTAGTTTAAATACTTGCAACTTAAATACCTGTACCTTAAATCCCAAAGGGAAGAGCCAAGCCAATGCTAGGCCTCCCATTGGAGGTGTTTATTCACTGTCATGTACTTCCTATAATTTAATTTTTGAATCATCAGACCCAAAAGATGAGTAGGTCGTAATACTGCACAGAAGTCGTTAACACACTCCCTCTTTCGGCTTTAGGGAATCTTTAACACTTAAAAAATATAATAAATAAAATATAAATACCATCTATGCATCCTTTTTAAAAAAGCGAAAACACAAAAGAGAATACCCTACTAGAGCCTTAGAAATAAACCAAGCCTGAGTTGCCGAATTAGGATATCCATGAAATTAAGGTACCGAAAGGGCATTAGTTTTAATTCACTAGTGTAACCAAGTCCCCGAACTCATAATCTCTGGTTCGTAGGAATAAATTAGTTCTTCCGCTAATTTATTTAAATTCCTAATCGACCTACCAAGAATGATTAGTGGCGACTCCAAATTTAAAAATCATTTAAAACAAAAATCCAAAGTTGCGATTCGGTAGGGCTTGGGAGGGTCCGCGTTAGGTTAGTCAAATCTAATTAACCTAATAATCCGTTAACCCTTTTGAAGATAACATTTTTTAGAGGGTCGCAACAGGGATGCCTCAGGTCGGTACTCTTATCTCTCTAATTTCCTCGCCTAAGCACGTCTCATGGCCATGCTCGATCCCTTGTCATATAGGCACTTCAGGGTAATATGCAATGCTTAATTCCATCAGTTCACATGCTAATGGTTCAAGTCCGTCATGCGTGGCAACCATCTCATAATAATCACGCCAAGCATGTTAAACCATACAAGAATCAGTTCATGGAATTCGAGTACACGACATGGCATACCAATAAATACCTCATGCAACACATTGTCAGACCTCAAATAGTTTTTGTGCATGAACATAAACCTCCAAATGTCATTCAAGCATGCCATAATTAGTTCATGAAGGTAATTTGATCAAACACGAGTTAGTATCACACTAACGGACCTCCAGATCACCCAAATAGTTATGAATACACATAGGATGCCTCATGAGCAGCACCACTTCACTCATGAACAGTGCATTTCTCATGTGAACAGTACTTCTCGGGCCTCAAAAAGTGCGCTTATATAGTGTACTAGGCCTAAACTCACTTATTTAAGCCCGAATTTCATTTTACACATTAAACCTCAAGATTGTCCATGATACCCTCAAGATCAACCCATTATGGTATATGAATAGTACATATGCAGCATGAAGAGTAACTCTTGAGACTCTAAATCAGCCCACCAAATAATCAGTTCCAACCGAGCTATGATTCTCGTCTAAGTTCTAACCTTTTTAACTAAACTAAACACCCTCGAGCCCTACCATGCAACGTACTACATTCCTAGCCCAAACTTAGAGGATAAGCTTACCAAGGTAGGGCTTAAATGCTGATGACAATGACTGAGGATGACCGATTGAGGTAGCGGAGGTGGACGGATGGCAGATGGTGGCGGTAGAGCTTGACTTCCCACATCAAGTCTCTATTCAGCATTGATCTACCAAAATCTAGCAATTTCTGGCCAAAAAATGGACCTTTAGATCCTTGAATACCATAATCTTACGGTCACATAGGAGAAAATGGGGATCGATTTGGACTTCGGATGAGCTCGAGCAAGCGATTTCAAGTCGAACGCGCGCTAAAATCCAAGAAGGTGGGCTCTCTCAGGCATGGGATGTCTTTGGCCAAAAAAGGAGAGAGAGATCCGTGAGGGAGAGAGTGAGATGGAGAGTTTCTTAACCGAATGAGGGGAAGCAAATGAGGAGAGAGAGGGAATTTATGAGTCATTATGGGAGGAAGACAAAAGGACATGGGAGTTAGTAGTAGGTGAGGGGGTTGGTGTACTTTGGGTGTAAGAGTGGATTGACCCTTGATTGACCCTTAGAATGACTCTTGATTTGATCGAGAACTTGATTGATGGATAGATTGATTTGACACTTGATCAACGCGACAAGAATGATGGGAGATTGACGAGACACTTTCTTAGAAAGCATGCCAACTAATCAGGTTGAAGCGCGAACAAACCTAGGCTAACCATTACTCTAAACTAACGAGCTCTCAAAATCACGACTACCATTACCGACAGTCTTGGGGGTCTATAGCAAACTAAGGGCGAACCGGTCAATGTCAACTTAAAATCCAATTGCATGACACTTCCAATCGAACTGGCGAATCCGCTGAAATAATTGCTACTATGTCTAAAACTCAATTATAACACTCATGAGAACTCGATTGTCCAAGATCAAAATTCATTTCGTGCCATAATCCATTAAACATCGACTCTAGCAAATGCTTGGATCAACGGGTGGCTGTTTAGAAGATACGCGTATCGACTGATCAAGTCCACATACTTTAAAGTCCCAATTAGCCTTTCCCCTTCGGTTAGTTTTATCGAAGTAGCTAATTCTGAATGAGATTCGACTAGAGTGCATTAATGAAATATATCCAGTCTTTGTTACAAATCCCAATATATCCAGTTTTTGTTACAAAACTCAATTGTAACACTCATAAGAACTCGATTGTCCAAGATCAAAATTCATTTCGTGGCCTAATCCATTAAACATCGACTCTAGCAAATGCTCGGATCAACGGGTGGCTGTTTAGAAGATACGCGTATCGACTGATCAGGTCCACATACTTTAAAGTCCCAATTAGCCTTTCCCCTTCGGTTAGTTTTATCGGAGTAGCTAATTCTGAATGAGATTCGACTAGAGCGTATTAATGAAATATATCCAGTCTTTGTTACAAATCCCAATAATGGGGCGAATTCCCCGAATGTCAAAATGAATAAGTACAAATGCTTGATTAGGGACTTCTCTAGGATGTCTTAGTTATGGTGGGAAGAGGGCTAAATTGTTTAAACTAGTCATGACCTAGGAACACAGAGAGAGAGAGAGAGAGAGAGAGAGAGAGAGAGAGAGAGAGAGAGAGAGAATTTTCAACTATGGTTATTCATGTGGGAGATGAGCCAATGAAAAACTAAAGTTGAGATTTACCGAGAACTAGTGAACTCGGATATCCAGCTATAAGTGACCACTAGATAATTTTACTTGTCATATTTGTGTTGAAAATTAACTAATTTTGATTGCCGATATTGCTACATGGGCATAACATTGCATAGCCTTACATACACTTGGTGAAAGGGATTGCAAGCCACTAGAAAAACAGTAAACTTTAATTGATTCCCCAAAGGAAACCAGATGCCTTGGTGGTGGCATCAAGAGGACCGCGTGGTATATAACCCAAAGCTTCGGAGTGAGGATCTCATTACAGGGAGTTGCTATAAGGAACGATGATAAAGTCAGAAAAAGTATTAAAGTACCAGTCACTAGTTGACTCGGGAGCAACATTGGTAAGCAATAGCATGGGTGATCACGCATTCATTCATGTGCACTTTCATGAATTCATATAGTGCCGTCATGTATAACATTCTATCCTTTGTTTATTTGGATAAGATGCCCAATTTACTCACCAAAGATTCGATCGGTGTGATAAATCGAGTGAGCGTTAGAGTGATTAGTTTACTGGCTAAGTTACTTGTACTTGTGGTGTTTGTTGTTTTGGATTGATAAGTATGGGCTCCATTTCGATACTCCCAAGGTTCCACTTCAATCTTCCTATCTTTATCGTGACCGAGTCATAGGACTTTGATCTTCTCAACACGCCTGGCATTATCCTCACCTATGTCATTTTCACTATGACCATCGATGTAGCCATGGGCATTGTCCACTAGGAGTACAAGTTTGTGTTGATATTCATCAATATCGATGGGCAACGCATAACCCAATACCCCACAAGTTCTTCGATGAGAATGATGGGGACGACGATGGAGATGTTTTAGGCAATGGAGTAGTAGATGATGGGCCAACTGCAATGGCGTCTTATGCGAGGTCGAATAAACTGAGGATGAGATTTTTGGAGATCCGCAATTTTGGTGAAGGATGCGGCATTTTGATGACTTTTGGGATAGGAGAAATTTGATGGTACATAGCTAGATTAGGCACTGTAGTAGCCTTATTATCCATATCAACTAATGTAACTAATTAACCTATCGCTAGTTATTATCTAATGCAACATTATCTTTATATACTTATCAGAATTGGCATGATTATTTAAGTCCTTTGTTAATATCATGTCACATTCCCTCTCATATCATAGTTGAAACTTTTCGTTGCATAAAATAACTGTTTATACAATAAGAACGGATAGATGTGACGGCCTAGGTGTCACGACTCTGGCGGTAGTACTCGGACTAGGGTGCTAGAAGTTTCAAGAGTCATTCAATTTCGAGACCTTTAAGTACGATGTAGGCTCTGAACTTTTTTTCAGATATCAAAGATTTGTGCAAAATTTGATGGACATTTCTTTGCTCACTCAATATTCGATCGACCTAATATTATATTTCCCAACAACACAAAAAAACTAGCAAGCACTTCTGAAGGGTTAAAAATTAACTATTGGGTTCTAATGGCAACATTGGTGTCAAAAGACATGATTTAACGAATGAAACCCATTTTCGGTTTAAAATGGATAAAAGGACATCTCAAGTAATATTATTTGTGTATGGTGCTCACTTTGGTACCACTTTTTTGGATCACTTAAGTGCCAATTTTTTTTAAACGGTTATTTCAGTGCCAATAATGAGCCTGGCCAAAAATCATATGTAGTAATTTTTTTATTAATTGACCAATTCAATGTGGCTCACCAGAGATCCTATTCAGCTTCCAGAGCACAAACAATGTCGTTTAGCTAATTTCACAGAGTGACTTTCAGTGCCATAAGTTGTGGATTATGATCGTTTGAGTGCTACGTTTTTTTGAAAGTGATCACTTAAGTGCCATAAATTATAAAATGTGATTAATTAGGTGCTATAAATTTAAGACATTCTAGCCATGTCGATCGAGCAACGTTGTTCTCTTTGCACATGTTGAATTGAATTTTTATTTAAAAAAGCCATGTTATTAAATTATTTGAATTAAAAATGCCATGTCGCTAAATTGTTTTAAATTAAAATGCTACGTATTTATTTTGGCTTAAATCTCTCATTGTTGATACTCAAGTGATTGTTTTTTTCGACTTGACACTTAAGTAAGCCAGAGAAAAATTTTGGCATCAAAGTGAGTATTGTACACTAATCTTGTCAATTGAGGTGTCCTTTTGCCTTTTAAAATGTGTTTCAAGTCTTGTAAATCACCAATCAACCTTTGGTCAACCCGAGGTCAACCCCAGGTCAACCCTAGGTTAAATAGGATTACTTTTTGGAAAAAAAAAGGGACAAATTTGAGGTATCAACCCTAGCATCTTTCAATTACATTCAAGCCATTAACTTGGAGGCCTTAGGCCCAATAGATTTTAAAGGCCCTAAATTTTGACCCATATATCGGAAAAGCCTGAGTTATTGAAAACAAGTCTAAATTTTTTAACTCGAAAAGCTCAAATTAGCCCATAATCCTTAAAACCAATTAATACAAGTAAAATTCAAAATAGGAAATATATGTATTAACTTCCTATAAAACATTCTAGGATAAGAAGTTTTCTGATTCTCAAGATCAATAACATGGCAAGCGAAAAGCCTCACAACCATGTCATTGTATCAAGCTAACAATAAATTCTACTCATAATATCACCGTTCTAGGGAGAAGAAGAAATGGATTTAGAAAGCTATAAAATACACACAACACTCAATTTTTTTTTATTGCGTAGGGCTAGTTTGCCCCTAAAGAAGCACATTGGATGCCTTATATAGGCATTTGGACAAGAAAAAGACAACAACCCTTGCCAACAATCACTTGTGGCTACTATAGTGTTGTGAACAATACACACCAACAAACAGTACAATGAACAATAAAGTGAACAGTATGCAATGACAAACAATGACTCTTTTGTCCTTATTTCTTCCAATGTTTCACTATTTACTACGGTGCTGCTCTAGTTTATAGCTCTGCAATGTCACTTTCGAACAGATCGCTTTTTAATAACAAGATATCTTTAGCATTGCTTTTTTGGGAGAACATCGCCCGCTTTACCCTCTTTATGTCCAAAACAAGTTGTACTTGTTCAAAGTTCTCCGGGGTGACTTTCACTCTTTTCTTGGGTCTTCTAGGGGCACTAGGGCCAAGTGCATTGGAATTCCTTTTTTGGCATTGTTGGTTGGGATAGTTGAAAGTATTTGGTATTCCACATGGAGGTGCATCAACTATCATGTCTGTTGGTGGCATTGTTCTCTTAATTAGCAACGCAAGTGCATGTATCGAATAAGTAATAAAGTAATGAATAAAAGTATCGTTCCCATAGAGAGACAAATCAATGAAATTACCTAGTAAAGGTGTACAATTCTCAAATTTATTTAACCAATTAAGGATTCAATAAATTAATCAAAATTCTAGAAAAAAAACTAAATTAATCAAGGCAGCAAACCAAAATCAAAAATAGAAATTAACAAACTAAACCTAGAAATATAAAGTAGTGAATAAAGGATTTTTATCAATAATGAAAAAATGTTAAAGCATCCAATTTCACTTAACCACGCAAGATTAATTGACCAATTGCATCATGAAATCAAATTGAATCCATAGTGTGACGGTAGAACTTCCTCATTTGAATCACTTATCGTTAGTCTAATATACCAACCCTATTTGGATCTAGCAACCCACACTCGGACCATGTCAATATAAGTAAATACAAACGCATTAAGATCTATGAATGTTTCCAGATTCAATAAACTACCCTTGATTTACCTACTACCAAAACCAAAAGACAACATAAAATATCTCTATCTATGTTGAACTCATGGCTATATATCATAAAGCTCTCGCATGAAATCTCCTTTTGACCTCAAACACGCAACAAAAATCATTCAAGTGGTGATCAAACATTTAATAGCATTAAGAACATGATATATAACTCACACATATAAATTCTGGAATTGCATAAGCGAATCTGGAAAATTAACCAATCATAGTTAAACTACATCATAGTTCTAACAAGAAGTAGTCTAGAATATGATGAAAATCAAATTAAAAACAATGACTAAACTAAACATGATAAAGAACTAGAACAATTTCACCAAGACCAATCAAGGATTGACTTTGAATTCGTCTTCTTCTTCTTCACTTGGCATATCACGTTGAAAAGAAGAATAGCAAAACGTTGAACGTCTTATAAAAAATATGGCTCTTCTCTATCTCTTCTTCAAAATCACATCCTTTTCTCTCGCTTTTTTCTTCATATGGAGCTCTTCTTGTTTTCAAAAAAAAAAAAGAAATCTGAATGACACTAGAATAGGATTGCAATCAAAGATTCTTCTCAAATATGATTTTTTTCCAACAATAAAACTCTTAATTTAGCTTGGATTTCGAATTTCTTCTCAAGGTACGCTTGATTCTTCTTGATTTCAAATTTTCAAGGATTTGACCTCCAATTTGGGAAGCTTTTGCACGTTTTAGGAAACATATATGCACTTTTCCACGTGTTTTGTCATCTTAAAATGACGAATTACAGAATTAGTCCCTAAGTTCCCTTTAACTTCAATTGCCTACAAAATCAATTAAAATAAATAATGCAGACATCAAATCCAATCAAAACTAAGCAAATATTAGTCTAAAATAATAAATAAACTCACCCACCATCTGGTGGCCGAGTTGGTTTGTGCTCAGTTCCTTTCACGAGAGGTCCTGGGTTCAAAATTTCTCGAAGTCAAGTGACTTAACCGGGGGCCCGTGGTTGTGGGGTCTACGGGTCCTCCCGAGAACTAGTCGTGCTTCACCGCTGGTTTAAGCACAAGCTCGCCGGCTGCGCGGACACCTCGGTTATAAAATAATAATAATAATAATAATAATAATAATAATAATAATAAATAAACTCTATATAAAATAGAGTTATCATGCATCCCAATGTCCCATAGATCTTGAGAGAGTGGTCGACTCGAAGGGCTGTGATAGACTGATTAGGCTAGATGCGGGGTAGGTTCGCATTGAAATTCTCAAGAGCTTGTCTAATAGCATCTTTAGTGGGCTTGTGTCCTTGGGAGTGGTCCCACGGTATTTCTTTGTCATAAGCACTAGGCCAGATTTTGTGGGGGGAAAAACTTGATTCTATTATGAGATTGCTTAGTATTTTCCATCAAGATCAGCAATACTACCTTGGCTCGAAACTCATAGGAAGGAAGACAGTGGAGATATTGGAAGCAGAGTGAGAGCTTAAACCGGATGGTTCTTTTCTCAACATTGACTGCTCATTGTTTTACACGAACAATTCCCCAAACACGCAAAAGAATTGTGGAGTGTTGGAAGCTAATGATCGAAGATATTCCAACTTCAAGGTGCGTAGAGCAAGGAACTTATTGGTTGGTAAAAGATAGCTCCAAGACCTATGAAACATCATTGTGGTTTGAATTACCTCATCAAGAAAATTGTGGTTCCTTCTAGAACTTGATATGCATATCAAATTGGACTCTCCAATAGCGCATGGGTGAAAATCATTAAAGCATCTTTGCTACGTATTGAAAATAATGATCTTCATGTCCTCCTTTGTATCTCCTAGTGAACCTGTATATCCTCACAATAGGGAATTCAATAGCTACAATATGAATATGAAATACATACCAGAAATACCATCTAAGTCCCTCAGGGAAAACCTCTAGGTCAAGAATGAATACATGTATGAATGGAGAATCAGGTCATCTACCGAATGGTCGAAGATTAAGTCCTTTTATAATTTCTGAAGATATCAAGCTAGTATTCCCACATCATTTCTTTACATCTTGTGAAGAATCTTCCTTGTTGGTGCAAATCTGAAATTTCTGAAGGGAGGTTACTATGATAATTCGAAAAGAAGCTTGAAAAGGTGGTCACTTGGAACATAAAGGTAGAGGATGCAATTCTTAAGGCCCGGAGAGAAAATATGCAAGAATGTTTGTTTCTACTTTGATATGTTTGGTTTCAAATGAGAACCACTCAGCCCACCACAAGAGCTATGGATGTAGCACTGTCTTCTGTTTGAATTCCACTATTTGAGAGAAACATGACATATCCATTTCCACCAAAAAATGTTAACTAATAAAATGGAATTCAAACTTTTTAATCTCATGCTTAATAGCCAAGATTTCCTTGAAAATAGAATGATAACACGTCTTAGCCGAAGAGAGTCTTCCACTTTTGTGTCCACAAATCCTTATCTCACCATCCTCTTCTTCAAAAAGGATTGCTGCATAATCCTTATCACTAGTATCAATCTGAAGATATCATCAATATAAATCTAAATCCATGCATTAGCCATAATTGGGTGGAATATCCTACACATGGCCTTTGGAATAATGCGAGTAGTCTTAAGTCCAAAAAGGACTTTCCAATGGAAGTGCTTGTTAGGGATACAAAATCCCATTTTGTGCTTATCATTTGGATGGATGCCAAGTTGTTGAAATCCTGCCTTTAAATCATATTTTGAATAAATCTTGGCGTGAGAATAAATTAAAGCCTTTTTATTTGGCAAAGGGAACTTGTCTTCCTATAGGATCTGATTGAGAGGCTAGTAGTTGATTACCAATCTCTTTTTTCCTCTAACCTGCTCAACCTTTTTTTCAACATAAAAGGCTTCGCATGCCTGTTGAAAATCTGTAGGCTCAATTAATCATTGCTGAAATAAGTCTATCATGCTCCTTACGAGCAAGTTGGAGATCTTCCGGATTCATCCCAGAGTGACTTGCTCTTGTTGGATTCATGTCTTCATTTTCTTGGAAGGAAGCCAGACGAAGGACTCCTCATTTTTCCACAAAGGGTTTGGACAATTCTGGAGAAAGTCTGAATGTGTCTCAGCACGAGAACTCAAGAGGTCTTGGAGAATCGAGTCAAGATTCTCCGGTTGAATGAAATATAACTTCTCTTGACATCCATAAACTCTTTGAATCCATGTGTTTTAAGCGGTAGCGATACCCATGTTTAATGGAAACAGGAAATAGTTTGTCTTCTTCCACAATTAAATTTTGGACATCAAACGAATGGTCTTTATCAATAATTACATATAAAGTTGTCATTGATTCTGCTTATTTTTATTGTTAGCAATGAAAGTTCATTCCTTGAAAATTTGCAATCAATGTGAAAAAGATTTATCAATCCATCAATCATTGTCTAGTGAGTTACTTAAAAAAGGACCAATTAATATCATAGTCAGCGAATTTGACGCTTTCAAGACTCAAAACAGTATTGAGCCAATAATAAAAGTTGCATTTATTTATCAAAATAGAGATATTTTATTTTCTACAATTTAAATTTCCAACTTCCACTGTGGCTTCAGGTGCAACTGAGCCGAGTAGAACCGAAACAATACCAGCTTGGCTCGATCCATAAACTCAAAGCTCGAAACTCGACTCAATATAAAAAAACTCAACATGCTCGAACTTGCCTCAGCTCGATATACTTGATATTTTCCAGCTCGGTAGGACTCGGCTTATGTTGAAATACCGCCGTTCACCATTTTTGTTTGCATTCAAATTTTCGGTATGTGATAACAGTGTGATTACACAATAAAAAGTAATATCAAAAAATGTATTGAATTATCTATCTCGAAAAAAAAAATATTTAAAAAAAAGGCTCACGAGCCAATTGAGTCAAGTTTCTTTGTGCTTGAACTTAACCCAGTATGCAACTCGACCTACTCGAACTTGACTCCACTTTACTCGAGATCGACTAGATTAAGTGGATCTCAAGTAGGCGATGAATCGAGCACAATTAGGGCATGAGTAGCTTAATTCACACCTCTAATCGTGATTCTCATACATACCTTTGCGCTTTTTATGCATGAAATCGATTATCATTTCTTCCTACCCCAATGAGTAAAAATGTCGAGCTCCGTCCCCGTACCGGGATCGACCTAGTATTTTAACGCATTAATACATTTGCGAAAAGTGTCAATTGCCTCACTTTTCAACTTTCCTCACTACCATTGCATTAAATCGCCGGCAATTAAATTAGGAAACACCTTAAAACTACCTACTTCCTCCAATCCACAATTAAGTACCAGATAATCCATCGCGAGATTTCACACTAATTAATGGCTGGAAAAGGCAAATGTAGTTACACCTGTTCGACTCAAGAGAACATGTTCGACCAAAAAAAAAAAGAACTAAAGAGAACATGGCGAAGGAGGAAATGCAAGAGTGCATATCTATGGGTCGAGTGTAACGGTCCGAAAATTTTCAAAATTGTAACGAGAAATTATCCAAAATAATCGATTGAGTATTGAAGTTTCTAAGGGCTTTCCTTTGAGTACTCGAGAACATTCTTGAGGGCATTTCAGAGTCTTCTGCTAGAGGAAAATGGGAAATATGATTTTGTATTCTAGAGATTTCTCATCAATCTCCGTCGTTAAATTGGGTTGGGTTGGGGATCAACGGTTATCATAAGAAGGAATCTTGTATAAATTTGGATCCCATTTCCCTCATTTATACTCACTTAAAAAATACGATCACCAATTCGAAATTTCTCTCTCTAGTTCTAGAGGTGAGCATCGGGTCCTTAGTTAAAATGGGAACCGGGCTGAACGACCAATTCTACTTGGTTCTCACAAAAACAGGTCTGGTTCCAAATGTAGAACTGGCAATAACAGGGCCAAATCCCAGTTCCTTGAGCAGAATCCAGTTCCTTGAGCAAAATTGGATCGGCAACTGGAATGACAGAACGGGCTGCCCTAAAACACAAATTAGGGCTCGAGTCTTCATCTCCCTTTGCTCATCTCTCTTTGATTAGTAAATTGCTTAGCCTCCCGCGGACCAAGAAGTCCTCAGTTTATCTCGCTCGCGCTTGCTACTCGACGAGCAAACCCCATGATCATCTCTCCTGCCGTCGCCATGAAATGAGGTAAATTTCTTGATTTTTATTTTGTTTCTCTTTCCTTTTATTTTTATTTTTTTTTCCTTACATTGGCAAATCTCTTCTTCGGGAACTTGAATAGAACTGGGGAGTGAGTATCTAGATTAGGTTTGGGCTCTCATCGAGATCGGAGAGCTTGCGAGGGTTAGGATTAGGGTAAGCAAAACATCTTTCCATTGGAAAGGAGAGAGTACAAAGGTATTGCAATAAGGTACAAATCCAATTTCGGTTCGACTTAAGAGTCGAACCGGTCCGATCCGGTTCCTAGGCAAATAAGTTGAGAATCAGCCTATTTCGATCCAATTTCTAGGGCTTGATTCCAGAATGGGAACTGATCCATCCTAAAAAGGGTCACCTATGTTAGTTTCTCTCTCTAGAGTTTTTATGTGTCGCAAGAAAAGCTGAATCGGGAAGCAATTTCTAAAGCTACACGGGTAAAGAATGCTAAGTTAAACTACCCGGTGACATAAGCATGTGGCTACGGTGAGGCAAGAATCCCGAAGGTGATTATCTCAACAAAGTAGGAACACTTGCTGGGCACGTGCAAGGAGTCGATATTAGGGAATCCATCCTAGAAGGAAACACACGAACCCACTCAACTCTCCAAGAAGTTTATTCTTTCATTGCTCCTTTTTTTTTAATTATTTATCCTATCCCTAATCCTCATTTTTTTTACTTTGTTTTGCCTCTATGTAGAGATTGGGAGTCAAAACTCGTACTGTGATACTAGCACATAAATTTATCCTTTCATTATACCTTCAATTTCTTGCACCTTTCAGTTTCATGCGCATTCATGTGCATTCCTTTTCAATATATTTCAATTTAATACATTTCAATTCCTGTTTTCTCAACAACAAAAAAAAACCCCTCTTTTGTATTTCAAATCCATCGGCTTTTCCATCTCACTTGAATTTTGTAAAATTTGCAATGTGCAAAAGCTTTAAGCTTGAGTGAGGAGCTAAACAGCTATTTCGAATGACATCCAATTGTTTGAAATTCATATCATCTTGGCTCACATCAATTTTTGTCAACATTCTTTTGCCGCACTCGGTAGGGTGATTTTATCATATGCACCCAAAACAAATGTTTGAAGGTACAATGTAGAGATTGGGAGTCGAATCTTATAATTGTGATACTAGGGTAGAAATGTATCCTTTCATTGTACCTTCAATTTCTTGTACCTTTCAGTTCCATGTGCATTTATGCGCATTCCTTTTCGATATATTTCAATTTAATACATTTCAATTCCTCATTTTCTCAACAAAAAAAAAACCTCTCTTTTATAATACAAATCCATCGACTTTTCCAAATTACTTAAGTTTTGTAAAATTTACATTGTGCAAAAGCTTCAAGCTCCAGTAAGGAGCTAAAAAGCTATTCCGAATGACATCTAATTATTTGAGCTTCGGATTATCTTGGCTCAAGTCGATTTTAGTCAACATTCTTTTGCTACACCTGGCAGAGTGATTTTATCATACGCAGTCAAAACAAATGTTTGAAATGTTGCCTTGCACCATATGAGTTGCATGAACTTTATTGTGCACATTATTAACAATCTCCCCCCTTTTGTTTTCTTTTGCCCGTGGAGTTAAGATCGATAATCTATTACAAACGAGTGTCTTTCTTTTTCTTTTTTCTTTTTTTTTCCCATCTTTCGGATAATCAAAATAAGGATGTTATCAAGAGCCTATTTATAGAATTGACAATTTTTTCAATGCACATTAATTCACTTTTTGAGTATTAAAAATGTGTTGCTCTCTTGACATGTCCAAAATTTTTTCAATACGAGAATGCTTCTCGTTTGACAAAATCATACGAATGAAAAATGATACAAATAAAAAGAACTTAATTCGTGCGTTGACTTGACTAGTCTGATTCTCGGATTCCGATTCTGTCCCACGAAACCCATTCTCGACCGACACGTGTGAAAACCGGGGTACTAACGCTAAGCACTTCCACGAAGCGCCGTAGAAATTCACTCTCCTTTCCACCGCATAAATCCGCAGCTAGGGTTTCACCGTCTCTTGCTCCTCTCTCTCTCTCTCTCGTACTTGTCTGCATCTATTTCCCCCACTCAATTGACCCGATTCGGGTTCCTTAGCTCGCAAGTTCTCGAACCCTAGCACTGCAAAGCTGCAAAGCGATCGCTTTTGAGCTCAATTTGGGTTTCGTTCCGCGATTTCTGAGCTATCGAGGCTTTTCCATCGCCCGAAATTCGAAGCGATGCCTCCTCGAACGGTGAAGCGGGGGGGATCGGCGTCGGGGCAGAAGCGGACGCCGAGATCCTCTAAGAAGGCCCAGATCCAGCAGGATGCCCCGGTGGAGGAGCCGGTGAAGGTTGAGGAAGTGAAGGAGGAGGTCGTCGTCGTGGAAGAGGACAGCTCGGTCCTCGAGAAGAAGCCCGAGGTCGACGAGAAGCCCCTCGTTGCGGAGCCGGTTGTCGAGGAAAGGGGCGAGCCAGAGGTTGCTCGGGCAAATGGCTCTGTTCGGCTGATGAGTATGTGTATTCTTGTGCTTTAATTTACTTGATTTGATGCGGATCAGCTTAGGATTGCAGTTTTTGTAAGGAGATTTTTGTTTTATTCTTGCGAAGTTGTTGTGGTGGCTGTTCTCAGGTTTGCCGTTGCTTAGTTCGACTTTGCTAGTATTGCTTGTTCCTTTTGCGGCTGTTGGTTTATTGTTTTCCATTGTCAGTCCACTATTTTTTTTTTCCGGCTATTTTGCAACCGAACACGTTTCTTTTCTTCTCCACTGTTCGTTGAAATAACGTGTGGGGGATCCAGATTAAGGGGTCTGATCAAAAGATGACTTTCAAGAAATAGTTTTTGTACAAGCGTAGATTTGGGTGAAGTTTACCGTTTAGATGCTGTGCCCTGGAAAAAGTTGTGGGTCAGTTTGTTCTTAGTTATCGTGGCTTTTAATATGAGATGGAGAGGCACAAATCGTGTCGTTATCATGCAATAAATAGGATGTCAATTGATGAGAAAAGAAGCTCGAGCTTAAAAAGTAATATTTATTTCGTGACAGAAGAAGATGAGGTGAAGGAGTCGGTTGATGAGTATGGGAAAGACGAACGGCTGGATCTTGAGGATAATGATCCGGAATATGAGCCAGAAGAATACGATGATAAAGAGATGGAACAGGAGGATGTTCATGATATGACAGTTGAAGGGGAGGAAGAACACGAGGAGGAGCATCTTACTGAAGAGGAAGAAGGAGATATGATGGAGGAGGAACTGGAGGATGTTCACGAAGAACTTGAGGGTGAAGAAGATGAAGATCATCAGGATGAGGAGTCAGAACATCCGGGGACACTTGATGCGGAAGAGGATGATCACCATGATGTTTTCAAAGAGAGGCGCAAACGCAAAGAGTTTGAAGTATTTGTCGGAGGACTAGACAAGGATGCGACTGAGGATGATCTGAGGAAAGTCTTCAGTGCAGTTGGTGAGGTGACAGAAGTGAGGCTGATGATGAATCCTCAGACTAGGAAGAACAAGGGATTTGCTTTCCTACGCTTTGCGACTATTGAACAAGCAAGACGAGCTGTCACGGATCTTAGAAATCCAGTGGTAACTTTTGGTTCCTGTAGTTCTTGAACTGGTGTTTCACTCAACTAGTGTTGAATTATAATCTTAACTTGTGATAAGTGCTATTCCAGATTAAGGGAAAACAATGTGGGGTTACGCCAAGTCAAGACAGTGATACCCTATTTCTTGGTAACATATGCAAAACCTGGACAAAGGAAGCTGTAAGTGCAACTTTTTGGTTAAATTATTTTTGTTTCGCTAGATTTTTTTAGTAGGTGGTTCGAAGATCTTATGTACTCCTCTCTTCTCGTGACTTTGTCTTCAGTTGAAAGAGAAGTTGAAACATTATGGTGTGGAGAATGTTGAGGACGTGACATTAGTTGACGATGGTAACAATGAAGGGATGAACCGAGGCTTTGCCTTTCTGGAATTTTCATCTCGTTCTGAGGCCATGGATGCATTTAAAAGACTTCAGAAAAGAGATGTTTTATTTGGAGTTGATAGGCCTGCCAAGGTCTCTTTTGCCGATTCATTTATTGATCCTGGGGATGAAATAATGGCACAGGTAATTTGTACTTAAGTTTTGGCAGTGCCATGATATTGTTTAGCTTGGGGATGGAAAAGCACTGTATTGCTTAGTCTCTATTCATGGCACTAAGAAAGTAACGGTGCCTGAAAATGTCCCTATTGATGGAAACAATGGCACTTCAACCGTGTGCCTTTGCTAATACAACTTCCTTTTTCTATGTGAAGTATTCTCTGAAATAATATATCTGATCTGACTACTATTTAGATTAGGCTCTTTTCTTTTCTACTTTAGTTGGCAACATAGGCTTCTGATTTGCTGTTGCGATGAAATTTACTTATAATACATTGAACCTTCTTTCTGTTGAGATTGTTATGTTTCTTTCCTGGTCTATGTTTATGGGCAAGAGTACTGATTGTCACCAACTACTCCTTCATTCAGGTTAAGACTGTGTTTGTGGATGGTCTGCCAGCTTCATGGGATGAGGATCGTGTGCGGGAGCTCTTGAAGAAGTATGGTGAGGTTGAAAAGGTTGAGCTTGCGAGGAATATGCCATCTGCCAAGAGACGGGACTTCGGTTTTGTTACCTTTGACACTCATGATGCGGCAGTGACATGTGCTAAAAGCATCAATAATTCTGAGTTGGGTGAAGGTGATAGTAAGGTTCGTTTAATCATCACTCTGCATATTTTTATTTGATGAGTCAATTCTTGTTGATTGCGTATATTGAATCACTCAAGGAAGCATACTCTGGGAAACTTGCAAGTGTGTCGGGATACGATGTTATATTGTGCGTGCGTGTGGAATATTGAAAAACGTTCATAAGAATTTATATGTATTGCTTGAGTTTTTTTTTTTTTTTTTGGTTGGGGCAGGGGAGGTTTTTATGCATATTCTGTGTGTGAGAGAGGTGAGGAGGGAATGAGCTAATGACTTCTTAGACAAATAATCTGGGTTGGTCAGAGAACTTCTGCCCAAAGGGACTCTAAGAAAGAATAAAACTGGATAATATTGAAAAAGGTTACTGATTATATCCCTTGGATTGGTTGCCATTATCTTATCCCGGCATGATATCATTCCGTTCTATTGTGTGGTATGTAGTTTAGGCTATGACCTCGTGATCTTGTTATTAGCTTCTTCTTCTTTTTTTAACTAATGGAAGACTTACCTGTGTATTTCAGGCCAAAGTTAGGGCCAGATTGTCAAGACCACTTCAGAGAGGCAAAGGAAAATATTCAAGTCGTGGGGATATGCGTTCTGCACGAGTGGCTGGTCGATCTTCGAGAGGATCATGGAGTCGTCCAGCTGTACGCAGCTTCCCTGCACGTGGCATAAGGGGCACTGTAGGTCGGATTCCGTCAGCCACCTTGAAGAGGCCTGTTGTTATGAGAGAGAGACGTCCTGTGATGGCCGTGCCACCAAGAGCCAGGCCGTTGCCTCCTCCAACTAGGTCTTATGATAGGAGGCCACCTGGTATGAGTTAGTCTAGATACATATGATGTAGCTGCAAGGGTAGCAGGGTGAATCTTTATTGTGATCCTCTTTTGTTTTGACAGTTACTGCATATTCAAGAAATAGCTTGAAGAGGGACTACAGTCGAAGAGAGGAGCTTCCCCCTCCAAGGAGCAGAGTACCTGCAGATTATGGTTCCAGAATTATGCCTGAGAGACGTGTGGCATACAGAGATGATTATCCTGTACGTGAATCTGGTTACACTGACCTGCATAGAAGTACATCCCGCCCTACGGCAAGGAGGGATTATCCTGATGAGAGCTACGGACAAAGGTTTGAAAGACATCCAAGCTATCGGGAAGCACGTGCACGTGATTATGAATCTATTTCAGGGTCAAAACGTCCTTATTCTGCAGTGGTAACAATCTTATCAGTTATTTTGAAGTGGAATTGCATATCTCATTTCTTATTGTACTTGAGAGTGTTATAATTTGCTATATGTCGCGAAAATGTAGGATGATGTGCCTCCACGTTATGCTGATCCGGGGGTCCGCCAATCCAGGGCAAGGCTGGACTATGAACTTGGTGGCATTAGTAGCCACTATGGCGATGCCTACGGTGACAGGTTAGTATTCTGTAATATCATCTTGGTTAGTAATTACTGGAATATAAAGTCTGTATTGCTGCTGCTGTTGGTGACCACATATGGATATTGTTTTAGACATGGGAGATCTAGTATGGGTTATGGTGGCAGTAGGAGTTCTATGTCCAGTATGTCCAGTCAAGATTCACATGGATACTATGGGAGTCGTCATCAAAGTATGGGTTATGGAGGTACGCAGTTAGTCATCAAGATTCACATGGATACGCGGTTAACTTACCGATAATTTATGGCTTTCTTTTGTCATTGACATGAATATTTTGGTCTCTATGGTTTCAGGTTCTTATGGTAGCAGCGATGGTGGAGGAATGTACTCATCAAGCTATAGCGAGTATATGCCTCGAGGAAATAATGTAATCCTCTACTTATCTGTGATAGATGTGTACGCAATATGCTTCGCATGCTCTCTCATTGAGTCCATTGATTGTGATGCAGGTTGGTGGCAGCTCTTACTCTTCGATGTACTCAAGCCGCAGTGGAGGAGGCAACAATTACATGGGTCCCGGTAGTTCTGGTTCATACTACTGAGGTAAGTATTCTTTATTTATGTTGTTATTAGTTTTTCAGTGTTTCTGAAGTGTTTGGGGATTGGATGGTCTACATTGGAGGCTAACAGTTTCTCGGGACATACCATCACTCTGCTGTTTCATCCAGAGGTTTACTAGTGAATTTTCAAGAGTGAGGTTACTAGTGAATTTATCTATGGAACAGATTTGACCTTTCAAAGAGGCTGGTCTTGTGTGGATCTTTGGAAGCTAGCATAATGATGCCTATATATGTGGAAGAGAATTCAGGCCTTGTCATTATTGGGATACTAGCTTGATGGTCGTGCTTCAGTATTTCAAACAGGCCGTGGTGAACATCCCTAGAGGCCAATGCCATGCTTATTCTACAATGGAGAAAATTTGAGTTATTTAGGACATCAAGATCGTTTCTTATTTGTATTATTACATCTTTCATGTTCTGAAAGTGTTCCCTTTGGAGGAGACTGTTGGGGGATGTTGTTCATCAGCTTTTCTATTGGACGGAGCAAAGGAGTCCTGCTTTTTAAAGGTTCAGAATGTGATGGTTATCTTTTGGTGATGCCTGAAGAAAATTAATGAGCATAATTAAAGCAGTCAAATATATTATAAGCAATGGCTCATGGCCCATCACCACTTCCCTGTTCCCCTAATAAGAACAATTCAACCCTTGGCCAGAAAGTTAAGAGAATGACTGAGGCTACAGAAGAAAAATGCCTCAGTGTGCATGTTGGTATTCGAATGCGTTTCCTCGGTAGTGGTAAAGATCGCAAGAAGAAATGCGACATAACAGGAGAAACCCTTGATCAAACATTATTTTTGTCCCATTACTGGCCTTTAGTTTTATGGCATTTATCTTTGGAAGGTAACTTCTGTTGACTATACACCGGAAGAAAGCTCTCATTGCACTTGAATCTTATTTATCACAACCAATGAGCTTACTTCATAAGCTGAGAGTCAGATTCTCGAAAGTCATGGACGTATTGTTGTTGCTGCTGTGGTATAACTTTGCGAGCAAAAAGTATCATGGGCTTCACATCTTTCCTACATTGTTTGATTGCTGCTGATGGGAAGTCCTATACAGCAGATTTGTTTTAGGAACAACATAACTGTTGGGTGTGTTATTGCTAGCTGGCTTGTTTACTCAGTGACTGAGACTTGTTGGAAAAGTGAAACTGCAGTTATAATGTGATACAGATTTGATGCTGTCATTTGGATGTGGAACATAGGTGATCACTTGAATGATTGCTTTATACCAAAGTGGTTCCTTGGCAGAAAAGCCTAAATGGCCTAAGAAAGTGATTGGACTGATTTCCCAAAAAATATACTCTTCTAGTTGACTGGATGTATATCTTGCAATAGTCAAGATCTTACAAATGGTGTAGTTGAGATTTGATTTTGTTTTGGGAAACATTGGACAACTAATACCACTTTCAAGATACTCTGCTTCGCTTTTTATGCCTAATAATCTGGGCATTTTGTCAGACTTCGGCATATGCCCTTTCGTGAAGTTTGCAGCAGCAAGTCGTGGCCACTAACCCTCCATGGATGGTATTGGTTTTTTTCCTGGGAGTTCTTCTAACCATTGTGCCATAAGATTGGTCGTGCCCCAAACCTCAGCTTCATATATTTAAGTAGGTATTGCTTGCTGAACTTGGAGAAGTTTACATTAAACTACTACCTGTTGACTCCCGAATCTCAAAAATTAAAACTTTCGCCCGATAACTTGGTATTTCTGAATATTGGGACTTTTGTTTCCAGTTGTGAAATGAGTTTGGAGATGAGATACTGGATCCCCTATTATTGCTGCCCCGAGTCCATTGGTTTTGTTATACTTTGATTGATACGTGCATTATGACTGCTCAAACCATATTTGACGGTAAGAGCTTCCGAGCACGTTTGGAGCGTAAAAAATTTGTGGCGAGGCATTGATATATCTGATATTTGCATCTGTCTAATTTTTTTTCTTTTTTTTTTGGGGGGGGGGGGGGGGTATGGAGAGTTGTCCAGAGCTTGGCATTCTTCTTCATTCTTCATCACAGGATCGGCTGTCCTTTTTTTCCATCCTTCTTTCCATTCTTTAGGTTTCCTTGTGAGTTGCAAAGGGTGTTACTTGTGGAGACACCTGTATTTGAATTACTCTCTTTACGAGTGAAAATGAGTGGGTTTGCTCTCCATGTTTTGTATGTCACTTTTGTAATCCAATATTACGTCGCAGAACTTGGTCGAGCTGAAGAGTATTGAATCCTCTCTACCAGCAATATATTGATTACTCGATGCTTAACCTCCTCCAAGAAAAGATTTATAGCTCAATGTTTAACCTCCTCCAAGAAAGATTTATTGCTCGGTGGATAGATCATCCACACCAGGCAAACCGACCGAGGCCTGTATAAGCGGATTTAGCTCCACAGGGTCGATGGCTCCCATTAGAAATGGTTGTTAATTAGATTGATCCTCCACTAGACTACATAACCCGCTAAGCAGCAAGCACTCCCACAATTTGTTTCTGAGTTAAAGACGGTCCAAACTTTTTTGGTTTGGTCTTCTACTTCCAGGAGGCAAATTCACCCATGACAAGTACTGTTGCGACTCGTAGATGGGGTTCCGCTGTGTCTGCAGTATCCGAAAATCCGTGCCGATGTATCTTGGTTAATTGGGTACCCAGAAATTGTATTGTTCCTCCTGACGTATCCTCCGAATTTTCTACTAAGCAAAAGAAAAAACATGCATTCGTCTTTGCGTACCCAGAAATTGTATTCTTCCTCGTCAATCTTCTAATGAACAGGTATTATTTGTGTGTGTGTGTGTGTGTGTGTGTGTGTGAGAGAGAGAGAGAGATACTGAATTTAATTGAAATGAAGACAATGAATGTCGTTGAAGATTAAAAATTGTTATTTTTATTCTATCAAAACTATCAGCAAAATTCATTAAAATGGTTAATATCACGAAAAATCTTAAATTGATGCATTTGTGATAATTTTATACCTAATAAGTTTTTTATCAAAAAACCAAAGGGTACACGTAACAAATTTATCCTTCACTAATTTTTATTAAATTTCACAATCAAATTGTTGAGTTAGATGATGTATATTAATTGATAGGTTTATTAGCTTGGGGTTTTTATTCTTCGTTTATCGCAAATGTACTAATTTGGAGTTTTTCGTAATATTAACTTGATTTTACAAAAATTATCAGAGGGTAATTTTCTCACATTTATCAATTTGAGATAAATTTATCAGAAGTGCATTAGTTTAAGAGTTTTTTTGTTATAGAAAAGTTAATTTGGCGTAAATTAGTCAAAGGTATATCAATTTGAGGTTTTTTATGGTCAAAAAAT
Organism: Psidium guajava; assembly: GCA_016432845.1. Lineage (NCBI taxonomy): Eukaryota > Viridiplantae > Streptophyta > Magnoliopsida > Myrtales > Myrtaceae > Psidium > Psidium guajava. The sequence goes on from CM028232.1 coordinate 12,259,999, forward strand.
TAGTTTAGGATAAATTTATGATAAGTGTATCAGTTTAGGGTTTTTCAATTTTCATGGCATTAACCCTCGTTGAAAAGCAATCTAAACAGGAAAGCGAATCAGTAATATTGTAAATCACGAAAGAGAGAGATCTACAAGTGCAAGCTGACAAGAAAATTTGGAAGGATTCTACGAGGCACGTTTGAAAAAGACATAAAGAAGGAATTTACGTTTGCCATCGATAATTGACTTCTTAAACGTTGGCACGGCCACTTTTTAAGCTGCCATTTGGGCTGCGGAAAATTAAAGTTTGCCTTTAAATTTTGAAACATCTGCATCTATACCTCATTCTGAACTGCACATGCATAGTGTCCTTACTAGCTAGAAAAAGTTCTTATTGCAATGTCATTGATTAAATGGAAAAATTATCGAAGAAATCCTAAATCTATTGCTACGTTAACTTATGATTTTTTCCCCCTTATTCTTGCAGCCAAATTTGAGAAATGTGATTGACTTTTCCTTTATTTTGTGGAACAGCAAAGCCTAACATTTTTGTCTTGTATTAAAATCACGTGCAAAGAGAACAATGTGATACATTGGTTCGATTTTATCTTATATTCGAGATATTTAGATCATTAATTTAGCCTACTTACTGTCAAAACAAAAAATACTAATGCCTACTTGAATTATTACTATGCAGAAGAAAGTGAATTCTAAGGAAGAAAAAAAAAACCAGAAAATTTATCTACGTAAAGGTCAATTGCGGAAAAATCAATAGATGATTAAATTAACGAGGGAAGTAAAGTACAGTGAAAGTCAATTATCAAGTTGTCGAATATTGTTAGCTCGCACTTCTAAAGGAATTTGGAGAGATTAAATTAAGAAATTAATTAACTTAGCTCGAGTGGAAAAAATATGCACCTCTTTCAAGTCCCCCCCTTTTTTTTTCCCTATAATTCAAAAGCACCGGCGTGGAGATCTAGTCACATAGATGTCGTGAAATGGCAAAAACTTCAAGAACCGCTAAAGTTCTTCTATTAGTTTGGCTAAGACTAGTTTGCATGCAATTGATAGAACTGGAATGGATGACCTTCGATTTTAAGGTTGAGCTAAATCGACGCAACTTTGAGGGTCGTCTTAAGTCTTTTCTGTCCATTTTAACTCAAACCAAAGGAAATATTGTCAAAATCCAAGGTTTTGGGACTCTAAATTAGTGTTACCAGTCAAACCACGAGCGCTTGATCTGTCTACTGAAAAGCACAAGAAGTAGGGTTGCAAAAATTACCCAGAGACAAGAATTTTGCCTGAACCGAATTGAAAACGTTTGGATCTGTTGGGTTCAATTTCTTCTTTTGTTTGGGTTCTTCTAATGAAAACGCATAGATTTGACTCGAAACACTAGAACAAAACAGATGGATTTGTTTAAAAAAGTTCCACAACCAAAAAAAAAAAGAAAAAAGAGAGAAAACCTGTCGAGCCATGACTATTTGACTCTTGAATGATACGGAACTCCTGCTCCTTCTCCTAGCGCCATCGGCGCCTCCTTCGACGCCGTTGCATCCTCAACACACCGCCCTTACCGCCGGTGGAGAGGAAGTCCATCCCCGGTGAATATGGCGTCAAAGCCAATGCCGTAACCCCACCGTTGTTTTGGTTACTCTAAAACCGGATACACTTTAAACTTTCACGAAATTCTTCATGGAAAGCAAAAAAGAAATTCTTTGCTATTACTGTAGTAGCTCTAACAAATGGCATGCCCGAAGGACGGTTCGATTCATATACGTTCTGGTCCTTAGGTAATGTCACAATAGGTACAGTCGTTCTGTCATTTTTATTACATTATTAGTTCCATCAATGCTCAATAATCTAATGACATACCTTTACCAGAAAAAAAATAATAATCTAATGACATGCATACAACGAAAAGAATGGCCAACAAACGTGAAAACCATCTAATTGTTTCTTTTGCCTCGCACTCGCCAAGCTCGCCAACACCCCATATGGTTCGTCCATCTCAAGCTCGCCGTTGTCCCATTGATGGCCACCATCTTCTTCCTCGACCACTTGAACCTCTTCCAGTCTCGAAGCACCGCGGTTAGGTCAAAAACCTTAGCCGTGATGCTCCGGCAGCAGTTCGCGTGGACCGTCGCGACTGCGCTGAAATCCTTACTATCCTGGCAGAATCCGCTGAAGAAGAGCGTGTCCAGGAACCGCACGCTGAGATTGAGTCTCTTGAAGGCGCCCTCATGGATTAGGTCCAGTAGGACGTCCTGCTCTTTCTTTCCCGTGGCATTCTCTCGTCTCGAGTACCATTCGTCGAACAGCGCGACCGTCCTGTTGTTCGAACGGATGGAGTAGAATCCGGTGTTGACGAAGTTGGCCTCCGACCACGGGTCCCCGTTGAAGACGTCGGTGCTGATTTGGAGGTCCTCGGTTTCGTTCTTGCTCAGCTTTGTGAATGGGTTCCTCAGCCACATCACATCGGTGTCCTGCGAGAAAATCGAGATGGAGGATGGATGAGGTTACATAGTCGAGATCTTCATAATCAACTACTTAATCACGATCTAGCGACACTTATTCATGGTATAATAACAGCACTAACGTCAGGTTAAAAACCAAAAAAGCATTTCTAGCTATGCTCTGATATTTTTTTTTTCTTTGCAAAATCACACTTTCAATCTCACAAGGAAATTACCAAAAAAGCCCTAAATCTATTACACTGATATCAATTCATTCCTAAACCTTTTAATTTAGCCAATTTAATATTAAATTTTTTGACGACTTGCTAATATAGTCCTAAACATTTCAAATTTACTTATTTGATCCTACACATTTCGATAATTTGCCAATATAATCCTTATGGACAATTTTGCTTGAAAATCGCTAATATAGTTGATATAACTATCGTCGACTATCTTACGTGGCACAATCAATACTAACGTGAACAATTTTTAATAGTTTTTTAATTTTTTAATTTTTTTATTCTATTATACTGTTTTCCTTAATTTATTTTTTTTTTCATTTTTTTTCCCTCCGCCGGTGAGGGCCACCCTTGCCAACTTGGGGTTAGGGACGCTTGGGCATAAAAAGGGAGGAAAAAAGAAAAAGAAGAAAAAAAGTAAAGAAAATAGAAAAAATAAAAATTAATTAAAATATTATTAATGTTTTTCCACATTTAGCTTCATTCGTGCCATCTACAACGACCAGCATCCACATTAGCTATTTTTAGCCAAAATTGACTTGATGAGCTCAATTGGCAAAACGTATAAATATTTAGGACTTAATAGATAAAATTAAAAATTTTATGACTGAATTAGAAAAACTGCAATAAATTTAGAACTTTTTGGACAATTTTTCCTTGAGATATCTAGCCAAAGTTAGCCAAAAGGATCAAATAGGAAAATCGTCAAAAGGTTAAGCTAAATTGGTCATTGTAAAAAGGCTTAAGATATAATTGGCATAAGTGCAATAAGTATGGGACTTGTATGGTAAATTTTCCCAATGTTGTTGCTACTGCACATTCACTTTGCATAATGGAAACTATTGCTATCGCTTCTTTCCTAATCTCTTATTTATCCTTGTATTTTAGCGTCTAGACATCCAAAGATCTGGGCATACCAAAAAGGATTAAAATCCTCTCAAGATGGGGAAACATTCATAACTTAATTTTGCTCTCTCGAGAGTTAGACGCTGCAATACAAGGGCCGGTCATTATTATTTAGACTATGATGCATCGGGTCTTCTCTTTTAAGGCTCAATTTATTTCATGAAAAATCAATTATTTGACAAATATTCTCCGAAAAAAATATCTCTTGTATTACTTACCAAAATGAATGAATAAAAATTATTATTATTATTCATGAAAATATATATAAAGTTAACAATGAAAATATTTTTTATAAATTAATTATTTCAAACAATACAAATGATCTCTTTTAAATATATATTTTTTATATCATTCATTTTTCGCGAAATAAACGTACCTTCAATTAAATCACATTCACGCATCTTAGCCCTGAGCCCATGTGGAATATTATGAAATGCAACTACTGTTTCCTAGAGATTAACGAAAGTAAAGATCCTACCCAAGATCCTACCCACTAGTCTCCTCTATTTAAACAATACATTAAGCAGCTCCTATCGTTTCGATTTTTCTAGGAAACCGCACACTGATCTATCAAGAGTCAACACGTTGGAAGAAGCAAATCAATAAAATCTCCTTGAGATAATTTCATCTAGATTAAACCACCCTCATGGTTTTGACAGAAAAAAAGAAAAGAAAAAACCACCCTTACGGCTCCGTGTAAGTAAAGGCAAGATTGGCCTTAGATTAAACACCCTTGCCTCCAACACGTGGAGCCAATCAATGTCCATCACCCATCCCGGGATGATAATTATTAAATCCAAAAATTCCTAACCAATAAAAAGAAAAATACTGTTCATGCCAATTATTTAATAGGAAGTCAAGTGTTCCGTGACCTAGGTCCCGCCCCGCTCTATTAAAACAAAATGTACGGGCAATTTTTTTGTTGGAAAAGAGTAGGTCCGAAACAAAAAAATCCTAATCAAGCAACGGTTCAATAGGTGTCGGCAGCCAAACTCTCCCCCTACTAGTGTTAAGGCTAAAACCATGTTGGATTTGTTAAAGGGGGATCGTAAGACGCTTCTTAAGTTGCTAACTGACCGAGACTATTTTACGGTTTTCAATGTAATTAACCATTTTATTAATTGATTTTTTTTTTGAAATAGAGTATATGCTCAACGATCATCCCAAGAGCACTCGTAAATACCCGTCTTTTATTGAGTCAATCCTTACTCGAAGACACTAATCCAGAAAATCCCAATGAGATTTAGAGACTTGTGTCGGATCAATCTTATTTGACACATGATCTATATGATTGGGCGAGTTTCTAGTTACACCCATCTGAATATTAGTTTTGTATAAGAAAATTGTTTCATCTCTAACGATGAGTAAAGTTAGAAAAAGAAAATGCCCTTAATCATAGAAGATAAATGGGAGAGGTGTGAGGACAATTTCCCACACTATTCATGCACCGACTCTTCTCACATTCCATACCTGTCAGACCAATAATGGAGCTCTTCCTCTTCTAGACTTGTCAATCGCACACTTGGATTTTTCTAGACAAGGGAACCAATGTCATTAGTAACATCCTTTTCGATGTCCCATTCTCATGATATTATAGCCTCACGAGAAGAAGCTGTCTTGTGATTTTCCTATTGGAGCGTAGGACATCGATGATTCGACAAATGAGTTAAGCTCCATTGACCACTAAATCGATCTGTTTATGGGTCTCGTTTAGAAGAGGTATTTGTCTAATTTATGTGTCTTTTTTCTCTTTTTGGAGATTCTTTTGCATGTTAAAAGACAAGATAATTATCCAAAAAATCTTACATCCATTGTACTACGATTAACTAAGTCTTAAATTTTTTAATTATGCCAATTTAATTCTAAATATTTTGACAATTTACCAATTTAGTGTTATGCGTTTCAATTGTGTTAATTCAGTTTTGAATTTTTTGAAATGTTGCTAATTTAATCCTAAACCTATCATTTGAGTAATTATGTGAAAGGACTATGTTGACACATTATTAAAAGGTTTGAGACTAAATTAACAAGATTGAAAGGTTTGGAATTAAATTAGAAAAATTGAAAAGTTTGGGACTGAATTAATCATTACACAATAAGCTTACGACTTTTTGGATATTTTTCAGTTAAAAAGCAATGCACAGCTTTAAAAATGTAGAAAGGATAGACGATGATATTGCCACTCAAAACTTTTACTAGTACGGGATACAAAATTCACATTGCATGGAAAGAGCTAAATTCATGCGATTTGCAAGATATTTCATGAATTTTGAGATAGTCAAGTTTTCATGGCAATGCGTCTGAATTATATAAAAAGCAATAAAATTGTTATGCCCACCTTGAAATACAGTTAAAGAAAAGGAGTTATCAATCTCAATAATAGAGGCAGTACAAAACCCTCAACTCTGTTTTGGGATGCCTTTACTTCCCCTTGTAAAGTGAGATCAATGTGAATGGTACCCTAAAGTTCAAGAGACAAATCATGAAGCCCTTGTGTAAGGATGGAAAGCTTCGAACGACAGGTTTATCTACTTTTTTGGCACTTTAAAATAGGATGAACACTTAGAAGAAAGAAAAAAAACATCATTTTATTACATATGAATTCAGCCCAAGGCTTTCCGCTACAGCTGTTCTTTTTCCCCCCACATAACATGCCAATGCTGACAAGTCAATCTACGTAAGTTGTTTCCCACGTATTCCCCCCAAATTTAGGGAAGTGAAGGGCCCCATCTCTCTTCCACGTGGTGTTCTTCCACGTCCGCCCAAATTTTTCTATTTTGTATGATTGCCAACCTGTCCCCACTTCATCAACTCTTCCGTTTCAACTCCACCTTTAGAGGCATTTTCCACCACCCTTTATCCCCACCAAAGTTTCCTAACAAGGACCACCCAGTAACCTTTTGCTCCATGATTTGGGTGCTCTATGATTTGGGTTCGAATCACCCCCACGTCATTACTATCCTTTCTGTAAACCTACCCTTAGCATATTTAATCTTTGAACCTATTGTCAGTGCTATCACGACACTATATGTGAGTCAGTAGTCAATATAAATCTAATCTGTCAACCAATTTTGGATCTCCACCACATTCTTTCCTCAGAAGAAGATCAATGGCTAAACAACACACGCAAAAACGATAAGAACATACATCAGGCATGCAGTTATGTTGACTGGCCAATGACCTAAGTCTTGATCGACAAAAATAATATTTGGTAAATTTCTCTGCCTTTTTCGCCATGCATAAATCTAAGAAAGGGTCGATCTTCGCTCGTCCATATTTGCTTATGAGGTACGAATGTACCCCACCGCCTTTCTAAGTCCAAAATCATATAAATTTGGTTGTTTTGTAGATCAATTTGGATTTCACATAGCAATTTTTTTTTCAGCCCTTACGTGGCAAAGATTAGTCAGCGAAAAACAAAAGTCTTTGCCGGTGACTTGTGAAGACCAGTAAACGTGGGTTTCCGTTCTGTCGGTACGAAAACGAAACCAAAAAAATCAGGAATTAATTTTAAAAAATTGTTAATTTTCTTCTTTTCTGTTGAAAAAAGCGTAGCCCCTTACCGTGAAGATGAAGTTGTAGCCCCGCCTGAGAACATCGCCGAGAAAGGCCGTCCGGCTCCACATCATCTTGATGAAGTCCTCCGACATGTACACCTTCTCTCCCCTGAAATCCACGCCATCCGTCTCCAACCGGTAGCAGTTCAGCCGCCGGAACCGGCACATCCGGTACGCCGCCCGGTCCATCGCCACCACCACCACGTGGTCCAGCAGCCCCCTCGTCCCCTCCCCGAGCCACAAGCTCCGGATGAACAGGTCCAGCAAAGTCGTGCCAGCGTCCACCTCCGCGCCGGGGTCTGCGTAGGCCCGGTTGACGATCGTGATGATCACCGTCCTGTTCGGCATCGACGCCTTGCTCAGCACGACCTCGAGGTCGTCCCTCGGGACGGCAATGGCGGGGGCGGAGGCGGGGGCGATCTCCTGGAAGAAATACTGATGTCAGTGTACTTAATTTCTGATATCAAAAGATCGCGCAAAACGAAGACATGGGCACTTACAGGGTTTTGGGGCACGCAGCTGTATTGGGACTGAATAGGGAGCAAAGGGCTTGAGGTGGAAGATGGAGTGGTGATCCAGAGGTAGAGAAAGCCCGCAAAGAGAAGAGAGAGGACGGTGAGGTAGGGGACAGAGATCTTTGGGTAGTAATCCATCTTCATTTGTAGGGTTAGAGAAAGAGAGAGAGAGGGAGTTCATATGATGGGAAAGCTTGAAAGAATTGGAGTTCCAAGTTGGAAAGTTATAAGCCCTACCTATTGTGAGGGCAAAATAGTCCAGAAACCATTTTCTCTGCCCTGATAATTGCGACCTTTAACTCGTTTCCCTCGATAATATATGATTAACAACTTCTCTCTGATTCGTTTTTGAGGAAAGAAAAAACAAGTAGGACCAGCCGCCGTCGGAGGCTGATAAAGGAGGTAGAAATGGTCGCGGCGGTGAGCTCTTTTGGATAGAGTTTAGGAGTCCACGACCCACGATGGGGATGCATTTATATACGGGTTAATACCACGAAATTCCCAAACTGATACGTCCGTAATAAATTTATCCTAAATTATTTTTTTGATCACGAAAAATCTCAAATTAGTACACATATGATAAATTTGTCTCAAACTATTTTTTTGACCTCAAAAAATCCCAAATTGGTACATTTATAATAAATTTACCCCAAATCAATATATTCACCAAAAATTTACCCTCCGTTGATTTTCCTTAAATTTAATATTAAATTATTTAATTGGATGGCATATGGCACCTCACGAGCATACCAGTTTAGGATTTTTATTCTCTTTTTTACCATAAGTTTATCAATTTATGATTTTTTATGATACTGATCTAATTTAATAAATAGTAAATTTATCGTAAGTATACTAGTTTGGGATTTTTTGTGGTAAAAAAAATTAATTTAGAGTAAATTTATCATAAATATATCAGTTTGAAATTTTTTATGGTAAAAAAAGAATTTATGATAAATTTGTCACGGGTGTACGAGTTTATGATTTTTTTATGATAAAAAAAAATAGTTCGAGAGTAAATTTATCACGAGTATATTAATAATAAGGTTCGTTTGGTCCTAGTCATGAGGTCAATAATTGAAAGAAAGGACCACGATCATTCTGAAGTACTTGGGAGGGTTTCAGATCTTAAAGAGGGGCTATTGGAATGAGTGGGAGGGTTCATGATCGAAATTGGACCGTGTTGCTTCGACAGCGCTCGGTTTGATTGAATGGTCGGTCTACTACGGATGGATCGACGCCGGGATCTTTTAAGTTCGAGTTTTCAGGGGCATATGCGGGCTTTCAGAAGAAAAGGTTTGGTGGGACAAAGCTGTCAGGTCCCCAATGAAAGCATCCATTAAGACTACCGATATGTTAGGAATTCTCTTTCTTTGTTTGTAAACCCATTTACTTTCGACTATCTTCTAGCCCTTGGGAACTTTGACCAACTTCCATGTCTAATTTCAATGGAATGATTCCATCTTTTCACTAATATCCCCTAGCCACTATGATAACTCACTACTAGCTATCGCCTCAAAGTAAAATGAAGACTTATCTGTCTCCACCTCATCACCTATATTCAAAGAATAAATAATATCTGTATAAGCATAACATATCGGTAGTTTAATTTTTGTTTTCTATGTCTATCTATGGCTATACTATGTTACAGTTATACTAGTTGCTCAGTATCACTAACTTCAGGAATTATGGCCTTATCTGCAGTCTCAACCCCTATTATCTCTGAGGCCTCCGGAGTTTTCACTTGAAGCTCCACCTCACTATTGACACCATGATGGTCTGCTTTGCTGGTAGTATATCAGGACCCCTCTGTCAAAACATTGCATCTCATCGAAGATCACATCTCTATAAATTAAAAAATCAGGTGATATAGGATCGATGCACCACAGCAGATAACTTTTCACCCCTATGCATAATCTAGAAATATACACTTCTTCGACTTCAGCTCAAGCTTACCATCATTTGCATGAGTATATGCAGGACATTTGAATACTCATAATTTAAAGTAATCAACAAGTTTTTTGACCATACTTTCTCTAGAGTCTTCCATGTTATAGTAGATGATAGCTATCGATTGATTAGATAACATGTGATATTCACTGTTTCGGCTCAATTTCTTTTTTTTTTTTTCCGTTCTATCATGCCATTATGCTATGATGTCCAAAATACCGTGCGGTGTTTCATAAGAAGCTAACAACATCATGCTATGTTCTTCATCATCTAAAGTTTTACTGACGTTTTTTAAATCCATCATGAGTTTATTAAATTCATCTAAGTGGGTTTTGATAGATGTACCTTCAGTATATTTGAATTGAAACATCCTTTTCAATGTATATAAACAATTGCTCAAACGTTTCATTACATAAAGCGCCTAAAGTTTTGCCTAGAATGTTGCGATATCCTTCTCCTCACCTACCTTTATTAACGCTTCATCTGATAAATTCAATAGGATTAAACTCTTAACTTTCCTCGTTAACACATTCTTTTCAGCATCTCTCATTGTATCGGACAACTTAACCATACCTTCCAATGCTTCTGCCAAACCATGAATTGTCAACAACGCTTCCATCTTGAGGTTTCATAACCCAAAATTGCTCTTCTCGTTAAACTTCTCTATTTCTATTTTCACTCCAGCCATATTTGCAACAGCAAAATTCCTAGATAATAATCACACAAGTAAAAGCCTCAAATCAAAATCTAGAAATCTCTAGTCCTAAGCTCCGATGCTAATTATTGTAATATTAAAGTTTAATAACAGGATCTCACAAATTAAATTAATGCAAAAATCCAAAAAAATAACGAAAAATGATAAAAGGACACCAGAGATTACATGGTTCGGTCCAAATATCAATACTTACATTCACGAGGAAAGCCAATTAGAATAATTTACTACAATTGGAGAAATAAAATTACATGCATTTAATGTGTTTCTCTAACCTAGATTATATCTAAGCCTAAAGTACTTACAAATAAAATAACTTTCAATTGAATATAATAAACTCATAGAGGGAATCGTTGTGTTCAAGCCCAAACAAGTCGCGCATATACCCTGCCGAGTAGTACTCGTGGTCGCGAGGTTGAAACTTACTCGCCCCATGGTGTCTTACCCGGAGTGTCGTGGTGGGGTTCTGCGGTACCTCCTCAGGGATTAATCGGTCGCCGTTGGTTTGAGTGTAAGCTCACCGGCACGGCTGGACACCCCGGTTACTAAAAAAAAAAAAGTCGCGCATATACTGCCGAAAGCGGCCTACACGTTCTTTTCTCTTTTCTTTCGTGTGGCTGTCCTCGACAAGTTCTCCTTCGGGCCTTTGCTATGCGACGTTTGCTCCCTAGGTGGCTCTCTTCTCTACGCGGCTATTCAGAATCATAAGAAGGAAGAAGGGCCCACGAAGTCTTCATTAAGTACGGCTGCTGCTGCAAGATATCAAAAAGAAACCCTGGACTTTTCTTTAGGCCCACAAGATATTATATTTTTAATAGATAAGTGCTCTTTTTCTTTTGTCCTGCAGTGCCCAACATACATTCCAAGGAATTAGTCCTTTGCACGCCTCAGCAACGAAACATATTTTAGATATTCTGATTTTAAACTTAAAATCGAGACATAATTTTAACAAGCTTGGAGCTCAAATGGCCATTATTGAGGGAAAATAGAACATTGCAGCCACGCCTGTGAGCTCGAAACTCCAGCGGCCAAGGCTCCCCTGAGCTTCGAGCTCGAAGTGGCCATGACCTCGAGCTCGAGCCATGGCGGACACAACGGAAAATAAGAAAAGCAAGTGCTAAATACATCGAATCACAAAATTTCTGCAAGGTGAAACACCTTGGTACACTGCACATGTCGCAGGCTGTCTTTTTGCCGACCTAATATTTTCTCATGTACGCACGGCCCACATCCCTGATTTTTCTTTTTCTTTTCTGGTCGAAACACGCTTGGTTCTTGAATGGCTACATTTTTGCATTCCTACTAAAGTGAAAAATTAAAATTAAAGAAACTTGGTCGTCTCGTGCATGGCGTTAGGCAGATGTCCTTGAACGTTATTCTATTAACAATTTAAATTAATCAAGAGTGTGATAATTTTGTGAAAAATAAATCATTTGAAAAATATTTTCCTAAAAATGATTACTTAAATCTTTAGAAAAATAAATTGACGAAAAAAATATTTTCATCATCCTCGTAAATATTTGAAGATATACTATTTGTTGTTATTAGAAATATTTATTATTGATTAATTATTCAAAGTATTATAGACGATCATTTAAAAAAATTTCTTTTAATTATTCATTTTTTACAAAATAAACGGAGCCAAAATACAACCTTGATCTCAAAACCTTAAAAATCATGGGTCTAATTCCCTTAAAAAAAAACCTAACTTTCGGTTCAGTTCCAAATCTACCTCGAACTTTTTTTTTGTCTTAAAAAAACTCTAAAATTTAGGTCTAATCCCAAATCTAACCCCAAAATTTTGGTTGTTTAAGAAAAAATAGCCAATATTTATTCTAATCTCAAATCTATCCCCATTAGCCCTCTGTCCAAAAATCGTCGTTAGTTGTCCTTAATTTTCATATCTTAGAACAGTTTCATTTTGGAGAATTTCTTTTGTTGAGTTGAGACTGGACCATGTAGTAGATTTGAGAATAGATTAAAATTTTTTGATTTCCTTTAGAAAAAATAAAATTTGAGGGAGGTTTGGAATTGTACCTAAAGCGTATGGTTTTTTCTAAGAGAAAGAAAAATTTGGGGTAGATTGAGATTGAGCTTAAACTTGGATTTTTTTTTTAAGAGATAAAAAAAATGTTTTCGGGGTAGATTTGAGGTTGAATTAAATTTTGGAATTTTTCAGATATTTAGGCCAAAACTTATGCACACGACTCGCGAGAAGCAACCTTGACTTCCTCTAATCGAGAGCCGTCCCCACCATATTTGTGCTTTGCTCGTGATATGGTTTCGCCCGTGCATAGTGATTTCAATAAAAATTTCAAACGGTTTAAAATTCGTTCTAGCTCCTACATCTTCTACATTTAATTTGTAACAATTCCATCTTCTCATTCAACTCTTATATCTTTTCAAAAGTGAGAATCATTCAACAATAAACATGAGCTTAGGTTGGAGTAAACTCAATAACCACTTACCATTCTCTGGTCTAATCAAATTCATCTATTGTTCTAAAAGCTTAAGTTATTAAATGAATGTGTATTTTAATATTTAATTATTCTATCACTCTTCCTCACACTTAACATGGCATTTTTGCCTAGTCCTAAATGTGAAAATATTTAATTAGAGAGATTAATGAGGCATGAAAAGATGAATTCAGGATCTTTTGTTATAATACAATGTGAAATTTTGTGGAAAGTAACTTTTCGCTTCATTGTCACACTATATAGGCATTTAAGGCATAAATATGTATACACGCATGCATACTCACATTGAAAAGTAACGTTCGCGCACACTACCATACTTACTTACCGAGTGATGGTTCCAATGTCCATAGAATGTAAAAGGGAAATCTCTCCTCTGATTGTATTTAGAGATAGGCAATATTGAAGTACACCGAGTGCAAGAATCTACCAACTAACGGTGCATATTCAAATCATTTTCGAACATAGTCGGGCTGACATTTCAATGATGTAAGTATTCATAGAATTTAAAAAGCTCTCTCTTATTCACTTTATCAAACATACTCGGAATGACATTTTGATAGTTGGATTTTGGACATTGTTGGATAATGACAACTCTAAATAAAGAAATCATTTTCTCTACCAAAAAAAAAATAAAGAAATCATTACTCTAGATGTACTCGAAAAAGAACTAGATTGTATAATGATTAAAAAAAAAAAGAATACTTGCCTAACTATAGTGATCTGATGCCTATTTCTCTTGGTCTAGTAGTTAAGGTTATGTAGTCGTACAACACACACTATAGAAGGCCGCATAGGAGAAAGAAAATAACAAGATTTTGAACTTGTTCTTTCTATGGCCACCCTTAATTGAAAAGGGAGTCCAATGTTTGAAGTAAGAATCAATTTGATTCCGCTACCCCGACATACTCCCCCCACAGAATGGCTAAAGAAATGTGAGGGTTCGAAGGAATTTTTGTTCTTTTATATGGTATGAGCTCTTGAACTAGAACATTTGATTAAAGCCAATCTGGAGATCAAGCTTTTTATATCAATTTAGAGACCTCACAGATTCCGCTCTATCTTTGACACCATTATCTTCCGCACTAGATACACTAGGAGCCAAAACATCATTGTCTTTAAGTTTGATAAAATAAAGCTATTAGAGATAAAGACATGATTTAATATATAATTATTATATTACTAAATTTCCTATCAGAGTTGTTGGTGAAATTTGAAGATTAATGGTGAAAGTTAGGTAAAGTGGGGAGAAATAAATCAATGACACCGTCAGAAATATGTGTAGGAAACACGGGTCTTTTCCCTAATGCAACACCCAAACTCAAAATCCTACTCTTCTTTTCTTAGTCAGTGTACTACGAGGAGGAGTCTTTCGGCACTTATTTGACAGCCGATGAATCAAGTAACGAAGAGAATGAAACAACAACAACAACAACCATCGAGGCATGTAAAGGGACATAAACTTTCACCAATATGAAAGTCCTAATATATTATAATAATCGAACATATAAAAATGAGTTTACTTCTAAAATTATTAAATACCACAAGCATGGGCCTAGGGGTGATAGTTACATAGATAAAGAGGGGAAAAATTATTGTAAAAGTAATAAATTTATTGCATTTGTTTTAATTCAGTCCTAATTTTTTTTGTCAAGTCAACCCTAAATTTTTTATAATTGTGCCAATTCAGTTCATTTGACCAGCCAATGCTAACATGATATTTTTTAAATATTATTTTAACTCTTTTTTTTATTCTTTTCTTTTTCTTCTCTTGTGATCAGCGAGTTGTGGCCAACGGGGTGTTGTTCGAGAGGCGCGGCCACAGGAGAGGTGGCTCACCCAGATCTGGGCAAGGGCATCCTCCCCATGGCCTTGTTGGCTATAGGCCACAGGGAAGAAAGAGAAAGAACGAGAAATAAGGAAAAATAAAAGAAAAAAAGTAAATAAATCAAAATTCTTAAAATATTATTAAAATTTGCGATGTCAATGTCGGTGATGTCACATCAGTGTCATTTAATTAAATGAATTGAATTGATATAATTATAAAAGGGTAAGGTTGAATTGACAAAAAAAACTATGATTGAATTTGTATAATTGCAATAAATTTCTGATTTTTTAAATAATTTTTCTTATAAAGACTTAATAAAAAATTTCCAATTAACTTTGCAGGAAATAATTTTCTGTTCTTTCATATTCTTTCGTTAGACTTGCTGAGTAAAAGTCATATACTAAAGAGATCATTCTTAGAGATTTCGTGTATGGGTTCTCGTCTTGCTGTGCTTGATAATTCTTAGATATTTCCCGAGGGAAAAAAAAAATTTCTGTATTTCTAATTTTCGCGGGTTCCATATTTTGCCAAGGATAATCATTCTCGTTTAGATGGAGATTTTTGTGAAATCTAAATTAAAGTTGCATATAATTCGATATTTTAATTACAATAAATTGCAAGAAAAGTACAACAAAAAATGCTAAACTATGCCAATTGTAATACATTTATCCTAATTTTTTTTGTGACACTAAATTTGTACTTGTGCGATACATTTATCACAACTTCTTTTTTTACATCAAAAATCCCAAACTTAAACTCGTGTCACACATTTATATTAAACTTTTTTTTTTGTAAACAAAAAACCTCAAATTATGTTAGTGTGATATATTTACCCCAAAAAAATTTTTGTGACCCCAAAAATCCTAAACATTTATTCGTGTAACTCATTTATCTCATAGAGTATATGCATCACATCCCTACAAGGTCGATTTTGTTTTTTTGGGTATCGAAGGTGTCCGGGCCAGCGTCCGTACGGATCGCGCGCACCTCGACTAATCTTTCGAGAGGGCTAGCGCATCATCCCACTGCTACGACCTTTTGCTTAAATCACCGGCACTCAGCGAGGTTCGAACCTAGGACCTCTCGTGAAAGGACCAGAGCAAACCAACTGGGCCACCGATGGGTGAGTACAAGGTTGGGGTTTTTAGTATCACAAAAAAAAAATGGAGTAAATATGTCCTATTGATGCTAGTTCGAGGTAAATGTTCTCACATGTGTACAACTTTGACATTTTTTGTGTCACAAAACAAGAATGTGTCACGTTGAGCATAATTTAGAATTTTTTGTGGCTTTTTCCTCAAGTTGCGGTCAAGATCCTGCAAAACTTTTTTTTTTTTAAATCAGGTGTTGTACAAGGGATGAGGATCCTCTCTCACGGTTTGCATTCTCGTCGTTTATCCCGACTGACATTCTGCAAAAATACTTGCATTATACTTGATATTTGACAATTCTTGATAAAATTCTTCTCATTAATCCTACTCTCTCTCTCTCTCTCTCTCTCTCTCTCTCTCTCTCTCTCTCTCTCTCTCTCTCTCGAGCTTCTTATCATAGTATAAAGGTTGCGGTGGCTTTACAAAGTTGCCCTTCAACTAATGAGAGATTTTTTTCGCCGCCTTAGGCGTTAGATGCTGGGAAAACATTGGGATCATACTGAAAAAAAAAAAAATCAAGACAATAAGTTGGGAACGGATCTGATCTTTTTTTTTTTACGAAGGAAAATCAAACCCGATTTTTCATACCAAACGGAGGAAAAAAATTCAATTCATTTTTAGGTTTCAATAGTAAACCTAAAAATATTGTCATTTTTCTGAAAAATTACTTTCTAGAAAACATTTTCCACAAACATTATATTTTTCACGAGATGAACGGAGTCGAAGAGCGGATGCAGGACAAGAATCCCACCATCGGGGGGTCGGACCATGCATCGAGAGAGGAAACCCCACAGCTTCTTGCCTTTTTTTTTAAAACCATACAACCTCTTAAGAGATGCCGGGGTTAAAACTCCTAATTTGTGGGAGTTGACCAATTTCAAAACCGCGTTGAGTTATGGACTGCACTAAGGAGAGGGGAACCCTGGAAAAAAAAAATTGTGACTTGAGGCGTCAAGGAAGATGTTGCTGGTGAGAGTATACATGAAGGAGGTTCAGATCTAAGTAAGTTTTTAAATTACTTTATTTAAGATTTCGTCCGAACTTCAGGATCTCTTAAATGTAAAGTAGATAGAGGATACTCTCCACTACTGAGAAAGAAAAAAAAATATGATTGGCAATTGTACATGTAAGGCATGGGATACCAGCAAGTTAAAATAAAGAATGCATTATGCCATTTCATTCACCTATCAATCTTGCCATCTATCTGTGCATTCTGAACTAGAAATTGATTTATTTCCTGAAGAATGAGAATGATGTACGTCTCACCTACCATTTTCTCCTTGAATAAAGAAAGGTGGTAACTTAAGATTCATCTCATCGGAAGAGCACCGCGGATGGTGTCTCTTCTTCGTTTCAAAAGTTCCACTATAACATAGAGAACGAAAAAAAGATTAGCACAGTTCATTTGAGAAGGCCGATTTTGCTGATCAAGCACGAAAATGATGGAGCAAAATTGGAGAAGTGGGAAAATAATCCAAATGTTGCAGTAAAGGGTGCGCATGATTACATTTTTAGAAGTGAATTTCTACTCCAGAAGTGCTTCTGGAACAGAAATTCGTTTAATTTCTAAAGCAAAAATCCTTTTGGTAAAAAAATTTAATTCTCAAAGAAATTTCTATTTCTAAAGTGAATTTTCACATATGAAGTTATTTTTTTCCTATGTTGAGAAGTTTAAAAAAAAATTACTTTTTGACTCAAGAAGTACTTCTCTGATTAAAAAAAAAACTCAAAATGTTCTTCTTGCCCTATCTTCTTTTCATTACATCATTACCCTCAGTTCAACCATGACCATCTCCGTCGGTTGTCGACCTTTGTTGCTGCCCATCATTGACCACCACTTGCCACCACTACCCATGTCGCCCACCACTACCCGTGACCATCCCACCCCCTCCGCACGCTTGCGCCCGTGTTGCCAACCGCCGACCACTAGTCATTGCCCCTTGTCGCCAGCAACCACTACCAACTACCGATCATCACCCGTCGCCACTCGCGACTTGTTGCTACCCACCGACTGCCCTTCGCTGACCTCTACTAGTTGCACCCATTGCTGCTCGTGACACCCCCCCCCAAACAAAAAAAACATTGTCCACCACAGCCCACTGCCACCCGCGACCATCGCCACCACTCGTTGACCATAGCCACCACTCGTCGAACACCTCTCATTGCCAACCTTTGACGCACGTGTTGTCGATGGTGTCCCTATGTGTGTTCGCATAAATCAAGACGAAGGAATTAGACAAACCTGAATCAAGTGTTGACGAATGGTTGATTGGATGATTGATCCGAGCCCGACGAATTCACGTCGTGTCCTTAAGACGAATTTGTCCCCTCCACGGGTACCCAAGGTTGCGTGGACAATCGCCTCCCAGGATAGAACGGATCACACTTTCGTCGAAGTGGTACTTCGTCGACGAAAAATCCTTCGAACTCAACTTCGGGAATTATCGCACAGATGAGAGTGAGTGATGGATGACTTTTTTTCGAAAAGCAAAAATGAATGCTCGTATCTTCTTCGAAAAATCAGAATGTATTATTATATATGTCCAATCGAAGAGTCACGAATTCATGGTTATTTGGAGTTCGGTTATTACCGAATCAACACCTTCATTCGGCGTTCGGTTATTGCCGAATCAACACTATTGCCGAATCAGTGTCTTCGTATAGGTTGAAGAGAAATTATGAATAGACATGATTCGAAAGAAAAAATAATAATAAATAAAAATTTCGGACGAACATGTCTATTCGGGAAAAATAAAAACGATGGGTTTAACTCGGACCCGGGCCCGGCCCGATCCGGGCCGGCCGGACGGACGGCGGCGGCGGCGGCGCGCGCGCGTGTGGACCGGTCTTGCTTTCTGTAAGACCTCCCTCCTCCACAAAAGTGGGGTGCCCCTTGGGGCCCAAACCCATTATGAAGGCTCCACTATTTAAACCCTCTTTCCATCTCTCTTTTATCCCATGTGGGACTCCCTCAACCACATTTTCATTCAACTTTTTAAGGGCCTTTTTGGAACCAAAATCCCAACAATCCCCCACATGAATGAGAATTTCAGATATCATGACTCTTAGTGCATGTATGAAATGCAATGTGCGATTATTCCATGAGAGAACGTTGCATTGGGATAAGTAGTCTGAAACTTTGAACTTTCCCTAGTGAGACCTATCGGACTTACTCGGTCAATCAGTAGACTTGATGTCTTTGAACTGTCGACTTTCGGTGTAAGTCAAGACAATAAGAATCACACAACTCTCTCTCAAACAAAATTGGTTCTCACTGTTGTGTTCGTTTTGGCCATGAACACCGCCTGGTTTCATGAGTGCTTTCGGGAATTTGGCCTTTCAAATTTACCTTAGAAGCGGCCCTCACTTCACACTCACATAGGTGATTTCTGAATGTGTGGTATTTTAGATACCTAAATCAGAATCATTAAAAGCTTATGCTTAACCTTCACTTGTCTATACTATCTTTAAATGGGAATGAGTAAGAGTCGCTAGTACTCTACTTAGCTTTCATAACTTAGTTGTCCCTTTGAACCTAGATCTTGGGATCTCCAGTCAACTAGGTAGGGTTTCCGCTATGACGACTTGTTTTATAGGCCTTAGACCCATTCCCCTTGATGTTTTCTCAACCAACTCTCTAGTTAGGCCTTTTGTTAATGGATCCGCAATATTATCTTTTGACTTCACATAGTCAATCGTGATAATTCCACTAGAGAGTAGCTGTCTCACGGTATCGTGTCTTCGACGTATATGTCGGGACTTTCCATTGTACATAACATTCCTTGCCCTTCCAATTGCCGCTTGACTATCACAATGGATACATACAGCTGGCACTGGTTTAGGCCAATTAGGAATGTCTTCTAAGAAATTTCGAAGCCACTCTGCTTCTTCACCAGCCTTGTCCAAAGCAATAAATTCTGCTTCCATAGTAGACCTTGCAATGCAAGTTTGTTTGGATGATTTCCAAGACACTGCCCCCCCACCAAGTGTAAACACATACCCACTTGTGGATTTTGTGTCTTTTGTGCCAGTTATCCAATTTGCATCACAATATCCTTCAAGTACTGCTGGATATTTTGTGTAATGTAAAGCATAATTTTGAGTGTACTTCAAATAGCCCAATACACGTTTCATTGCTTTCCAATGATTGTCATTTGGACTAATTGTAAATCGACTCAGCTTGCTCACAGCACAAGCTATGTCCGACCTAGTACAGTTCATGACATACATTAAACTGCCTAGTATACTAGCATAATCATTTTGAGCTTTACTTTCACCAGTATTCTTTGAAAGGTATAGATTAACATCTATGGGGGTCTTTGCTGGTATAATATCTAGATTCTTGCATTTCTCAAGAATCTTCTCAATATAATGAGACTGCGATAAAGCTAGTCCTCCAGATGTCTTTTGGATTTTAATTCCTAAAATAACATCTGCAACTCCCATATCTTTCATATCAAACTTACTTGTGAGCATGCGTTTGGTTGCTTTAACAACCTCACTATCACTACCCATTATAAGCATGTCATCTACATACAAGCACAGAATAGCAAAGCCATTATGAGTATTTTTAAAATAAACATATTTATCACACTCATTTATCTTAAAACCATTCGACAACATGACTTGGTCGAATTTAGCATGCCATTGTTTCGGTGCTTGTTTCAATCCATAGAGTGACTTGATAAGTCGACATACCTTTTTCTCTTGTCCTGGAACAATGAACCCTTCAGGTTGTTCCAGATATATTTCTTCCTCCAGATCCCCATTTAAGAAGGCCGTTTTCACATCCATTTGATGGATTTCAAGCTTATACACTGCTGCTATAGCAATTAGCATCCTTATGAATGTAATTCTTGTGACAGGTGAATAAGTGTCGAAATAATCCAGACCTTCTCGTTGCTTGTATCCTTTTACCACAAGCCTAGCCTTATATTTATCAATAGTGCCATCCGCTTTCATTTTCTTCTTAAATATCCACTTACATTGTAGTGGTTTATTACCAGGAGGGAGATCAACCAATTCCCAGGTATAATTTGACAAGATGGATTCAACCTCACCATTGATAGCTTCTTTCCAAAACGGAGCTTCTGGGGATGTCACAGCCTCTTTAAAGGTTCGAGGCTCATTCTCTAACAAAAATGTTAGAAAATCAGGTCCAAAAGACTTAGAGATTCTTTGTCTTTTGCTATGCCTAGGTTCATTCTCTATAGGTTCGCTTCTAGGCGTAGTCTCCCTAGGCCTTTTATCATTATTGATTGTCTCATATACTGTGTTATACAGAAAAATATTCTCGAAGAACGAAGCGTCCCTCGATTCAATAATCGTATTAACATGTATATCAGGGATTTCAGACTTGTGAACCAGAAATCGATATGCATTACTATTAAGAGCATATCCAATAAAGACACAATCAACGGTTTTCGGTCCTATTTTAACATTCTTAGGTTTAGGAACGGCAACCTTAGCTAAACACCCCCACACTTTGAGGTATTTCAAATTAGGCGTTCTGCCTTTCCACTTCTCATATGGAGTTTGTTGTATCTTTTTGTGGGGTACTCTATTTAAAACAAAATTAGCTGTCAGAACAGCTTCCCCCCACAAATTCTGTGGTAAACCAGAACTATTCAACAACGCATTCATTGTTTCCTTTAATGAACGATTTTTTCTTTCTGCGACGCCATTAGACTGTGGCGTATAAGGAGGCGTAATTTGATGAATAATCCCAAATTCTGAACAAATTTCCTCGAAAGGAAATTCATATTCACCACCTCTATCACTTCTTATCGTTTTAATTTTCCTATTTAACTGAGTTTCAACTTCAGACTTATAAGTTCTAAAAGCATTTACCGCTTCATCTTTACTACTCAGCAAATAGACATAACAATATCTTGAACAGTCATCTATAAAAGTGATAAAATATTTCTTGCCACCTCTTGACGGTATTGTTTTCAAATAACATATGTCAGTATGTATTAAATCTAAAGGTTCAGTGACTATATTATCTATAGAATGAAAAGGAGGCTTAGAGAACTTTGATTCAACACATACTTGGCACTTTTCATTTGGACAATCAGATTTTGGCAATAGTCCCATGCTCATCAATTTCTTTATTGACTTGTAGTTAACATGTCCTAATCTAGCATGCCATAAATTAGGAGACTCAAGCACATAAGTAGAAACAACTTTATTAATAGAATCATTAGGTACAACAGTCATTACATTCAGCTTGAACAAACCCTCACTCAAATAACCTTTTCCTACATACATCTCATTCTTAGAGAGTACAAACTTGTCAGATACAAACACCAACTTAAAACCATTCTTGCTAAGGAGAGATCCAGACACTAAGTTCTTGCGTATGTCTGGCACATGCAGCACATCGACTAGTGTCACGATTTTTCCAGACGTCATCTTCAGAGCAACCTTGCCAATGCCTTCAACCTTAGAGGACGATGAATTACCCATATAGAGTTTCTCATCACGTGCCATAGGCGTATAGGATGTGAACATCCATCTATTGGCACATATATGGCGAGTTGCTCCAGTTTCAATCAATCGTTTCTTTGGGTTTCCCACCAAGTTGCACTCGGATATCATAGCAGTCAGATTGATATCTTCAACGCCATCGGAAATTTGTTCCACCACATTAGATTGAGTATGCTTTCTCTTCTTGGCTCTACAATCCTTGGCTCGATGTCCAGCTTTTCCACAATTGTAGCATTTGCCAATGAACTTTTTCTGGCTTTGGGTGGATCCCTCTCCAAACGTCTTCCTCTTCTTGTTGGGTTTCGATCCTCCTTCAACAAAGTTGGCCCTTGAGACCTCCAGTTTGCTACCAACTTTCTTTTCAGAAAGTCTATTGTCTTTCTCGATCCTCAATCGTACAATCAGATCTTCAAGTGATAACTCCTTTCTCTTGTGTTTCAGATAATTCTTGAAATCTTTCCAAGAAGGTGGCAACTTTTCAATGAAGGCAGCCACTTGAAATGATTCACTCAGAATCATGCCCTCGGCATGAATGTCATGCATAATCACTTGAAGTTCTTGGACTTGACTTAAGACGGTCTTGAAGTCGACCATCTTAAAGTCCAGAAATTTGCCGACAATAAATTTCTTCAATCCAGCATCTTCGGTTTTGTACTTCTTGTCTAGACTATCCCATAATTCCTTAGCCGTTTTCAACGGGCTATACACATTATATAGGGTATTGTCCAGACCATTGAGGATGTAGTTGCGACACAGAAAATCAGAATGCTTCCACGCATCTATCGCAGCAAACTTTTCCTTGTCCATTTCTCCCTCATCCAACTTAGGAGCATCCTCGGTGAGGAATCTTGCCAAGTTCAAAGTTGTGAGATAGAACAACATTTTCTGTTGCCATCTCTTGAAATCAGACCCATTGAACTTTTCTGGCTTTTCTCCATGAGTCGGAACAGACGCAACAGGCGTCATTGATGTCGAGGCCATTTCTATTATGAAAACAGAAATGATTGGCGAGTGAATATATGGTAAGACTAGTAATACAATTTTCGAGAAAGTCTAAACAGAAAGTATTAAACTAGTAACATATGATAATACACGAATGAAGCAATTCTGTATATATAGACAGAGATTATTGAGAAGGGGCATACGACGAGGATGACATAAATGAATACAGTAATCCAATTCGTTGCACTAATACGATCACAGGAAATGACTATACGATGGCACTCGTCAAACAGACTTGAAGGCGAACACAGTATAGGGAAAATTCGTCTTAAGATTGTTGTCGATGGTGTCCCTATGTGTGTTCGCATAAATCAAGACGAAGGAATTAGACAAACCTGAATCAAGTGTTGACGAATGGTTGATTTGATGATTGATCCGAGCCCGACGAATTCACGTCGTGTCCTTAAGACGAATTTGTCCCCTCCACGGGTACCCAAGGTTGCGTGGACAATCGCCTCCCAGGATAGAACGGATCACACTTTCGTCGAAGTGGTACTTCGTCGACGAAAAATCCTTCGAACTCAACTTCGGGAATTATCGCACAGATGAGAGTGAGTGATGGATGACTTTTTTTCGAAAAGCAAAAATGAATGCTCGTATCTTCTTCGAAAAATCAGAATGTATTATTATATATGTCCAATCGAAGAGTCACGAATTCATGGTTATTTGGAGTTCGGTTATTACCGAATCAACACCTTCATTCGGCGTTCGGTTATTGCCGAATCAACACCTCCGTTTAGTGTTCAGTTATTGCCGAATCAGTGTCTTCGTATAGGTTGAAGAGAAATTATGAATAGACATTAAAAATTTCGGACGAACATGTCTATTCGGGAAAAATAAAAACGATGGGTTTAACTCGGACCCGGGCCCGGCCCGATCCGAGCCGGTCGGACGGACGGCGGCGCGCGCGCGTGTGGACCGGTCTTGCTTTGTGTAAGACCTCCCTCCTCCACAAAAGTGGGGTGCCCCTTGGGGCCCAAACCCATTATGAAAGCTCCACTATTTAAACCCTCTTTCCATCTCTCTTTTATCTCATGTGGGACTCCCTCAACCACATTCTCATTCAACTTTTTAAGGGCCTTTTTGGAACCAAAATCCCAACAGCACGTGCCCATCACCCCATGACCATCGTTGGTCATAGCCCATCACCACTCATGGCCACCATCAACTGTAGACCACCGCCCATCGTCGACCTTCGCTAGCTGCCGACCACCATCGCTAGCTATTGACTACCGCCCCCCACTGCCAACCACCACCAACCATCAACCACTGTCCCATGTGCAGCCGCTGCTAGTTGTTGATCGTTGCCAACCACCACCGTGATTGTTGTCATTTGAGTTGTCGTCTTCGATTGTCGAAGAAAAACAAATTACAATTTTTTTATTTTTAAATAGTACATAATATTTTTAATAATAAAAATTATAGTTTAAAAATGAAGTAGAAAATTTTCGACTATGGATAATAATTTTTCATAGAAAATTTCGTGTTAGTAATATTTTAGAAGTAGAAAAATCAACTTCTACTTTAGAAAAAAAAAGTAAAAAAATCAACTTCTGATCAGAAGTTGATTTCTAAAGTAGATGTGTTATTATGTGCGCCCTTACTTTCCAACGAAAAAGTTACATCTGAGTCCTACTACGTCACTCGATCATACCCAATTGTGCAAAAGTCAAGAGAGAGCTGTAGTTTCAAGCTATGTAGTACCGACATAACACGACACAACAAAACACGACAGACATACCGACACGTGATTTCTCAAAAAATAGAAAATTTTGACATGTCGTATATTAGATTATTATTTTTATAATTTTATAAATAATAAATGAGCAAAAAGAGCATAGAATGAATTTATATTAAAAATAATGATCTACCATTTATTAATATCAATATTTCGAATTGGGAAAAATCGCCACTTCTTCCCTCCCCCTCAAAATTTGAAAAAAGCCGACGAGTCCCGGCAACTTTTCATTTCGCCTTTCGTACTCACGTGACCGACAAGGTCAAATGCGTAAAAACAGATGAGAGAGAGAAAGAGATGGATTCAATAAAGTATGATGGCCATGTCGCATTGCCACCCGCTAAGTGCCATTTCCTGTACTTCCCTGTCTAGTGTCTACCTTCCGTCACGTCACTTTCCTCCTTTTCCTCTCCTCATCCCACGGATGCAGACGGCGACGGAGGGTGTGATCCCCCTTTTCCTATTTTCCTTTTTTGCCCCCCTAAAAAGCCGCAATTTTCCCAAATTACTCCGGGAAAACGCGAGTCCCAGCGTGACCGTGACCCTTCCGTTGGAGCTCGGACACGCGTTGTCCGACCGGGTCCCAGCATTTCTGGCGCGCACCGGACACCCCACGCGGAAGAAAAAGAAGAAGACGCCTTTGAAAGAGTGTCCGTGCTACATACTTACAAGCCGTGAAATTGTCTCCTCTTCCCTTGTTTATCTCAGTTCTCATTGGCTCTTTCCTGCTTCTTTGGATTGTCGCGGTCCATATGGATAGGGTTCTTGCAGACCCACGAGGTTATTTAGTGCTCGGGTCTTGGTTTTGGAAGGAAAAAAGCAATCGATGGATGGGAAAGAGTGAAGCAGATTCTGAAGACGCATGCTGAATTTGCATATGGCGTCTGTCATTGAGTCGTTGGCATTGCATGACTGCTTCCAGCATGGAGCCCGAACTCGGTGTTGGTTTCTTTTAATGATCGACAAAGTCGGAGATCGGTGGATGTTAACCCCATTTTTTTTTTTAAATTTTACCATGAATATTAAACAAGAATTTCGGTGGATCATGGTTTCCTGGTTCGGATTAGTCCGGCGGATTATGGTTATGTGCTTGCATGAGAATTTCTGTACCATGAAAAGGAAGAACTCAAACTGGGAGTCAATCCCATTTGGTGAGTTGTATCTCTTTATTTTGTTGCTGAGGACAGAGTAGTTTTGAATGGCAACTGCTTCTGGCATACAGACCTATTGGGAGTTAGTGAGGAACGAGGGCCCTTAAGGCGGATTGGCATGGGCTTAGTTGGTTCTCTCCAAACCCACCTAAGGCTGTGTTTTCCGAAAATTGATTTTCCAGACTTTCACCTATTTGATTCGCTGAATAGCTCGATTGTTTTCTCCTCCATTTTCGACGTTACGCTCGTGATGTAAGTAGGGCAAAGAATGGTCGGGTCACCAATTTCTTTAATGTGCTTTCTCTTCCCATGTTTCTGAGGATGGCTATGTTATTTTTCTCCTTTGATAGATTTCCTGGTGATTGGAATTCTGAGTACTCATGGATCAAGCAACACGCTAAAGGGAAGAGTCCGTCTGTTTTCTGGTTGAAAATAACCCGGCACGGCTGCAATTACAGCTGAATTTGAGTTAAAACCCAAATTCATCATAGAGCCAGATGAAAACCCAAATATGATCACTAGATGAAAACCCAAACCAGGTTCAAACAATCAACACGCTTCCCTCTCGGGAAGAACCGATTGATGTGTTGGTGTAGCAAACAGATCGTTTTATGCCCATAAAAAAAACGGAAAAATAACCAAACATAACGCGCGTATACATTTACAATCTCAACCAGACTTGACATTCACACAGGCAAACAGAAATTAAAGTTCACGAAGTCATAAGATTACACAACAGAAAAGAAAGAAGAAAAGGCGGCTTCGCGGCTTCAGTTCACTCACAAAAGAATGCACTCTTGCAAAGGTTAATGGAAGACTGAGGATATCAAAATATGCACAGAGCTGTGAAAACTGTAATGGGTTAATTTTGACCGGAGTTGGAACACTGGCACAGATGTTCAAGGACAAGTCTACATGATATGGCAAACGCTCGATCGTCTCTGTTGCTTCTTGCGCTTAGGAGGCCGAAGAACCACCTTGATCGCCGCATCAAACACGGCCTTCACATTCTGCATGTTGGCCAGATAAAAAATGAAAATTGCTCAGGTCTCAGTTTCAACCGTGAACTAGGATGGAGCAACGTATTATCACCGTGTCGTACGAAAATGATTGTGCTTCTTTAAAAAACTTGTAGGGATGTTTTTCTTCACATGTTACCTCCAGATGAAATTTTCCTAAAAATTGGTTCTATTGCCTTTTAGTGAAAAAAGTGAAGGACAAAAGAAACACGAGTGCTTTGAAATAACTGCTCGTGTGGACGAGTGTAATTCGACAGGTTATCTCGGATTTCCAATTGTAAGCACGCATTGACATTTAACATCATGGGCATTAACTTTATCAATGGTCATGAAAAACAATTACAATCAATTTGAAATAATCATAGTTTGACCATAATTCCTTGTCGTGTATCCAGTATGGTAACTGGTAAGTCTACAGAATGAGAAAACCTATGACATGATGAACACAATGATGTGAATGAGGTTGTACAGAACTCATTTTGCAACCACTTGCTGAGACTGACCTGCTGTGTCTTCGAGCTGCACTCGACGTATGCCAAAGCCCCAATTTGCTTCCTCAGTTCTTCACCCTGTTTATCGAGGAAATCATATGAAAAGCATAACTGGGAAAAGAAAAGTGCTTGACTGATAGACCAGAAGAAAAATCTATATCACTTTCTCTAAATATAACGGGGAGGGTATGGAAATTAGTTAAATGTACTTATTGGAATACTCGCAGGTTAAGGAAATACAGGGGCTGGGACACAAATAAGCCTTTTTTTTTTCCCCCCAGAATATGCCCAAATTAATCTTGTTCCTCTATTGCAAGTTAATCTGGTCCTCTTTTTCTGAAAATTGCAAGATGCAGAATATCCACTGCCGCATGAACTTGTCTTTGCAATGTCAGTCCATTATTATCAGTTTGCATGTTCCGTTTCCTCAATACATTGCCTCACTCATGATGATGCTTTTGCAACATTTTCAAACACATGACAATTTTGACATACTGTTGTTCAGTAGAGACGGCTGCATCCGTCAACAGAGAAAAAAAAATGGTACTTTACCTGTTCCGTTGAAATAGTGGATGCTCCGGGGTAGTCTAGTTTGAATTGTTTGTCTTCTCTTAGATCTGGTTTTACAGAGAAGAAAAAGTGCTCTTAGACTCAAGCCAAACAGATTAACAACTGCTCAGATTGAAATATACGAAGGCTTCAACGTCATCTGTTTTCTAAGGTAGAACTTTGTTTTCTTATGCATACACAAGATAGCAACCTGATGCTATTTGTTTAACAATGCCACTCCTAAATAGACATATATCTTATAATTCTTGAATCTTTCCCAACAACTTCCGCAAGTCACTTCAAGTTCATGACGATATTTAGAAATTGAAATTTCGAAATTCAAGCGAAGAGGCGTCTGATCTAAGTGACCTCATGGAAGCTACATGTCAAAGAAGAAAAGAAACAACATGTTACCTAGTTTGGTCCCCACAAGGACAATTGGAGTTGATGGAGCATAATGTCTCAACTCTGGAACCCACTTCTCCAACATAAACAACGCGCAGAAAGAAAAAAGAAGAAGAAAGACAGCAACAAAGAATGAGAAAGTAGGGAAAAGAATTAGTCAACTGAAAAGTAAAAAAAAAAAGGTTTCTAAAGAATTGATTAAAGTTAAAGAGAAAAGAAGCATCACTTACTTTCTTGGCAATGTTCTCAAAACTTGGCCTACTTATGAGGGAAAAAGCAAGGATGAAGACATCTGCTCCTCTGTAACTCAAAGGCCTCAGCCTGTTATAGTCTTCTTGGCCTGAATAGAAAACTTGAATGTTAAGGAACTTTCACACGATCCACTCACTTTTGAGAGCAACTTCAAGGACATTATTCAAATGCATATGCAACCACTTTGCGCATTAATCAAACCAAGTGTATTTCCTGCAATGATTAACTCTCAAATAAAGCAAGAAAGCTTAGTGAGTCATGATGAAGTGCAAATGCAAAATTATCTTACATCCAGTGTCTTGGGCTAATCCAACATCATTACAACAAAGTAACATTGTCATACAAATTACTCCAAGAAAGATATCGTCTTTGATTTGACTACCACCAGTGTCTGCAATGGAATAAATTTTGAATCTTTAGATTCGTACAGATAATCTAGTTCCATTGAAAAGATAGAATTGTTGGTAAGCCAGTACGCTTTTCAGACACCCCACGAGACAGGGGAAGAATAATCAAACTTGAAAAGAAGGCTTTAGTTTGAATGATACACTGAAATTGTTTAGTACTTGTAGGCAAAACAGCACGTTGCGATAAATAACCTCTCTAACTTCCATGCTCTGGTTAGAAATGATGAAGGGGAGCCAATGGGTAGAGGGTGCATGAAATCGGCACGCTATGTAATCTTAAATGACAAGCACTATCGACGATCATGTCATTTCTAAACCAAAATTCAACTAAAACATGTTCGAAGTCCTTACAAAAGGAGTTCAGGTTCAAAGCAGACAATGTCGAATGAATGAAGGGCAACCCCCCATTGATGAAGTAAAGTTGAGTTACAAGGAGCAACAATGACCAAGATTGCAATCACCCATCAGATTTCACAAAGAACATAAATATGAGAGAGAGAGAGAGAGAGAGAGAGAGAGAGAGAGAGAGAGAGAGAGAGAGAGAGAGAGAGAGAGAGAGAGAGAGAGAGAGAGAACCAGCAGTGTCCCAGAGACCCAAATTCACAGTCTGCCCATCAACCATGACATTGGCACTGAAGTTATCAAAAACAGTTGGAACGTAATCCTGCCCACACAAGGGACGAAAACCCACAATTATTCTAACTCATTACTCACATGAAACAAGAGAGAAGATCAAGTGAAACACAAGCTAAATGCGCTTGACCCAGGATAAACAAAAGTCTACCGGACCAAGCTAAGCAGGCAGAGAGAGAGAGAGAGAGAGAGAGAGAGAGAGAGGTACAGTGGGGAAAGTGTTGCTGGTGTAGGAGATGAGGAGGCAAGTCTTGCCAACAGCACCATCACCAACAGTGACACACTTGATGAACTTGGTGGTCTCTGATGCTGTTGCTCCTGCTTTGCCTGTGACTGTTGCGGCACAGCTCATTCTGTAACCAGACAATGAAGAAGAAGAAGAAGAAGACGGTGGATATTTCGTTCTATTGGCGATTAAAACTCTCCCTCTCCCTCTCCCTCCCTCCCTCTTCAATGTGGAATGTGTGGGCTTCTTAGGGAAGTCAAGACTTTGTACCGGGTAAAAAAGCCAGAGTCAAAATCAACTGTACAAAATAGGGGGAACGGCAAAGGAAAAGAAAGGAAATATTTTTGTGCAGCTTTTTGGCCGAGAGTGTGTCACGCGCTTTAATTTGAGTTGTCATGGAGGCAAAAAGTTTAGGAAAAGGAAAAAAAAAAAAAAGCGGTACCACCCCGTCCTCGGAGATTAATCATTTCTATATAATATAAAGAAATTCAAGAAAATTTTCGCTCATCTTCAAAACAGGTTAATTGAATGCGATCCTTCTAAGTTCTATCTTCTATTGGTGGGGCCAATTTCATAATTTCTGCTCGTTAGTTTATGTAGACTCAAATAATTTGATTTGTGCACGCAATTTTAACTTCAAAAATAATCAATAATAATTTGTCAAAAGTAACCTCGTTCTCGCTTGACGCAAATATTTTGCTTGATTCTATTGGAGTAACATTACAAAACGAGTTCTCAACCGAGACGTCGATTCACATCATCTGAATTCACATAAATTACGAGGAAAACCCAATGCGCACACTTTTCAAACTGGGTACTACGTAAGCAAAAATACACCGTGGGAAAGAACGGTATGGCTCAAGGCCACACTGCAGAAGACTAGGGTCAAAATCCTGAGACCTGCGTCCCGGCAAAGAAGCATCCTGACGGCCCATCATCAGGCAGCAAAGCCAACATCACCGGCCCTCTCACTCCATCCTCGACCGGGGAGGTACCGTTGTTGCCGTTAATGTCGGTCTTCACGAAACCGGGGCACACGCAATTCACGCGGAGCCGGGGATGTTCCTCGGCGAGGAGTCTGGTGTAAGCGTTGACTGCGGCTTTAGAGACCACGTACGCCGATAGATTGGTAGGCCACCCTTCTGCCTCCAACTTGTCTTCCTTGAAATCTCTCAGGAATTCACTCAGCATTTCGTCTAGCCTTTCCTTCTTTAGGGTCTCGATGTCGTTCAGCTCCCTTTTCGCCTTTTCGTTCTTGACATGCTGAATTAGGATCCGGAAAAGCACAGCAAATTGAACAAAATGAACTATGGGCTAGAACAGTTATACACCTATGAGCTTTGCGATCTCATCTCAAGCTAATCTTTTGTTTCAGGAATTGAAAGCATTTGCATCAGAACTACCAACAGAGTTCCCTCATCAGTACTTGTATCTTAGGACAAGATCTATAAATGCACTAGACTGATCATATCATGTTTTAACGTAAGCTGCAAACAGGAAGTAACCTGGAGCTTCCCCATTGTTGCAGATACATTCACAATTCTTCCAGAATTCGTCTGAAGAAGCAGCGGAAGGAGCGCCTCGGTAACGTTCTTTGTGCCGAAATAGACTGTTTTTGCACATTCCTCGCCCATCTCATAAGTTTGCTTCGTCAACTCCAACAACAGCTCGGTAGCGTTGGCTTTCAGCTGCATTTTGTCGCAAAATTTCAGGCACTGAATTCACAACAATGATCTAGAAAAGGGTTCTAATAAGAGGACGTACTCTGCCATTCTCGTATGACATGGCATTGAATGTCTCCCAGTCCACAATAACACCTCCTACGCCAGCATTATTTACCTGCGGAAGCGAACAGAACCCGCGAAAATTATGCGCGAAGAAGACCGGGGAGAGATCGTTCATCGAATGCTTCTCAAAGAAATCAGTTGGCGAGATAGATCTCTCTCACCAAAATATCAAGCTTTCCATAGTTGGTCCTGATGAATTCTGCCAAACGGGCAACACTGTCCTCATCGGTCACGTCGAGCTGATGGAAGATCACAGAAATCCCCGATTCTTTGAGGTTTTCGACAGCTTGGAGGCCCCGTTGCTCGTCTCTAGCTGTTAATATCACCTCGATTCCTTTCGACGCTAATTGCCTACATATCTCCAGTCCAATTCCCTTATTCGCTCCGGTCACAACTGCATATCTGAAAAGCACGTGACCGACCCGAAGTTATCGGACCTCCTAAAGCCATAATCAACGAGTTAAAAGCCAGAAAAGATGGTAGATCGTATATCTGAGTTCTCACCTTGTTGAGTTTTTCTCAGCTGTTGCCATTCCTGCTGAAGCAATCCTATTTTTCACTCGTCCTCGTGGGTCTTCGGATGCTTATCAAGATGGCTACTTTGGCCGGCCGAATTTCGGGATTACCAAGGCGTGAACACAGAGGAAAAAATTAAAATAAACATGCGAAGGAAAGAGAAAATATAAAACTAGGAGAAACTGTCGGGGCTGCATTGAGGTCGAATTCAGAGAAGCCAAACAGGAATTAATTAATGGCACCATGGACGTCACATTCAAGCTGAATCTCATGTTGTTGGAATTTGCCTTGCTGGAATCCCTTGCAACCTTTGAGGGCGGCCTCGCCTCAGCGACCATAGGCGAGGCGACCCTCGTGCACATCGAGGGCGGCCTCGCCTTGATGGCCAGCCCTCACTGATGGCTGGCCATGAGACCAACCGACGGCAAAAATGAAGGGAAAGAAAACAAAGGACAAAAATAAAGGAAGAAAGCAAAAAAAGGGAAATATAATAATAAAGAAGGCACTTCATTACCTTATTTGAAACAAAGTCCACTCACCCCTTTATTTGCAAAAAAAAAAAAAAGAGCATTTTAAGTCTTTATTTAAAATTTTCCCAAAGAATGATGTTAAGTTTCAAGGATGTCCATCTCAAGGGACCTATTTATGGCATGTTATACGTATGGAAGTGCTTAGCCCATGCTCACGCGGCAGCTTAAGACGAATTAATTAACTATTTTAGGAGATTTCATACAATATCATTGCTGGATTTGAATTCAAATATTTGTAAGCCTTTCTTTAAGATGCGTTTGTTTAGAGGAAAACTACAGTTTTAAGAAGAAATAAATATTTTCCCTTTTTCATATTAGGGAATTCATATTTATTATTTTAAGCAATTCATATTTATTATTTTAAGCATGGATGTTGTCTTTAGCCGTAAATGGTTTTTGCATTGACTAATCATTTTCAACATATCAACCAAAAGTTGGAAAAGCTAATTCGCGGAAAATTCTTTCGCTAAAACAAATTCACCATTAGTTGCCTCCCAATTATAAGTTCAATTTTAGGTCAAAGACCAACTTATGCATGAGTGGAAACATAAATGTGTTTGAAGTCAAGATAAATGAACCTGTTCAATTGGTGGATTTTTAACTAGATTGATGGTAAAAACAAAACAAAACAAAAGGAAAAGCTTTTCCTACTGTGAGGGAAATCTCTCTGCTGTATAGTTGTAGGTTTCCTCAATGTCTTCCTCCTTCAGCTGATTCTTCATCTCAAACCCATGTCCCCCTTCTATAACTATATGATGATCAATTCTTGCTCTTCCAAGATGGCTACCTTTTGCCTCTACCTTCTCTATACCCACTTTAATTTCCACCATATCTATTCCCTATCCTCTAGATATCTACCCCCACCTTAACATCACTCTTTGCCCCTCGCCCTGGCCCTCACCCTCTCCCACTCTTCCTCTTCTCTGAAAATCCACAGTATCCTCACTCCCACATTATTTCCATTGTTCTCTCACACCCCGACCTCCCCCATGCACATATAATACCTAAGCTACACCATCGACAAACCCTACCTTTGTAGCTGCTTATTTCCCTATTTCTACTATACTTGCTACTCCTTAATCGATCTTAAAACTGCACCAGTTCTAGCTACCTACTCTACTTCAGCGCTCTTTTCTAGTTTTGGTGTTGTCTACCTTGCTATAAACCATCCATTAGTGCTGTGGAAGACCTTGCTGAGGCTACTGGTCACTTGGCTGGTTTGTGCAACCAATTAGGTAAACTAATGAGGAATAAAGACAAAGCAAATATATCTGATGAATAGCTTGTACAGTTAGATACTACTCTAGCGAGCCAACTTTATCATAGCCATTCAGTAAACTTTATGGCCTTTGAAATAGCCATAAAAAAGGCTTGGAAGATGGAGAATATCCAAATAAAACCATTGGAGAATCACCTTTATAGCTTCACTTTCCAAACAGTAGAAGACATGGACCAGGTTCTTGAGATTGGTCCTTGGTCCTTTGCAAACCACTTACCGTTACTGCAAAGGAGCAACACACTTACTCCTTCGCAATGTTATAACTTCCACACTTTTGCCTTTTGGATCCATATACTTGGATTACCCATTGGATGGCAAACTCTTGACATAATGGCGAAGATTATGGCTAATGTTGGATAAGCGTTGTAGGTCAAAATGTTTTCTCACTCCCCCACGACTCCTCTCATAGTAAAGGCTCGTGTGGTCATTAACTTGGAGGATGAATTGTAGGTTGGTAGGGCTGGAGAGATGGCTAGACTTCAAATACGAATGGCTTCCTATGTTTTGTTATTCTTGTAGACAAATTGGACAATATGTCCCATTAATACCTCTCCATCCCCTACGATGAGGATCAATTTGCGACCACAATGGGCAATGGCTATGGTAGCTGGATGACAGTTGAGTCAAGTGAATATAGCCCTTTTTGGAGGGCTTTTTATAATGTGCAATATGAATGCCATCTATCTCCCTCTCTAACCCATTTTCCTTCCCATTCTAGTCCTAATGCTTCTTGGTATATCTGATCAAGATAGCCCCTCTGGTTAGCATTCTATTAGCGCTGGTAGCATGCATACACCCATCTCCACCCCACTTGTGACTACATCTATCTCATTCACTCATCCTCTTGCACCCCAATCTCATTTTTCCACAGACTCTGCTCCTCCTCCCTTATTACCCCTGCCATAGGCTGCCCCTAACCTGTACACTATACCCCACAACAGCTCCTAGTTCATACACATTGTCCCCAAATGCCCTTACCACCCTAAAATCCTCCCTTGCTGCCCCTTCCCCATAGAAATACTGTAGATACCACCACACTGCATGACTTACCACATCAGTATTCCACCTCAACCACCTCTCCTGCCCCCTTGTAAACTCACTAAGGCTGCAGTAGGTTTATGCACTAAGAAGCCTCGCTCCTTATAACCCACCTCAGCCACCTCTTTTGTTGTTTGATAACTCGCAACTCACTAAAACACCGATTACCCATTTGGAGGAACCCCAAACTCGGGCTATGGTAGCTAGCCCTAATAAGCTACCTCAGACCCTATACTCATTTTTTGTTGGAACTATCAAGAGCTGGGTAATCCCTGGATAGTTTGTGAACTTAGGGCTCTTATAGCCCATGAGCAATCCAACTTGTTATTTCTCATGGAGATAAACACAATCAAATGCGATTATTCACCGTTACAGGAGCAAACTCCATGTTTTGGACGGTTATATTGTTGCTCCTCTTGGTATGGCATGAGTGCTTGCATTTTTTTGGATGGAAATAGATATTGTACATATTCTCGCCGCCTCTAAGATGTTTGTTTACTTATCTTATCTAGACTGTGACACTCAGTTTCAAATGGATATCACTTTTGTGGATGCACACACATCTTTCGTAGGTAGATTATAGCTCTAGGATGATATTAGACACCTTCGAAATACTATTCAGCAACCTTGGCTTTGCCTAGGATACTTTAATGAAGTATTATATGGCTAGGAAACGTCTAGTGACCAAAGTACGGATACCTCTCGCATGTATGCTTTCAGGGATTGGCTTACAGCTTACTCACTTACAGAAATAAATAGTAAGGGATGCCCTTACATGTGGTCAAATAATCAAGAGGGTCTGGACCTCATTTGGGAAAAGCTTGATCAAGCTTTTTTTTTTAGTTTGGCGCCATCAGTGTATACAGGCATAGGTTTTTACCCTACTTACTATAGGTTCAAACCATAGTCCACTCCTACTTTTCCTCATGTCACATCTTTCCTATGCACCCGACGGCTCAAGTATAAATCTTAACGGAATTCTTACCCCGACTACTTTCATGTTGCCCAAACGCTTGGCTACTTAATTCCCACATTCCATTAACTTTCTCGGCAAAGCTATGGAGGGCCTCTTCATATCTTTCTCACGGGGCCTTTCTCGTTTCTCAAATGCACTAAAGGCCATTGTTAACTTTAAAGATGAACTCCAAACACTTGTCAAATCAGCAGCAAAGTTAGCATGACTTTTTTAGCCGCTCCTTAGAGATTAAAGGCTATCTTGATGCCTTATGGCAGCAGGAAAAACAGTATTGGGGTTTAAGGTCCCGCATTCAGTAGCTTGCCTACAAAGATCGTAACACATGCTTCTTCCATGCCATAACAATCCAACACCACCAATGGAACCCCTTATGAACTATCCAAATGCCAAAGGATTATGGCTGTGAGAGCCTACACAAGTTTAGGCCTACATACTCTCATATTTTACTGAGCTCTACTGTAGTTAGGGTCCTCGATAGTATGGGCCAGTCCTCCAATATTACAGCTTGCTCATAATAGATGACATGAACTAGATATTGCATCTATCAGCTACAATAACTGAAGTTCGGCAAGCTGTCTTCTAGCTTGGGAAGCATAAACCACCAGGACTGGATGGTTTAAGTGGTCTCTTCTACGAGCATCATTATAGCACTATCCAAAATGATTGGGCTAGTATGGGGAATGACTTCCTTACGATAGGTACCCTTCCTAGCCCTTTCAATTAGACTAACATTACCTCAGTCCCTAAGGCACCCCACCTCGAGAGTCTTGATCAATATAAACCAATCAGCTTGTGCAACTTCTTTTGTAAAATATGCACTAAGGTCCTGGGGAAATGTCTTAAACTTTTGCTACCCCAGCTTGTTACTTAGGAACAAAGCACCTTTGTGGCCGACTGATAGATTCAAGACAATATATCTTTATTATCCAGGAAGTACTTCATCAACTTTGCACCCCGTAAACACTAGCATTGCTTTTAGGCTGTCTTTAAACTGGATATGCATAAAGCCTATGACCAGTTGAATGAGATTTCCTTGAGGATTGCCTACTTCAGCTAGGCTTTGCCTCTAAGTAGGTAGCGTGGATCATGGAGTGTGTTCGTATAGTTAGCTTTAAAGTCCAGGTCGACCGGGCCCCTCTTCCTTACTTTAGGCCGACCTGAAGACTGTACCAAGGCGACCCACTCTTGCCGTATCTCTTCATTTTGGTGTCTAACTTTTTATCCTCTACGATAGTAGTAGTTGTGTAAGCAGGTACCTTGAAGGGTATTACTCTTAATCGACACTACCTTACCCTTTCACACTTATTTTTTGCATATGATGCCATTCTCTTCCTTGAGGGGAAGCTTTCGGAGTGCCAACACCTAGCCTAGCTCATCCACCAGTATTGCTATGCATTCAGCCAAGACATCAACCCCAATAAATTTAGTATTTTCTTCAGACACTGTTATCTACCCTCATTGAGACAAACATTAGCTGCTGAATTACACATCGGAATATCTTAGCTTACCATATGATTAGGGCCAAACGAAGATGCAATTTTTTTCATGGATCCTGGCATGAGTACATAAAAAGCCGAAGGGTTGAAAACAGAAGCTATGGTAAGTAAACTCTCATAAAGCGGTTATTCAAGCCATCCCCTAATATGCTATGTCAATTTTCAAGGTTCCATTATCAGTGTGTTGGGCGATTGAAAGAGGGTTGCAATTTTTTGGTGGAAGAGTAGCTAAACCCATTTGGGACTCCATTAGCACAATCGGGATATTCTTACTCATGATAAAGTGGATGGCGGGCTTGCTTTTTGAGACTTGGTGCAGTTTAACAAGGCAATACTCGAGAAAACGCCTTGGCGGTTGCATTCCAATCCCACTAGCCTTTGGGTAGCTTTGTTTAAAGGCATCTACTTCCCCATCACTCATTTTGGGAAGCTACCCGGGAGAGTCGTCCCTCTTGGGATTGGCAAAGTTTCATAGATAGAAGGAACCACATTGCCCCTTTTATTAGATGGCAAGTGGGGGATGGTCAGAACATATCCATTAGAATAGATCCTTAGCTGCGAATAAGCCGTATTGGAGGATAGCCACAAGAGGGGGAATCACTCACAATATCTCAACTCATTAGGCCTTCTATACAGTGGAATGAATCACTAGCGCGAACTTACTTCCCTACTCAAGTGGTAGACTGTCACGCCCTCCCTTAGCCAAAGCCTAAGGTCTTTCTATCTAACTACCCCATAATTATCAGCCTTATCACTCCAAGCCTCGAATAACTTCTGATCGAGCTGACCTTGCTCTGATACCAAAATAATGGTGATGTCATGCCCTGAGCCGTACAGACACACGACATCCCGCGATTCCGATCACGTTGATTGGCTAATGCGAACAACGACCCAGGAATCGTC
The DNA here is from genome assembly GCA_016432845.1 of Psidium guajava. Lineage (NCBI taxonomy): Eukaryota > Viridiplantae > Streptophyta > Magnoliopsida > Myrtales > Myrtaceae > Psidium > Psidium guajava. The sequence continues at coordinate 12,298,656 of CM028232.1, forward strand.
GCAACCAAACAACGACTAATAGATAATGCACTAGCGAAAGCAAATCCTCAACACCCAGACATGCAAAAGACGATGGGTAGGGAGAAGAGAGAAATAATGATCATACAAAATAACCTTTCATAAACACAAGCATAGCGTTAGATACAACTCTCAAAAAGAAACTAACAGGGTAACCCACACAAAAAAAGAAACATAGGACTCAGTATCTACTCGTCCTCGGCCTCGCTCCACTCAGACGATGTCAACTCCTCGGGGTCGGACTCCTCGGGTGTCAGAGGATCGCTGTCCATCGGGTCTCCTTCGTTATGGCCATTAATCTCCATCGGCCAGTCCTCCTCGGGCAGCTGTTGGTTCGAGTCGAGGATCACTACCTCGCACCCAAAAGTCGTTAGACGGTCGCCCAACACATTAAAAGGCACGTCAACGCCTTGCAGCGGTCCTCTAAACACTAATCCAGCCCTATACTTCCATGCCTCGTATCGGTGGGGTATCAAAAGCGGGCCTCCCTCATCGACCCATACAGTACTAGAGGTCCTCTCATAGGCTCTACCATCCACCAACGAGAACACTGTCGTCACAAACTCTATCTCTACCGGTATCTCGTGGCGAACAGAAGGGATATTCATTCTCACGGTCGAGGGTCTGAAAAAATGGTTTAACAACAACAATGAGTCGAAACTCAGCAAGCTCACCACTAAGCCTAGCGTAGGATGAGGCACGCTTCCCGATCGACCCTAACATACCAGACTAGGTTCTCAATCTCATTCAGATAATCAATATCATACAGAGTCATAATAATTCCACAGTTCGATGGATATACGGCAATCAATCACACGAACACAATATATGGTAGTTTCAAACCACAGACATCAATATCATGCATATCGTGATAAATTCTTTAACTAGTCTCAAATGCTCATTTCATAAATCAGGATACAATTCGAGCCACGTTAAACGCATCAGGTCTGACCCACGTATCATATGCCTCAGGTCCATGCCTCAACCTACGTATGGGACGCCTCAGGTTGGCATGCTTATCACTCCAGCTGCCCTGCGTCAAACGCATCAGGGCGCATTGTGCCTCGACCTGCGTATGGGACACCTCAGGTCGGCACCCTTGTCTCTCTAATTTCCCAGCGTAAATACGCCTCAGGGCCGCCCTCCATCCCGTGTCATATAGGCACCTCAAGGCAATATGCAAATGCTCAATTCCACCATTATACATGCCATACGATTATGTCCATCGTATATGATAATAATTTCAAAGTGATCACACGAGGCATGCTAATTCATCTACAGATCAATTCATAGAATTCCGAGCATCCGATATGGCATACCAATAAGCAACTCATGCAAACATTCTCAGACCTCAACTCTTTATCTAGCATGAACATGAACATGCACCCCCAAATATCATTCAAGCATGCCAAAATTCATCTGTGTAAGCAAATATGTCAATTACGAGCTAGGATCGTACCAACGGGCCTCCGAACCACGCAAATCAACACGGATACACATGGAAAAACTCATGAGCAGCAACTTATGGACTGTGAACAGCAAATAACCCTCATGAATAGTATCTCTCGGACCTCGAACTATGAGCTCGTGTAATACACCAAGTTTAGATATGCATTTTCAAGCCTAAAACTCTCTTTTTCCCTCACTAAACATCAAAATAACCCGCATATTACTCAAGATCAGCCCTCAACGACCTATGAACAGTGTAAAGCTGACATGAACAGTAAATCACGAGACCCTAAATCAGTTCGTCAAACAACCGTTTCAATCCGAGCTACGAATCTCATCGAACTCTAACCAGTCCTAACCAACCGAGCACCCTATAGCCTAACATACATGTATGACATTCCTAGGCTGGGTTTAGAGGTTGCACTTACCTTAACGATGCTTGAAGGCCACAGAAATAGACTGTACAAAGGCTGGACAGCAACGATGAAAAGGAGCAATGGCGGCGAAGCACAATGGTTCTCAGCGAAAACCGGCGGCTCTTGAAGGGGCGATGGTCCCGGGGCTAAGCTTGTGAGATTGGGGTGGTCCAAGGTGTCGTCTAGACCTAGGAAAGAATGAGAACGAGGTGAGTGTGGGGTTAGGAGGTGCCGGAGCATCGGTGGACGGCGAACGGCGAACGACGGCAGTGGAGCTTGACTCCCTACGATCAGCCTCTATTCATCACTGATCCACGAAAATTTTTAGGAAATTTCTAGCCAACATACCTTTAGATCTTCGAAGTTCAAAGTCTTATGGTCGCATAGGCGAGAGAAGTTTATCATTTGTTTGAGCTGAACCTATGTGCAGTGAGAGAAGTTTGGGTGCAGTTATCATATTTATTGTACCTAAACTTGTGGGATGGGGTTGTTTAGGCTGCGTATGGTAACGTTTCTGTTATCGGAACAATTTTTAGAATAGAAACACTTTTTTGTGGTTCTGTTCCCCGCAACAATTTTTGGGAACAGAAACACGTTTGGTAACTACATAAAATTTCTATTCTTGAAACAAAAAAGGAGCAGAAACACGTTTGATAATTGCATAAAGTTTTTGCTCTCGGAACAAAAGAAAACAAAAATGCATTTGTTAACTATAAAAAAAATTATGTTCATAATTTTTCTATTTAATTATATTCCTAAATTTTTTCAATATGGATGAGATCAAAATGTCGCGACCTGAAAAAATTTCGATCGGTGATGAAATTTCAAGTTAATGGAGTATCAGATTGATTGTATTGACTAACCTAATATAGACCCTTCCAAGTCCTATCGAATCGTAATTTTAATTTTGTTCAAATAATTTTTGAATTTGGAGTCACTACAAATCATTTTTTGGTAGGTCGATTAGAAACCTAAGTAAATTAGCGAAAGAACTAAATATCCTTTCGGTACCTTAATTCCATGGATATTCTAATTTTGGCAACTCAAGCTTGGTTTACTCCTAAGGCTCTAGTGAGGTGTTCACTTTTTGTATTTTCACTTTTTAGATGGAATGCATGGATGGTAATGGGTGCATGGATAAGAAAAATGTGAATATGCAAATATAGACACGCGAACGTATACATATGAATGTGGACATGCAATCATGAATATGCGAGCATGGATATACAAATATGACATGCAAACATGAATGTACGTTACATACAAACGTGGACACATAAATACGACATACGAACATGGATATACAAATACAACACATGAACGCAGATATACATATGCGACATGCGAATACAGATATGCCGACGCGACATACATACATGGACATGTGTATATAGGTAAACGAATATAGATAAGCGAATATGAAAACATACGAATACGACATGCAGATATGAAAACACACGAATATAATATGCGAACGTGACATACATACATGGACGTGCGAATGCAACATGCGTACATGGACATGCGTATACATACATGGACGTGCCAATTGAAATGACCCGTTTCCTAGTTTTTGGAATTATTCTGAATTTCTGGAATTTTCAAGACAATTTGCCTATGATGGACAAAATCATCATTTTGAAAAGATCAGGAAAGGAAATCATCAAAAATAGGATTGGCCAATCGAAATGGCCTGTTTCCTAGTTTTTGGGATTTTTTTTTGAATTTTCTGGAATTTTTCAAGATAATTCGTCTATGAGGAGCAAAATCGTCATTTTGAAAAGATCAAGAAGGGAAATCATCAAAAATAGGATGGCCAGTTGAAATAGCCCGTTTCCTAGTCTTTGAGATTTTTGTGAATTGTTTTTTTTTCATGAATATGCATGAACTAATGATAATACGAATACGTATATGGCATCACAACGTATGCATAAGCTTATACTATATGAAATGTATATCAATGACATTTTTTGGTATTTTCGAATTAAATAAGACTAACGATGCAAAATATTCTGAATATAAACGTAATATTAGAAGATGCGATATAAACAGCAGTTTATGAAGATAAGCATTAAAAATTCCTTGAAGCTGAAAGAGGGAGTGAGCTAATGACCTCCGTGCAATGTTACGACCTCCAGCAGGTGGCTCGGCCTACTCATTCTAGGGTTTGATAATATAAAAATTAAACCGCAGAAAGTAGAGTACATGAAGCAGTAAATAAAAAACCTCCAGCAGGTGGCTCAGCCTACCGATTTTGGAATTCGATGGTGCAGAAATTAAACAACAAAATGTAAAGTATGGAAATCAGTAAATAAAAAACCTTCAGTAGGTGGCTCAGCCTACCAATTTTAGGATTCGACGATTGTCGCGACCCTAAGAATTTTTTTTGATCGGGTTAACGGATTATTAGGTTTATTAGATGAATTAACCTAATACAGACCCTCCCAAGTCCTACCGAATTGCAACTTTGGTTTTTGTTCAAATAGTTTTAAAATTTGGAGTCGCCACTAATCATTTTTGGTAGATTGATTAGATACCTAAGTAAATTAGCGGAAGGACTAAATTACTTCTACGAATCAGAGATTATGAGTTTGGGGACTTGGTTACACTAGTTAATTAAAACTAATGCCCTTTCGGTACCTTAATTTCATGGATATCCTAATTTGGCAACTCAAGCTTGGTTTATTCCTAAGATTCTAGTGAAGTGTTTGTTGACACTCGATTTTTGGCTAATTTTATTTTCAAAATTTTTTAGAAAATCCATAAAAAGTTAGAAAATTGAAAAATCAACTTTGGGAACCTCAGCATAGCCTAGGGAACCAATTTTGAGTAAAAAATAATTTTTCTTATTTTTTGTATTTTTCTGCATTTTATTTTCAAAAATTCATAGAAACTCCATAAAAAGTCAGAAAATTGAAAAATCAACTTTGGGAACCTCAGCATAGCCTAGGGAACCAATTTTGAGCAAAAAATAATTTTCTTTATTTTTTGTATTTTTCTACATTTTATTTTCAAAAATTCATAAAAAATCCATAAAAAGTGAAAAAATTGCAAAATCAACTTTGGGAACCTTAGCATAGCCTAGGGAACCAATTTTGAGCAAAAAATAATTTTTCTTATTTTTCGCATTTTTAATATTTTCAGAAAATAGGAAAATAATAAAAAATTAATAAAAATAGCATTTCAAGTCAGCAAATTACCAAAAAATAGTCAATATTTTTTATTTAATTTTTTATCTTCATTTTGATGAATAAATTTTGAAAAATAAAGCCTGGAATCTAGGGTTTCTTTGTTAATTTTATTTTTTAGATTATTTAAATAATTCTAGAAATTCCATTTTAGCTTTTTTAATTTTCTATTTTTACATTTTTAGAGTCATGTCATCCTCCTCTATTTTTCAAAATTAAAATCGAGTCTAAAAACCCTCAGAATCGCCCAATTTCGCTAAAAAGGACCAAAATGCAATTTCTTTTTCAATTTAGTCCCTAAAATCACTAAAAATGAAATTAAAAATTTTTTAGGGACTGAATTGAAAATAGGGCGACGTCACCCCCTAGATTTGGACCCTCTGAATCCAATGGTGGCAACAATTTTTACAAAAAAGGACTCTAAGACTTTGGATTTTGCAAAATGGGTCCTCGAGTCAAATTGAAAATTTGGGGTTTTTGCATAAATATAAAAAATTGTTGGCTAAAAACATCATTTTCAAGTATATTCGATCCCCCTGAGTTCAATTTTGGTGTCAGTTTCAGAAAAAAGTGGAAATTTTGGGGTTAATTTGAGATTTTTTACTCAATGCGGGAATGCCGGGTCGGGTCAACTCGACCCGTTGACCCGCACTATTCATCGTCTTCCCCAATTGAAGATTTGCACAGAGACTGGAGAAATTCAAACTTGATTCCGCCCGATTCTCGAGCGGAAAACTCGGAAGATCTTGGCAGATTAGGGGGTTTGGCTCGGCAAAGATAAAGTGAGAGATTTAGGGATTTTGTTGGGGGAATTGCGTGGAGATTTGCGGGTATAAAAGGGGAGAGAGACTCTGTTTTTCAGGGGAATGAAGCTGAAGCTTTGAAGGCTAGCCAAAGAGGATTCGGAGTGAATCAGGTGTTGGGATCGATTTCAAAAGCTTCGTGAAGACTAGACGAACACACGGAATCGTCTACATCGTCACTTCGAGCCCGAAAAGAGTAAGTGCCATTGACGAACCTTCGAAGGTCCGTCAATGGCGGACCTTCGTGGGATCATATTCCTTCGTAATTTTTAGCTTGTGATATTCCTTCGAGCTTGTTGTACGCTTCTATCTCTTTTTTCTGGGGTTGTTCTTGCATGTTTGCCCTGAATCGACCTCCGACCTCCTCCCGCTGGCCTTGACTTTTTGAGTTCGTTCCCGACGTATTGAATCACGTGGGCGACCAGGTAAGTTTTCTGGGTCTTACATAAGATGGATTACTGACTTGGTTTGCTTGATCTACGTCAAAGTTGCCTGTTTTGATTTGTCGCCGGAGTTAGTCTCGGCCGACTCTAGGATAGGTTGTTTTAAGTCGATTTGAGGCCTGGAATTCATGTATGTTAGACTAGGGAGATTGAGAATTTGATTAGATTCACGATCGGTAAGTCTTTGCGTACGTTTGGGTCTCGGTTTGGTCGCGCCGGTGAGAGTCCCGGCGGTTCGCCGGAATTTCGCAGCACGATGACGTGTTTGGAGGATTAGTCTCATTTTCGGGAAATAAAATTAGACGGTCGAGATTTAGTCTCAGGTTTAATCGCAGCCGTAGGTTTTGTTTGAGGATAGGTGACCGAGATGGAGACACGTGGCAAGTCCTAGACCGTTGGATCAGAATAGGCAAAATAAGCGAAAATAGAGTAAAAATCTATAAAAATTTCTGAAATTCAAAAACTATTCTTGAAACTACGTCGTTTTGTTTTAGTTACTCTGAAAGGGCTTCGGGCCGGGCTGTGGTTAGTGGATCGGGTCAAGACAACCTGGTCCGTATAACAAAAATAGTAAAAAAACTCAGAAAATCAAAATAAAAAATAGAAAATTAATAAAAAAATAAGGAAACAAACGGTGTCGTTTTAAGTTTAGGGATTTTTAAAATTGGGTCCGGTGAATTAAAATAAGATAAAAAAAATTAAATAATAAAACATCCAAAAAAACAATAAAAATTAGAAAATTAACGGAAAATTAAAAGAAAAATCTAAAAAAAGGTAAAAACTATGTCGTTTTTAGTCCATAGGATTAAAATAAATAAATAATAGGTAAAAATAATAACAATTAACATAAAACAAATTAGGAAAAACAGGGAATTAAAAATTAAAAAAATAATAATACAAAAATAGAATAAAATTAAATCTTGTAAAAATTCGGTGAATAAAAAAAAGGGGTTAAAAAATTGGAAAAAGTATTAAAAAATAAAAAATAAATTCCAGAAAATATAGAAAATATTCTAGAAAATAGGAAAATTCCCGGAAAGTCTTAGAAAATCCTCAAAAAAAAATTAAAAAAATTAGGAAAAGCATTAGAAAATAAAAAAATCCAGAAAATATAGAAAATATTCTGAAAAATAGGAAAATCCTTAGAAAATTCTTAGAAATTCTGAAAAATTCTAGAAAAATTATGGAAAATTTTAGAAAAATCATAGAAATTCCTAAAAAATTGTGAAAATTAGGAAGAACCACATTCAACTTGTTTGACCTATTTTCACATTTTTTTGACTTCTCGAACCTTCAAAATGACTGTTCTGCCCTTCTGGTCAATCTGATCCAAATCATTCCAGACCATCCCAAATCATCTTCGAACCTAATTGATGTATTTTCCAGACTTCTAGGACTCCCCTTTGTTTATAATTGACTTGATGTGATATGTTTGCCTTTCGATTTGACTTCTTGACTGCGCATTTATTTCTTTAGTTGTGATTGATAGGATAGATAATCCCATCTGAATGAATCCCTTAGGTTCTTAGAACCTACCTTATCCAATCTCGCCTGCATGAAATCCTTAGATTAGGAAATTATTCAACTTAGGTACCGAAAGGGCGTCGACATGCAGGTCGACGTAACTAAGTCCCCGATCCCATTTCTCTGGTATTCGCAGAATTGAACGACCTCTCCCAATCGTTTGATAGGGTTTCTAATCATACCCTCCAATAAATGATTGGTGGCGACTCCTATGGCATGCACATTAGTCACATGTCACTCGACCACACTAAGGTTGACCTCGATTTAAATTTTCCTGACGCGATTTGGTATGGGCCTAGGAGGGCCCGAGCTAAGCCCAGATACCCAATGGGCCTAGCAATCCATTAACTCCCTCGGGATCCCGGAAAATCTCGGGAGGGTCGCGACAGACTGGCGACTCCACCGGGGAGTTAGTTTAACCCATTAGAGGACTTGAGCCGATTAAAAAGTTGAGTGCTTTCTAACATTTTTTCTGCAGGCGCTCTTGAAGGTGAGGTAAGTCCGCTGATAATGTGTTAAATGTTCTTGCAGATGGGAGTTATAAGGGGAGGAGTGATTGCTGACGTGTTTTATGCAGGATTGAAGTTTGGAGTTGTTTGTTTATTTTCTGCAAATTTGAAGCGTTGTTTGATATCAACTGTTGTGCATGCCTTGCATACTTTGAGGATCACGACACTTGCACACACAAGCGCCTAAACCCAAGCCGCGAAACACTCTTCTTAGGTAGCCATAGATAGGGATCGGTATGCAAAGCTCTAGCATTTGATTGCGCCTGGGTTGACCATATTCGATCCCGCTCGCTGTCTAGATCAATGATTCTTCCCACTTGACGTTCAATTGCGCTTGTGGGCAAAGTTGTCGAATCAGACAGTGGGAGCCTTTTAGGTCTATACCCTATTCCTCCTTTTATTTTCTTTTCTAGAGTCGATTCCTCACTTGTCTCATGCGCATGCGATTTGGTCGGCTGGTATACCTAAAACCAAAACATGAAAGAGTCTGGTTGGTAAGGCTTTCTTATTTTTCGTTTCATAATTCATTTCTGTATACCATACATCCCATACATCATTTCATGATTGAGTCGTCACCTTGATAATTGGTCTGAAAGCCACTTTGGTATAGAAGGATATTTTTCTACATACTTTTGGATGTTGTATTTCCGCATCCTCCTCGTCCCATTTAGACTTGATGTATTAGGGATCTTTTGAGATGTATTCGCATACTTTCCCATTTCCTTTTTGAGATCTTTAGATAGGCAATGGCTTTCATTCCAATCATCGAGGGATCCTAGCCAATTGCATAATTTCTTTGGGAGAAATCTTGATTAAAACCCTCTGACTAACTTCTTTTGGTCAAGTAGGAATGTTTTAATCCTTATTTCACCAAGAGAGAATATGAAATTGGGCCAGTGCATTTACATTGCATCTTCATTATAACCCATGGTAATTAATTTTAGTACATTCTTGCATATTCATGATAGATGGGGAAATCGGATATTAAGATCATCCCGGTCCCGCGTAAGGAGCTTACAGCGTGGTGGAGCCGTCTCAACCGGGATAATCAAACCTATGTTGAAGAACGCCTGGGACGCTTAGTAGATCTCCTCAAGGTCAATTACCAGCCCACCCTCATTCAAGCTTTGGCAAGGTTTTGGGATCCAGAGACCGTCACCTTCAATATTCGAGGAATAGAGATCACACCTACCCTGGAAGAGTACACGGCGATCATCGGACTGGAGTTTGACGATCACATCGTGCGGCCTGTATTGGGAAAAGATTCTACCTTAGCCCTGTCTAAATTCCTGCGTCTCAAGACCTCAGAAATTGAAAAGGTCCTCAAATCCAACTCTGGCAGGTTCACCTTCTCATTCCTATGCAACAACTATTCCTCCCTCCCAGTCGAAGCTGGTCTTAAACCGGCTAAAGTTTTCATCCTTGCCTTTTTCGCCTTTGTCTTATTCCCCACCTCCCAAACCACTTTCCATCCTTCCATGGTCCACATTGTTAAACAAGCCTGCTACCGCTGGAATTACTCCTACATGATTCTAGCCGAAACCTTCCTTTCCCTAAACCGTTTTCAGCCAACCCAGAGAGGTACATTCCAAGCGTCCAATAGTCTTCTCTACATGTGGTTCACCTCGCACGTTAAAGCCCTTAACCTTCGTGTCGGATGTTATGAGATCAGCCGACATATCTACCCGCTCAGTTCCTTCCTGAAATGTCAGTCCGCCGTCAAGCAACTATCCTTCGAGGATTGGAAAAAAAAACTAGAAGACCTAGAGCCGAAACAACTTCGCTGGCGCTTGACCTGGCCTAAGATCCTGGAAGCTCGCATCACAGGAATAGATGGAGACCCTATCCCTTTACTAGGCTGCACGGGTGGAACCGCTTACTATCCTATCAGGGTGGTAAGGCAATTTGGCATGCTACAAGAAGTCCCGCCGGCAGTACGACCAGGAGTCTTCGCCTTCGACTTGCCACGAGGTGAGCTTACCAAGGAAGCAAAGGCAGCGTGCCAGGCCAAGATCAACCTCATCATCCACACCTTGAAGAATTCCCCACTGCAGAACGTGGAATGGCCAAACTACCTAGATGACGAGATGAACGTCCATCGAGCATCCAAGGACTACATCAAGTTGTTCAAGGAATATCGACAATCCCTCGTAGAGCCATACGTACCGGACTACATCGTCCCGCACCTGCCTGGAGTGGAGCCATATGTACCAGAGCACATGGGACCACCGCCGGCCGAAGAAGATGAAGACCCGCAGGAATGGGACCTGGATGAATCGGAAGACAGCGGGGATACCTTAGCCTCCAAGCGCCGTCGGATAGAATAGACGATTTCCCTGTTCGATTTTGCTTCTGATTGTAATAGGATCATGACATTTTCATATATGATAATTCATCATCGTTTTCTTAAACTAAGTAATTACCATGGGTTATTCACCTTCTTGATAATATGCTCATACACGTTTAATGAGTAGGAAGACCGATTTCATGAGGCTAAGGCTCATGATCGAGTCTTTCCCCCCATTAACCATGTGTGAACATAGTATCGAGAAGGTTTTAAGTTCCTGCACTTTTATTCAACTCGCGCATCCCTGACTCGCTACTTTTTAAACAGGTAAAATTCTGTAGTCACGAAGACTCGCAGTAAGACGCGAAAGATGGCTAAAGAGCTGACTTCCAGAGTGACTGGCCTCGAGGATCAGATTAACTTGATGGCCGCCATGATGACAGAAATGAAGTCAATGATGACTGCGCAAGGAAATGCCCCAGCTGCACCCGAAGTTAACCCCACCACTTCGAACGATTCCGACACCAACCAGACTACTAGCACTGAATCTGAGAGGGACGTGCCCCATAAAACCCCTTCGTTCGTGATCGACTTGGAAAAAGAGAAGAAGGAAAGGCCACCGGCTAAAACTGAAGAAGGCGCGAGAAGGCTCGCGAAAATCGAAGAATGCCTGAGCAGCCAGGGTTACGAACTGGCCAGGTTCGACAAGATCTCTCCGTTCACCAAGATCGAAGTCCCTGCTGGATATAAGGAGCCAGAGTTTGTGAGGAAGTATGATGGGACAGGCTGTCCCCGGGCTCACCTGAGATATTACCTGCGCAAAATGGCGCACTATTCGGACTACGTCCCATTGCTGATGAACACCTTCCAGGAGAGCTTGTCAGGCGCCGCGCTAGCCTGGTTCATTGAGCTGGACATGGAGGAATACGATAGCTGGGAGGATTTGGCGGAAGATTTTCTGCACCAGTATAAGTTCAACACGACCACGGCACCGACCAGGGAAGACCTGTTAAGGACCGCGAAAGGAAGAAACGAGACGATACGCACCTTTGCCCAGAGGTGGCGGGCTATAGCCACTCAGGTGAAACCGCCTATCCTGGAGGAGGAGTTAGTGGACCTGTTTTTGAAAACGCTGCCACTTGATTATTTCGAGAAACTGAACACGTCGGGCTGTTGTCACGACCCTCTAAAAAAATTTTAAATTTTAAAGGGGTTAACGGATTATTAGGTTAATTAGATTTGACTAACCTAACGCGGACCCTCCCAAGCCCTACCGAATCGCAACTTTGGTTTTTGTTTAAATGATTTTGAAATTTGGAGTCGCCACTAATCGTTCTTGGTAGGTCGATTAGAAACCTAAATAAATTAGCAGGAGAACTAATTTATTCCTGCGAACCAGAGATTATGAGCTCGGAGACTTGGTTACACTAGTTAATTAAAACTAATGCCCTTTTGGTACCTTAATTTCATGGATATCCTAATTCGGCAACTCAGGCTTGGTCTATTCCTAAGGCTTTAATAGGGTATTCTCTTTTGTGTTTTCACTTTTTAAATAGGATGCATGGATGGTATATATTTTTATTTGTTATATTTTTTTAAGTGTTAAAGATTCCCTGAAGCCGTAAGAGGGAGTGTGTTAACAACTTCTGTGCAGTATTACGACCTACTCATCTTTTGGGTTTGATGATTCAAAAATTAAATTATAGGAAGTACATGACTATGAATAAACACCTCCAATGGGAGGCCTAGCATTGGCTTGGCTCTTCCCTTTGGGATTTAAGGTACAGGTATTTAAGTTGCAAGTATTTAAACTACTGTAAGTAAAAAAACTTCCAATGGGAGGCTAAGCATTGGCTTGGCTCTTCCCTTTGGGATTTAAGGTACAGGTATTTAAGTTGCAGGTATTTAACTACTGTAAGTAAAAACCTCCAATGGGAGGCTAAGCATTGGCTTGGCTCTTCCCTTTGGGATTTAAGGTACAGGTATTTAAGTTGCAGGTATTTAACTACTGTAAGTAAAAACCTCCAATGGGAGGCTAAGCATTGGCTTGGCTCTTCCCTTTGGGATTTAAGGTACAAGTATTTAAGTTGCAGGTATTTAACTACTGTAAGTAAAAACCTCCAATGGGAGGCTAAGCATTGGCTTGGCTCTTCCCTTTGGGATTTATGGTGCAGGTATTTAAGTTGCGGATGGACTTTGTCCTCTCCATTCTGAGGTATGAATTCTTTAAAATAAAATACAACGAATTGATTCAACAATTTGAAATTTGTACGCGCTTGAGGACTCCTCCAAGCCGATTTTGTGCTTCCATAGGGTTGACCATTGATATAGAGTTGCGGCTTCCTGACATAAAATAGAGTGAAGTGTCAGTATACAAAATATGTGCTAATCTGCACCTAAAACCAGAAGAGTGGAAAGAGTACTTATCTCCCGTTTTTTGGGAGGGATTTCTATAATTGATTTTCGCTCTCTATGTTCCCAATATAGAGAGTTTCTTTTGAATTAAGAGGGACTTTTAGTCACAGATCAGTTGAGAAATCGGTGGACAGCTTAGGAGCTTGTCTGGGCCGATTTTTGCATCTCTACGAGATTTTTGCTGTTGACGTAGAGATATCCTTCTCCTGACATAAAATATGGAGAAAAAAAAGAGATGGAGAAAGTGCATACAATTTGTGCTAATTTGCGAGTAAAACCATAAATAAATGAATAAATAAAAACACTTAGCTCGAATTTGCTTGCTCGTTGACGAGGATGAACTCTTGATTTATATTAATCGATGAAGGAATTTGTGATGATAACCCATAGCTTTAAACTCCCATCATCTTCAAAATTCTCTCTCTTTTGGTATTTTCTTTCTCTCGAATTTTTCTTCAATCTCCCAAAACTCTCTCAAACATCCAAAATTTTCTCTAAAAAAAAAATTCCTCTCAAACACTTCAAATTTTCTCTCCAAAAATCTCTCTCCTCAAGCTCACTTCTTCCTCCTTTTATAATCTACTCATCTATCTCCCATTCTAATTTTTCCACTAACTCTATCTCCCATTCTAATTTCTCCACTAACTCTTCTTCATTTTCATCTTCCATTCTCCATCTCTATCTCACATTCTAATCTCTCCACTAACTCTTCTTTATCTTCATCTTCCATTCTCCATATTTATCTCCCATTCTAATTTCTCCACTAACTCTTCTTCATCTCCATCTTCCCTTCTCTATTCTTATCTTCCATTCTAATTTCTCTACTAACTCTTCTCCATCTTCCATTCTCTATTCTTATCTTATTTTCTCCATCCATTCTTCTCCAACTTCTCTTCTTCATCTCCTCTTCTCCATCTTCCCTTCTCTATTCTAATTTATCCACTAACTCTTCTTTTTGTTATTTGTAAAATAATCATTCAAGAGTTAAGTATTTGCACTCTAGTCCTTGAATTTTAAGTATTTAAATTTAGTCCCTGAAAAAATATATTTCTTTAAGTCCAAATCTCCTCACAATTTTTGACACACCAAAATTTACCACATGTCAAATTTAAGCTCATTTCTTGCCGTTGAAAATAATGCAGAATTTAATTAAAGCCCTTTTGCAAAATTAAGTCATTCTGGGTATAATTGGGCCAAGATGAAAATTTAAAATATTAGATGACAATGTCACAACTCATAAAAAGTGAAAATTAAAAATAAGTTGACTCAAATTAAATTTTTTTAGGCCCGATTCAAGATTATACTCGTGAAGGAACACGTGACTCGAATTGGATTTTTCTAAATTTGTGATGGCCAATATGAAAATAGATTTAAAATAAAAATATTAACTATTTTTGTGTATTTTTTTTGGCCTCAAATGTTATTTTTCCAAAATTTTCAAGTATTTTTGTATTTTTTTTAAAATTAAAAATATATATAATATGAAATTTTATTTTTTGTTCAAAAATGGTTGCCTAGGCTTGGCCAAGGCTTCCAAAGTTTATTTTTCAATTTTCTCATTTTTTCTTCATTTTTTGTTTTATGAATTTTCGAAAATAAAAATACCGAAAAATACTGAAAATATGAAAAATCGTTTTTTGGTCAAAATTGGTTCCCTAGGCTTGGCTAAGGTCCCCAAAGTTGATTTTTCAATTTTATGAATTTTTATGGATTTTTTATTACTTTAGCAATAGAAAAAATGATTAAAAATCAGGTGTCAACAGTTGTCAGACCTTCACCCACCTTGTTAAGGTGGCAGAACGTCATGAGTGGGCGCTTAGAGAGAAACGCGTGTCAGAACCACCGATCAGGCGATCTTATCCAACCAGGAGAGAGCGAGAAAACGTGGGAGACGTTGCATTTGTACCAAACCCCCCGAAGCCGAAGAAGTTCCCAGAATCCACCCCCACTTAGGGTGGGACGTCAGGATTGGCCCCAAAGAAGTTCGAAGCCAGGAAGAAAGCTCCACCATCCTTCACACCGCTCCCTCGCCCTCTGTCAAGGCTACTGCCCATGCTGTTAGACGGGCACTTAGAAGCCAAAGAGCCTCCAAGACCGAACCCGCCGAGGTTCCCTGGGTTCGACGAGACCCAGTCATGCGCATACCACATGGGAGAAAAGGGGCATAATGTGGACAACTGCCTGGTGCTCAAGTATAAAGTGCAGGCGCTGATAAACGGGGGGATGCTGGAATTTGATAAGACAGAGCTGAATGTGCAGCAGAACCCTCTGCCAGACCACGGGAGGGTGAACGCTATTTGGGACGATAGTGATGCAGATAACGGAAGGTTAGGAGAGGCCCCACGTGAACACGGGACGAATGAAGAACGAGCCGTTGAAGAGTTTGACGAGGAACCAGATGATGAGGACGTCCATCGTAAAAGGGCGCATGAGGCCGACAAGAAGTTCCTACGAGAGGCCTTGGAAAGGGGAGATATAGTGGATACCTTGAGACAGGATAACGGAGGCTACAACTACCGGGTGCTTTATTCCGTCCCGCCAAGCTTTTTCGTCAGGACGGAGGAGATCGTCCCTGATGGGTGGGACGGCATGGATGACCCTGTTAACGAAGAGGAAGCAGTAGCCGAAGTGGATAAAGTAATCCCGACCCAGGCAAAGGAACAGTGTGATTTGGGAACTCAAGAACGACTCGTCGGTTTAGAGAAAGGTATGGACAGTCTAATGGCCGAACTGTCAAAAATGGCAGAGAACACACGGGCGCCGCCCGCGGAGGAGAAGTATCAGATGCTGGAGCTGAGGAAAACCATCGAGTGGCAAAACAGAAAGATAGCCGGACTGGAGGATCAGTGTAAAGACCTGGCCAACATGGTGCGCGAATTGAAGGCAATTGCTACCCGGGAAGGAAAGCAATACCGACCTGACTAGTCAATAACGTTCCCACACAAGTTCGGAGGGGAAGGCTGCCCCTTGAACCACATTTCCTGCTACCTCAGCAGGATGGCCGGTCATCATGAGGATGATCTGATCCTCATCAGCAACTTCGAGCGCAGCCTGATCGGCCCGGCCCTGTACTGGTATCACTCGATCGACCTCGACTGGATTGCTGACTGGGAGGATCTCGAAAGGCAGTTCATACAGCGATTTGAGGCCAACGTAAAGTCTATAGTCGGCAAGGACAATCTGGCCCACGTTACCATGGAGGAGGGCGAAGGGTTCAAGGCATTTGCACGTAGATGGGAGTTGCAGGCAAGGCAGGTTTTACCCCCACTGGATGAGAAAGAAATGCTGGAAATCTTTATGCAGGTCCTCCCCCAGGAATACCTCGAGCGTATGTGGGCATACGGATTTCAGTCTTTTGACCATGTGATAAGCATCGGATTGAAGAACGAACAAATTCTTCAAAGGAGCGAACTTGGAAGCAAAAGGGACTCTGACCCGGCTGGCTCTTCTACCGGATCGGTGCGGACTAATGATCGCCAAAGGCAAAACGACTTTCTGCCGAAACCGATGAAGACGACAACAGGGCCATGGTGCCGAGATTACGATTCAGACCACATCGATGAGGACCAGTTGATTGCGATGATAGGAATGAAAGCCCCCTTTGTCATCAAGCTAGACGAAGTAGATAAGTGGGATGACGTCAAGAGTGATTCCGCGGAGCGCGTAGTGATTTCCCTATCCAGTCTGGGGCTGGAAGATGAGAAGACGCTGGGAGACGCTAAAACCGAGAAAATTGTGATAAAGGTCCCGCCGCCGACAGAGTATGATCCCAAGTCTGTCCCTTGGGACTATGGGACAGGAGAGATCGATGCAGTCATGAGGTCCGATAGGTGTTATGCTTCGAGAGAAGGGGAGCCCGAAAAGAGAGAGGTGTCAAAGGAGGATGCAGAGAGGGTTTTGTCCATCGTTAGGACCAGCGAATTCGAAGTAATCGAACAGCTAAGAAAGATGCCAGCCCAGATATCGCTGCTCGATCTATTTGTCAACTCAGAAAAACATAAGAGTGCACTGATGAAGGTGCTGAACGTAGTGCACGTACCGGAGACGATAAATGAGGTGCAGCTGGAGGAATTTGTCGGATCCATTTTGCTGAAGGATCAGATATCCTTCTCGGATGAAGACGTCCCTATAGACGGGTGGGCCCATAACAAGGCGCTGTATATATCGGCCAGGAGCCACGGCAAGCACATCTCCCATGTTTTAATCGACAACAGCTCAGCATTCAACATATGCCCATTAGTTACGCTCAGAAACTTGGGCATAAACGAGGAACTCATCAGCACCTCCAAGGCCACCATCAGGGCGTTTGATGAGATGAGGAAAACCGTAGTTGGCGAGATTGACCTGGACATTTTCATCGGACCTGTAGAGTTCTCCATCGAGTTCCAAGTCATGGATCTCCCGAGCGCCTTCGGACTTTTACTGGGCAGGCCGTGGATTCATACAGCTGGCGCAATACCATCGAGTCTACACCAGAAGGTCAGATTCGTAGTAAATGGGAAAGTGATAACTGTACATGGGGAGACAGACCTGGCGACGTATCAGAGGAGTGCAGTCCCATACATAGAGCCAGAGCAGAAGGAGGAGGCTAGCTACCACTCTCTCGAGTTGGTGGCTATTACGCACGCGCCTGCCAGGACTAAAAGGAGAATTCCTGAACCTTCTTAGTACACTTTGGCTCCTGGGAAAATATTACTGGCACATGGGTTTATTCCCGGACGCGGGTTAGGAAAGAATGGCCAGGGAATCCGGTCGCCACTGCAGTTAGACGTTAACGAGTGACGGACAGGTTTGGGATATACCGGTAAGTCCAGTGGGGGCTTTACTTCTAGAGGCCGAGGCAAGGGCCAATATGGAGGCCGTGGAAGCCTGGGAAGCAGAGTTGGACCATCCATCGGCTCCAAGGCATGGAAAGGGAGAGCTAGCATGATCAGCAGCCCTCTGGACCAGTATTTCTCGGGTACCCCAAGATGCTGGCAGACGAAATGATTCAGAACGCAGCAGAACCGGATTTGTCCAACCCGTTCTTAGAGGACACGCTTAATGTCGTCATCGAAGGACTTGAGAAGGAATCTGACCACCCTGAGTAAAGAGGCCCCTTTTCCCTTATGCATTTTAATTCCCGCATGTTATTTTCATCCCTAGGCAATGCATTTCCCTTTCAATCTAAAAAAAAAATCAAATAAAAAAAAAGAGAAAAAAAAAGAAAAAGAATGCCCTTGGATCTCGGACCGTTGGTTCAAGTGGTGCATGCTGTAATGTGGTCCATTTTCTAATAAAAACCCCATGAATTTTGTTGGGGACATGTGGGAAGACAAATCGGCCCAATGATGATACTCGGCTTCATATTCTTGAAGTTTGAGGGCTGATTTCTCACATGATCCTTTGTTTCCTAAAAAAAAAAAATTTAAGAGAGCGAGGGCGTCCGATGAAATGAGGACTAGTCCCCCTCCTCTCTTTTGCTTAAGAAAAACCCTTTTCAAAATGTTTTTGAAAAAATTCATGCATCTTCATTAGTATCACCAACATACTGACCGTGCTTATGACATTTCAGGCATGCCATCCCTCACATGCATAACAGGTTAATACGTGGCTCAGACTACAGTGATGACTTCTCCTACGGGGTTGAGGAGGAAAACGATGATGACACCAGTGATATCAGGAGAGACTGGGGCAGATATGAGGAACACAAACCACTAACCGCAGAGGACACTGTTATAGTCAACCTCGGAGATTCTGAAAATGTGAAAGAAGTCAAGATAGGAGGAAGGTTATCTTCGTCTGAGGCGGATCGATTTACCGAACTTCTCAAAGAATACCAAGATGTATTTGCTTGGTCTTATGCAGATATGCCAGGTTTGGACCTGAATATTGTCGAGCACTCGCTCCCGACAGACCCGAGCGTTCCTGCCAAGAAACAGAAGCTTCGACGGACGAAACCGGAGTTGTCTAAGAAGATCGAAGAAGAGGTAATGAAGCTGCTAAAAGTGGGATTCATTGAAGTGATCGCTTATCCCGAATGGGTTGCTAATATCGTCCCGGTGATGAAGAAAGACGGAAGGGTCAGAGTCTGCGTGGACTATCGCGACCTGAATAAAGCAAGCCCGAAAGATGACTTTCCGCTTCCACATATAGATGTCTTGGTCGACAGCACGGCGAGATTCAACATGTTCTCGTTCATGGATGGGTTCTCTGGATACAACCAAATCCTTCTGAAGGAGGAGGACAAAGCAAAGACCTCGTTTATAACACCATGGGGCACCTTTTGCTATAAGGTTATGCCTTTCGGCTTGAAGAATGCAGGGGCAACATACCAAAGGGCTATGGTGGCTCTATTCCACGACATGATGCATAAGGAGATAGAAGTATATGTCGATGACATGATCGCGAAGTCTAAACCTGGAGAAGATCACGTTCAGATATTGAGAAAGTTGTTCGAACGACTTCGGAAGTATAGGTTGAAATTAAACCCTGCTAAATGCATATTCGGGGCACGGTCAGGAAAAATTCTCGGGTTTGTGGTGAGTAATCGGGGAGTCGAAATCGATCCTTCCAAAGTCAAAGCGATACTAGACCTCAGTACTCCCACTACAGTTAAGGAAGTAAGAAGTTTGCTGGGGAGACTAAATTATATCGCTAGGTTCATTTGTCAGCTCTCCGATGTCGCGAAGCCGTTCTTCAAGTTGCTGAAAAAGGGAGCCAAGGTGAAATGGGATTCCGAATGCCATCAAGCACTGGAGAAGATCAAAAGCTACCTTATCTCACCACCGGTTTTGGTGCCTCCCGTACCAGGGTCTCCGCTAACCCTGTACCTCACCGTTCATCAGGAATCCTTAGGAGCTTTACTTGCTCAAACGAGTCTGGAAGATGGCAAGGAGTGGGCCATCTATTATCTGAGCAAGAAATTCACTGCATCGGAAATGAATTACCCCGCAGTCGAAAAGACCTATGTCGCGTTAGTCTGGGTAGTACACAGGTTGAGGCAATACACTCTTCATCACCGCATACAGCTGGTGACGGAGAACGACCCAATAAAGTATCTCCTGGAAAAGCCAGCCCTAATCGGGAAGTTGGCCAAGTGGCAGGTTCTTCTGTCAGAATTCGATGTTAGAAGCTCAACTCAGAAGTCTGTAAAGGGGCGAGCTATAGCGGATATGTTGGCTGAAGATGCCCAGGGATCCAGTGTCCCAAGTGATGAAAAGGCGGAAGATCGCATTTCCAATCTGTCCGAAGGTGAATGGACGATGTATTTCGATGGCGCAGTAAATCTCGCGGGGTCTGGAACCGGGGCAATCCTTATATCTCCTGAAGGACAACATTATCCGGTCGCTGCAAAGTTGACATTCCCATGCACCAACAATATTGCCGAGTATGAGGCATGTATTCTCGGGTTGCAACTGGCCTTCACTATGAAAGTAAAGAAATTGCAAGTGTACGGAGACTCCATGCTGATCATTTTGCAAACCCAGGGTGAATGGAAGACCAAAGACTCAAAGCTCATCCCCTATCACAAGTTCCTAAAGGAGATGATTGAAGAATTCGAAGAGATCGACTTCGAATACCTGCCCAGAACTCAGAACCACTTCGCAGATGCCTTGGCCACCCTATCGTCCATGCTGCAGGTCACGGAAGGCTTAGATATTGAGCCATTGAGGGTAGGCATTATCAAGCAACCGGCTTATTGCATGGTGATCGAGGAAGGATTTGACGACCAACTCTGGTATCATGATATCAAGAATTATTTGCTGAAGGGAGAGTATCCTCCAGGGAGCCAGGCGGGAGATAGAAAATACATAACCAAGATGGCTACCAAATTCTTCCTCAGCGGACAGGCACTGTATAAGAAGTCATTTGATTCAATCTTGTTGAGGTGTATAGATGCTAAGGAAGCAAACCTGCTTATGAAGGAGATCCACGAAGGGGAATGCGGATCACATATGAACGGCCACCTCCTCGCTAAGAAGATCATGAGGCTCGGTTATTATTGGATGACCATGGAGTCAGATTGTAACTAGAACGTGAGATCCTGCCATCGGTGCCAGGTGTATGGAGATCGGATCAATGCTCCCCCAAATGAGCTTCATCAGATGTCTGAGGCCTGGCCATTCTCTATGTGGGGAATCGACATGATCGGGCCAATCAACCCTCACGCTTCAAATGGGCACCGCTTCATCTTGGTGGCGATAGATTATTTCACCAAATGGATCGAAGCAAATTCGTATGCCAATGTCACAGCTAAGAGCGTCGCGAAGTTCATTAAAAGGGATATCATCGCGAGGTATGGGACGCCTCAGGCTATTATCACAGACAATGGGTCCAACCTGAATAACAAGGTGGTTGATGATCTTTTGGACCGGTTTAAGATCAGACACCTTAACTCTTCCCCTTACCGCCCACAAATGAATGGAGTTGTGGAAGCGGTAAATAAGAATATAAAGAAGATCCTAGCCAAGACTGCCGAGAACTTTCGAGATTGGCACGAAAGGCTACCGTACGCACTAATGGCATACCGAACTTCAATCCGAACTTCGACTGGGGCAACTCCTTACTCTTTGGTATATGGCATGGAAGCTGTCCTTCCTGTGGAAGTGGAAATCCCTTCCTTGCGAATATTAGCCCAGGCCGAACTTTCGGAGGCCGAATGGATCCAGCAGAGGCATGAGCAGTTGAACCTGATTGATGAAAAACGGCTGAAGGCTATATGTCATGGACAGGCGTACCAAAAGCGCGTAGCCAAGTCATTCGATCGCAAGGTAAAGCCCAGAAGATTTATGGTCGGGGATTTAGTCGTGAAGAAGGTGCTCCCTAATGTTCCTCATCCCGGGGGCAAATTCGCACCGAACTACGAAGGTCCGTACGTGGTGCAGAAGGTCTTACCAAGCGGCGCTCTAATTCTTTTGAATATGGACGGGGAAGAATTGGCTCCTGTAAATGCAGATGCTGTCAAGAAATACTACCCTTGAATAAGACGAGGATTTGACCAACTCTCGTACCCCACTCGAATCTGAGCCACATTGAGACCCATTACACGCACTCCATGCATACATGCATACATTTGCATATTTCTCTCTTTGTCGTAGGTCCAAGAGAGATTTCCAGATGAAGGAGGCAACTCGAACAACTTCACCCGAACCGAGGGATCATGAAGAAGAGAGAGATCCGCAAGACAGGCTACCTATCAGTGTTTCGGGTTCGCAATCAAGGGTAAAAGTCGTATCGTTCCAATTTTTAATGCAAGAATGGACACTAACCCCTGAAATGTTTTGTTCTTCTCAGGTACCTCCAGCCGCCGCGAGCAGGTAAGTATCCCTTACTCTAAGACGTTCTGGTCTACTACGTCATGAATAATAAGATCACACCATTGACAAGATGCGTGAGGTAACTTCATTCGCACTCTCATTTTAAAAATCTTCGAAAACCTGACTTTCACATGCATCACGAATCCCTTGTGAAAGCTAATGTTGATGAAATAGAAATGAAATCTCCAAATGAGAACGATCAAGTCTTTCATGCTAGAGTAGACCGAAATCTGAGGGGGCCAACCACGCCTAAACACGTCCCTACACACTTGAGCGAATGAGTGGAAGGAAGGCAGGATAAAAAGCCTTTGTCCATGAACGTAGGGACCATTTGCAGTGATTACACGGATTGAAATGATAGAAGGCATTTTCATTTCTTTAGCCTAAACACATAATGATCCGTCGCAAGCCCATTTGAGCCTGTAAGGGGAGAATTTAAAAGCAACCCTGTCAAGAACCACCCCACACCGGGGCAATTTGGAGGTTCATCGGTTGGTTCCTAGGAGAAAAGATCAAGGTAAGACTTTATTGTGCTGACTTGCATCAATCTTTTCGTAGTAACTTTAGGTGGCATCCCGTGGAGATCTGAAACATCAAAGTGAAAGAGAGCAATTCATTTCTCTATCCTACACACTTTATCCTTTGATGAGCCAATTTGAGCCTGCAAATCTTCTTTTCAAAACCCAGTTGGTGATCACCTCCCTACCCTGGGGCAATGCATATGACTTGCCAATGAAAAGCAAGACACCTGATAAAGGCAAGGCCAAAGCCCATTATTGAAGAAGAGCAACAATGCTTAAAAACCAGTCGAAGAAAAATGCAATGAAAATGTCAAAAGGCAATAGGGCTAACAAAAGCAAAGTGCCTGGTAAAAGCAAGGCCAAAGTCCTTCATAGGAACAAAAGCCATGATGAATGAAGCGCCAAAAGAAAATCTGTTGGCAAACGAGTGACAGGAACAAGGAAAACATGGAGCTTAGTTGAACATGAGTATCCAGAGAACCTTTGGGGGGGCACAAGATACAAATTTAAACCCCAGCAGTTATGACAGTGGGTGATGATGCAAAGGTGATCACCAGCATATCGTACCCCTCACTCAGAAAATGGCCATTTCAAACCTACCCTGAACCAATGTTACAACCTATCCCGAAAGCCTCTCCTCATTGAGACGTTTCAGATCAACACAGGATTTCACACGAGAGACTACTGCCTAAGGGAGTAAGTACAATCCAGTCTTATATGATCTTCGAGGTTCTTGACTTGTAAACCCGAAGAAGTCGCTTTCAGAATGTTGATTCTTTTCTGAAAACCTCAAGATGTCTACCCATTGCGTAAGCCCTTGACCAAGCCTGCATTATGGTCCCTTAGAAGACCTTCTCTGATCAATCAGATTGTATACGCTGCAAATGGTCCTGAAATTCTTGGCATATGTTTCGAGTGTTAGTTTGAGTGTTCCTAGAAATCTTTCCCCATTGAGAAAGCTAATCTCTCAGAAATGAATATTGTGAGAAGTCCTCCCTGATAAAGGTGTTCCAGTTGATATGACTAATCGAACTCATCTGGAGACTTCAGATTTATTGATTCAAAGTTATCCTAGCAAAGGATTTTCGATTACACATGTAGGTTGCAAGATTGTCTTGATTAACCATCTTATGCGCCCTGCATTCACTGAAACGAGTCAATACGACTCACGGGGGCATGGCTCATGTGGAAATTTGCATATGTCTGATGCATAAGAATTCTTTCCAAACTCTTCATTCACCAAAATAAATTGGGTTCGAGCTTCTGCAGGATTCCTGTTATTCATAGATCCTAGAATGGCACCCAAAGTCCTTGATATAGGTACCAAATCCTTGATATAGGCATCTCAATGGAGTGACCTACCATACGGGTCAAAAGTCAAATCAAGTTTTAATCAGTAGGTTTCTTTCATTAGGAATCTACCATGGGGGGACCTACCATACGGGTCAAATCTTGATCAAATTTTAATCAGTAGAATCCTTTCGCTAGGAATCTGCCACGGGTCGACCTACCATACGGGTCAAATCTGAATCGAATTTTTAATCAGTAGAATCCTTTCACTAGGAATCTACCATGGGATGACCTACCATACGGGTCAAAAATCAAATCAAGTTTTAATCAGTAGAATCCTTTCATTAGGAATCTATCATGGGTTGACCTACCATACGGGTCCGAGTTCAATCACCCTAAGGTATTCTTATAACGAATCCTTAGGTCTTCATTCTAGAGCAGTCAATGGCGACACGAGGCAAACAGGTAAGTTCCAGGTAAATCTCTTGACTAGCTTTTCTCCCTCTCTCCCCACATCAAAGTGAGCAGCATGAAATCTGGACTTGAGCTTTTAGGGAGGAAACTAGAGTTGGATGTCACGACTTTTCACTTTTCCCAGTAGAGTTGGTTAAACTTCAAGTGTAACCTTGTCTTTGAGAGTGATCTCTCACGAGACCCTTCTCAAAGAGGGGCAGCTGTTGACACTCGATTTTTGGCTAATTTTATTTTCAAAATTTTTTAGAAAATCCATAACAAGTTAGAAAATTGAAAAATCAACTTTGGGAACCTCAGCATAGCCTAGGGAACCAATTTTGAGTAAAAAATAATTTTCCTTATTTTTTGTATTTTTCTGCATTTTATTTTCAAAAATTCATAGAAAATCCATAAAAAGTCAGAAAATTGAAAAATCAACTTTGGGAACCTCAGCATAGCCTAGGGAACCAATTTTGAGCAAAAAATAATTTTCCTAATTTTTTGTATTTTTCTGCATTTTATTTTCAAAAATTCATAACAAATCCATAAAAAGTGAAAAAAATTGCAAAATCAACTTTGGGAACCTCAGCATAGCCTAGGGAACCAATTTTGAGCAAAAACTAATTTTCCTTATTTTTCGCATTTTTAATATTTTCAGAAAATAGGAAAATAATAAAAAATTAATAAAAATAGCATTTCAAGTCAGAAAATTACCAAAAAATAGTCAATATTTTTTATTTAATTTTTTATCTTCATTTTTGATGAATAAATTTTGAAAAATAAAGCCTGGAATCTAGGGTTTCTTTGTTAATTTTATTTTTTAGATTATTTAAATAATTCTAGAAATTCCATTTTAGCTTTTTTAATTTTCCATTTTTACATTTTTAGAGTCATGTCATCCTCCTCTATTTTTCAAAATTAAAATCGAGTCCAAAAACCCTCAGAATCGCCCAATTTCGCTAAAAAGGACCAAAATGCAATTTCTGATTTTTCAATTTAGTCCCTAAAATCACTAAAAATGAAATTAAAAACTTTTTAGGGACTGAATTGAAAATAGGGCGACGTCACCCCCTAGATTTGGACCCTCTGAATCCAATGGTGGCAACAATTTTTACAAAAAAGGACTCTAAGACTTTGGATTTTGCAAAATGGGTCCTCGAGTCAAATTGAAAATTTGGGGTTTTTGCATAAATATCGAAAATTGTTGGCTAAAAACATCATTTTCAAGTATATTCGATCCCCCTGAGTTCAATTTTGGTGTCAATTTCAGAAAAAAGTGGAAATGTTGGGGTTAATTTGAGATTTTTTGCTCAATGCGGGTCGGCCGGGTCGGGTCAACCCGACCTGTTGACCCGCACTATTCATCGTCTTCCCCAATTGAAGATTTGCACAGAGACTGGAGAAATTCAAACTTGATTCCGCCCGATTCTCGAGCGGAAAACTCGGAAGATCTTGGCAGATTAGGGGGTTTGGCTCGGCAAAGATAAAGTGAGAGATTTGGGGATTTTGTTGGGGGAATTGCGTGGAGATTTGCGGGTATAAAAGGGGAGAGAGACTCTGTTTTTCAGGGGAATGAAGCCGAAGCTTTGAAGGCTAGCCAAAGAGGATTCGGAGTGAATCAGGTGTTGGGATCGATTTCAAAAGCTTCGTGAAGACTAGACGAACACACGGAATCGTCTACATCGTCACTTCGAGCCTGAAAAGAGTAAGTGCCATTGACGAACCTTCGAAGGTCCGTCAATGGCGGACCTTCGTGGGGATCATATTCCTTCGTAATTTTTAGCTTGTGATATTCCTTCGAGCTTGTTGTACGCTTCTGTCTCTTTTTTCTGGGGTTATTCTTGCATGTTTGCCCTGAATCGACCTCCGACCTCCTCCCGCTGGCCTTGACTTTTTGAGTTCGTTCCAGACGTATTGAATCACGTGGGCGACCAGGTAAGTTTTCTGGGTCTTACATAAGATGGATTACTGACTTGGTTTGCTTGATCTACGTCAAAGTTGCCTGTTTTGATTTGTCGCCGGAGTTAGTCTTGGCCGACTCTAGGATAGGTTGTTTTAAGTCGATTTGAGGCCTGGAATTCATGTATGTTAGACTAGGGAGATTGAGAATTTGATTAGATTCACGATCGGTAAGTCTTTGCGTACATTTGGGTCTCGGTTTGGTCGCGCCGGTGAGAGTCCCGGCGGTTCGCCGGAATTTCGCAGCTCCGGTCGTCTTCTCAGACGACCGGGTTAACTGGTCAACTTTAGTTGACCAGTCAACGATGACGTGTTTGGAGGATTAGTCTCATTTTCGGGAAATAAAATTAGACGGTCGAGATTTAGTCTCAGGTTTAATCGCAGCCATAGGTTTTGTTTGAGGATAGGTGACCGAGATGGAGACACGTGGCAAGTCCTAGACCGTTGGATTAGAATAGGCAAAATAAGCGAAAATAGAGTAAAAATCTATAAAAATTTCTGAAATTCAAAAACTATTCTTGAAACTACGTCGTTTTGTTTTAGTTACTCTGAAAGGGCTTCGGGCCGGGCTGTGGTTAGTGGACCGGGTCAAGACAACCCGGTCCGTATAACAAAAATAGTAAAAAAACTCAGAAAATCAAAATAAAAAATAGAAAATTAATAAAAAAAAATAAGGAAACCAACGGTGTCGTTCTAAGTTTAGGGATTTTTAAAATTGGGTCCGGTGAATTAAAATAAGATAAAAAAAAATTAAATAATAAAAAATCCAAAAAAACAATAAAAATTAGAAAATTAATGGAAAATTAAAAGAAAAATCTAAAAAAAGGTAAAAACTATGTCGTTTTTAGTCCATAGGATTAAAATAAATAAATAATAGGTAAAAATAATAACAATTAACATAAAAAAATTAGGAAAAACAGGGAATTAAAAATTAAAAAAATAATAATACAAAAATAGAATAAAATTAAATCTTGTAAAAATTCGGTGAATAAAAAAAAGGGGTTAAAAATTGGAAAAAGTATTAAAAAATAAAAAATAAATTCCAGAAAATATAGAAAATATTCTAGAAAATAGGAAAATTCCCGGAAAGTCTTAGAAAATCCTCAAAAAAAAAATTAAAAAAATTAGGAAAAGCATTCGAAAAAAAAATCCAGAAAATATAGAAAATATTCTGAAAAATAGGAAAATCCTTAGAAAATTCTTAGAAATTCTGAAAAATTCTAGAAAAATTATGGAAAATTTTAGAAAAATCATAGAAATTCCTAAAAAATTGTGAAAATTAGGAAGAACCACATTCAACTGGTTTGACCTATTTTCACATTTTTTTGACTTCTCGAACCTTCAAAATGACTATTCTGCCCTTCTGGTCAATCTGATCCAAATCATTCCAGACCATCCCAAATCATCTTCGAACCTAACTGATGTATTTTTCAGACTTCTAGGACTCCCCTTTGTTTATAATTGACTTGATGTGATATGTTTGCCTTCCGATTTGACTTCTTGACTGCGCATTTATTTCTCTGGTTGTGATTGATAGGATAGATAATCCCATTTGCATGAATCCCTTAGGTTCTTAGAACCTACCTTATCCAATCTCGCCTGCATGAAATCCTTAGATTAGGAAATCATTCAACTTAGGTACCGAAAGGGCGTTGACTTGCAGGTCGACGTAACTAAGTCCCCGATCCCATTTCTCTGGTATTCGCAGAATCGAACGACCTCTCCCAATCGTTTGATAGGGTTTCTAATCATACCCTCCAATAAATGATTGGTGGCGACTCCTATGGCATGCACATTAGTCACATGTCACTCGACCACACTAAGGTCGACCTCGATTTAAATTTTCCTGACGCGATTTGGTATAGGCCTGGGAGGGCCCGAGCTAAGCCCAGATACCCAATGGGCCTAGCAATCCATTAACTCCCTCGGGATCCGGGAAAATCTTGGGAGGGTCGCGACAGTGTTCTCTTTTCGTATTTTCACTTTTTAGATAGGATGCATGGGTGGTATTTTTTTTATTTTCAAAGTGTTAAAAATTTCCTAAAGCCGAAAGAGGGAGTGTGTTAACGACTTATGTGCAGTGTTACAGTCTACTCACTTTAGGGTCTGGTGATTCAAAAATTAAACGGCAGGAAGTCAATGACAGTAAATAAAGACCTCCAATGGATGGCCCAGCCTTGGCTTGGCTCTCCCATTTGGTGTTTAATGGTGCAGGAATTAAATTGAGGAAATTTAAATAACGGTAAGTAAAAACCTCCAATGGGCGGCCTAGCATTGGCTTGGCTCTTCCCTTTGGGGTTTGATGGTGCAGGAATTTAAATTATAGTAAGTAAAAACCTCCAATAGGCAGCCTAGCATTGGCTTGGCTATTCTCTTTGGGGTTTGATGGTATATGAATTTAAATTGCAGGAAATAAACGACCTCCAGTGGATGCCCTTTGCCTCTCCATTCTGGGGTTAGTTCTTTACAATAAAATACAACAAATTGTTTCAAAAATTTGAACTAAAATCCATTGACGGGTCGGCTGTAAATTTGATGGGCATCTTGGAATTTGTTTGGGCTCACTTTGCACCTCCATGGAATTTATCGTTGATACGGAGTTATCCCTTTTTTTTTACCTACCATAAAATATGGGAAAAAGGGAGATAGAGAAAGTGTATACAATTTGTGCTAATTTGAGACTAAAACCACAATAAATGAATAAATAAAAACACTTAACTCGAATTTGCTTGCTCGTTGATGAGGATGAACTCTTGATTTATGTTGATCGATGAAGGAATTGGTGATGATAACACCTAACTTTAAACTCCCACCATCTTCAAAATTTTCTCTCTCTTTTTAGTATTTTCTTTTTGTCCAATTTTTCTTCAATCTCTCAAAACCCTCTCAAGAATCCAAAATTTTCTCCCCAAAAAATTCCATTCTCAAGCTTACTTCTTCTTCCTTTTATAATCCACTTATCTATCTCCAATTCTAATTTTTCCACTAATTCTATCTCCCATTCTAATTTCTCCACTAATTCTTCTTCATCTCCATCTTCCCTTCTCTATTCTTATCTTATTTTCTCCATCCATTCTTCTTCATCTTCCATTCTCTATTCTTATCTTATTTTCTCCATCCATTCTTCTTCATCTTCCATTCTCTATTCTTATCTTATTTTCTCCATCCATTCTTCTCCATCTTCGCTTCTCCATCTCCCCTTCTCTATTCTAATTTTTCCACTAACTCTTCTTTTTGTTATTTGCAAAATAATCCTTCAAGAGTTAGGTATTTGCACTTTAATCCCTGAATTTTAAGTATTTACAATTTAGTCCCTAAAAAAATATTTTTTTAAGTCCAAATCTCCTCACAATTTTTGACACATCTCCCCTATACTTAGTCAAAATTCACCGCATGTCAAATTTAAGCTCATTTCTTGCCGCTGAAAGTGAAAAAGTCAAAATAAATTGACTCAAATTGAATTTTTTTAGGCCCGATTCGAGATTGTGCTCGTGAAGGAATACACGACTCCGAATTGGATTTTTTAAATTTGCGATGGCCAACATGAAAAGGGATTTAAAAGAAAAATATTGACTATTTTTATGTATTTTTGTGGCCTCAAATGCTATTATTTATTAAATATTTTCCTAATTTTAAAAAATATATTTAAAAAAATACAAAAAATACGAAAAATTATTTTTTACTCAAAAATGGTTGCCTAAGCTTGGACAAAGCTTCCAAAGTTGATTTTGCAATTTTGTCATTTTTTCTTGATTTTTTGTGAATTTTCGAAAATAAAAATATTGAAAAATACTGAAAATATGAAAAATTATTTTTCGGTCAAAATTGGTTCTCTAGGCTTGGCCAAGGTCCCTAAAGTTGATTTTTGTTAATTTTATAAAGTTTTATGAAATTTTTTATTAATTTTATAAGAGAAAAGATGATTAAAAATCAGGTGTCAACAGCTGGCCCTTTTTGAAAGGAAGCTCGATAGAGGTTCATTTCAAAGATGAGATTACACCTGAATCTTAATCGACTCAACCAAAGAAAATGCAAAGAGTTGTGACATTTGATCTCCAATACCTTTGTGAGCAAGTTCTAATCCAAATCGGACTGGAGGAAGTTTTTATGAAGTGAAGGAGAGATATGTCGCGACCTAAAATTCATTTTTTAGGTTAATGGATTACCAAATTAATTGATTAAATTAGCTAACCTAGTTCGAGCTCTCCCAATCTCTACCAAATCGCGACTTTGGTTTTTTGTTCAAATGGTTTTAAAATTTGGAGTCGCCACTAATCATTTTTGGTAGGTTGATTAGAAACCTAAGTAAATTAGTGGGAGAACTAAATTACTTATACGAACCAGAGATTATGAGTTCGGGGACTTGGTTACACTAATTAATTAAAACTAATGCCCTTTCGGTACCTTAATTTCATGGATATCCTAATTTGACAACTCAGGCTTGGTTTATTCCTAAGGCTCTAGTGAAGTGTTCTCTTTTTGTATTTTCACTTTTTTAAATGGAATATACGTGAGTGACATTTTTTTGGCATTTTCAAAATATTAAGTATTTCCCTGAAGCCGAAAGAGGGAGTGAGTTAACGACTTCTGTGCAGTGCTGCGAGCTACTCATTTTGGGGTTTAGTGATTCAAAAATTAAATTACAGGAAGTAAATAACAATAAATAAAGACAACCAATGGATAGCTCAGCCTTGGCTTGGCCCTCTCCTTAAGGGTTTAAGGTGCAGGAATTTAAATTGCAAAAATTTAAAATGACCTCCAGTGAGCGGGCTCTGCCCCTCACATTTTTTAGGTTTAAATTCTTTAAAATAAAACGAATTGATTTGACAATTCGGGCCGAAATCCATCGACGGATCAATTGAAAATTTAATGGGCACTCAAGAGCTCGTCAGCGCCAATTTTACACCTCAATGGGATTTATCGTTGACTTGGAGTTGTCCTTTGCCTGACATAAAAATATGGAGAAATGGAGTAATGTAGTAAATATGATTTAGTTCACATTAAAAATTAGAATAATGAAAGAGACACTTAGCTTTAATGGCATTATGAGAAGTGCTTGATGGATATAATTGGTTCCTGCCTTAAATCAAATATGGGGAAATGGAAGAAGAGTAAAAAATTTGGGCTAGTTTATACTAAAAAATCAAAGAGAGTAAAGGGATACTTAGTTTCAAATCTGGGATGAATTCTTGATTTATGTTGATCGATGAAGAAATTGATGATGATATCCCGCTAGCTTTAAACTCCCATCATCTTCAAAATTCTCTCTCTTTTTGGTATTTTTTTTCCTCTCAAATTTTTCTTCAATCTCCTAAAACCCTCTCAAACATCCAAAATTTTCTCTCCCAAAAAATTCCCCTCTCAAACTCACTTCTTCCTCCTTTTATAACCTATTCATCCATTTTCCATTCTAATTTTTCCACTAACTCCACTTCAATTTCATCTTCCATTCTCTATCTCCATCTCACATTCTAATTTCTCCACTAATTCTTCTTCATCTTCATCTTCCCTTCTTCATATTTATCTCCCATTCTAATTTCTCCACTAACTCTTCTTCATCTCTATCTTCCCTTCTTTATTCTTATCTTATTTTCTCCATCCATTCTTCTCCATCTTCTCTTCTCCATCTCCTCTTCTCCATCTTCCCTTTTATATTCTAATTTCTCCACTAACTCTTCTTCATCTCCATCTTTCCTTCTCTATTCTTATCTTATTTTCTCCATCCATTCTTTTCTATCTTCTCTTCTCCATCTCCTCTTCTCTATCTTCCCTTCTCTATCCTAATTTCTCCATTAACTCTTCTTTTTGTTATTTGCAAAATAATCCCTCAAGAGTTAGGTATTTATACTCTAGTCCCTGAGATTTTAAGTATTTACAATTCAGTCCCCGAAAAATTATTTCTTTAAGCCCAAATCTCCTCACAATTTTCGATACACCTCCCCTATGCTTAGTTAAAATTCACCACATATTTAATTAAAGCTATTTCGCAAAATTGAGTCATTTTGAGTATAATTGGGCCAAGATGAAAATTTAGGATATTAGAGAATAATGTCACAACTCCTAAAAGTGAAAAATGAAAATAAATTGACTCAAAAAATTTTTTATTCGAGATCATGCCCGTAAAGAAATACACGACCTCGAATTGGATTTTGTTTTTTAAAATTTATGATAGCCAACATGAAAAGAAAAACATGGACTATTTTTATGTATTTTTGTGGCCTCAAATGTTATTATTTATTAAATATTTTTCTAATTTCTAAAAAATATATAAAAAAATATAAAAAAAAATTATGTTTTGTTCAAAAATGGTTCTCTAAGCTTGGCCAAGGTCCCCAAAGTTGATTTTTTAATTTTATGAATTTTTATGGATTTTCTATTAATTTTTGAAAATAAAAAAAATAATTAAAAATCAGGTGTCAACAGCTGCCCCTCTTTGAAAGGAATCTCGGTAGAGGTTCTGACTCAACACAATGAAATAAAAAGAGTCGTGACATTTGATCTCCAATACCTTTCTGTGTAAGTTCTGATTTAAGCCCGGTTGGAGGAGGCTCTTATGAAATGAGGGAGAGATAAAGAGGCAAAGGATTTACTTGCAACTTACCTGTTCGCCTTGCGATTGTTGGCTGTTCTGCTGAAAAGGGAATAGAAACCTAAGGATTCGTTATAAGAAAACCTTAGGGTGGTTGAACTTGGACCCGTATGGTAGGTCACCCCATAATAAATTCCTAGTGAAAGGATTCTACTAATTACAATTGGATTGAGATTTGACCGGTATGGTAGGTCAACCCATGGTAGATTCCTAATTAAAGGGCTCTACTGATTAAGATTTGACCCGTATGATAGGTCACCCCATGGAAATGCCTGTAAGAAGGACTTTGTGCCTGTAGGAAGGACTTTGGTTGCCTGTAAGAAGGATTTTGGTTGCCCGTAAGAAGGACTTTAGTGCCTGTACGAAGGACTTTTGTGCCTGTAAGAAGGACTTGGGGTGCCTGTAGGAAGGACTTTGGGTGCCTGTAGAAAGAACTTTGGGTGCCTGTAAGAAGGACTTTGGTTGCCTATAGAAAGGACTTTGGCGCATGTAAGAAGGACTTTGGTGCCTGTAAGAAGGATGTTGACACCTGATTTTTAATCATTTTTAATATTGCTAAAGTAATAAAAAATCCATAAAAATTCATAAAATTGAAAAATCAACTTTGAGGACCTTAGCCAAGCCTAGGGAACCAATTTTGACCAAAAAACGATTTTTCATATTTTCAGTATTTTTACGTATTATTTATTTATTTATTTTCGAAAATTAATAGAAAATCCATAAAAATTCATAAAATTGAAAAATCAACTTTGGGAACCTTAGCCAAGCCTAGGGAACGAATTTTGACCAAAAAATAATTTTTCATATTATATATATTTTAATTTTTTTTAAAAAAATACAAAAATATTTGAAAATTTTGGAAAAATAACATTTGAGGCCAAAAAATACACAAAGATAGTTAATATTTTTATTTTAAATCTATTTTCATATTGGCCATCGCAAATTCAGAAAAATCCAATTCGAGTCACGTGTTCCTTCACGAGTATAATCTCGAATCGGGCCTAAAAAAATTTAATTTGACTCAACTTATTTTTAACTTTCACTTTTTATGAGTTGTGACATTGTCTTCTAATATTTTAAATTTTCATCTTGGCCCAATTATACCCAGAATGACTTAATTTTGCAAAAGGGCTTTAATTAAATTATGCATTATTTTCAGCGACAAGAAATGAGCTTAAATTTGACATGTGGTAAATTTTGGTGTGTCAAAAATTGTGAGGAGATTTGGACTTAAAGAAATATTTTTTTTTCAGGGACTGAATTGTAAATACTTAAAATTCAAGGACTAGAGTGCAAATACCTAACTCTTGAAGGATTATTTTACAAATAATAAAAAGAAGAGTTAGTGGATAAATTAGAATAGAGAAGGGAAGATGAAGAAGAGGAGATGAAGAAGAGAAGTTGGAGAAGAATGGATGGAGAAAATAAGATAAGAATAGAGAAGGGAAGATGGAGATGAAGAAGAGTTAGTAGAGAAATTAGAATGGAAGATAAGAATAGAGAAGGGAAGATGGAGATTAAGAAGAGTTAGTGGAGAAATTAGGATGGGAGATAAATATGGAGAATGGAAGATGAAGATGAAGAAGAGTTAGTGGAGAGATTAGAATGTGAGATAGAGATGGAGAATGGAAGATGAAAATGAAGAAGAGTTAGTGGAGAAATTAGAATGGGAGATAGAGTTAGTGGAAAAATTAGAATGGGAGATAGATGAGTAGGTTATAAAAGGAGGAAGAAGTGAGCTTGAGAAAGGGATTCTTGAGAGAGAAAATTTGAAGTGTTTGGGAGAATTTTTTGGAGAGAAAATTTTGGATGTTTGAGAGAGTTTTGGGAGATTGAAGAAAATTTTGAGAGAAAGAAAATACCAAAAGAGAGAGAATTTTGAAGATGATGGGAGTTTAAAGCTAGGGGTTATCATCACAAATTCCTTCATCGATCAATATAAATCAAGAGTTCATCCTCGTCAACGAGCAAACAAATTCAAGCTAAGTGTTTTTATTTATTCATTTATTTATGGTTTTACTCGCAAATTAGCACAAATTGTATACACTTTCTCCATCTCCTTTTTCTTTCATATTTTATGTCAGGAGAAGGATATCTTTACGTCAACAGCAAAAATCTCGTCGAGATGCAAAAATCGGCCCAGACAAGCTCCTAAGCTGTCCACCGATTTCTCAACTGATCTGTGACTAAAAGTCCCTCTTAATTCAAAAGAAACTCTCTATATTGGGAACATAGAGAGCGAAAATCAATTATAGAAATCCCTCCTAAAAAAATGGGAGATAAGTACTCTTTCTACTCTTCTGGTTTTAGGTGCAGATTAGCACATATTTTGTATACTAACATTTCACTCTATTTTATGTCAGGAAGCCGCAGCTTTATATCAATGGTCAACCCTATGGAAGCACAAAATCGGCTTGGAGGAGTCCTTAAGCGCGCACAAATTTCAAATTGTTGAATCAATTCGTTGTATTTTATTTTAAAGAATTCATACCCCAGAATGGAGAGGACAAAGTCCATCCGCAATTTAAATACCTGCACCATAAATCCCAAAGGGAAGAGCCAAGCCAATGCTTAGCCTCCCATTGGAGGTTTTTACTTACAGTAGTTAAATACCTGCAACTTAAATACCTGTACCTTAAATCCCAAAGGGAAGAGCCAAGCCAATGCTTAGCCTCCCATTGGAGGTTTTTACTTACAGTAGTTAAATACCTGCAACTTAAATACCTCTACCTTAAATCCCAAAGGGAAGAGCCAAGCCAATGCTTAGCCTCCCATTGGAGGTTTTTACTTACAGTAGTTAAATACTTGCAACTTAAATACATGTACCTTAAATCCCAAAGGGAAGAGCCAAGCCAATGCTTAGCCTCCCATTGGAGGTTTTTACTTACAGTAGTTAAATACCTGCAACTTAAATACATGTACCTTAAATCCCAAAGGGAAGAGCCAAGCCAATGCTTAGCCTCCCATTGGAGGTTTTTACTTACAGTAGTTTAAATACTTGCAACTTAAATACCTGTACCTTAAATCCCAAAGGGAAGAGCCAAGCCAATGCTAGGCCTCCCATTGGAGGTGTTTATTCACTGTCATGTACTTCCTATAATTTAATTTTTGAATCATCAGACCCAAAAGATAAGTAGGTTGTAATACTGCACAGAAGTCGTTAACACACTCCTTCTTTCGGCTTCAGGGAATCTTTAACACTTAAAAAAATATAACAAATAAAAATATATATCATCCATGCATCCTATTTAAAAAGTGAAAACACAAAAGAGAATACCCTACTATAGCCTTAGGAATAAACCAAGCCTGAGTTGCCGAATTAAGATATCCATGAAATTAAGGTACCGAAAGGGCATTAGTTTTAATTAACTAGTGTAACCAAGTCCCCGAACTCATAATCTCTGGTTCGCAGGAATAAATTAGTTCTCCCGCTAATTTATTTAGGTTTCTAATCGACCTACCAAGAACGATTAGTGGCGACTCCAAATTTTAAAATCATTTAAACAAAAACCAAAGTTGCGATTCGGTAGGGCTTGGGAGGGTCCGCGTTAGGTTAGTCAAATCTAATTAACCTAATAATCCGTTAACCCCCTAGAATTAATAAAAATATTTTTAGAGGGTCGCGACAGACTGGCGACTCCGCTGGGGATAGAGATTTTTAAATTTTCGAAAAAAGATACCAATTGGAATACTTAAATTTTTTCGAAATTTTAAAAGTCTTAGTGGACTTAGGCCAATGAAAATTTCATGGATATCTCGCTTCTGGCGATCTTGCTTGGGACTCATTCTATAGGTGTTATATGTTTTTGCAGGATGGGAGTTATAAGGGGCGAAGTGTTTGGCTAACCCATTTGTTTTGCAGGCTCGGTGTTGGGATTATGTTTAATTTCACACATTTTTAGAAGCGCTGTTTTGATATCAATTGTTGTGCATGTCTTGCATATTCTGAGGATCACAACACCTGCACACATAAGCGTCTAAACCCAAGTCGCGAAATTTTTCCTAGGTAACCATAGATAGGGATCGAATATGCAAAGCTCTTGCGTCGATTGCGTTTGGGTTGACCATATTTTATCCCGCTCATTATCTGAATTGACAATTCTTCCCATTGTGATTTGATTGCGCGGAGGGTAAGGTTGTCAATTCAGATAGTGGGGGCCTTTTAGGTCCATACCCTGTCTCTCCTTCTTTTATTTTCTAGAGTCCACTCCTCACTTGAGTCATGCGCATGACTATGTGATTTGCATTTCTCCAAGGTAAAAGTAAGTTCTCTAATTTTATCTTGTATTTATTTTCGGTCGGTCCATGCTAGGTGTTAGTCAGTTTTTGAGCTTGATATTACGACCATTCTTTTAAAAGAAAATAAAAATTAAATTTGTCCCTCATTTCTTTTTAGAAATTTTTTTTTTTTGAAAAAATGATGTGAAAAAATCCATTCATGAGAATTTTATTAACCAATAAGGGATTTTTGTCATGTTTTTATTACTTTAACAAAAATAAAATTTTCCTGAAAAAATTTTCCTCTGAAAATTTATT
Source organism: Psidium guajava (assembly GCA_016432845.1). Classification (NCBI taxonomy): domain Eukaryota; kingdom Viridiplantae; phylum Streptophyta; class Magnoliopsida; order Myrtales; family Myrtaceae; genus Psidium; species Psidium guajava. Next base: position 12,336,355 of record CM028232.1, read on the forward strand.
TCAATAAAAAGAAAAATTCCTTCAAAAAAAACTCTAGTAGACATCAAGTGATTTTATCACATTTTTCAAATTATAAAAACTTGCAAGAAAATTCTTCTTGAGAAATTCGCTCATGTTTTTCTAAGAAAATTTTCTCTAAATAAAATTAGACTAATGTCTCGGGGGAATTGTATTGACCAATAAGAGATTTTTGTCATGTTTTTCTTGCTTCAATAAAAATGAAATTTTCCTGACAAATTTTCCTCTGAAAATTTATTTCGATAAAAAGAAAAATTCCTGCAAAAAAAACTTTGGTAAACATCAAGTGATTTTATCACATTCTTTCAAATTATAAAAACTTGCAACAAAAATTCTTTTCGAGAAATTCGCTTATGTTTTTCTAAGAAAATTTTCTCTAAATAAAATTAGACTAATGTCTCGGGGGAATTTTGTTAACCAATAAAGGATTTCTATTATGTCTTTCCTGCTTCAATAAAAATAAAATTTTCCTGATAAATTTACCTCGGAAAATTTATTTTGATAAAAAGGAAATTCCTTCAAAAATTTTAGTAAACATCAAGAGATTTTGTCACATTCCTTTAAAAAAATAAAAAAAAGAGTAATAAATCTGCAAAAAAAAAAATTCTGTATCAGAAATTAACCCATTTCTTCCTAAGGAAATTTTTTTTTTCTGATTTCTCTATAAAATAGAAAAAATAAAATTGGACTAATATAGGAGTCATGGACCGACATTCCTTGTGTCGCATACTAATTATATCCTTTTCTTTTGCAGGGAGATCCTAGATACCCCAAACGGGTGTAAAAATTAAGTTCAATAATATATCAAGAATCATCTTCAGAAATACCAAAAGACGAAAAACACCAAGGCTTCAACCGTTAATTCAGGGGGGCAAACGAACACTGTCCATCTTTGACAGACAGAGTTGTGTCAATCCGTAAACTTGTATGGGCAGTGTATTCTGATATGACGGTGGACTTATACTGATTAAACACGGGGGCATATTTAATGTATTGCAGAGGATCCCGCGTCTTTTGAAAGACAATATGGATTATATAATCAGAAACCATGAAATAAGTACCTTAACCTGATTAAATCAACCAGAGACCGGTCTTAAAATTTCCTCGGATCCGAAACACGCGGAGGGTTTTAGAGGACCGAGGTTCTATTAATGAATGTGACCCACAAGTATTTCTCCCAATGCTACAGGCGCCCGACAAGAGCAAATGGGCACCGAAAGAAACAAAACACGGTTGAAGTGGGGCACGCAACAAATGGCCGAATTTATTGGCACACTAATTAAGTGGTGGTAGCTTTATTAATTTACATGATTGAACGCGGGTCTCTAGGCGGCTGGTGGAAAGCCACACTAAATGTCTCTCTAATGTTCTTGATATCATCGTCTACCGCAACCCGCGAGAGCATCATGAAGAAGATTAAACCTAGACGAATACGTCTACTTAGTTTCATCGCACGTTCTCGCCTTTTGTCGATGTCCAAAATTAATGCACAAGCTAGAAGTAATCATTTCCCTTTCCCCCCTATTAAATGCTCGGAGCCGTTAACCGCACCAAACTCGAAAAAATTAATATCGAGACGAAATCTGCGTAAATTTGAAGGGTAAATCCATATCGTTCCAATTTACCCTTAAATTGCTCCGGTTTTAAATTTGATCCCTTCTATTTTCAGGAATTTGCAAAAGCGACTCGAGAATACAGTTGTATCCAAAAACCAAATTTCCTGGTCGGGCTAAATTGGGGGCAAATCAACTCATGGACATTACCACGGGATGGGCAGCTTCGGTTAAAGAAAAATACAAGCGAAAGATCCGAACAATCTTAGACATGGGTAATTCTGTATCGTTCTAATTTGCACATAATCATCTCGAGTCCTGAATTTTTTTATTCCATTCTTAACAGGGATTGCAAATTACCTCGAGAAATATCGTAACAAGGCCCAAGGTGATACAACAGGGCCGCGTTATCCCCAAGGATTAACCTTTGAAAAGAAAACCCCATGGACACCTATGGTCCAATGGACCGAATGCAGGAATACTCGACGAGTAATACCGAAGTCAATATTTTGCCACATTCTCGGCTTAATGGTGAAGCATCCAACAAAAGTCGAAGAAAACTCAACCCAGCAAAATTGGTAAAAGACTTGTCCAAGGCATTCAAGATGAAGGGTAAATCAGTATCGTTTCCAATTTATCTCTTTTAATACCGGTTGACATGTCTCCTTTTCTTGTTACAGGAAATATTTATACTAACATGTAACATGTTGGAGGAGACAAATCCAAAAGAAAATGATGATCATTTGACAAGATCTATTCTGGTGAAAAATGGGGGGCATTTAACTGCTAAACCATGGCGGTCGCTGTCACTAAACAAACCAAAATGCTCCCTCACCCATATGCCTCATCATGCAGGGGCAAAACTTGAGACAAACCGCTCCTCGACATAAGGAGTGGGCTTCCCAATTTGTTCAATCCACCCACATACCAGGGGCAATTCAAATCCGCCCATGTTTGCACATTATATAAATACACATGATGCTAAAAATTGTCACATCGGCATTGTGTTTACACATTTCACGAATTATGTATGATTATTCCGCATGTTTAATTCACCAACTCCAACTTAGAGCATAAACTGCATAGGAGACATCAAATGTGCAAAATGGGGCATAACAGGATGAGGAAAGTTAAACCATTTCTACACACGGGTCTAACATTTTAATCTATAGATAAACAGCCTTTCTCTAGAGTGAGAGAAAGTCCCTTCGGACTAAAGTCCCCCATTCAGATTACATTCGAGGCGTTCATATTATGAGAACCTCCTTAAATAGAATTGGTAATGCAAACTTGACAGAATAGTTTTGCATGATCCACATTTTGATTGATTGCATCATGAGTTATCACACAGACTACTTCTAATCATTGCCAACTTAGCTGAACAATTTTGTATGAACCAATGAACGCATTGATGAAAATGCTTGCACATGTTAGCTCTGACATTGCCTGACAGGCAACACATTCCCGGTGTTTGAGTTACCTTCCAAAGTCTTGAAATTCATTTGGCGATTATTGAATGAACAAGCCTGGTTGTCGAGAAGCCACCAAGCATTTCTTCCAAATTCTCAGGTAAGTATATCTTCAACCTGAACCTTTCAAGAGAATGAATTCTGACGGTTGTTGGGGTACTCGAATCCATTGCGGTAAATATAGGTATCCACTTTCTTCAATAAAGCATGATTTGTCTTAAGGACAGAAATGTTCGAGACCTTTTGATCTCTGCCTCTTTGGTTTATTCCTAAAGCGACAGGAGAATATAATTTGGGTTTGAGCTTCCGTAGGATTCCTGGTCTCCCCAGATTTCAGAATGGCACCCTTTGAGGTACACCAAGCCCTTCTTACAGGCAAACTAAGTCCTTCTTACAGGCAAACCAAGTCCTTCTTACAGGCAAAACAAGTCCTTCTTACAGGCAAATCAAGTCCTTCTTACAGGTACAAAGTCCTTTTTACAGGCACAAAGTCCTTCTTACAGGCAAATCAAGTCCTTCTTACAGGCATAAAGTCCTTCTTATAGGCAAATCAAGTCCTTCTTACAGGCAAACTAAGTCCTTCTTACAGGCAAACCAAGTCCTTCTTACAGGCACAAAGTCCTTCTTATAGGCAAATCAAGTCCTTCTTACAGGCAAACTAAGTCCTTCTTACAGGCAAACCAAGTCCTTCTTATAGGCAAATCAAGTCCTTCTTACAGGCACAAAGTCCTTCTTACAGGCACAAAGTCCTTCTTACAGGCAAATCAAGTCCTTCTTACAGGTATAAAGTCCTTCTTACAGGCAAATCAAGTCTTTCTTACAGGCATAAAGTCCTTCTTACAGGCAAACAAAGTCCTTCTTACAGGCAAACAAAGTCCTTCTTACAGGCAACACAAGTCCTTCTTACAGGCAAAGTAAGTCCTTCTTACAGGCAAATCAAGTCCTTCTTACAGGCAAATCAAGTCCTTCTTACAGGCACAAGTCCTTTTTACAGACACCAAGTCCTTTCTACAGGCACCAAGTCCTTCTTACAGGTATCTCCATGGGGTGACCTACCATACGGGTCAAATCTCAATCAAAATTTAATCAGTAGAATCCTTTTATTAGGAATCTACCATGGTACGACCCACCATACGGGTCAAATGGTATGACCCACCATACGGGTCAAATTTTAATTCAATTTTTAATCAGTAGAATCCTTTTATTAGGAATCTACCATGGGTTGATCCACCATACGGGTTCAAGTTCAACCACCCTAAAGTTTTTTTTTATATAACGAATCCTTAGGTTCTCATTTCATTTTCAGTGGAACATTCATGTCACGACTCTTTTTATTTCCTTGTATTGAGTCGATTAGAATTCAGGTGTCATCTCGTCTTTGAAATGAACCTCTACCGAGCTTCCTTTCAAAGAGGGGCAGCTGTTGACACCTGATTTTTAATCATTTTTAATATTGCTAAAGTAATAAAAAATCCATAAAAATTCATAAAATTGAAAAATCAACTTTGAGGACCTTAGCCAAGCCTAGGGAACCAATTTTGACCAAAAAACGATTTTTCATATTTTCAGTATTTTTACGTATTATTTATTTATTTATTTTCGAAAATTAATAGAAAATCCATAAAAATTCATAAAATTGAAAAATCAACTTTGGGAACCTTAGCCAAGCCTAGGGAACGAATTTTGACCAAAAAATAATTTTTCATATTATATATATTTTAATTTTTTTAAAAAAAATACAAAAATATTTGAAAATTTTGGAAAAATAACATTTGAGGCCAAAAAATACACAAAGATAGTTAATATTTTTATTTTAAATCTATTTTCATATTGGCCATCGCAAATTCAGAAAAATCCAATTCGAGTCACGTGTTCCTTCACGAGTATAATCTCGAATCGGGCCTAAAAAAATTTAATTTGACTCAACTTATTTTTAACTTTCACTTTTTATGAGTTGTGACATTGTCTTCTAATATTTTAAATTTTCATCTTGGCCCAATTATACCCAGAATGACTTAATTTTGCAAAAGGGCTTTAATTAAATTATGCATTATTTTCAGCGACAAGAAATGAGCTTAAATTTGACATGTGGTAAATTTTGGTGTGTCAAAAATTGTGAGGAGATTTGGACTTAAAGAAATATTTTTTTTTCAGGGACTGAATTGTAAATACTTAAAATTCAAGGACTAGAGTGCAAATACCTAACTCTTGAAGGATTATTTTACAAATAATAAAAAGAAGAGTTAGTGGATAAATTAGAATAGAGAAGGGAAGATGAAGAAGAGGAGATGAAGAAGAGAAGTTGGAGAAGAATGGATGGAGAAAATAAGATAAGAATAGAGAAGGGAAGATGGAGATGAAGAAGAGTTAGTAGAGAAATTAGAATGGAAGATAAGAATAGAGAAGGGAAGATGGAGATTAAGAAGAGTTAGTGGAGAAATTAGGATGGGAGATAAATATGGAGAATGGAAGATGAAGATGAAGAAGAGTTAGTGGAGAGATTAGAATGTGAGATAGAGATGGAGAATGGAAGATGAAAATGAAGAAGAGTTAGTGGAGAAATTAGAATGGGAGATAGAGTTAGTGGAAAAATTAGAATGGGAGATAGATGAGTAGGTTATAAAAGGAGGAAGAAGTGAGCTTGAGAAAGGGATTCTTGAGAGAGAAAATTTGAAGTGTTTGGGAGAATTTTTTGGAGAGAAAATTTTGGATGTTTGAGAGAGTTTTGGGAGATTGAAGAAAATTTTGAGAGAAAGAAAATACCAAAAGAGAGAGAATTTTGAAGATGATGGGAGTTTAAAGCTAGGGGTTATCATCACAAATTCCTTCATCGATCAATATAAATCAAGAGTTCATCCTCGTCAACGAGCAAACAAATTCAAGCTAAGTGTTTTTATTTATTCATTTATTTATGGTTTTACTCGCAAATTAGCACAAATTGTATACACTTTCTCCATCTCCTTTTTCTTTCATATTTTATGTCAGGAGAAGGATATCTTTACGTCAACAGCAAAAATCTCGTCGAGATGCAAAAATCGGCCCAGACAAGCTCCTAAGCTGTCCACCGATTTCTCAACTGATCTGTGACTAAAAGTCCCTCTTAATTCAAAAGAAACTCTCTATATTGGGAACATAGAGAGCGAAAATCAATTATAGAAATCCCTCCCAAAAAAATGGGAGATAAGTACTCTTTCTACTCTTCTGGTTTTAGGTGCAGATTAGCACATATTTTGTATACTAACATTTCACTCTATTTTATGTCAGGAAGCCGCAGCTTTATATCAATGGTCAACCCTATGGAAGCACAAAATCGGCTTGGAGGAGTCCTTAAGCGCGCACAAATTTCAAATTGTTGAATCAATTCGTTGTATTTTATTTTAAAGAATTCATACCCCAGAATGGAGAGGACAAAGTCCATCCGCAATTTAAATACCTGCACCATAAATCCCAAAGGGAAGAGCCAAGCCAATGCTTAGCCTCCCATTGGAGGTTTTTACTTACAGTAGTTAAATACCTGCAACTTAAATACCTGTACCTTAAATCCCAAAGGGAAGAGCCAAGCCAATGCTTAGCCTCCCATTGGAGGTTTTTACTTACAGTAGTTAAATACCTGCAACTTAAATACCTCTACCTTAAATCCCAAAGGGAAGAGCCAAGCCAATGCTTAGCCTCCCATTGGAGGTTTTTACTTACAGTAGTTAAATACTTGCAACTTAAATACATGTACCTTAAATCCCAAAGGGAAGAGCCAAGCCAATGCTTAGCCTCCCATTGGAGGTTTTTACTTACAGTAGTTAAATACCTGCAACTTAAATACATGTACCTTAAATCCCAAAGGGAAGAGCCAAGCCAATGCTTAGCCTCCCATTGGAGGTTTTTACTTACAGTAGTTTAAATACTTGCAACTTAAATACCTGTACCTTAAATCCCAAAGGGAAGAGCCAAGCCAATGCTAGGCCTCCCATTGGAGGTGTTTATTCACTGTCATGTACTTCCTATAATTTAATTTTTGAATCATCAGACCCAAAAGATAAGTAGGTTGTAATACTGCACAGAAGTCGTTAACACACTCCTTCTTTCGGCTTCAGGGAATCTTTAACACTTAAAAAAATATAACAAATAAAAATATATATCATCCATGCATCCTATTTAAAAAGTGAAAACACAAAAGAGAATACCCTACTATAGCCTTAGGAATAAACCAAGCCTGAGTTGCCGAATTAAGATATCCATGAAATTAAGGTACCGAAAGGGCATTAGTTTTAATTAACTAGTGTAACCAAGTCCCCGAACTCATAATCTCTGGTTCGCAGGAATAAATTAGTTCTCCCGCTAATTTATTTAGGTTTCTAATCGACCTACCAAGAACGATTAGTGGCGACTCCAAATTTTAAAATCATTTAAACAAAAACCAAAGTTGCGATTCGGTAGGGCTTGGGAGGGTCCGCGTTAGGTTAGTCAAATCTAATTAACCTAATAATCCGTTAACCCCCTAGAATTAATAAAAATATTTTTAGAGGGTCGCGACAAAGGACTTGGTGCCTGAAAGAATGACTTTTGTTTGCCTTTAGGAAGGACTTTGGGTGCTTGTAGGAATAACTTTTGTGTGCCTGTAGGAAGGACTTTGGTGCTTGAAAGAAGAACTTTTGTTTGCCTGTAGAAAGGACTTTGGGTGCTTGTAAGAAGGACTTTTGTTCGCCTGTAAAAAAGGACTTCTGTGTGCCTGTAGAAAGGACTTGGTGCCTGTAAGAAGGGCTTGTTGTGCTTGTAGAAAGGACTTGGTGCCTGTAGGAAGGACTTTTGTGTTGCCTGTAAGAAGGACTTTGGGTGCCTGTAGGAAGGACTTTTGATGCCTGTAGGAAGGACTTTGGTGCCTGTAAGAAGAACTTTGGGTTGCCTGTAAGAAGGACTTTGGTGCCTGTAAGAAGGACTTTTGTGTTGCCTGTAAGAAGAACTTTGGGTGCCTATAGGAATGACTTTTGAAAATGGACCATTCCGTGTTGGGGTCTCCAATGGAAGGGCTCTAGAGACAGTATACCCTAAATGTCACCTTTTGGGTAGACTGAAGAGGTATTGATTGAGAAAATAATTTCAGGTACCAATCTGGGATCTGGGGAGACTAGGAATCCTGCAGACGCTCAAACCCCATTTCACTTACCATGAAGGGTGACATTCTGGGATCTGGGGAAATTAGAAATCCTACAGAAGCTCAAACCCAATTTTTGTTGTCCCATCACTTTAGGAATAAACCGATGAGGCAAAGATCAAGAACATAAGGGTTGGTTAATCATGATTTGATAAAGCTTGAGAACACGAGATTATATCAATCGTGAGCTGATGAAGACTTCATGAGAGCATGTTGATCATGAGTTGCAAGGGTTCAGAAGACTTACCTAGATCTTTTGAGTTAATGATCGAGGCATAGACAGATTGATTGTATCATGTCTGCTTGCTCACTGAATGACCTTATGTGCTGCAATGGATTTGAGCACCCAGACAATCATCAGAATTGAAAGGTTCAGGCTGAAGATATACTCACCTGAAAATGCTTGGCGAGCATTAGCCAACAGGGCTTGTTTGTTCAATAGCCTCTGGATGAATTTCGAGACCTCGGAGGGTAACTCGACTATCAGGAATGCACTACCTGTCAGACAGTGTCAGAGGTAACACGTGCAAGCATTTTTATCAATGAGTTCATCGGTTCATGCAAAGCCATTCAGTTGAGTTTACAATGATTAAAACCGTATGTGTATGCTCATAATGTGGATCATGCATGACTATTCTGTCGAGTTTGCATTTCCAATTCTGTCCAGGGAGGTTATCATGTCATGAATACCTCGAATGTAACCTGAATGGGGACTTCAGTCCGAAAGGGCTTTCTCTCACTCTCGAGAAAGGCTTATTTATCCTTATTGCAGGATTTGAAAAAAAAATCACTCAACCTTACAATCACCGCATTCAGCGAGGGTCTGAGTAATCTCGCAATTGATACGATCAAGCTGATTTGGAGGTCGTGATTAGGACCGTAATGTGGGCTGGGTCAAAGGCTTATCAAAGGGGACTCATTTCGAGTCAAGGCCATTGACAAAAAAGTCTACATCATCTGCTTCAGGTTTACAAGTCAAGAACCATGCAAAATAAGAGAGAAATAATCTTGCTCGAACTTTTTCGAGCGATGCTTAAAGTCATTCAACTCTTACATTAATTCAAGTGCTCTAATCAGAAGAGACTTTCAAGGGTCGTAACGTAGGTCGGGATTTGGGTCTGAGAAATGAAGGGCTCATTTTGGCTTAAAAAAATATATGAGAAGGGCTTGGTGTTGGTGATCATTGCAGTCTTGTCACTGATGTTTGACCTTTTTGAATTTGTCTTCAATGAATACCACCATTGGCTGAGGGGTGGTAGTTCTTTTACACTTTGCAAACTGACTTCTTTGGGGATCCTTTTTGGGGAATTCTCAAAATGTATGTTCGAAGTCAGAAGTTTATTACAGATATATGGGCATTGGCCTTGCTTTTGATAGGCACTTTGCTCTTTTTGCCCGAGACTCTTTGGAGTAGCTTTTGTTTTTCTTACTCCCGACTCCCTTTTGGGAACAGGTCCATTTTCTTTAGGCTACATCTTTTTCTTTTCTCTTTGACAATCTGTTGGCTTTGAATTTTAGCAACAAGATCATTTTCAAAAGATGATACTAGACATTACATGAAAAGTCTAGCATATGAAATGGGCTCATTCGAGAATTCTCTATTGGCCAAATTATCTTCAATTCTGCTCCTTGGGGGGAAGGCGTTATCTTTGCCTTGAAATGAGCAATGATCACCAATATGGGCTTGAGAAATGAATTTGCAGGCTCAATTGGGCTATGCAAAGGATGAATGTGTAGGATAGAGAAACTAAATGCTCTTCGTCATCCTAAAGCACTTGAATTAAAATTCGAGTATCATGCAAAAAAACACTCGAAGATTGATGTTAGTCCAAGCAAGAGAATTTCTAACCATTTATCTCCTGATATTGTTGGAATTACCTCTGTTTTGCCCCAGTGTGGGGTGGTTCTTGACAGGGTTATGAAATGAAATCACCGTTCAAATGGGTTGTCAATGGTTGCTTGAAGTGTTTGGAATGGAGAATGAATGCATCTTTCACTTCGACTATCGTACCTTTTGCGAGAAAACCCATTGCCTTGGAGAATGCGGAATTTGTCTACCGCTCAACTCATTGTGGATTAAATACAGGACGTATGTGGAAATGGCTTGCCTTTCATCGTCCTATTATGCCCCATTCTGTACATTCGATGCATCGTGTACAGTTTATACCCCCAGTCAAAATTGACAAATTGAACATGCAGAACAGTCATGCATAAATCATGGAATGTGTAAACACCATGCAAATATGGCAATACAATGTACAAGTATGGAAATTGCCCCTGGCTGTGTGGGTGGATCAAACACATTGGAGGCATATTCCCCGAGTCGAGGAGTAGCTTGTTTCTGGTTTTTACCTCTTTTCGATCTAGGGTTTGCCATTGATTTCCCCAATTTCATCAGACAGATCGCATCAGGCGATCATAACTTGGCCCATTGGGGCTATTTTCTTTGACGTATCAGATGTTAGTTTAACATTTCCTATAAAAAAGAAGGAGACATGTTAGCTAGTATCATAAATGATGAATTGGACACGATACTGAGTTACCCTTGAGTGCTTCGCGCAACTCCTTTACCAGTTTCACCACTCGGGATTTTCTCCGTGGGTATGTCAAGTTAGGCATTTCCTGTCAAATAATGGAGGAGAAGACGTGTTAGTCAGTATTAGAAATGATGAATTGGATACGTTACTGGTTTACCCTTCATCTTGAATGTTTTGCGTGACCCCTTTATCAAGTTCACTGGACTGAATTTCCCTTGGCTTTGGCTGGACGCTTCAACATTAGGCTAAGCTTACGACAAAATACTGACCTTGGTATTGCTCGTCGAGTATTCCTGTTTCTTTCTGCAAAAAGAAATGCGCAAAAAGTTGTTTTATTTATTTACAATACTTACAACATTCCCCACCCTTGGGGATCGAACTTGGGATATTTCGGACCACTGTCTTTCCCCACGCTATCAGGCCCATTGGACCGTAGGCGTCCATGGAGGCTTTCTTTTAAGAGTTAACCGTTGAGATTGCGTGGTCTTGCTACTTTGCATTGGGCAATTCCACATCACGGTTCTTTTCAAGGCAATCTATAGTCCCTGTTAAGATAGAATAAATCAATTCAAACCTCAAGACGTTTATGGGTAAATTGGAACGATACAGAATTACCCATTTTTGAAATTGCTTGCATCTTTTGCTCGTGCTTTTCTTTTGTTTGAATCTGTCCGTCTTGCGATAATGTCTATAAGTAGATTTGCCCGCAGTCTCCTTCAATATGAGGACTTCGCATTTAGGCATGACCGTTATTGGGTCAATTTGCAAATTCCTGAGAATATGAGGGGCTTAATTTTAAAACTTGGAGCAATTGAGGGTAAATTGGAACGATACGGAACTACCCTTCGAGTTTATGCGGATTTTTACTCGCTATTAATTCTTCCCCGGGGTTGGTGAGGTGGCGGATTCAAGCATTTAATAGGGGGAAGTCGGATTATTACTCCTTACTTTTACATAACTTACAAAAGCAGAAAAACACATCATGCAAGGAAATAAAACACATTCACTCATTCAGGATCGGTTCTGCTTCCTCTGCAGGCTCTCCCATGATCAGCTGGCTTCATCCCGGATTAGGTATGCATCGGCCATATTGAAGGTCTGATGGTCACTGGCTGAGTATGTGCATCACAGCCTCAATACTTTACCAATATCAAACTGGTTGATTATGGCGAAAAGATCATCGCCAATGTCCGCTTGGTGGTAATCTGTCCCTTCTTTCTCGGGAGGTATTGATGATGATCCAGTAGCATTGGTCCTTTTGTACCCTCTTCCAATAGAACTCGATCATGTTATAAACTGGTCTAACTCACCTCTTAAATGTGCATTTTCGATCCTCAGATCATGCATTTCATCGAAGGTGAGGAGGAGGCTGTTGCAGTTGGGGCAGGTGGCGGAGTTAAAAGCCTCTTTATACATCTTGTTTTCCGCTCGGAGGTTTTCACTTTCAACTCTTAGAAACTCGGCTTCGTTGTGCTCATGACGAGTCTTCATTCGGGTTCGCCTATTTTGAAACCAGAACTTGATTTGCGAAGGTTCAAGTCCTAGCTCTTGACTCAGTTCAATTTTCTGTTTGCCGTCTGGCATAGGGCATGTTCTGAAGAAATCCTCAAGCCTTTGTACTTGCTCCTTAGTATGGCAACGGTAACGCTTCTTTTGACCCTTACCGTTGTTGTCCTTATCTTTACTGAGATCTTGGACGTCGTTGGCGGAAAGGCCAAGCTCCATGGGCTCGATCCCAAACATGGTTTCGAACTCTTCCTCTCCCATATTCAGCAAGCAACGATAGCTCTCGGGAGTATTGGGTTGAGACATCTTCGATTTGGTTGATGATTTCTCAAGATCTGCTATCTTCTCTTGTATTCTTACTCACTTTGAATTCTTCTAAGTGACCGGGTATGTTTTCGAAACTTTTTCTGAGCACGGATGAATGTTTCAGGAGAATGCCTCTTTTTAAAACTTAGGCGTGGGTTCATAAATCGTATCGCTCCTTCCAAGATTCTTGTCTTTCTCAACCTTTTGCCGTGTCTTCTGCACGGTTTGTTTTCTTTCATCCTTTTCATAGTGGTAGGGCTTCTGTCGTTATTTCTTTTACCTATCTCAAGCGTCGGCATTGCAGGTGAGGTCTTTTCCCCGTTCACAAATGAAGACAAGCCTTCTCTTCTTTTCGCTAAGGTTTGCCGTGTCTTCCTCTCAGCTCGTCTTTTCGTCTTCTTTTTCAAAGTGGCGGTGTCTCGTCAAACTTTTTGCGGAGATTTCGGACTCGCTTGGCTCGAGGTCGCCATCTGATGGGAATTCGAGCCAACGAGGGTGGTGCCAATAGAGAATGGTAGATAAGAGAAATCTTGACTGGTTGATACCATCACTATGAAATCAATATTTACTTCAAAGCAGATTACCATCTTCGCATTCCGCTCATCTGCCTCACCTCTCTCCCCATTTCTTTCGTATTCTGCTTTCAAAAATGGCCAATTCTCCTAACCATACCTTCTCCGCCGAAGTCCTGGCTGGGTGGGAGAGACTCTACAATCTTCTTGGTAGAGGTTACGCTCATATAGCCCAAAACTCTACTGTTGAGGATGAAATCCTCGATTTATTCAGGACCGTGGACGCTGCTTCTGTTGAGGGTACCCAACTGGGAAAGGAGTATCGGAACTTCTCGACCCTCTTCATCAATTTTCTGGCTGCCTATAACCGCGCTTATGAGACGGTCCTTGTGACTGCTGTCGTGAAAGCTCGTTACTAAGATCGGCATGAGCGTCTGGAAATAGTGACATTTGTGGCTGATAATCACAAGAAGGCCCTCAAGTTTGCCAACGATCAGCTTTCGTGGCTGGTTCGTGAGAGGGGAAAGTTGGTAGACCGTCTGGCCTTGGTCCGAACTTACGCCGAACAGGAGCCAGGCAATATTGTGATGAGGTGCAAATGCGGTTGGCTGCAGGAGAGACTTGATGACATTACGGCAGACATTGCTTTCGAGAGGGCGGCGATTCCGGACCTGGAGTTTGTCGTCGAGCATTATGAGGCCAGTATGGCCCAGGCTAAGGAGAAGTGCGATTGCCTCTTCTTTAGACTCGCGGAGCTTAATCCCGAGAGCACCCGGTGTACCCAGAGCATCAACTGTTTGGAGAGTCAGTTAAGCTCTTTCGTAATGGTTATCAGAGCCCAGTTTGGCTTTACCTTTCCTCCCCAGTGAGCTATTGTAAAACCTGTTGAAGTATGGAATAAAATGAATGTTTCGCATGTCTATACTTTTATCTTCGCACCATCTCTTTGTTTCCTCACGAAATCAGAGTCAATACAAATATCCGACTTGGTTAGGATCAGAGCACCTTATGGGAGGACTTTCTTTACGTCATATGAATCGTCATAGTTCGGTGCAATCTTCTCTTCTGGAAGAGGGATTGTTAGGCATAACCTTCGTAAGGTCATTCATCTCTGCTAGATCTAATCCACCTCTATTAATCGTGCTTCCGAAAAAATATACAGTGAACATGTCCCAGCCTCAACTAGCAGGATAGCCTCAATCATATCTTATCTTTTTTTTTTTGATAACCGAGGTGTCCGCGCGGCCGGCGAGCTTGTGCTCAAACCAGCGGTGAAGCACGACTAGTCCTCGGGAGGACCCGCAGACCCCAAATCATATCTTATCTTGACAGGTAGTGACTGTAAAAATGATGATACACAACCTAACAGACAAAGGTAAGATGCCATCACTCCTCTCTGATGATGATATCGAAGACATGGAAAAGGAATTTGGCGGCGGCCCCCACCGATCATAGTAAAACCCACAACTGGTCATTATTATCGTTTGGACCACTCGATTAGTATGCCAATAAACCTGGCCATCTGTTTCGTACCCCACTTCAATCATACTTTATTTCTTTCAGCGTCCACTTGTTCGTGTCGGTTGCTTGTAGCGTTGGGAGGAATGATTGTGGGCCATGCTCATTAATAAAACACCGATCCTCAAAAGTTCTCCACATGATTCGAATCCGAGTAAATTTCAAGGCAGACCTTTAGTTGATTTAATCAAGAAGGCACCGTGAGATGAATTTGCTTTATGAGTTCTGTTTAAGCATTTCGTGCTTTTTCAACAAAAATACAGAAACCCCTCTCAATACATTAAAACGCCCCTAGGCCCGATAAATTTACGACCCCTCAAAATACATAATTCATACGTGCCTATTGATTGACGCAATTCTGTCTACAAGACATCTTTGCTTGCCTCCAGGATTATCGGTCGAGGTATCGATGACTACCCATCCTTTCATATTCCCCATGATTATTTTCAGCGTATTGTTGAATCTAATTTCGCTCCCGCCCAGGGTACCTATAATTCCTTGCAAAAATAAAAGAAATAATTAGTATGCGATCCAAAAGGGGTCGATCCATGACTCCTAGATTAGTCCAATTTTGTTTTTTCGTTTTATGAGAAATCGGAGAAAAGTTTCTCACAAAAACATGGGTAAATTTCTTCAAAAAGAATTTCCTTGCAGATTTTATAACTTAGGAAAAATGTGATAAGTTCCTTTGATATTTACCAAATTTCTCGAAAAAATTTCCTTTTTCCTCAGAATGAGTTTTCAAGGTAAATTTGTTGAGAAAACCTTGGGTCCATTGAAACATTAAGGAAAAATGTGACAAAATCTTTTTATTGGTCAACAAAATTCCCCGAAGGGATTTTTTACATTCATCATTTTTTAGAAATGGGATACCAACTTAATTGTTATTTTCTTTTGAAAAATAACGATGATATTAAGTTTAAAATTTGACCGACGCCTAACATGGACCGACCAAAAATAAATTCAAGATAGAGTTAGAAATCTTACTTTTACCTTGAAAAATATCATGTAGGTCACATAAACATGCAAATGGATGGTCACATAATCAAGATTAGCCGTGATCTCACGACGTAATCAGGATTAGCCGAGCCTTCCCACTTCAGCTGCTCGAGCTAAAAATTAAAGCCACTACTTTGGTAATCTCACCAAGCCTGAGGCCTAACTTTTGAAACTCATTTTTAAAAAGAGGTTCGGGATTGAATCTGGGCTAACTTTCGACGTGATCTCACGCCGAATGCTAAAACCAAATCACAATACCATCCTAAAACTAGTAGTCCAGGTCCGGCCACAGGACGTGTGTGATGTAGTACTAAAACTGTAAATACATGCACAACATTTAAATGCAAACACCGCTTCAATGATGTACAGAATTTAAACAAATAATTCCTACACCAACCTGCAAAACAAAGGGTTAGTCAAACACTCCACCCCTTATAACTCCCATTCTGCAAAATCATTTAACACCTAGAGGTTAGAATTCACCAAATTCAGATGAAATAAATTTTCATGAAATTTTCTAGCCTAAGTCCTCTAAGTTCTTAAATTTTCAAAAATTAAGAACACGTCCCCAGTGGAGTCGCCAAGCTGTCGCGACCTAAAATTCATTTTTTGGGTTAATGGATTACTAGATTAATTGATTAAATTAGCTAACCTAGTTCGAGCTCTCCCAAGTTCTACCAAATCGCGACTTTGGTTTTTTGTTCAAATGGTTTTAAAATTTGGAGTCGCCACTAATCATTTTTGGTAGGTTGATTAGAAACCTAAGTAAATTAGCGGGAGAACTAAATTACTTCTACGAACTAGAGATTATGAGTTCGGGGACTTGGTTACACTAGTTAATTAAAACTAATGCCCTTTCGGTACCTTAATTTCATGGATATCCTAATTTGACAACTCAGGCTTGGTTTATTCCTAAGGCTCTAGTGAAGTGTTCTCTTTTTGTATTTTCACTTTTTTAAATGGAATATACGTGAGTGACATTTTTTTGGCATTTTCAAAATATTAAGTATTTCCCTGAAGCCGAAAGAGGGAGTGAGTTAACGACTTCTGTGCAGTGCTGCGAGCTACTCATTTTGGGGTTTAGTGATTCAAAAATTAAATTACAGAAAGTAAATAACAATAAATAAAGACCACCAATGGATAGCTCAGCCTTGGCTTGGCCCTCTCCTTTGGGGTTTAAGGTGCAGGAATTTAAATTGCAGAAATTTAAAATGACCTCCAGTGAGCGGGCTCTGCCCCTCACATTCTGGGGTTTAAATTCTTTAAAATAAAACGAATTGATTTGACAATTCGGGCCGAAATCCATCGACGGATCAATTGAAAATTTAATGGGCACTCAAAAGCTCGTTAGCGCCAATTTTACACCTCAATGGGATTTATCGTTGACTTGGAGTTGTCCTTTGCCTGACATAAAAATATGGAGAAATGGAGTAATGGAGTAAATATGATTTAATTCACATTAAAAATTAGAATAATGAAAAAGGCACTTAGCTTCAATGACATTATGAGAAGTGTTTGATGGATATAATTGGTTCCTGCCTGAAATCAAATATGGGGAAATGGGAGAAGAGTAAAAAATTTGGGCTAGTTTATACTAAAAAATCAAAGAGAGTAAAGGGACACTTAGTTTCAAATCTGGGATGAATTCTTGATTTATGTTGATCGATGAAGAAATTGATGATGATATCCCGCTAGCTTTAAACTCCCATCATCTTCAAAATTCTCTCTCTTTTTGATATTTTTTTTCCTCTCAAATTTTTCTTCAATCTCCCAAAACCCTCTCAAACATCCAAAATTTTCTCTCCCAAAAAATTCCTCTCTCAAACTCACTTCTTCCTCCTTTTATAACCTATTCATCCATCTCCCATTCTAATTTTTCCACTAACTCCACTTCAATTTCATCTTCCATTCTCTATCTCCATCTCACATTCTAATTTCTCCACTAACTCTTCTTCATCTTTGTCGCGACCCTCTAAAAAAATTTTATATTCAAAAGGGGTTAACGGATTATTAGGTTAATTAGATTTGGCTAATCTAACGCGGACCCTCACAAGCCCTACCGAATTGCAACTTTAGTTTTTGTTTAAATGATTTTGAAATTTGGATTCGCCACTAATCGTTCTTGGTAGGTCGATTAGAAACCTAAATAAATTAGCGGGAGAACTAATTTATTCTTGCGAACCAGAGATTATGAGCTCGGGGACTTGGTTACACTAGTTAATTAAAACTAATGCCCTTTCGGTACCTTAATTTCATGGATATCCTAATTCGGCAACTCAGGCTTGGTTTATTCCTAAGGCTCTAGTAGGGTATTCTCTTTTGTGTTTTCACTTTTTAAATAGGATGCATGGATGGTATATATTTTTATTTGTTATATTTTTTTAAGTGTTAAAGATTCCCTGAAGCCGAAAGAGGGAGTGTGTTAACAACTTCTGTGCAGTATTACGACCTACTCATCTTTTGGGTCTGATAATTCAAAAATTAAATGATAGGAAGTACATGACAGTGAATAAACACCTCCAATGGGAGGCCTAGCATTGGCTTGGCTCTTCCCTTTGGGATTTAAGGTACAAGTATTTAAGTTGCAAGTATTTAAACTACTGTAAGTAAAAACCTCCAATGGGAGGCCAAGTATTGGCTTGGCTCTTCCCTTTGGGATTTAAGGTACATGTATTTAAGTTGCAGGTATTTAACTACTGTAAGTAAAAACCTCCAATGGGAGGCTAAGCATTAGCTTGGCTCTTCCCTTTGGGATTTAAGGTACAGGTATTTAAGTTGCAGGTATTTAACTACTGTAAGTAAAAACCTCCAATGGGAGGCTAAGCATTGGCTTGGATCTTCCCTTTGGGATTTATGGTGCAGGTATTTAAATTGCGGATGGACTTTGTCCTCTCCATTCTGGGGTATGAATTCTTTAAAATGAAATACAACGAATTGAAATTTGTGCGCCCTTGAGGACTCCTCCAAGCCGATCTATGCTTCCATAGGGTTGACCATTGATATAGAGCTGCGGCTTCCTGACATAAAATAGAGTGAAGTGTCAGTATACAAAATATGTGCTAATCTGCACCTAAAACCAGAAGAGTGGAAAGAGTACTTATCTCCCGTTTTTTTGGGAGGGATTTCTATAATTGATTTTCGCTCTCTATGTTTCCAATATAGAGAGTTTCTTTTGAATTAAAAGGGACTTCTAGTCACAGATCAGTTGAGAAATCGGTGGACATCTTAGGAGCTTGTCTGGGCCGATTTTTGCATCTTTACGAGATTTTTGCTGTTGACATAGAGAGATCATTCTCCTGACATAAAATATGGGAAAAAATGGGAGATGGAGAAAGTGTATACAATTTGTGCTAATTTGCGAGTAAAACCATAAATAAATGAATAAATAAAAACACTTAGCTCGAATTTGCTTGCTCGTTGACGAGGATGAACTCTTGATTTATATTGATCGATGAAGGAATTTGTGATGATAACCCCTAGTTTTAAACTCCCATCATCTTCAAAATTCTCTCTCTTTTGGTTTTTTCTTTTTCTCAAATTTTTCTTCAATCTTCCAAAACTCTCTCAAACATCCAAAATTTTATCTCCAAAAAATTTCTCAAACACTTCAAATTTTCTCTTCAAAAAAAATCTTCCATTAAACTCACTTCTTCCTCCTTTTATAATCTACTCATCTATCTTCCATTCTAATTTTTCCACTAACTCTATCTCCCATTCTAATTTCTCCACTAAGCCTTCTTCATTTTCATCTTCCATTCTCCATCTCTATCTCACATTCTAATCTCTCCACTAACTCTTCTTCATCTTCATCTTCCCTTCTCCATATGTATCTCCCATTCTAAATTCTCCACTAACTCTTCTTCATCTCCATCTTCCCTTCTATTCTTATCTTATTTTTTCCAACCATTCTTCTCCATCTCCTCTTCTCCATCTTCCCTTCTCTATTCTAATTTATCCACTAACTCTTCTTTTTGTTATTTGCAAAATAATCCCTCAAGAGTTAGGTATTTGCACTCTAGTCCCTGAATTTTAAGTATTTACAATTTAGTCCCTGAAAAAATATTTCTTTAAGTCCAAATCTCCTCACAATTTTTGACATACCTTCCCTATACTTAGTCAAAATTCACCACATGTCAAATTTAAGCTCATTTCTTGCCACTGAAAATAATGCAGAATTTAATTAAAGCCCTTTTGCACAATTGAGTCATTCTGGGTATAATTTGGGCCAATATAAAAAATTTGAAATATTAGAGAACAATGTCACAACTCCTAAAAGTGAAAAAATGAAAATAAATTGACTCAAATTGAATTTTTTAGGCCCGGTTCGAGATTATACTCGTGAAAGAATGCACGACCCCAAATTGGATTTTTTAAATTTGTGATGGCCAACATGAAAAGGGATTTAAAATAAAAATATTGACTATTTTTATATATTTTTTTGGCCTCAAATGCTATTACTTATTAAATATTCTCATAATTTCTAAAATATATAAACAATATATATAAATACAAAAAATTATTTTTTTGTTCGAAAATAGTTGCCTAAGCTTGGCCAAGGCTCCAAACTTGATTTTTCAATTTTCTCATTTTTCTTAATTTTTTGTTTTATGAATTTTCGAAAATAAAAATACCGAAAAATATCGAAAATATGAAAAATTATTTTTTGGTCAAAATTGGTTCCCTAGGCTTGGCTAAGGTTCCCAAAGTTGATTTTTCAATTTTATGAATTTTTACGGATTTTCTATTAATTTTTGAAAATAAATAAATAAAAAATACGTAAAAATACTGAAAATATAAAAAATCGTTTTTTGGTCAAAATTGGTTCCCTAGGCTTGGCTAAGGTCCCCAAAGTTGATTTTTCAATTTTATGAATTTTTATGGATTTTTTTATTACTTTAGCAATAGAAAAAATGATTAAAAATCAGGTGTCAACAATCTTCATCTTCCCTTCTTCATATTTATCTCCCATTCTAATTTCTCCACTAACTCTTCTTCGTCTCCATCTTCCGTTCTTTATTCTTATCTTATTTTCTCCATCCATTCTTCTCCATCTTCTCTTCTCCATCTCCTCTTCTCCATCTTCCCTTCTATATTCTAATTTCTCCACTAACTCTTCTTCATCTCCATCTTCCCTTCTCTATTCTTATCTTATTTTCTCCATCCATTCTTTTCTATCTTCTCTTCTCCATCTCCTCTTCTCCATCTTCCCTTCTCTATCCTAATTTCTCAATTAACTCTTCTTTTTGTTATTTGTAAAATAATCCCTCAAAAGTTAGGTATTTGCACTCTAGTCCCTGAGATTTTAAGTATTTGCAATTCAGTCCCCGAAAAAATATTTCTTTAAGCCCAAATCTCCTCACAATTTTCGACACACCTCCCATGTGCTTAGTTGAAATTCACCACATATTTAATTAAAGCTATTTCGCAAAATTGAGTCATTCTGAGTATAATTGGGCCAAGATGAAAATTTAGGATATTAGAGAATAATGTCACAACTCCTAAAAGTGAAAAATGAAAATAAATTGACTCAAATTTTTTTTTATTCGAGATCATGCCCGTGAAGAAATACACGACCCCGAGTTGGTTTTTTTTTTAATTTATTATAGCCAACATGAAAAGAAAAACATCGACTAATTTTATTTATTTTTGTGGCCTCAAATGTTATTATTTATTAAATATTTTTCTAATTTCTAAAAAATATATAAAAAATATGTAAAAAAAATTATGTCTTATTCAAAAATGGTTCTCTAAGCTTGGCCAAGGTCCCCAAAGTTGATTTTTTAATTTTATGAATTTTTATGGATTTTCTATTAATTTTTGAAAATAAAAAAATAATTAAAAATCAGGTGTCAACAAGATAGAGGAGCGAGCTTACTTGGCACTTACCTGCCTGTTATGTGGCGATTACCTGATATGGATACTCTACTGAAAGTGGAATGAGAACCTAAGGATTCGTTATAAGAAATCCTTAGGGTGGTTGAGCTTGGACAGGTATGGTGGGTCTACCCATGGTAGATTCCTAACAAAAGAATTCTACTGATTAAACTTTGATTGAAATTTCTCTTGTATGGTAGATCATCCCATGGTAGATTCATAATGAAAGAATTCTACTGATTAAAATTGGATTGAAATTTAACCCATATGATGGGTCACCCCATGATAAATTCCTAATGAAAGGGTTCTAGTGATTAAAATTAGACTAAGATTTGACCCGTATGGTGGGTTATCCCATGGACATGCCTGTAAGAAGGACTTTGAGTGCCTATAGAAAGGACTTGGTGCCTGTAAGAAGGACTTTTGCGTGCCTGTACAAAGGAGTTTGGATGCCTGTAGAAAGGACTTTCGTGGCCTGTAGAAAGGACTTTGGTCGCTTGTAAAAAGGACTTTGGGCTGCCTTTAAAAAGGACTTTGGGTGCATGTAGAAAGGACTTGGTGCCTGTAAGAAGGACTTTGTGCCTGCAGAAAGGACTTGGTGCCTGTAAGAAGGACTTTCATGCCTATAAGAACGACTTTGGGTTGCCTATAAGAAGGACTTTTGTGTTGCTTGTAAGAAGGACTTTGGGTTGCCTGTAGGAAGGACTTTTGGTGCCTGTAGGAAGAACTTTTGTGTTGCCTATAAGAAGGAAGGACTTTGGGTTGCCTGTAGGAAGGACTTTTGTATTTCATGTAAGAAGGATTTTTGTATTGTCTGTAAAAAGGACTTTGGGTTGCTTGTAGGAAGGACTTTTGGGTGCTTGTAGGAAGGACTTTTTGGTGTCTGTAAGAAGGGCTTGGTGTCTGTAAGAAGGACTTTTTGGTGTGCCTGTAAGAAGGACTTTGGATTGTCTGTAAGAAGGACTTTTGTGTGCCTGTAAGAAGGACTTGGTGCCTGTAAGAAGAACTTTGGGTGCCTGTAAGAAGGAGTTTGGGTGCATGTAAGAAGGACTTTGGTGCTTGTAAGAAGGACTTTTGTGTGTTGAAGGGTACTATTATGGAATCTGAGAATATCAGGAATCTAGCAGAAGCTCAAACCCAATTTCACTTACCTCAAAAGGTGCCATTTTGGGATCTGGGAAGACCAGGAATTCTGCAGAAGTTCAAACCCTATTTAAGTTACCTTGGTGGTTACCATTCTGGGATCTGGAAAGACCAGTGATCCTGTAAAAGCTCAAACTCGATTTAACTTACCTCAAAGGGTGCCATTCTGGGATTTGGGAAGACCAGGAATCCTGCAGAAGCTCAAACTCGATTTAACTTACCTTGGTGGGTACCATTCTGGGATCTGGGAAGACCAGTGATCCTGTAGAAGCTCAAACCCGATTTAACCTACCTCAAAGGGTTCAGATTGAAGATATACCTACCTGAGGATTTGGAAGAAATGCCTAGTAGTTTCTCAATAACTAGGCTTGTTCATTCAATAATCACTGAACAAATTTCGAGACCTTGAAAGGTAACTCGAACATCGGGAAAGTGTTACCTGTCAAGCAGTATTAGATGTAACATGTACAAGTATTTTCATCAGTGAGTTTATCTGTTCATGCAAAACTACTCAGCAAAGTTTGCAGTGATTAGAAGCAATCTGTGTAATAATTCATGATGCAATCAATCAAAATGTGTATCATGCATGACTATTCTATCAAGTTTGCATTACCAATTCTGTCCAAGGAGGTTATCATGGTATGAACACCTCGAATGTAATATGAATTGGGGACTTCAGTCCGAAAGAGCTTTTTCTCACTCTCGAAGAACGCTATTTATCCTGATTGCAGGATCGAAAAGAAATTACTCACCATCAACGCATTCAACAAGAGTCTGAGTAATCTCGCAATTGGTACGATCAAGCCGATCTAGATGTCTTGATTAGGACCGTAATGTAGGTTGGGTGAAAGGTTTACCAAATGGGACTCTTTTGAGCCAAGGTCGTTGACAAAAATTCTTCATCATCTGCTTCGGGTTTACAAGTCAAGAACCCTACAAAAATGAGAGAGAAATAGTCTTGTTCGTACCTTTTCGAGCGATACTTCGAATCATTCAACTCTACGTTAACTCAAGCGCCTTAATCAGAAAAAGCTTTCACGGGTCGTAACGTAGGTTAGGATTAGGAACCAAGGAATTAAAATGCTTATTTTGGCCCAGGAAATATATAAGTTGGGTTTGACATTGGTGATCATCGCATCTTTGTCATTAGTCTCAACCCTCAGAATAGTCTTCAAAGGACACCCTCGTTATATGAGAAAGGTGTCAACTTCTGCTAATACCGTTGTCACTTCCGAACGGTATAAACTTTATTTAAGTATTTTTCACAATTTCACTCATTCGAAGAGTTTTCTTCTGCAATCAGATCCCATTGGGAATTTACAACAAAAGATAAAATGTTTTCACTAAGTGTACATGGACATTGATTTGAATGGGCACTGGCCTTGCTTTTGACTGGCAATTTGTTTTTTTTATGCCCGAGACTGGCTCTTTTGGTCCTGCCTTTTGCATTTTCTTTTTCGTTCTATCTAAGAAAAAGAATTTTCAAAGATTGTGTCGCATGCACATACATATCAAAGGTCTAGCATAATTGGAGAGTTGACTCAGGGACTCTGTGTAGACCTTACTTCTTTCGAGTTCTTCTGCTTTGAGGTAATGCCATCTTCATCTTGGAATGAGCAATGATCACCAACGGGGTTCTAAGAAATGAATACGCAAGCTCAATTGGGTGGTGCAAAATATATGAATGTATTAGATAGAGAAGCGAATGCTATTCGTCATCCTAAGGCACTTGAGTTACCGTACGAGGCTGAAAGTAAAGGAACACTCGAAAATTGATGTTAATCCGAGTAAGAAAATTTATAACCATTTATCTCGTGCTATTTGCTGGGGCTACTTCCATTTGGCCCCGATGTGGGGTGATTCTTGACAGGGGTTATGAAATAAAGTCGCCGCTCAAATGGATTATCAATGGTCACCTGTAATGTTTAAGATCGAGAAGCGATTGCCTCCTTCCCTTCGGCTATCGTGCCTTTTGCGAGAAAACCTATCGTCTTGGGGAACGCGGAAACTGTTCAACACACAACTCACTGTGAATATGGGACGTGTATGGAAATGGGGTCGTTTTTCATCATCCTGTCATGCCCCATTCTTTACATTCGATGCATCATGTGTAGATCATGCTCCAAGTCAGAATCGGCAAATTAAACATGTAGAAGAGTCACGCATGAATCATGGCATGTGCAAACTCAATGCAGATGTAGCAATTTTTTAGCATCATGCATGTTTACGAAATGTGCAAGTATATCAAGAATTGGAGAATTTCTTGTGAAAGGGGAATTACGAATTGCCCTTGGATTGAGAGTCTACTCTTTAAGTCGAGGAGTGGCCCGTATCTGTGTTTGCTCCTATACAGAATCTGGGCCTTTTCAATGTTAATAACCGTGATGGTTGTCAGTTGAACGCCCTTTTCCGATTCAGGGTAGCCATCAATTTCCCTCATTTTCATTAGAATGGATATTATCGAATGATTCTAATTTTGCCCCCTTGGGGCCTCTTTCTTCGACATGTTAAATGTTAGTATTAACATCTCCTATCAAAAGAAAAAGAGATATGTTACCCGATATTGGAGGGGATAAATTGGAAACGATATTGGTTTACCTTTCACCTTGAATGCTTTGCACGAGTCTCTTATCAGCTTCACCGAATCGAGTTTGTCTCCACTTTTGGTGGCATTTCACCATTAGAGCCAAGGTTGTGGCAGAGTATCGACTTTGGTATTGCTTGTCGAGTATTCCTATTTCCTTCTGCAAAAGAAATGTGCAAAAAGTTGTATTATTCATTTACAATACTTACAACATTTCCATCCGCGAGGATCGAACTTGGGACGTCTCGACCCACTGTCATTCCCCATGCCATCTGGTCCACAAGACCACAGGTGTTCATGAAGGTTCCTCTTAGGGGTTAATTTTCGGATGGCACAGTCTTGTCGTATTCGGCAATTTTACACCATGATGTTTTTTCAAGGCAATTTACGATCCCATGTTAAGACGGAATAAAGTAATTTAGAATTCGAGATGATCATGGGTAAATTAGAACGATATAAAATTACCCTTCTTTGAGATTGCCTTGATCTTTCGTTCGCGTTTTTCTTCGTTTGAAGCCGTCCATTCAGTGATAATATTCGGAAATTGATTTGCCCCCAATTTCATTCAACAAGAGGACTTTGCATTCGAATATGATTGTATTCTTGGGGGCCGTTTGCAAATTCCTGAAAATGCAGGGGATTCAATTTAAAACTCGGAGCAATTTGAGGGTAAATTGAAACGATACGGGTTTACCCTTCAAGCCTACACGGATTTTTTTACTCACAATTAATGTTATCCCGAGTTTGGTGAAGCAACGGATCCATGCATTTACTAAGAGGGAGAAGGATTACTACTTCCCACTTTTGCACAGATTACAGACATCAATAAAAGCAGAACAAATCCTACGTAAGGAAGTAAAACGCATGCACCCATTCAGGATCTTCTCGATTTCTTTTGTGGGTTTTCCGGTGATTAGCCAGCTTCGTTCCAGATCTGGTACGCATTGAACATGTTGACGGTCCCGTGATTACTAGTTTTGAAATACAGGCTCCGTGTGCACATTACAGCCCTAATGCTTCATCAACATTGAACTGGTTGATCATGGTGGTGAGTTCGTCGTCAATGCCACTTGCCTGGTGGTGATACATCTCTCCTTCCCCGAGAGGCTTCACTGCTGACCCCGTAGACTCGGTCTTTTCGTGCTTTCCCCCAACGGAACTTGATCATGTCATAAACTGGTCTAACTCATCTCTTGAACGTGCATTTTCGATTCTCAGATAATGCATTTCATCGAGGGTAAGGAGGCTATTGCAGTTGGGGCAGGTGACGGAGTCAAAAGCCTCTTTATACATCTTGTTCTCCGCTCGGAGGTTTTCATTTTCAACTCTTAGAAACTCGACTTCGTTGTGCTCATGACGAGTCTTCATTCAGGTTTTCCTATTTTGAAACCAGAACTTGATTTGCGAAGGTTCAAGTCCTAGCTCTTGACTCAGTTCCATTTTCTGTTTGCCGTCTGGCATAGGGCACATTCTGAAGAAATCCTTAAGCCTTTGTACTTGCTCCTCAGTATGGCGACGGTAACGCTTCCTTTGAACCTTACTGTTGTTTCCTTATCTTTACTGAGATCTTGGACATCGTCGGCGGAAAGACCGGCTCCATGGGCTCGATCACAAACATGGCTTCGAACTTTTCCTCTCCCATATTCAGCAAGTAACGATAACTCTCAAGGGTGTTGGGTTGAGACATCTTCGACTTGATTAGTGATTTCTCAATCTTCATTATTTCTTCTTGTATTGTCACTCTCCCTGGACTTTTCTGAGTGATTAGGTATGCTTCGAAACTCTCTTCAGAGTATAGATGAAGATTATTAGGAAGACGTCTCTTTTAAAATTTAGGCGTGGGCTTAGCATCTGTATTGTTTCTCCCAAGAATTCTGTCTTTCTCAATCTTTCTTGCGTGTCTCTTGCACAGTTTGCTTTCTTTCGTCTTTTCATGGTAAGGGCCCCCGTCGTCATCTCTCCTGCTTATCTCCACCGTTGATTTTGCGGGTGCATTCTCCCATAAAGACGAATCCCATCTTCTTTTCCGCTGCAAGTTTTCTTTGACCCGCACTTAGGTCGTCTTTTTCCTCTTCTTTTCTGAAACGGTGGAATCACGTCAAACCTTTTCTGCAAAGATATCAGATTTGCTCGGCTCGAGATCGTCGTTTGACGGGAATTCGAGCCAACGGGGTGGTGCCGATAGAGAATGGTAGATAGGGAAATCTTGACTGGTTGATACTGTCACTACAAAATCAATATTTACTTCAAAGCAGATTACCATCTTCGCATCCTACTAGTCTGCTTCACCTATCTCCTCCTTTCTTTCATATCTCGCTCGTCTGCCTTACCTTCCTCGTTGATAATGGCCAATCTCCCTACCCACATCTTACCAACTGACGTTATGTTCAAATGGGAAAGACTTTACCATCTTGTTGGCCGAGGCTCTTGTTGACACCTAATTTTTAATCATCTTTTCTCTTTTGAAATTAACAAAAAATCCATAAAAATTCCTAAAATTAAAAAATCAAGTCTGGAGACCTTGGTCAAGCCTAGGGAACCAATTTTGACCAAAAAATGATTTTTCATATTTTTAGTATTTTTTTAATATTTTTTAGAAATTAGGAAAAATGTTTAATAAATAATAGCATCTATGGCCTAAAAAAAGAGAAAAATTTCAATTTGAGTTAATTTATTTTCATTTTTCACTTTTAGGAGTTGTGACATTATTCTCTAATATTCCAAATCTTCATCTTTGCCCAATTATACCCAGAAGGACTCAATTTTGTAAAAAATGATTTAATTAAATTTTGCATTATTTTCAGCGGCAAGAAATGAACTTAAATTTGACATACAATAGGGGAGGTGTGTCAAAAATTGTGAGAAGATTTAGACTTAAAGAAATATTTTTTTAGGGACCCAACTGCAAAAACTCAAAATCTCGAGGACTAAATTGTAAATACTTAAGACCTTAAGGACTATAATGCAAATACTTAAAACTTGAGGGATTAGTTTGCAAATAACTAAAAGAAGTGTTGGTGAAGAAAGGAAGATGGAGAAAGGAGGATGGTAATAGAGAATGGAAGATGAAGATAGAATGGAGGATGAGAATGGAAGATGAAGGGGAGTTTTGGAGAGATTAGAGAAAAATGGGAAAGACTTGAGAAAAAAAGAAAGGAGGAGAAAAAAAAACTAGACGTGAGATTAAGGGAGAGTGGAGGAAGAACGGATTCTGTTCATACCCTTCTCACATACTTTTTATCGTTGGATCGTCCTGAATTTTTTATATGTTGTAGCTGACATCGAGACGATTCCAACGATATCAAGATCGCCCAGATCGGTCAAGATCTCACCGTTGGATGTCATCGGGAAGTTCAACCCCCTGCTGGTTATCTCAATCTCCGGTCGTATTCTGTTCATACCCTTTTCACATAGTTTTTACCGTTGGATCGTTCTGAATTTTTGATATGTTATAGCTGACATCGAGACGATTCCAACGATATCAAGATCGCCCAAATCGGTCAAGATCTCACCGTTGGATGTCATCGGGAAGTTCAACCCCCCGCCGGTTATCTCAATCTCCGGTCGTATTCTGTTCATACCCTTTTCACATACTTTTTACCGTTGGATTGTCCTGAATTTTTGATATGTTGTAGCTGACATCGAGACGATTCCAACGATATCAAGATCTCACCGTTGGATGTTACTCGGAAGTTCTTGCAGATTTTGGAGGGAATGCTTTGGGAAGTAAGTTCACAGACTTTTATTTTCGGATCAGCACACCCAGTGGTATTGTAACTAGATTTTTCATGTCTAGATGACGCAATCTCGAAAACAAATATACTAAACATTCGTAGATAATTTCGAGATCTTCGATTTGATATATTATGGTGCGAAAATGGACATCGTTTGCTATGTCAAAAAGGTCCCGAAATTGAGAGCAGAAATCTGGAAATATGGTAATCAGAACCTGAGATGGAATTTTTCTGATCTGACCTTTCACGCTAAATGATTTTCCATAGGTTATTCTAGACTTCGTTTCATAAAGATCTCTTCATGACATTTGTCCATAAGATCTTAATGCATAACATATAAAAAATACAAAAATATTCATGAACGTTTCATATTTTTAATGCATTTAATGAAATCATGCAATTCTGTTGGCGTCCTTGGGTCTGAGTGTTTTTTCTGTGCATGGTCATATTGGTTCGTAGTTATCTCGTGTTTAGAGACTTCTTTTGAAACTTCACAAAAAAGGAAAGTTGTTCATTGGGGTCTTGTTTAGTAGACTGGAAAGTTTGGTGCATTAATTTTGAGATTTGGGCGTCCATTTGAGCTTAATCCTAAAGTATGTCTGTTTTATGAAATTTGTTTGTTTGCTGCTGAGCTCTCATGAATGACCATTTTCTACACGAAAATGAGTGTCTCTTCAATAAGAATATAAAACATGAAAGTTGTCAATGACACATTTTCCCATCCACATAAAAAATCTTAGAATTTTTGCATACATTTCATTATTTCTTTTGTATTTTGCGGTTACTGCTTTCTCCCTAAGAATGTTCATGCACAGTATGATTTAATTCGTATTTTTTGTGTTACTATATTGGAAAATGTAAAAAATGGTCTCAATGAAGTTTAATCAGCACGTGTTAAACTTTCTTTGAGCGTTTGAATTGTCTTAACTTATTGGTGATTGTGCATGTCCGATTGGATAGTTCATTATTTTCATTTGGTTTTCGGCCCGATGCTTTGAAGACTGGAGTGTGACCGATGTCCATTCCGGTCCATTTTTGTTGTATTCCCGATCATGTCTCGGGTTTTATTCAATTGGTCTGTAATTATTCACCCGACGAGTTGCGGATTTTATTTTCACTGTCCTTAGTGTAGTTTTACTTTACCTACTCTCTCTTCATATCTTTATTTGCTTTGGGTGATTTTGCATTCTTTTATAACACATCCAAAATCTGAAAAAGAATCATAAAAAAATACCCCCAAAAAAAAGTTATTCATTTTGCATAGTATGTAATATAAACATCATGCATATATTGCCATGTCATATCTGCTACGTCATGCATATAGCATAGTCCTTGCCACGTCATTACATTTCACATGTCATATAGTTAGATTGTATTTGCATCACATTTAACAAAAGAAAACCAAAAAAAAAAATGAACATTTGAATCTCAAGTAAAAATTCATGAAAATTGCCAAGTGGAACATTTTCATGAAATTGGTACCGAAAGGGCGTTAATTGAAAAATTAGCATAATCAAGTCTCCGAACCCAAATCTCTGGTTAGCAGAAAATAAAGTATTCTCACATACTTTATTTTAGGTTTCTAATCTGCCTACCATAAAATGATTAGTAGCGACTCCAAATTTTAAAACCATTTGAACAAAGAATCAAAGCCGCGATTTGGTAGAGTTTGGGAAAACTCAAACTAGGTTAGTTAATTTAATCAATTAATCTGGTAATCCATTAGCCTAAAAATGAATTTTAGGTCGCGACAGCTATGTCTATATAGCCCATCATCCGAGTGTCGAAGCTGAGATTCTTGGTTTGTTCAGGGAGATAAATGCTTCTTCAGTTGAAGGCACCAGCTTAGAGAGGGAATACAGAGTATTTCCACATGTCTTCATCAACTTTCTGAAAACTTGCCGGAACACTCAGGAAACGGTCACCTTAGCCCACGTCGTGAGAGCTCGCTATCAAGATCGATCTGAACGCTTGGAGTCTGCAGAACAAGCGGCTGCCCGATACAAGAAGGCCATCAAGTCTGCCAAAGAACGTGCCTCACTATTGGTTCACGAGAGAGAGAAGTTGGTGAAACGTCTAGCTTTGAACCAAACTTACTTTGAGCATGACCTGAGCGATATCGTGATGAAGTTCAGATGTGAGTGGCTGGAGGAAAGGCTCGATGATCTAACAGCAGATATAGCTTTCGAGAGAGACTTGATTGAGAATCTGAGATTCGCCGTTGAACATCACGAGGTCAATGCAACCAAACAAAAGGAAAAATGTATCCGCCTGTTCTTCAAGCTTGCAGATCTTGAATCCCAGCTCGCTCAGTGTAGGCAAAATATTAGTTTCGTAGAAAGCCAGTTGAGCACTTTTGTGATGCTTATTAGGAGTCAGTTTGGTTTTACTTTTCCTCCCCAGTGAGTGGTTGTAAAACTCGTTGATGAATGGAATGAAAGAAAAGTTTCGCATCTCTTGTGCTGTGATCTTCTTGCCATATCTTCTTCCGTATAGTATGATAGAACGGTTCAAAACCCTGGAGGCGCCGATGCGTAACATTTTTCTCGATATTAGCTACTTCAGACAATAATATCAGGAGCATTGAATAAACTTTCGACAGCGGACCCCATTAGCCACCTTGAGCCCCGTAAGCTAGCTACGTGAATTATTGCAAATACGACCATTCGATTAGTGCGCCAATAAATAAACCAGGCCACCTGTTGCGTGCCCCACTTTGCTCATGCTCATCTCTTTCGGCGTCCACTTGTTTATGTCGGCAGCCCGTAGTATTGGCAGAATGTCCTGTAGCGTTGGCAGAAATGCCCGTGGGCCATGCTCAGTAATAAAATACTGGTCCTTCAAAATCCTCCACGTGTTTCGAATTCGAGAAAGATAAAAAGACAAGCCTTTATTCAATTTAATCAGAAAGGCGTCATAAGGCCGGGTTAATAAACTTGCTTCATGGGCTTTAATTACACAATTTATGCCTTCTCAATAAAAATACAGGAACCCTTCTAATACATTAAAGATACCCCTAGGTCCGATCTAGATAAATTTACGGCCTCATCGAAATACATAGCCCATACGTGCTCGCTGATCGATAAGATTTTGTCTCCGGAACTTCTTCGCTTGCCCTCAGGATTATCAGTTGCGGCGTTGGCCATTTCCTATCCTTTTCGCATTCTTCAAGATTATCCCCAATATAATGTTAAACCCGATTTTGTTCCTGCCTGGGATACCTGTGATTCCCTGCAAATGTACGGAAAATAATTAGTATGTGATCCAAAAGAGGTCGGTCCATGACTCCTACATTAGTCCAATTTTATTTTTTCATTTTATGAGAAATTAGAGAGGATTCTCTTTGAAAGGCATAGGTGAATTTATTCAGAAAGAATTTTCTTACAGGTTTTTATAACTTGAAAAATGTGATAAAATCCCTTGACGTTTACCAAATTTTCCGAAGGAATTTTTCGTTTTTATCAAAATAAATTTTTAATGATAAATTTGTCAAGGAAATCTTGCGTCCATTGAAGATTTAAGGAAAACTGTAACAAAATCTTTCATTGGTCAACAAAATTCCCCTAAGGGATTTTTCACATTCATTCATTTTTCATCATTTTTTATTTTTTTTCAAAAATGGGACACCAATTTGATTTTTCTTTTCTTTTGAAAATATGATCACGATGTTAGGTTCAAAATTTGACTGACTCCTAACATGGACCGACCCAAAAATAAATAAAAGATGAATTTAGAAAACTTACTTTCACCGTGAAAAATACCATGTAGGTCACATAGACATGCACATAAATCGTGAGTTTAAATCTTAGCCTATCTATTGTAAAGGCTGGCAAATTGAAGCGAAAAACCTACGGCAATGCGACAATCTCGTGCACATAATCAAGATTAGCCATGATCTCACAACGTAATCAGGATTAGCCGGGCCTTCCCACTTTGTCTGCTCGAGCTAAAAATTAAAACCACTGCTTTGGTAATCTTACTAAGCTGAGGCCTAACTTTTAAAGCTCATTTTTGAAAAAGGGTTTGGGATTGAATCTAGACTAACTTTTGACGTGATCTCACGCCGAACGCTAGAACCAAATCACAATACCATCCTAAAACTAGTGACCTAGGTCTGGCCACGGGACGTGTGTGATGTAGTGCTAAAACAATTAAACATGCACAACAATTAAATGCAAACACCGCTTCAATATTTCAAAAATTAAATAATAATTCTCACACACCAAACCTGCAAAACGAAGGGTTAGCCAAACACTCCACCCCTTATAACTCCCATCTGCAAAACCATTTAACACCTAAAGATGAATTCCAAACAAGATCGCCAAAAGCGAGATATCCATGAAATTTTCATTGGCCTAAGTCCACTAATGATTTTAAAATTTCGAAAAAAATTTAAGTATTCCAATTGGTGTCTTTTTTTTCGAAAATCTAAAAATCCAATCCCCAACGGAGTCGCCAAGCTGTCGCGACCCTAAGAAGTTTTTTCGATCGGGTTAACGGATTATTAGGTTTATTAGATGAATTAACCTAATACGGACCCTCCCAAGTCCTACTGAATCGCAACTTTGGTTTTTGTTCAAATGGTTTTAAAATTTGGAGTCGCCACTAATTATTTTTTATAGGTTGATTAGATACCTAAGTAAATTAGCGGGAGGACTAAATTACTTCTACGAACTAGAGATTATGAGTTCGAGGACTTGGTTACACTAGTTAATTAAAACTAATACCCTTTCGGTACCTTAATTTCATGGATTTCCTAATTTAGCAACTCAAGCTTGGTTTATTCCTAAGACTCTAGTGAGGTGTTCTCTTTTTGTATTTTCACTTTTTAGATAGGATGCATGGGTGGTATTTTTTTTATTTTCAAAGTGTTAAAAATTCCCTAAAGCCGAAAGAGGGAGTGTGTTAACGACTTCTATGCAGTGTTACTGCCTACTCACTTTGGGGTCTGGTGATTCAAAAATTAAATGGCAGGAAGTCAATGACAGTAAATAAAGACCTCCAATGGATGGCCCGGCCTTGGCTTGGCTCTCCCCTTTGGGGTTTAATGGTGCAGGAATCAAATTGCGGGAATTTAAATAACGGTAAGTAAAAACCTCCAATGGACGGCCTAGCATTGGCTTAGCTCTTCCCTTTGGGGTTTGATGGTGCAGGAATTTAAATTACAATAAGTAAAAACCTCCAATGGGCGACCTAGCATTGGCTTGGCTCTTCCCTTTAAGGTTTAATGGTGCATGAATTTAAATTGCAGTAAGTAAAAACCTCCAATGGGCGGCCTAGCATTGGCTTGGTTCTTCCCTTTGGGATTTGATGGTGCAGGAATTTAAATTGCAGGAAATAAACGACCTCCAGTGGATATGCTTTGCCTCTCCATTCTAGGGTTAGTTCTTTAGAATAAAATACAACAAATTGTTTCAACAATTTGAACTAAAATCCGTTGACGGGTCAGCTGCAAATCTGATGGGCACCTTGAAATTTGTTTGGACTCACTTTGCACCTTCATGGAATTTATCGTTGATACGGAGTTATCCCTTTTTTTTTACCTACCATAAAATATGGGAAAAGGGGAGATGGAGAAAGTGTATACAATTTGTGCTAATTTGAGACTAAAATCACAAATAAATGAATAAATAAAAACACTTAGCTCGAATTTGCTTGCTCGTTGACGAGGATGAACTCTTGATTTATGTTGATCGATGAAGGAATTAGTGATGATAACCCCTAACTTTAAACTCCCACCATCTTCAAAAATTTCTCTTTTTGGTATTTTCTTTCTCTCCAATTTTTCTTCAATCTCCTAAAACCCTCTCAAGTATCCAAAATTTTCTCCCCAAAAAATTCCCTTCTCAAGCTCACTTCTTCCTCCTTTTATAACCCATTCATCTATCTCCCATTCATCTATCTCCCATTCTAATTTCTTCACTAACTCTTTTTCATCTCCATTTTCCCTTCTCTATTCTTATCTTATTTTCTCCATCCATTCTTCTTCATCTTCTCTTCTTCATCTTCCATTCTCTATTCTTATCTTATTTTCTCCATCCATTCTTCTCCATCTTCTCTTCTCCATCTCCTCTTCTCCATCTTCCCTTCTCTATTCTAATTTCTCCACTAACTCTTCTTTTTGTTATTTGTAAAATAATCCTTCAAGAGTTAGGTATTTGCGCTCTAGTCCCTGAATTTTAAGTATTTACAATTTAGTCCCTGAAAAA